>OX451737.1:361471286-362756286 GCA_948472305.1 Vicia faba | reverse complement strand
ACACTTATGCACATGTTAGAGAGGAAAGGTCAAATTTGCGATTTTCATAGAGGAAATTGAAGCAGCCGCAAAAGAATTTTCTTTTTTGTAGTTAGTTAGAAATATGTTTGGCAGGATGCTTAGAGGTTGCAAATGTTGGCGGCGACATTAGGGTTTTGGTTGAGAATTTTAGAAGAGGTTGAATAAGCGATACTAGGTGAATGAGATTGGAAAAAATCTCAACTTTATTTTAATAAATTATTTCCACTTTCTTTTACTAAGCTAATAATAATTCAGTATAATAGAGAAAATCCTATCAATTTAAATTTTTAAAACAAGGTCAATTTGAAGTTTTAAATAATAAAATTGGATATCATTCAATCAATCAATGGTTGAACAGAAACTCTTGTATTTTTAATTTAATAAATAGTTAAGATGGTATTTTTAAATTAAAATGTTAATATTTTACTATTAGACCAAAACTAATAAAAGAGATAATTTCAAAATTGAAATAACGACGAGGCTTATTATAAGTGTCGTGAAATTGTCGATAATTATGGTGTATTTGGATAATAAATCCTTAAAAACACTACACAGTCCCATTATTTTCATCCATAAATTAGAAACGGTTGAACCCTCTATACATAAATATTTATCCATGACTATATGTCGTGGGTAATTTTTTTTTTGGGTAATTTGAGTTTTTCATGTAGTGACTGTTGGTTTTTGATTTCCAAAATATGCAACATTTTTTAAATGGTGCAGTAGGTACTTTGTATTTAAAATTAAAAATAGACAATGCTTTATGAAGTGTTATAGTAGGAAATTTGTATATTAAATTCGAAAATAGGCAACATTTCGTGAATAGAATCAGAATAAACAACGTTTCCGAAGTGTTGCTGAAGCCAAAACAGTATAATATTTGAAAATTGTTGTTGTTGACGAAATAATGCAACATTTATTAAAAGTGTGGTTGAAAGTGTGTGTTTCATCTAAGGTCTCAACCTTTTGAATCATCATAAATATGGCATTTAAATTGATCATTTTGGATTCATAAAAACATATTAGAAAAACCAATCCTCTTGACATGAATTTACAGATTTCATCGATCTTGTGCCAACTCGAATATATGTTGAATTATCTTGAGTATTCCTATATAAAAACTCTAAGACATTATTAAAGTGCTTGAAATACTATAAAGAAAATGATTTGTTCATGATTTTAGCCTTAATCCATTTAATTTACAATTATTTTTCTAACAAACTTATAATATTACATATCATGGCAACCAAGACTTATGTTTCAAGCATTAAAATTATGAACCAAGACAAGACGTTCTTTGTGCTTAATATTAAAGTTTAAAAAATTATTACATCAAAGTTAAAAAATTATAATAATTCTCTACAATGGTGAAATTTCCATAATTAATTCATTTGTGGATGCAAATTTAAAGGAGAAATAAACACCCATGATTTTTTATTCATAATAATGGTGAAACACTACGCTAAAACAGCTTTTAGGCAGCGCACTCTAGACAACGCTTCTATATCAAAGCGCTGCTATATGTCACGATAAAATTTTAAATTTCAAATTATATATATTAGACAGCGCTTTGGAAAAAAGTGCTGCCTAAAGTTAAGAAAAAGTGCTGCCTAAAGTTAAGAAAAAACGCTGCCTAAACCTCATTTTAGACAGCGCTTTATGAAAGCGCTTCCTAAGATCAATTAAAATTGAAATAAAAAATTAAATTCTAGAAGCGCTGCCTAAACTCAAAGCGCTGCTATAGGCCCAACAGTAGAAAGCGTTGTCATAGGCCCAAAGCGTTGCTAAAGGCTTACTTTAGAAAGCGCTGCTATAGCCTTAAAAGAAATTTGAGAAAAAGCGCTGCTAAAGACCTACTTTAGAAAGCGCTTTTAAGAAGCGCTGTTTAAGACTATACATACCCACAAAGCGCTGCTAAGGGATGTGTTTAGAAAGTACATCATATAAGCACTGCTATAGGGCATGCATCAGAAAGTGCTTTTTAATGAGAAAGCGCTACTAAAGGTGATACATCAGAAAGCGCTTTATGAAAAGCGCTGCCTAAGGTCATTAATGTCTTATTTCTAAATTTAAAAAATGGAAAACCCTAAAACGCAAAGTTTTTCGTTATTCTCTCAAAACATATTTCTCTGTAACGCGATTACGAACATTCTCTCAAACACATTTCGAACATTTCTTTGCAACACGATTTCGAACAGATTTCTCCAACAACGATTCTTCAACGCAATTTCTCCAACAACGATTCATAACAGTCGAACGTGATTCATAACTGTAAGTTATGTTTTCTTTTCATATATTATTGTAATTGTTGTTGTTAAAATCGTGAGTTGTAGACATTCAAAGAGTTTGTTGTTATTTTAATGCATCTATTTTCATATATTGTTGTAAGTTCTTCAACGTGATTTTGTTTTCATATATTGTTGTAGTTGTTTTCATGCATCATCATCATTTCTTATGTCTAAGTTATTTTAATGCATCTATTTTCTTTGGTTGATTAAAAATATCAACTTTTTCATTACGTAAAAGGTTCCTTTGTTTTCTGAAGTTGAAAAATATTTTTTAAGAAATGATGTTGGTTTTGTTTTTCTTTTGTTATTAGGCCATAGATAAAGTTGTGAGTTGTGATATTCAATAGCTTGTCTTTCTAAAAGATCAACATCTCAGGTTAGGAGTTTACAAAGTGAGGTTCATGAATATATTACAAGATACACTCAAAACCTGTTTTATTTTAAACATGTTTGAAATGGAATTAGTGAACCTAATTGTTTATGTGTAGTTGTTGCCCGATTTCATAGCCGCTTTCACAATTTCTGATTTCTCTTGTGAAGAGTGAAATTCCAATCGTTCCAAGAATCTTACACTTTGTGGTTTCATAAGTTGATGACTTCTCTACAGGTAATTAGTTATTCTTTTGTTATAGCTACGTGATTAATTATAGTATTTTTTTTAGCTTACTTAGTAGTAAAACCATGGATAAAAAATAGATGTCTTCCAATCGATTTTCAAAAGAGTACGAGAATGAAGTATTAGAATTCGTTAAGTTTGCTGTTGAACATGCCGAAAACCCCAGTCGAATGAAATGTCCTTGCTTGGGTTGTTGTTATGGGGGTAGGGTTGATGCAATTGGGTTGGAATCGCATTTACTGAGGAATGGAATTGATCGAAGTTATACACGTTGGATATTTCATGGAGAGAAAAGTAATGGGAATATTGAACCAGGGGATAGTACGACATATGCTTCAGACGACAATGGCAGAGATACATATGATTGTGATCGTGTCGAAGAGATTGCAGAAGCACTTGAAGAAGATCTTCAGGATTGTACCAAAATGTTTGATAGGTTGGTAAGCGATGCAGAGAAACCGTTGTATAAAGGTTGCACTAAATTCACAAGATTGTCTACGGTATTAAAGTTGTACAACTTAAAGGCGGACAATGGATGGTAAGATAAAATTTTCACATAGTTATTAGTCCTTATGAAAGAAATGCTTCCGGAGGATAATGTGCTTCCTAATCAAACATATGAGGCCAAAAAAATGTTGTGCTCTATTGGCATGAGCTATGATAAGATACATGCTTGTCCAAATGATTGCATTTTGTTTCGAAACGAATATGCATCGTTAAATGAGTGTCCTAAATGTGGTTTATCTCGATATAAGAAAAAATTGTCTCCATCAAAAGTCTTATGGTATTTTCCTATAATTCCGAGATTTAGATGCATATTTCATAGTGAAACTGATGCAAGACACTTGACTTAGCATGAAGATGAAAGAATTATTGATGAAAAGTTTCGAAATCCGGCAGATTCACCACAGTGGTTGAAAGTTAATAATGATTATCCTGATTTTGGAGGAGAAGCAAGAAACCTTCGCTTGGCATTATCTACTGATGGAATGAACCCGCATGGTCTTCAAAGTATATCACATACTACATGGTCTGTGATTATTATGATTTATAACCTACCTCCATGGCTATGTATGAAGCGCAAGTACATGATGTTGTCTATGTTAATTTCTGGACCTAAACAACCAGGGAATGACATAGATGTATACTTGACACCTTTAATCGAAGATTTAAAAATTTTGTGGGAGAACGGTGTGGAGGTTTATGATGGGTATAGGAAAGAAAGTTTCAATTTAAGGGTGATATTGTTTGGCACAATTAATGATTTTCCGGCATACGAAAATCTATCAGGGTATAGCATTAAAGGTCGAAAAGCATGTCCAATTTTTGAAGAACACACAAATTGGAAGCGATTGGAATTTTGTCAAAAGAATATATTTCTCGGTCATCGTAGATTCTTAAATTCTAATCATAACTATCGTGGATGGAGAAAGGCATTCAATGGAAATCCAGAACATGATAGAGCTCCACCTACATTGACAGGTGACCAAATT
This sequence comes from Vicia faba, assembly GCA_948472305.1. Lineage (NCBI taxonomy): Eukaryota > Viridiplantae > Streptophyta > Magnoliopsida > Fabales > Fabaceae > Vicia > Vicia faba. The sequence continues at coordinate 362,751,868 of OX451737.1, read as the reverse complement.
TTTTAGAAGGTGAAAGATATGAGTACTCAGTTTGGAAAGACTTGCATGTACGCTTGTCAAAGGTGGGTGGAAGAAGAGGTCAATTTTTTTTTTATTTCCATATTAGAAGTCGTTGTATGTAAGACATTTTCTTGATGTTATGCATATTGAAAAATATATATTTGAAAGTGTTATTGGTACGTTACTCAATATACAAGGAAAGTTTAAGGATGGCCTTAAAGCAAGAAAGGACTTGATACAGATGGGAATAAGAATTGAATTAGGACCCATGAAGAAAGTAACACGAACATATTTGTCGCCTACTGCTTATACTTTATCTAGAAAGGAGAAAAAAATATTGTGTAAGTTTCTAAGTGAAGTTAAAGTTTCAGAAGGTTACTCTTCAGATATTAGAAGACTTGTTTCTATGAAAGACCTCAAGTTAAAGAGTTTAAAGACATATGATTGTCATGTTATAATGAAGCATTTTCTACCAATTGGTATATGTTCTATTTTTCCAGAAAAAGTAAGAAGCGCCATAACTAAATTGTGTTTTTTCTTCAGGTTAATTTGTAGTAAGGTGACCAATCCTGAGATCTTACCAATATTGAAAAAAGAAATAGTTATTACTTTGTGTGAGCTTGAAATGTATTTTCCTCCATCGTTTTTTGACATTATGGTACATCTTGTTGTTAATCTTGTGAAAGAGACACAATTATATGGACCAACTTATATGAGATGGATGTACCCTGTTGAGCGTTATATGAAAATATTAAAAGGGTACGTGAAAAATCAAAGTCGACCAGAGGGTTGTATGGTTGAACGATACATTTTTGAAGAAGCAGTTGAGTTTTGTACTGAATATTTGACCAATGTTATATCCATTGGACTACCCAAATCTCATATTTTCAAAAGGAAGGAAGGAAAAAATTTAATCGGAATAAAATTGTGACATTATCAAGGGTTGAACGGGATCAAGTGCATTTATATGTTCTGCACAATGACAATGAGGTTGAGTCGTATGTTGAAATGAACAACGATGTACTCTGGGGTTTAAATCTGAATAGAAATGAAAATTGGATTGTACGAGAGCACAATCAAATTTTTATACAATGGTTCAAAGATCATATTTATTCAAAGTTTGATTTAGATCTCGCTTCAATAACAGAAAAGTTGAGATGTTCAGCATATGGTCTGAGTTTGCATGTGTTTTCTTATAGCGCATACGCAATTAATGGATACACATTTTATACCAAAGAAAAAGATGATAAAATTACTATACAAAATAGTGGTGTCACAATTGTAGATGAAGCAATGCACATTTTAAGTATGAATGACTTAAACCTCAAATATGCAAATTTGTCATATTTTGGGGTTATCGAGCACATTTGGGTGTTTGATTATGAGAGGTTTCATATTCCTATTTTTGGTTGCAAGTGGGTACATAATAGTGGCATACGAATGGATAAGTCGGGATTTTTACAAGTGGATCTAAATAGGGTGGGATACAAAGATGAGCCTTTTATTCTAGCCTCTCAAGCTAAATAAGTGTTCTATGTCACTGATCGGACAAGTACGAAATGGTCTATAGTTCTTTTATCTAACAAAGTTATTGATGATAACAGTGTAAATCAAAGTGATATTGATGTTGAGAATGAGTCATATGTTAGAGGGAATCAATCGTATCTACAAAATGATCAAGATGAGAATATTATAGCGGACGAATCATATATAAGAAATGATCATAATAAGGGAATTTGGATCAATCCATTTGTATGAGTTGTTAAGAGCCAAGTAATTCATATTCCAACCAAGAAACAAAAGAGATGTCAGTGAAAAAGGTACTAGTAAAATGTTATATGTTCTCTCATTCGATAAAATTATGTTTTTGTTTTTATATTGTGTTTATGGTTTTATATTATGTTTATGTTTTTATATTGTGTTTATTTATTCAATGTTACTAGAATTTTATATGGTGTTTATATTTTTATTTAATATTATAGGTCAAATGACTAGTAATGAGGAAAAATCATATCCTGCTTCTAATAATGATGGAAATGAATCAGCTCGTGATGTGGAGAGTGATATTAGATGAGGAATAACAATTATGAAGTCAATCATTCATGCAAGAGATAAAAGTATCAAATTTGATGTACATTAGAATGAAGACAAACTACTAATTGAGTCTAACAGTTCAATGTTGACAAGTTACATTGGTTCCGTTGTGAGGAGAGAAGTTCTAATCACTTATGATGATTGGAGAAGGCGTGAGTTGAAACTCGTTAAAGAAAAAATATGGAGTGATATACAGGTGCCATATGTGATGTCATTCGTTTTTGTTGTTGTTTATGTCTTTAAATTACTAAAGCACTCTATGTATGTTTTTTGTAGAGGTCTTTTAACATTTATGATGATCGAAAATCATATTGTCTTCAATTGGCCGGAAAAGATTAAGAGGGTTTCGATATTTTTTGACAAACAAGTTTCTTAGTGATACCGATAACAATTTTATTGATACAGAGCGTCCAAAAGCGTATGCAAGATTGATTTTTCTTGAAGAATGGGAAACCTTTAAAGAAAAATGAAGAACCTCAGATTTTTAGGATGTGAGTGTCATGAATCGCCAACAAGCATCAAGTCCCCCGTATCCATAAGAAAAGGATGTATGGGATATGCACGCTTACAAGAAAGATTGGTAAGTATATATAAATTATATGATATACTTGTTCATCATGTGTTATTATTGATTTTATTATTTCTCTTAATGTGTACTTAGAAGAGGAGAAAAGTCAATAAACGTCTTTTCTGGAACATGTTCTGTGGAAGGCTGCCCGGGTGGGTAAGGATGGAATTGTTAAGGAAGATGTACTTCAAATTTATGAGCAATGTGTAAGTATATCAATATTCCTTTAATTAAATCAAAAGTTTATTAAAATAAAGAATTTATGAGTTTAATCACCACTAATTTATTTCTCTATGCATATGAAATTCAGGAGAGTCTATCTCAATCTTTAACTCAAGCTGAAGACCATGATTGTAGGAGCATACTTAGTCGAGTATTAAATGTTCCTGAGTATAGCAGTCGTGTGAGGGGTAAGGGATTCGTGGTGACTCAAACATCTTCGGGTAACCATCAAAAGAGAAAAGGTCATAGCAATAAAGAAGTGATGGAAGAGTTAGAAAAATTAAAAGCTAAAGTTCGTGAGTTGGAAAAGGATAAAGAAAGATACATGTCAGAAAGGTAAGGTTTAGGATTCAAGGATACTAGCGACAAAGATAGTATCAATTGTGATTTCCAACAGAAAATTCTCGAGGTAATATGTATTATTATGAATTAGCATTTTTTTAATTGACATATATACACATTAACAATTTCATATTTATTATTGGTTTAGGGCATTTCACCTTGTCAGCTATATTTATTGTCACCAAATTATCGCATAGTTGGCAAGGGAAAAGCGCATAACACCTTGTGAGAAGTACTTCACCATAAACCTCTCCCTGCTGGATTTTTGAAAGTATCAACTGATATTTCTTTAGAGAGGGATGCGCCATTACCTTTGCTTGACGATATTTCAGATGCAACATTGATGGGAGAGGCAATAGGATCGTATGTTGCATGGCCGTCAAACTTTATTTGCATAGATGATGAGGTATGTTGAAAACCATTATGAACCTTTGAGTATTCAAATTTTTTACGACCATTTAACATACATTTTTTTCATGGTAATGTTAGACTCCCACAAAATCCAAATCAAAAGATAAGGGGATTAAACAGCAAAGTGAGTCAGTTGCATCCAAAAAAGAAGTAAATTGATATATATTATACATAGAAAAAGTTAATTCATGATCTTATACTTCACCTAATTTATATGCATTTAATATTTAGATTCATTTTAAAGAGATGCAACAAGTCAATATGAGTAAGAATCCTGAAATTGGCAACATGTCCACACAAAAAAAAAGGATGTTGCAAAGTCCACGGCTAGAAAAAAACCTACTTCTCGATATAGGTCGTGCCTTCATGCATAAATGAGAATATCAGATTTGGCTGGCGGATGTGCTCGTAATATACCTGTGGAGGAAGATATTTTTGGTTTTTCCTATTACGAAATAATAAGTAAAGAGTATGTGGATCAAGTTCTTAGACATGAAGAATTAGGTCTCAGTGTTGTCAATATATACATCTGGTATACTCTGATAAACTTTATTAAATTAATTGAACAATTTATCTACTCATTTAAATGAATGTTCTTAATGTTAATGATGTTTTTATTTAAGTTTCATGTATGTCAACTTGATGCGCCTACATCAATTGGACCAAAGATTATGTTTCTTATCTCCAAACAACATCAACTCACTATTAATTGAACAAAGACCAGATGAAGTCAGAGAGTACTTTGTCAGTACATTTATGGCCAACAAAGATACAGAAAAAATTGTTTTTTTTATTTAATACTGGAAATGAGTAAGATTTTCATTCAAACTTCATCTATTATATTTTTTTGTCTTTTAATGTTTTGTAGAAAGTTTCCATCTAAGCTTTGTTAATCTTACAGTAGACACTAGTTGTTAGTTATGATTAATCCAATAAGAGAAATTGTATATTATTTGGATTCGTTAGAAGGTCATTGGACAAAATACCCAAATATGAAGGATATGGTTGATACGTAAGTTAGATTGTTCTAAATCTTCGTTTGTATACCTATTTATTTTTTTATGCATGTCAGATTGTTCTAAATATTCGCTTATATTTTGTTAGAGTTATAAAAAAATTTTGATCACAAAGAGATACTCAAGTACCAAAGAGTAAAGCAAACAACATTACATGGATCAGAGTGCAGGTATATTTTCACAATTTTGATTACATTAGTGATGCTACTTGATAAAACAAGTTAAACTATATATCCTTATATATATATATTCGTATTCTTTTTCTTATGTAGTGTCCTAGTCAGTGTAATGGAATAGATTGCAGTTATTTCATGTTGAGGTTTATGAAAGAAATTATTCTTTTGAATCAAATAGAGATTCCAACCATGATATAAGTTTCTAACTTATGATTTGTTTTAATATATTTAACACATTTCATCTAATTAATTAGTTTTAACTAAATCATATTATGTTATATTATGTAGTACTTTGATGAATACAAGTCTTCTACTTATTTGAAAGATCAAATGGACTAAATTAAGGAGGATTGATGTCAATACATTATTGAGATGAGAATTTCATAAGGTATTGTGACACTTTCATTGATGAGAATTTTGAGTATATATAAGTTTGAGTTTTGATATAGGAGTTTTGAATTTTGAGTATATATAAGTTTGAATTTTGAATTTTCATATAAGTTTGAATTTTGAGTATATATAAGTTTGAATATTGATTAGAGTTTTATAAGGAGTTTTGAATTTTGAATATACATAAGTCTGAATTTTGAGTATATATAAGTTTGAATTTTGAGTATATATAAGTTTGAATTTTGAATTTTTATATAAGTTTGAATTTTGAGTATATATAAGTTTGAATATTGATGAGAGTTTTATAAGGAGTTTTAAATTTTGAGTATATATAAGTTTGAATTTTGAGCATATATAAGTTTGAATTTTGAGTATATAATAGTTATAAGATTTATTAAGTGTTATATAGCTTGGTTATGATATATATGTCTTTGTTGGTTTTGTTTCAGGTTGGTGCATATGTAAAAGATATATAGATTCATTTATGATTCTTCATTGTTGTTGTTTGTAGAGAAGATAGTAGTGAAGATAGCAGCTCTAGAAGATAGCAATATGTACATTTGCTACATATTTATTGGATTATAAAGTTGTATATACAACTATGTAAATTTATGTATATATATAAATTATTGAATTCTTCAAGTTGTATCTCATTTATGCATATATAAATTATTGGATTAAAGTTGTATATAATAATATGTAATTTGATTCATATTTATTGGATTGAAGATGCAAATTTATGAAATTTGATGCAAATTTGAAAGACATCGCTTAAATTTTAAGTGATTATTTGTACAGGATGCTTAAAATATAAGTTGAATATATTAAAAAATTCGTGAATATTAGACAACACTTTAAACAAAAAAGCGCTGCCTATATTCGGGAATAGAAAGCGTTGTGAAATAAAAAGCACTGCCTAAAAAGGACTTTAGAAAGTGCTGCCTAAAACAGAAAAAAAGTATAAAAAAATACATTACACAACGCTTTTAAAAGCGTTGTCTAAAGTGAAAGCGCTGCTATAGGCACACTTTAGAAAGCGTTTCTAATGTAAAAAGTGTTGTCTATAGGGGCTTTAGAAGGCGCTTATTGAATAAAGCGATGTCTAAAGGCTACATTAAACAGCGCTTTCACATAGACAAAAAAACGTTATCTTTACTTACAGCAGCGCAGGATTAGACAATGTTCATAAATGTTGTCTATAGCAAAACAAAACCCTCTCTTATTTCATTATGTGACGTAGTGAAACGTACAAGTTTAACATGTGATATTAGATTACTCTTTTAGTTATTCTTTTAGTTATTTTCTATGCAAGTTGTTATAGATATTAAACATTTTGAGATGTTGTTAATATGTCTAATGCATTAAAAAATGGATAAAAATAAGTGAACGATAAATATACTATATATTTATGTGAAAGAAATTTGCATGTACCGTTAAAATAAATTAATCCTTTGAGTTTAAGTGTTTGTTGACATTTGTTTGGGTCTCCTAGATAATAAAATTATATTGATCGTTATAGTTAATATTTAAAATGTCATAAGATGAAAAATGCAGTTATTTGTGGATAAATAATTTGAAAAATTATTATGATTGAGAATTTATGGTGCATGTATCAAAAATATAAAATGGTATTAAAAAAGTTGAAGGGCGTGTTTCAATTGTATTGTTATTTGTCCAAGAATTTATTAAATTTAAAATTACTTATCTTGTATTACATGTGCATGCTAATATGAAAATATTATTTCTTAATCATTTTATTATTAAAAGCAATTTATATATTTGTTTATTATTGAAAGATGACAAATATTTATGAAAAAAATATTTAAAAAAAAATTAAAGATTTTGATTCATTGTTTATTTTCTAATGTGATTCTTATTTGGATATAACACATAATATTGTTTAACATGAAGCTAATGTATATGATCTATGATACAAAATAAAAATGATTTTTTAAGAGAAAATTAATAATTTTTAATAAGTATTAGTTAATATGGTGTATATGTTTTTCATGTTTAAATCTCATTATAAAATTAAAGTTATGATCATTTTGTTGATTGCTATAAATGTCTAATGCATTGAATATATTTTAGATATATTCAAGTGGAACTATAACATCAAACTAAAATGATTATTTACTATTTTATCGATAATGGAAGAATAAAAAAATTGTGTGGGTAAAATAATATAATTAAATGACAAAAGTCACATTATTTTATTGATGATTTCTCTAGTTTTTATTGATGATTTCTCTAGATTCACACATTAGATTTTTTAAATCATAAAGATGATGTGTTTAAGGCATTTAAAATTTTAAAGAGGAAATAGCAAATCAATTAAATAGAAATATTAAAGTCCTTTTAACTGTTAGGGACGATAAATATTTTTCTATTGAACTTGATACATATTATGAAAAGTATGACATTATACATAAATATTCTGTATCTCGTACACCACAACAAAATGATATAACCGAAAAGAAAAAAAAAAAGACTAAATTAGATCCTCAAGAGATTAAATGTACTTTTGTAGGAAATTCACTTAATATTAAAGCATATAGATATTTGAATTTAGAGTCTAAGAAAAATATTAAATTTTGAAATGTGAAATTATTTGAGACCTCATCTCGAAGGATAAGGAATCACTACAAAGAAAAATATTAATTTGGAACGAAATTTTCCGTCACGTGACAGTACGATATTCCGTCACAATTGAAATTATTTTATCGCAATTCGCTCGTCGCAAATAAACTGGGACTAAATATTCAGTTTTGTTGCACTTTTGAGACGCATTTAGGGACATAATATATTTACTTATTTCAAAAAAAAATATTATTTCATTTCAATATTGCGACAAAATATTTAAATTTTGTCTTAATATTGTGACAATTTTTTCATTTTCCGTCCGTGACCGATTTATCTCATTCCGTCCCAATTAGGGATGGATTTGCCGACACATATTAGAAAATTTATTTCCATTCCATTTTTTAAAATATTTATTGAAATAGATTTATAAAACATTAGTAAGTATATACTCATTTATCATAACAGATTTATAAACAAACACTTAACTTTTACCTACTTTAGAAAGGACTATATAATAAAACAGTTTAAATTATTGGTCATTCTATTATCCATTATAATAAATAAAATATTAAAAATATTAAAAATATTAATATTAAAATTGATCAAAGTATATTACATATCTTAAAAGAAATAGCTTATGTAATAAGAAATATACAACTTCTATCTCTATGTTGTCGAGATGTATACAATATTTAATAAACAAAATATGCTTCTATTTCTATGTAATATAGTCTTTGATTAACTCTATAGCTTCAATGTTTCCAAAAAAATCTCCCATAAATTTGATCCATAAGGCTTCCTGTCAAAAAGTTATTGCAGCAAATTAACAAAAATTCCAATCATTTTGCATCAAAGAAGTCTCTTGGTAGTGTTGGTTAAATTCAAATTAGTCTTGGGTAAATCAAAAGGAAGATTCATTTGGATAGTGGAAAAAGTTTATTCCTTTAAGGAACTAGAAATAGTAAATGATGTAACTTTAAATATTCTATCATGTGACTCTATATAAATCACATTGTATCTCATTTTACAAGTTAGTTGGACAATATACAAAAGTAAGAAGTTCATAGTCCACTCTCATTCTCTTCATATTTCTTCAAATTGGTATCAGAGCGCACGACAAATATGTTGGGACAAATGCCACTGCCATGACTTTCAAAATCGAATTATGAGAACTGGAGTATCCAAATGAAGACGCTGCTGAGATCTTAGATGTATGGGAAGTAACTAACGATGGGTTTGAAGAACCATCAAATACGACGGCAAACACAGTTGCTCAGAACAAGGCGTTGAAAGAAATACGAGCAAATGATAAAACAGTATTGTACATGCTGTTCAGAGCAGTTGACGAATCAGTCTTCGAAAAGATAGCTAATTCGACTACATCGAAGGAGGCGTGGGACACGCTAGAAAAAGCTTTCAAAGGAGCAGATAGAGTCAAGCAAGTTCGATTGAGGACTCTTCGGGAAGAAATGAAGAGAATGAAGATGAAGGAGACAGAGTCCATATCGGACTACATCACTCATGTGTAGACAGTGGCAAATTAACTCAATTGAAATGGAGAAGCAATGTTTGATGCTCGTATTGTCAAAAAGACTCTGAGATCTTTGACAGACAAGTTTGAAAATATAGTATGCGCAATAGAAGAAGCAAAAGACCTTTCTACAATCACTGTCGAAGAAGTGGCTGGTTCGCTTGAGGCACATGAAAAACACAAAATAAAGAAGAACGAGGAGGCACTTGAGGATGCAGAACCCAACAGAAATGAAAAGGAAATTTTCTCTCAAAATTGGCGTCAGAGAGGACATGGTTGTGGAGGAGGTAATGGTGGTCGAAGTTATCAAAATAACAACTTTGACAAAGAACAGTCAAGTCAACAAAACTGGCGTAGAAGAGGACGTGGCCAGAGAGGTGGTAGATCGAATTACAACAATATCGAATGTTACAAATGCAACAAATAGGGGAAGTATGCGAAAGATTGCAACTCCTACAGTTGTTAAAACCATGGTAAAATGGGACATCTTGCAAAAGACTGTCTGTTGTACCCCAAAATTTGCCCTCTCATGTTTTCCAAGGTTTTCTCTTATATGGGTGGTCACAAACACTTGATTAAAGAAAAATAAAAATTTTGAAAATAAACAAGGTGTCTTCTATTGGCTTTGAGATAAGGTGTTTTCGATTGGCGCCTGAGAAGTTTGTTTTTCGATTGGCATCTAGACAAGGAGCTTCGATTGGGCATCTAAAACCCTTCGATCGGGCTTTGGTCTGCAAGTCTTCGATTGGGCGTTGGGCCTCCTTCGATCAAGATGAGTTCACAAAGTTTTCGATTAGGCATCTAGATTCTTCGAACAAGCTTGGTTTCAAAGTCTTCGATTAGGCATTTGACACTCTTCGTTGCAGGTCTGATTCACAAGCTTCAAATGGACGCTGAGTCCCCCTTCGATCAAGTTAAGTTTACAAGGCTTCAACTGCGCAAGGCAAGAACCCCCTACAAGTTTGTTTTGATTCACAAGGGCAAAGGCCTCCCATGTGCTTGCTTTCAATGCACAGGGCCAAGACCCTTTCAACTGGTCTTCGATTCACAGAGCAATGACCTCCTCATGCTAACATCCACAAGGCATTGGCTTCCTTTGTTCTAGCTTCGACTGGGCAAAGGTTCCCTTTGAAACTGCTTGTGTCAACTCTATCTCTGAACCTTTCAGCATATGATTGTCACATTATGAGCTCACATTGGTGAACCATTCGAACAATGCACAAGGAATACATATATGCTATTCAAAAGACACACAAAAGGGCCATTCGAAGGATGTACAAGTGTTTCGTTCGAAGGAAGTAACTCAAGGTCCATTCAAAGAAGCACTCAAAAGGCCCATTCGAAGGATACACAGGTGTTCCGTTCAAAAGATATATTAAAAAGGTTCATTCGAAGAAGCATTCAGAAGGTCCGTTCGAAGAAGCATTCAGAAGGCCCATTCGAAGAACACACATGTCGTCCAATCGAAGAGCAGGGCGTGGAGGCATTCGAAGGAGTTAGGGATTGAAACATGTCCAGGTTCATTCAAAACCCAAAAGCATAGGAAATCATCAAAAATGATAACTTTTCAAATACTTGATCTTTGCTTTCAAAGCCATGGTTAATGGCTGATATCTTTTGAATCTGCCTTCAAAGCCATGGTTAATGGTTGTTTCTTGTTGTTTCCATTGACCATCACACTCCTATAAATACGATGCCAAGGACACAGTGCAAAAAAAAGGAGACAAAAAAGGAGGAGACCATATACACACGCACACGATGCCTCATAATCCATATTAAAACTATCAAAATCCTCAAAAGAAGTCTCAATCGAAGGAGTCTTCAACAACACTCTATTCACTCCCTAAAGTCTACAGGAAGTATTCTCAATCACCAGCCCCTAAGAAAGCATCTCTATGTCCAGAAGTGCCAAATCGAAGCTTCCAACTGTTGGTAAGAATGGCCAAGAGATCATACTTTATATTTGCATGATATATTAACATTTGTAATGCATTCTATTTGTATTCAAGATTAAGGATCTGGGTTTGACACCCAGGTCTGCATTTTGCTTTGTTTCTAACACTTGCTGCAGATCTAGCCTGAATAGACCAAACGCACATAGGATCGAAAGGCCTGGGTTTGATACCAGGTCCTGCATCTTTATTTTGCTAACGTATCTTTACAGATTCAGTGCCCTCATAGGTGATCCATCAGGATCTTTCAACAGTACCTTCTGGATTGAAAGCCACATCCCTTCACTGGATCGAAGGGTAACATTCGCTTAATGGATCGAAAGATAGCCATCTTCTCCTGGATCAAATAATACAACTCCTTCTCTGGATCGAAGGATACATTTCCTTCTCTGGATCGAAGCCTCCCAATTTTCCCCTGGATCGAAAGACACCTTCTCTGGATCGAAGCCTCCCATTTTTCTCCCTGGATCGAAGGATGCCGCTTTGTATTTTTATTTTTATTTTCGTTATTTCTTTATTGACTTTATCATTTGAATCAACTTTAACTCAAAAGATCACAAAAAAAATTAGGTTATAGTCCTTTTTTATTAAAATTAATTTTGTTAATCAATTATTAATTAATTTATCATTTTTTTTCTAAAAAAACAAAACAAAACAAATAAAAAGATTTTTTTTCCTTAGGATTTAGATGTCCCTTTTAATTCGTTTGGGCACTTATTTACTTACGCGTTTTTTTCTCATCTTATTGTAACTGTTTCCCAGTTTGTTATAGTAACTAGGACTTTACTTTTCACATTTCTATAGTGTACCTCTCACAAAGCCATGTAATAGTGTAGGATTTACATTCCCGCACTTTATATTTCTGTACTTTAAATTATTGTATATACTACTGCTAGTAACTAGACGTGTATGGAAAGACTAATAACAAAACGCTAGCAAACTCTAAATGCACAAGATAAATAGCTGAACTAAACATAATTTCACATGCGCACCTCTAGGGTATCCCACTTCTGTTGCCTTCAGAAAACGGTCACAATTCTCAAAACATGAGAAGTTTTAGTGATTGTCCTCTAGTTTGAAAGATCACAAGTCCCTCGATGACCCTCTCGATGTTTCCTCGGTAAAAAGTGATGTTAGAACTTTAGGACAGTTACTAAAATTCCTTGCAAGTTGCCTTCGTGACCGTAACGTCCCTTTGGATGTCCCTCAAACATCCCATGACTAGGGCTACCTACTCACTAATAGTAGAATAGCACTGTCTAAAGGATAGGAGGAAAATAACAAACCTTTTTGAGTACAAGTAGATAGTTGTTAGATGCTTGCTCAAATAAAATAAACTTTTACACTTACACATTTCAAAAACAACTTTCAAAAACATTTGTTTTGTCAACACTCTTGAGGACTGATACAAGAGTTAACGCAAAGCGAATCGCTGCACTAAGGCATTTCAAAACATTTTTCAAAAACATACAAACCACAAGGTACTTTTAAAATTAGCTAAGCATCTAAGAGCCCGTAGATAACTACGGATGAAAAGGATGCTAACACCTTCCCTTTCCATAATCTACCCCCCTTACTCATAAAATTCTCAAAAAGGTCTTTTTCTGTTCTTTTCACCCTTTCCTTAATTTGGATAAAAGAAAAGTCGATGAAGACTCTTGCTTACCACAATATTTACGAACACAAACGCAAAACCAATATAAACAGTCGATTCTGCCACCGTATCAAAAACTGGCGTCTCTTCTAGGGAAAATTATAAAGTGGGGTTACCTTAGAGTTTAGTTTATCACTTTAAAATTATTTGTATGCTTTTCTTGCTTTATTTTTAAAGGTTTGCTTGGGTTATTGTTAAAGATCTTACACCCAGATTTGGGGCACCTTATTAGGTAAGTAGCAATAAAATCATGGAGGTTGTACAACGTAGACCGATATGGACAAAGTGATAGCTACGTTAGTGTGATACTCTGGTTTGTACTAATGTTCCTTGAGTCAGTCAAGGATAACATTAGGCTTCCTTAGTGTCATTAAGTGCAAACTGACCTTTAGAACCTTTAATTGACTCATCCTAAGCCATTAGAAAGTAGTGAGATGGCCGGATTTGGTTCCGACCAAAGATTGGTTGATACTCGATGTTACACTCATTGAGATTGGACTTTTGGGATATTCTGGCCGTAATACTTCGGTGCTTGAGCTAGAACAATGCCTAAAAGGAAGGTCAGTGATATGATACTCCTTAGAACCTGTTACTATTAATAGGACATGTTTAGCCAACTAAACTTCAAGAGGGTACTTAACTACAAAACCCATGCAAGCCTGAACTTAAGGCTGCTCGTATGACTTGTTTGCTTTCATTATCTAACAACTTGAATTCCTTGCAGGGGTTTCGTTTATTATCTGATGATATGAGTCATTGTCCAATAACCTGTATTTCTTACAAGACATACTTGTCTTCATCACCCTACATTTTTTCTTGATGCATAGCATACACATCATAGCATCATATCATAACATTTCCTTAACCATTTCAAGGATCTCTAGGGCATGTGATGCAGATTTATGATGAACCAGACACCTGGAAAGGGGCAAGGGGATTTATTTTTCCTCTAGCCAATACCGTCAAAAGACCAAAGCAAGACAACTTGAGTCAGGGGCGATGACCCACTCGACATGGTGAGCTTGACTCTCATAGAAGGACCTTCAACGATACGAAGTTCTTCAATCAAAGCTGCAAAATTCAACTTCTGACATTTTCTTGTTTAACCCGCGAGATCCTTGAAAACATTTACATATCATACATGTCATTGCATAACAGGTATTCTCCAGACAGACTTCTTATCTGTTTGATGTTTATTTCAATAAAAGAAATGGCTCTCGAACAAATAGTGAAGGATCTCCAAGCTCAAAACGCTCAGTTTCAGAAAATCATCCTGGCTCTGGCTAAGGGGAAGGAGTATCTGAAAACCCTGATCATCAAAGAGAAGACCAAGAAGCCAAAGAAACGGGTTGGCATCTTGAATATGGGAAGAAGACTTAGAGGATCAGTCAAGCGAGCTCTAGATCTTACAACTCCATCAAATGAGGGGGATAATCATGAAGATGATAATAACCCAGGGACTGATGAAGATGAAGCTGATTACTCTGAGGAACAATATCCTTCTGTTGATGATAAATACAAACAAGTGAAGGATCGTCTCAATGCCATGGAAATTTAGAGGGTACCTGGCTTGGACTTTGAAAAGTTAGGGTTGGTTTCTGGAGTGGTCATCCCACAAAAGTTTAAGGTTCCCACATTTGCTAAATATGATGGGGTATCTTGTCCTAAACTTAATTTGAGATCATACATCAGAAAGATCTAGCCTCACACTGCTGACCAAAAGTTATGGGTCCATTTCTTCCAAGAAAGTCTGACCGGCACTCAACTAAAGTGGTTTTATCAATTAGAAGGAACCGACATTCATACCTGGGAAGACTTGGTTGTTGCTTTCTACAGGAAGTACCAATATAATGCCGACCTTGCTCCAACCTGTACACAATTATAAAGTATGTCTATGGGTTCTGGCGAGGGTTTCAAAGACTACGCCCAGAAATGGAGGGATCTTGCAGGGAGATTACAGCTTCCTCTGTCTGATAGGGAGCTGGTAGACATGTTCTTGGGCACTTTGTCTGATCCATTCTTCAACCACTTGATCAGAAGTTCTTTGGTTGGGATCACCGAGCTGATACTGACAGGTGAAAGAGTAGAAGTTGGTATCAAGAGTGGGAAGATTCTGATGGCTGTATCTTCTAATGCTGAGAAGAAGCCATTCGGTGGAAAAAGGGAAGCTAATGTTGTATATGGCCAGGAGGGACGTGCTAGAGGTAACCATAACCCATATGTAAGGGCAGTACTGGTCTCTGATCCTCCGCCTGTGCAATGACATCAACAAGGGAGTCAGCGTAAGGAGGTCACGCCTAAGAGACAATTCACCAAAATCAACATGTCACTAGCTCAAGCGTTACAACACATGTTGAAAGTAGGATTGATTATGTTAAAGGCTCCTCTGTGAAATCCTAATACCTCTGCTCCTAGATACCACCCCGGCGAAAGGTATGCATACCATTCTGATAGTTCTAGACATGATACAAATGGTTGTTGGGCTCTGAAGAACAAAATTCAGGATATGATTGACGCCAAGGAGATTGAATTCAACCCTCCAGAGACTCACCATGTGATCACTTCTCCTAGGCCAAATCATTGAGAGCGTCTATTTCATTTGTGATTTTGAAATTGTAATTTCCTTTGCTTGATCAAATAATTACTATTATGTCAAACTTTGGTTTTCCCATTAACGCGTCGCATATGTTTTGTCTTGAATTATTTCACCCGTATTCATTATATTCAAACTGTGTTTTTACTTCCTTTTCTTGATATTCAACTCTCGATCAAAAGCTCTAAGCCTTTAGAGGGAGGATGACGAAAACGATACCACAGTCTCTACAGTATGCTTTTGAACATACCCCACTGACGATGTACAGGCGTTGTTTCAAATCCTAAACACTGGAGTTATAAGGAAGGTAATCCCTAGTCAACCATTTGAGCCTAAGAAGTACGAGTTTTTATTTTCACACAAATTAAAACCCTTAATCATAACCTGGGGCAGGGTAATTTTCTCAGTTAATTCAGATGTGCATTCAGTTGCAATCTTCCACTTCATACATAATGAATGGAATCAAAAGACGTCCTTCCAAATCAGAAGATGGTGATGGTTCCACATAATCATTAAAGTCGGCAGTCATTATCTCTCAAAATAAAAGCCCGCTAAGTCAAAACCTATGAAGGAGACTTAAGAAAAACTGGGGCATCCCGCTGTCTGTAATCACAAAAGAACCAGTTCAGGCAAAAGTAGGGATAAAATAAATAAATAAAAAAGAGGTCCTACAAATCCTTAACAAAAAAGAAAAGGTTACAAAAATGACTTCCTTCTCAAACAAACGTCCAATTCTTGAACCATCACCAAGTATCAGAGCAAAGATCCCAGACTCAATTGGGATCTAAACACATAATTAACCGAGTTTAGGACTGAAGAACATCATGAAGAGCGGGTTGGGTACAAATAAAATTTGAGCCTTTATCCTTTGTTTCTTAAACCGTGAACCAGGCCACGTTATAACCCTTAAAATTCCTAGCTGAAGCATGGGTTAGTTTGAAAGCATACTGTTACAAAAGGTATCCTGACTCCTGTAGGGTTCGCTATAAATCCTGAGCTGATATCACACTCCTACAAAATTTGTTTGTTTTACTAAAATGAATTTTCAAACTTCAAGACAGACATAAGCTTTGCATTTTTAAACAATACCATTGCTTGCATATGACTATTTGTTCAAATAGCATAGAAATTCACATATGAATATTCCATGAACATAAATCCTCTCAATAGACCGAGTCACCTCAAATGGAAAGACATTCCAGTGATAGGCCTTTCATAATCAAGGGGCATAGCATGGTGTCCAGCTGATCTGGGTAAGTCAAGTTAAAGTTCAAGGAATCTCTCAAAAATGCCAAATAGCCAGGGACAGATCTCCATCTGAATCACTTGGGGCATTGGACATGAATTCCAACAACAAATCTGGTACGATCAAACAAATATCTTCTGGCAGTGTGGCAACACTTACTACTATGGACAGTGACAATTCTCTGTACCCAGTGAACATGGACATAGTCGTAAAATACTACGCATGAACAAAGACCCGCTAGGTTGACTGGCCTAGGTAAAAATAAGGGCATCCCAGTGAACCAAAAGGGTTCGGGCAAAAATTAGGGATATACATATGAAAAATATGTACACTCGGAAAGTCGAAAACCTAAAGAGGCTGTTTGGGAAAAAAAGGGCATCCTGATGGACAGAAAATCTGAAAGGACAGTCCAGACAAAAGTTAGGGATTAAAGCATACGACTACGTCTCATCATCTCGTTACTTGTTTATCAGTAGAAGGTTTATTACCTTGATCTGCACTCACCAAGGACTCCAAGAGTTAGATAAACGTCAAACCATCTACAAAATCCCGACAGATACCTTCTCCAGCAAGTATAGAGGTAGGGGCATCTTGCTACAAGGTCACCGCCATATTCTCAGCATGCCGCCTAATGGTGTCAGGTGTTCTCATATCCCTGGCGGAGTAAGAATCTCCAAATTACTGCTCCAACATCTAAAAATTTCCCCCAGTAAAATCACCAAGCTTCTCAGGATCCCCCAGTAGGATCTCACAAAATCCCCAAGTGGATTACGGAGATTCCCTTCCCTAATAGATTTCTTCTCAAAACAACAAAACATGAATCCCCAGCGGAAACATTCTAAATAAAGCGGGCTCTCCTCTAGAAACGGTGCAGATACGATCCAGAGACCGATGTCATTCTGATACTTATTCCAGATTCTCCTATAGAAACGGTGCAGGTAAGATCCAGAGACGGATGTCATCCTGACACTTAATCCAGATTCTCATCTAGAAACAGTTCAGGTACGATCCAGAAACGGATGTCATCCTGACACTTACTCCAGATTCTCATCTAGAAATGGTTCAGGTACGATCCAAATACATATGTCATCCTGACACTTACTCCAGATTATCATCTCGAAACGATTCAGGTACGATCCAAATACAGATGTCATCCTGACACTTACTCTAGATTCTCATCTAGAAACGGTTCAAGTATGATCCAAATACGGATGTCATCCTGACACTTACTCCAGATTATCATCTAGAAACGGTTCAGGTACGATCCAAAGACGGATGTCATCCTGACACTTACTCCAGATTCTCATCTAGAAACGGTTCAGGTACGATACAAATATGGATATCATCCTGACACTTACTCCAGATTCTCATCTAGAAATGGTTCGGGTACGATCCAGAGACGGATGTTATCCTGATACTTATTCCAGATTATCTTCTAGAAATATTTCAGGTATGATCCAGAGACGGATTTCATCCTGATACTTATTCAGATCATCTTCTAGAAAAATTTCAGGTACGATCAAGAGACGGATGTCATCCTGATACTTATTCCAGACTATCTTCTAGCAACAATTCAGTTCACAGGGTTTACCTTCCCCAGCAGAGTTTATTTCTCTAACAACGAAAGTTCATCTCCCAGCGTTTTAACTTCAACATATTTGAAGACCTACATTCTTCACCCCTAGCAACAGTCAGGGATTTATTTTCCCTAACTCAACAACCCTACAATAGAACAGCTGATACGTTCATACATTGCATTCATACATCATTTTACAAACATCATGGAATATGCAACACAAATGCATATATCACAATCTCATTTATTTTGGGAGCATCATGCAGATCATATATCATGACATTGCATGAAACTGGTTTTACCTTTTCAGGTTAAATTAGCAGACAGACAAACACTATCAATTTATGCAGCATGTCAAAGATTAATGCCCGAAACCAGACGGGGAAACTATCTACACGACCAAGTGGTATAAACTCCTAAAGCAAGACGGGTTTACCAATGAATACAGCAGGCCAAGGATTAATTCCCAAAACTAGACGGGGAAACTATCTACGTGACCAACATTTTCAAGTTCCAAATTAACACCTGTAACAAGCCAGAAGAACTATTTGTGGACAACTGAATATGGATTAACACCTGTAACAAGCCAGGAGAACTATCCACATGAGGAGATTGAAGATTAATACCTGTAACAAGCCAAGAAAACTATCTTTCTTTCTCAGGTCAGAGATCAATACCTGTAAAGCTAGGAAAACCATCTACATGGACATATGAAGTTATCTTAAACGGGTTTCTTCTCATGATCTCCGAGATGCAGTCTAGCATAGAGTAATCTTAAAGTTATCTTATATGGGTTCCTTCTTATCATCCAGATGCAGTATAACACATACTCATCCTGGAACAGCCCCACACAGGCTCTTTCTAATACATTATCCCCATTAAGTTACTGTGAAACCTGGATTTCAACCAGAAAATAGAAAACTTTCATCTCTCCAAAGATAACTCTTCAACAGAGCCTTGGACAACTGAAGTTCCTAGACTTTATTCCCCACATATTTTCCTCAAGCAAGAGAATAATAGAAACCCACATTCCACAGCAGAGTCCTCCTCAGACAGCAAGAACAGGAATTCCCCATAAAGAGACCTCTTAGGAAGTCAGCATCTACTTTGGATGGCATCTTTAAGGCCATCTTCGTCAACCCCCTGTCATATTCTCCAAATGGAATATGTAATCCCATTCCCTACACAATCAACCGGCACATCATCGAGTGCAAATTTCTGGGCACTCTAGTCTCCAATCATCTTCCACCTTCAGATCACGAAAGGCATACAAGCCAATCTACATCTCCAAGTTTAAGAAGATTGAACAGGGGCAGTTGTTGTATCCCAAAATTTTCCCTCTCATGTTTTCCAAGATTTTCTCTTATATGGGTGGTCACAAACACTTGATTAAAGAAAAATAAAATTTTTGAAAATAAATAAGGTGTCTTCGATTGGCTTTGAGATAAGGTGTTTTCGATTGGCGCCTGAGAAGTTTGTTTTCCGATTGGAATCTGGACAAGGAGCTTCGATTGGGCATCTAAAACCCTTCGATCAGGCCTTGGTCCACAAGTCTTTGATTGGGAGCTAGGCCTCCTTCGATCAAGATGAGTTCAAAATTTTTCCGATTAGGCATCTAGATTCTTCGAACAAGCTTGGTTTCAAAGTCTTCGATTAGGCACTTGGCACTCTTCGCTGCAGGTCTAATTCATAAGCTTTGAAAGGGATTTGGGTCCCCCTTTAATTAAGTTAAGTTCACAAGGCTTCGACTGCACAAGGCAAGAACCCCCTACAAGTTTGTTTTGATTCACAAGGGCAAAGGCTTCCCATGTGCTTGCTTTCAATGCACAAGGCCAAGACACTTTCAACTAGCCTTCGATTCACAGAGCAATGACCTTCTCATGCTAACATCTACAAGGCATTGGCTTCCTTTCTGCTAGCTTCGATTGGATAATGGTTCCCTTTGAAACTACTTGCGTCAACTCTATCTCTGAACCTTTCAACATATGATTGCCACATTATGAGCCCACATTGGTGAACCATTTGAAGAATGCACAAGGCATACATGTGTGTTATTCGAAAGACACACAAAAGGGTCACTCAAAGGATGTACAGGTGTTCCATTTGAAGGAATTAACTCAAGGTCCATTCGAAGAAGCACAAAAAAGGCCCAATCGAAGGATACACAGGTGTTTTGTTTGAAAGATATATTCAAAAGGTCCATTCGAAGAAGCATTTAGAAGGTTCATTCAAAGAAGCATTCAGAAGGCCCATTCGAAGAACACACATGTGTTCCAATCGAAGAGCAGGGCATGGAGGCATTCGAAGGAGTTAGGTATTGAAACATGTCCAGGTTCATTCAAAACCCAAAAGGGTAGGAAATCATCAAAAATGGAAACTTCTCAAATACTTGATCTTTGCTTTCAAAGCCATGGTTAATGGCTGATATATTTTGATTCTACCTTCAAAGCCATGGTTAATGGTTCTTTCTTGTCGTTTCCATTGACCATCACACTCCTATAAATATGATGCCAAGGACACATTGCAAAAAAAGGAGACGAAAAAAGGAGGAGGCCACATACACATGCACACGCTTCCTCATAAGCCATATTAAAACTATCAAAATCCTCATAAGTAGTCCCAATCGAAGGAGTCTTCAGCAACACTCTATTCACTCCCTAAAGTCTGCAGGAAGTATTCTCAATCACCAGCCCCTAAGCAAGCATCTTTATGTCCAGAATTGCCAAATCGAAGCTTCCAACTATTGGTGAGAATGGGCAAGATATCATACTTTGCATTTTCATGATATATTAACATTTGTAATGCATTCGATTTGTATTTAAGATTAAGGATCTGGATTTGACACCCAGGTCTGCATTTTGCTTTGTTTCTAACACTTGCTGTAGATCTAGCCTGAATAGAACAAATGCACACTAGATCGAAAGACCTGGGTTCGATACCTAGGTCCTACATCTTTAATTTTCTAATGTATCTTTGCAGATTCAGTGTCCTAACATGTGATCTATCAGGATCTTTCGACAGTACCCTCTGGATCGAAAGCCACATCCCTTCACTAGATCGAAGGGTAAAATCCATTCACTGGATCGAAGGATAGCCATCTTCTCCTGGATCAAAGAAGATAACTCCTTCTCTGGATCGAAAGATACATTTCCTTCTCTGGATTGAAGCCTCCCATTTTCCCCCTAGATAGAAGGACACCTTCTCTAGATTGAATCCTCCCATTTTTCTCCCTGGATTGAAGGATGCCCCTTTGTATTTTTATATTTGTTTTCGTTATTTCTTTATTGACTTTATCATTTCAATCAACTTTAAATCAAAAGATCACAAAAAAATTTAGGTTCTAATCCTTTTTTATTAAAATTAATTTTGTTAATCAATTGTTAATTACTTTAACATTTTTTTCTCAAAAAATAAAACAAAACAAACAAAAAGATTTCTTTTCCTTAGGATTTAGACGTCCCTTTTAATTCGTTTGCGCATTTATTTACTTCCTCATTTTTTTCTTCATCTTATTGTAACTGCTTCCCAATTTGTAATAGTAACTAGGACTTTATTTTTCACATTTCTATAATGTACCTCTCACAAAGCCATGTAATAGTGTAGGATTTACATTCCTGCACTTTACATTTCTGCACTTTAAATTATTGTATATACTACTGTTAATAACTAGACTTGTATGGAAAGACTAATAACAAAACTCTAGAAAACCCTAAATGCATAAGATAAATAGTTGAACTAAACACAATTGCACGTGTGCACCCCTAGGGTATCCCACTTCGATTGCCTTCGAAAAACGGTCACAATTCTCAAAATGTGAGAATTTTTAGTGATTATCCTCTAGTTTGAAAGGTCACAAGTCCCTCGATGACCCTCTCGACGTTGCCTCGGTAAAAAGTGATCTTACAACTTTAGGAAAGTTACTAAAATTCCTTATCAAGTTCCCTTTGTGACCGTAACATCCCTTCGAATGTTCCTCAAACATCCCACGACTAGGGCTACCAACTCACTAATAGTTGGATAGCACTGTCTAAAGGATATGAGGAAAAGAACAAACCTTTTGAGTATAAGTAGATAGTTGTTAGATGCTTTCTCAAATAAAATAAACTTTTACACTTACACATTTCAAAAATAACTTTCAAAAACATTTGCTTTGTCAACACTCTTGAGGACTGATACAAGAGTTAACACAAAGAGAATCGCCGCACTAAGGCATTTCAAAACATTTTTCAAAAACATACAAAGCACAAGTAGATACAAAGCTACGGATGGAAAGGGTGCTAACATCTTCCCTTTCCATAATCTACCCCCCTTACTCAGAAAATTCTCGAAAAGGTCTTTTTCTGTTCTTTTCACCCTTTCCTTAATTTGGATAAAATAAAATTCGATGGAGACTCTTGCTTACTGCAATATTTGAAAACACAAACGCAAAACCAGTATAAACAGTCAGTTCTGCCACCATATCACATTGTCGTCTTAGAAGAAAGGTAGAAGAAACAACAAATCTTGCCCTAGAAATAAAACTGAATGAAGGATTTTTGTTAATTACTCAAAAGGAAGAAGATGCAGAAAATGACACTATGTGGTACCTGGACTCAGGAGAAAGCAACCACATGTGTGGTCATAAGCTCTTGTTAAAATAAATAAAGAAGATTGATGATGGTCATGTTTCTTTTGGAGATGCGTCGAAAGCAAGAGTCGAAGGAAAAGGAACAATCAATTTCTTGCAGAAGGATGATTTGATAGGATCTATCCAAAATGTGTATTATGTACCAAACCTCAAAGCAAATATTTTGAGTCTGGGGCAACTCATAGAAAAGGGTTATTCGATTATCATGGAAGATAGAAGCTTGCACTTAAAAGACAAGTCAGGACGTTTGGTTGCTCAAGTCGAAATGGGGAGAAATCGAATGTACAAGTTGAACTTGAGAAGCATTCGAGAAAAATGTTTACAAGTCAATGTCGAAGACCAAACATCCCTGTTGCATATTCGTTTTGGTCATTTACATCAAGCTGGACTAAGGAGGTTAGCAAAGAAAATATAGTGCATGGACTTCCAGACATGGAATTCGAAGGAAAATTCTGTGAAGATTGTGTGTTTGGAAAACAGACGAGAACCTCATTCCAATCGAAGGCAGAATATTAGGCTAAACAAATTCTGGAATTGATTCACACTGACATATGTAGACCAATTACCCCAGAATCCTTCAATGGGAAAAAGTATTTTATATCCTTTATTGATGATTTCTCAAGGAAAACTTGGGTGTGCTTTCTGAAAGAAAAATCTGAAGCCTTTGAAGTATTCAAGAAGTTTAAGATAATTGTTGAAAAAACAACAGACAATCACATCAAAGCCCTTCGATCAGACAGAGGTGGGGAGTATACTTCGACAGCCTTTATGAAGTACTGTGAAGAGCAAGGCATAAGAAGATTTCTGACTGCAGCTTACTCACCCCAAAAAGATGGTGTAGCAGAAAGGAAGAATCGAACAGTCCTTGACATGGTTCGATCAATGCTAAAGAGCAAAAACATATCGAAGGAATTTTAGACAGAAGAAGTACAACACACTATCTACGTTCAAAATAGATGTCCATGTTCGAAGCTGGGAGATTTAACACCTCAAGAAGCTTGGAGTGGTCGAAAGCCAAATGTGTCTCACTTCAAAGTGTTTGGAAGTGTGGCTTATGCACATGTACCTGATCAAAGAAGAACAAAGCTGGAAGATAAGACTCAGAAACACATACTCATTGGGTATTGTGATACGGTGGGAGAACTGACTTGAGGTTTTGCATTTGTGTTCACAAATGTTTCGGTTTAGCAAGAGTCGCCACCGACTTTTTATTTTATCCTAAGGAAAGGTCAAAAAGCACAGGAAAGACCTTTGAGATGTTTTCTTGGGTTCGGGGAGTAGATTATGAAAAGGGAAGGTGCAAGCACCCTTTTCATCCATGGTTATCCATGGGCTATTAGTTAGTTGTTTAGATCACTTGCTTTGCTTTTCCGATTGTTTGAAATGGTGCTTTGTGTGTAGTTTTGAAAGATGTTTTGAAAAGAGGCCATCATTGTGGAAACCTTTGTAATGATTCTTGTTTGAATGTATACAAAGATGTTTTTTTTTTGAAAAGATTTCAATGTTTGAAAGTTTGATTTTGGGAAATGTTTTGAAATTGTGTTGTGAAGTGTGTTTGAAAATAGCAAGGATGTTTGCAAGCTTTTTGATCAAGTAACTAAGAGCTATCTACCCTATTTTACTCAAAGATCTTTCCTTATGCTTTTAACCCTTTTGACAGTGTTATTTCACCATTGCATTTGGTGAACAACCTTGTGTTAGGATGTTAAACGGGATAGGCGTGGGTCATCGTATAGACCATGATAGCAATTGTGTCAAATATCTTTGGCAAATTTTTTAGGGACTTGATCATTTTTGTTTAGGCAACCAAGATAGCGTCATCGAGGGACTATGATCTTTTGTTTTGTTTTTGTTTTGCCAAAGTACCCAACATGCATACCATGGCCCATTTTTGAAGGCAACAAGTGGATTGTAACCCTAGGGGTGCAAGTGTGCATTGTGTTTGATTTTCATGCATATTTGTCTTTAATTAGGTCAAGCTATTTGTTGATTTGGATTTTTGCATACAAACTCTAATTCTCTAATCATGGCATAATTGAAAGCGTAAAGTGCGAGAATTAAAATTTTAAGCTATTACAACATGATTATGGGGATGGGGGTACAATTTTGAATGGGGGGTATTTGACAAGAAATATAAACCCTAATTTACTATTACATCCAAATTGAATCACAATGCATAAATATTTAAATGGACAATATTTAAATAATCAAAATAAATAAATATCAAATAATATGTATTATGCAAAAAGGTTTTTGTTCACCTATGTATGTAAAAGTAAAAAAAGTATAAAGAAGTAAATAAAAAGGATTAATTGTATTTGTTTTAAGGGTAAAACCCTAATTTCATTAAGAAAATAAACATATTATATTATTTATATACAATAAAATATATTAATATGTACAAAAATAAAATATACTTAAAAAAAGGTATTTTTTAGTATGAATAATAATAAAAGTAAAAATGTAATATTTTTGTATTTTTTATTCTAGAGTATTTAATAAAATAAAAAATATATATATTTATATATGTATATTAATCAAATTAAATATGTACAATAAAATAAAATATGTACAAAAATAAAATATATTTAGGAAAATGTTTTTAGTATGAATAAAAATAAAGAACAAAAATAAAAGTATAATATATATATATATATATATATATATATATATATATATATATATATATATATATATATATATATATATATATATATATATATATATATATATATATATATATATATATATATATATATATATATATATATATATATATATATATATATATATATATATATATATATATATATATATATATATATATATATATATATATATATATATATATATATATATATATATATATATATATATATATATATATATATATATATATATATATATATATATATATATATATATATATATATATATATATATATAATATATATATATATATATATATATATATATATATATATATATATATATATATTATATATATATATATATATATATATATATATATATATATATATATATATATATATATATATATATATATATATATATATATATATATATATATATATATATATATATATATATATATATATATATATATATATATATATATATATATATATATATATATATATATATATATATATATATATATATATATATATATATATATATATTTCAAGTCTTAATAAATAATATAAAAGTATTTAAATGCCTTTTATGTTAGAAAAATTAAAATAAAATACCAAATAAATGTGAAAAAATTATCAAAATATTTTTGAGCATTTTTTATGTTTGGAAATAAATAAACAAAATCAAAAATGAAAACAAAAATGCAAAACTATGAAAATACAAGAAATTGGGCCACGGGGTGCAAAAATGAAAATGCGAGGTGTCAAAAGCAAGCCAGCCCAAGCCCAGCCCAAGCCAGCTTCATCTTCAACCTTCAGACTTGAAAATGCGCGCATGCCCTGTTCAAATACTAGATCCTGTATACGAGCTCTTTTGCAAAAACACACAACATCAAACTTGTAGAGAATTTCAAGACGATTCCAACAATATAAAAAACTAATCCTAACTCTCAAAGACCAGAGAGAATTTCTCTGGCCCTAAAATCTAACCTAGTTTTTTCAGCATGTTCATGGATAAAATTCTCCTAGCACACTTAATATAAATGAAAACTGAGCATATGTACAGCTTCATGGTAATGAACACTACATTTTTTATTCACAAACCTAAGGCTAAATGTTCCTAAATAGAGAGATAGAAAGTGAAGAAAAACCTGTTTCAGTTGGATTCGTGTAGGGCAATGTAGTGCTTTCCAACAAGGCTTAAGGTGTCTGGTAGCTTGCCTGAACTTCACTTGACCTTCTCCAATAGCTAGCTTGCCTTGAATGTCCTTGAATCAGCCTATAGAACTCAACCTGCACAAGCTCAAAATTAAAATCGTGAACACTGTAAATGGAGTTACAGTTGGCATTTGAGGTTTGGGATAGCTTGAGTGAGTTGAATGGAAGGTGTTTGAAGCAACTTGGGGCAAAACGCACGAGCCAAATGAGCTATGGCACTCAAGTTGCAGAACCTGCCCTGTTTTGCCAAAGGAATGTGATTTCTGGCTATGGGGTGTTTAGAGGCTCAAGCAATCTTCTTTCTAGCTCAAAGGGGTGTGAGAAAGATGTTCAAACTATTTGTGTAAGTTAACATTGGTTGGTTTTCAAGTTCTAAGGTTTTGGACAAGTTTCTTGTTTTTGAAGTAAGAATGTGGAAGTGAAGTTATAGGCTTGTACAGGCTATCAAATATGCTTGCATACTTTGCTCTTGCCCCCTCTGATTTGTGGATTTGATTTTCCCTCTGAGATATGGACCAATGCTCAAGGGATAGTGGTTTGACATAAAGCACATTATGGCAAAAATGGAAATGTGCCTTTTTCTACTTAGGGCTTAATCTTGTGTACAATGTCCAAATGGCCAAAACAAAAGCTTAGAATGATGGATTTTCATTTAATTATGGAGTGTGAAGTGGTTTAGAGGCCTGTAAACTAGTGTAAGGCATGCTGATTTGAAAATGCAACTTGCATGAACATGAAAATGCCATGGATGAAAAGTGAGTTTTTGCCAACTTCAAGCCTTCGATTCTCCCTAACCACATATGTGTTTGAGGAGTTCTTGGACAATTTGGAAATATTGAAACATTCTCTATAATCCATCTTTTAAATGAAACTTGAGATTCCAAGTGTAACTATATGAAAAATGGCCAAGAAGATAGGTCAAAATCCTGCCTAAACTAGGGCAAAATTTCACTAAGTTAAAAGTTTTAGGGACCCTTGTTCCAAAAATCATAACTTGAGATCCAAGCTTCTTTTGATAAAACTTTGTGAATAAAAGTTGTAGACTTTGTGGAGTACTACAACTTTCATGTTGGAGGTATTGTTTGAATCCATTTGCATCATGGTGAAAATGTGGGGCAAAGTTAGGAAAAATTAAGAAAATTACATAACTTAGAAAATTTCTAAGTTATGAAAATTTTCAACTTTAAACCCTAATTTGCAATTTTGGGTTTCTTGATGAACAATTTTCATAATTTGACACATCTTGATGAAAAATGACCCTTGGCACTTGGTTTTGACCAAAAAGTTAAAGTTTGACTTTTCAGTGTACAGTCAAATTTTGATCAGTTAACTGAAAAATTCATTTGTCAATCCCATGCATTTGAGATCTTTTGAACTTGTTGAATAAGTCAAGATGATGTCATTGAGTCCTTGAGTCCATGGTTGAACCTAATTTGCCATTGTCTAGGTCAAAAAGTCAGAAATTGCCTTTGTACAGTCAAAACCCTAAAAATGACTATTTTGCCCTTTTGGTGATCTGATCAAATTTCTTGTGGAGTTGTGGTCCAAACTTGATCCAATGGTTCATATGATTTCATAATGTTGATATGGGTCAAAAATTGTGAGGTTTGACTGTAAATTGGCCACAATTGACTTTTTCCCCAATACAGTTGATTTCTAGGTCAACTGTCCAATTGACTGGGCAAAAATTTGATTTAAGGCTTGAAACTTGGTAGAGGAAATCTTATAGGTCCAACATGAAGTATGAAAGTCAATTTGAGCATTGAAGGTCCAAAAATCCCTATGCAAACTCAAACCCTAGTTTAGGTCATCAGTGCAAGGAGATGTCTTGAGCAGAGCAAACCCTAGCTTGATCTTGAGTTCAAAGAGCCTTGTGATGAGAAATGTTGATAAAATGAGAGGGAAAATTTTGGGGTACAACAGTTTCCCCTGTTCAATCTTCTTGAACCTGAAGAGTTAGATTGGCAAGTTTTCCTTTCGTGACTCGAAGGTAAAAGAGGATTGGACACTAGAGTGCCCGTAAATTTGCACTCGTCAAAATGTAGTTGAGGGAATGGGCTTAAAGATGCCATTTGGAAATGGTAGAATCTTGCTGG
The DNA here is from genome assembly GCA_948472305.1 of Vicia faba. NCBI lineage: Eukaryota > Viridiplantae > Streptophyta > Magnoliopsida > Fabales > Fabaceae > Vicia > Vicia faba. The sequence continues at coordinate 362,722,916 of OX451737.1, read as the reverse complement.
AGATGGGCTTAGAGATGCCATCCAAAACTTGTTTATTGAAAATCAGTGGAATGAACATTAGAATGGTATCCGTATTTGGAACGTATCTGAGTTGTATCTGGAGACTAGGTTCATATGAGCAAGGGAATGGCGTCCGTGTCTAGAGATATCCGAGATTTAACTGTATTTGATTCTTGAATGAATATTAGAGCTACTTCCGTGTCTGGAGTGTATTTGTATTCTGAATGGGTAACAGAGAAACATTTGTGTATGGAGCATCTATATGCTAGGGATAAATTCCGAATGAGTGACAAAATGGCAACTGTGTCTGGAGCGTATATGGACTGTATCTGAAGTTGAGATCTTTATGAGTAGCAGAATGACTTCCGTGTCTGGAGTATATCCATACTGTAACTGGGATCTGGACAAGTGACAGAATGACTTCCGTGTCTGGAGTGTATCTGAACTTGAATTTGATAGTTGAATCTGAATGAGAAATAGAATGGCCGTCGTGTCTGGAGCGTATCTAGTCTGTATCTGATTGCTGAAGTCTGAATGAGTAATAGAATAACCGCCACGTCTGGGGTGTACCCATATTGTATCTTGACTTGAAATTATGAATGAGTAATAGAATGACCGCCGTGTCTGGGGTGTATCCATATTGTATCTGAAATCTCTGAATAGTTGTTAACGATAAATTTTTTATCTTATCCTGAAAAGGGTAGAATGTTAGCTAAAACACAAAGTTATGTTGCATGATATGTATGATGCAATAAGATGTGTTCCATCAATGTTTATGATATATGAATGTAATGGATGTGCATGTAAGCTGATTAGTTGTCTTGCTGAGGAAAATAAATCCTTGATAGCTGGAGATAATAAAATCTTTGGCTGCTGCCGGGGAAAGTAAATCCTTGACCGATGCTGGGGATTCCAAAAATCTTTGATTGTTGAAGATGAGAAAACCTTGCTGATTACCGTTGGGGATAGAAAATCCTTGGCAACCTGCTGGGATTATCAAAATTTTGACAAATTATGTGGGGATGTGAGAATCCTTCATGACTTTCCTAGAGAAATAAGGAAAAATACGACGACCTCTACTGGGGAATTAAAACCTGGGAGGCTTTAAATGGAGAAACAAGAACTAGAATCTTTGTTCTGTCGGGAAATAACTTTGTGGGGAGAGTGATTATTCTGCTGGGGAAATCAGGAGCTTAGGTTGTATGCCAAATTGTTGTACCCCAAAATTTGCCCTCCCATATTCTTCAAGATTTGCAAAGAGCATGCTTCAAAATCTCCCAAAGGTTGCACAGTCCAGTGGCCTCCTAACAGTCAAAATTAGGGTTTTGGTTCTGACAAAGAAGTTGAGGTTTCCAAGGGTCCAAACAAGTCCCACATGCCTATAAACATTGTCAAGCATCCAGATGCAAGGTTTCAAGACTCACAGCACCAAGTTGCACTGTCAAAAACCCTAATTGCTCCACAGTCCACTGCAGGGGCAAAATGGTCATTTGACAGTCAAAAGTCAAAAAATTTGGTCAACATCTTATTTTGAAGCCACAAACATCATTTGATCAATTCTTGATCATGATTCTCAAAGCATGGTTCAAAAAGTCTCAAGATGCAAAAGTTTCTATTTTTGGACAGTTGAAAAAGTCAACTGCAAATTGACCAAGGCATAACTTCCACATGGTTTATCAGAAAAATTCCATCCAAAGCTCATTTTTAAGAGAATGACATTTCCTACAACTCATCTTCACACTTCAAGTCCAATAAATGCTCTCACATAAAGTTATCAATTTCAACATTATAGGTCATTTTCAAAAGTCAACAAAAAGGGACTTTAAGTCAAAGACCATAACTTGAGATTGGTAAATCAAAATGACATGGGACTAAAGGAATTGGTTAGAGGACTTCAAGACCTTTCCAAAATGTCCAAGAACATGATCAAAGCTTAAAAATTGAGCAAGATATGCCTTTTGGAAGTTGGGAAATTTTTGGGAATTTTGAAAAGTCAACTTTACTTCAAATACCTCAAAATTGCTAATGGGCCTCAATTTATTCCAAGAATCATCACCCAAAAGCTATGCACGACCCATTGACCTAAAGGGGAGTTATCTTCCTATTTTTAATTAATTAATTGAATATTTAATCTATTTAATTCATTTAATTAAAATTAATTATAAGAAAAATACTCATCCATGCTTTTCAAATCTTTTTGTGCATAGAATTCACTCAAGATTTCGTGCACTATTCAATAAGGAAAGAATCAAGGTGATTGGCAATGATTGGCATCAAAAGGAAATGAAAAAGATTGAAAAAGATTCATTAAAATCACAAATTTGAAAAGCATTAAAACATGGATTTTTGGGCTTTGTTTGTGACCTAATTCATTGACATACATATACACAATGCAACCCTAATGCTAAGAACAAGAAAGTTGCGCCCAAGAACACCAAACAACTTTGCATTATTTTCATAAAAAACTCAAAACTGTTTTCACAGTTCGAGCGCAATTCAAAGCAAAAGAACCATCCCACAAGCTTGCCAAGGTTACCAGGAATCTATCCCAATCAAAATCACGCTTCCATACTCAAAGAATTGGTAGATAGAAGCTAGACTTTCTTCTAAAATTTGCATATTCGTATTTTGATTTACACGTATTATCCATGCATTCTTCTTGTTGATTTATACTAACATGACTGCTCTGAAGCTAATGGTACCGCCCAATTGAAGAATGGCCGCCTGTACCATAATCCACCATGAACGCACGTTAGGGTTCCAGAAACCTTGATTTAGGGTTTTTCACGTAAAGGAAAATTGGACCATCAAATTAATACAGGCAAATTCGTCAGAACAAGACGAAACGATTGATGTCATCGCGCCTTTTTTATATTGATTACACAGCTATTCGCTATTTTCACGTTTTCAGTTTGTGGGGGTCTAAAACCCCCGCTATTTAATTGCTTTTTGTTTCAGAACAATGGAAGAAGATGATGCGTGGAGGGACATGAATGGTGCGTTCAAATAATTGGCGCGAGTTTTCTTTTGTTCCAGAATATTGGCACTTTTTGTATATAATAATTATGTTCCACTATGCTTATGAATGAATGCGCTGGCTCAGTTGGTGGAAAGGAGTGTTTACAAGCATTGGGACCTGGGTTCGATTCCCAGGTCCCCTATACTCTTAATATTTTTTCTTGCAATATGTTCAGGTACACTGGCCATCCTACAGTTCACCATACGCCCCAACGCATATGCTTGCCATGTGTCCCTGAGACCAATCCAAGAGCCAGGATGTGAGTTTCATCATGCACTTTAGTCAAGGGGTCTACACGTGACCATCAAAAGTCAAACAAGGCCTGGGATTGAGTGGGCCTGATTGCTTGCATACACCTCCTACTGGGCCAGAAAACCCCCCCTGTTTGTATATTTATTTTCTTTCTAATTTTCCTCTTTAATTTTAATTCTTTTCAATTTGTTTTAAATTCATAAAAATAATTCCTTATAACATAAAAATCAGAAAATCATAAAACAATAAAAAATATGTTTTGTTAATATTAATTTCTATTAATTTTGTAAATAAGTTTTAATAACCAAATTAGTTTAATTTTAGGCTTAATTTTAATATTTTTCTTAATAACCAATAAAAACATAAAAATTAGGGTTTCTAGCTTTTTTACTCTTTTTTTTTCAAAAATTAAAATTTCTTCCTATTATTATTAATAATTAATTATTTTGTAAATAAATATGCCATTTAAATAATTAGGTTAAATTAGGTCAAACTTAAACATTTTTCCTTAATAAATTAAAAACAATTTAGAACTAGGTTTTTATATTTAACTTTTAATTCCAATTAATTCTCTTTAATTTCATAAATCCAAAAACATAAAAAATAAGTTCTTTTTCTCATTTAATAATTAAATCAATTTTCAATTTCATATTTAATTCCTTTAAAGGGTCCAACGCCTTCGCACCTTCGAATATATTTTCTCTTCGCGCATCTATTTTTATTTCTTTTATGAATGTAATGTATTTGCCCCAAAGCCTTGTAATAGTTAATTAGGACATTTATTTTCCGTATTTTTATTCAAATCGGGTCTTGGTTTAATTTGGCGTTGTAGAGCTGCGCCTTGTAATAGCGTAGGACCTTTATTTCCCGCACTTTAAATTCCGCACCTTTTAAACTGTTAATAGTCACATGAAAGAATGTATGCTCAAATAAAATCAAAGCATAGAACACTCAATGCATGATCAAGACAAATATAACTGAAAATGACACACAAATCACACACCACCCCTAGGGTACGCCTCACTGTTTCCTTGCCCCTCGAAACGTGGTCGTCAAGTAGAGGACGTTTTAGTAAGTCCTCATGTCCATGAACATGGCATGGGGGTAGCTTCTAAGGTGTCCTCCTATTGCTCTGGTGACCACACTGTCCCTAAATCGAATTGACCCGAACACCTCCAACGGTGGTGCTACCTATCTCTCAATGGTGGGATGGCACTACCTCAAGGACATCTACACAGACTAATTCCTTAGGGTAGGTAGATGACTCGTAGATACTTGCTCTAATTTAAAACAAATCAAAAACTTCTTTTCACACCGACACTTTGCAAAAAGCTTTCAAAAACAACTTTTCAAACACTCTTGAGGACTGATACAAGATTCGATCTGAAACTTTCAAAGAAACTTTTTCAAACCCACTCACCTTGAAAAGCAAACAAATATTTTTGAAAACACAATGAGCAAGTATCTAAGAGCCCATGGATAACCATGGATAGAAAGGGTGCTAACACCTTCCCTTTTATAAATCTACCTCCCGAACCGAGAACTAATCTCAATAAGGAATTTTTCTGTGCTTTTGTCCTTTCCATATTGGAGAAAATAAAAGACGGTGGCGACTCTTGCTTCCGCGACATTTCGCGAACCAGCGTTAAACAGTCAGTTCCAGATCCACCGATCACAGAACTGGCGACTCTGCTGGGGAATAAACTTATAAAGTGAGGTGTACCTTAGGATAGTTCATAACTGTGTTTTCAATTGTTTTGACTTGTTTGCTTTATCATTGTGGGACTGTCTCGGGAGTTACATAGTTCCTAACCCGGATCTGGGGATACACTGTTTAGGTAGCATAAGCTGTGAGGGACCTGTCCGGCGTAGACCGACATGGGTGAAGCAGTGGCTACGTTGGTGTGGCGCCTTGGTCTGTACCGATATCCTTTGTGTCGCAACGAGGAGAATATGGGTCTTTTGAGGAGTCATTAAGCACCAACAGACCTTAGAACCTTAAATGACACAACTTGGCCAATAGAACAGTAGCAGTATGCTACGCCCATTGAGGCTAAACTCTCGTGATGGTTCTGGCTGCAAAAAAAGATTGCGATGATGGAGTTATGACCGATTGAGGGTAGTCAATGATATTGGGATCCTCTAAGAACCCGGTTACTTTTGATAGGACAGGTATGAACCAACAAACTGAAAGAGGGTAATACCTAGACCTCATGTTGGCCTAAACTTTAAGGGCTTGCCTTGTGTGACTTGTGTTCCTTATCATGGTTGCCTTTGTAAATATTTGTGGTGTGCTTTATCATAACATCATAACATCATGAGCATTGCATGCATCCTGCATAAGGACTGGCCATTTCAAAGACAAGAGGCTTTCACCTTTGCTCTGTTTTGTAGGACATCATGATGCCTATGCGATGGAATACTATCCGGTTCAACTTTGTTCACTTACCTGAGTTACTTGAAGAATTGGTTAGCAGAATTCCAAACACCACCTCCTTCATCCAGAGGCATGGTTCTCTTCTTAGTTTAGTCACTGCAAAGCGGGATCAATAGTTGATGAGTGTCCTGACCCAGTTCTATGACCCTATGTACCAGTGCTTCACCTTTCAAGACTTCCAGCTGGTCCCTACCCTAGAAGAGTTCTCTGATTTGCTTGGCATCCCTATCTTGGATCAGATTCCCTTCACTGGTTGGGAAAAGACCCTCAGTCTTGAGGAGGTTGCTGCAGCTCTTCCCTTGATCCATCAAGAAGTAATGGACAACTGGGTGACTAGAAGCGGAGTTAAGGGTTTCTTGGCCAAGTTTCTGATTGGTAAAGCTAACAGTTTCTGGAATGACTTGGACTTTAGGGCATATGAAGACATCTTGGCTCTCTTAATCTACGGGCTAGTCTTGTTTCCTAATCCTGACAACTTCATCAATGTCACTGCCATAAGGATCTTCATGTCTCAGAATCTTGTGCCCACTCTCTTGGGTGACATCCTGCAACAACTTTATGCCCGTACTGCCCGAAGACGAGGAACTCTGTGGTGTTGTATCCCTTTGTTGGTGAGGTGGTTTATTTCGCACCTCCCCAATTTCGTACTGAAGAACCAAGAAGGAAGAGGTTGGGCTCATAGGTTAATGTCTCTCACTGATAAGGACATCATTTGGACTTTCAGAGGTTTGGATGAGATAGCTGTTATTGATCGTTGCGGAGAATACCCTAATGTTCCTTTGATTGGTACTCAAGGAGGAATCTCTTACAATCCATGTCTAGCTCTCCGTCAGTTTGGAAGAGCCAGAAGAGCAGGGCCTCATGAGATGTTGGTGCCTCACATCAGTTTTGAGTTTCAGGGGGATAGTGACGAGCTGCGTCGTAGGTTCATCAAGGCTTGGGATAGAGTTCATAAAGCTGACCCACAAGAGTTGGGGCCAAAGACTTCTCTACCTATGGAAGCCTACTACAAATGGGTTCGCATCCGTGCTCAGAAGTTAGGTATGCCATACGAAGCTGTCAGACCCGTCATTCTTGAGTATCCTGACAAAGATGGGGCTCCTCCAACTGTCCTCCCTCCTCAGATATCTACTGGTTATGAGACATTAAAGAGATCTTGGTCGCAACTGCGAGAAGAACGGGATTCTTACCGGGAAAAGTTCAATGAGCAGGAGTTGAAGATCCAGAAGCTGACAAAGCAGTTGGAGAATGAGCGAGCTCTGAATGACTACATCCGTACTGAGAAGAGGAGACCCTGGGATCAATGAGGGGCTCTGGATGTTCTTTTACAGTTTTATTTCCCTTTTCAGTATTCCCATTTTTTGTAACGCCTAAGGGCAACCTGTTGAACAATTTAAATTTCAAAAGTTGAATCTAATGAAGCGTGTTCCTTTTTGTTTACAAAGTTGATTCCCGATTGTCTTTGAAAATATAAATCATACGCATTTCATTCATCATGTGCATAGAAGGTATTCTTCTTTTCAGGTTGCTTACCGTTCTTTGCTGTTTATTTAAGCATCATGAACCCTGACTCATCAACCGAGATGTCTATCAAGGCCCTTCAGGCGCAGAACGCACAATTTCAAGAGCTGATCATGGGTTTGGCTCAAGGCCAAGAAGAGCTGAAGGCTTCGCTCCTGAAGAAGGAGAAGAAGAAGAAGAGAACTGTTCTTTTCAACTCGGGCCGGAGGTTTGGTAATACTCTGCAGAATGAGGAAGCTGGCTCTTCTGTAGGCAAAGACAGTCCCCAAGGGGGAAAGGCTCCAAGTCCGGTAGTCTCTAACAACGAGACTGACTTTAATGAGGAACAATATCCTCCTGCTGAAGACCGGTACAAGCAGTTGGAAGACAGATTGAATGCCACGGAGATCCAACAAGTGCCTGGGCTGGATTTCGGAGACTTGGGCTTATCTACTGGTGTGATCATTCCTCACAAGTTTAAGGCACCATCTTTCACCAAGTATGACGGGGCATCCTGCCCCAAGCTACACCTCAGATCTTATGTGCGGAAGATTCAACCGTACACAGTGGACAAGAACTTGTGGATCCACTTCTTCCAGGAGAGTCTTTCAGGGACTCATCTCGAATGGTTCTATCAACTGGATGGAACCAAGGTTCGTAACTGGGAGGAGTTGGCTACTGCTTTTTATAAGCAGTATCAATATAATGCCGACCTTGCTCCTACACGTACCCAACTCCAGGGTATGTCGCTAGGGTCAAGCGAAGGTTTCAAAGAGTATGCACAGAAGTGGAGGGATCTGGCTGGCAGGGTGCAGCCTCCGTTAACTGACCGTGAGTTGGTGGATATGTTCTTGGGGACCCTATCCGGGCCATTTTTCAATCATCTTATCGGTAACTCGTCTGCAGGGTTCACTGATCTTATTCTGACTGGGGAGAGGATAGAGGCTGGAATGAAGTCCGGTAAAATTCAGAAGGGTGCATCTTCAAGTTCTGAGAAGAAACCCTTTAAGAAGGAGGCCAATGCTGTATATGGGCCTAGAAGACAAGATAAACCAGAGCACCGCCAGTCTATCAACGCGGTGGTTATTGCTAAACCTGCTGCCGCTCCTCGGCAACTCAATCAACAAAGAGGTGAGAGACCCAGAAGAGAGTTTACCTGGCTGAGTATGACCCTATCACAAATCTTGCCACAGTTGCTATCCACCAACTTGGTGACTGTCAGAGAGGCCCCAAAGGTTGTGAATACTGCCTCTCCCAAGTATAATCCAAATGCCCGTTGTGCTTATCACTCCGATAGCCCGGGGCATTCTACTGATGATTACTGGGCCTTAAGGAACAAGGTGCAAGACCTTATTGATGCCAAGGAGGTACAGTTTGAGGCACCTGAGAAGCCCAATGTGGTGACTGCTCCCATGCCTAACCATGGAGTGAATGCTATCAGGGAGGATGATGAAGTGGATGAAGCTGAGTTCGACAGCTGGATTTATCCGACGACCGACAATGGACCTAGCAATTGGATTGCAAAAGACAACCTACCTGTCACTTTTGTTACGAAGTAATGAATTACTTTGTTTTTGTTATTTGTAATAAACAATGAATTGAAACTCCATGGCCCGGTGTCTTACCCGGGGCACCGTGGCTTCATTTGTGAGGGCATATTAATTGTCATTTCATATATCATGAATAAAGACCTTGGACGTTTTCTCGCATTTCAAATTTTATGCTCCTTTTCTTTATTTCCTTTCTTTATATATTGCAAAACAGCTGTATTTACACACACTCACTCATACAAGTTTCAATCCACTCTGGATCTCACTGGTAACGACTCTGCTACTGCCAGTTATGACTTCGAAAATCCGATCAACTTAGCCGAAGACGAAGGTGAAGATGATTGCGAAGTGCCTGGAGAGCTTGCAAGACTGTTACTCCAGGAAGAGAGGGCAATTCAACCACATGAAGAGCTGGTGGAAACGATAAATCTGGGTACTGAGACGGACAGAAAGGAAGTTAAGATTGGTGCCAACCTAGAGCTCAGCGTGAAGCAACGGTTGACTCAGATGCTACATGATTATGTGGAGATCTTCGCCTGGTCCTACGAAGACATGCCTGGGTTGGATACCGACATTGTGGTCCATCATTTGCCTACCAAGGAAGACTGCCCTCCGGTTAAGCAAAAGGTCCGCCGTATGCGTCCAGAGATGTCTGAGAAGATCAAAGTCGAGGTTATGAAACAGTTTGATGCCGAGTTTCTTGCAGTGACTTCTTACCCTCAGTAGGTTGCTAATGTGGTGTCGGTACCGAAGAAGGATGGTAAGGTCAGAATGTGTGTTGATTACAGGGATCTGAACAGGGCCAGCCCCAGAGATTACTTCCCTCTACCTCACATTGATGTCCTTGTTGACAATACTGCTCAGCATAAGGTGTTTTCCTTCATGGATGGTTTTTCAGGGTATAATCAGATCAAGATGGCTCCTGAAGACATGGAAAAGACTACCTTTGTTACTCAGTGGGGCACCTTCTGCTACAAGGTCATGCCTTTTAGACTGAAGAATGCTGGGGAAACCTACCAACGTGCCATGGTTGCCTTATTTCATGACATGATCCATCATGAGATTGAAGTGTATGTCGATGACATGATTGCAAGGTCCCAAACTGAGGAGGAACACCTTGATCATCTGCACAAATTGTTTGACCGTCTGAAACTGTACAAGCTGAGGTTGAACCCGAGCAAGTGCACCTTCGGGGTTAGATCTGGAAAGTTACTAGGCTTCGTTGTAAGTGACAAGGGTATTCAAGTGGATCCTTCCAAGGTTAAAGCCATTCAAGAGATGCCAGTTCCTAAGACAGAGAAAGAAGTCAGAGGCTTTTTAGGACGCCTGAATTACATTGCCCGATTCATCTCACATCTAACTGCTACTTGTGAACCAATCTTCAAGCTGCTGAAGAAAGATCAGGTGGTACGTTGGAATGATGAATGTCAGGCCGCTTTTGACAGAATCAAAGAGTATATCCAAGAACCACCCATCCTTATGCCACCAGTTGAAGGGAGACCTCTGATACTATACCTAACAGTACTTGACAACTCAATGGGGTGTGTGCTGGGGCAGCATGACGAGTCTGGCCGAAAAGAGCATGCCATTTATTACCTTAGCAAAAAGTTTACCGACTGTGAGACCCGATACTCACTGCTCGAGAAAACTTGTTGCGCTTTGGTATGGGCTGCTCACCGGCTGAGACAGTATATGCTGACTCACACTACTTTGTTGATTTCTAAAATGGATCCAATAAAGTACATATTTGGAAAGCTTGCTCTGTCTGGGAGAATAGCAAGATGGCAAATGATCTTGACAGAATACGACATCCAGTACACGACTCATAAAGCCATCAAAGGAAGTGTATTGGCAGACCACTTGGCACATCAGGCAGTAGACGACTATCAGTCGATGAACTTTGAGTTCCCCGACGAGAGTATCATGATAGTGACTGATTGTGAAGTACCTGGACTGGATGAAGGACCTGAAGAAGGATCCCGATGGTCTATGCACTTTGACGGAGCCTCCAACGCTTTGGGTAACGGAATTGGCGCGGTGATCATATCTCCTCAAGGAACTCATACTCCACTCACTGCCCGGCTATGTCTCAACTGCACCAACAACATGGCGGAGTATGAGGCATGCATAATGGGTCTTCAAGCGGCGATTGACTTAAGGATCAAGTTTCTGAGTGTCTTCGGAGATTCCTCTCTCGTGATCAATCAGATCAAAGGAGAATGGGATACGAAACATCCGAACCTTATTCCTTACAGAGAATGTGTATTGACATTGATCCCCCATTTCACAGAGATAACTTTTGAACACTTTCCGAGAGAGGAGAATCAGCTGGCGGACGCGTTAGCTACGATGTCTTCTATGTTCAAGGTCAAATGGGACAATGAGGCTCCTCGGATCATTATCTGGAAACTGGACGAACCCGCATACTGTTGTAATCTTGAGACTGAGTTGGTGACTGAGAAACCTTGGTACCATGAGGTGAAGAGATACTTGGAAGCTCAGGAATACCCTGAAGGTGCATCTGTCAACGATAAGAAGTTTCTGAGAAGGTTCGCAGTGAAGTTCTTCCTTAGCAACGGCATCCTGTACAAGCGAAACCATGATTCAACCTTACTGCGTTGTGTGGATAAGACTGAAGCAGAAAGGATCATGGCGGAGCTACATGAAGGTACCTTCGGAACACATTCCAGTGGACACACTATGGCAAAGAAAATCCTTCGGGCAGGGTATTTCTGGTCCACCATGGAAGCTGACTGCTACCAACATTCTCGGATATGCCATAAATGCCAGATATATGCAGACAAGGTGCATGTTCCTCCAGTTCCTATGAATGTCTTGACTGCACCTTGTCCTTTTTGCAATGTGGGGCATAGATATGATCGGTGAGATTAAGCCTACAGCGTCCAATGGGCATCGCTTCATCCTGGTAGCGATTGATTACTTCACAAAGTGGGTTGAAGCAGCTTCCTACGCTACGGTAACCAAGAACGTTGTGGCACGGTTCATTCGGCACAATCTGATCTGTCGTTACGGCATCCCTGAAAGGATCATTACGGACAACGGTACCAATCTCAACAACAAGATGATCACTGAGCTCTGCGAGAAATTTAAAATACAGCACCACAACTCTTCGCCTTACAGACCGAAGATGAATGGGGCTGTAGAAGCAGCAAATAAGAACATTAAGAAAATTGTGCAGAAGATGACAGTGACTTATAAAGATTGGCACGAGATGTTACCGTTCGCTCTTCATGGGTACCGTACCTCAGCAACGAAGTCAACTGGGGCAACTCCTTTCTCCTTGGTCTACGGTATGGAGGCAGTCTTACCGATCGAAGTGCAGATACCCTCTCTCCGGATAATGAAGGATGCAGACCTGAATGAAGATGATTGGATCCAGACACGACTTGATCAGCTAAACTTAATTGACGAAAAGAGACTTGCTGCTATTTGTCATGGTCAGACGTACCAAAAACGGATGATCAGGGCATTTAACAAAAAGGTCAGACCACAAGAGTATCAAGTTGGGGATCTGGTAATCAAGTGTATCATCCTTCCTCAGAGTGATCCAAGGGGCAAATGGACCCCTACGTACGAAGGGCCATTTGTGGTTAAACATGTGTTCTCAGGAGGAGCCATGATTCTAACCACCATGGATGGTGACGACCTTCCTCACCCCGCCAATGCAGACATAGTTAAAAGATACTACGCATGAAAAAAGACCCGCTAGGTTGACATACCTAGGCAAAAATTAGGGCTTCCCGGCGAACCAAAAGGGTTCGGGCAAAATGAAGGGATGAAATGGAAAAAATCTGTACACCCGGCAAGTCAAAAACCTGAAAAGGCGGCTTGGGCAAAAATGGGTATCCCGGTGGACTGAAAACCCGAAAGGGCAGTCCAGGCAAAAATTAGGGATAAAGCGTAATACTATGTCTCATTGGATCACTTCGCATCCAGAATCCGGTATCAGCATCAAGTTCAGACGGCATCGATCAATCAGCTTCATCTTCAGCTAGGTCATCAAGTGATGAGACGCTCGAAGATATAAAGGCGATAGCAGAGTTGGAACCCAGTGGGATTATTCTTTTCACACAGCTGTTTTATTTTCCTTTGTATAAATTGTATAAACTCTTTTGTTCGGCGGTGTTCTCTTACTAGGACGTCGGCCTCTTGTACATAAAACGCCTATTTACAGGCAAATTCAAAATCAATATAAATTCACTTTTCAGTCAATTGCCAATTGTTTTCCTTTTCTGTTTTGTTTCGCGAAGAACGTCCAAGGTTCAATTTGTGATATATGCATTTGACAATAATTGCTAACTCATGAATGTTTGCATACGAAACAAAGGATTAATTACAGATAACATTAGAAACAGGGGCAATAATGAGTGGTCTAAGCGATCTAATTGTTTTATCCACCAAGGTACCAAGGTAAGTTCAGCCGAAGAACATAACCAACATACCTTAATTCCCCAGAGAGTGAGTCAGCAAGTCAATGCACTCTCCCCAAGCAAAAGCAAAGCTATATTATCATCCTTAAGGAAGTTGGGTATCCTCCAGCAGATCTCAACATTCCCCAGCGGAGTATACAAACATTCTTAACAAGCATCCCCGGCAGTCTTGATCTAAGATTGTTCCCCGGTGGAATACCAGACATTCAGTGGAGCCACTTCCCCAGTACATCTCAAAAAAAAAATTTCCCCAGGAGAGTCCAGTCCAAAAGTTTCCCCAGGAAAGTGGAATCCATATCCCCAGCAGGTCTTAAAGCTTATCCCCAGTAGATTCTGGAAGCTTGTCATCCGCATAGTACGAACGCTCCCCCGGCTTTATTCAAAGGTTATTTCCCTACTGGGATATAACTGGGTTATCCTCAGCCAAAAGCCACGAGAAGATCGTCCTCGGCGAAGTCTTCCTATCCCCAGCGGAGTCTATTAACACTTCCAACATCAACGGTATCCCCAGCGGAGTTACCATCAACATCTCAACAACATACCTCTCTCCCCACAGAGCATTTTTCCAGCAAGGTCGCTAGAGTAATTTTCTCCCCGCAGAGTGTTCTATTCGCCAAGTTTATTCCCCAACGGAGTTATCTTCTCCTACCGGTATTCTTGCAACCATCACTCCCCAGTGGAAACAGAAGCTCTACATCAGCCCAGGATTTAACTTCCCGGCACCCGTCAAGGATTTATTTTCCTAAGATGAAAACATACATTCAAAAACATCACATACATCATGATACATGCATAAACGCATCATACCTTACAATCTCATTTATGTTGAGAACATCATTGCTCGATCCATATCATGCATTGCATATGACTGACCTTTACCTTTCAGGAAAGATCCAATTAAGTTCTCAGCTATGTCCAAGACTTTAGCCTGGTTCAGTTAAATTGACCCTAAGATTTTCCTGATTCTTATCCAGTCAAAGGCCTTCTCTGGTTCAGTCAGATCGACCCTAAGATCTCCCTGATTCTTATCCAGTTGAAGATATTCCAAGACCTAGCCTGGTTCAGTTAAATCGACCCTAAGATTTTCCTGACTCTTATCCAGTCAAAGGCCTTCTCTGATTCAGTCAGATCGACCCTAAGATCTCCCTGATTCTTATCCAGTTGAAAATATTCCAAGACCTAGCCTGTTTCAGTTAAATCGACCCTAGGATTTTCCTGATTCTTATCCAGTCAAAGGCCTTCTCTGGTTCAGTCAGATCGACCCTAAGATCTCCCTGATTCTTATCCAGTTGAAAATATTCCAAGACCTAGCCTGTTTCAGTTAAATCGACCCTAGGATTTTCCTGATTCTTATCCAGTCAAAGGCCTTCTCTGGTTCAGTCAGATCGACCCTAAGATCTCCCTGATTCTTATCCAGTTGAAAATATTCCAAGACCTAGCCTGGTTCAGTTAAATCGACCCTAGGATTTTCCTGATTCTTATCCAGTCAAAGGCCTTCTCTGGTTCAGTCAGATCGACCCTAAGATCTCCCTGATTCTTATCCAGTTGAAGATATTCCAAGACCTTGCCCGGTTCAGTTAAATCGACCCTAAGATTTTCCTGATTCTTATCCAGTCAAAGGCCTTCTCTGGTTCAGTCAAATCGACCCTAAGATCTCCCTGATTCTTATCCAGTTGAAGATATTCCAAGACCTTGCCCGGTTCAGTTAAATCGACCCTAAGATTTTCCTGATTCTTATCCAATCAAAGGCCTTCTCCGGTTCAGTCAGATCGACCCTAAGATCTCCCTGATTCTTATCCCAGTAGAAGACATCCAAGATTCTCTCAGCGTTCCTGTTGAGGTAGTAATCGCCCAAGGTTCTCTCAGCGTTCCTGTTGAGGTAGTAATCGCC
This sequence comes from Vicia faba, assembly GCA_948472305.1. Taxonomy (NCBI): domain Eukaryota; kingdom Viridiplantae; phylum Streptophyta; class Magnoliopsida; order Fabales; family Fabaceae; genus Vicia; species Vicia faba. Next base: position 362,707,816 of record OX451737.1, on the reverse strand, counting down.
CCAAGATTCTCTCAGCGTTCCTGTTGAGGTAGTAATCGTCCAAGGTTCTCTCAGCGTTCCTGTTGAGGTAGTAATCGTCCAAGGTTCTCTCACCGTCCCGTTGAGGTAGTAACCATCCCTGATCCATTCATCACCTTTTGAAGCTCCAGACTCGATTCCTGTATCTTGCCAGGGCACGTCTGAGGAGGTTCAAAAATTCGATACCTGTATCCAACCAGAATGCATCTACATAAAGAGTTTGAAGACCAGCTCCTGTAACAGGCCAGGTAATCATTTTCTTTTTCAGGTACGCAAGTTCTCGCTAAGGAATCTCTTATGCGATCGACACCCCATCAGATGGCATCTATAAGCCCATCCACCTATCCAATCTCCAAATGGCATCTGTAAGCCCATTCCCACCATCACACTACTATGTGAGCGCAAATTTCTGGGCACTCGAGTGTTCAATCATCTTCTACCTTCGGACTACGAAAGGCACGACAACCAATCTACATCCTCAGGTCTAAGAAGATTGAACAGGGGCAACTATTGTACCCCAAAATTTTCCCTCCCATATTCTTCAATATTTGCAAAGAGCATGCTTCAAAATCTCCCAAAGGTTGCACAGTCCAGTGGCCTCCTAACAATCAAAATTAGGGTTTTGGTTCTGACAAAGAAGTTGAGGTTTCCAAGGGTCCAAACAAGTCCCACATGCCTATAAACATTGTCAAGCATCCAGATGCCAGGTTTCAAGACTCACAGCACCAAGTTGCACTGTCAAAAACCCCAATTGCTCCATAGTCAACTGCAGGGGCAAAATGGTCATTTGACAGTCAAAAGTCAAAAAAAATTGGTCAACATATTATTTTGAAGCCACAAACATCATTTGATCAATTCTTGATCATAATTCTCAAAGCATGGCTCAAAAAGTCTCAAGATGCAAAAGTTTCTATTTTTGGACAGTTGAAAAAGTCAACTGCAAATTGACCAAGGCATAACTTCCACATGGTTTATCATAAAAATTCCATCCAAAGCTCATTTTGAAGAGAATGACATTTCCTACAACTCATCTTCACACTTCAAGTCCAATAAATGCTCTCACAAAAAGTTATCAATTTCAACATTATAGGTCATTTTCAAAAGTCAACAAAAAGGGACTTTAAGTCAAAGACCATAACTTGAGATTGGTAAATCAAAATGACATGGGACTAAAGGCATTGGTTAGAGGACTTCAAGACCTTTCCAAAATGTCCAAGAACATGATCAAAGCTTAAAAATTGAGCAAGATATGCCTTGTGGAAGTTGGGGAATTTTTGGGAATTTTGAAAAGTCAACTTTACTTAAAATACCTCAAAATTGCTAATGGGCCTCAATTTCTTCCAAGAATCATCACCCAAAAGCTATGCACGACCCATTGACCCAAAGGGGAGTTATCTTCCTATTTTTAATTAATTAATTGAATATTTAATCTATTTAATTCATTTAATTAAAATTAATTATAAGAAAAATACTCATCCATGCTTTTCAAATCTTTTTGTGCATAGAATTCACTCAAGATTTCGTGCACTATTCAATAAGGAAAGAATCAAGGTGATTGGCAATGATTGGCATCAAAAGGACATGAAAAAGATTCATGAAAATCACAAATTTAAAAAGCATTAAAACATGGATTTTTGGGCTTTGTTTGTGACCTAATTCATTGACATACATATACACAATGCAACCCTAATGCTAAGAACAAGAAAGCTGCGCCCAAGAACACCAAACAACTTTGCATTATTTTCATAAAAAACTCAAAACTGTTTTCACAGTTCGAGCGCAATTCAAAGCAAAAGAACCATCCCACAAGCTTGCCAAGGTTACCAGGAATCTATCCCAATCAAAATCACGCTTCCATACTCAAAGAATTGGTAGATAGAAGCTGGACTTTCTTCTAAAATTTGCATATTCGTATTTTGATTTACACGCATTATCCATGCATTCTTCTTGTTGATTTGTACTAACATGACTGCTCTGAAGCTAATGGTACCGCCCAATTGAAGAATGGCCGCCTGTACCATAATCCACCATGAACGCACGTTAGGGTTCCAGAAACCTGATTTAGGGTTTTTCACGTAAAGGAAAATTGGACCATCAAATTAATACAGGCAAATTCGTCAGAACAAGACGAAACGATTGATGTCATCGCGCCTTTTTTATATTGATTACACAGTTATTCGCTATTTTCACGTTTTCAGTTTGTGGGGGTCTAAAACCCCCGCTATTTAATTGCTTTTTGTTTCATAACAATGGAAGAAGATGATGCATGGAGGGACATGAATGGTGCGTTCAAATAATTGGCGCGAGTTTTCTTTTGTTCCAGAATATTGGCACTTTTTGTATATAATAATTATGTTCCACTATGCTTATGAATGAATGCGCTGGCTCAATTGGTGGAAAGGAGTGTTTACAAGCATTGGGACCTGGGTTCGATTCCCAGGTCCCCTATACTCTTAATATTTTTTCTTGCAATATGTTCAGGTACACTGGCCGTCCTACAGTTCACCATACGCCCCAACGCATATGCTTGTCATGTGTCCCTGAGACCAATCCAAGAGCCAGGATGTGAGTTCCATCATGCACTTTAGTCAAGGGGTCTACACGTGACCATCAAAAGTCAAACAAGGCCTGGGATTGAGTGGGCCTTATTGCTTGCATACACCTCCTACTGGGCCAGAAAACCCCCCTGTTTGTATATTTATTTTCTTTCTAATTTTCCTCTTTAATTTTAATTCTTTTCAATTTGTTTTAAATTCATAAAAATCAGAAAATCATAAAACAATAAAAAATATGTTTTGTTAATATTAATTTCTATTAATTTTGTAAATAAGTTTTAATAACCAAATTAGTTTAATTTTAGGCTTAATTTTAATATTTTTCTTAATAACCAATAAAAACATAAAAATTAGGGTTTCTAGCTTTTTTACTCTTTTTTTTTCAATAATTAAAATTTCTTCCTATTATTATTAATAATTAATTATTTTGTAAATAAATATGCCACTTAAATAATTAGGTTAAATTAGGTCAAACTTAAACATTTTTCCTTAATAAATTAAAAACAATTTAGAACTAGGTTTTTATATTTAACTTTTAATTCCAATTAATTCTCTTTAATTTCATAAATCCAAAAACATAAAAAATAAGTTCTTTTTCTCATTTAATAATTAAATCAATTTTCAATTTCATATTTAATTCCTTTAAAGGGTCCAACGCCTTCGCACCTTCGAATATATTTTCTCTTCGTGCATCTATTTTTATTTCTTTTATGAATGTAATGTATTTGCCCCAAAGCCTTGTAATAGTTAATTAGGACATTTATTTTCCGTATTTTTATTCAAATCGGGTCTTGGTTTAATTTGGCGTTGTAGACCCGCGCCTTGTGATAACGTAGGACCTTTATTTCCCGCACTTTAAATTCCGCACATTTTAAACTGTTAATAATCACATGAAAGTATGTATGCTCAAATAAAATCAAAGCGTAGAACACTCAATGCATGATCAAGACAAATATAACTGAAAATGACACACAAGTCACACACCACCCCTAGGGTACGCCTCACTGTTGCCTTGCCCCTCGAAACGTGGTCGTCGAGTAGAGGACGTTTTAGTAAGTCCTCATGTCCATGAACATGGCATGGGGGTAGCTTCTAAGGTTTCCTCCTATTGCTCTGGTGACCATACTGTCCCTAAATCGAATTGACCCGAACACCTCCAACGGTGGTGCTACCTATCTCTTAATGGTGGGATGGCACTACCTCAAGGACATCTACACAGACTAATTCCTTAGGGTAGCTAGATGACTCGTAGATACTTGCTCTAATTTAAAACAAATCAAAAACTTCTTTTCACACCGACACTTTGCAAAAAGCTTTCAAAAACAACTTTTCAAACACTCTTGAGGACTGATACAAGAGTCGATCTGAAACTTTCAAAGAAACTTTTTCAAACCCACTCACCTTGAAAAGCAAACAAACATTTTTGAAAACACAATGAGCAAGTATCTAAGAGCCCATGGATAACCATGGATAGAAAGGGTGCTAACACCTTCCCTTTCTATAAATCTACCTCCCGAACCGAGAACTAATCTCAATAAGGAATTATTTTGTGCTTTTGTCCTTTCCATATTGGAGAAAATAAAAGACGGTGGCGACTCTTGCTTCCGCGACATTTCGCGAACCAGCGTTAAACAGTCAGTTCCAGATCCACCGATCACACAAATCTACTGGGGAATCCTTGTTTTGTGGAGAACTCTGCTGGTGAATTGGAGGAAGTTGGATAGTATTCCACCGGGGTTTAAGATTTGAAGTTTTGGACTCCGCTGGTGATGAAAGTTTAGAGTATTCTGGCTCCGTTGGGGATTGGGAGTTTTTTAGAAACTTAACTCTGATGGGAATTTTGAAATTTAACTTCGTTTGGGATATGTACTTCAAGGTTTTAGATTTGTTGAGGATCTGAATGACATACCGTATGGGGTTTCTTCTGGAATAGCCTAAAGACGTTTTCCCATACTTTCGACCTATCAGTAATTATCCTTTCTTATTTTGTTTTATTTGTAAGCAGTGATTATATTCAAATGCATATGCCTATTTAACAAACCACTGGACGTTTTCAAATAAAACATAAGTGTAAAAAAGAAAGGAAAGGCAAGCAAATTTATGCTCTTTGAAGTATCTTTGTGTTAACTTTTGTAAGTATCTTTGTACAAAGGAGACAGACATCCTAGTAGGAGAATGTTATCGAACAATTTGAGAAAAAATTTATACAAAAAGAAAGATGGCTATGTGTAACAATTCCATGGGGTTCCCATTCTACTGTAGCCTTCCCAACTCTGAGTATCTTGTTCATTCATTGCTTCGTCCACAGATGACTGGATTGATCAGAAGCTTGGAGTTTGGTCGTGAAGAGACTGTTCTTTAAAGTGATCCGACGAGACATAGTCATACGCTTTAATTCCCTAACTTTTGCCTGGACCGCCCTTTCGGGTTTTCGATCCACCGGGAAACCCTTTTTTGCCCAAGTCGCCCTTTCGGGTTTTCAACTTGCCGGGTGTACAGATTTTTTTTTTATTTATCCCTAATTTTTACCTGAACCGCCCTTTCGGGTTTTCGATTCACCGGGAAACCCTTTTTTGCCCAAGTCGCCCTTTCGGGTTTTCAACTTGCCGGGTGTACAGATTTTTTTTAATTTATCCCTAATTTTTGCCTGAACCGCCCTTTCGGGTTTTTGATTCACCGGGATGCCCATTCTTGCCCAAGTCGCCCTTTCGGGTTTTCGACTTGTCGGGTCGTTTTATGCGTAGTATCTTTTGACTATGTCTGCATTCGCAGGGTGCAGCAGGTCGTCGCCATCCATGGTGGTCAGACTCATTACCCCACCAGAAAAGATGTTCTTGATCACAAATGGTCCTTCATAAGTAGGAGTCCACTTGCCCCTGGGATCACTTTGCGGCAAGATGATCCGCTTGATTACAAGATCTCCGACTTGATATACCTGACGCCTGACTTTCTTGTTGAAACCTTAATCATCCGTTTTTGATACGTCTGACCATGACAAACAGCAGTAAGTCGCTTCTCATCGATCAAATTAAGTTGATCAAGCCGGGTCTGAATCCAATCGTCTTCACTTAAACCAACATCCTTCATATTCCTTAAGGAAGGAATCTGAACTTCCATGGGTAAAACAACCTCCATGCCATATACTAAAGAAAAGGGGGTTGCCCCCGTTGAAGTACGCGTCGTGGTACGATATCCTTGCAGAGCAAACGGTAACATCTCATGCCAGTCCTTGTAGGTGACTGTCATCTTTTGAATGATCTTCTTGATATTTTTGTTTGCGGCTTCAACAGCACCGTTCATCTTTGGCTGATAGGGAGATGAATTGTGATGTTGAATCTTGAATTGTTCGCAGAGCGGTGATCACAGTGTTGTTCAAATTTGTACCGTTGTCCGTGATGTTCTTGTCGGGGATACCATACCGGCATATGAGATTCTGCTTGATGAAGCGGGCAACCACATTCTTTGTAACGGAGGCGAAGGAAGCTGCCTCGACCCACTTGGTAAAATAATCAATAGCGACCAAGATGAAGCGATGTCCATTGGATGCCGTAGGCTTGATCTCTCCAATCATGTCAATTCCCCACATCGTGGATGGCCAAGGAGCTGTTAGAACATTGAGAGGAACTGGAGGAATATGTACCTTGTCAGCATAGACTTGGCATTTGTGACAAGTACGGGAATATTGATGACAATCAGCTTCCATGGTAGACCAGTAGTAGCCTGCCCTTAGAATCTTCTTAGCCATCGTATGTCCGCTCAAGTGGGTGCCAAAGGTGCCACTATGTATTTTGGTCATGATCAACTCTGCTTCAACCTTGTCCATACAACGAAGTAGAACACAATCATGGTTGCGCTTATATAAGATACCATTTCTCAGGAAGAACTTGGCAGCAAATCTCCTTAAGAACTTTTTGTCATTGACGGAAGCTCCTTCAGAGTATTCTCGAGTCTGGAGATACCTTTTGATTTCATGAAACCAGGGTTGTTCCACTACTTCTTCGGTATTAATCTCATGATAGTGCGCAGGTTCGTCCATTCGTTCGATGGTGATTTGGGGAGCCTCATTATGCCAGTTGAGTTTAAACATGGAGGACATTGTAGCCAGAGCATCTGCTAGCTGATTTTCTTCTCGCGGGAAGTGCTCAAAGGTAATCTGCTCGAAATGAGGCAACAATGTCAAGACATGTTCTTTGTATGGGATAAGATTAGGATGTTTAGTGTCCCACTCTCCTTTGATTTGACTGATAACCAAAGCTGAGTCCCCAAATACAATCAGAGATTTGATTCCCAAGTCAATTGCAGCCTTGAGACCAAAGATACAAGCTTCATATTCGGCTATGTTGTTGGTACAGCTGAAACAGAGTCTAGCAGTGAAAGGTGTATGGCAACCTTCTGGGGAGATAAGTACCACGCCGATACCGTTGTCAAGTGCATTTGAAGCACCATCAAAGTACAGGGTCCATCGGGATCCTTATTCAGGTCCGTCATACGGTCTGTTACCTTCAATGTTGTCCAATGTCATAATGTCCTCATCAGGGAAGTCGAACCTCATAGATTGGTAATCTTTGACGGCTTGATGAGCTAGATGGTCAGCTAGTACACTCCCCTTTATAGCTTTTTGAGTTGTGTACTGGATATCATATTCAGTCAGGATCATCTGCCATCTAGCGATTCTTCCGGATAAAGCAGGCTTCTCGAAGATGTACTTAATCGGATCCATTTTAGAAATCAGCAAAGTGGTATGTGTCAACATATACTGCCTTAGCTGGCGAGCAGCCCATACCAAAGCGCGGCAAGTTTTCTCGAGCAGTGAGTAGCGAGTCTCACAGTCGGTAAACTTTTTGCTAAGGTAATAAATGGCATGCTCTTTTCGGCCAGACTCGTCATGTTGGCCCAGTACGCACCCCATTGAGTTATCCAAAACAGTCAGATACATGATTAAAGGCCTTCCTTCGACGGGTGGCATCAAGATAGGAGGTTCCAGCAAATACTCCTTGATCTTATCAAAAGCAACTTGACAATCATCGTTCCATTCAACCACCTGATCTTTCTTCAACAGCTTGAAGATTGGCTCGTAGGTAGATGTTAGGTGAGAGATGAACCTTGCAATATAGTTTAAGCGTCCTAAGAAACCTCTAACCTCCTTTTCAGTGCGGGGGGCAGGCATTTCTTGTATAGCTTTGACTTTAGCAGGATCAACCTCAATGCCTTTGTTGCTGACGATGAATCCCAAAATTTTCCGAAAGTGCATTTGCTAGGGTTCAGTCTGAGCTTATACTCCTTCAACCTGACAAACAGCTTTTGTAGATGGTCGAGGTGTTCTTCTTCAGTTTGTGAACGGGCTATCATGTCGTCTACGTAGACTTCAATCTCATGATGTATCATATCATGAAACAAAGCCACCATGGCGCGTTGATAGGTTGCCACGGCATTCTTCAGTCAGAATGGCATCACTTTATAGCAGAAGGTACCCCACTACGTAACAAAAGTAGTATTCTCCATGTCTTCGGGGGCCATTTTGATCTGGTTGTATCCTGAGAATCCATCCATGAAGGAAAATACCTTGTGTTGAGCTGTGTTGTCAACCAAGATGTCAATGTATGGTAGTGGAAAATCATCTTTAGGGCTAGCCCTGTTTAGGTCTCTGTAGTCCACACACATTCTGACTTTTTCGTCCTTCTTAGGCACGGGCACAATGTTAGCAACCCATTATGGATAGGAAGTAACATCCAAAAAACCAGCATTGAACTGTTTCATCACCTCAGCTTTGATCTTTTTGAACATGTCGGGCCTCATTCGGCAGACTTTCTATTTGATTGGTGGACAGTCTTCTCTTGTAGGAAGACGGTGAACCACAATATTTGTACCCAGTCCCGGCATATCTTCATAGGACCAGGCGAAGATCTCAACATATTTATTCAACAACTGAACTAAACGCTCTTTGATATTTGGCTCCAGGTTGGCACCCACTTTAACCTCTTTCTTGTCTTCTTCCGTTCCCAAATTGATAGTCTCTAGTAATTCTTCATGGGGAAGAATAGCCCTTTTCTCTTGTTGCAAAAGCCTAGCTAACTCTCCAGGCACTTCACAGTCTTCATCACCTTCGTACTCGGCATGATTGACCAAATCTTCAGAGTCATCGAAGGCCAAAGCAGAATAGTCACCCATGGAATCCGGAGTGGATGGGTACCTGCATTTTGTGAGTGTGGGTGTGTGTAAGGGATAGCCATCCTTAAACAAAATAAAATGTAAAAGGAAATAAAATGAACACAACAGTTTATAGATGAAAACGTCCAATGATTCATTAAAAATGGCATATGATAATGAAGAAATCAAGCCCTTACAAATGGACCTATATGCCCCAGGAAAGGCACAAGGCAAAAAGAGTGTACGAATTGTTTAATTATTACAGACCAAACAGGAAATTGTTCAAAGATAAAATAGTGATTGATGAAAGTGATGGGAATGAAGTCTTTCGCCTCCCAGTTGCTTAATCCTCCTTCAATGGTTGGAAAGATCCAATCTTCAAAGTTGTCTTCTTCATCATCATCTTCTAAGGCATGAATTCCATGGTGAGTGATTTTTAAGGGTGGTCCTCCAGCCCAGGAGCGACGCACGGCTTTCTGGCCAGCAGTAGTGAAACCTAGTCCGAACTTGTCCGTCTTGTGAGGAAAATCAGGCAGTTTCCCCCACACTGTACTTCTTCCTTCTTTGATTACAGCCTTCGCATCTTTAAGGGATGCCATCCGAGACACAGGCTTGGAAACGATAGGCACATCAGTCATTATCTTTGCTACTGCGACTTCAGGAGAAACCTCTTCAAAGTGTTGGAAAGGCGTTTCTATGAATTCGCCATCTAACTCCACATAGCGGAAAGAGTTAAGGTGACTTATCATATACTCCTCCTCACCATGAACCGTTATGATCTTACCCTGAACTGGATACTTTAGCATTTGGTGTAGAGAAGAAGTGACTGCCCCAACATTATGGATCCATGGCCTTCCCAACAAGCATGAATATGAAGGACGGATGTCCATCACATAAAAAGTAGAGTTGAAAATTTCTGTACCCACTTTGATTGGAATGTCCACTTCTCCGTGAACCATCCTTTTAGAACCATCGAAGGCTCTCACAACGATGTTACTGGGCTTTAGGGTCAGTCCTTCGCAATCCAATATGTCCAACGCCTTCTTTGGTAGAACATTTAAGGATGAACCGGTATCTACCAGAACATGAGCAAGTGTGGTCCCCCTGCACTCTACCGAGACATGCAATGCATCATTATGCTTTCTTCCCTTATGGGTCAAATCAGCATTAGAAAAACCAAGACCATTATCGGCTGTAAGGCTGGCCACGCACTCTTGAAACTGGTCCACAGAAGTTTCTTGAGGTACGTGTTCCGTTTTCAGAAATTTGATCAAGGCTTTGGCATGAGCCTCGGAGCAGAGTAAGAGAGCCAACATGGAGATTTTTGAAGGGGTTTGCCCTAGCTTCCCCACGACATCGTAGTCGCTCTTCTTGATTATCTTTAAGATTTCTTCCATCTCTTTTTGGGTGGTCTCGGGGATAACCACAGTCTGAGCCTTCGTCCTGACAGGCGCTTCTTATATCCCCTTACCTTTATTGGTAGTAACATTAGAGGGTCTGGCTTCGGGTGCGTCAATTTCTTCAATTACCGGACTTTGCACAGATGGCTTGACAGGTACAGAAACTCTCGAGGGTCCAAAGACTGCCCGTGGAGGAGCAATCTCCGGAGAGAAGATCTTTGCTGCGAGTTATCTTGCTCGTTCCTGCAATATTCCCTATAGCAGGGGTTTCATCATCGGAATTCTCTTGGACTGATTCGATTTGTTTGACATCATGGTAGAAGATCTCTCCTCCGTAATTCCATGGTATCGTCTTGTTGGACTTATACGGGATAGGCCTCGGCATGGTGATTTTCAGCGGCACAAACTTAGGATCAGGCGTAATCTTAACAGGCCTTTTGCAGGTCTTGGAAAGATTGTCGAAGATGGTTATTATAGCAATGTCATTGGTTGGAGTATCAAAGGTAACAGGAGTAACATGAGTGATAGTATCAACAGGAGTCTTTTGAAAGAGAATCTCTTGGGTATCCATCAGGTGTTGGATGCCTGATTTCAACAGTGGGCAGACAGTTTGCAAGTTTAAACAAAAGTAACAGTCTTTTCCACAGCCTGGGAATATCCCGACTTTCATCAAATTCACTTTAATCACTGGTAACGGAGTCAAAAGATCATGAACAGTGGTAACATGAAGATCCTCCACAATGGCATGAACATTATGACCATGTTTCGGCATAGGAGCGAATATCACGTTGGGTTTTTCAGGAGCATCAAACTCTACTTCCTTGGTGTCTATTAGGTCTTGGATCTTGTTTTTAAGAGCCCAACAGTTGTTGGTATCATGCCCTACACTGTCCGAGTGGTATGCACATTTTGCATTGGAGTGATAATAAGGAGAAGAGGTATTGGGGTTTTTCAGCGCTTCTTTCAAGTTGGTAAGGTTCAGCTTTAACAGATGAGGGAGGACTTGAGCCGGTGTCATATTGATTCGGGTGAATTTCCGTTGTGGCCTTTCTACCCTTTGCTGATTAGCTCTTGGTTGATTGTTGCGAGGTTGGTCGGCTGAGGAGTTTTGGATCATAACAGCCCCCACCGTTGGTCGGCGCTCTGTTCTCCCTTGGTTTCTCTGGGTATGAATAGCAGAAACTTCCTTCTTGGCTGGGAAGGTCTTCTTAATAGCAGTGGAAGCAGAGGCATCCTTCTGAATTTTACCACTTTTAATGCCAACTTCGACCCTTTCATCGGTCAGAATTAATTCGATGAACCCTGCAGATGAGCTCCCAATCAAGTGATTGAAGAACGGACCCGACAGAGTCCCTAAAAACATGTCAACCAGCTCTCTATCCGACAATGGTAGTTGTACCCTTCCAGCCAAATCCCGCCACTTTTGGGCATACTCCTTAAATCCCTCATTAGAGGCCATACCCATACTTTGTAGTTGAGTACGAGTAGGCGCTAAATCCGTGTTGTATTGGTATTGTCGGTAGAAAGCAGCAGCCAAATCTTCCCAGTTATGAACGTCAGATCTCTCAAGTTGATAGAACCAGTCCAATTGTGTGCCTGACAAACTATCTTGAAAAAAGTGGACCCAAAGATCCTTATCAGAAGAGTGAGGTTGGATCTTTCTGACGTAGGACCTCAGATGCATCTTTGGACAGGACAAACCATCATACTTAGAAAATGTAGGTACTTTGAACTTGGGAGGAATGACGATCCCAGCAACCAACCCTAGTTCTTCGAAATCTAAACCAGGTACCCTTTGCAACTCCATGGCTGCCAACCGATCCTCAAGATTTTTATACTTATCATTCGCCGAGGGATATTGTTGTTCGGAGTAATCTTCGTCCTCTTCTTCCTCTTCAACTTCAAATTCGGAGGGCATTGCAACTCCTTTTCCTTTACCAACCCCTTCGTCATACGTTGAGGGAAATTCCAGAACTCTCCTAGCCTGATGCTCAAATCTCCTTCCCATAGTGGCTACCCCAACTCTTTTCTTTTTCTTCCTTTTTGGTTCCTTCTCTTTCTCTAACAAGGCTTTAAGATCCTCTTGACCCTTTGCTAAGGTCATGAGGAGTTGTTGGAATTGCGAATTCTGTGCTTGCAGATCTTTAACCGTCTGCTCTATATCCATCTCGCTGAAATAAACAGCAGAAAGATAAGGAAACCTGGTGTGAAGAACTGTTTATGCATATGATGAATGATATGTTATTCATGTAATGCATTCAAGGATTCAAAAATTCAAATTTGTTTCAAACAAAAAGAACACACGTCATATTAATAAGAAGAAATTTGTTAGTACATAAATGCCCCATGGGCAAAATATTACAAAATTCTTAATGTAAAAAGACATTGCGCATCCTATTTGGCGCGATGTAAGTGTTGAGAGTTTCCTCTTCGTGAAGCCGGCGGGTAAGTTCCAAAACCTTCTTCTCACTGGCATAGAAGTTGGCTTCAAAGTATTCTGTTCTTCTTTGAGTTGTATCTAACTCTTTTGTAATTCTTCCAATGATGTTGGCATGTCAGGATGTAGGAGGGTGTATGGAACCTCTCCTTCCATAACAGGCTCTTTGATCACGGGGAGAATGTGAGGGTAAGGCATCGTAAGACTCTGTGCGCGGGTTCGTACCCACTTGAGATAAGGCTCAAGGGGGGTGGAATTCTTGTGCCCCAGTGTCTTACTATCCACTTTTTTGGGCATCCTCCAAGCTCTGATAAACCTTTTTCGAAGTCCTTGAGTGTCGTTATCGAAGTCAAAAACCAAGTCAGGAATCAGCATATCATGAGGACCATCTCTCCGGGCATATCCAAACTTCCTTAGAGCTAAACAGGGGTTGTAGGTAATGCCTCCCCTAATGCCAAGTAGTGGGACATTGGGGAACTCTCCACAATGATCAATGATGATGACATTTTCTCTGGACCGAGAACACCAATGAACATCAGAATGTGTGAGAGTCATTAACAGTTGTGACCACCTTAAACCCTGCTCATTCTTTAAAAATGACTGGGGAAGGTGAGAAATAAACCACCTTGCTAGAAGGGGAGTACATCACATGAGAACACCTCTTTTCCTCATTGTTCGTCTGTGAAATGAGTGTAGGATGTCCCCAAGCAATGTAGGTACAGGATTCTGAGATATAAAAATCTTGACAGCATTCACATCTATAAGTTGATCAGGGTTTGGGAACTAGACCAACCCATATATGAGAAGTGCTACAATCTCCTCAAAGGCTTTTAGGTCTAGAGAATTCCAGCAGTCTTGTGCCTTCTCAAACAGAAACTTTGCCAAGAAACCCTTAACACCACTTCTGGTTTCCCAATAACCTTTGATATCAGATGGTTGCAAGTGTAAGGCTTGAGCAACATCCTCAGGCTTTGGTTCCCTTTCCGTACTGTTGTAGGGTAGTTGATGAAGAATATGAATCCTCAGGAGTTGAGAAAATTCCTCCAAAGTAGGTACTAGTTGGTAATCAGGGAATGTGAAACAGTGGTGTAGGGGGTTAAAGAACTGGAAAAGAACTTTCACCATGTCTTCTTCAATGTTGGAGTTGACCAAGTTGAGGAGTCTACCATGTCTTTCACTGATGAGAGAATTCTCTGGAATCTTGGAAGTAATCTCCTTGAGTTGAGGAGGGATTCTCACAAGGTTGACTTGAATTATTTTCTTGCGAAGAGATTCCATGACCTACAAAACAAGAACAAAGATGAAGATCCAAACCCTTGAAATGGTTAGTGGATGCATATGCTGCTTTATGATGTTCATGATGTATGCACAAGCATATGTACAAACAAGTCACACAAGTTCCTAGTTTCAGGCTTGCATGAGGTTTCATAGGTAAGTACCCTCTTGAAGTTAGTTGGCTTAACCTGTCCTATAAATAGTAATCGGGTTCTAAGGAGCTCAATATCACTGGATTATTTTCTGTGTTCATTGTTTCAGTTTGTCCACTTAACTGGCGACCGAAATATTCCAAGAAAACAACCCTCAATGAGTGTAGTATCGAGTATCTACCAACTTCGGACTGCACCAAAGCCGGTCATCTCACTACCCCTAAAAAAAGGCCAAGATGGTCAAGTAAGGTTCTAAGAGTTTATTAGTGCTTCATGACATCACTCAGCGGCCCCGTATTCTCTTTGATTGACTCAAAGGCTACCGGTACTCACAAATATTTCGCACTAATATAGCTATTGCTTCAACCATGTCGGTATACCCCGCACAGTTTCCACAACGTATTGCTATTTACCTATGAATGTTTCCCAAAAATTTGGGTGGAGGATTCAAAACCAAACAAGAGAACCAAATGTAAAGCAAACAAAGCAAACAAGATAAGCATGCAAAGGTGATCTAAACCCTAAGGTTACTCCACTTTTAGTTATCTCCCCAGCAGAGTCGCCAGTTCTGTGATACGTTGGGAGAACTGGCTTGAGGTTTTGCGTTTGTGTTCGCAAATGTTACGGTTTAGCAAGAGTCGCCACCGACTTTTTATTTTATCCTAAGGAAAGGTCAAAAAGCACAGGAAAGACCTTTGAGATGTTTTTTTGGGTTCGGGGAGTAGATTATGAAAAGGGAAGGTGCAAGCACCCTTTTCATCCATGGTTATCCATGGGCTCTTAGTTACTTGTTTATATCACTTTCTTTGCTTTTCCAATTGTTTGAAATGCTGCTTTGTGTGTGGTTTTGAAAGATGTTTTGAAAAGAGGCCATCATTGTGGCAACCTTTGTAATGATTCTTGTTTGAATGTATACAAAGATGTTTTGTTTGTTTTTTTTAAAAGATTTCAATGTTTGAAAGTTTGATTTTGGGAAATATTTTAAAATTGTGTTGTGAAGTGTGTTTGAAAATAGAAAGGATGTTTGCAAGCTTTTTGATCAAGTAACTAAGAGTTATCTACCCTATTTTACTCAAAGATATTTCCTTATATTTTTAACCCTTTTGACAGTGTTATTTCACCATTGCATTTGGTGAACAACCTTGTATTAGGATGTTAAACGGGACAGGCGCGGGTCATCGTATAGACCATGATAGCAATTGTGTCAAGTATCTTTGGCAAATTTTTGAGGGACTTGATCATTTTTGTTTAGGCAACCAAGATAGCGTCATCGAGGGACTATGATCTTTTGTTTTGTTTTTGTTTTGCCAAAGTACCCAATATGCATGCCATGACCCATTTTTGAAGGCAACAAGTGGATTGTAACCCTATGGGTGCAAGTGTACATTGTGTTTGATTTTCATGCATATTTGTCTTTGATTAGGTCAAGTTATTTGTTGATTTGGATTTTTACATACAAACCCTAATTCTCTAATCATGGCATAATTGAAAGCGTAAAGTGCGAGAATTAAAATTCTAAGTTATTACAACATGATTATGGGGATGGGGGTACAATTTTGAATGGGGGGTATTTTACAAGAAATATAAACCCCAATTTACTATTACATCCTAATTGAATCACAATACATAAATATTTAAATGGACAATATTTAAATAATCAAAATAAATAAATATCAAATAATATGTATTATGCAAAAAGGTTTTTGTTCACCTATGTATGTAAAAGTAAAAAAAAAGTATAAAGAAGTAAATAAAAAGGATTAATTTTATTTGTTTTAAGGGTAAAACCCTAATTTCTTTAAGAAAATAAACATATTATATTATTTATATACAATAAAATATATTAATATGTACAAAAATAAAATATACTTAAAAAAGGTATTTTTTAGTATGAATAATAATAAAAGTAAAAATGTAATATTTTTGTATTTTTTATTCTAGAGTATTTTATAAAATAAAAAATATATATATTTATATATGTATATTAATCAAATTAAATATGTACAATAAAATAAAATATGTACAAAAATAAAATATATTTAGGAAAATGTTTTTAGTATGAATAAAAATAAAGAACAAAAATAAAAGTATAAAATATATATTTTTTTCAAGTCTTAATAAATAATATAAAAGTATTTAAATGCCTTTTATGTTAGAAAAATTAAAATAAAATGCCAAATAAATGTGAAAAAATTATGGAAATATTTTTGAGCATTTTTTATGTTTGGAAATAAATAAACAAAATCAAAAATGAAAACAAAAATACAAAAATATGAAAATACAAGAAATTGGGCCAGGGGGTGCAAAAATGAAAATGGGAGGTGTCAAAAGCAAGCCAGGCCAAGCCCAGCCCAAGTCAGCTTCATCTTCAACCTTCAGACTTGAAAACGCGTGCGTGCCCTGTTCAAATACTAGATCCTGTATACGAGCTCTTTTGCAAAAACACACAACATCAAACTTGTAGAGAATTTCAAGACGATTCCAACAATATAAAAAACTAATCCCAACTCTCAAAGACCAGAGAGAATTTATCTGGCCCTAAAATCTGACCTAGTTTTTTCACCATGTTCATGGATGAAATTCTCCTAGCACACTTAATATAAATGAAAACTGAGCATATGTACAGCTTCATGGCAATGAACACTACATTTTTTATTCACAAACCTAAGGCTAAATGTTCCTAAATAGAGAGATAGATAGTGAAGAAAAACCTGTTTCAGTTGGATTCGTGTAGGGCAATGTAGTGCTTTTCAACAAGGCTTGAGGTGTCTGGTAGCTTGCCTGAACTTTACTTGACCTTCTCCAATAGCTAGCTTGCCTTGAATGTCCTTGAATCAGCCTATAGAACTCAACCTGCACAAGCTCAAAATGAAAATCGTGAACACTGTAAATGGAGTTACAGTTGGTATTTGAGGTTTGGGATAGCTTGAGTGAGTTGAATGGAAGGTGTTTGAAGCAACTTGGGGCAAAACGCACGAGCCAAATGAGCTATGGCACTCAAGTTGCAGAACCTGCCCTGTTTTGCCAAAGGAATATGATTTCTGGCTATGGGGTGTTTAGAGGCTCAAGAAATCGTGTTTCTAGCTCAAAGGGGTGTGAGAAAGATGTTCAAACTGTTTGTGTAAGTTAACATTGGCTGGTTTTCAAGTTCTAAGGTTTTGGACAAGTTTCTTGTTTTTGAAGTAAGAATGTGGAAGTGAAGTTACAGGCTTGTACAGGCTATCAAATATGCTTGCATACTTTGCTCTTGGACCCTCTGATTTGTGGATTTGATTTTCCCTCTGAGATATGGACCAATGCTCAAGGGATAGTGGTTTGACATAAAGCACATTATGGCAAAAATGGAAATGTGCCTTTTTCTACTTAGGGCTTAATCTTGTGTACAATGTCCAAATGGCCAAAACAAAAGCTTAGACTGATGGATTTGCATTTAATTATGGAGTGTGAAGTGGTTTAGAGGCCTGTAAACTAGTGTAAGGCATGCTGATTTGAAAATGCAACTTGCATGAACATGAAAATGCCATGGATGAAAAGTGAGTTTTTGCCAACTTCAAGCCTTCGATTCTCCCTAACCACAAATGTGTTTGAGGATTTCTTGGACAATTTGGAAAGCTTGCAACATTCTATATAATCCATCTTTGAAATTCCACTTGAGATTCCAAGTGTAACTATATGAAAAATGGCGAAGAAGATAGGTCAAAATCCTGCCTAAACTAGGGCAAAATTTCACTATGTTAAAACTTTTAGGGACCTTTGTTCCAAAAATCATAACTTGAGATCCAATCTTCTTTTGAGAAAACTTTGTGACTAAAAGTTGTAGACTTTGTGGAGTACTACAACTTTCATGTTGGAGGTTTTGTTTGAATCCATTTTCATCATGGTGAAAATGTGGGGCAAAGTTAGGAAAAATTAAGAAAATTTCATAACTTAGAAAATTTCCAAGTTATGAAATTTTTCAACTTTAAACCCTAATTTGCAATTTTTGGTTTCTTGATGAACAAGTTTCATAATTTAACACATCTTGATGAAAAATGACCCTTGGCACTTGGTTTTGACCAAAAAGTCAAAGTTTGACTTTTCAGTGTACATTCAAATTTTGATCAGTTGACTAAAAAATTCATTTGTCAATCCCATGCATTTGAGATCTTTTGAACTTGTTGAATAAGTCAATATGATGTCATTGAGTCCTTGAGTCCATGGTTGAACCTAATTTGCCATTGGCTAGGTCAAAAAGTCAGAAATTGCCTTTGTACAGTCAAAGCCCTAAAAATGACCATTTTGCCCTTTTGGTGATCTGATCAAATTTCTTGCGGAGTTGTGGTCCAAACTTGATCCAATGGTTCATATGAGTTCATAATGTTGATGTGGATCAAAATTGTGAGGTTTGACTGTAAATTGGCCACAATTGACTTTTTCCCCAATACAGCTGATTTCTAGGTCAATTGTCCAATTGACTGAGCAAAAATTTGATTCAAGGCTTGAAACTTGGTAGAGGCAATCTTATAGGTCCAACATGAAGTATGAAAGTCAATTTGAGCATTGAAGGTCCAAAAATCCCTATGCAAACTCAAACCCTAGTTTAGGTCATCAGTGCAAGGAGATGTCTTGAGCAGAGCAAACCCTAGCTTGATCTTGAGTTCAAAGAGCCTTGTGATGAGAAATGTTGATAAAATGAGAGGGAAAATTTTGGAGTACAACAGGTATGATGAGAAAATGAAAGGTTATAGACTTTTCGACCCAATAAACAAAAAGGTGATAGTGAGTAGAGATGTTCGAGTGAACGAAGAAAGCAAGTGGGACTGGAACAACTCTATTGAAGTTGTGGTCGAAGTACCAGATGCTATATTGAAATATACTTCGATAGAACTAGAAGACTCTGATGATGAAGAAGGATCCTCACAGCCTGGGTTGTGAAGTTTACAAGACTTGTATGAAAACACATAAGAGGTGCATCTCGTATGTTTGTTGGCAGACACTAAAGATGTCAGTTTCGAAGAAGAAATAAGAAACAAAATTTGGAAGGATGTCGTGAATGAAGAAATCAAGTCCATCGAACGCAATAATATTTGGGAACTAGCAGAGTTACCAAAAGGAAGTCAAACAATTGGTGTGAGATGGGTGTTTAAGAAAAAGACAAATGCACAAGGTGAAATTGAAAGATACAAGGCATGACTTGTGGCGAAATGATACAGGCAGAAAGCAGGAATTGATTATGATGAAGCCTTCACACCTGTTGCGAGAATGGAGACTATTCGACTGCTCATATCTCAAGTTTCTCAATACAAATGGAAAATGCATCAGATGGATGTCAAGTCAGCCTTTCTGAATGGTGTGCTCGAAGAAGAAGTTTACATCGAACAACCCCCTGGATTCATGAAAATCGAAAATGAAGGAAAGGTGATAAAACTAAAAAAGGCTCTTTATGGGCTGAAGCAGGCACCACGATCATGGAATACTCTAATTGAAACATACTTCAAAGAAAATGGATTTCAGCAATGTCCCTTTGAACATGCCATGTATGTGAAGAAGAAAAAAGAGAAAATATTGTTTGTTACTCTCTATGTTGATGATTTGATTTTCTTGGGAAACAATAATCAGATGATCAAAGAGTTCAAAGGCACAATGACACAAGAATATGAGATGATTGACTTATGCCTGATGAAATACTTTCTTTGTCGGGAGGTTCAACAGGAAGAAACATGAATCTTCATCTCACAAGAAAAGTATGCAAAAGATATCCTGAAAAGATTTAAGATGGATAGCTGCAATCCCATTTCAACACCAATGGAGCCAGAAGCTAAGCTTTCGAAATTTGATGGGGGAGAGTGTAACACCCCAATTCTACCAAGAAATTATATATGCAACTCAGAGTTATAATCATTCATACAAATGAATCAGGATGCCACAAATTCATCTTTAAAAACACATTGCACTCATCGTGGATACACAACACTTTAAAACTTCGGATGAACCATCAGCATAATACTTTAATCTCTTAATTAAACAATTTAAACATCTACGCAGCATAATTCTTAATAACATCTTTATCCATTGTTACAGCAACTTCAAAATAACACATATTTAATAACAATCAAATTAAAGTTCAACAACTGAATAATCAACAATCAAAAGCAACAAGCGTGCATCCCTCCGAGTGTTACATATCAGAGCAATGACACCGACTCGAATTACTGAAGGTATACAACCTTCACTCTTGATTACCTGCACATTACCAACGTAAGGGTAACATTCAAATAGAAGGGGTGAGATATCTAACAATATAATAAAGCGTATGATAATTAATATATAAAATTAGATCACATAACATCACCAACTCTCATCTCATGATCAATAATAATCGCAACAATAATACACATTCACAACATCAACACACAACTTCTTTATGCAATCATATAATGTGACTCAATACTATGCAAATGCATGTGGTACCATTGGAGCAGAACTCCCATCTTAAAAATCTGCCAATAAATAGAGGCATCAACAAGGTATAAGCCTTCATCTTAATATTCTCCAATACAGGCCATCTTAACGAGCATAAGCTCCATCTTGAAATGCAATGTATGTGACACAATCATGAATGTAATAACAACACCATAATTAACAACATCTCAACACAAACATCATCGTTGGCCGTAAGCCTACATCTTAATAGCTGCCAATTATTAGAGGCATCTCAACATCTTTCATCAAACATCATTCATCAATATCATTTATCATCATAAATCATCAAACATCATTTATACATCATAATTCACAACAAATCAGCCACAACAACAATACAACAGCAATTCGTCAATCTTGCAATGTTGGCCATAGGCCTACAACAATAATATTGCCTATAATTAACTAATTGTCTAAGGCTTACTTCTAAATCACCAAACCTCTACATATTACTATTCTATAATACTACATCATTATCATCATTAATCCTATTGTTACAAACTAAACAGCAATCTAAAACCATCTCGTCCTCATCACACTTCACAAAAATCAACATAGCGATCAACACGGGCACTAATTCAAATCCTAATTTAGAACCTAGGATTATCCTTCCTATTCTTAATTTTAATCCTTAATAATGAAGTTCATCACATTAGCTATTCAACGCTTCAAACGACACCTCAAACGGAGTCCTAAAACTCAAGTTACAACCTTTTCAAAACGATTCTGCCAAAAACCAAACAACATGGATCGATGCATAATGTCTTGGGTCAACGCGTACTGAACTGATCACGCTACATGAGTCGACGCATACTCTCTTGTATTGACTCATACTGAGTCTACAACACTACATGTATCGACACATGCTCCTACATATCGACTCATCCTGAGTCTAAAAGCCCTCACATATCGACACATGACTCCTTCGTGTCGACTCATACTGAGCCTAACAACCTTCTTTTATCGACACATAACATTTGGGGTCAACACATACTGCTCTGCTAAGGATATTTTCTGCGATTTTCTCTGCGGTTTCACTATGGGTTCCATACTTTAGGCTCTAAATATATCATCTAATCATAGATAATCATCAATTACAATTATCCTATAATTCTACATCAAATATACAGCATCGGGGTATTATTATTCATCTTTCAATCATCAATTCTCATCATATAACATATAATTCAATCATGAACAAGACAACATTTTCACATCTAATCCCATAAACCAATCATCATAAACCCTATTATAGAGTCAGAATCTCACCCTTACCTTGGATTGAAGGTTACTCTATAACTTCCGGTTGAATTTCCGTTCTGCTCTTTCCTCTTTTCCAACAGCTTTCACGTTCTTTCTCTTCTAACCCTTATTCTTCTTACTGCTTCTTCTTTTCTCCTTATTCTAACAATAATAAAATAACCCTATTATTCTCTTTATTCCTTAATGGGATTAAAACCCCTACACTCCCTTTTTACTACTTCTATTCCTTTAAAACAAGCTCACATCAAATAATATTATCATTCTTCTAATATTATTCCACCACTTAATAAAATAAATAAATCCAACTAATCACAACACATATTCACAAGTATTCCAAAAATAATTTAATTAAATAATTAACTAAATTACGGGCGTTACAACTCTCCCCCACTTAGAATATTTTCGTCCTCGAAAATTTACCTTAAACAAACAACTCAGGGAAGGAGTCTCGCATCTTGCTCTCCAACTCCCAAGTCATGCTTTCTCTGGCAGCTCCTAGCTAAACCAATTTAACCAAAGCAAGTTCTTTGCCCCTCAGCGTCTTTATTTCATGATCCACGATCCGTACAGGCATCGTCTCCACCGTAATATTATCTCGTACTTGCACATCATCCATATGAATCACATGAGACAGATCTGAAATATACTTCTCGACTTGTGACACATTAAACACGTCATGCAAATTCGAAAGATTAGGCGATAAAGCCACTCTATAAGTAACATTCCCGACTCTCTCTAAAATATGATATGGTCCAATAAAACGAGAAGTGAGCTTCTTAGACTTTAATGCTCGCTCAACACCAATCATAAGTATAACTCTTAAAAACACATGGTCACCCGCTTGAAATTCTAAATCTTTCCTTCGCTTGTCATGATAACTCTTATGTCTACTTTGGAATCTTTCATCTTTTCTCGAATCAACTTCACCTTCTTAGTAGTCTCACGAACAAGTTCAGGTCCAAGTACTACACTTTCACCAGATTCATGCCAAGATAAAGGAGTTCTACATCTCCGACCATACAACGCTTTAAAAAGTGCCATCCCAATACTGGAACGGTAACTGTTATTATAGGTGAACTATATCAACAGAAGATAAGTATCCCATGAACCTCCATGCTCAAGAACACAAGCCCTCAACAAGTCTTCCAACGATTGAATAGTTTGTTCAGTCTGACCATCTGTCTGAGGATGATATGCTGAACTTAACCTCAACTTAGAATCCAAAGCTTCTTGCAAACTCTTCCAAAAATCAGAAGTAAATCTTGGATCTCTATTTGACATAATGCATAAAGGAACACCATGCAGCTTCACAATCACACTAGTGTAAATCTCATCCAACTTCGACACTGGAAAACTGAAGTTAATATGAATAAAATGAGTCGACTTCGTAAGCCTATCAACAATCATCCAAATCAAATTGTGTCCTCTTAAATTATTAGGTAACCCTGTCACAAAGTCCATTGAAATGCTATCCCAATACCATTCTGGGACTTCTAATGGTTGCATCAACCCTATAGGCTTCTGATGTTCAACTTTCGACTTCTGACAACTCAAACATGCATACACAAACCTAGCCACATCACTCTTCATTCCAGGCCACCAAAACAAAGCTTTCAAATCTTGATACATCTTTGTAGCTCCTGGATGAATACTAAACTTACTTCTATAACTATCTTAAAGTATCACTTTCTTCAACTCAACATCATCAAGAATACAAATCCAGTTACGAAATCTCAACACACCTTGCGCATGTAGCTTAAAATCATTATTCTCAGATTGATCAATCCCAACCATCGAATCTACCAGTTTCACATCCAACTTCTAAGCTTCTCTGATACTGTCTAGAAATTCATTATTAATCTTCAACATACCCAACATAACACTTCACGGCGTAACATTACAAACTAAGCTCATATCTATGAACTGCTCAATTAATTCTAACTCTTTAACCATCATCGCTGACATATGTAAAGTCATTCGACTCAATGCATCAGCTACCACATTCTCTTTTCCTAGATGGTAATTCAAACCAAAATCATAATCCTTTAACATTCCAACCATCTTCATTGCCTCATATTCAGCTCCTTCTGATTGAATAAATACTTTAAGCTCTTAAGGTCACTAAACACTTCAAATCTAGAACCATAAAGATAATGCCTCCATATCTTCAACACAAAGACAACTGCAGCTAGCTCCAAATCATGCGTAGGATAGTTCTTCTCATGAGTCCTTAACTGCATTGATGCATAAGCAACTACCTTATCATTCTGCATAAGCACACCTCTTAAACCCATCTTAGAAGCATCACAATACACCACAAAAGGCTCTCCTGGATTAGGCAACGTCAAAATCGGAGTCGACGTCAACCTCTTCTTCAATTTTGTAAAACTTTCTTCGCATTGAACATCCCACACAAATGCTCTACCTTTACAAGTCAACTTAGTCAACGGAAGTGCCAAATTAGAAAAACTTCGATAAACCTTCTATAGTAACCAGCTAATCCCAAAAAGCTTCTAATCTTAGTAGTTGACTTCGGAGTTTCCCATTGTAACACAACATCAACCTTTGATGGATCTACAACAATGCTACTACCTGAGATAACATGACAAAGAAAACTAACCTCCTTTAACCAGAATTCACACTTGGACAACTTTGCATACAACTTCTTCTCTTTCAAAACTTGCAATACTACCCTTAAGTGTCCTGCATGCTCTTCTTCTAACAGAGTAAATCAAAATATCATCAATAAACACCACTACGAATTTATCTAAATAAGTATGAAAGATATGATTCATATATTCCATGAATAATCTCGGTGCATTAGTAACACTGAAAGGAATCATTGAATACTCATAATGTCCATAACGCATTCTGAAAGACGTCTTCTGGATATCTTCATCCTTCACCTTAACATGGTGGTAACCCGACCTCAAATCAATCTTACTAAACACACGAGCATCGACCAATTTATCCATCAAGTCATCTATTCTTGGAAGCGGATACTTGTTCTTAATCTTCACTTTATTCGACTGTCTATTATGATCGGTTGAAATAGAACTGACTGTTTTAAAATGTTGGTTCGCGAAATGTCGCGGTAAGTAAGAGTCGCCGCCGTCTTTTATGTTCTCCAAACAAGGAAAGTATAAAAGCACAGCAAAATTCCTTTTCGAGATGTTTCTCGGTTCGGGAGGTAGATTATAGAAAGGGAAGGTGTTAGCACCCTTTCTATCCGTGGTTATCCACGGGCTCTTAGGTACTTGCTCACTATGTTTTCAAAAAATTGTTTGCTTTTCAAGTGTTTGTGGGTTTTGAAAAAGTTTAGTTTGAAAAACTTCTAGGTAACTCTTGTATCAGTCCTCAAGAGTGTATGAAGTATTTGTTTGAAAACTTTTTGAAAGTGTAGGTGCGAAAAGTTGTTTTGTTTTTTGAAAGAGCAAATACCCAGGAGAAATCTACCTACTCTAAGGAATTAAGCTGTGTAAATGTCCTTTAGACAGTGCTATCCCACTATTGAGAAGTAGGTAGCACCATCGTTGGAGTTATTCGGGTCAATTCGATTATAGTGACATGTGTGGTCACCAAAGCAATAGTAGGACGCCTTAGCGGTAACCCTAATGTCCTAGATCCTTTTTTATCCGAGGCAACCGTTTCGAGGCAACTGGATCTTTAGACAGGAGGGCGACCTCTAAAACACCCTATACTTGATGACCACGTCGAGGCAACCAAGTGAGGCGTACCCTAAGAGTGGCATGTGCACGTGTGTCAGGATTCAATTTATTTTATCTTTGAACATGCATCATTGTGAGCTACGGGTTGATTTTATTTTTCATACAAGTCTTGTCATGCACATTTAACAGTTAATAATTTGCGGGAAATAAATTGCAGAAAGATAAATCTACGCTATTACAAGGCGTCTGGGATTTACATCGCCAAAAACATAACCCTTGAAAATAAATTGCGAGAAAGTAAAAGAAAGTGATAAAAGCCCTAATTATCTATTACATTCTCGAAGCAGATACATCAATATAATCAAAATAATAAAGTGCGCGCAAAGAAATTAAATCGGGAACGTCCTTAGGGTTTTGACCCTTTTTGAGAAAAGAAAGAAATTTGTCCTTTTTTGTAATTAATTCAAATTAAACCTAATTTACTAATTAATTAATTACAATAAAAAGTATTTTTTATGTTTTTTAGGCTTTTTAATGAAAATAAAAATAAAAGGAATTAAAATTGTCAAAAGAAAAACCCTTAATTCTATGTTAATTTTATTTATTATGAAAAAGATTAAAGTTAACCTAATTTAAAACGACTAAATTAATTAATTAGAATTTATTTACAAAATAATAATTGAAATTAATAAATAATAATAATAATATAAAAAATATTATTTTCTGAATTAATAAAAATAATTATTTGTTAGTTAAATAATAATAATAGTAAAAAGAAAAGAAAGAAAATAAAAATAATACGAAGTAATAAAACCAGGGGGGTGATGGGCCCATAGAGGAGGTTTGTAAGCAAATTCTTGGCCCATTTGTTTCAAGCTTGCTTTGACTTTCTGGATTAGGTGCGTGTTCATTGACTAGGGAATACCATAGTCTTTCATCTTTGGCCACTAGATTTGAGTGGGAAGACACTTGGCGCCTGGGATTTGGAGATGTATGGTGAGCCTTCTTGTGAGACCTGCACATGATCATATGAAGAAAAATGCAAACAAATATTTTAGGGGACCTGGGATTCGAACCCAGGTCCCAATGGTTAATAGCCACCTCATCTTCCACTACACCACATGCCTGCATTTGTCATTAAGATAGAGAGAGAATGTTATATTGGCAAACAAAACGCTAAGCTGTAAAACATAAAACGCGCGCCATCTTTTTGAATTGACCAATGATACATCAACAACACATCATCTTCTTCGTGCATTCCTGCAAAAAACAAGACAGATAGCGGGGGTTTTTAACCCCCACAATATAGAACAAGGAATAATAGTGATTAGGCCTATGCTAAATATAAATTGTTCGCGAGGGTAGCTTTAGGTTCGTCTGGACGCAACGATCTCGACCATAGGTCTTATGAAGCCTAATTTTTCCTGGGCTGTAAAGCCCCAATTCGAGACCTCAAGAACCCTAAAATTCTTCAATGGTGATTCACGATTCTGTACACTATAATGCAATTAACCAATACCATTAGCTTTGTAAAGGTTCAAGCAATGCAAAACAATAATTAGAACATATTAATGATGCATAAAATGTGAGTTTCGATTCTGAAAAAGTTAAGCAAACCGTGGGTCTGTGAATGGTGATTTCTTGAGCTTTGGCACGTGGTTGTGATTCCAAAAGGTTTCTGAGAGTTCTGGCAACGTGTTTGAATCCTTAAATTGCTTTGAAAGGGCCTGGGAGTGAGAAAACAATTTTGAGTTTTCTTGACTTTTTTTCAATATTGGCTATGGCTTTCTGCAGCAATTCTCACGTGTGATGCATTAGGTTTAGCTTCAGTACTTATAATAGAATGGATTTAGGTTAAATCTTTGACCAAAGATCCATGGAATTATGGTTTGTATATTTGATTTTCAATCATATCTTTTTGCATCTTTTTGATTGAAAAATCTTGCCAAATTGAGAGATCCTTATCCCCTTGATGTGCACACGAATTTTCCAGCACATATTGGTCATATTTGCTTCATGAAAAGATTGCAAAACCATATCTTGATATTTTCCTACAATTAAATGAATTAAATGAATTAATATTGATTAAAAATTCAATTAATTAATAAAAAATAAGAAAATAATTCAATTTAATCTCAATGGGTCGTGCATAGGCCTTGGAAAAAGTTTCAAGAAGGAATTTGAGGCCCATTAGCAAAAACAAAGTGTTTTGAGCAAAGTTGACTTTTGCAAATTCACAAAAATTTCCCAACTTCTCCAATGCATATCTTGCTCAATTTTGATCATATGAACATGTTCTTGGACATTTTGGAAATGTCTTGAAGTCCTCTAACCAATGCCTTTTGTCCCATGTCATTTGGATTTACCAATCTCAAGTTATGGTCTTTGACTTAAAGTGCATTTTTGTTGACTTTTGAAATTGACCTATAATGTAGAAATTGATAACTTTTTGTGAGAGCATTTCTTGGACTTGGAATGTGAAGATGAGTTGTAGGAAATGTCATCCCCTTCAAAATGAGCATTGGATGGGATTTTTATGATGAACCATGAAAAAGTTATGGCTTGGTCAAGATACAGTTGACTTTTCTACTGTCCAAAAATAGTAACTTTTGGCATCTTGATGATTTTTGAGCCATGCTTGTGGAATCATGATCAAGACTTGATAAAATGATGATTGTGAGCTCAAAATAAGATGTTGACCAAAAATTCTGACTTTTGACTGCAAAATGACCATTTTGCCCCTGCAGTTGATTGTGAAGCAAATAGGGCTTTTGACTGTGCAAATTTGGCATTGTGAGCCTTGATACTTGACATGTAGATGCTTGACAATATATGTAGGCCTATGGGACTTGATTGGACCACTGAAAACCCCAAATTCTTTGAGAGAACTAAAACCCTAATTTTGACTGGCTTATGAGGCATTTGGACTGTTCAACCCTTGAGCAATCTTGAACCATTTGAAGATGATTCTTGATGAAGCTTGAAGAATATGGGAGAGCAAATTTTGGGGTACAACAGTTGCCCCTGTTCAATCTTCTTAGACCTGAGGATGTAGATTGGCTTGCGTGCCTTTCGTGATCAGAAGGTGGAAGATGATTGAACACTAGAGTGGCCAGAAATTTGCACTCGTATAGTGTGGTATCAGCAATGTGATGTCGGGAATAGGCTTACAGATTCCATTTGGAAAGATGGTGGATAGGAGGATGGGCTTATAGATGCTATCTGGAGATGTGACAGAACCTTGTCGGGAATGGATTTATAGATGCCATTTGGAAGTGTAATGGATAGGAGGATGGGCTTATAGATGCCATCTGGAGGTGTGACAGAATCTTGTCGGGAATGGGCTTATAGATGCCATTTGAAATTGTGTGTCGATCGCGTAAGAGATTCCTTAGCGAGAACTTGCGTACCTGAGAAAGAAAGATAATTTCCTGGCCTGTTACAGGGGTTGATCTTCAAACTCTTCATGCAGATATGCCCTGGCTAGATACAGGTATCGAATCTACAATCAATCGCTCACAGATATGCCCTGGCTAGATACAGGTATCGAATCTGGAATTTGTCATCTACAGATATGCCCTGGCTAGATACAGGTATCGAATCTGGAATTTTTCGTCTACAAATATGCCCTGGCTAGATACAGGTATCGAATCTGGAATTGGTCGTCCACAGATATGCCTTGGCTAGATACAGGTATCGAATCTGAAACTTCAAACTCTTCATGCAGATATGCCCTGGCTAGATACAGGTATCGAATCCACAATCAATCGCTCACAGACATGCCCTGGCTAGATACAGGTATCGAATCTGGAACTTGTCATCTACAGATATGCCCTGGCTAGATACAGGTATCGAATCTGGAATTTGTCGCTCACAGATATGCCCTGGCTAGATACAGGTATCGAATCTGGAACTTCAAACTCTTCATGCAGATATGCCCTGGCTAGATACAGGTATCGAATCCACAATCAATCGCTCACAGACATGCCCTGGCTAGATACAGGTATCGAATCTGGAACTAAAGGTTGATGGTAATCATCTTTGGATAGACCTTTCCTTGAAAAAGGCAAACATTAGTCGTATGCAATATCATGATGTATGAAATGCATGATGTCATGATGTTCTCAAAACGAGATCGTTTCATATGCACTTTATCATGTATGTAAGCAAGAGATATGAAATGTGAAATGTTTATGAACGTATTTTTGTCTAGGAAAATAAATCCTTGACGCATGCCGGGAGGTTGAATCCTGGGCTGATGTTGAAGAATAGAGTTCTTCGTTTCCGCTGGGGATGATGATTGCAAGAATAAACCGGTAGGAGAATATGACTCCGTTGGGGAATAAACTTGTTGGAGAGATTACTCTGCGGGGAATTACTCTGTGGGAAGAGATACTTCGCTGAGATTTTGATGATAACTCCGCTGGGGATTCCGTTGATGATTCCGCTGGGGATAGGAAGAACTTCGTCGGGGACGATCTTTCCGTTGTAATTAGCTGAGGATAACCTAGTTATAAGCTCTGGTGGGGAATAACCTTTGAATATGGTCGGGGAGAGACGTATGTACTCTGCAGGTGATAAGCTTCTAGAACCTACTGGGGATAAGCTTCCAGAATCTACTGGGGGTAAGCTTCCAGAATCTACTGGGGATAAGCTTCCAGAATCTACTAGGGATATTGATTCAACTCTCCTGGGGAAACTTTTGAACTGTACTGGGGAAGTGGCTCCACTGGGGTGTCTGGTATTCTGCTGGGGAACAATCTTATATTTCTGTTGAGGAAGATTAAGACTGACGGGGATGCTTGCTTAGAAACATCTGTATACTCCGCTGGGGAATGTTGAGATATTCTGGGGATATCCACCTTCCTTAAGGCTGACAGTAGACTAACTCTGCTTGGGGAGAGTATCGCTGACTTGCTAGGGATACTGTGCCTTTTTGGGGCTGACGGGAGACCAACTCTGCTCGGGGGAGAGTGTTGCTGATTCTTATCTTACTCTGCGGTGAGTGAAGGTGTCCTGGTTACATTCTTCAGCCGAATTTACCTTGGTACCTGGAGGACAAAACAGCTTGTACAATTTAGACAATTCTTATTGCCCTAGTTTCTGCGGGAGAAGAAGGCCTATGAGGTGCTTGATTACTGCCGATTGACAAATCTTCTTCTGGTAGGCCAGTGACGAGATGACGGGACATAGTCGTACGCTTTGATCCCTAATTTTTGCCTGGACCGCCCTTTCGGGTTTTCAGTCCATCGGGATACCCTTTTTTACCCAAGCCGCCTTTTCAGGTTTTCGACTTGCCGGGTGTACAATTTTTTTCATTTTCATCCCTTATTTTGCCCGAACCCTTTTGGTTCGCCGGGAAGCCCTTATTTTTGCCTAGGTGTGTCAACCTAGCGGGTCTTTGATTATGCGTAGTATCTTTTCGACTATGTCCACGCTCTCAAGATGTAGGGAGTTGTCACTGTCAGTAGTGTTGTGTCGCCATACCACCAGAAGATGTTTGATCAGGCAAGATTCGTAGCTGGAATTCATGTCCAATGCCCCAAGTGACTCAAGCGGAGATTTGCCCCTGGTTGTTTGGCATTTTGAGAGATTCTTTGAATCTTGACTCGATTGCCCCAGATGATGGACAATGATCATGCCATGCCCCTTGGTTGGAAGTGTTTCTTCCACTCGAGGTGACCCCTTTTGTTGAGAAGGTTTTTGTTCACAAGATATTCATCGTGCGAATTTCTCTGCTGTTCGAACAAATAGTCATATGCAAACAATGTTATTTTAAAAATGCAAAGCTTATGTCTTTCTCGAAGTTTTTTTGAAAATGCATTTTTCAATAAAACAAGCAAATTTTGTAAAATGTGATGTCAACCCAAGATTTTACAGCGAGCCTTAAGGAGTCAGGATACCTTTCGTAACAGTATGCTTTCGAACTAACCCATGCTTCAGCTAGGACTTTTTAAGGGTTATAATGTGGCCTGGTTCACGGTTTAAGAAACAAAGGATAACGGCTCAAATTTTATTTGTACCCACCCGTTCTTCGTGATGTTCTTCGATCCTAAACTCAGCTAATCGTGCATTAGACCTTGTTGAGTCTTTGCTCATATATTCCGGTGATGGTTCGGATACTGAAAATTTATTTTGAATAGGCAGTCATTTTGTTGAGAGTCTGTAGGACCTCTTTCTTTTCTTTTTTTGTTATCCCTATTTTTTTGCCTGAACTGTTTCTTTTTGTGATTACAGTCAGCGGGATGCCCCAGTTTCGTAAGTCTCCTTCATATGTTTTGACTTATTGGGCTTTTCTTTTTGAAAGATAACGACTGCCTGTTTTTATGATTATTCGGAACCATCACTGTCTTTTGCTTTGGAAGGACTCCTTTGATGCCATTCATTGTGCACCTGGATCAACTGAGAAGACTACCCTGCCCCAGGTTATGATTAAGGGTTTTAATTTTTTGTGAAAAGAAAAACTCCTACTTCTTTGGCTCGAAGGGGTTGACGAGGGATTATCTTCCTTATAACTCCAGTGTTTAGGAATTGAAACAATGCCTGTACCTCATCAGCGGGGTCTGTTCAAAAGCATATTGTAGATTGTGGTATCGTTTTCATCATCCTCCCTCAAAAGGCTTAGAATTTTTTAATCGAGAGTTGAACATCACAAAAAAATGAAAGCAATTTGAAAATAGTGAATACGAATGGATTGATTTAAAACAGACATATGCGATGCATTAATGAAATAAAAAAGTTTGCTATGATAATAATTGTTTGTATAAGAAAAGAAAAATACAACTTGAAAATTCTAATGAACAAAAAATCTTCTAGTCTCAGGACTTGTCACTTCAAATGGTGAACCTTGGAGGGATGGTAGAAAAACTCAGCCTGACCACCTTGGGTGAACTCCACTGCTCCTTCATCAATCAGGTCCTGGATCTTGTTCTTCAGAGTCCAACAGTCGTCGGTGTCATGTCTAGGACTGTCAGAATTGTAGGCACATCTCACACTCGGGTTATACCTGGAAGAGGAAGTGTTGGGATTCTTGGGAGGGTCCCTTAACATTACCAGATTCAGTCTCAACAGGCGTTGTAAAGCTTGAGACGGAGACACGTTGAGCTTGGTGAATTGCCTCCTAGGCTTGTCTGGCTTGCTCTGATCAACCCGTTGTTCTTGGCGAGATTGTTGTTGGACCTGTGAAGTAGTAGCAGCTTGGAGAGGTCTATTCATTGAACCAAACCTTTGACTTCTTGGAGGATGATTACCGGTTTGGTCCCCAGCCTTGACTACTTGCTTCATGATGTCTTACTGAAGCTGGTTGATCACAGTTCTCAACTCTTCTTGTTCCCGAGCTAAGCCTTGGATAAGGGCCATTTGCCCCAGCATCTGGGTTCTCATTGCATCTACCTCAGCTTGCAGATGTTTCAGCCGTTCATCCTTACTGTCTTCTGGACTGTTCTTGACCAAATTCCCCATGAGGAGCGTTCTCAATTCTTCCTGCCCCTTGGATAGGCTTAGGAAGATTTCCCTGAACTGAGTCTCTTGAGTACGAAGATCCTGGTTGTCTGGTTGGAAAGCCATTGCTGAAATAAACAGCGAAGAAGGTAAGTGACCTGTAACAAGGGTACCTGTTATGCAATGATGTGTATGTATGCATGCAATGTTTTCAAGGATCTCGCGGGGTAAACAAGAAAATGGTTAGAATTTGAATTTTGTAGCTTGATGGAAGGAACTTCATGTTGTTGAGAGTCCTTCTTCAAGAGTCAAAGCTCACCATATCGAGTGGGTCATAGTCCCTGACTCAAGGTATCATGTTTTGATCTCCAACAACCTTGGCTAGAGGAAAATAAATCCCCTTTGCCCCTTGCTAGACAGTTGGTTCATCATGACATGCATCACAAGCCCTTGAGATCCTTGAAATGGGTTAGTCCTTATGCAAGATGTATTCAATGGTATGATGGTATGATGTTACGGTAAAGCACACCACAAGTATTCACAAAGGCAAACATGATAAGGCACACAAGCCACACCAGACAGCCCTTAGAGTTTAGGCCAACATGAAGTTTAGGTACTACCCTCTTTCAGTTTCGTTGATTAAGACCTGTCCATGAAAATAGTAATCGGGTTCTAGAGGATCTCAATATCACTGACTACCCTCAATCAGTCATAACTCCAGCGTCACAATCTTTTCTTGCGGCCAGAACCATCGCGAGAGTTTAGCCTCAATGAGTGTAGCATACTGCTACTGTTCTATGGCCAAGTTGGGTCAATTTAGGGTTCTAAGGTCGGTTGGTGCTTAATGACTCCTCATAAGACCCATATTCTCCTCGTTCTAACACAAGGGATATCGGTACAGACCAAGGTGTCACACCAACGTAGCTACTGCTTCACCCATGTCGGTCTATGCCGGACAGGTCCCTCACAGCTTATGCTACCTAAAGGGTATTCCCCAGATCCGGGTTAGGATCTATGAAACTCCGATGCAATCCCACAAATATGAAAACAATCAAGGCATACAATTGAAAACATAAGAGTGGTCTAATCCTAAGGTACACCTCACTTATTAAGTCCCCAGCAGAGTCGTCAGTTCTGTGATCGGTGGAAATAGAACTGACTGTTTTGAAATGCTGGTTCGCGAAATGTCGCGGTAAGCAAGAGTCACCACCGTCTTTTATGTTCTCCAAACAAGGAAAGGACAAAAGCACAGCAAAATTCCTTTTCGAGATGTTTCTCGGTTCGGGAGGTAGATTATAGAAAGGGAAGGTGTTAGCACCCTTTCTATCTGTGGTTATCCACGGGCTCTTAGGTACTTGCCCACTATGTTTTCAAAAATTGTTTGCTTTTCAAGTGTTTGTGGGTTTTGAAAAAGTTTAGTTTGAAAAACTTCTAGGTAACTCTTGTATCAGTCCTCAAGAGTGTATGAAGTATTTGTTTGAAAACTTTTTGAAAGTGTAGGTGCGAAAAGTTGTTTTGTTTTTTGAAAGAGCAAGTACCCAGGAGAAATCTACCTACTCTAAGGAATTAAGCTGTGTAAATGTCCTTTAGACAGTGCTATCCCACTATTGAGAAGTGGGTAGCACCGTCGTTGGAGTTATTCGGGTCAATTCGATTATAGGGACATGTGTGGTCACCAAAGCAATAGTAGGACGCCTTAGCGGTAACCCTAATGTCCTAGATCCTTTTTTATCCGAGGCAACCGTTTCGAGGCAACTGGATCTTTAGACAGGAGGGCGACCTCTAAAACACCCTATACTTGATGACCACGTCGAGGCAACCAAGTGAGGCGTACCCTAAGAGTGGCATGTGCATGTGTGTCAGGATTCAATTTATTTTATCTTTGAACATGCATCATTGTGAGCTACGGGTTGATTTTATTTTTCATACAAGTCTTGTCATGCACATTTAACAGTTAATAATTTGCGGGAAATAAATTGCGGAAAGATAAATCTACGCTATTACAAGGCGTCGGGTATTTACATCGCCAAAAACATAACCCTTGAAAATAAATTGCGAGAAAGTAAAAGAAAGCGATAAAAGCCCTAATTATCTATTACATTCTCGAAGCAGATACATCAATATAATCAAAATAATAAAGTGCGCGCAAAGAAATTAAATCGGGAACGTCCTTAGGGTTTTGACCCTTTTTAAGAAAAGAAAGAAATTTGTCCTTTTTTGCAATTAATTCAAATTAAACCTAATTTACTAATTAATTAATTACAAGAAAAAGTATTTTTTATGTTTTTTAGGCTTTTTAATGAAAATAAAAATAAAAGGTATTAAAATTGTCAAAAGAAAAACCCTAATTCTATGTTAATTTTATTTATTATGAAAAAGATTAAAGTTAACCTAATTTAAAACGACTAAATTAATTAATTAGAATTTATTTACAAAATAATAATTGAAATTAATAAATAATAATAATAATATAAAAAATATTATTTTCTGAATTAATAAAAATAATTATTTGTTAGTTAAATAATAATAATAGTAAAAAGAAAAGAAAGAAAATAAAAATAATAAGAAGTAATAAAACCAGGGGGGTGATGGGCCCAAAGAGGAGGTTTGTAAGCAAATTCTTGGCCCATTTGTTTCAAGCCTGCTTTGACTTTCTGGATCAGGTGCGTGTTCATTGACTAGGGAATACCATAGTCTTTCATCTTTGGCCACTGGATTTGAGTGGGTAGACACTTGGCGCCTGGGATTTGGAGATGTATGGTGAGCCTTCTTGTGAGACTTGCACATGATCATATGAAGAAAAATGCAAACAAATATTTTAGGGGACCTGGGATTCGAACCCAGGTCCCAATGGTTAATAGCCACCTCATCTTCCACTACACCACATGCCTGCATTTGTCATTAAGATAGATAGAGAATGTTATATTGGCAAACAAAACGCTAAGCTATAAAACATAAAACGCGCGCCATCTTTTTGAATTGACCAATGATACATCAACAGCACATCATCTTCTTCGTGCATTCCTGCAAAAAACAAGACAGATAGCGGGGGTTTTTAACCCCCACAATATAGAACAAGGAATAATAGCGATTAGGCCTATGCTAAATATAAATTGTTCGCGAGGGTAGCTTTAGGTTCGTCTAGACGCAACGATCTCGACTATAGGTCTTATGAAGCCTAATTTTTCCTGGGCTGTAAAGCCCCAATTCGAGACCTCAAGAACCCTAAAATTCTTCAATGGTGATTCACGATTTTGTACACTATAATGCAATTAACCAATACCATTAGCTTTGTAAAGGTTCAAGCAATGCAAAACAATAATTAGAACATATTAATGATGCATAAAATGTGAGTTTCGATTCTGAAAAAGTTAAGCAAACTGTGGGTCTGTGAATGGTGATTTCTTGAGCTTTGGCACGTGGTTGTGATTCCAAAAGGTTTCTGAGAGTTCTGGCAATGTGTTTGAATCCTTAAATTGCTTTGAAAGGGCTTGGGAGTGAGAAAACAGTTTTGAGTTTTCTTGACTTTTTTTCAATATTGGCTATGGCTTTCTGCAGCAATTCTCACGTGTGATGCATTAGGTTTAGCTTCAGTACTTATAATATAATGGATTTAGGTTAAATCTTTGACCAAAGATCCATAGAATTATGGTTTGTATATTTGATTTTCAATCATATCTTTTTGCATCTTTTTGATTGAAAAATCTTGCCAAATTTAGAGATCCTTGTCCCCTTGATGTGCACACGAATTTGCCAGCACATATTGGTCATATTTGCTTCATGAAAAGATTGCAAAACCATATCTTGATATTTTCCTACAATTAAATGAATTAAATGAATTAATAGTGATTAAAAATTCAATTAATTAATAAAAAATAAGAAAATAATTCAATTTAATCTCAATGGGTCGTGCATAGGCCTTGGACAAAGTTTCAAGAAGGAATTTGAGGCCCATTAGCAAAAACAAAGTGTTTTGAGCAAAGTTGACTTTTGCAAATTCACAAAAATTTTCCCAACTTCTCCAATGCATATCTTGCTCAATTTTGATCATATGAACATGTTCTTGGACATTTTGGAAAGGTCTTGAATTCCTCTAACCAATGCCTTTGGTCCCATGTCATTTGGATTTACCAATCTCAAGTTATGGTATTTGACTTAAAGTGCATTTTTGTTGACTTTTGAAATTGACCTATAATGTAGAAATTGATAACTTTTTGTGAGAGCATTTCTTGGACTTGGAATGTGAAGATGAGTTGTAGGAAATGTCATCCACTTCAAAATTAGCATTGGATGGGATTTTTATGATGAACCATGAAAAAGTTATGCCTTGGTCAAGATACAGTTGACTTTTCTACTGTCCAAAAATAGTAACTTTTGGCATCTTGATGATTTTTGAGCCATGCTTGTGGAATCATGATCAAGACTTGATCAAATGATGATTGTGAGCTCAAAATAAGATGTTGACCAAAAATTCTGACTTTTGACTGCAAAATGACCATTTTGCCCCTGCAGTTGATTGTGAAGCAAATAGGGCTTTTGACTGTGCAAATTTGGCATTGTGAGCCTTGATACTTGACATGTAGATGCTTGACAATATATGTAGGCCTATGGGACTTGATTGGACCACTGAAAACCTCAAATTCTTTGAGAGAACCAAAACCCTAATTTTGACTGGCTTAGGAGGCATTTGGACTGTTCAACCCTTGAGCAATCTTGAACCATTTGAAGATGATTCTTGATGAATCTTGAAGAATATGGGAGGGCAAATTTTGGGGTACAACATCTATAATCAACACAAAGCCTCATACTTCTATCTTTCTTCTTTACTAACAACACTGGAGCTCCCCACAGAGATACACTTGGTCTTACAAACTTCTTTTCAAGTAAATCTTCCAATTGCTTCTTTAAATCTGACAATTCAGATGCAGACATCATGTATGGTGCCATAGACACAGGTCTGGTACCAGGTATAAGATCAGTAGCAAATTCAACTTCCCTCTCCGGGGGTACAATAGGAATTTCATCAGGGAAAACAACAGGAAATTCACACACCACCTATAATTCCTCAATTATAGCTTGAGTCTCTACAGATAGCGATGCTATCAACAAGAACATTTTTGCTTCTTCTTGTATCAACTTCCTCAATTGTTTAGCAGATAACAGACTATC
Source organism: Vicia faba (assembly GCA_948472305.1). Taxonomy (NCBI): domain Eukaryota; kingdom Viridiplantae; phylum Streptophyta; class Magnoliopsida; order Fabales; family Fabaceae; genus Vicia; species Vicia faba. The sequence goes on along the minus strand of OX451737.1, from coordinate 362,669,830 downwards.
TTCCTCTTCTTCAGGAGTAGAAAACCTCACAGACTTATCATAACATTTAATATGAACATAGTTATGCTCTAACCATTTCATACCCAAAATCACATCCAAACCTCTTAAGATAAACAAACCAAATCAACAGCAAAGTCTCTGGCGAAGATCGACAAGGGACACTTCAAACACACAAAAGAAGTAGTCACCGACCCCCTGGCTGGAGTATCGACGACCATTTCTCCATTCAAAGAAGACAACATAAGACCCAATCTTTCAACATAATCAGCAGCAATAAAACAATAAGTAGCATCGGTATCAATAATAGTAATTAAAGGAGTACTATTAATGAAACATGTACCTCTGATAAGTCTGTCCTCAACAACTGTTTGGTCCTCAACCAAATCAAACACTTTACCACTTGTATGTGCCCTCTTCAGTTTTTGACACTGACTACCAATGTGCCCTTCTTCACTACAATTGAAACAAATCACATCCTTATGCCTGCACTCAGATACAACATGTTCGTTCTTACCACAACCGAAACACTTCTTTACTTCAGCAGTACACACATTACTCTTACGCTCAGGTTTTCCACATTTAAATAAAACCACACCAGCAGGAGCATCTCCCCCACTAGTCCTTTGACCCTGAGCAACTTTTTGTTTACCCTTACCAGCTGGGGTATCATAAGGCTTACCACGATTTTGTTGGTGCTTAACCCTCTTCTCACTGATAATCTTGTAATAAGCATTATTATCCTCCTCATAAATTCTGCAGCTATCAATCAAATCAGCAAAGACACGGATCTTCTGGTATCCAACTGCCTTCTTGATCTCCGGGTGCAACCCGTTCTCAAACTTGATAAACTTTGAAAACTCAGCATCTGCCTCAGCATAATGCGGATAAAACTTTGCCAACTCAAAAAACTTGGAAGCATACTCAACAGCCGACATATTCCCTTGCTTCAGCTCAAGGAATTCAATTTCCTTCTCGCAACGAACATCTTCAGGAAAGTACTTCCTCAGAAATTCCCTACGGAACATAGCCCAAGTGACATTCTCACCTGCAGCTTCCAATCTCTGACAAGTCTCTAACCACCAGTCATCAGCCTCGACTGCTAGCATATGAGTACCATATTGAAACTTATGCGCTTGAGGGCAATCCATCACACAAAAGATTCTCTCAATCTCTTTCAACCAATCCAATGCTCCATCAGTATCATACTTTCCCTTGAACGTAGGTGGATTCTCTCTCTGGAAAATCGCCAAGCTACGAGATCCAGCATTCTTGTCAGCATTCAGCTGATTCTCCATTGCATGAGCCATTGCTTCTAAAGCAGCAGCAAGTGCAGCATCATTCCTTCCATCCACCTCAACTTATCACTATAACATGAACAACAGTTAGAACTCAAATTAACAATACTCGATTGTTAGACAACTACGACTCGACGACAAGGTCGGACCAACCTTTTGCTCTGATACCAACTTTGTAACATCCTAATTCTACCCGACAATTATATATCCAAATCAGAGTTATAATCATTCATGCAAACGAATCAGGAGGCCACAAATTCATCTTTAAAAACACATTGCACTCATCGTGGATACATAACACTTTAAAACATCGGATGAACCATCAGCATAATACTTTAATCTTTTAATTCAATAATTTAAACATCTACGCAGCAGAATTCTCAATAACATCTTTATCCATTGTTACAACAACTTCAAAACAACACATATTTAATAACCATCAAATTAAAGTTCAACAACTGAATAATCAACAATCAAAAGCAACAAGCGTTCATCCCCCCGAGTGTTACATATTAGAGCAATGACACTGACTCGAACTACTGAAGGTATACATCCTTCACTCTCGATTACCTGCACGCTACCAACGTAAGGGTAACATTCAAACAGAAGGGATGAAATATCTAACAATATAATAAAGCGTATGATAATTAATATATTAAATTAGATCACATAACATCACCCCCTCTCATCTCATAATCAACAATAATCGCAATAATAATACACATTCACAACATCAATACACAACTTCTTTATGCAATCATATAATGCGACTCAATACTATGCAAATGCATGTGGTACCATTGGAGCATAACTCCCATATTAAAAATCTGCCAATAAATTGAGGCATCAACAAGGCATAAGCCTTCATCTTAATATTCGCCAATAAAGGCCATCTTATTGAGCATAAGCTCCATCTTGAAATGCAATGTATGCGACACAATCATGAATGTAATGACAACACCATAATTAACAACATCTCAACACAAACATCATCGTTGGCCATAAGCCTACATCTTAATAGCTGCCAATTATTAGAGGCATCTCAACATCTTTCATCAAACATCATTCATCAACATCATTTATCATCATAAATCAACAAACATCATTTATATATCATAATTCACAACAACTCAGCCACAACAACAATACAACAGCAATTCGTCAATCTTGCAACATTGGCCATAGGCCTACAACAATAATATTTCCTATAATTAACTAATCGTCTAAGGCTTACTTCTAAATCATCAAACCTCTGCATATTACTATTCTGTAATACTACATCATTATCATCATTAATCCTACTATTACAAGCCAAACAGCAATCTAAAACCATCTCGTCCTCATCATGCTTCACAAAAATCAACATAGCGATCAACACGGGCACTAATTCAAATCTTTATTTGGAACCTAGGATTATGCTTACTATTCTTCATTTTAATCCTTAAGAATGAAGTTCATCGCATTAGCTATTCAACGCTTCTAACAGCACCTCAAACGGAGTTCGAAAACTCAAGTTACAGTCTTTTCAAAATGATTCTGCCAAAAACCAGACAACATGGATCGACGCGTAACGTCTTGGGTCAACGCATACTGAACTGATAACGCTACATGAGTCGACGCATACTCTCTTGTATCGACTCATACTGAGTCTGCAAAACTGCATGTATCGATGCATTCTTCTACGTATCGACTCATCCTGAGTCTAAAATCCCTCATGTATCGACACATGACTCCTTCGTGTCGACTCATACTGAGCCTAACAACCTTCTTGTATCGACGTTTAACATTTGGGATCGACACATACTGCTCTGCTAAGGATATTTTCTGCAATTTTCTCTGCGGTTTAACTACGGGTTCCATACTTTAGGCTCTAAAAACATCATCTAATCATAGATAATCATCATTTACAATTATCCTATAATTCTACATCAAATATACAGCATCGGGGTATTATTATTCATCTTTCAATCATCAATTCTCATCATATAACAACTTATAATTCAATCATGAACAAGACAACATTTTCACATCTAATCCCATAAAACAATCATCATAAAGCCTATTATAGAGTCATAACCCCACCCTTACCTTGGATTGAAGGTTGCTCTATGACTTCCAGTTGAATTTCCGTTCTGCTCTTTCCTCTTTTCCAACAGCTTTCACGTTCTTTCTCTTCTAACCCTTATTCTTCTTACTGCTTCTTATTTTCTCCTTATTCTAACAATAATAAAATAACCCTATTATTCTCTTTATTCCTTAATGGGCTTAAAACCCCTACACCCTCTTTTTACTACTTCTATTCTTTTAAAACAAGCTCACGTCAAATAATATTATCATTCTTCTAATATTATTCCACCACTTAATAAAATAAATAAATCCAACTAATCACAACACATCTTCACAAGTATTCCAAAAATAATTTAATTAACTAATTAATTAAATTACGGGCGTTACAACTCTCTTCCACTTAGAATATTTTCGTCCTCAAAAATTTACCTTAAACAAACAACTCAGGATAGGAGTCTCGCATCTTGCTCTCCAACTCCCAAGTCATGCTTTCTCTGGAAGGTCCTAGCTAAACCATTTTAACCAAAGAAATCTATTTTCCCCTCAGCGTCTTTATTTCACGATCTTTGATCCGTACAGGCATCGTCTCCACCGTAAGATTATCAGGTACTTGCACATCATCCATATGAATCACATGAGACGGATCTGAAATATACTTCTGGAGTTGTGACACATGAAACACATCATGAAAATTCGAAATATTAGGTGATAAAGCCACTCTATAAGCAACATTCCCAACTCTCTCTGAAATCTGATATGGTCCAATAAAACAAGAAGTGAGCTTCTTAGACTTCAATGCTCGCCCAACACCAGTCATAGATGTAACTCTTAAAATCATATGGTCACCCGCTTGAAATTCTAAATCTTTCCTTCGCTTGTCATGATAACTCTTCTGTCTACTTTGGAATCTTTCATATTCTCTCGAATCAACTTCACCTTCTCAGTAGTCTCATGAACAAGTTCAGGTCCAAGTACTACACTTTCACCATATTCATGCCAACATAAAGGAGTTCTACATCTCCGACCATACAATGCTTCAAAAAGTGTCATCCCAATACTGGAACGGTAACTGTTATTATAGGTGAACTCTATCAACGGAAGATAAGTATCCCACGAACCTCCCTGCTCAAGAACACAAGCCCTCAACAAGTCTTCCAACGATTGAATAGTTCGTTCAGTCTGACCATCTGTCTGAGGATGATACGCTGAACTTAACCTCAACTTAGAACCCAACGCTTCTTGTAAACTCTTCCAAAAATCAGAAGTAAATCTTGGGTCTCTATCTGACACAATGCACAAAGGAACACCATGCAGCTTCACAATCCCACTAGTGTAAATCTCAGCCAACTTCGACACTGGAAAACTGATGTTAATAGGAATAAAATGAGCCGACTTCAGAAGCCTATCAACAATCACCCAAATCGAATCATGTCCTCTTAAATTATTAGGTAACCCCGTCACAAAGTCCATTGAAATGCTATCCCATTTCCATTATGGGACTTCTAACGGTTGCATCAACCTTGCAGGCTTCTGATGTTCAACTTTCGACTTCTGACAACTCAAACATGCATACACAAACCGAGTCACATCACTCTTCATTCCAGGCCACCAAAACAAACCTTTCAAATCTTGATACATCTTTGTAGCTCCTGGATGAATACTCAACTTACTTCTATAACTCTCTTCAAGTATCACTTTCTTCACCTCAACATCATCAGGAATACAAATCTGGTTACGAAATCTCAACACACCTTGCGCATCTAGCTTAAAATCATTATTCTCATATTGATCGATCCCAACCATCGAATCTACCAGTTTAACATCCAACTTCTGAGCTTCTCTGATACTGTCTAGAAATTCATTATTAATCTTTAACATACCCAACATAACACTTCACGGTGTAACCTCTCAAACTAAGCTCATATCTCTGAACTGCTCAATTAATTCCAACTCTTTAACCATCATCGCCGACATATGTAAAGTCTTTCGACTCAATGCATCAGCTACCACATTCTATTTTTCTGGATGGTAATTTAAACCGAAATCATAATCCTTTAACATTCCAACCATCTTCGTTGCCTCGTATTCAACTCCTTCTGATCGAATAAATACTTTAAGCTCTTATGGTCACTAAACACTTCAAATCTAGAAACATAAAGATAATGCCTCCAAATCTTCAACACAAAGACAACTGCAGCTAGCTCCAAATCATGCGTAGGATAGTTCTTCTCATGAGTCCTTAACTGCATTGATGCATAAGTAACTACCTTATCATTCTGCATAAGCACACTGTTGCACCCCAAAATTTGCCCTCCCATATTCTTCAAGAAATTGCCAAGCCAAGTCACAAAATTCCCCAAGGGTTGTGCAGTGCAACTATCTCCTATACAGTCAAAACTAGGGTTTGGGTTCTGATCAAGAAAATTAAGTTTTCAAAGGGCCAATCAAGTCTCATATGCTTACAAAGGTGGTCAAGCATCCTCATATCAAGTTTCAAGGCATTCAGCTCAAAATTGCACAGACAAAACCCTAGATTGCACTACAGTCAACTGTAGGGGCAAAATGGTCATTTGACAGTCAAAAGTTCAAATTTTTGGTCAACATATCATTTTGAAGCCACAAACATCATTGGATCAATGCTTGATCATGATTCTCAAAATTTGGCTCAGAAAATCATCAAGATGCAAAAGTTACTATATTTGGACAGTTGAAAAAGTCAACTGAAATTGACCAGGGCATAACTTTCACATGGATTATCAGAAAAATTCCATCCAAAGCTCATTTTGAAGAGAAAGACATTTCCTACAATTCATCTTCATATTCCAAGTCCAAGAAATGCTCTCACAAAAAGTTATCAATTTCAACATTATAGGTCATTTTCAAAAGTCAACAAAAAGGGACTTTAAGTCAAAGGCCATAACTTGAGATTGGTAAATCAAAATGACATGGGACCAAAGGCATTGGTTAGAGGACTCAAAGACCTTTCCAAAATGTCCAAGCACATGTGAAAAGCTTAAAAATTGAGCAAGTTATGCCTTGTGGAAGTTGGGAAATTTTTGGGAATTTTGAAAAGTCAACTTTACTTCAAATGACCTAAATTTGCTAATGGGCCCATTTTTCTTCCATGATTCATCATTCCAAGCCTATGCACGACCACTTGGCCCAAAGGGAAGTATTTTCTCATTTTTTATTTATTTATTTGAATTATTATTTATATTAATTCATTTAAATTATTTAAATACATGAAAAATATCAAACTTGACCTAAAAAATCTTTTCATGCATGTTTTACTCTCAATATCACGTGCACATCCCAATATGGCAAGATTTGGTTTGATTTGGCATGATTGAACAAAATTGCACATGAAAAAGATTCAAAAAGATCTTAAGGAAATCAAATATGCAAAACAATGAATGCCTTGGATTTTATGCAGTTTTGTTGACCTAATAGCTTCCATACATAATGAGAATCACAACCCTAATGCTAGGACACTCCATGCTGCGCAGAAAACTCCATTACAAACTTGAAAATTTTCCATAAAAACTCAATTCTGAAAAGCATTCTAGGGGACGATTCAAGCCCTAATCTTGATCCCAATAGCTTCATTGTGGTTCTCTGAACGTGTGCCAATCAAAAACAACAACAAAAGCTCCAAGAATCGGTAATAAGGACACCTCCTGTACAGAGAAAAAGTCACCATCGTGCTTTGCATTCTAGACATTTTCATAGCATTCTAATCATATATTTGTGTTCCTCATGATGTTCTAAAGCTAACCCACACATTTAATTTGATTATCGTGCTGTATATACAATTTCGCCATGGCCAGTTTCTAGGGTTTGCAGGTCTTTCAATTTAGGGCTTTCCAGCCAAGGCAAAATCAGGACTCCTGAGTATCACCATTGGAATCACCATGCCCAAACGAACCAAGACCAACCCTCGCGCCTAATTTATGTTTGGAGATGAACTAATCGCTATTTTTTCAAAAGCTGCCTAATGAAACGCATGAAAAACGTTGCCTTTGAGTTTTGTTTTACAGGGGTGGTGAGGACGATGATGTGGTGTCAACCAATGATTCGTTCATTCAAAGTTTCGCGCGCTTCAGTCACTAACGTGTTGCTTTTTTCTTATATGATTTATTTGTTTATTATATAACAAATGGGTTAAGTGGCACAGATGGCAAGCAAACGCATGGGCAATGCACAAGACCTAGGTTCGATCCCCAGGTCTTCAATAATTTCAATATTATTTTCTTGTTCACATTCACATGCAGCGTCAGTATTGATGTACACCATATGCCTCAACATCCAAAGAGCCACGCGTCTAGCTGCTTCAAATCAATGGCCTGGATCTGAAGAACATGTACACAAGAGTCAACGTACCAACATGTTGCACAAAAAAGTCAATGGATCCAGAGCTATTGGGCCTGATTTGCTGAACCAAAACCTCCAATTTGGGGCTACCCCCCCCCCTGGTTTGCTATCATCATTTTTTTCTCTTATTCTTGTTTTAATGTTAATTTTTACTTTTAATTACATGTTTATTTAATTAATTATTTTTTTTTACAATATATAAAAACATCCTAAAAAACAGAAAAGGCAAAAATATAATATTTATTTTATCTTAATTATTTTTCATAAAAAAAAATTTGCATGTAAATTAGTTAATTTAAATTAGGGTTTATTGTTAATTCTTTTCATAACAAAAATACAAAAATATAAAATTTAGGTTTAATTGTTAATTTTGATTCTTTTTAATTCCCCTTTTTTACAATAATAATATTTATTTTATTTATTTTCTTAAATTAAAAAATGCATGTAAATTAACTTAGGTTTAAATAGGTTAAAAATTCAATATTTTTCTTAATAACTCAAAAATAAATAGATTTAGGGTTTGACATTTTATGTTAATTATAATTAATTCTCTTTTTTTCATTAAATCTTAAAAACACCAAAATACTAAAAAACATTTTCTTTTAATTTTTAATTTTAATTTCTTATTAATTTTAATTTCGCAAAAGGGTCCAACGCCCATGTTCGTAATTTATTTAATTTCGCGCATTTATTTTATGTCGTTTATTATAATTATATAATTCTCCCAAAGCGTTGTAACAATTTATACTTTTCGCACTTTTATTTTATTGCTTTATTTATTTTCCGTTAAATCGGGTCCGGTTTAATTTTGGCGATGTGGACCGCGCCATTTGTAATAGTCGTAGATTTATTTCCTCGCAACTTTTAACTGTTAACAAAAGCATGAAAGAATGTATGGACTTAAAATAAAATCAAGCGTAGATCACAACAAACATGACAAGACAAATATCAAATGAAAACGGCACACGAATCGCACACACCACCCCTAGGGTACGCCTCACTGTTGCCTTTCGAAAGGTGATCGTCGAGTAGAGGATGTCTTAGTAAGTCCTCATGATCCGGGAACCTGGCATGAGGGTAGCTTCTAAGGTGTCTTCCCATTGCTCTGGTGATCACCATGTCCCTATAAACTCAAATTGACCCGAACACCTCCAACGGTGGTGCTACCTACCTCTCAATGGTGGGATGGCACTACTTTTAAGGACATTTACACAGACAAATTCCTTAGGGTAGGTAGACGACTCTTGATACTTGCTCTAACTTCAAACAAATAATACTTTTCACCAACACATTTTCAAAAGCTTTCAAAGCAAACTTTTCAAACACTCTGACGTACGAGTCGAACTGAAATTTTTCAAAGAAACTTCTTAAAACCCACATTGAAAAGCAAGCAAACATTTTTGAAAACACAATGAGCAAGTATCTAAGAGCCCATGGATAACCATGGATAGAAAGGGTGCTAACACCTTCCCTTTTTATAACTTACCTCCCGAACCGAGAGCAATCTCTATAAGGAATTTTTCTGTGCTTTTGTCCTTTCCATTTGGAGAAAATAAAAGACGGTGGCGACTCTTGCTTCCGCGACATTTCGCGAACCAGCGTTAAACAGTCAGTTCCAGATCCACCGATCACACACACCTCCTAAACCCATATTAGAAGCATCACAATACACCACAAAAGGCTCTCCTGGATTAAGCAACGTCAAAATCGGAGCCGATGTCAATCTCTTCTTCAATTTTGTAAAACTTTCTTCGCACTGAACATCCCACACAAAAGTTCTACCTTTACAAGTCAACTTAGTCAACGAAAGTTCCAAATTAGAAAATCCTTCGATAAACCTTCTATAGTAACCAGCTAATCCAAAAAATCTTCTAATCTCAGTAGCTGACTTCGGAGTTTCCCATTGCAACAAAGCATCAACCTTCGATGAATCTACAATAATGCCACTACCTGAGATCACATGACCAAGAAAACTAACCTCCTTTAACCAGAATTCACACTAGGACAACTTTGCATACAACTTCTTCTCTTTCAAAATTTGCAATACTACCCTTAAGTGTTCTGCATGCTCTTCTTCTGACTTAGAGTAAATCAAAATATCATCAATAACCACCACTATAAACTGATCCAAATAAGTATGAAAGATATGATTCATATATTCCATGAATACTCTCGGTGCATTAGTAACACCGAAAGGCATCACTGAATACTCATAATGTCCATAACGCGTTCTGAAAGCCGTCTTCTAGATATCTTCATCCTTCACATTAATTTGATGGTAACCCGACCTCAAATCAATCTTACTAAACACACGAGCATCCACCAATTTATCCATCAAGTCATCTATTCTTGGAAGAGGATACTTGTTCTTAATCGTCACTTTATTCAACTGTTTATAATCAACACAAAGCCTCATACTTCTATCTTTCTTCTTTACTAACAACACTGGAGCTCCCCACAGAGATACACTTGGTCTTACAAACTTATTTTCAAGTAAATCTTCTAATTACTTCTTTAAACCTGACAATTCAGATGCAGACATCCTGTATGGTGCCATAGACACAGGTCTGGTACCAGGTACAAGATCAATAGCAAATTCAACTTCCCTCTCCGGTAGTACATCAGGAATTTCATCAGGGAAAACTTCAGGGAATTCACACACCACCTGCAATTCCTCAATTATAGCTTGAGTCTCTACAGATAGCGACACTATCAACGAGAACATCCATGCTTCTTCTTGCATCAACTTCCTCAACTGTTTAGTAGATAACAGACTATCTTCCTCTTCTTCAGGAGTAGAAAACCTCACAGACTTGTCATAACATTTAATATGAACATAGTTATGCTCTAACCAGTTCATACCCAAAATCACATCCAAACCACTTAAGGTAAACAAACCAAATCAACAGCAAAGTCTCTGTCGAAGATCGACAAGGGACACTTCAAACACACAAAAGAAGTAGTCACCGACCCCTTGGTTGGAGTATCGACGACCATTTCTCCATTCAAAGAAGACAACATAAGACCCAATCTTTCAACACAATCAGCAGCAATAAAACAATGAGTAGCACTGGTATCAATAATAGTAATTAAAGGAGTATTATTAATTAAACATGTACCTCTGATAAGTCTGTCCTCAACAACTGTCTGTTCCTCAACAAAAGCAAACACTTTACCACTTATATGTGCCCTCTTCGGTTTGTGACACTGACTACCAATGTTCCCTTCTTCACTACAATTGAAATAAATCATATCCTTATGCTTGCACTCAGATACAACATGTCCGTTCTTACCACAACGGAAACACTTATTTACTTCAACAGTACACACATTACTCTTACGCTCAGGTTTCCCACATTTAAATAAAACCACACCAGCAGGAGCATCTCCCCCACTAGTCCTTTGACCCTGAGCAACTTTATGTTTACCCTTACCAGCTGGGGTATCATAAGGTTTACCATGATTCTGTTGGTGCCCACCCCTCTTCTCACTAATAATCTTGTAATGAGCATTATTATCCTCCTCATAAATTCTGCAGCTATCAATCAAATCAGCAAAGACACGGATCTTCTGGTATCCAACTGCCTTCTTGATCTCTGCGCGTAACCCGTTATAAAACTTGATACACTTTGAAAACTCAGCATTTGCCTCAGCATAGTGCGGATAAAAATTAGCCAACTCAGAAAACTTGGCAGCATACTCAACAACCGACATATTCCCTTGCTTCAGCTCAAGGAATTCAATTTTCTTCTCACCACGGACATCTTCAGGAAAGTACTTCCTCAGAAATTCCCTACGGAACACAACCCAAGTGACATTCTCACCTGCAACTTCCAATCTATGACAAGTCTCTAACCACCAATCATCAGCCTCGACTGCTAGCATATGAGTACCATATTGAACCTTCTGCGCTGGAGTGTAATCCATCACACGAAAGATTCTCTCAATCTCTTTCAACCAATCCAATGCTCTGTCAGTATCATACTTTCCCTTGAACGTAGGTGGATTCTCTCTCTAGAAAATCTCCAAGCTGCGAGATCCAGCATTCCTGTCAGCATTCGGCTGATTCTCTATCGCATGAGCCATTGTTTCTAAAGTAGCAGCAAGTGCAACATCATTCCTTCCAGCCATCTCAACTTATCACTACACCATGAACAACGGTTAGAACTCAAATTAATAATACTCGATTATTAGACAACTACGACTCGATGACAAGGTCGGACCAACCTTTTGCTCTGATACCAACTTTGTAACACCCCAATTCTATCCTACAATTATATATGCAAATCAGAGTTATAATCATTCATACAAACGAATCAGGATGCCACAAATTCATCTTTAAAAACATATTGCACTCATCGTGTAAACGTAACACCTTAAAACATAGGATGAACCATCAGCATAATACTTTAATCTCTTAATTCAACAATTTAAACATCTACGTAGCAGAATTCTTAATAACATCTTTATCCATTGTTACAGCAACTTCAAAACAACACATATTTAATAACAATCAAATTAAAGTTCAACAACTGAATAATCAATAATCAAAAGCAACAAGCGTTCATCCCCCCGAGTGTTACATATCAGAGCAATGATATTGACTCGAACTACTGAAGGTATAAAGCCTTCACTCTCGATTACCTACACGTTACCAACGTAAGGGTAACATTCAAACATAAGGGATGAGATATCTAACAATATAATAAAGCGTATGATAATTAATATATTAAATTAGATCACATAACATCATCACCTATCATCTCATAATCAACAATAATCGCAATAATAATACACATTCACAACATCAATACACAACGTCTTTATGCAATCATATAATGCGACTCAATATTATGCAAATGCATGTGGTACCATTGGAGCAGAACTCCCATATTAAAAATATGCCAATAAATAGAGGCATCAACAAGGCATAAGCCTTCATCTTAATATTCGCCAATACAGGCCATCTTAACGAGCATAAGCTCCATCTTGAAATGCAACGTATGTGACACAATCATGAATGTAATGACAACACCATAATTAACAACATCTCAACACAAACATCATCGTTGGTCATAAGCCTACATCTTAATAGTTGCCAATTATTAGAGGCATCTCAACATATTTCATCAAACATCATTCATCGACATCATTTATCATCATAAATCAACAAACATCATTTATACATTATAATTCACAACAACTCAGCCACAACAACAATACAACAGCAATTCGTCAATCTTGCAACGTTGGCCATAGGCCTACAACAATAATATTGCCTATAATTAACTAATCTTCTAAGGATTACTTCTAAATCATCAAACCTCTACATATTACTATTCTGTAATACTACATCATTATCATCATTAATCCTACTGTTACAAACCAAACAGCAATCTAAAACCATCTCGTCCTCATCATGCTTCACAAAAATCAATATAGCGATCAACACGGGCACTAATTCAAATCTTTATTTGGAACCTAGGATTATCCTTCCTATTCTTCATTTTAATCCTTAAGAATGAAGTTCATCGCATTAGCTATTCAACGCTTCTAACGGCACCTCAAACGGAGTCCGAAAACTCAAGTTACAGTCTTTTCAAAATGATTCTGCCAAAAACCAGACAACATGGATCGACGCGTAACGTCTTGGGTCAACGCGTACTGAAATGATCATGCTACATGAGTCGACGCATACTCTCTTGTATCGACTCATACTGAGTCTGCAACACTGCATGTATTGACATATGCTCCTACGTATTGACTCATCCTGAGTCTAAAATCCCTCACGTATCGACACGTGACTCCTTTGTGTCGACTCATACTGAGCCTAACAGCCTTCTTGTATCGACACATAACATTTGAGATCGACACATACTGCTCTGCTAAGGATATTCTCTGGGATTTTCTCTGCGGTTTCACTACGGGTTCCATACTTTAGGCTCTAAAAACATCATCTAATCATAGATAATCATCAATTACAATTATCCTATAATTCTACATCAAATATACAACATCGGGGTATTATTATTCATCTTTCAATCATCAATTCTCATCATATAACAACATATAATTCAATCATGAACAAGATAACATTTTCACATCTAATCCCATAAACCAATCATCATAAATCCTATTATAGAGTCAGAACCCCACCCTTATCTTGGATTGAAGGTTGCTCTATAACTTCCGGTTGAATTTTCGTTCTGCTCTTTCCTCTTTTCCAACAGCTTTCACGTTCTTTCTCTTCTAACCCTTATTCTTCTTACTGCTTCTTCTTTTCTCCTTATTCTAACAATAATAAAATAACCCTATTATTTTCTTTATTCCTTAATGGGCTTAAAACTCCTACACCCTCTTTTTACTACTTTTATTCCTTTAAAACAAGCTCACGTCAAATAATATTATCATTCTTCTAATATTATTCTACCACTTAATAAAATAATTAAATCCAACTAATCACAACAAATCTTCACAAGTATTCCAAAAATAATTTAGTTAAATAATTAATTAAATTACGGGCGTTATAGAGAGCGTGTCGAAGCAAAAAAAATTTGAAGCTTGGTTGGAAGTCTTCGATACTCACATGCACAAGGCCATATCTTTTGCTGAGTGTTGGAATTGTGAGTCGTATCGTGGAAGAACCAGTTGTTGCACACTGGAAAGATCTGAAGAGAATCCTTCGATATGTCCAAGGAACTGTATCACTTGAAATATTCTATTCAAAAGTAGAAGAATACAAGTTAACTGGCTACTCTGATAGCAATTGGCGTGGTGACATTGATGGTTGAAAGAGCACTTCACGATATGTATTCTTCATGGGAAACACTGTTTTCACCTGGCTGTCAAGAAAGCAACCCATTGTAACTCTTTCTACCTGTGAAGTAGAGTATGTAGCAGCATCCTGGTGTGTATGCCATGCAATATGGCTAAGAAGATTGTTGAGCAAGATGGAATCGAAACAGGAAGACACAACAATAATTCAAGTTGACAACAAATCTGCAATCGAACTGGCGAAGAATCCAGTCAACCATGAACGAAGTAAGCACATTGATGTTTGATTCCATTTTATTCGAGAACATATGAAGGATGGAAGCATCAAACTGAAGCATGTTGCAAGCAAAGATCAAGCAGCGAACATCCTTACAAAACCACAGTCGAAGGAGCTTTTCGATAGAGGCAAGAAAATGCTAGGCATTGATAGATTGAAGGAATATTTGAATTTATGGGGGAGTTTTGTTGGTTAAATTCAAATCAGTCTTGGGTAAATCAAAAGTCAGATTCCCTTGGGCAGTGGGAAATATATTCCTTAGGGACCTAGAAATAGTAAATGTTGTAACTTTAAATATTCTATCATGTGACTCTATATAAATCACATTGTATCTCATTTCAAAAGTTAGTTGGACAATATATAAAAGAAAGAAGTTCATAGTCCACTCAAATCCTCTCTTCATATTTCTTCATTCTCAACTCAACCTCATAACCCTTATGACCTCTGTTTCTTTTCATCTAAAGAAAAACCTTTGTTGACAAAAAATGAAACATGAATCTAGATTACTAGCTAGAACCATTTTAAGGAACTTTGTCCATAATGATAAGAACAGAGGACTAATCTCTCAATGTTACTTTTATCCTTTATCATGAACTAAGGAACACATAATTATTTGGGAAATATGGCCATTTTTTTTAATCAACTTGATGGTTTTGATACTGGTTTTATTTAATATTTTGATTCTAGTTTTGTTTTGATACTAGTTTATATATTTTGTTTTGATACCGCGGCGGTAACCAGTATACACCTCGTCGGAGTATTGAAACCAGAAAGGGTCACTTGATGCAGAGGCTGTTATGTGAGTTACTCATGCCGTCTACATAAACTGATACTCAACCTGAATACTTTCTGTGAGGTACAATCACAAACTCCTAAAGTTTATCTGTCATATTTTGTTGAGATTAGAATAAATATCACATGTCAGCCACCTTAGCAAAAACTATAAATTAATGTGCCTCCTTCACAGTAATCATATATTATATCTTGCTTCATGCTTTTGTGCTACAAAGGAAAGGAAATATAACAGCTACAATGCTCCAGTAAGTTCACACAATCCTCCTTTTTTGTTCTAAGTTTTTCATCAATAAATTCCATCACTATATGGCTAACAAAAAACATACCAAAAGCATCGATAACATGGTTTGATACTTGAATTTGTTGTCCTTGTAATAATATATCAATTAGTTATTTGTGAATATCTGATTGCTGAACTCGTTTCTTTTTGTACATGTTTGTTTTTTGTATTTCGATATATCGAAGTGTTGCAATCATGGGATTTTGCACATTTGGCGACAACACTTTGTCTCCGATGATATTGAATATGTCGGCAGGTGCATTTTGTATAGTTTGTGCGGCTATGGAGCTAATACATCTCTTTTCTCGTATATTATTACCAACAGAGCTATTGTTGTTGCTACTTTCATCTTAATGTTTTTAGTTGACAAGTTTGGTAGAAGAAAATATTTTTTATAAAGTTGCATTAGAAATTTTATAGCTATAATTGTTTAAGATTAATTCTGAATTTTGATGTATTCCCTTGTTGAGTTATGTTTGATCTTGAAAAATGTCAGTCTTTGTTTATTGAATTTTAGATATCACATATGTTTTTAATATATTTTGAATGTACTAGTTAACATTTAATCATTGGTAAAAAAAAAATTTAAATAAATATATTTAGCAAGGATTATAAACCTTTGTAATTTGTGTTAAAATTAAATGTAATATAAATAACAACAGTTTAAAATCATCAGGATATCACATTCACAACCGTTTTAAATTGTCGAGAATAACAACGGAAACAAAATTCAAAGGCATATTCGCGACGGTCTTTAACCCTCGTCATTTATTTTTTTAGGTGCAACAGTTAGTGTGACGGTTTTGGCAACCGTCGCGAAACAGGCTGGGGACACACAATTCTACGACGAAACTGCATCTGTCATAGATTTTAAATTGCAGTGGGTTTAACCGTTGTAATCTGCCAAAATAACAATCACAATCTACAAATTTTCTTTTAATGAATACATTAGACTTCTAAAAAGTTGTTGTAGGCAAAACAATATTTGAAAAATATTACTGGTTACGAAACCATTCAACATTTAGTTAAATTATTGTTGAAATTGTGTGTTTTATCAAGAGTTAGAAACCTTGTAAAGCATCATGACTTTTCCGAGGATACAGGTCGAAATTAAATTTTCACAAAAACAATTTTGTTAAACTTAATTATTTTTTGTTCAAACAGCGTGTATAATGAAAACTTTATCGAAATTTGTTATCATAATTAAAAGTTAGTATGAAAAACTGAGGCATGTTGTAAATAAGTTTCGACCATTTAAAAATATATATAAATTTAATTATTATTTTGTATCTTTAAAGATTAGTTTATTTTTAAATTTTAAGATGGATTGATTGTTTGTTATAAAAGGGTTCTTAATTAATTTCCACCTTTTAAAAAATGTTTTATTATAAAATACTTTTATTGGAATATATATATATATATATTACAAAACATGTTTGCAATTATATTGATCTTCATTATTTGTACGTTGTTCGATATTTCTAATTATTCCTTACATCATAATATTCAATTAGAACATAAAACAAAATAAGCACAATATATATCATACATTTTCGATAAAATACTAACATCTCAAATAAAGCACATAACGTATATAACTCTTCTAACTTTTCTAACTTTTCCATATATTTCTCCTATCTTTCCTTCTTCTCTTCTAACATCCTCCTTTGTTCATGTAACTGCTTCTCAAAATTCTCAATATTGTCTTTTTGTGCATGAAATTCCATACTCTCGGTGCTTTTTCTTATAGAACAAAAGTATAACCACATGTAGACACTTTCTCCAACACCACGGACAAACCCACCATACTCATTTGTTCCAATAGCTTCTACTAGTATATCACACTAGTAGAAAAAACACTTGTTAGTTGGTTAAAAATAACTTAAGACAGTTCCGAGCTTGACCTTAGAGTTGTCGAGATAAGAAGTTTGGACTTCATAAATCTGTTTTGGACTGACTTATGAAAAGGTTTTTAGGTCTGTTAATTAGAAACCGACTTAATAAGTCTAAGCTTTCAAAAGCACTAATACCATTTGTACCCGGCTTAGAATGTCTTTTTCTTAAATCAAATATATTTAACTGACCTAACAAGTTGGATTTTTTTCACATTTTATTGCAGACAGTTCTAAGGAGCCTCTACACAGAAGCTCTACGAAAGCAAATCCAACCACATACTACAAAAGTATCTAAGGAGAAAACCAAAAATCTCAACAATTCAAAGAAACAAGTACAACAAATATCATGGAATTCTAAGGAGCACCATCAGCGTTGAAGACATCATTAATCATTGGAACAATTCCTGTAAATCTGAAAGAGATTATATTCATATTTAAGCCTTGTAATGAATTGTAACAATAATGGTTTCTTGCACATGAAGTTATCGGTCTATGGTGTCTCCATGCCCAAGTTGTCTCTTTCACTACGCCAAAAAAGACTTACGAAGCGCTTTTTTTTCCTTTAAAAGCGCTTTCGTAGATGGCGCTGCTATAGGCTTTAGCAGCACTTTTTGTTTAATGAAAACCGCTCTCATAAGTTTTCTTTTAGCAGCGCTTTTTTCTAGAAAAGCGTTGTCTTAGGTAGGCTTTTAGTAACGCTTTTTTCTAGAAAAGGCTTTCATAAGTGGTCTTTTAGCAGCGCTTTTGCCTGGAAAAGCGTTGTCATATGTTTACCTTAGACAGCGTTTTTTCACATATGTTTACCTTAGACAGCGCTTTTTATGAAAAAGCGCTTTCATAAGTTACCTAAGGCAGCGTTTTTCTTGAAAAACGCTTTCATAGGGTGTATATAGTTGTATTGTTTTATCAAATAGCATAAATATTATAAGCAAAATAGTGGAAATTAATATACATGCACTTTGATCCAATTAATATTGTTTGATTTAGACTGTCGTACCCGAGCTTCTCTTTGACACCGGAATACTTGTATCGCTCTAACAAAATAAAAATATATATTTAGAACAATGTCACGGAAATAATTAAATATATAAATACACACAAATATTTAGAATAATCTCACTTACGTATCAATCATTAACTTCATATCCGGATAATTTGTCCAATCACCGTCAACCGAATTCAGATAATAGACCACTTCTTTTATAGGATCGATAGCAACCAACAACCAGTGACGTCTATAAATTAAAACAACAGTTTAGAAGAAAATTTTCTACGCAAAAATTATAAATATTAAAATGAACTTAGAATGAAAATCTAACCCTGTAGGAATAGTATTATACGCCCAAAGATATAAGCTTTCTGTACTGCAAGTTGCCATGAATCTTTTGACTAAGTGCTCTCTTACTGAATCCGGTTCCCTACCAATTGTCGCTCCGCTGACACGGGAGGAAGACACGAAATGGAATTTGTTTGACAATTGATTCCTGTGCATCAATTTGTCATATAACAACCTTAAATAAAAACATAATTAATATTAGACTATATTCATTGAAATGTTTAAAAGATAATCATCGTTGTCCACGAAGTTATGCAGCTTGACAAGCGGGACAACTGATCTCTGCACATCATTAGCAAAGAAACTCAGCACTGTGCCATATCATTGTCATTTTTTTCTTACAAAACCTAGTATTATCAATCACAAAAAATAGCCATTTGTTCAAATCTTACTACAAAAAGTACTACAGCAGCAATGTATCACAGAACAACCGTGATTTGTTTAAATCCCACAACATTATAACCGCTACTTAACAACCCTAAAAAAACAAAATTTACATAAAAACAACAACCACACCCTCAAACAAAAAAAAAACCCAGAATAGCATTACCTCTTTAGAATACTCATCAAGTATGCAAGGTTTCAATTTCATGTTTTTGAACAGTGTCCCAACTACAACACACTCTTTGCCCTCTTCAAGTCCCAACACCGTGCACACTGTCCAAATCACCACAAAATTTCAAGTAATCAAACATAAAAAAAACAATCAGATTAAAAAGGCACGATAGATTTAAAGCAAAACCCTAAGTTGAAAAAATATGAAGGAAAAGGTAAAATGCAAACCAGGAGAATTAGGTTTCCATTGGGAAACAAGGGAATACAAGAGAGTTCGCATCAATCGAAGACGAGCGTAGTAAATTTGACTGTACTGCTGTCCACGATACATCTCTTTCCCAATTTCGAACGGTTCATCCTGCAACAAAATCGAATTAGCATATCTTCAGAGTTAACAGCACAAACACAATGAGAGAGAGGGGAAGCACTAAACCTGAGATTCGTAGGAGGATTGGACTCTCTCCATTGTTATGGTTTGGAGGGAAAAGTTTGAAACTCGCAGTTAGCCGGAGAAGTGGAGTGTCGTTGACCGCCGTAGAAGCTCTGGTTTAGGGTTTTTTCGTGAAGAAAATCTGACTGAGAATAGAAAAGTGATACGAATTGTGTTTTGATATTTATTATAAAACTACCTACGAAAGCGCTTTTAAAAACGTTTTCTAAAGGTCATCTACAACATCGCTTTTACATCAAAAAAGCGCTTTCGTAGCATATCCTATAGCAGCGCTTTTAAAAGCGCTTTCTAAAGGTCAGCTTTAGCAGCGCTTTGAAAAAGCACTTTCTAAGACTGACATTTAGCAGCGCTTTTGAAAAGCGCTTTCTTAAGGTACCCTCTGAAAGGCCAGCTTTAGCAGCGCTTCCAAAAAAGTGCTTTCTTAAGACACCCTTTGAAAGCGCTTTTTTAAGCGAATTTTTTTTAAAACCTACAGCAGCGCTTTTTTCCAAAAGCGTTTTCTTTTATGTGCTGCTAAAACTTATTTTTAGCGTAGTATTTGCACCTCTTCCTCGGGAATATTCATTTGTGCGATTAGTAATAGCAACAGTGTGTCTCCTTTCACAGGAGATTTGAACTACTTTCTACCAAGACAAACAAAATTTTGCAGCTCATATCTTTTCAAAAGAAATAAAGTGGTAGAGAGTTGTGTGAGAATAAGCATTCAGTTGATATTCACTAAAAAAAAACTAAACTAATTTAGCATACATATTCTAATAAGCATTTAGTATGATTTGATTACATTTTAAACATATCTTGTATATTAATTTGATATAGCAGTAGATACCTCATTGATCATATTCTACTTAAGATTCTAATGCTATACAATTTAAACTTCCTCCTCTCAACACTGTTTAAGGTAATTATTAGAAGAAAAAAAATCAACAAATTCTAATGTATCTCTTACTTATATTGGCATCTTTCAAAAAATTTATAGTCACTATTTTGTTCACCGTTAATCATGATCACACCGTTCATTGGTTCGTCTATTATGATATATTGGCAGCACTAATTATCATATGATTAATGAAAACAATAAAACTTTAATTTGATAAATGAAAAGTATATATTTTTAACTAAATATAATATTATGTAGTTTAACAAACTTTAAATATCAAAACACAAAAACATGACATAGAGTCAATGTTGAAATTTAAGGAAAAAGATTATATTTTAAAGATA
Organism: Vicia faba; assembly: GCA_948472305.1. Taxonomy (NCBI): domain Eukaryota; kingdom Viridiplantae; phylum Streptophyta; class Magnoliopsida; order Fabales; family Fabaceae; genus Vicia; species Vicia faba. Next base: position 362,648,513 of record OX451737.1, on the reverse strand, counting down.
AATCACTATAAATCCCTTGAATGTTTTTAGAATATATTTATATTTTTAGAATATAAACCCATTTTTTTATGGTGAAGTCATAACATTATTTCTACTCATTTATTCAACTAACTAAATGATTAAATCATAATTTTACAATTATAAACGAGTTAAACGGACTATTTACTCAATTAAATTTATTATAATTTTTATAATGATTAACCATTTAACACTAATACAAGTTTTGTTTTAAATAAAAGTATAATAACAGTAAAAATATTTAATTAATTACTTGCAAAAGTTTAGATGTTAGATAAAGATATAAAATAAAACAAAAAATAAAGGATCAAGCTTAAAAGATTTTCATTAAATAATATAAATATGTATCAAATGGTGAATAATTTTTAAAAAATTACAAAAAAAATTAATAGAAAAGTTGCACTAAAAATTAAAATTTATCATTTCACAAAATTAAATTGAGTCAAATTCATCAAAGATTTAAAAATAAAATAAAAGATAAAAGATCGCATGGTTCAACTTCAATGAGATAATTCACATCATCTTAATAAAATTTAATGATATTATAATTTAATGATTTGAGTATTTGATATACAATGATACCTATAAGACATGTTTATTAGTCATTAGGAATAACATACAAAATTAAAAGTGCATTCTTCAAAAAATAGAGAGGTTCTTCTTAGATCTTAATATTGATTATGATAATTGATTTCATAAAGTCTTCCATCTATAAATGATAAAGATTTAAAAAATTTAGAAATATTGAAAATATATATATATATTGAAATATTGAATTTGTTTTCCATTTATTTCACATTTTAAAATTAAATTGAATCATCTTATTTATTATTTTTATAATTCAAACATATATATTTTTCATTTAAAATTATTCTCTCTCTTTTTTTATCCTCTTTATATCATCTTATCATCTCAAATATAAGACGTTTATACTAAATAAAATCAAAATTTATATAATCTAATATGACTTAAAAAAATTCATCAATACCCCGTGCATTGCGCGGGTCTTATTCTAATTTTAATAAATTGTTGGGAATTTTTTTCATAACTAAAATGTTGATACTGTGGATGAAAGGTATTGAGAATGTAAAAAGGAAGTCAAAAAGTTTTTCTATGACTTATTTGAAGATAGAGAACTATTTAAACTTATCTTGAATAAAGTCACATTTGAATACATTTCTCAAGCAAACAATGATCTTTTGTTGGATCCATTTTCTTAGGAGGAGATAATGGAAGTATTATGGAGTTGTGATCTCAAAAATTCTAGTTCGAACAACTTCAATTTCAGCTTCATCAAATAAGAAAGTTGTGACTTAGGGGTGAAGATTTGAATAATGAGGGTGTACTCCTCTCAAGATTTATGGTTCTAATCTCACTAAATGCAAATATTTTTTATATTGGACCAAATTCACACAAAACTTTGTTTTGTCTTTAAATAAGTTCCTGCAAGTGAACGATGCAAGTGGATGGTGAAATTGATTTTATTTATTGAGTTAGTCGGTTGCAATGAGATAGAGCATTTTTTTAAACTCCATTAAATGCAATAACATATGGTTTATGCAATAACATTCCAACATAAACAATAGTAATAACATTAGAGACCAATTTATAAATATTTCACTACATATAAATGATCAATGTAATAACATTCCAACTTAAACAACACTAGTAGTAAATTAATATAGAGAGTCTCTTTTTATTCATCATAGCATTAATACTTTTTATAAGTACTACTTCTCAATCAAAGATATAGGAAGACTACACTATGATAGATTATTAATGTGTCAATTCTAAGCCTAGACACATTTAACTTATGAAATGAATTTAAACATTAATTCAAGAGACTCTTAAACACCATAAATTTTCAAGAGACTTATGGATTAAGGCCAAAAGCCATTTGGTGGACTATTACCATTTTCAAATGGTAATATATCAACATTGTTCACCATTCCTTGATCCATTCCCTTAAAAATTTCGATTTGATTTTCGACAACCTGTTTGACTTGAGTCTCATCGATTCGCCTTTTGATTTGTTTCAAGTTTTGATCAATCAACCATGATAGATCATTGAGATCACTCATGTTAACACTTTCAAATACTTGCCCAACATTAAGGCATTGAAACATAAGATGTGTCACTTCCTTCCTTTTGTTGTCAATCTTTTGTTTGTTTAGATGTTCTTGTGCTTTTTGAATCCTTTGCTTCAAAAAGCTCTCTTGATTCAACATTTTTTTGCTTTGTTCCAATTCAGGCAACCCATTAAACCTTGATAATACATTTTGGACTCCCTCTCGAGATGGCCAAACCTCTGGCTGCGGATCGTTTTCACCAAATATTATAGCACATGCATCTATCCCACATAAGCTGCTTATTTCATTAACCTTTTTTATTAAACCTGTAAGAAAAAAATTTAACAAGATTGTAATTGAAGAGTGGTTCACTACTAAAAAAAGACATTTGAGAAAAGGTTTTTACATCGGGTATCAAAATATATGATGTAAAAAATATAATTAACAAACTTTTTACATCAGGTATTTATTTAAAAAAGACATTTGAGACATAGGAATATTTAAATTATTTTTAAGAGATATAAAAATTAAGATTATCATAAACTCTAACCATTTTTTCTTTTCTGGAATGTTCTCCTTCTCTTGGAGTCACTGGTAATGTAAGCAAGGTTCACCTTCTTCCTAGTCATGGAAGTGTTAAGAAAAGAGAAAATAGCTTGGTGTATTATTCACCATAGTTATGAAATATTTATATAGATAAATTTGATATTAATAGAATTAAGAAAAAGAATAACTAGAGACATTTCTTAATTAGAGATTCACTACCAAATTGAGTACCATATGTTCATTGTCTTAGGACTAAAATTCATAATAACATCTATGTGCTATCACTACTTAAAAGAATAAAATCCACAAAAATTAATGTGTACGAAGTACATATCAGGTTTACAAATTTGATATCTTATATTGATTTTATTAGAGATTACGAACCCAAGAATTTCACGAATAATCTCATGGATTGCAAAATGTTAATAAACTTTAATTATAGGATTATGTGAATATTAAATTTTATTTGGAAAAGAAATTATTTATATAATTTTAAAGGGAAGAGTAATTGTATTTATAAAAATGGAAACAATATCAATGTAGTGGAAGGAATGTCTCTTGTTTCATAAGAAGGGGATATTTTTAATACTAGAAGCTATTTTTAGATGAAAATACTTGGTTGTAAAAAAATGAATATATTTTACTATAATCATAAGATTTATACTAAAGGTTCAAATTATGTCATTTATTGTAAATCTCATTTGATTTTCTCCTTTTTTGTTAAAGATTACATAAAATTCTTTGAAAGATTAATGGCATCACCAAATCTATGTTGGAGCTTCAATAAATAGTGAACCGGCAAAATAGATCATATAGTTTTAATTATAAATCATTGGAAAAAATTAGAAATTACAAGAAATAGTTAAAGTTCTGGAATATTACCTCAACCACTGTTATATTTTGTTTCCATGACATTGATTATTATGAGAAAAGCAGCGATAATCAAGGTATAAGAATGTTTTGGATAATAGAAATTGCAAATATCATACTTTGGATAAGTAAAAGTGATGACCTGTTAATACCATTAAATGGAGGAGCAGTTAACTGCAGTATATGTAAAAGTTTAAAGCATATTATGTTTCTAGGTTTGTTGTTATTTAAACAATTACTAAATAATAAGAAAATGTGACACATATACAAACTAGTTACTACATCAACTACAACTAAAAAATCCTTTAAAAAAACTACACAGTCCCATTACTTTTATCCACAAATTAGAGACAGTTAAACCCTCTATTCAAAATAATTTCCCATGGCTATATGCCGTGGGTAATTTTTTTTTTTTTTGGGTAATTTGAGATTTTCTTGTAGTGACCGTTGGTTTTTGATTTCCGAATAATGTAATATTTTTCGGAAGTTTGTATTTATAAATTGAAAATAGACAATGTTTTGTAAAGTGTTACACTAGAAAGTTTGTATATTAAATTTGAAAATAGACAATACTTTGTGAATAGAATCAGAATAAATAATGCTTCTGAAGTGTTGTTGTAGACAAAATAATGCTACATTTAGTATAAGTGTTGGCATATAAATTGTTCATTTTGGATTCAGAAAAACATATTAGAAAACCCTATCTTCTTCACATGAATTTTTGGATTTCATCTTCCCTACATTCGAGTTTTCATCGGTCTTGTGCCAACTCGAATATATGTTGAATTATCTTGGGTATTCCTACATAAAAACTCCAAGACAATATTAAAATGCTTGAAATACTATAAAGAAAATCATCTTTCGTGATTTTAGCCTCGAGACATTTAATTTACAATTATTTTTGTAACAATCTTATAATATTACATATAATGGCAACAAGTCTTATGTTTCAAGCATCAAAGTTATGAATTAATACAAGATGTTCTTTGTGCTTAATATTAAAGGTCTACTACTTTAAAAAATTATAATTATTATATACAATGGTGAAAGGTACACAATTAATTCATATAATATTTTGGAATTTAGGAAATTTTAATTTATGATCTTTGTAATTGATCTTACCAGATCAGAAATGGACCGTCGCAGCTGACTCGGGCAGAAGTTGAATGAGATGGGGGGTACCTGCAAGACATTCCGATGACAAAGTAAGCTGCGGAATGAGCAAGCAAGTATGAGTTCGGAGAGATGAATTGATTACCTGACCCTCTTAGGAGAGAGGATATTTATAGCCCCCAGCGTTGGGCCAAAGTTCCCACTCTTGGGCCATGTTGAGGCCCAATAACAGGAACTCCCAGGGCTTACGTGTGTATGAAGTCCAGCAAGTGGACTTCCCCCTGGTCAACTGCTCCGTGAGAATAGGGTTGGACTCGTGATTTCTAGAGGGCAATTTAAGATGAATGTCGTGGGATCGTGGGCCACGTCCTTCAACGGTCGGGTGGGGAGTTGTCCAACAGTCCCTAACTTAGGTTGTCTTTGGGCTTCCCGTTCGAAGGGCAAGTGTGGCCCTAGTCTAGATCAGGAGCCCCCCAAGTTATTGCCCTTGAGCAAAAGGGCGGTGACTTGAGTTCAGCTCTCGATACCGGAGACTTGATCGAGGTAGACGGCTAAAGTCCCCCGAAAGGAACAAGTTATTTCCCGCGTGGGGGACAAGCTCGAGTGCGTCGGGGGATATCATGGATGAGTGGGCAGCGAGACCGAAGGGGTCAATCGCTTGCTCGAGAGGATCGTATTAGTGATGGGGAGCATCCGCAAGATTCCCTTTGACACGCCCGTCTTGAGGGAGTTGTCGGTCTGTCGAGATTACTTTGTCCTCGAGGTGGTCGAATGGATGTGCCCCTATATACACTCTAATGTCGAGCATTTCCTCGCGTAGGTATTTGTCTCGTGCGCGTCTGGGGATGATGCGTAGGAGTCGGGCATATGCCCGTCAGTCCAGAAGGGACGCGTGGTTGACAGTTGAGCCACGTGGCTAATGCTTTGGGGTGTCGCCCCTTCAAGGGAAAAGCAAAAAGGCCCAATAAAATGATGACCTTTCATGAGGGACCCCTTGGGGCGTGGGTCACCTATAAAAGAGGGGCCATGGGTCTCATTTTCCATCTTCTCGAGTTTCTTTTCAACTTCTCTTGCTCGTGGTGTGAAGCGATCCTCTCAACTTCCCATATTCTCTTTAAGTTCTTCATCCAAGTAAGTTACAACCTCTTAACACCATGTTTCTTAAGCGATTCTGGATTAAATGTCAAAATTATGCCTTGATTGGATGAACATTTATAAGTTTTATGATGAATACTCATGAATGTTTATTGGAGTTCATGGATTCTGCGTCGAGCACTCATGAATGTGTCAGACACTATGAATGTTCATTAGCTATAGTGTCGGGGCGGCCTCCCCGAATAATGTATGTAACAGAGGGGATGGTTTCCTTGGATATAGGGATTATCTCGGGCTTCTTTCTCGATGAGTGATCATCCCCCCGACAATCATGACCTCCCAATGTAATAGTTCGCTTTAGCGTATAGTCGTTGGGCTTGGGTCGAGTTCGTCGCCCTTTCACTTGATCTGTGGTGGAAGGGTTGATTTGATAATGTCGAATTCACTATTTTCCCCTACTTTTCAGGTATAATGGCGCACTCAGTCGGGGACGACATTCCGACCGCCAATTACAAAGACGAGCCCCACACTGACGAGGACCCTTTAGCTTGGGTCGCTCCTGAGCCCCGGGATAAACGATCATGATTTTCCCAAGACGCGGAGGATGCGTTCAATTACCCGGAGGAACACGCAGAAGGGGCCCCCGCCAATTGGATGCTCCAAATCCCCCATCGTGACTGAAGAATATGCTCGACGTACCCGGGAAAATGGTTCCCCATGTATGAATTTGCTTTTAAAGAGGCGTGGATGCACTTTCCCTTCAATGATTTTCAAGTCGGGGTTTTCCAACCCGACTAATGATTCTTTTTTTATTGCAGGTCAAATGGCATCCCTTTCTGAGCGTTTGTTGAAGTTGAGGCCCAAGAACACATCCACCTCTGGGCCAAAAAAACAGAGTCACCCAGCTTCAGGAACAGGCCAAATCTGTCGGTCGGGCCGGTGGTTCCCCTTCCTCATCAAAAAATTCGTCTTCCACTGCTGAACCCGCACAGATTCCCGTCAACGAGCCTGGGGCTAAGAGGAAGCGTGTGGATAGCGCTGCGGGCGTAACTCCCGAGGGTGACAAAGCTCCTGCGGGGGTCTTTGTATTGCCTCCTTGCTATCTAAACCATGATCTCTTCAGTGAGGAGAGCTCCCTCGGTGTGCGCGAGGAGGAGAGGGAGGCAATCTTGACTGAAGACAAGGAGGTTCGTCGGAAGCACTTGGCTGAGGATGTGGCCATTATGATGAGAGTGCTCGAGAAAACTCTTTCTCTCAATGATGAGTCCTCGAGTGCTCAAGCCTCTCTCGACACGGCCTATGCCAAAATTCACAAGCCGAAGGCCAAAAATGAGAAGTTAAAGTGTGATATCCTCAACCACGAGTTAAAGTTCGAGGCCCAAGTTCGGCTTCTCAAGGATTTAAATAAGCTGAGACCTCAAATGGAGGCGGCCACTAAAGAGAACGAGCGTCTGGTCGCTCGTACTTCGGAGTTAGAAGGGATCACTGCCCCAGCCAAGGACGAGACCGATGCGGAGAAGAACATGGCGACTAGGGCAGATTTGATTGCTCGCATCCGCATGCTCAAACAAGATGTGGTTGATACCCTTGGCTATGACTTCAACACTACCGTCGAGCAGCTGAAGATCTTGAACTCGGGGGTCGAGATAGTGGTCGAGGGGGCGGGCCCATTTAACCAAGTTGTTTATGGGAAGATCCTTTATCCCCCTGATAGTAGCGATGGGGAGGATGAAGCTTGATTGTATTTTTTGTTCAGGGCCTGCGTGTCCGCAGTCATTTCAGGGCCTGTGTGCCCGCTATCATTCATTTAGTTTTGTGGTCGTCGTGCCTAAACCGTAATTTTGAACAACGTCGGCCCTTGTGGTCGACATATTATAATTGCGTTCTTTATAACTGTTTATTTTATGAATACTTAGTATAACCTTTGGATATATGTGTCCGACCATTGTTGATGTCGTCATGAATGTTTCACGAAGTTTGTGTTTTTCATGTGGAGATATGCGTTCAACCCTAATATCGGTTCGACACACTTTAAAATGTGTCAAGGGCGTTGAGTAGGGATCCGCGGGACAGGCATATGACCGAGATCGGGATCCTACGCTCGTGGCGTGAACTGCCCATCGTGAGTTATGTGTTCTGCCATGTTGGGGTACTTCGACAGCGGAGCTCGATCGAGGTCTCCCTGTCGGGCACGTATGTTGATCGTCAAAGTGAACAACATTATGCTTTTGTTGGTTGGTAGGTCGCGTTCGTACCTCGACTCGCCTATGTGGACGAGCTTTTCCCTTCATTGATTGAAGATGAATATTCAATGGCAAAAGTCCTCAGCAGGTGAGGGACTTTAGCTATAATATTGTTTTAGCTTTGCAGCATTCCAGGGTCGAGGTAGTGGTTATCCCTTCGGTGCAATGCTTTATCATACCATCTCTTTAGCCTTGTAATTTCTCTATCAGCATCATCCAAACGTTGGTTGTGGAAATCAAGATTGAAAGTAGCACTCAACAACCCTTCGGTTGAACGCTTTCACTTAAGCCTCTCATTTTCAGCCAATTCATGGTCCTTTTGAATCTATTGATCTTTCAAATCAAGTTCTTGTTGCAACTGGTTCTTTTCTTAAGCAAGGTCATAAAGCTCGTGCTCAAAATCTTCCTTTTCTCTTTGAGCTTGCTCGAGGGCATCGTTTAGTTCCTCTATTTCCTCTACTAACATCAGAAGAGGATCTGGCACATCTAGTGTGTATGTAGGATCAATATCAAATGGAAGTTTGTTGATTCGGACCCTTTACAAGACCCATTAAGTATAAGGTTCCCTTGATGTGGCATTTTCCCTTCCAATTTCAGCACCTTTCTTGTGAACTCTACTCAAAGCTTAGACAATCTTCGCAAGTAACTCGGGATCATTTTTATCCATATCATAAAGAACCAATTGTTGAAGTTGCTCGTCGGAAGGTTTATCTTTCAAAGGGTATCCAAGTTGACATAAATCCAAAGTGGGGTTATAGTTAATACATCTTCTTGTTCCAATTAGGGGAACATTTGGAAATTCTCAATAGTTATAGATAATCTCTCCTATATTCAACTTCTTAGCATACCATAAAACTGAATTAGCACTGAGAGCCCTCAACTTTTCGGACCATTCATTCCTTGTTAGATATTTAACCACATAGTCCTCTTTGTAGAGGTGAGAAATAATCCAAGAATATAGAAGAGGAATGCAACAATGTGGGACATATCTCCCATTTTCATAGCGCGTGTGAAGGGAGTGATAAACATCAGCAAGTAAAGTAGGAGTAAGACTTGCATTCAATACTTTCACGATCCAAAATACATTAATGGCCGCAGAGTCAATATAGTCCATAGTATTTGGAAACAAAACCAAACAAAAAATAATTAGTGCCAAGAAATCTACACAAGCTTCCCATTCTTTCTTATCAGCAAAAGGAAGAGCCTTAGATTCTAAGTATTGCCTTTTAATACCTTGAACTTCACCATCTTTTTTGTAATTAAGAAGCAATTCAGTGAAAGGTATCCCTAACTCCTTATCCAAATCTCTAACTTTGATGGTATTTCCAATTCCTATGTAAGTTGCATCCTTGATTCCAGAGAATCCTAAAATCCTATCAAATTCCTCCAAAGTAGGTGCCAATTGAAAATTTTGGAAATTGAAACACCTTAGCGGAGGGTCATAAAACTGAGCAAGGGCGGTGATTGCTTCCACTTGTACAATCACCTTTGTAATCTTAATGATATCTTCATAGCATCGAACAAACATCTTCATAGCTTTTTCAGGCAATTTCCCTCTGATCAGTTTCATTTTCTTCATATCAGGCATCAGGGCGCTAAGACGGACGATATGTTTCTTGTCGGTATTCATCTTTAGGATAAGATAAAATAAATGCAAAAATAATGAATATTTTGAAATGCAATGATGTATGTATGCATGGTGATGTAACATGGTGGTGGAATTATAAAAGGTATCCTTAGTAGGTAGGTTCCTAGTTTCGTTATACGGATATTCTACCTTTCCCATAAAGGTGGCTTCCTTAAGGGTGTCATGGATAACACTAGAGAAAAAAGGCACAAGGGCCTCCCTTAAGCAGAGCCTCTTTGTAGACCGAGACTTTCGTCTCTTAGGTCGTACAAGGTCTCACCATGTGATTTTGTTTTTGGGTTATACAAAGAGTCATTGGTCAAGTCCCAAAGTCCTATCTCCAAGAGAGTCGCCCTCTAAAAGATATTTCTTGGAACTTGACCCACTCTAGGCAAAGTCGTCGCAAAACCTCATGGGGATGTTAAACCCCCCTTGGCCAACTGGCAATACTTCTTCTAATGGATAACCCTAAATTGATCAGAGATTCTAAATTTATGAGTTAGTTAGACGAAAGGAAGGTGTTAGGCACCCTTCATCTCCCATGTTCTCAAGGGCATCCTATTTTAGGTTTAGGGGTAAATCGGGAATTTCAATTTGAAAGTATGTTATTATCAATCATATAGGAAAATGATTTATGTTTTTAATTATGGAATCGCCTTGGTTTTAACCGCGAGCCTACGTATCTCCTTGCAAAGAATCAGAGTCCAATTTCATAGTTCGTATGTGTTTGGTTAATTTTTTATTGGATTGTGTAAATGCTTTCGAGTTATCCTTGAACCTTGTCTGGGTTTGAAAATTGCATATTCGTAGACGTAGTTCGCAGTTAATTTTGAAAATAGATCCATAATCCTTTGTTTGAAAATAATATTGATTTGAAAATTATGTTAGTAAAAAAATAAATTAAGTTTGATTGGTTAGCTATTTTAGAATGCTTGATGAAATTTAAAAATAAAGTTTGAATGATATTGAAATTAGTAGAAAAAAAGGTTTGATGAATTGAACAAAAAGGGTTAGTATTTTAGAAAAATAGGTAAATAATTATTATACTTGTTATTAGAAATATACTAAATATTTATAATAATAGACAAATATTTACTTATCAACATGATATTTATGATAATGAAAAATACTATTTTAATGCAAATGGTAAAAAGTGTTGTAGATAAAAATAAATGATCAAAATATATATATATATATATATATATATATATATATATATATATATATATATATATATATATATATATATATATATATATATATATATATATATATATATAATAAAATTAATTAATTAAATTAAATTAAATAAATTATTTAAAATAAAACATATGGGGTTTATTTTTATTCAACATAGTAATACAGGGGTGTGTAATTAGCAAGGGCTTAAGCCCAGAATTTTAATGGAGTCGAATATGCCAAGGGAGTGTAAACTCTATTAGCGTAGTAAATTGGAGAGTGTAAAAAGCATTGGGCTAAGCCCAACAATGTTTGAGATTAATTTGGCTAAAATATGGGGAGGTGCATGGGTTATGGTATAGTAGTGAAGGTCAGGGGCGTTTGATCTTGATCCAATGGCCTCCAGATGTTAACTTTGGGGCATTGATCAGGAGTATGAAGAAAGAAAGGTTGAGATTCGTTGTTGACTGAGGGAGTACGATAGCGCGTGTATGGAATGAATGGGGCATTATATATTCATTTCTCTCCTAATTTCTTCATTTTCCTCTTTTTCGTCTCTCCCTCTACACCCTTCTCCACTTATACAAAAAATTTAGAGAGAGATAGAGAGGCTCTGGCCTCTCTCTAGAAGATCAGAAATTGCTCCACCGGCCAGAAATCGCCTTCGTCGGTGGTTCCAACCTTTAACCACTGTAAAACAGCATCCAACCCAGAATTCTGGTTAACATTCAACCAGATTCTTCATACCTTCAACCCAAATCTTAGAACCCTAACCCAACTCCATCATGGGCGACCGTTGAGACCGCCGTGAGAGATGAAGGTTTGTCGAAAACCTCATCTCTTTCCCAGATCTTCGGCCAAAACCTTTAGAACCCTAACAATCTATGACCTAACCCTATGAACCCTAACAACATATACCCTAACCCCATAAACCCTAGTCCAGAAACGTAGAACCTTAACCCTAAGCATCAAAACCTTGACCCTAAAACCCCAAATTCCCTGAAACGCAACATTCAAACCCCAATCATGCAAGCATCACAACAACAATTAACCTGAGCTAAGTGATTAGAGTTACCTTTCATGAAGTGGCCCTGGTTGTACAAAGTTCTTCTCTGATCTTTATCTCCTTCTTCTCTAATCCTCTTCTCTATCTCTTTCGCGGGTACCAAATGGGGGTTAAGCTCGAAGGCTTAAGATTTCAAGGAAAAACCCTAAGTATTCAACTGAATTGAGCTCTGGTGAGGGTTTGAAGGATGCGAGGCAGACAAGTGAATCTCCAAGGGTTTCTTCTCTAAGTTTTTTGTCCTTAATTCTATCTTAGGGTTAGGTTTATATAGTATTATGAATTAGTCTAATTAGGAAAATTATTAATGTAATTGTTGTTACAAATTAGATTTAAGGTTTGATTGATACGAGTTGATTTGATTGTAAATTAGGGATTAGATTTAGTTTAGAATTATAATTAGGGTTTGTAAGATTTGCAATGTATATGGACAATCTTATGTGTAAATTCGCATTCAAATGATAAAATCAAACTTCAATCCAAATATTTGATTTGCTACAAGAATCTGGTTGTTGGGCTTTTGGATAACTTAGAGAGAAAGAGTCCAAAAAGGGCGCAACTTTAGGACCAGGGTTCAAAAACCCTAATTTTGACTTCTGGTCAAAATTCCAACAATTTTAATAATAATGATAAAATAAATAATAATGAAAATAAAAGAAATTGGATGTAGCACATGAATATATGTTGACCTCATGCCAACTTCAAAATAAATATAATAATAATTATGAATAAAAAATAATTTAATATGAATGTTGACTTCAGTCAACAATTATAACAATTGTAAAATTAAAATCAACTAAACTTATTTAAATGGGCCTCTACAAACTTTAATGGGCTATTAAATTCAAATTAGAATAATAACAACCCACCCCCCACCCCCCCACCCCCCCCCCCCCCCCCCCCCCCCTTTAGTAAAAATGATAAGTACACCACCCTAAAATGAAACCCTATCTTATTTAAATAATTTAAAAAGGTAGTTAATTGTCTAGTAAAATATAAAAATTAGTATAAGACTACATGAAAAAAGTAATAAAACAAACCAAAAGTTCTCACAAAGATGAGATTGATTGTTTATACCTATACAGACAAATTTGGGGTACGACAGAATCATACTAAAAACTATGAGTGAAAGAAAGAAAAAGGTTCAGGATATACCGCCTCATCTTTTTTCCACCACTTAAGGCTTGTGACATGTGATTCACATCTTTATTCATTAAGTATTTTTGGACTTTGAAGAAGAAAAGAAGTTTTAGTTTTAATATGTAATGCAAAATAAGAAAAAGACTAAGGGGAGCTAATCTTAATGTTGTCATGCATCATAGACCTAAAGTTAGGATATCAGGGGAGTATCTATCCAATGTTGTCATGTACAATGGTCCTAAGGTGAGGATGGAAGAGAATTCTACTTAATGTTGTCGTGCTTGGTATAGAACCTAAAGTCTATTTTAATTCAACTTAATCAAAGATTAAAATTGAATTAAAAAAAGTCCTAAGGGAGCATGTGAGCACAAACAATCAAGCAGAGAAAACAAAAAGAACGATGTCATGATCTCAGCTGGGGTGCAAACTGAGTGACTCTTTGTTCATTAAAACGATGTCGTGATCTCAGTTGGGGTACAAAACTAAGTGATTCTTCGTTCTCCACAAAGTATGACGAAATAGTAGCAAACAAAATCAAAGCGTAAAAGCTTATTAAAGGGATGTGACTCAACTTCACACAAGACTTAAGACAAAGGAAAAAGATCTATAAGAAACAGTAAGCATCAAGATATTGCACACAATTCATATCAAAATAATACCATAAATTGTACATGACATGAAAATGAATAACTAGTGATTAAGATTAACAACAACAAAAAAAAAAAGAGTTAGAATGCTTTGGTCCAATAACCACACAAATTTTGTTCATTATTTTTATTTTATTCTAATTATTATCATTAAAAGAAATTGAAAAATATTTTGAATACAAGAGAAAGAGACGGAAACGGTGTAGTATTGGAGGTGTTAGGGTTAAGATTGAAATGTGACGTTAGAGCTTCTCGATACACAATCTTCTTCTTCATCCCAAGCAAACAGCGGCGTTACGTTTCCTCTTCTCCATTCCAACTTCGCTGTCTCAACGCCTTCGCGTGTTCATCCGCCTCTGCTCCAATTTGCCTCACAACCTCCGTCCCTGATTCGTCCCAACCTTCGTTTCATTTCCCATCTGTGCATCACATCATTAGCGCCTCCGTCTCATTCGCTCAACTCTCATCTTCCTCCCGACACTCTATCTCATATCGTTCATCACCACAAACATACCATGACGCACACATCAAACACTCACCATCTCTGATTTCAACTCACACAACAAGTATCTCATATATTCACATGTTTAGAAAAAAATCTAAATCCGAAGTTATGAATGAACGATCAAGGCGTGAGGTTATCAGATTACAGTTACACGCGAGGTGATGAAAGTAAGAGATTGAAGCTTACCCATCGATTGAAGCTTACCCATCGGAGTTCGTCCGACGCGTTTCGACGACGGTGATGAGAAATAGAAAACAAGAAAACCAGTGATGTAGTAGATATTCTATGTTGTCATAGTTAGGTGCTAACTATCTTTATTTTTTTCCTCCTGTTTTGGTTCATATTTCTCTTTGTCATGGGTTGGTTTAGCTCGACAGGTTTGGCATTTATGTTGTTATGAATGGTGCAGGCTGCTATTGGATTGATGTGTTAATTGTTGGGTTTATTTGGTCATGTGCAGGGCTGTTTCATGGTTACTTGAACAACTAGCTTGGTCATTGAAGGTATGAAGCATAAAGGCAAAAGATATTTAAGACTAGTTTTAGGATAGGTTCTTTTTATGCAATCTTCTTTCTAGTCTTAAACTGATATTGATGTATTGGTGATTGAAATTGTGATGATGCAACTTTGCACCTTCTTTTTGTTCTAAGTCCACAAAAAATAATGAACTTTGGTCGTGAACTGGAATATTCAAATGGGCTTCCTTTGAAATATGTTATCTCTTCCAATAGTTTCCATGTTTCTTTGGGTTTTGTATTCATGTAACTCATGGTGTACAAAACTTTTTTTCAATCGTCGCATGAATGATTATATGCCATGCCATTTCTCTTTACTTCCATCAATGGAATATAACACCATGTTTTAGATGCCTTCAACTGAATGGAATGCCTTGGTAATTCTCTTTGATTCAGAACCCTTGGCTTTTAGCTTTGAGATAATAAGATGAGATCACTAGAAAACTTGTGCTACAAGTAACCAATTGATCATATGGAATGCCTTATCTCAAGCCTTCACAACCCTAATAAGACTCAAGTATCATTTCCCTTTTGTATATTGCTATGATCACATGCCTTATAATTTAAGTAGTCAAATGAAACCCAATCTCCATGTTGAACTTCAAATCCAAAATAATTTGAACTTGAAGTAACAAGAATGACCCTTGATTTGATGAACTCATTTGTACCATGATTCTTGCCTTGCGACTCAAGCAACAATTGCACCTTGAATTGATAAAAGATGTGTCCCCAATAAACATCACCAGATAACTATATCTTGACCAAATGATGAAAACCAACTAAGAGAGGATGACTTGATCCATAATCCACAAAGAAAGTCTTATATCCAAATGCACATCCTTGAGAAAATCACCTGATTGTTATTAGAAGGACACCTCAGATGAAAATCAAACCAAATCCAAACACAAAGGATTATAAACCCTAACTCCTTTAATCTTGATGATCATCGATGGATAATAGCCTTGTATTGTAAGCAACAATAAAACTACCTCTTATGACGAATACAACCAAAGTGTTGGGAAGAATAAACTCTTAATGATTGTATAGTCAAAACCTAATTCATCTAATATACCCAAGCATGGGGAAATAAACCCCTACTCCATGACCAAGGGGCCTTGGTGAAAATAAGCCTTGTATGAAGTTGAATAAGAAGTCCATAATGGCCATATGATCAAATCTTAATTCAAGACCAAGAAGACTTCAATAGAATCAAGCTTGTATGAGGTAAGCACCTCAAACCACGTGGACCCTAGCTCTTTCCATGACCGTTGATCCCATGTCCCAAGTCTCAATTGTTGGTGAATGCATGATATGTTGAATGACCTAATGGAGGATAATGCATATGAGAAAAATAAGATGCATAAGCCAGATAATTTTATTAAAGGGTAGGAAAATTTTGGGGTATGACAAATCTCATCCTGCATTTCCTGGAATTGATAATGGAATTCATCAATCCTATCATAAACACCAAGGTTTTCACTTGGAACAGTAACATGATACACAGGTTCGTCAGCATGTGGAATAGTATGCACCACAGGAGGAGGAACAACCATAAATGTGTTGGTGTAAGCCTTATAGGCCAATACTTTAGGTACTTGTGTCGAATTATTTATTAATAATAAAATGTATTTCTTTATTATGTTTGCTTTTCCAAAATAATAAAGTCTCTAGAATAGTTCATCTGTTTAATGAAATATTAAGTGTGACTTAATCATGAGATCCTATTAAACATAAGAACATTATTCATAAAGTATATGTAGTCGAGCTTTATTGTGAAGTGGGATAACATTAAAGCATTGAGATTATTATGAAGATACATTGATGATCACACCTCATGGATCATGGATAAAGAGTTATCAAGTCTTGACATAGGTATGAATATTAGGAGTAATATTTATACTGGATTGACCCGCTATGAGAATATTACATAGAATTTTATGCAAGGTGTCATAAGTTATTCTTATGGTGATAATGGTGTATACCACCCTTCGACCAGAAATCACTATGGATCCTAGATGTAGAGTTAAGTACTTTATTGTTGATCAAATATTATCCGTAAATGGATGACCATAAAGACAGTTGATGGATACTTCACAAAACATGCTGAGGGACATGAGTGACCTAGATGGAATTTGTTTATCCTATATAATAGGATAAGTGTATAAGGGCCCAATATTGAACTGGACAAGGGTGACACGATTTATGCCTTGTGTTCAATATATACATAAGGACAAAAGGGTAATTATACACACAAATATTATCACAGAAAGGTTTTGTCAGATCACATGATGTTTTCATGACTTGGGTAGCAGTGATGTATTGTTAGATATCACTCACTGTTTATTATGTTAAATGTGTGATTTAATATAATTGCCAACGTCACGAAAACCTACAGGGTCACACATATAAGGACATATTGATGAGAGATAGAGTAAATAAGGAACACCGTAAGGTACAATGCACTTAAGTGAAATATGGAATGTGGTAAGGTACCACACGCTCAAGTGATATACGGTATATCATAAGGTATGATACTCGTATGCTTAATTGGGCTTTTAGCTTGCAGCCTTAATTGGGCTTTTAGCTTACAACCCACATAAGGGGTTCTATAAATAGAACTCTTGTGCTGAAGCATTTTACTTGATAAAAATTCGGTCTGGAAATCCTAACCGTATATTTTGTCTTACTCTCTCACTCAAGTTTCCGTTTGTAAGCAGCTAGCACTGTGTCCGAAAATGATCTGTTCGTGTGGACTGAGTAGAGACGTTGTTATTCATCAACATTCGTGATCAGAACATCGAATGTCTGAATCATCACAAGAGGTGATGATTTCTATCACTGACCATGCCCATTCGTAAGGATCACTAAAGGGAAATTTTAATTTTCTACTGCATTTTGGATCGCAATTTTCCTTCAGTGGTATCAGAGCCACTTACGAAACCATGGATCTGATAGCTGTTTATTTTCTGTATGTTCTGTATTAATCAGATTAAAACACGGAATGAATTGAATAATAACTGAGTAAATTAAATTTTGGCATCATGGTTTCTACGATTTGGGTGAATCGATGTTGACTATGCTTCAGAATCCAACATTAGTATGGTGAAGCAGCGATACATCGGTTGTCCATAAGTTACACTAATATGATCGATCAAATTTATATATGATATAAATAATTCTGGTGCAAAGATGGTATATTGGATATACTATTTTGATTTCTTCCATTCAATCACTGAATGATTGTTATTCTTTTGAAAGATCATTGGTCATTTTCTTCGAAATCCGGCGTTAGTATGGTGAAGCAATGGCATATTGATCGATCATACTGAATTATCAATAGAGTTGTGTTTGACGGCATGAAATTATTTGCATTAGGGTTCATGACGACACAAGGGTTGTGCTGTCGGAGAGTTATGTGGATTAGGGTTGTAATGGCACAAGAGTTGTGCGAAAAATGACGCTGATTTCAAATGAATTGTTCATTAAAAAACAACGTTGATTTCAAATGAGTTGTTCATTAAAAACTCTGCATAGTGTGATCAATCGCCGAAATTTAATTTTACTTATTTAATTAATAGAATTTAAATTATTAATAATAATAATAATAAATTATTTACTATTGTTGCCTTGTGGTGATCAGTTATGGTCTTAGATTCTTTTATTTTGTTTTTGGGATTTTAAAATACGACATGCGTGTCATGCCTTTCTCTTAATCTTTCTATGTAACTTCTTTTCTCATCTCATTCCCTCGTATGTAAAACGAGTATTCTTTTATGTAATGTAATTAAGAAAAGGAAGAAGATAAGATTGAAGGAAGACAACCATGGAGATCTATCTTGGAGAAGTTTAGATTGTTATTAGGTTAACTTAGGTTCTCTCATTGGCTTGGGAGAACAATTGCGCTAGGGGCCATAATTGTATCTTTTTATATGTATATTGACGCATGTGTTTGTATGTTGATGCATGTGAGAGACGATTTGCATGTTATGCCAGTGAGATCAAACTAATATCAAATTCCCTCAAAAGGAATATTAAGTTTATGCTTTCCAAGTTTTAGCACTCATCAAGACTAATATCGAACAATATAGGTTTCACCTAACGCGAGGTGCATGTTCTATAGTAGTAGGGTGCGATGGGATAAATGTAATATCCAATTGCTAAAATACTGGGTCAAACTTAACTAAACAAATTATAATAAGATTATACATGTTTAGAAGCAAGAGTTGGGAATGATTCATATGATGGATTAGAATTATGAGTTATTTACCCAACTAAAAATATTCGAGAATTGTGTGAGATACAATTGGAAGGAGTTCCTAAATAAATAACTTAGTTTTGTATAATCATCCTAACTGTTGTACCCCAAAATTCTCCCTCTCATTCTTCAGGAAAATCATCCTAGATTCTCAAATTTCTCTCTTAAACGAATCCAAGCCTTGAATTATCTTTTCTTTCCAAGCAAGCCATTTACAAGGGCAAAGTAGTCATTTGGAAGCTCAAAAGTCAAATTTTTACCTTGGAAATGTTAAATTCTAAATACTTAGATTTTTTTCTAAAGTATTTGAGAAAAATTGACACTTCAGAACTTCTGAACCAACCTCCAGGCAGAATTCGGTCAGAAGTTGCAAACTTAGCTCAGCACATAACATTCAGTCAGAATGAGGCTCTTCAGCAGCTACGCCAACTCAGTTAGAAGTTGTAAACGTGGTTCAGCATGTAATCATTCAGTCAGAACATGGCTCTTTCAGCAGTCACGCAAGTTCAGTCAGAGTTTGCTGGAGGAATGCAAAGAAAGCAAAGAAGCCTGAAAACTCCTTCAGAACATACTAGAATCAGAAGACGAATGGGTCAGAAGAGTGGGTGATACACTGAAACATAATCTCTAAGTCTAGAATTTTCAGAAGCAAATCCAAAGAACATGCTAGAAAGTCTGGAGAACCCTCAGAATTTTCTGAGGCAACAGGATACTAAGATCAGAGTTTGAGTGCGTCATATGCTGAAGCAGGAATTGCTGGCTCAGATAAGTAATGATGCAAATCTCATGTTACAAGATTTCTTGGTCTTGACCAATCTCATCACCATTTAATGCTCATTAATGCTCACAACTACTTTTGAACATTTGTCCAAAGGGTCTCTCCACGTTCAGCATAACAAAGTTCCTATGCAGATTTAGGTATGGGTTCATGCGCTACTTTTCGCTCATGGGTGTCACTTTTCCTTAATCCTCGCTTACTAACCCAGCCTAGGCTCAAAGCTGTCAATCATCACAACTTTTTATGAACCTTTCTTCAAAAATAATTCAGCATCTAATGCATGATATTGGCGCCACTTAACGTTTAAAAAACCCACAAAGCTTTGCCTATAAATAGAGCACCATTGTCCATTGAAAAAGGGGGAACATCAGAAAAATTGCTAGAAAAGAAACAGAAATTTTTTAGCAAGAAAACACCTTGAAACTCTGTCAAATTCCTAGTGTTTCAAGAGCCTTAAACACAACTTTGAATCTCCTGCCTCAAAATTTCATTTGCACCCAATTTGTTTCTTGACTAAAGAACGCCCATACAGTTTCTGACCACATATATACTCTTCATCCACCCATACCAAGAATTTGTCCAGAACACTATCCGAGTTTAGATTAACTCCAGTTCACAGAATTTCTTCCAATAGCAAGGTAAGCACCTGCTGACTCTCATCACACTATTTAAGCCTCATCAGATTTGCATGCTCAAGAAACACAATGTAGATATCATGCTGCTGCTGTGCATGTTTTAAGATTTTCATGCCTCTGTATGTTTAAGTAGGAAATGAATCAGTACAGAACTGGTCTGTGACCTTTTTGGTTCTGTCTTCTGAAACGCTATGACACTTGTTGAGACTGTCCTAGGCATGCCTTTTGTTTTGTGGAAAAATAATCAAACTGCAGATATTCTGATTAGCACAGGGGGAAACCAAGCTCTGACTTTGACGCCAACACTTATGAGGCTTGTTTTGTTATCAGTAATATCAGAACTTTTGAAAATTACTGTGTTCCCAGCAAGATCAGAACTTTTGACCCTCCTCCTACTAACATATTTCTGTTTTGCAGCGCACTGGGGTCAGAACTTCTGACCTCCCCACTAACAGGTTTCTGTTTTGCAGCGCACCAGGGTCAGAAGTTCTGACCTATACATTTTCACTAACAGGTTGATATCCTGCAGCAGGCCAGAGTCAGAACTTCTGACTTCCTCTCAACAGCGCCCTGACCCCTTCCTTCTTTCTTTTTTTCTTCCCCTTGTTATTTTTCTTTATTTTTCTCGCTGGATTCCCTATTCATAAGTGTGTACCCCACCCCCTAAATATTGTAATAGTGTAGGACTTTACATTTTCGCATTTTTATCGCTTTCAATTGTAAATGCTAGCAATTAGGATATGTATGGCAAGATAAAATCAATGAAATAGAAAATCCTAATTCAAGATAAAATCATGCATGCAATAAAACACACTTGCACACAAACACCCTTAAGGTTTCTCTACTTGGTTGCCTTATACGAAAATAGTCATATTACGCATGCAAAGTATCTTGGTAAAACAAACAAAATCAAAAGATCATAGTCCCTCGATGACGCTATCAAAGTTGCCTTATAAAATGATCTTAGTCCCTCAAAAATGCTAATATACTTTGCAACATTGCCAATCATGGTTATACGATGACCCGCGCCCGTCCCGTTTACATCCAAAGATAAGGTTGCTTACCAAAACGAATGGTAAGTCAACAATGTCAAAGGAATAGAAAATGTACAAGAAAAACATTTGAGTAGGTAGATAGCTTATAAGTTACTTGCTCCATTTCAAATAATCCTTGCTATTTTCAAAAAAAAAATGCACATATTTCAAAATATCTTACTAAACATTGAAAACATTTTCAAAAGACAAACATCTTTGTATACATTCTTACGAACGAGAATCATTACAAAGATTGCCTAAACGAATGGCCTATTTTACAAAATACTTTTAAAACCACACCAAACACCATTTCAAACAAAACAAAGCAAGTGATCTAAACAAGTAACTAAAAGCCCATGGTAAACCATGGATGAAAAGGGTGCTAGCACCTTCCCTTTTCATAATCTATCCCCCGAACTCAAGAAAACATCTCAAAGGTCTTTCTTGTGCTTTTTTTTACCTTTCCTTTTAGATAAAAGAAAAGTCGGTGGTGACTCTTGCTAACCGCGACATTTGCAATAAAACGCAAAACCTCAAGTCAGTTCTCCCACCGTATCACAAAACTGGCGACTCTGCTGGGGATTATTATAAAAGTGGGGTTACCTTATGGTTTAGATCACATTTACTTGCTTACATTGTTTGACTTATTTTCTTTACAATTATGGTTCTTTGTTTGGGTTTGAATCCTCCACCCGGATTTGGGAAACATTATAGGTAAATAACAATACGTTGTGGAAACTGTGTAGGGTATACCATCATGGTCTAAGCAATAGCTATATTAGTGTGACATATTTGTGGGTACCGGTAGCCTTTGAGTCAATCAAAGAGAATACGGGGCCGCTGAGTGATGTAATGAAGCACTAATGAACTTCTAGAACCTTTACTTGACCAACTTGGCCTTTAGGATGTAGTGAGATGACCGGCTTTGGTGCAGTCCGAAGTTTGTAGATACTCGATACTACACTCACTGAGGGTTGGTTTCTTGGGATATTTCGGTCGCCATTAAAGAGGCTTGAGATGAAACAATGGCCAAGGAAACAATCCAGTGATATTGAGCTCCTTAGAACCCGATTACTATTGTTAGGACAGGTTGAGCCAACTAAACTTCAAGAGGGTACTTACCTATGAAACCCCGTGCAAGCCTAAACTAAGAACTTGTTTGATTTGTTTGTACATATATACTTGTGCATAACATCATGGACATCATGAACATCATATGCATTCACTAACCATTTCAAGGATTTTGGAGATTCATCTTTGTTCTTATTTTGTAGGTTATGGATTCACTTCGCAGAAAAACTATCCAAATCAACCTTGTAAGAATTCCTCCACAACTCAAGGAGCTAGCTTCAAGGATCCCTGAGAACTCTCCATTCACCGAGAGACATGGTCGTCTACTCAACTTGGTCACTTCCAACAAGAGGAGGATATGTTGAAGGTTCTCTTCCAGTTCTTTAACCCTTTGCACCATTGCTTCACATTTCCTGACTATCAGCTTGTGCCTACTTTGGAGGAATTTTCTCAACTCTTGAGGATCCCTATTCTCAATCAACTACCCTTCAACGGTATGGAAAGAGATCCAAAGCCAGAAGAGATTGCTCAAGCCTTGCACTTGCACTCATCTGATGTCACAACTCATTTGGAAACTAGAAGTGGTGTCAAAGGTTTCTTGGAAAAGTTTCTGTTTGAGAAGGCCCAAAGCTATTGGAATTCCCTAGACTTGCAATATTTTGAGGAGATTATAGCTCTTCTCATCTATGGGATGGTCTTGTTCCCTAATCCTGACCAACTCATAGATGTAAGCGCTGTCAAAATCTTCATGTCTCGCAACCCGATGCCTACATTGCTTGGGGATATCCTCCACTCTTTTCACACTCGTACAATAAGGAAAAGAGGTGTTCTTATGTGTTGTACTCCTCTCTGGCAAGATAGTTTATTTCTCATCTTCCCCAATCAGTCTTGAAGAATAAGCAAGGTTTGAGGTGGTCACAAAGGTTAATGACCCTTAAACATTCAAATATTCATTGGTGCTCTCGATCCAAAGAGAATGTTATCATTGTTGACCGTTGTGGGGAATTCCCTAATGTCCCTCTACTTGGCATTAGGGGAGGCATCACCTACAACCCGTGCTTATCTCTAAGACAGTTTGGTTATGCCCGAAGAGATGGCCCACATGATATGCTGATTCAAGGCCTGGTATTCGACTACGACAACAACGATCAAGGACTTCGCCAGAGATTCATCCGAGCTTGGAGGATGCCAAACAAGGTGGATAGCAAGACTTTGGGACACAAGAATTACATCCCTCTTGAGCCTTGCTTCAAGTGGGTACGAACCCGCGCTCAAAGTCTTATGATGCCTTATCCCTCCATTCTCCCAGTGATTATTGAGCCTGTTAAGGAAGGAGAAGTTCCATTCACTATCCTACATCCTGACATGCCGACATCACTCGAAGACCTACAAAGGGATTGGATACAGCTCAAAGAAGAGCGCGATACTTTCGAAGCCCAATTCTACGCAAGCGAGAAGAAGGTTTTGGAACTCACTCGGCTACTTCATGAAGAGCAGACTCTCAATACCTACATTGCACCAAAGAGGATGCGCAACGTCTTTTTACCTTAGAATTTGTATTATTTTGCCCAAGGGGCATTGATGTACTCAAATTCTATCTTATTAATATGACGTGTGTTTCTTTTTTGTTTAAAACAAATTTGAATTTTTAAATCCTTGAAAGCATTGCATGAATACATATCATTCATCATAAGCATAAACAGGTCTTTGCAACAAGTTTCCTCATCTCTCTACTGTTTATTTCAGTTAGATAGATCTCGAACAGACGGTCAAAGACCTGCAAGCTCATAACACACAATTTCAACAGTTACTCATGACCTTAGCCAAGGGGCAAGAGGAGCTGAAGACTCTGCTAGAGAAAGAGAAAGAGAAAAAGAAGAAGAAGCCAGCTGGTGTGGTAATCATGGGCAGAAGATTTCAGGGACAAGCCAGAAGGACCTTGGATTTTCCAACAACATCTGATGAATGGGAAAGAAAAGGAAAAGAAACGACAGTACCATCAGATTCTGGAGAAAAAGAGGAAGAGGAGGACTACTCTGAACAACAATACCCTTCAGCTGATGACAAGTACAAACACCTTGAAGAGCGATTAAGCGCTATGGAAATCCAGAGAGTACCAGGGCTAGATTTTGAAGAGTTGGGGCTGGTGTCAGGAATTGTGATCCCACCAAAGTTTAAAGTGCCACTATTTGCCAAGTATGATGGGGTGTCTTGTCCTAAAATTCACCTTCGATCGTATGTCAGGAAGATTCAGCCGCATTCTGTTGACAAAGACTTGTGGGTCCATTTTTTCCAAGACAGTTTATCAGGAATGCAACTTGATTGGTTCTACCAATTAGAAAGGGTTGATGTCCATAATTGGGAAGACCTAGCAGCAGCTTTCTATAAACAATATCAGTACACCACCGACTTGGTGCCTACCCGTACTCAGCTTCAGAGTATGGCTATGGTTTCCAATGAAGGATTTAAAGATTACGCGCAAAAGTGGAGAGATCTAGCCGGAAGGGTGCAACCACCTCTGTCCGAAAGGGAGTTGGTGGACATGTTCCTGGGAACTCTATCAGGCCCTTTCTTCAATCATCTGATTGGGATTTCCTCTATAGGGTTTAATGAATTGATTTTAACCGGTGAAAGCGTGGAAGTTGGTATAAGAAGTGGGAAGATTCAAAAAGATGTGTCTGCCTCTACAGCTGTGAAAAAACCCTTCACTGGAAGGAAGGAAGGAAGTATCTGCTGTTTATTCATAAAGGAATCAGGGAAGAATTGAACGCCGACCAATGGTGGGGGCCGTTATGATTCCAAAGCCTGCATCAGACCAGCCAAGAAATAACCAGCAAAGGGTAGAAAGTCCTGTTCGACAATTCGCTAAGATTAACGTGACTCCAGCTCAAGTTCTACCACATCTTCTAAAGTTGAATCTGGCCACTTTAAAAGAGGCCCCAAAGAATCCCAATACTGCGTCTTCACATTACCATCTGAATGCCAGGTGCACGTACCATTCTGAAAGTCCAGGGCACGACACCAATAACTGTTGGGCTCTGATGAACAAAATTCAGGACCTGATAGATGCGAAGGAAGTTGAGTTTGAAGCTCCTGAGAAACCAAATGTTATTTCCGCTCCGATGCCTAGGCATGGTCACAATGCCAACGCTATTGAAGAGGATTTGTTTGTTGCTACCGTGGATAAACTGATGACTCTGCTCCCGATTATTAAGTTGAATTTGTTGAAAGCTAGTATATTCCCAAGTTGTGACAAAGACTGTTGTTGTACCCCAAAATTTTCCCTCCCATATTTCTCAAGACATTGCAAGAAAAATCCCCAAGTGACTCAAGATTGCTCAAGAGTTGGACAATCAAATCATCTCCTAAGGCAGTCAGTTTAAAATTAGGGTTTTATGTTGCATCAAGGTCATTACATCCAAATGACCTCAAGTTCTTCCCAATGCCTTAATATGTTCTCAAGTTCATCCATGTCAAATTTCAAGCCTTGCAGAGAAAGTTTGGTCAGTCAATTGCTCAAAAGGTCCAAAAATCGATTATGCTAGGGCAAAAGTCAAATGTGTCCTACAAATAGTCAAACCTCAAGATTTTTTGTCAACATTCTCATTTTTAAGGATAATTCATCATTTTATCAAGGGTTGATCATGATTCATCAAGGATTTCTCAAAATTCATCAAGACTCAAAAGTTGCTAAATTAGGGTTTTGCAGGAAAAGTCAGCTCAACTTTGACCAAGCATAACTTTCTCATACTTTATGAGAAATGACCCATCCAAAGCTCATTTTTAATAGGTTGAAATTTACTACAATCCATATTCACACCCCAAGATCAAGAAATGCACTCACAAAAAGTTACAAATTTGGACATTGTAGGTCATTTTTGAAAGTCAACAAAAACACCTTTTTTTCCAAAGCTTATAACTTGAGAATGGAACATCAAAATGAGATGATACCAAAAGGGTTGGTTAGAGAACATCTCAAGGTTTCTAAAAAGTCCAAGAACACCTCCAAAAGTTCAAAATTGAAGAAGTTATGCATTGTTGAAGTTGGGCATTTTTCCAAAATTACCAAAAGTCAACTATCCTCAAAACTCCAATTTTTGACAAATGGCCCCACTTTTTTCCACTTGATTTGATCTTGTCACACCACACACGTGTCATATCTTCAGTTTTGTGCCAATTTATTAATTTTTCTATTTTATTTGATTTTTATTGATTTAATTCATTTTTAATCAATTTAAATCAAAATAAAATCTAAATATTAATAACTTGTGATCTTTTTGATTGATACAGCTTTCAATTGACATCATGAACACAATCAAATTCGTACCAAGGCATATCATGCACAAAATATTGGATTTGGACATTTTTGGAAGCTTTGTTAATGGAGGATCAAATCATATCTTGAAACATCAATGCTCATGGATTCAAGCCCAAATTTTTAACCTAATACAATCCTTGTTACATGTACAACAGAAAGCATACAATAACACGACCTGAAAGTTGCCCAAATCAGAAATACAAAACTTGAGAAAAAGCTTGGAAAGTCTGAGACTGAAATCTTGGTTAGAGGCAAATTTAAAGGAAAAACTCCACGCTATCATCTTGCTTGACATCCACTGAAGTTAAAGCAACCATTCACAAGCCCTGAAACCTCCTAAATCGTGCTGTAAGTGTTCTTGAACGTGGCCCTGTACATGAAATTGTAACCTTGGATTCTTGCATCTTTTTGATAAATCATGGACATATTCTTGATCCTTGCATAATTTCCAAGCTATCTGCAATATTTAATTTCGTTTTTATGGCCTGTAATGTAATACCCGAACCTAGGGTTTCCGTTTCTTGTTTTTAGGCGTTTGCTTTACAGGTAAAATTAGGACCAATAATGGATATAGATGAACTCAGGAGGAAGAGACGATCACGTCCATGTTCTTGGATGGTATTTTTATGACTTAGAATGAGTTTTAGAAGCAAGCCACGGATCTTGCTGCGGATAAAAATCCGCAGGTAAGAAAATCAGTGTTTTAACGAAGAAGACGACTACGCGTCCTCTTCCCATTGGCCCGTTCAAATCTCGCCTTTAATTTTTTTGTTTGCTGGCATTTATTTGATTTTTCCATATTATATTTGATTTCTAATATACTAACAGTTAAGCATGATGGTTGAGATGGTAAGCGCACTAGTGGATTGTTCAATGGGACCTGGGTTCGAATCCCAGGTCCCCCAACGCCTTTGTATTATTTTGTTTCAATTTATTCCATGCAGCATACCAGGCGTAGTACACCATGCATCATCACCTGATCATCTGCCAGATGGCCTTCAGGCCAAATCCAATGGTCTAGATTGAGCAACCATCATACGCTCTAGTCAGCTTGGCACATGGAATTGCAAAGGTCAACCCAGGCCAGCGCCTGTTGGGCTTTGAAAATGCTATCCTCACCTTCAAATCAGGCTCACACCCCTTTGGTTATTTCTTTCTATATCTTTTATTTATTTATTTTTATATTATTATCTTTATTATTTAAACTAACTAAGTAATTTATTTTCCTCATAAATCAAAATCACAAAAATATGTTTTATTTTATTAAATTAATTCATCACTTTTATTTTTGTAAATAAATTAAATTAATTAATTTAGTCTAATTAGGTTTAACTTTTAACATTTTTTTGCAATAAATTAAAATTAATTTAGATAATTAGGTTTTTAATAATTTTGACCAATTTTATTTTATTTCCTTAAATATAAAAAAAAATCCAAAAGTATCTTTTTAATTAATTAATTAATTAATTTAGTTATTAACTTAGATTTAATTCCATTTAATTCAAAAATAACAAAAAATCTTTTCTTTAATAAAAAAGGGGTCAAAACCCTAAAAAATGCGCCGTTTTAATTTCTCGCACGCGATCCATATTTCCAATATTGTAATTGCTCCCGGTATGTAATAGTTTTTTTAATTAGGACTTTTATTTTATCGCTTTATTTTATTTTCCGCAATTTAAATTAAAGGGTTTGTCTTTGGCGATGTAAATACCCGACGCCTTGTAATAGTTTAGATTTAATTTCCGCAAATTTAAATTATGCAACTATTAACTGTTAGATGTTTGATAATAGGGAATGCATGACAAGATTGAATGTATAAACTTAAAATCAATATAGCTCACCCATGACATGTACAAAGATAAAATTAACCGAAATAAAACACTCGCACTTGCGCACTCTTAGGGTACACCTCACTTGGTTGCCTTCGAACGTGGTCATTGAGTATAGGAAGTTTTAGAGGTCGCCCTCTTGTCCAAAGATCATAGTTGCCTCGAAACGGTTGCCTCGGAAAAATGATCTAAGACATTAGGGTTACCGCTAAGGCGTCCTAACGTTGCTTTAGTGACCACACGTCCCTTAATCGAATTGACCCGAAAACTCCAACGATGGTGCTACCTATTCCTCAATAGTGGGATAGCATTGTCTAAAGGACATTAGCACAGATTAATTCTTTTTTCGAGTAGGTAGATGGTTCTTAAGTACTTGCTCATTCTAAAACAAAACAAAACTTTTCGCACTTACACTCCTTTCAAACAAAAACTTCTTTCAAACCCACAAACACAAAGAAAAGCAAATTTTGAAAACACTTTGAGCAAGTACCTAAGAGCCCGTGGATAACCACTAATAGAAAGGGTGCTAACACCTTCCCTTTCTATAATCTACCTCCCGAACCCGAGAAACATCTCGAAAAAGGAATTTTTCTGTGCTTTTTTCCTTTCCTTGTTGGATAAAATAAAAGACGGTGGCGACTCTTGCTTACCGCGACATTTTGCGAAAACAAACACAAAACGTGAATCAGCATTCCAAAAACAGTCAGTTCTCTTCCCACCGCATCACAACTGCCATGTTTGCCTATCCTCATCATTTGACTGCCCTCTGTTGAAGAAAGGTATCCAATGACTGATTGATAACCAAGAAATTTTGTTCGAGAATGCTCCTGTTTCACCCGTTCCAGTAAAAGAAGTTTCAATTATAACCATCTACGCCAATCCTTCCAGGGTCCCTAAAAGACCCGTTAGGATTACACCTTCTCCAAAGACTACACCACTAAGATTACAATGCCTGGGCCGGCCTGATACAAATCAGATAAAACAGTACCATGGAATTATGGTGGAGAAATCTACTACCATGGTATTAAATAGGATGAACTGATTGCCGAAGAAGAGAGCTCCGAAGAGGATAATTCTGACATTAGCAATATTGTCGGAACTAGCAAGATTACCCGCAATGGTAGAATCTTCTCTCTGGATATTGCCCCTCTAATGACAGTCTTTGGACCCGTGGTCGTTCCGAAGATTACCTATGTACCAGTGATTGTACCTGCAAGCATACCCACCGACAAAGACAATACAATTCATATCCCTACTCCTATTACTGAGAATAAAGGAAGAAACGTTCAAGAAGAGTCTGTCCGGATGAAGGCTCAATCGCTAGCTATTCCCGAAACATCCAAGAAGGAGATGGAAGAAATCCTGAGGATAATAAAGAAAAGTGATTATGATGTGGTTGAACAGTTGGGGAAAACCCCTTCTAAGATCTCTATGCTAGCCCTGCTGATGTGCTCTGAAGCACATGCCAAAGCTCTGGTAAAATTTCTGAAGACAGCTCATGTGCCGCAAGAGACGTCCGCTGACCAATTCCAGGATTGTGTGGCCAGTTTGACAACTGATAATGGCTTGGGTTTCTCCGATGCTGATTTGACACCCCGAGGGAGAAAACACAACGAGGCATTACATGTCTCAGTAGAGTGTAGAGGAACAACCCTAGCCCATGTCTTGGTTGACACGGGGTCATCTTTGAACGTCTTTCCGAAAAAAGCCCTTGACAGATTGGATTGCGAGGGGCTGACTTTAAAACCCAACAACATAATGGTGAGAGCATTTGATGGTTTGAAGAGGATGGTCCACGGGGAGGTGGACATCCCAATAAAGGTGGGAACTCAGGTTTTCAACTCAACCTTCTATGTGATGGACATCCATCCTTCTTATTCCTGTCTGTTAGGACGCCCCTGGATCCACAACATCGATGCTGTAACCTCCACATTGCATTAGATGTTGAAGTACCCAGTCCAAGGAAAGATCATAATTGTCCATGGGGAGGAGGAGTATATGATTAGTCATCTGAATTCTTTCCGATATGTGGAGTTGGATGGCGAATTCATTGAAACCCCTTTCCAACATTTTGAAGAATTCTCTCCAGAAGTAGCGGCAACCAAGGCAGTATCCTTGATTCCTAAGATCACAAGACCTCTACCTCAGATGTCACCTCTAAAGGATGTAAAGGCAGTAGTGGAAGAAGGGGGATGCACCATCTGGGGTCTGCTTCCAGACATTCCGTACAAATCAAACAAGTTTGGCTTGGGGTTTACTTCGACTGCTCAGAAGGCCGTGCGCCGTGCCCGTGCTGGGGGGCCACCTGTGAGGATTAGCAACCAAGGTGTTAATGCAGTAGAAGACAATGAAGAGGATGGCAGCTTGGAAGATTGGATATTTCCTACTGTCAGCGGATGACTTAACAACTGGGAAGCCAGAGACTTTGTCCCAATAAATTTCATCGCTCAGTAATTTATCTTTTACATTTCTGTTGGACTTGTAATATTCATGAACAATTCGCACTTTAAAAACCTTGTGTCTTACCCGAGGCACAATGGTCCATTTGTAAGGGTTTTTATTTCATCTACATATGACATTCAATGAATCATGGACGTTTTTTCATATATAAACCTTTTATGCTCATTGTCTTTCTTTTACATTTTATTGTTTTAAGATGGCTATACCCTTACACACACCCACACTCACAAATGCAGGTACCCTTCCATTCCGGATCCCATGGGTAACGATACTGCTATAGCCTTCAGTGACTCTGAAGATCTGATCTACCAAGCCGAATACGAAGGTGAGGAAGATTGTGAGGTGCCAGGGGAATTGGCCAGACTATTACAACAAGAGGAAAGAGCTATTCAACCTCATGAGGAGCTGTTGGATACAATCAACTTGGGTACCGAGGGGGATAAAAAGGAAATCAAAGTGGGTGCCAATCTAGAGCCGAGTGTCAAGGAGCGCCTAATTCAGCTATTGCATGATTATGTTGAGATCTTTTCCTGGTCATACGAAGACATGCCGGGACTCGATACAGACATCGTGGTACATCATCTACCTACAAGAGAAGAATGTCCACCAGTGAAACAAAAAGTCCGCCGCATGAGACCTGACATGTCAGAGAAGATCAAAGCAGAAGTTATGAAACAGTTCAATGCTGGATTTATGGATGTTACTTCCTATTCTCAATGGGTGGCCAACATTGTTCTCGTGCCTAAAAAGGACGGCAAAGTAAGAATGTGCGTGGATTATAGAGATTTAAACAGGGCCATCCCTAAAGATGATTTTCCACTTCCACACATCGACATCCTGGTTGACAATACAGCCCAGCACAAAGTATTTTCTTTCATGGACGGATTCTCAGGCTATAACCAGATTAAAATGGCACCTGAGGACATGGAGAAAACTACATTTTTCACACAGTGGGGTACGTTCTGCTACAAAGTGATGCCATTTGGACTGAAGAATGTCGGGGAAACCTATCAACGCGCCATGGTAGCTTTGTTTCATGATATGATACATCATGAGATTGAGGTCTACGTAGATAACATGATAGCCCGATCACAAACTGAAGAAGAACACCTTGATCACTTGCAAAAGCTGTTTGTCAGATTGAAGGAGTACAAACTAAGGTTAAACCCGAACAAGTGCACATTCGGAGTCCGGTCCGGTAAACTCTTAGGTTTCATTGTCAGCAACAAAGGCATCGAGGTTGATCCTGCCAAGGTCAAAGCGATACAAGAAATGCCTGCTCCTCGCACTGAGAAGGAAGTCAGAGGTTTTTTGGGACACCTAAACTATATTTCCAGATTCATTTCTCACCTAACGTCTACTTGTGAACCAATCTTCAAACTATTGAAGAAAGATCAAGGAGTCAGATGGAATGATGAATATCAGATTGCTTTCGATAAAATCAAGGAGTATTTACTAGAGCCTCCTGTCTTGATGCCACCAGTCGAAGGAAGACCGCTAATCATGTATCTGACCGTTTTAGAGAACTCAATAGGGTGCATATTAGGGTAGCATGACGAGTCTGGCCGGAAAGAGCACGCTATTTACTACCTGAGCAAAAAGTTTACCGACTGTGAAACCAGATATTCACTGCTCGAGAAAACTTGTTGCACTCTGGTATGGGCTACTCGCCGGCTAAGACAGTATATGTTGACTCATACCACTTTGCTGATATCTAAGATGGATCCGATAAAGTACATCTTTGAGAAGCCTGCTCTGTCTGGAAGGATAGCTAGATGGCAGATGATCCTAACAGAATATGACATATAGTATACGACCCAAAAAGCTATAAAGGGCAGTGTGCTAGCTGATCATCTTGCTCATCAAGCTGTAAAGGATTATCAGTCCATGAAATTTGAATTCCCTGAGGAAGACATCATGACAGTAGACAACTGTGAAGAGATCAGACCATATGACGGACCTGGACAAGGATCCCGATGGACCCTGTTCTTTGATGGGGCATCCAATGCACTTGGTAACGGTATTGGTGTTGTACTCATATCTCCGGAAGGATGCCATACTCCTTTCACTACCAGATTTTGCTTCAACTGTACGAACAACATGGTAGAATACGAAGCATGCATCTTTGGTCTCAAGGCTGCCATAGACTTGGGAATCAAATCTTTAGATGTGTTTGGGGATTCAGCTTTGGTCATCAGTCAGATCAAAGGAGAATGGGACACTAAGCACCCAAACCTTATCCCTTACAAAGAACATGTTTTGATGTTGTTACCATATTTCGAGCAGATTACCTTCGAGCACTTCCCGCGAGAAGAAAATCAGCTAGTAGATGCTCTAGCCACAATGTCATCTATGTTTAAACTTAATTTGGATAACGATGCTCCCCAGATCACCATTGAACGAATGGACGAACTAGCACACTGTCACGAGATTAATACCGAAGAAGTAGTGGACCAACCTTGGTTTCATGAAGTCAAAAGGTATCTCGAGGCTCAAGAATATCCAGAAGGAGCTTCAATCAATGATAAAAAGTTCCTAAGGAGATTCTCTACTAAGTTCTTCCTAAGTAATAGCATCCTGTACAAACGTAATCATGATTCTATTCTGCTCCGTTGTGTGAATAAGATTGAAGCTGAAAAGATTATGGCTGAATTGCATGAAGGTACCTTTGGCACTCACTCTAGTGGGCATACGACGGCGAAGAAAATCCTACGGGCAGGCTATTATTGGTCTACCATGGAAGCAGACTGCTATCAACACTCTTGGACCTGTCATAAGTGTCAAATCTATGCAGACAAGGTGCACGTGCCTCCGGTTCCTCTAAATGTCTTAACAGCTCCTTGGCCCTTCGCTATGTGGGGAATCGATATGATTGGGGAGATCAAGCCTACAATCTCCAATGGACATCGCTTCATTCTAGTGGCCATTGACTATTTCACCAAATGGGTCGAAGCAACTTCCTTCGTATCCGTTACTAAGAATGTTGTTGCCCACTTCATCAAGCAGAATCTCATTTGCCGGTACGGTATCCCAGAAAGGATCATCACTGATAACGGTACGAACCTTAATAATACTATGATCACCGCCTTGTGCGAGCAGTTCCAGATTCAACATCATAATTCATCCCCTATCGACCAAAGATGAATGGTGCAGTCGAAGCTGCTAATAAAAATATTAAAAAGATCATACAAAAAATGACAGTCACCTACAAGGACTGGCATGGGATGCTACCGTTTGCTCTCCACGGGTACCGTACCATGGCTCGCACATCAACTGGGGCAACACCTTATTCTTTGGTTTATGGCATCGAGGCTGTTTTACCTATTGAGGTTCAGATCCCCTCTTTGAGAATCATGAAAGATGCAGGTTTGAGTGAGGACGATTGGATCCAGACCCGACTTGATCAACTGAACTTAATTGATGAAAAGAGGCTTACTGCTGTTTGCCATGGTCAGATGTATCAAAAGCGGATGATTAAGGCTTTCAACAAGAAAGTCAGACGCTAGGTATATCAAGTTGGAGATCTAGTGATCAAGCGCATCATCTTGCCACAAAGTGATCCCAGGGGCAAATGGACTCCTACCTATGAAGGACCATTTGTAGTCAAGAACATCTTTTCTGGTGGGGCAATGATCTTAACCACCATGGACGGTGACGACCTGCCACACCCTGTAAACAAAGACATAGTCAAAAGATACTACGCATAAGAGACCCGCTAGGTTGACACACCTAGGCAAAACAAGGGCATCCCGGCGAACCAAAAAGGTTCAGGTAAAAATTAGGGATAAAATTTTAAAAAAAATTGTACACCCGGCAAGTTGAAAACCCGAAAGGGCGACTTGGGAAAAAAAGGGTTTCCTGGTGGACTGAAAACCCGAAAGGGCGGTCCAGGAAAAAGTTAGGGAATTAAAGCGTATGACTATGTCTCGTCGAATCACTTTGGGGACAACTTCAACCTCTTCACTGACAAACTCGGAGTACTGATCAATTTAATCATCTTTGGACGAAGCAACGAATGGACAAGATATTCAGAGATACGAAGGCTATAGCAGAATGGGAACCCCATGGGATTATCACATATAGCTATCTTTCTTTGTATAAATTTTTCCTATTTTCATGACACCATCCTCTTACTAGGATGTCTGTCTCTTTTGTACAAAATACTTATTCAAAGTAAATACAAAGATATCCCTTTCAAAGTACAGAAAAATATTTGCCTTTTTGTTTACACTTGTGTTTTATTTGCAAAAACGTCCAATGATTCATTAATGAACATATGCATATTGAACATAATTACTGTTTACAAATAAACAAAATGGAAAAGAACAATTACTGACAGGTTGAAAGAATAGGAAAACTTCTTTAGGCTATTCCATGAACAATCCCTACGGTACATCATTAAGATCCCCAATGGAGCTAAAACTTTTAATCCCAGCGGAAACCATTCAATTTCTCCAAATTCCCCAGCAAGTTGTCTTGAAGCCTGAAAAGCAACCAGATAACAGTTAAATTTTGTTTCTCCCCAACCTATTATAACTCCCCAGTAGAATGGCAGACGACCGAAACTCTTGAACTTTTTCCAAACAAGAATAAGCTTTTCCCCACAGAGCTTTCATTGTTCCCCAACAGAACGAGGATTCCTAGGATAATTCCCCAGTAGAAGTCATCAAAATTCTCTGGATTCCCCAAGCAAATTATTCAAGCAGTACATGGCATTACTCTCACAACAGAATTTTTGTCAATACTCCAACTTCAAGACATGAAGAATCAATATATCCTCAGCAAGCAGTCAAGGATTTATTTTCCTCAGCAATACAGCGAATCGGCTTACATGCGCATACATTACATCCGTATATCATAAACATTGACAAAACACATATATTACATCATACATTTCATGCAACATAACTTTGTGTTTCAGCTAATATTTTACCTTTT
Source organism: Vicia faba (assembly GCA_948472305.1). Taxonomy (NCBI): domain Eukaryota; kingdom Viridiplantae; phylum Streptophyta; class Magnoliopsida; order Fabales; family Fabaceae; genus Vicia; species Vicia faba. The sequence continues at coordinate 362,612,565 of OX451737.1, read as the reverse complement.
CAGGATAAGATTAACAGCTACCGTTAAATAATATGCGATCATGATACAGTTCAGATACGCTCCAGATACGGTTGCCATTCTATTGCTCATTCAGATCCAACTTCAAGATACAATTAAGATACGCTCCAGATACGGATGCCATTCTGTTTCTCATTCAGATTCAACCTTTTGATACAGTTTAGATACACTTCAGACACATAAGCCATTTTATTACTCATTCAGATCCAACTTCAAGATACAGTTCAGATACGCTCCAGACACGGATGCCATCCTGATACTCATTCAGTTTTCAAAATCAAGATACAGTTCAGATACGCTCCAGACACGGATGCCATCCTAATACTCATTCAGTTTTCAAAATAAGATACAGTTCAGATATGCTCCAGATATGGATGCCAACTTCAGATACAGTTCAGATACGCTCCAGACACGGATACCATCCTGATACTCATTCAGTTTTCAAAATCAGATACAGTTCAGATACGCTCCAGATACGGATGCCATTCTGTTACTCATTCAGATCTCAACTTCAAGATACAATTCAGATACGCTCCAGACACGGATGCTATTCTATTGCTCATACAGATTCTGTCTCCAGATACAGCTCAGATACGTTCCAGATGCGGACACCATTCTAATACTTATTATTCTGACTTACAACGTACAATTCAACAAACATTCTTGGATGGCATCTACAAGCCCAACTCCAACAAGATTCTATCACCTCTACAAATGGTATCTTTAAGCCCATTCCCTCAACTATACTTTGTCGAGTGCAAATTTATGGGCACTCTAGTGTCCAATCATCTTTTACCTTCGAGTCACGAACGACAAAGCTCGCCAATCTAACTCTTAAGGTTCAAGAAGATTGAACAGGGGAAGCTGTTGTACCCCAAAATTCGCCCTCTCATTCTTCAGGAAAATCATCCTGGATTCTCAAAGTTCTCTCTTAAACGAATCCAAGCCTTGAATTATCTTTTCTTTCCAAGCAAGCCATTTACAAGGGCAAAGTAGTCATTTGGAAGCTCAAAAGTCAAATTTTTACCTTGGAAAAGTTAAATTCTAAATACTTAGATTTTTTTCTAAAGTATTTGAGAAAAAATGACACTTCAGAACTTCTGAACCAACCTCCAGGCAGAACTCGGTCAGAAGTTGCAAACTTAGCTCAACACATAACATTCAGTCAGAATGAGGCTCTTCAGCAGCTACGCCAACTCAGTTAGAAGTTGTAAACGTGGTTCAGCATGTAATCATTCAGTCAGAACATGGCTCTTTCAGCAGTCACGCAAGTTCAGTCAGAGTTTGCTGGAGGAATGCAAAGAAAGCAAGGAAGCCTCAAAACTCCTTCAGAACATACTGGAATCAGAAGATGAAGGGGTCAGAAGAGTGGGTGTTACACTGAAATATAATCTCTAAGTCCAGAATTTTCAGAAGCAAGTCCAAAGAACATGCTAGAAAGTCTGGAGAACCCTCAGAATTTGCTGAGGCAACCGGATACTAAGATCAGAGTTTGAGTGCGTTATATGCTGAAGCAGGAACTGTTGGCTCAGATAAGTAATGATGCAAATATCATGTTATAAGATTTCTTGGTCTTGACCAATCTCATCACCATTTAATGCTCATTAATGCTCACAACTACTTTTGAACATTTGTCCAAATGGTCTCCCCACGTGCAACATAACAAAGTTCCTATGCAGATTTAGGTATGGGTTCATGCGCTACTTTTCGCTCATGGGTGTCACTTTTCCTTAATCCTCGCTTACTAACCCAGCCTAGGCTCAAAGCTGTCAATCATCACAACTTTTTATGAACCTTTCTTCAAAAATAAGTCAGCATCTAATGCATGATATTGGCGCCACTTAACGTTTAAAAAACCCAGAAAGCTTTGCCTATAAATAGAGCACCATTGTCCATTGAAAAAGGGGGAACATCAAAAAAATTGCTAGAAAAGAAACAGAAATTTTTTAGCAAGAAAACACCTTGAAACTCTGTCAAATTCCTAGTGTTTCAAGAGCCTTAAACACAACTTTGAATCTCCTGCCTCAAAATTTCATTTGCACCCAATTTGTTTCTTGACTAAAGAACGCCCATACAGTTTCTGACCACATATATACTCTCCATCCACCCATATCAAGAATTTGTCCAGAACACTATCAGAGTTTAGATTAACTCCAGTTCACAGAATTTCTTCTAATAGCAAGGTAAGCACCTACTGACTCTCATCACACTGTTTAAGCCTCATCAGATTTGCATGCTCAAGAAACACAATGTAGATATCATGCTGCCGTTGTACATGTTTTGAGATTTTCACGCCTCTGTATGTTTAAGTAGGAAGTGAATCAGTACATAACTGGTTTGTGACCTTTTTGGTTCTGTCTTCTGAAACGCTATGACACTTGCTGAGACTGTCCTAGGCATGCCTTTTGTTTTGTGGAAAAATAATCAAACTGCAGATATTCTGATTAGCACAGGGGGAAACCAAGCTCTGACTTTGACGCCAGCACTTCTGAGGCCTATTTTGTTATCAGTAATATCAGAACTTCTGAAAATTACTGTGTTTCCAGCAGGATCAGAACTTCTAACCCCCCTCCCACTAACAGATTTCTGTTTTTTAGCGCACTGGGGTCAGAACTTATGACCTCCCCACTAACAGGTTTATGTTTTGCAGCACACCAGGGTCAGAAGTTCTGACCTATACATTTTAACTAACAGGTTGATATCCTGTAGCAGGCCAGGGTCAGAACTTCTGACTTCCTCTCAACAGCGCGCTGACCCCCTCCTTCTTTCTTTTTTTCTTCCCCTTGTTATTTTTCTTTATTTTTCTCGCTGGATTCCTTATTCATAAGTGTGTACCCCCACCCCCTAAATATTGTAATAGTGTAGGACTTTACATTTCTGCATTTTTATCGCTTTCAATTGTAAATGCTAGCAATTAGGATATGTATGGCAAGATAAAATCAATGAAATAGAAAATCCTAATTCAAGATAAAATCATGCATGCAATAAAACACACTTGCACACAAACACCCTTAAGGTTTCTCTACTTGGTTGCCTTATACGAAAATAGCCATATTACGCATGCAAAGTATCTTGGTAAAACAAACAAAATCAAAAGATCATAGTCCCTCGATGACGCTATCAACGTTGCCTTATAAAATGATCTTAGTCCCTCAAAAATGCTAAGATACTTTGCAACATTGCCAATCATAGTTATACGATGACCCACGCCCGTCCCGTTTACATCGAAAGATAAGGTTGCTTACCAAAACCAATGGTAAGTCAACAATGTCAAAGGAATAGAAAATGTACAAGAAAAACATTTGAGTAGGTAGATAGCTTCTAAGTTACTTGCTCCATTTCAAATAATCCTTTCTATTTTCAAAAACAAATATGCACATATTTCAAACCATCTTACTAAACATTGAAAACATTTTCAAAAGACAAACATCTTTGTATACATTCTTATGAACGAGAATCATTACAAAGATTGCCTAAACGAATGGCCTCTTTTACAAAATACTTTCAAAACCACACTGTTGTACCTCAAAATTTGCCCTCCCATATTCTTCAAAGTTTATCAAGAATCATCTTCAAATGGTTCAAGATTCCTCAAGGGTTGCACAGTCCAAATGCCTCCTAAGCCAGTCAAAATTAGGGTTTTGGTTCCTTCAAAGAATTTGAGGTTTTCAATGACTCAATCAAGTCTCATATGCCTATATACATCCTAAAGCATCCACATGTCAAGTATCAAGACTCACAAAGGTAAAATCAACAGTCAAAAGCCCTATTTGGTTCACAATCAACTGCAGGGACAAAATGGTCATTTGGTAGTCAAAAGTCAAATTTTTTGGTCAACATCTTATTTTGAGCACACAATCATCATTTGATCAAGTCTTGATCATGATTCCTCAAGAATGGTTCAAAAATCATCAAAGATGCAAAAGTTACTATTTTTGGACAGTTGAAAAGTCAACTGTAACTTGACCAAGGCATAACTTTTTCATGGTTCATCAGAAAAATCCCATCCAATGCTCATTTTGAAGGGGATGACATTTCCAACAACTCATATTCACATTCCAAGTCCAAGAAATGCTCTCACAAAAAGTTATTAATTTCTACATTATAGGTCAATTTCAAAAGTCAACAAAAATGCACTTTAAGTCAAAGACCATAACTTGAGATTGGTATATCCAAATGACATGGGACCAAAGGAATTGGTTAGAGGACTTCAAGACCTTTCCAAAATGTCCAAGAACATGTTCATATGATCAAAATTGAGCAAGATATGCATTGAAGAAGTTGGGAAATTTTTATGAATTTGCAAAAGTCAACTTTGTCCAAAACACATCATTTTTGCTAATGGGCCTCAAATTCCTTCTTGAAACTTTATCCAAGGCTTATGAACGACCCATTGAGATTAAATTGAATTATTTTCTTATTTTTATTAATTAATTGGATTTTTAATTGATTTTTAATTCATTTAATTAATTTAATTGTAGGAAAATATCAAGATATGATTTCCAAATCTTTTTGTGAAGCAAAAGTGGTCAACATATGCTGGAGATTTCGTGTGCACATCAAGGGGACCAAAATCTCCCAATTTGGCAAGGTTTTTCAATCAAAAAGATTGAAAAATATTTGATTGAAAATCAAATATGCAAACCATAATTCCATGGATCTTTGACCAAGATTTTAACCTAAATCCATTCCATTATAAGTACTGAACCTAAACCTAATCGTGCACACGTGAGATTGCTGCATACAGAGCCATAACCAATATTGAAAAATCAAGAAAAAAGCCAAAACTGTTTTCCAAGTTCCAGGCCCTTTCAAAGCAATTTGAGGATTCAAACACATTGCATAGATCCCCAGGAACGTGTAGGGATCAAAATCACGTGCTAGAACTCAAGGAAACGCCAAGAACAGTCGTACGGTTTGCATAATTTTCTCAGAATCGAAATTCATTGTTCATGCATCATTAACACGATTTGTTGTTTGTTTTGTATTGTATGAGTCCACAGGAAGCTAATGGTGTGAGTTAATTGCCTTGAAACGTCCTGAATCATAAACCACCATGAACGATTTCTAGGTTTTCCAAGCTCTAAAATTGGGGCTTTATTATTTAGGAAAATTAAGCCTCAAGAGACCTATGATTAAAATCGTCTGAACAAGACGAACATACTGGACATCTCGCGAACAATTTATATTCATCCTACGCCTATTCGCTATTTTTGGTCGATACAATTTGTGGGGGTTAAAAACCCCCGCTATTTAATCTTTGTTTTGCAGGTTTAGTGAAGAAGACGATGACGTGCTAATGCCTGGTTGGTCCATTCAAAAGATAACGCGCGTTTTTTGTTTCCAGCATAAGGATTAGTTTTGATATATTATTTTTATTGATTATCATAATATCAACGCGTGCAGGTTGGCTCAGTGGTTAGTGTGCTGTCTGGAAACCATTGGGACCTGGGTTCGATTCCCAGGTCCCCCCAAACGCTTGTTTCTATTTTTTTCTAATACGTTCACGTGCAGGCTTTACAATGCGTTCCACCATACACCTCAACCATCCAGGCGCCAGGTGTTTACAAGCAACAATCCAAGGGCCAAAGATGGAAGACTATGGTACTACCTAGTCAATGAACACGCAGTTAATCCCAGAAGTCAACGCAGGTTTGAGTTAATGGGCCTGAAATTTCCAGCATAAACCTCCATATTTGGGCCATCACCCCCCCTGGTTAAATATTTTCTCTTTTATTTTTCTTTTACTAATTTCTAACTATTATTATTATTATTATTATTTATTTAACTAACATAATTAATATTATTTTCATAATAAATCCAGTAAATATTTATATTATTATTATTATTATTATTAAATTTCACCTTAATTATTATTTTTGTAAATAAATGTAAATTAATTAATTTAGTCTTTTTATTAGGTTTAATTTTAATCTTTTTTCATAATAAATAAAATAAACTTAGAATTAAGGTTTTTCTTTTGACAATTTTAATTCCTTTTCTTTTTATTTTTAAGACATTAAAAAACACATAAAAAATACTTTCTCTTGTAATTAATTAATTAATTAGTAAATTAGGTTTAATATTTAATTAAATGCAAAAAAAGGACAAACTTCTTTCTTTTCTCAAAAAGGGTCAAAACCCTAAGGACGTCCTGATTCAATTTCTTTCGCGCGCATATTTATTTTTAATTCATTATTTTGATTATATTTATGTATCTGCTCCGAGAATGTAATAGTTAATTATGGCTTTTACCGCTTTCTTTTATTTTCTCGCAATTTATTTTTTCCAAAGGGGTTTGTTTTTGGCGATGTATATACCCGCGCCTTGTAATAGCGTAGATTCAATTTTCCGCAATTTATTTTCCGCACAACTATTAACTACTAACTATGCATGCAAGACTTGTATGAAAAATAAAATCAATTTGTAGCTCACAAATACATGTGCAAAGATAATATGAACTGAACTTGACACACATGCACATGCCACTCTTAGGGTACGCCTCACTTGGTTGCCTTCGGTAAGTGGTCATCAAGTATAAGGTGTTTTAGAGGTCGCCCTTCTGTCTAAAGATCCAGTTGCCTCGAAACGGTTGCCTCGGATAAAAAGGATCTAGGACATTAGGGTTACCGCTAAGGCGTCCTACTATTGCTTTGGTGACCACATGTCCCTAATAACCGAATTGACCCGAATAACTCCAATGACGGTGCTACCTACTTCTCAATAGTGGGATAGTACTGTCTAAAGGACTCTTACACATCCTAATTCCTTAGAGTAGGTAGATTTCTCCTGGGTACTTGCTCTTTCAAAAAACAAAAACAACTTTTCGCACTTACACTTTCAAAAAGTTTTCAAACAAATACTTCATACACTCTTGAGGACTGATACAAGAGTTACCTAGAAGTTTTTCAAACTAAACTTTTTCAAAACCCACATACACTTGAAAAGCAAACAATTTTTGAAAACATAGTGAGCAAGTACCTAAGAGCCCATGGATAACCATGGATAGAAAGGGTGCTAACACCTTCCCTTTCTATAAATCTACCTCCCGAACCGAGAAACATTCTCGAAAAGGAATTTTGTTGTGCTTTTGTCCTTTCCTTGTTGGAGAACATAAAAGACGGTGGCGACTCTTGCTTACCGCGACATTTCGCGAACCAGCTTTAAAACAGTCAGTTCTATTTCCATCGATCACAGAACTGGCGACTCTGCTGGGGATTATTTAATAAGTGAGGTGTACCTTAGGATTAGACCACTCTTATGTTTTCAATTGTATGTCTTGATTGCTTTTATATTTGTGGGCTTGCATCGGAGTTTCATAGATCCTAACCCGGATCTGGGGAATACCCTTTAGGTAGCATAAGCTGCGAGGGACCTGTCCGGCGTAGACCGACACGGGTGAAGCAGTGGCTACATTGGTGTGACACCTTGGTCTGTACCGATATCCCTTGTGTTGGAACGAGGAGAATATGGGTCTTCTGAGGAGTCATTAAGCACCAACCGACCTTAGAACCCTAAATTGAGCCAACTTGGCCATAGAACAGTAGCAGTATGCTACACTCATTGAGGCTAAACTCTCGCGATGGTCCTGGCCGCAAGAAAAGATTGCGACGCTGGAGTTATGACCGATTGAGGGTAGTCAGTGATATTGAGATCCTCTAGAACCCGGTTACTATTTTCTAGGACAGGTCTTAACCAACTGAAACTGAAAGAGGGTAGTACCTAAACTTCATGCTGGCCTAAACTCTAAGGGCTCTCTGTGCGACTTGTGTGCCTTCAAACTTGACTACTTGCATATTCTTGTTATCTGACAACGTGAGTTCCATGCAGGTTTTGTTTACAGTCCTTAATTTGGGCTTATAACAGGGTTTACTTATGTCACTCCACGCATAGCATAACATCATACCATCATAACATTGCATGCATCCGGCATAAGGACTAATCCATTTCAAGGATCTCAAGGGTTTGCGATGCAGGTCATGATGAATCAAAATGTCTAGCAAGGGGCATAGAGGATTTATTTTCCTCTAGCCAAGGTTGTTCAGAAATCCAGGCACGATAACTTGAGTCAGGGGCTATGACCCACTCGATATGGTGAGCCTTGACCCTTGAAGAAGGAATCTCAGTAACACGAAGCTCCTTCAATCAAGCTGCAAAATTCAAATTCTAACAATTTTCTTGTTTATCCCGCGAGATCCTTGAAAACATTGCATGCATATCATACATATCATTGCATTACAGGTACACTTTTTACAGGTCACTTACCTTCTTCGCTGTTTATTTCAGCAATCATCATGAATTCTGAGCCTACTACTGAACAAGCCATCAAGGCCCTCCAGGCCCAGAACGCCCAGTTCCAAGAGTTAGTCATGAGCTTAGCCCAGGGTCAACAGGAATTGAAGACTCTGTTTTTGAAGAAGAAGAAGAAGAGGACTGTTTTGTTCAACACTAGACACAGATCTGGGGATAGATTACAAAATGAGGCTGATCTGGCTACTTCCTCTATGGGGAAAGACAACCCCCAAGAGAGAAGGGTTCCTAGTCCCATGGTCTCAGACAACGAGACGGATTTCAATGATGAACAGTACCCTCCTGCTGAGGACAGGTACAAACAGCTGGAGGACCGTCTAAGCGCTATAGAGATTCAACATGTGCCCAGGTTGGATTTTGGAGATCTGGGTTTATCTTCTGGGGTGGTGATCCCACACAAGTTCAAGGCACCTGCCTTTGTGAAGTACGACGGGGCTTCCTGTCCTAAGTTGCATCTCAGATCATACGTAAGGAAGATCCAACCGTATACTACAGACAAGAATTTATGGATCCATTTCTTCCAGGAAAGTCTTTCAGGGACTCAACTCGAATGGTTATATCAGCTGGATGGAGCCAGAATTCATAACTGGGAGGACTTGGCTACTGCGTTCTACAAGCAGTATCAGTATAATTCTGACCTCTCTCCTACGCGTACCCAACTCCAGGGTATGTCACTAGAGACGGGTGAAGGATTCAAGGAGTATGCTCAAAAGTGGAGAGACCTTGCTGGAAGGGTGCAGCCACCTTTAACGGACCGTGAACTCGTTGATATGTTCCTGGGGACTCTGTCTGGTCCGTTCTTCAACCATCTGATTGGAAATTCTTCTGCTGGGTTTACAGATCTGATCTTGACTGGTGAGAGAATAGAAGCTGGTATCAAGTCTGGGAAGATACAAAAGGGTGACTCCTCGAACACTGAGAAGAAACCATTCAAGAAAGAGTCCAATGCTGCGTACAGTCAGAAGAATCGTCGTGACCAACATGTAGGGGCAGTCCTGATCCCTGGTTCTACACCACGCCGACAACAGCAAAAGGGAAATCAGCGAAGGCCAGACGAGCTTAAAAGACAGTTCACCAACATCAACATGCCATTGTCACAAGCATTGCAGCATATGTTGAAGATGAATCTGATTGAGGTGATAAACCCTCCTGCAAATCCTAAGACTTCTTATCCAAATTACAACCCAGATGCGAGGTGTGCCTATCATTCCGGTAGCCCGGGGCACGATATTGAGGATTGTTGGGCGCTGAAATACAAGATTCAGAATATGATTGATGCTAAGGAGATCGAATTCGAGCCTGCTGAGACTCCCAATGTGATCACTGCTCCCTTGCCAAAACATGGCTAGGATTGAGAAACTTTTGTTCATTTGAATTCTAATATTGTATTTTTCTTTGCTTATTCAAACATTTGTTCATGTCAAACTTGGTTATTTCATTAATGCATTACACGTGTCTGTTTTGAAGTAATTATGTTCACTATGCTTAAAACTGCTTTCATTTTTTGATGTTCAACTCTCGATTGAAAATTCTAAGCCTTTTGAGGGAGGATGACGAAAACGACACCCCGACCTTCACAGTATGCTTTTGAACAGACCCTGCTGATGAGGTACAGGCATTGTTTCAAATCCTAAACAGTGGAGTTATAAGGAAGGTAATCCCTCGTCAACCCCTTCGAGCCAGAGAAGTAGGAGTTTTTCTTTTCGAAAATTAAAACCCTTAATCATAACCTGGGGCAGGGTAGTTCTCTCAGTTGATCCAAGTGCACAACGAATGGCACCAAAGAAGTCCTTACAAAACAAAAGACCGTGATGGTTCCGAATAATCATAAAGACAGGCAGTCGTTATCTTTCAAAACAAGAGCCCATGGATAACCATGGATAGAAAGGGTGTTAACACCTTCCCTTTCTATAAATCTACCTCCCGAACCGAGAAACATCTCGAACAGGAATTTTGCTGTGCTTTTGTCCTTTCCATGTTGGAGAACATAAAATACGGTGGCGACTCTTGCTTACTGCGACATTTCGCGAACCAGCTTTAAAAACAGTCAGTTCTATTTCCACCGATCACAGAACTGGTGACTCTGGTGGGGACTACTTAATAAGTGAGGTGTACCTTAGGATTAGATAACTATGTTTTCAATTGTATGCCTTGTTTGCTTTTATATTTGTGGGCTTGCATCAGAGTTTCATAGATCCTAACCCGAATCTGGGGAATACCCTTTAGGTAGCATAAGCTGTGAGGGACCTGTCCGGCGTAGACCGACACGGGTGAAGCAGTAGCTACGTTGGTGTGACACCTTGGTCTGTACCGATATCCCTTGTGTTGGAACAAGGAGAATATGGGTCTTCTGAGGAGTCATTAAGCACCAACCGACCTTAGAACCCTAAATTGACCCAACTTGGCCAAAGAATAGTAGCAGTATGCTACACTCATTGAGGCTAAACTCTCGCGATGGTTCTGGCTGCAAGAAAAGATTGCGACGCTGGAGTTATGACCGATTGAGGGTAGTCAGTGATATTGAGATCCTCTAGAACCAGGTTACTATTTTCTAGGACAGGTCTTAACCAACGAAACTGAAAGAGGGTAGTACCTAAACTTCATGCTGGCCTAAACTCTAAGGGTTGTCTTGTGTGACTTGTGTGCCTTCAAAATTGAACTACTTGCATATTCTTGTTATCTGACAACATGAGTTCCTTGCAGGTTTTGTTTACAGTCCTTAATCTGGGCTTATAACAGGGTTTACTTACATCACTCCATGCATAGCATAACATCATACCATTGCATACATCCTGCATAAGGACTAACCCATTTCAAGGATCTCAAGGGTCTGTGATGCAGGTCATGATGAACCAAAATGTCTAGCAAGGGGCAAATGGGATTTATTTTCCTCTGGCTAAGGTTGATAACTTGAGTCAGGGGCTATGACCCACTCGATATGGTGAGCCTTGACTCTTGAAGAAGGACTCTCGACAACATGAAGTTCCTTCAATCAAGTTACCAGATTCTAACAATTTTCGTGTTTACCCCGCGAGATCCTTGAAAACATTGCATGCATACATACATATCATTGCATAACAGGTCTCCCAGTACAGGTCACTTACCTTCTTCGCTGTTTATTTCAGCAATCATCATGAATCCTGAACCTTCCGCTGAACAAGCTATCAAGACCCTCCAGGCCCAGAATGCCCAGTTCCAAGAGTTGGTTATGAGCCTAGCCCAGGGTCAACAGGATCTGAAGACTCTGATTCTGAAAGAGAGGAAGAAGAAGAAGAGGACTGTTTTGTTCAACACTAGACGCAGATCGGGGAATGGATCACAGAATGAGGTTGAGCTGACTACCTCATCTATAGGCAAAGACAGCCCACAAGAGAGAAGGGTTCCTAGTCCCGTGGTCTCCGACAACGAGACGGATTATAATGATGAACAGTATCCTCCTGCTGAGGATAAGTACAAACTGCTCGAAGACCGGTTAAGTGCTATGGAGATACAGAAAGTGCCCGACCTGGACTTCGAAGATCTAGGTCTGTCTTCTGGGGTGGTGATCCCTCACAAATTCAAGGCACCTACTTTTGCAAAATACGACGGGGCTTCCTGTCCTAAGCTGCATCTCAGATCATATGTGAGGAAGATCCAATCGTACACTACAGACAAGAATCTATGGATCCATTTCTTCCAGGATAGTCTTTCAGGGACTCAACTCGAATGGTTCTATCAGCTAGATGGAGCCAGTATTCGAAACTGGGAGGACTTGGCTACTGCGTTTTATAAGCAGTGTCAGTACAATTCCGACCTTGCTCCTACGCGTACCCAACTCTAGGGTATGTCACTAGGGACGGGTGAAGGATTCAAGGAGTATGCGCAAAAGTGGAGAGACCTGGCTGGAAGGGTGCAGCCACCCTTAACTGACCATGAGCTTGTGGATATGTTCTTGGGGACCCTGTCTGGTCCGTTCTTCAACCATCTGATTGGGAGTTCTTCTGCTGGGTTTACAGATATGATTTTGACTGGGGAGAGAATTGAAGCTGGTATCAAGTCTGGGAAGATACAAAAGGGTGACTCCTCGAACACTGAGAAGAAACCATTCAAGAAAGAGTCCAATGTTGCGTACAGTCAGAAGAGTCATTGTGACCAACATGTAGGGGCAGTTCTGATCCCTGGTTCTACACCATGCCGACAATAGCAAAAGGGAAATCAGCGAAGGCCAGACGAGCCTAAAAGATAGTTCACCAACATTAATATGCCATTGTCGCAAGCACTGCAGCATATGTTGAAGATGAATCTGATTGCGGTGATAAACCCTCCTGCAAATCCTAAGACTTCTTCTCCAAACTACAATCCAGATGCAAGGTGCGCTTACCATTCCGATAGCCCGGGGCACGATACTGATGATTGTTGGGCGCTGAAATACAAGATCCAGAACATGATCGACGCCAAGGAGATCGAATTCGAGCCTTCTGAGACTCCCAATGTGATCACTGCTCCCTTACCAAAACATGGCTAGGATTGAAAAAACTTTTGTTCATTCGAATGTTCAAGTTGTATTTTTCTTTGATTGTTCAAACAATTATTGTCATGACAAACTCTTTTATTTCATTAATGCATTACACGTGTCTGTTTTGAAGTAATTGTGTTCACTATATTCAAAATTGCTTTTATTTTTTAATGTTCAACTCTCGATTAAAAAAAATTCTAAGCCTCTTGAGGGAGGATGACGAAAACGATACCACGGTCTTTACAGTATGCTTTTGGACAAACCCCGCTGATGAGGTACAGACATTGTTTCAATTCCTAAACACTGGAGTTATAAGGAAGATAATCCCTCGTCAACCCCTTCGAGCCAAAGAAGTTCGAGTTTTTCTTTTCGAAAATTAAAACCCTTAATCATAACCTGGGGCAGGGTAGTTCTCTCAGTTAATCCAAGTGCACAACGAATGGCACCGAAGAAGTCTTAACAAAGCAAAAAGACAGTGATGGTTCCGAATAATCATATAGACAGGCAGTCATTATCTCTCAGAAACAAAAGCCCAATAAGTCAAAACCTATGAAGGAGACTTACAAAACTGGGGCATCCCGCTGACTGTAATCACAAAAAGAAACAGTTCAGGCAAAAAAAAGGGATAACAAAATCGAAAAGAAAGAGGTCCTACAAACCCTCGACAAAAACTGACTTCCTATTCAAAATAAACTGTCAACATCCGAACCATCATTGGAATATCAGGACAAAGACTCAAACAAGGTCTAACGCACGATCAGCTGAGTTTAGGTTTGAAGAACATCACGAAGAACGGGTGGGTACAAATAAAAATTTGAGCCTTTATCCTTTGTTTCTTAAACCGTGAACCAGGCCATGTTACAACCCTTGAAAGTCCTATCTGAAGCAGGGGTTAGTTCGAAAGCATACAGTTACGAAAGGTATCCTGACTCCTTAAGGCTCACTGTAGAATCTTGAGTTGACATCACATTTTACAAAATTTGCTTGTTTTACTGAAAAAATGCATTTTCAAAAAACTTCAAGACATACATAAGCTTTGCATTCTTAAAATAACATTGTTTGCGTATGACTCTTTTGTTCGAACAACATAGAAATTCGCACGATGAATGTCCAGTGAACAGAAAAATCTTCTCAACAAAAGAGTCATCTCAAGAGGAAAAACACTTCCAATCAAGGGGCACGGCATGATCATGGTCTATCATCTGGGGCAGTTAAGTCAAGATTCAAGGAATCTCTCAAAATGCCAAACAGTCAGGGGCAAATCTTCGCCTGAGTCACTTGGGGCATTGGACATGAATTCCAGCGACGAATCTTGCCTGATCCGACATCTTCTGGTGGTATGGCACACGACACTACAGACAGTGACAACTCTCTGCACTCTGAGAGCATGGACATAGTCGAAAAAATACTACGCATAATCAAAGACCCGCTAGGTCGACTGGCCTAGGCAAAAATAAGCGCTTCCCGGTGAACCAAAAGGGTTCGGGCAAAAATAAGGGATGAAAAAAAAAATCTGTACACCCGGCAAGTCGAAAACCTGAAAAGGCGGCTTGGGCAAAAAGGGGTATCCCGGTGGACTGAAAACCCGAAAGGGCGGTCCAGGAAAAAGTTAGGGATCAAAAGCATACGACTATGTCCCGTTATCTCGTCACTCGCCTACCAGAAGAAGATTTGTCAAATCGGCAGTTATCAAGCACCACAGGCATCTTCTCCCGCAGAAACTGGGGCAATAAGAATTGTCTAAGCGATCTGGTTACTCTGTCCACCGAGGTGCCAAGGTAAGTTCAGCTGAAGAACATGACCAGGACACCTTCACTCCCCCCAGAGTAAGACAAGATTCAGCAATTCTCCCCAAGCATATTTGATCTCCCAGCAGCCCTAAAAAGGCACAGTATCCCTAGCAAGTCAGCGATACTCTCCCCAAGCAGAGTTAGTCTACTGTCAGCCTTAAGGAAGTTGGGTATCCCTAGAAGATCTCAACATTCCCCAGCAGAGTATGCAGATATTCCTAAGCAAACATCCCCGGCAGTCTTAATATTCCTCGACAGAAATATAAGATTGTTCCCCGGCGGAATACCAGACACCCCAGTGGAGCCATTTCCCCAGTGCAGTCCAAGAAGTTTCCCCAGGAGAGTTGAATCAATCTCCCCAGTAGATTCTGGAAGCTCATCCCCAGTAGAGTCTGGAAGCTTGTCCCCGGCAGAGTACAAATATCTCTCCCTGACCATGTTCAGAGGTTATTCCCCACCAGAGCCTATAACTGGGTTATCCTCAGCTAATTACAACGGAAAGATCGTCCTCGGCGAAGTTCTTCCTATCCCCAGCAGAGTTCATCAAATTCCCCAACAAAACATATCAACGGAATCCCCAACGGAGTCATCATCAAAATCTCAGCGAAGTATCTCTTCCCACAGAGTAATTCCTCGCAGAGTAATCTCTCCAACAAGTTTATTCCACAACGAAGTCATCTTCTCCTACCGGTTTATTCTTGCAATCATCATCCCCAGCGGAAACGAAGAACTCTACTCTTCAAACAGCAGCCCAGGATTCAACAAACTTCCCGGCATTCGTCAAGGATTTATTTTCCCAGACGAAAATACATTCATAAACATTTCACATTTTATACATCCTGCTTACATACATGATAAAGTGCATACGACACGATCTCGTTTTGAGAACATCATGGCATCATGCATTTCATACATCATGACATTGCATACAACTAATGTTTTGACTTTTCAGGAAAAGGTCAGTCCAAAGATGATTACCATCTACCTTTACAGTTCCAGATCAACACCGGTAACAAGCCAGGAAAATTCTGTGGACGACTGATCGTGGGATAATACCTAAAACCAGACAATACAATTATCTACTTGACAATCATGAAGCAACCCTACACCGGTTCCTTCTCTTTCAGATGAAGTTTTACACGGACTCATCGTCAGGCGACCCTACACCGGTTTCCTCTCCTTCCAAGATGAAGTTTTACATGGACTCATCAACAGGAAACCCTACACCGGTTCCTTCTCAATCTCAGATGTAGTTTTACACGGATTCATCATCAGGAAACCCTACACCGGTTCCTTCTCTTTCAGATGAAGTTTTACACGGACTCATCATTAGGCAACCCTACACCGGTTCCTTATCAGTGCAGATGAAGTTTTACACTGACTCATCATGAAGAACCCTACACCAGTTCCCTCTCATCTCCAAGATGTAGTTTTACACGGGCTCATCATCAAGGTAACTGTTGTACCCAAAAATTTGCCCTCCCATATTCTTCAAGATTTGCCAAGATCATGGTTCAAAATCTCTCAAGGGTTGCACAGTCCAATTGCCTCCTAACACAGTCAAAATTAGGGTTTTGGTTCTTGCAAAGAAATTGAATTTTTCAAGGGTCCAAACAACTCCCACATGCCCATATACATTGTCAATCATCCATATGTCAAGTTTCAAGACTCACAACATCAAATTGCACAGTCAAAAACCCTAAATGCTTCACAGTCAACTGCAGGGGCAAAATGGTCATTTGACAGTCAAAAGTCAAAATTTTTGGTCAACATCTTATTTTGAAGCCACAAACATCATTTGATCAATTCTTGATCATGATTCTCAAAGCATGGCTCAAAAAGTCTCAAGATGCAAAAGTTTCTATTTTTGGACAGCTGAAAAGTTAACTGCAAATTTACCAGGACATAACTTCTTCATGGTTTATCAGAAAAATTCCATCCAAAGCTCACCTTGAAGAGAATTACATTTCCTACAACTCATCTTCACACTTCAAGTCCAAGAAATGCTCTCACAAAAAGTCATCAATTTCAACATTATAGGTCATTTTCAAAAGTCAACAAAAAGGCACTTTAAGTCAAAGACCATAACTTGAGATTGGTAAATCAAAATGACATGGGACCAAAGGCATTGGTTAGAGGACTTCAAGACCTTTCCAAAATGTCCAAGAACATGTTCATAGCTTCAAAATTGAGCAAGATATGCCTTGCAGAAGTTGGGAAATTTTTGGGAATTTTGAAAAGTCAACCTTGCACAAAAGGCTTCAAAAATGCTAATGGGCCACAAATTCTTCCATGAATCATTACCCAAAGGCTATGCACGACCCATTGACCTCAAAGGGATGTATTTTCTTATTTTTGATTAATTATTTGAATTTTTAATCTTATTAATTCATTTAATTAAATTTAAATATGAAAAAATATCAAATCATGGTTTTAAATCTTTTTTGTGCAGCAAATATATTCATGATATGCAAAAGATCTCGTGCACCATCTCAAGGGGACAAAATCATCCATATTTGGCATGATTGGCATGGAAAAAGATTGAAAAAAGATGTGGAAAAATCAAAGATTGAAATCATTAATTCAATGGATTATGGGCTTGTTTCTTGACCTAATTCCATTCACCTACAAAGGCATAACATAACCTAATGCTCATGGACACGAAAAGGCGGCTAAGAACTCAGAACCAAAGTGCAAAATTTCCACAAAAAGTTGAAAACTGAAATCATAGTTACAAGGCGTTTCAAAGCACAACAAGCCTTCCAATACGTTCCTGACATTGCTAGGAACGTGTTGCAATCAAGAACCAGTCTCCATACCTCAAGAATTGGTAGAACAAAGTCACACTTTTCATGAATATGTCCATAATCGTTTTTTAATTTACATGCATTATTCATGAGTTTTAATTGTTGATTCTTACTAACAATGATATTCTGAAGCTGTTGGTACCATTCAATTGAACTATGGCTGCCTAAATAAGAATCCACCATTGTTGAAACCTATGGTTTCAGAAGCTTCGAATTAGGGATTTCTGTATATGGAAAAATTGGATCTCAAGACTTATGCCATTGAACTCAGGAGCTCCATACGAACACAACCATGATCTCGCGCCCTTTTTATATTGAGGCATATGCTAATCGCTATTTTCATGAATTGCATTTAGTGGGGGTTTAAAACCCCCACTATTTGTTTATGTTGCAGGCATAAAAACGAAGAAGACGCATGTTCCCATGCAATTTCCAGCCAAAGGTCCACTATACGCGTTCACATGCTAGCTTGCCACATAATCTGAATGATCAATCCAAAGGCCAGAACGTGCAGACCACCATACACCTGGGTCAACCATCAAGCATGTGATCCTGGAAAGTTAAAAAAGGGCTTCATTCTGATGGGCCAAATCACTTCAATTCACCTCCTAAATGGGCCTGATACCCTCCATGGTTTGCATTATTTTTTATTTTTATTTGATTTTCTTTTAATTCTTTTTAGTGTTTAATTATTTCTTTTAATTCCATAAAATAATTTTCATAATAAAAATAAAATACAGAAAATCAAAAAAAAATGTTTATTGTTATTAATATTAATTTCACCATTATATTTTTTGTAAATAAACTTTAATAATTAACTTAGTTAATTTAGGTTTTAAAACTTTAATCTTTTTCTTAACAAATTAAAATATGTAGAAATTAGGGTTTCTTAACACTCTCATCTTTTTTCTTAAATAAATTTCTCCCATTATTATTATTATTATTAATTACCAAATATTTTTGTAAATAAACATGTAATTTAATTAATTAGTGTAAATTAGGTTAAACTTTAATATTTTCTAAATAATTAAAAAACTGACTTAGAATTAGGGTTTCTTTTAATTTTTAATCTTTCTTTATTTTCATAAAACAAAAAAACCTAAAAAACATTTCTTTTCTTTAATTTAATAACTAATTAGTCTTAATTTCAATTTAATTTCAAAAGGGTCCAACGCCCTCGAACGTTCTATTTTCCTTCTTTTCGCACGTTATTTTATTTTCTTATGAATATTATGTAACTGCTGCCATGTAATAGTAACTAGGTTTTACTTTCCGCATTTTTATTAAAAACGGGTCTTTGTAATTTGGCGATGTATAGACCCGCGCCTTGTAATAGCGTAGGATTTACCTTTCCGCATTTAAATTTCCGCACTTTTAAATTCTAAACTTTGCATGAAAGAATGTATGGCCTAAATTAAAAACAAGTGTAGATCACCATGATACATGTACAAGATAAAACATAACATGAAAATAACACACAAATTCACACACCACTTCTAGGGTACGCCTCACTGTTGTCTTGCCTTCGAAACGTGGTCGTCGAGTATATGACGTTTTAGTAAGTCCTTATGTCCATGATATGATCCAGTTGCCTCGAAACGGTTGCCTCAGAATTAAAAAGGATCAATGGCATAAGGGTAGCTTCTAAGGTGTCCTATTGTTGCTCTGGTGACCACACTGTCCCTAACAAACGAATTGACCTGAACACCTCCAACGGTGGTGCTACCTACCTCTCAATGGTGGGATGGCACTACCTTAAGGACATTCACACAGCCTAATTCCTTAGGGTAGGTAGATGACTCATAGATACTTGCTCTATTCAAAAACAAATCAAAAACTCTTTTCACACCAACACTTTTCAAAAAGCTTTCAAAATAAGTTTTTCAAACACTCTTGAGGACTGATACAAGAGTCGATCTGAAATCTTTAAACGAAACTTTTTCAAACTCACTCACACTTTGAAAAGCAAACATTTTGAAAACACAATGAGCAAGTATCTAAGAGCCCATGGATAACCATGGATAGAAAGGGTTCTAATACCTTCCCTTTCTATAAATCTACCTCCCGAATCGAGAAACTATCTCATAAGGAATTTTGCTGTGCTTTTGTCCTGTCCATGTTGGAGAAAATAAAAGACGGTGGCGACTCTTGCTTCCGCGACATTTCGCGAACCAGCATTAAACAGTCAGTTCCAGATCCACCGATCACAGAACTGGCGACTCTGCTGGGGACTCTTATAAAGTGAGGTGTACCTTAGGACTAAGATCACTTGTGTTTTCAATTGTTGTGTTTGTTGGCTTTATTATTGTGGGCTGCATCGGAGTTACATAGATCCTAACCCGGATCTGGGGATACCCTGTTAGGTAGCATAAGCTGTGAGGGACCTGTCCGGCG
Organism: Vicia faba; assembly: GCA_948472305.1. NCBI lineage: Eukaryota > Viridiplantae > Streptophyta > Magnoliopsida > Fabales > Fabaceae > Vicia > Vicia faba. The sequence goes on along the minus strand of OX451737.1, from coordinate 362,592,751 downwards.
TAGACCGACATGGGTGAAGCAGTGGCTATGTTGGTGTGGCACCTTGGTCTGTACCGATATCCCTTGTGTTGCAACGAGGAGAATATGGGTCTTCTGAGGAGTCATTAAGCACCAACCGACTTTAGAACCTTAAATGACCCAACTTGGCCAATAGAACAGTAGCAGTATGCTACGCCCATTGAGGCTAAACTCTCGTGATGGTTCTGGATGCAAGAAAAGATTGCGATGCTGGAGTTATGACCGATTGAGGATAGTCAGTGATATTGGGATCCTCTAGAACCCATTTACTTCTGATAGGACAGGTCTTAACCCACAAACTGAAAGAGGGTAATACCTAGACCCCATGCTGGCCTAAACTCTAAGGGCTTGTCTTGTGTGACTTGTGTGCCTTATCATGTTTGCCTTTGTGAATATTTGTGGTGTGCTTTATCATAACATCATGCCATCATAAACATTGCATGCATCCTGCATAAGGACTGACCATTTCAAAGACAAGAGGGTTTCACCTTTGCTCTGTTTTGTAGGACATCATGATGCCTATGCGAAGGAATACTATTCGGTTCAACTTTGTTCACCCACCTGAGTTGCTTGAAGAATTGGTTAGCAGAATTCCAAATACTACTTCCTTCATCCAGAGGCATGGTTCTTTTCTCAGTTTAGTCACGGCAAAGTGGGACCAACAACTGATGAGTGTCCTGACACAGTTTTATGACCCTCTGTACCAGTGCTTCACCTTTCAAGACTTCCAGCTGGTCCCTACCCTGGAAGAGTTCTCTGATTTTCTTGGCATCCCTATCTTGGATCAGACTCCCTACACTGGTTGGGAAAAGACTCTTAGGCTTGAGGAGATTGTTGCAGCTCTTCCTTTGACCCACGAAGAAGTAATGGACAACTGGGTGACTAGAAGCAAAGTTAAGGGTTTCTTGGCCAAGTTTCTGATTGGTAAGGCTAACAGTTTCTGGAATGACCTGGACTTTAGGGCGTATGAATACATCCTGGCTCTCTTAATCTATGGTCTAGTCTTGTTTCCTAATCCCGATAACTTCATTAACGTCACTGCCATAAGGTTCTTCATGTCTCGGAACCCTGTGCCCACTCTCTTGGGTGACATCCTGTAACAACTTTATGCTCGTACTGCTCAAAGACGAGGAACTCTGTGGTGTTGTATCCCTTTGTTAGTGAGGTGGCTTATTTCGCACCTCCCTAAGTTCGTGCTGAAGAAAAAAGAAGGAAGATGTTGGGCTCATAGGTTAATGTCTCTCACTGATAAAGACATCATTTGGACTCTCAGAGGTTTGGATGAGGTAGCTGTTATTGATCGTTGCAAAGAATATCCTAATGTTCCTTTGATTGGTACCCAAGGAGGAATCTCTTATAATCCATGTCTAGCTCTCCGACAGTTTGGAAGATCCAGAAGAGCAGGGCCTCATGAGATGTTGGTGACTCACATCAGTTTTGAGTTTCAGGTAGATAGTGACGAGCTGCGTCGTAGATTCATCAAGGCTTGGGACAGAATTCACAAAGCTGACCCACAAGAGTTAGGACCAAAGACTTCTCTACCTATGGAAGCCTACTACAAATGGATCCGCATCCGTGCTCAGAAGTTAGGTATGCCGTACGAAGCTGTCAGACCCATCATTCTTGAGTATCATGATAGAGATGGGGTTCCTCCAACTGTCCTCCCTCCTCAGATACCTACCGATCTTGATACACTAAAGAGGTCTTGGGCGCAACTGCGAGAAGAACGGGATTCTTATCAGGAAAAGTTTAACGAGCAGGAATTGAAGATCCAGAAGCTAACAAAGCAGTTGGAGAATGAGCGAGTTCTGAATGACTACATCCGTACTGAGAAGAGGAGACCCTGGGATCAATGATGAGCTTTGGATGTTCTTTTACAGTTTTATTTCCCTTTTCAGTATTTTCATTTTATATAACGCCTAAGGGCAACCTGTTGAACAATTCGAATTTCAAAGTTGAATCTAATAAAGTGTGTTCTTTTTTTGTTTACAAAGTTGATTCCCGATTGTCTTTGAAAACATAAATCATACGCATTCCATTCATCATGTGCATAGCAGGTACTCTTCTTTTCAGGTTGCTTAATGTTCTTCGTTGTTTATTTCAGCATCATGAACCCTGAATCATCTACCGAGCAGTCCATCAAGGCCCTTCAGGCTCAGAACGCCCAATTCCAAGAGCTAATCATGAGTTTGGCCCAAGGTCAAGAGGAGTTGAAGGCTCTGCTGGTCAAGAAAAAGAAGAAGAGAACTGTATTGTTCAATACTGGCCGGAGGTTTGGTAATGCACTGCAGAATGAGGTTGATCAATCTGGTTCTTCTGTAGGAAAAGGCAGTCCCCAGGGAAGGGCTCCTAGTCCGGTGGTCTCTGACAACGAGACTGATTTTAATGAGGAGCAGTATCCTCCAGCTGAAGACAGGTACAAGCAGTTGGAAGACCGTCTGAATGCCATGGAAATTCAACAAGTGCCTGGTTTGGATTTCGGAGACTTGGGTTTATCTTCTGGTGTGGTCATCCCACACAAGTTCAAAGCACCATCTTTCGCAAAGTATGACGGGGCGTCTTGCCCTAAGCTACATCTCAGATCTTATGTGCGGAAGATCCAGCCGTACACTGTGGACAAGAACTTATGGATCCACTTCTTCCAGGAGAGTCTTTCAGGGACTCATCTCGAATGGTTCTATCAGCTGGATGGAACCAAGGTTCGTAACTGGGAGGAGTTGGCTACTGCTTTTTACAAGCAGTATCAATATAATGTCGACCTCGCTCCTACACGTACCCAACTTCAGGGTATGTCGCTAGGATCGGGAGAAGGTTTTAAAGAGTATGCGCAGAAGTGGAGGGACCTGGCTGGCAGGGTGCAGCCACCATTAACCGACCGTGAATTGGTAGATATGTTCTTGGGGACCCTATCCGGGCCGTTCTTCAATCATCTCATTGGCAATTCATCTGCAGGGTTCACAGATCTCATTCTGACTGGGGAAAGGATAGAGGCTGGTATGAAATCAGGAAAGATTCAGAAAGGTGCGTCCTCAAGTTCTGAGAAGAAACCTTTTTAAAAGGAAGCCAATGCTGTGTATGGACCTAGGAGGCAGAATAAACCAGAACGCCGCCAAACTGTCAACGCGGTGGTAATTGCAAAGCCTGCTGCAGCTCCTCGGCAACCCAACCAACCAAGGGGTGAGAGACCCAGAAGAGAATATACCCGGATGAGTATGACCTTGTCACAAATCTTGCCGCAACTGCTATCGTCCAACTTGGTAACCGTCAGAGAGGCTCCGAAGGTGGTGAATACAACCTCTCCGAAGTATAATCCAAATGCCCATTGTGCTTATCACTCTGATAGCCCGGGGCATTCTACTGATGATTGCTGGGCCCTGAGAAATAAGGTTCAGGACCTTATTGATGCGAAGGAGATACAATTCGAGGCGCCTGAAAGGCCAAATGTTGTGACTGCTCCTATGCCCCAGCATGGAGTAAATGCTATTGAGGAAGACTTGTATGCAGTTTTTGTGGATGATGTTGCTACCCCTTTATTGACCATTAAGAGGAACCTACTGCTGGCCGGTTTATTTCCGGGTTGTAGCAAGGGTTGCCTTCTGTGTGCTGTTTCCCCTACTGGTTGTCTGTTGCTGAAATCAGGCATTCAAAGCCTGATGGATAGCAAGGAAATTTTGTTCAAGAAGACTGTTGTTCCTTTTGTTCCTGTTGAAGAAGTATTTGTCGTCACAATTTTCAACAATCCTACCAAGGCTCCCCCGAGGAAGCCAGTCAAAATCATGTCTGTTGCACCCATTATTATTACTGTTCCGGGGCCCCTCCCCTATGAATCTGACAAGGCTGTCCCATGGCACTATGGGGCAGATGTGTATGTGCTTGGAGTGAAGCAGGAGTTCAATACCAGCACCGGTATCAGTAACATCACTGGTCCCGCCAAGGTTACTCGTAGGGGCAGGCTCTTCTCGCCTGACATTGCGCCACCAGTTATTCGAAGACCTCTTATAATTACGCCTGCAAGTGCGCCTGTTTCCACTTCTGATCCAGTTTCTACCCCTGCTGCCGAGTCATCTAATACTCGGGGCAAAGGGATTGATGATGAGCCTGCCCGGATGGAGGAACCGAAGACTGTAAATGTTGAAGCCTCCCAGCAAGAGATGGAGGAAATCCTTAAAATAATCAAGAAGAGTGACTTCAACGTCGTTGAACAACTGGGGCATACCCCCTCCAAGATCTCCATGCTATCATTGCTGCTGTGCTCAGAGGCCCATGCCAAGGCCTTGATTTCATTTCTGAAGACAGCCCATGTGCCACAAGAGACATCTGCAGATCAATTCACTGACTGTGTGGCCAATTTGACAACTGACAATGGTTTGGGTTTCTCGGATGCTGATCTTACCGCCAAGGGAAAAAACCACAATGATGCCCTGCATGTCTCCATAGAATGCAGGGGCACTACTCTTGCACACGTGTTGGTGGACACCGGTTCTTCCCTGAATGTATTGCCCAAAAAGGCCTTAGACCGGTTGGATTGTGAGGGCCTGGAGTTGAAGCCTAGCAACATCATTGTCCGAGCCTTTGACGGGTCGAAGAGAATGGTTCATGGTGAGGTGGACATTCTGGTTCGTGTTGGTTCTCAAGTCTTCGACTCGACGTTCTATGTGATGGACATTCGTCCATCTTATTCCTGTTTGCTGGGTCGACCTTGGATTCACAAAGCTGGGGCAGTGACCTCCACTCTACACTAGAAGCTCAAGTACCCTGTCCGAGGGAAGATTGTTACTGTGCAGGGGGAGGAAGAATACATGGTTAGTCATCTGAATTCATTCCGGTATATTGAGATGGATGGGGAGTTTATTGAAACCCCCTTTCAACATTTTGAAGAGGTACCTCCAACATTGGCAGCAGCAGAAGCAGTAACTGAAGAGGGTTCTCCTTTGAAGATGGCCTCCTTAAAGGATGCCCGGGCTGTAATTGAGAAAGGTGAATGTGCTAACTGGGGCAGGCTCCCTGATTTTACTCCTAAAACTGACAAGTTTGGGCTGGGTTTTACTGCAGAGGCTCAGAGGGCTGTACACAAAGCTAGGATCGGAAGACCTCCCGTGTTCATCACCAACCCGGGAGTGAATGCTATTGAAGGCGATGCGGAGGAATCAGAGTTTGACAGCTGGATTTACCCGACGACCGATGGTGGACTGACTAATTGGACTGCAAAAGATCACATACCTGTTACTTTTGTTACGCAGTAATGAATTCCTTTGTTTCTTTAATTTGTAATGAACAATAAATTGAAACTTTATGGCCCGGTGTCTTACCCGGGGCACCGTGTCTTCATTTGTGAGGGTTTATTACTTGTCATTTACATATATCATGAATAAAGACATTGGACGTTTTTCGCATTTCAAATCTTGTGCTCCCTTTCTTTCTTTCCTTATATATTGCAAAACAGCTATATTTACACCCACTCACCTATACAGGTTTCAATCCACTCTGGATCTCACTGGTAACGACTCTGCTACTGCCAGTTATGACTTCGAAAATCTGATCAACTTAGCCGAAGACGAAGGTGAAGATGATTGTGAAGTGCCTGGGGAGCTTGCAAGACTGTTACTCCAGGAAGAGAGGGCCATTCAGCCACATGAAGAGCCAGTGGAAACGATAAATCTGGGTACTGAGACAGATAGAAAGGAAGTTAAGATTGGTGCCAATCTGGAGCTCAGCGTAAAACAACGGTTGATTCAGATGCTGCATGATTATGTGGAAATCTTCGCCTGGTCCTACGAAGACATGCCTGGGTTGGATACCGAAATTGTGGTCCATCACTTTCCTACCAAGGAAGAATGCCCTCAGGTTAAACAAAAGGTCCGCCGTATGCGTCCAGAGATGTCCGAGAAGATCAAAGCTGAGGTTATGAAGCAATTTGATGCCGGGTTTCTAGTAGTGACTTCTTACCCTCAGTGGGTTGCCAATGTGGTGCCAGTACCGAAGAAGGATGGTAAGGTCAGAATGTGTGTTGACTACAGAGATCTGAACAGGGCAAGCCCCAAGGATGACTTCCCCTACCTCACATTGACGTTCTGGTTGACAATACTGCTCAGCATAAGGTGTTCTCCTTCATGGATGGTTTTTCAGGTTATAATCAAATCAAGATGGCTCCTGAAGACATGGAAAAGACTACCTTTGTTACTCAGTGGGGCACCTTCTGCAACAAGGTCATGCCATTCGGGTTGAAAAATGCTGGGGCAACCTACCAACGTGCCATGGTTGCTTTATTCCATGACATGATCCACCATGAGATTGAAGTATATGTCGACGATATGATTGCAAGGTCCCAAACTGAGGAGGAACATCTTGATCATCTGCAAAAGCTATTTGACCGTCTGAAGTTATACAAGCTGAGATTGAACCCGAACAAGTGCACATTTGGGGTAAGATCTGGAAAGTTGTTAGGCTTCGTCGTGAGTGACAAGGGTATTCAAGTGGACCCTGCCAAGGTTAAGGCCATACAAGAGATGCCAGTTCCCAAGACAGAGAAAGAAGTCAGAGGCTTTCTAGGACGTTTGAATTATATTGCCCGATTCATCTCGCACCTAACAGCTACCTGTGAACCAATCTTCAAGCTGCTGAAGAAAGATTAGGTAGTACGTTGGAACGATGAATGTCAGGCCTCTTTTGACAGAATCAAAGAGTATCTCCAAGAACCACCCATTCTTATGCCACCGGTTGAAGGGAGACCTCTAATACTATACTTGACAGTACTTGACAGCTCAATGGGGTGTGTGCTGGGGCAGCATGACGAGTCTGGCCGAAAAGAGCATGCCATTTATTACCTTAGCAAAAAGTTTACCGACTGTGAGACTCGCTACTCACTGCTCGAGAAAACTTGCTGCGCTTTGGTATGGGCTGCTCGCCGGCTGAGACAGTATATGCTGACTCACACTACCTTGTTGATCTCAAAAATGGATCCGATCAAGTACATATTTGAAAATCCTGCTCTGTCTGGGAGAATAACAAGATGGCAGATGATCTTGACGGAATACGACATCCAGTACACGACTCAGAAAGCTATCAAGGGAAGTGTATTGGCAGACCACTTGGCACACCAGGAAGTAGATGACTATCAGTCAATGAACTTTGAATTTCCTGACGAGAGCATCATGATTGTGACTGATTGTGAAGTACCTGGATCGGATGAAGGACCAGAGGAAGGATCTCGATGGTCTATGCACTTTGACGGAGCCTCCAACGCTGTGGGTAACAGTATCGGCGCTGTGATCATATCCCCTCAAGGCACTCATACTCCACTTACTGCCCGGCTATGTTTCAACTGCACCAACAACATGGCGGAGTATGAGGCGTGCATCATGGGTCTTCAAGCTGCAATTGACTTAAGGATCAAGTTTCTGAGTGTCTTCGGAGATTCCGCTCTCATGATCAATCAGATCAAAGGCGAGTGGGATACGAAACACCCAAATCTTATTCCTTACAAAGAATGTGTGTTGACATTGATCCCCCATTTCACAGAGATAACTTTTGAATACTTCCCAAGAGAGGAGAATCAGTTGGCGGACGCGTTAGCTACGATGTCTTCCATGTTCAAAGTCAAGTGGGACAATGAGGCTCCCCGGATCATTATCTGGAAACTGGACGAACCGGCATACTGTTGTGATCTTGAGGCTGAGATAGTAATTGAGAAACCTTGGTATCATGAGGTGAAGAGATACTTGGAAGCTCAAGAATATCCTGAAGGTGCATCTGTCAACGACAAGAAGTTTCTGAGAAGGTTCGCAGCGAAGTTCTTCCTTAGCAACGGCATTCTGTACAAGCGGAACCATGATTCAACCTTACTGCGTTGTGTGGATAAGACTGAAGCAGAAAGGATCATGGCAGAACTGCATGAAGGTACCTTTGGAACATATTCCAGTGGACACACCATGGCAAAGAAAATCCTTCGGGCAGGATATTTCTGGTCCACCATGGAAGCCGACTGTTACCAACATTCTCGGACATGTCATAAGTGCCAGATATATGCAGATAAGGTGCACGTTCCTCCAGTTCCTCTGAACGTCTTGACAGCACCTTGGCCTTTTGCAATGTGGGGTATTGATATGATCGGCGAGATTAAACCTACGGCATCCAACGGGCATCGCTTCATCCTGGTGGCGATTGATTACTTTACAAAGTGGGTTGAAGCAGCTTCCTATGCCACTATAACCAAGAACGTTGTGGCACGGTTCATTCGGCATAACCTGATCTGTCGATACGACGTCCCGGAAAGGATCATTACAGACAACGGTACCAATATTAATAACAAGATGATCACTGAGCTCTGCGAACAATTCAAGATACAGCACCACAACTCTTCTCCTTACCGGCCGAAGATGAATGGGGCTGTAGAAGCAGCGAATAAGAATATCAAGAATATTGTGCAGATGATGACAGTGACCTATAAAGATTTGCACGAGATGTTACCGTTTGCTCTTCACGGGTACCGTACCTCAGCAAGAACGTCAACCGGGGCAACTCCTTTTTTCTTGGTCTACGGCATGGAGGCAGTCTTACCGATTGAAGTGCAGATACCCTCTCTCCGGATAATGAAGGATGCAGATCTGAGCGAAGATGACTGGATCCAGACTCGACTTGATCAATTAAACCTAATTGACGAAAAGAGACTCACTGCTATTTGTCATGGTCAAACGTATCAAAAGCGGATGATCAGGGCATTTAACAAGAAAGTCAGACCACAAGAGTATCAAGTTGGGGACCTGGTAATCAAACGCATCATCCTTCCTCAGAGTGATCCCAGGGGCAAATGGACCCCTACGTACGAAGGGCCATTTGTGGTTAAACATGTGTTCTCAGAAGGAGCCATGATTCTAACCACCATGGATGGTAACGACCTTCCTCACCCCGCCAATGCAGACATAGTAAAAAGATACTACGCATGATAAAAGACCCGCTAGGTTGACATACCTAGGCAAAAATTAGGGCTTTCCGGCGAACCAAAAGGGTTCGGGAAAAATGAGGGATGAAATAAAAAAATCTGTACACCCGGCAAGTCGAAAACCTGAAAAGGCGGCTTGGGCAAAAATGGGTATCCCGGTGGACTGAAAACCCGAAAGGGCGGTCCAGGCAAAAGTTAGGGATAAAGCGTAATACTATGTCTCATTGGATCACCTTGCATCCAGAATCCGGTATCAACCTCAAGTTCAAACGACATCGATCAATTAGCTTCATCTTCAACTGAGCAACAAAGTGATGAGACGCTCGAAGATATAAAGGCGATAGCAGAGTTGGAACCCAGTGGGATTATTCTTTTCACATAGCTGTTTTGTTTTCCCTTTTTCACAAAATTGTATAAACTCTGTTGTTCGGCGGCGTTCTCTTACTAGGACGTCAGCCTCTTGTACAAAACGCCTATTTACAGGCAATTCAAAAATCAATACAAATTCACTTTTCAGACAAATTGCCATTTGTTTTTCCTTTTTCTGTTTTGTTTTGCGAAGAACGTCCAAGGTTCAATTTGTGATATATGCATTTAACACTAACTGCTAACTCATAAATATTTGCATGCGAAACAAAGGATTAATTACAGGTAACATTAGAAACAGGGGCAATAATGAGTTGTCTAAGCGATCTAATTGCTCTGTCCACCAAGGTACCAAGGTAAGTTCAGCTGAAGAATGTAACCAAGATATCTTAATTCCCCAGAGAGTGAGCCAAGATTCAACAATTCTCCCCAAGCAGTTGGTCTCCAATCAGCCCTAACAAGGCACAGTATCTCCTAGCAAGTCAGCGATACTCTCCCCAAGCAGAGTTAGCCTACTCAGTCAGCCTTATGGAAATTGGGTACCCCCAGCAGATCTCAACATTCCTCAGTGGAGTATACAAACATCCCTAACAAGCATCCCCGGCAGTCTTGATCCAAGATTGTTCCCCGGCGGTATACCAGACATTCAGAGGAGCCACTTCCCCAGTATATCTCAAAAATTTCCCCAGGAAAGTCCAGTACAGTTCAAAATTCCAGGAAAGTGGAATCCATCTCCCCAGCAGGAAGCTTATCCCCAGTAGATTCTGGAAGCTTGTTCCCCGCAGAGCACGAACGCGTCTCCCGGCTTTATTCAAGGGTTATCTCCCCACCAGGATATAACTGGGTTATCCTCAGCCAATTGCCACGGAAAGATCGTCCCCGACGAAGTCTTCCTATCCCCCAGCGGAGCTCATCAATTCCTTCAACAAAACTCAACAATGGTATCCCCAGCGGAGTTATCATCAAATCTCAGCAAAGTATCTCTCTCCCCACAGAGCATCTCCCTGCAGAGTAATCTATTCGCCAAGTTTATTCCCCAACGGAGTCATCTTCTCCTACCGGTATTCATGCAACCATCATCCCCAGCGGAAACAAAGCTCTATTCTTCAACATCAGCCCAGGATATAACATCCCGACACCCGTCAAGGATTTATTTTCCTAGAAAAAAAACATGTTCCATAAACATCACATCTTCATACATTATAGCATACATATACGCATCATGAACATATAATCTCATCACGCATGTCATACATCATGACATTGCATACAATTAACGTTTTGTCTTTTCAGGGCAAAAGTCAATACAAAGATAATTGCTATCAACTGTCGCAACTAAAGATCCGATTCCTGTATCTTGCCAGGGTGTATCTGTTGACGACTAACATTACCAGACTCGATTCCTGTATCCTGCCAGGGCACGTCTGAAGAGTTCGAAGATCCGATTCCTGTATCTTGCCAGGGTGTATCTGTTGACGACTAACATTACCAGACTCGATTCTTGTATCCTGCCAGGGCACATTTGAAGAGTTCGAAGATCCGATTCCTGTATCTTGCCAGGGTGTATCTGTTGATGACTAACATTACCAGACTCGATTCCTGTATCCTGCCAGGGCACGTCTGAAGAGTTCGAAGATCTGATTCCTGTATCTTGCCAGGGTGTATCTGTTGACGACTAACATTACCAGACTCGATTCTTGTATCCTGCCAGGGCACGTCTGAAGAGTTCGAAGATCCGATTCCTGTATCTTGCCAGGGTGTATCTGTTGACGACTAACATTACCAGACTCGATTCCTGTATCCTGCCAGGGCACGTCTGAAGAGTTCGAAGATCCGATTCCTGTATCTTGCCAGGGTGTATCTGTTGACGACTAACATTACCAGACTCGATTCCTGTATCCGGCCAGGGCACGTCTGAAGAGTTCGAAGATCCGATTCCTGTATCTTGCCAGGGTGTATCTGTTGACGACTAACATTACCAGACTCGATTCCTGTATCCGGCCAGGGCACGTCTGAAGAGTTCGAAGACCCGATTCCTGTATATTTCCAGGGTGTATCTGTTGACGACTATATTCTCCAGACTCGATTCCTGTATCTTGCCAGGGCACGTCTGAAGAGTTTAAAGATTCGATTCCTGTATCCAGCCAGGGCACATCTACGTAAAGGGTTTGAAGATCAACTCCTGTAACAGGCCAGGTAATTATTTTTCTTTCTCAGGTACACAAGTTCTCGCTAAGGAATCTCTTACGCGATCAACACCTAGATGGCATCTATAAGCCCATCCACATACCGACAGTCTCCAAATGGCATCAATAAGCCCATTCCCGACAAGGTTCTGTCACACTCTCAGATGGCATCTATAAGCCCATCCTCCTATCCATCAGTTTCCAAATGGCATTGGTAAGCCCATTCCCTACATCATACTGCTGACACTCTACTATGTGAGTGCAAATTTCTGGGCACTCTAGTGTTCAATCATCTTCCACCTTCGGATTACGAAAGGCACGCCAGCCAATCTACATCCTCCGGTCTAAGAAGATTGAACAGGGGCAACTGTTGTACCCCAAAATTTGCCCTCCCATATTCTTCAAGATTTGCCAAGATCATGGTTCAAAATCTCTCAAGGGTTGCACAGTCCAATTGCCTCTTAACACAGTCAAAATTAGGGTTTTGGTTCTTGCAAAGAAATTGAAGTTTTCAAGGGTCCAAACAAGTCCCACATGCCCATATACATTGTCAAGCATCCATATGTCAAGTTTCAAGACTCACAGCATCAAATTGCACAGTCAAAAACCCTAAATGCTTCACAGTCAACTGCAGGGGCAAAATGGTCATTTGACTGTCAAAAGTCAAAATATTTGGTCAACATCTTATTTTGAAGCCACAAACATCATTTGATCAATTCTTGATCATGATTCTCAAAGCATGGCTCAAAAAGTCTCAAGATGCAAAAGTTTCTATTTTTGGACAGCTAAAAAGTCAACTGCAAATTGACCAGGGCATAACTTCTTCATGGTTTATCAGAAAAATTCCATCCAAAGTTCACCTTGAAGAGAATGACATTTCCTACAACTCATCTTCACACTTCAAGTCCAAGAAATGCTCTCACAAAAAGTTATCAATTTCAACATTATAGGTCATTTTCAAAAGTCAACAAAAAGGCACTTTAAGTCAAAGACCATAACTTGAGATTGGTAAATAAAAATGACATGGGACCAAAGGAATTGGTTATAGGACTTCAAGACCTTTCCAAAATGTCCAAGAACATGTTCATAGCTTCAAAATTGAGCAAAATATGCCTTGGAGAAGTTGGGAAATTTTTGGGAATTTTGAAAAGTCAACCTTGCACAAAAGGCTTCAAAAATGCTAATGGGCCACAAATTCTTCCATGAATCATTACCCAAAGGCTATGCACGACCCATTGACCTCAAAGGGATGTATTTTCTTATTTTTGATTAATTATTTGAATTTTTAATCTTATTAATTCATTTAATTAAATTTAAATATGAAAAAAATATCAAATCATGGTTTTAAATCTTTTTTGTGCAGCAAATATATTCATGATATGCAAAAGATCTCGTGCACCATCTCAAGGGGACAAAATCATCCATATTTGGCATGATTGGCATGGAAAAAGATTGAAAAAAGATGTGGAAAAATCAAAGATTGAAATCATTAATTCAATGGATTATGGGCTTGTTTCTTGACCTAATTCCATTCACCTACAAAGGCATAAAATAACCTAATGCTCATGGACACGAAAAGGCGGCTAAGAACTCAGAACCAAAGTGCAAAATTTCCACAAAAAGTTGAAAACTGAAATCATAGTTACAAGGCGTTTCAAAGCACAACAAGCCTTCCAATACGTTCCTGACATTGCTAGGAACGTGTTGCAATCAAGAACCAGTCTCCAGACCTCAAGAATTGGTAGAACAAAGTCACACTTTTCATGAATATGTCCATAATCATTTTTTAATTTACATGCATTATTCATAAGTTTTAATTGTTGATTCTTACTAACAATGATATTCTGAAGCTGTTGGTACCATTCAATTGAACTATGGCTGCCTAAATAAGAATCCACCATTGTTGAAACCTAGGGTTTCAGAAGCTTCGAATTAGGGATTTCTGTATATGGAAAAATTGGATCTCAAGACTTATGCCATTGAACTCAGGAGCTCCATACGAACACAACCATGATCTCGCGCCCTTTTTATATTGAGGCATATGCTAATCGCTATTTTCATGAATTGCATTTAGTGGGGGTTTAAAACCCCCGCTATTTGTTTATGTTGCATGCATAAAAACGAAGAAGACGCATGTGTGTCATCTGATGGTTGGACAATTCAAATACTGGCGCGTCATTTTGGTTCATACCATTAACGCTTTGTTTTCTGTCATAATAATTACGTTCAACTAACATTACAAAGAAACGCGTTGGCTCAACTGGTGGCTGAGGTGTCCTGCAGGTACTGGGACCTGGGTTCGATTCCCAGGTCCCCTCACATGTTCAATAATTTTTGCTTTAATATGTTCCCATGCAATTTCCAGCCAAAGGTCCACTATACGTGTTCACATGCTAGCTTGCCACATAATCTGAATGATCAATCCAAAGGCCAGAACATGCAGACCACCATACACCTGGGTCAACCATCAAGCATGTGATCCTGGAAAGTCAAAAAAGGGCTTCATTCTGATGGGCCAAATCACTTCAATTCACCTCCTAAATGGGCCTGATACCCCCCATGGTTTGCATTATTTTTGATTTTTATTTGATTTTCTTTTAATTCTTTTTAGTGTTTAGTTATTTCTTTTAATTCCATAAAATAATTTTCATAATAAAAATAAAATACAGAAAATAAAAAAAAAATGTTTATTGTTATTAATATTAATTTCACCATTATTTTTTTGTAAATAAACTTTAATAATTAACTTAGTTAATTTAGGTTTTAAAACTTTAATCTTTTTCTTAACAAATTAAAATATGTAGAAATTAGGGTTTCTTAACACTCTCATCTTTTTTCTTAAATAAATTTCTCCCATTATTATTATTAGTATTAATTACCAAATATTTTTGTAAATAAACATGTAATTTAATTAATTAGTGTAAATTAGGTTAAACTTTAATATTTTCTAAATAATTAAAAAATGACTTAGAATTAGGGTTTCTTTTAATTTTTAATCTTTCTTTATTTTCATAAAACAAAAAAACCTAAAAAATATTTCTTTTCTTTAATTTAATAACGAATTAGTCTTAATTTCAATTTAATTTCAAAAGGGTCCAACGCCCTCGAACGTTCTATTTTCCTTCTTTTCGCACGTTATTTTATTTTCTTATGAATATTATGTAACTGCTCAAGCCATGTAATAGTAACTAGGTTTTACTTTCCGCATTTTTATTAAAAACGGGTCTTTGTAATTTGGCGATGTATAGACCTGCGCCTTGTAATAGCGTAGGATTTACCTTTCCGCACTTTTAAATTCTAAACTTTGCATGAAAGAATGTATGGCCTAAATTAAAAACAAGCGTAGATCACCATGATACATGTACAAGATAAAACATAACATGAAAATAACATACAAATTCACACACCACTTCTAGGGTACGCCTCACTGTTGCCTTGCCTTCGAAACGTGGTCGTCGAGTATATGACGTTTTAGTAAGTCCTTATGTCCATGATATGATCCAGTTGCCTCGAAACGGTTGCCTCGGAATTAAAAAGGATCAATGGAATAAGGGTAGCTTCTAAGGTGTCCTACTGTTGCTCTGGTGACCACACTGTCCCTAACAAACGAATTGACCCGAACACCTCCAACGGTGGTGCTACCTACCTCTCAATGGTGGGATGGCACTACCTTAAGGACATTCACACAGCCTAATTCCTTAGGGTAGGTAGATGACTCATAGATACTTGCTCTATTCAAAAACAAATCAAAAACTCTTTTCACATCGACACTTTTCAAAAAGCTTTCAAAACAATTTTTTCAAACACTCTTGAGGACTGATACAAGAGTCGATCTGAAATCTTTAAACGAAACTTTTTCAAACTCACTCACACTTTGAAAAGCAAACATTTTGAAAACACAATGAGCAACTATCTAAGAGCCCATGGATAACCATGGATAGAAAGGTTGCTAATACCTTCCCTTTCTATAAATCTACCTCCCGAACCGAGAAACTATCTCATAAGGAATTTTGCTGTGCTTTTGTCCTGTCCATGTTGGAGAAAATAAAAGACGGTGGCGACTCTTGCTTCCGCGACATTTCGCGAACCAGCGTTAAACAGTCAGTTCTAGATACACCGATCACAGTAACCCTACACCGGTTCCTCCTCCCCTCCAAGACGAAGTCTTACACGGACTTATTCCAAAGTAACCCTACACCGGTTCCTCCTCAGTTCCAAGATGAAGTTTTACACGAACTCATCGTCAAGATAACCTTACCCCGGTTCATCCAGAAGTCTTACACAGACTTATTCCAAAGTAACCCTACACCGGTTCCTCCTAAGTTCCAAGATGAAGTTTTACACGAACTCATCGTTAAGATAACCTTACCCCGGTTCATCCAGAAGTCTTACACGGACTTATTCCAAAGTAACCTTACCCCGGTTCATCCAGAAGTCTTACACGGGCTTATCTCACAGTAACCTTACCCCGGTTCATCCAGAAGTCTTACACGGGCTTATCTCAAAGTAACCTTACCCCGGTTCCTCCAGAAGTTTTACACGAACTTATCTCAAATAACCTTAACCCGGTTCCCCGTGAAGTTTCACACGAACTTATCCCGAAGTAACCTTACACAGGTTCCTTCTCAACTCCAGACGTAGTTTTACACGGACTCGTCACCAAGAAACCCTACACAGGTTCTCTCTTTCCAAAGACGTAGTTTTACACGGACTCGTCATCAAGAAACCCAACACATGTTCTCTCCTTCCAAAGACGTAGTTTTATACGGACCCGTCATCAGTAAACCCTACACAGGTTTCCTTCTCAGCTCCAGATGCAGTTTTACACGGACTCATCATCAGTCAACCCTACACAGGTTTTCTTTCTTCCAGGATGCAGTTTTACATGGACTCATCATGAGGCGACCCTACGCCGGTTCCCTTCCTCTTTCCAGATGCAGTTTTACACGGACTCGTCATCAAGAAACCCTACACAGGTTTCCTTCTCAATTCTAGATGCAGTTTTACACGGACTCGTCATCAGTCAACCCTACACAGGTTTCCTTCCTTCAAAGATGCAGTTTCACACGGACTCGTCATCAGTCAACCCTACACAGGTTTCCTTCCTAGATGTAGTTTCACACGGACTCGTCATCAGTCAACCCTACACAGGTTTCCTTCCAATATGCAGTTTCACACGGACTTGTCATCAGTCAACCCTACACAGGTTTCCTTCTTTCCGAGATCCATTTTTACACAAGCTCATCATCAGGCAACCCTACACTGGTTCCCTCGTTTAACTTACAAAATTACAATTCAACAGACAATCTCCAAATGGCATCTATAAGCCCATCCACCTACCAATAATCTCCAAATGGCATCCATAAGCCCATTCCCGACAAGATTTTGTCACACCTCCAGGTGGCATCTATAAGCCCATCTTCCTATCCATAATATCTCCAAATGGCATTTGTAAGCCCATTCCCGACATCACATTGCTGATACTACGATATGCGAGTGCAAATTTCTGGGCACTTTAGTGTTCAATCATCTTCCACCTTCGGATCACGAAAGGCACGCAAGCCAATCTACATCCTCAGGTCTAAGAAGATTAAACAGGGGCAACTGTTGTACCTCAAAATTTGCCCTTCCATATTCTTCAAAGTTTATCAAGAATCATCTTCAAATGGTTCAAGATTCCTCAAGGGTTGCACAGTCCAAATGCCTCCTAAGCCAGTCAAAATTAGGGTTTTGGTTCCTTCAAAGAATTTTAGGTTTTCAATGGCTCAATCAAGTCTCATATGCCTATATACATCCTCAAGCATCCACATGTCAAGTCTCAAGACTCACAGAGGCAAAATCAACAGTCAAAAGCCCTATTTGGTTCACAATCAACTACAGGGGCAAAATGGTCATTTGGCAGTCAAAAGTCAATTTTTTTGGTCAACATCTTTTTTTGAGCACACAATCATCATTTTATCAAGTCTTGATCATGATTCCTCAAGAATGGCTCAAATATCATCAAAGATGCAAAAGTTATTATTTTTGGACAGTTGAAAAGTCAACTGTAATTTGACCAAGGCATAACTTTTTCATTGTTCATCAGAAAAATCCCATCCAATGCTCATTTTGAAGGGGATGACATTTCCTACAACTTATATTCACATTCCAAGTCCAAGAAATGCTCTCACAAAAAGTTATCAATTTCTACATTATAGGTCAATTTCAAAAGTCAACAAAAATGCACTTTAAGTCAAAGACCATAACTTGATATTGGTAAATCCAAATGACATGGGACCAAAGGCATTGGTTAGAGGACTTCAAGACCTTTCCAAAATGTCCAAGAACATGTTCATATGATCAAAATTGAGCAAGATATGCATTGAAGAAGTTGGGAAATTTTCATGAATTTGCAAAAGTCAACTTTGTCCAAAACACATCATTTTTGCTAATGGGCCTCAAATTCCTTCTTGAAACTTTATCCAAGGCTTATGCACGACCCATTGAGATTAAATTGAATTATTTTCTTATTTTTATTAATTAATTGGATTTTTAATTGATTTTTAATTCATTTAATTAATTTAATTGTAGGAAAATATCAAGATATGATTTCCAAATCTTTTTGTGAAGCAAAAGTGGTCAACATATGCTGGAGATTTTGTGTGCACATCAAGGGGACCAAAATCTCCCAATTTGGCAAGGTTTTTCAATCAAAAAGATTGAAAAATATTTGATTGAAAATCAAATATGCAAACCATAATTCCATGGATCTTTGACCAAGATTTTAACCTAAATCCATTCCATTATAAGTACTGAACCTAAACCTAATCATGCACACGTGAGATTGCTGCATACAGAGCCATAACCAATATTGAAAAATCAAGGAAAAAGCCAAAACTGTTTTCCAAGTTCCAGGCCCTTTCAAAGCAATTTGAGGATTCAAACACATTGCATAGATCCCTAGGAATGTGTAGGGATCAAAATCACGTGCTAGAACTCAAGGAAACGCCAAGAACAGTCGTACGGTTTGCATAATTTTCTCAGAATCGAAATTCATTGTTCATGCATCATTAACATGATTTGTTGTTTGTTTTGTATTGTATGAGTCCACAGGAAGCTAATGGTGTGAGTTAATTGCCTTAAAACGTCCTGAATCATAAACCACCATGAACGATTTCTAGGTTTTCCAAGCTCTAAAATTGGGGCTTTATTATTTAGGAAAAATTAAGCCTCAAGAGACCTATGATTGAAACCGTCTGAACAAGACGAATATACTGGACATCTCGGGAACAATTTATATTCATCCTACGCCTATTCGCTATTTTTGGTCGATACAATTTGTGGGGGTTAAAAACCCCCGCTATTTAATCTTTGTTTTGCAGGTTTAGTGAAGAAGATGATGACGTGCTAATGCCTGGTTGGTCCATTCAAAAGATAACGCGTGTTTTTTGTTTCCAGCATAAGGATTAGTTTTGATATATTATTTTTATTGATTATCATAATATCAACGCGTGCAGGTTGGCTCAGTGGTTAGTGTGCTGTCTGGCAACCATTGGGACCTGGGTTCGATTCCCAGGTCCCCCCAAACCCTTGTTTCTATTTTTTTCTAATACGTTCACGTGCAGGCTTTACAATGCGTTCCACCATACACCTCAACCATCCAGGCGCCAGGTGTTTACAAGCAACAATCCAAGGGCCAAAGATGGAAGACTATGGTACTACCTTGTCAATGAACACGCAGTTAATCCCAGAAGTCAACACAGGCTTGAGTTAATGGGCCTGGAATTTCCAGCATAAACCTCCATATTTGGGCCATCACCCCCCCTGGTTAAATATTTTCTCTTTTATTTTTCTTTTACTAATTTCTAACTATTATTATTATTATTATTTATTTAACTAACATAATTAATATTATTTTCATAATAAATCCAGTAAATATTTATATTATTATTATTATTAAATTTCACCTTAATTATTATTTTTGTAAATAAATGTAAATTAATTAATTTAGTCTTTTTATTAGGTTTAATTTTAATCTTTTTTCATAATAAATAAAATAAACTTAGAATTAGGGTTTTTCTTTTGACAATTTTAATTCCTTTTCTTTTTATTTTTAAGACATTAAAAAACACATAAAAAATACTTTCTCTTGTAATTAATTAATTAATTAGTAAATTAGGTTTAATATTTAATTAAATGCAAAAAAAGGACAAACTTCTTTCTTTTCTCAAAAAGGGTCAAAACCCTAAGGAAGTCCTGATTCAATTTCTTTCGCGTGCATATTTATTTTTAATTCATTATTTTGATTATATTTATGTATCTGCTCCGAGAATGTAATAGTTAATTAGGGATTTTACCGCTTTCTTTTATTTTCTCGCAATTTATTTTTTCCAAAGGGGTTTATTTTTGGCGATGTATATACCCGCGCCTTGTAATAGCGTTGTTGTACCCCAAAATTTGCCCTCCCATATTCTTCAAGATTTTCGAAAAGCATGCTTCAAAATCTCCCCAAGGGTTGCACAGTTCAAGGGCCTCCTAACAGTCAAAATTAGGGTTTTGGTTCTGACAAAGAAAATGATGTTTCCAAGGGTCCAATCAAGTCCCACATGCCTATAAACATGGTCAAGCATCATCATACCAAGTTTCAAGACTTACAGCACAAAATTGCACAGTCAAAAATCCTAATTGCTCAACAGTCAACTGTAGGGGCAAAATGGTCATTTGACAGTCAAAAGTTCAAATTTTTGATCAACATCTCATTTTGAAGCCACAAACATCATTTGATCAATGCTTGATCATGATTCTCAAAGCTTGGCTCAAAAAGTCTCAAGATGCAAAAGTTTCCATATTTGGACAATTGAAAAAGTCAACTGTAACTTGACCAAGGCATAACTTCCACATGGTTTATCAGAAAAATTCCATCCAAAGCTCATTTTGAAGAGAAAGACATTTCCTACAACTCCTTTTCACACTTCAAGTCCAAGAAATGCTCTCATAAAAAGTTATCAATTTCAACATTATAGGTCATTTTCAAAAGTCAACAAAAAGGGACTTTAAGTCAAAGACCATAACTTGAGATTGGTAAATCAAAATGACATGGGACCAAATGCGTTGGTTAGAGGACTTCAAGACCTTTCCAAAATGTCCAAGAACATGAGCAAAGCTTAAAAATTGAGCAAGATATGCCTTGTGGAAGTTGGAAAATTTTTGGGTATTTTGAAAAGTCAACTTTGCTTCAAATGTCTTAAAATTGCTAATGGGCCACATTTTCTTCCAAGATTCATCATCCAAAGCATATGCACGACCATTTGGTCCAAAGGGGAGTTATTCATCATTTTTATTTATTTATTTGAATTTTTAATTACAATTAATTCATTTAAATTAAATAAAATATGGAAAAATACTAAACCAAAGTTTTTAAATCTTTTTGTGCAAGATAAACTCTTCTTAAAGGCTCAAGATTCGTGCATAATCAAAATTGGAAGGTTTTGCCATGATTGGAATCAAAAACATGTGAAAAAAGATTTGGAAGATATGCCATGAAAATCAAATATTGTTTTCATCAATGCAAGGATTTGTGGACTCAGAATTTAACCCTAATACATTCCATACATAAGCAAGATGCAAACCTAATGCCAAGGGACCTCTAAGCTGCGCCCCATCTGAAGAAAGAACTTTGCAATTTTATCAAAAAAACCAAAAACTGAAAACTGCATTAGAGTTGGTTTCAAGATCAAATAACTATTCCAATCGCTTGCCAAGAACACAAGGGAGCTTCCTGAATCAAAATCATCAACTCTAACATCAAGAAACGGTAGAACTAAGTGGTCCTGTTTCAAATTTTGTACCTATTCGTGTTTCAATTTATAAGCATTTTCATTGCATTCTTTCTATTGATTTGGACTAATCTGACCATTCTGAAGCTAACCGTGTGTTTTAATTAAGTTTTTATGCATCGTACGCAATTTCACCATTGAAGCTCGCTAGGGTTCCTCAAGCTCCAAATTGGGCATTTTCGTATACTGTAAAATTAGAACATCCCAGTACCATGGCTAAACTCAGGAAGCTTGGACGATCTTAACCCACTAATCGCGCCTAATTTATATAGCAAGACGAGCTATTCGCTATTTTTAAAAAAGGTGCATTCTGGGGGGGTTTAAAACCCCCGCTAATTCTTTTTGTTTCAGGGATAAATAAGGAAGATGATCATGTGGCAAAGCGTGATAGGGCAATTTGAAATTAGCGCGCGTTTTTGTTGTTTCTAGGCCACTAACGAAGTTTTCTCTTATATTATTTATTCGTCATTATATATTCAAAGCGCGTTAACAGCTCCATTGGTCAGGCGTTGCATTGGTAAACTCTGGGACCTGGGTTCGATTCCCAGGTCCCCCACTTTGTTTCAATATTTTTTCTTTCAACATAATCCCATGCAGATTCAATCCAAAGGCCTACCATACGCCCATAATCCAAGTGTGCCACATGGCCACTGAAGGCAATCTAAAGGCCCAGATCTGATGAATACCATGGACACTGGTCAATGCACACGCACGCTTCCAGAAAAGTCAAACAAGGCCTCAAATCATTGGGCCTGATTGCTACAATCTAACCTCCAGTTTGGGGACAGAACCCCCCATTGGTTTGCTTTTTCCTTCTTTTTTCATATTTTTCTATTTTATTTGTTTTAATTAGTTTTAATTTAATTCTTGAAATTAATTTATTTTCATAAAATCTAAAAATAATATAAAAATCAGAAAAGGCAAAATATAAATATATTTCATTTAAACTTTTTTTTTTGTAAATAAATCTTGTTAATTAATTTAGTTCTTTAATTCTAGGATTAATTTTGACATTTTTTTATATAAACTTAAAAATTATAGAATTAGGGTTTTAATCACTTTTTATCTTTTTCTTTTCTTTTATCATTATAATTATTAATTACTTATTTTTGTAAATAAAATTGTATTAATTAATTAGGTTACTTTTGGATTAAATTTTAATGCTTTTTCTTAATAAAATAAAAATAACTAGAATTAGGTTTTAAATTCCATAATCTTCTCATTAAAATTCCATAAATGCCAAAAAATTCAAAAATATTTTCTTTTTATTAATTTGTTAAATCGTAATTTAATTTCATTAAAAAGGGTCCAACGCCCTCGCTTTCGATTTTAATTCTCTTCACATTTTTTATTTCCGTTCTTATAATATTCATGTAATTCTCCCAAAGCCATGTAAATTCGATATTTATATTTCTCGCACTTTACTTTATTTTATGTCAAATCGGGTCCTGGATTTAATTTGGCGATGTGGGCCCGCGCCTTTGTAATAGTTTAGGAACTTTATATTTCTCGCAACTTTTTGACTGCTAATAAATTGCATGCAAGAATGAATGTTAAAATAAAAGCAAAAGCGTAGATCACCCATGACATGAACAAGACAAAATATCTGAAAACGACACACAAATCACACACCACCCCTAGGGTACGCCTCACTGTTGCCTTGCCTCTCGAAAGGTGATCGTCGAGTAGAGGATGTTTTAGTAAGTCCTCATGATCCTGGAATCTGGCATGAGGGTAGCTTCTAAGGTATCTTCCTATTGCTCTGGTGATCACCATGTCCCGAACCTTCGAATTTACCCGAACACCTCCAATGGTGGTGCTACCTACCTCTCAATGGTGGGATGGCACTACTTTAAAAGGATATCTACACAGACGAATTCCTTAGGGTAGGTAGACGACTCTAGATACTTACTCTAATTTCAAAACAAAATTCAAAAAAAATACTTTTCACACCGACACCTTTTCAAAAAGCTTTCGAAAGCAATTTTTCAAACACTCTTGAGGACCGATACAAGAGTCGAACTGAAATTTTCAAAGAAATTTTTTAAAATCCACAGTTGAAAAGCAAACAAACCACTTTTGAAAACACAATGAGCAAGTATCTAAGAGCCCATGGATAACCATGGATAGAAAGGGTGCTAACACCTTCCCTTTCTATAACCTACCTCCCGAACCGAGAGCAATCTCTATAAGGAATTTTTATGTGCTTTTGTCCTTTCCTTTTGGAGAAAATAAAAGACGGTGGCGACTCTTGCTTCCGCGACATTTCGCGAACCAGCGTTAAACAGTCAGTTCCAGATCCACCGATCACAGAACTGGCGACTCTGCTGGGGACTTAACTTAAAGTGAGGTGTACCTTAGGACTAAGATCACTGTGTTTTCAATTGTATTGATTTGCTTGCTTTAAATTGTGGGACTGTCTTGGGAGTTCTATAGATCCTAACTCGGATCTGGGGATACCTTCTTAGAAAGTAGCAACAAGGCTGTGAGGGAACTGTGCGGGGTATACCGACATGGTTGAAACAGTCTGCTACGTTGATGTGGCACTTTGGTGTGTACCGGTAACCCTTGAGTTCAGTCAAGGAGAGTACGGGGCCTCCGCGTGGTGTCGTGAAGCATCAACAGACCTTAGGAACCTTAATTGAACTATCTTGGCCTCTTTAGGGTAGTGAGATAACTGACTTTGGTGCAGTCCGAGGTTAGTTGATACTCGATACTACACTCAATTGAGGGTTGCTTTCTTGGAATATTTCGGTCGCCAGTTCAGTGGCTAAATCGAAACGATGAACAATGGAAGCAATCCAGTGATATTGGGACCCTTAGAACCCGGTTACTTCTAATAGGACAGGTTGAGCCCACCAACTTCAAGAGGGTAATACCCGGACCTCATGCTGGCCTAAATTCTAAGGGTTTCTCTTATGTGACTTGTGTGCCTCTGTACTTGACTACTTGCATGCTTGTTATCTGACACTTGAACTACTTGCAGGTTTTGTTTATAGTCCTTAATTGGGACTCATAACAGGGTTACTTACATTACCCCATGCATACCATGACATCATACCATTGCATACATCCTAACCCATTTCAAGGATCTCAAGGGCTTGTGATGCAGGTCATGGTAAATCAACTATCCCGGCAAGGGGCAAAGAGGATTTATTTTCCTCTAGACAAGGTTGTCAGGGGCTATGACCCACTGGATATGGTGAGCCTTTGACTCTTGAAGAAAGACTCTCAATAATATGCAGTGCCTTCAATCAAGCTACCGGTTTCAAATTTTAACAAATTTCTTGTTTACCCCACGAGGTCCTTGAAAACATTGCATGCATATCATACATATCATTGCATTACAGGTACACCTGTTGCAGGTCACTTACCTTCTTCGTTGTTTATTTCAGCAGTCATCATGAATCCTGAATCATCCGAGGGACAAACTATCAAGGCCCTCCAGGCCCAGAATGCCCAGTTCCAGGAGTTGATTATGAGTCTAGCCCAGGGTCAAAAGGAATTGAAGACTCTGATTCAGAAGAAGAAGAACAAGAGGACTGTTTTGTTCAACCCTAGACGCAGATCTGGGAACACACTACATAATGAAGCTGAGAGGACCACTCCATCTGTGGGTGAAGGCAGTCACCATGAGAGAGAG
This sequence comes from Vicia faba, assembly GCA_948472305.1. NCBI lineage: Eukaryota > Viridiplantae > Streptophyta > Magnoliopsida > Fabales > Fabaceae > Vicia > Vicia faba. The sequence goes on along the minus strand of OX451737.1, from coordinate 362,567,785 downwards.
GTGCCTAGTCCAGTGGTCTCTGACAATGAGACGGAGTTCAATAATGAGCAGTACCCTCCAGCTGAGGACCGGTACAAACAACTAGAGGATCGTCTGAATGCCATGGAAATTCAACAAGTGCCTGGGTTGGATTTCGGAGACCTGGGTCTATCTTCCGGTGTGGTGATCCCACACAAATTCAAGGTTCCTTCTTTTGCTAAGTATGATGGGGCATCCTGTCCCAGGCTGCATCTCAGATCTTACGTGCGGAAGATTCAAACATACACTGTGGACAAGAACTTGTGGATCCACTTCTTCCAGGAGAGTCTTTCAGGGACTCATCTCGAATGGTTCTATCAGCTGGATGGAACCAAGGTTCGTAACTGGGAGGAGTTGGCTACTGCTTTTTACAAGCAGTATCAGTATAATTCCGACCTCGCTCCTACACGTACCCAACTCCAGGGTATGTCGTTAGGATCAGGAGAAGGTTTCAAAGAGTATGCACAAAAGTGGAGGGACCTGGATGGCAGGGTGCAACCACCTTTGACTGACCGGGAACTCGTTGATATGTTTTTGGGAACCCTATCCGGGCCGTTCTTCAATCATCTCATTGGTAATTCATCTGCAGGGTTTACCGACCTCATTCTGACTGGGGAAAGAATTGAAGCTGGTATCAAGGCCGGGAAGATTCAAGAGACCACACCTTCTGATACTCACCAAAAGCCTTACATGGGCAAGAAAGAGTCTAATGCTGCATACGGTCAAAAGAATCGTCGTGACCAACAGGCAGGGGCAGTCATGATCTCTGGTTCTGCACCACGCCGACAACCACAAAAGGGAAATCAGCGAAGGTCGGACGAGCCTAAAAGACAATTCACCAACATCAACATGTCGTGGTCACAAGCATTACAGCACATGTTGAAAATGAACCTGATTGCGGTGATCAACCCTCCTGCAAATCCCAAGACCTCCTCTCCAAACTATAATCCAGAGGCAAGGTGTGCTTATCATTCTGATAGCCCGAGGCACGATACTGAGGACTGTTGGGCGCTGAAGTATAAAATCCAAAATATGATCGACGCTAAGGAGATCGAGTTCGAGCCTGCTGAGACTCCCATTGTGACCACTGCTCCTTTTCCAAAACATGGCTAGGATTGAGAGATTTTTGTTCATTTGAATTCAAGTTGTATTTTTCTTTTCTTGTTCAAATAAACAATTGTCATGATAAATTCTTTTATTTCATGAATGCATTACACATGTCTGTCTTGAATTAATTACGTCTACTATACTTAAAACTGTTTTCATATTTTTGTGATGATCAACTCTTGGTTAATAATGCTAAGCCTCTTGAGGGAGGATGACAAAAACGATACCATAATCTACAGTATGCTTTTGAACAGACCCCGTTGATGAGGTACAGGCATTGTTTCAATCCCTAAACACTGGAGTTATAAGGATGATAATCCCTCGTCAACCCATCTGAGCCAAAGAAGTAGGAGTTTTTCTTTTCGAAATTTAAAACCCTTAATCATAACCTGGGGCAGGGTAGTTCTCTCAGCTGATCCAGGTGCACAACAAATGGCACCAAAGAGGTCCTTACAAAAAAAAGGGAAGATAGTGATGATTCCGAATAATGATAAGGATAGGCAGTCATTATATCTCTCAAAATAAAAACCCATAAGTCAAAACCTATGAAGGAGACTTACAAAACTGGGGCATCCCGCTGACTGTAATCACAAAAGAAACAGTTCAGGCAAAAAAAATAGGGATAACAAAATCAAGAAAGAGAAAGAGGTCATACAAACCCTCAACACCAAAAAAGAGATGATTGCCTATTCAGAATAAATTATCAATATCTGAACCATCGTTGGAACGTCAGGACAAAGATTCAATCAAGGTCTAATGCACGATCAACTGAGCTTAGGTTTGAAGAACATCACGAAGAGCGGGTGGGTACAAATACTTTGAGCCTTTATCCTTTCTTTCTTAAACTGTGAACCAGGCCACGTTACAACCCTTAAAAGTCCTAGCTGAAGCAGGGGTTAGTTCGAAAGCATACTGTTACGAAAGGTATCCTGACTCCTTAAGGCCTACGGTAGATACGGAGTTGACATCAAGTTTTACAAACATTCACTTGTTTTATGAAAAAAATGCATTTTCAAAATCTTCAAGACAGACATAAGCTTTGCATTTTTGATATAACATTGTTTGCATATAACTATTTGTTTGAACAGCAGGAAAATTCGCACGATGAATACCTAGTGAACAAAAGCACTTCCAATCAAGGGGCAGACGTGATTATTGTCCATCATCTGGGGAAATTCAGTCAAGATTCAAGGAATCTCTCAAGATGCCAAACAGCCAGGGGCAAACCTCCACCTGAGCCACTTGGGGCATTGGACATGGATTCCCAGCAACAAATCTTGCATGACCAAACATCTTCTGGTAGCGTGGCAACACAATAACAGGGGCACCTCCCTACATCCTGAGAGCATGGACATAGTCTAAAAAATACTACGCGTAATCAAAGACCCGCTAGGTTGACACACCTAGGAAAAAATAAGGGCTTCCCGGCGGACCAAAAGGGTTCGGGCAAAAATAAGGGATGAAAATGAAAAATCTGTACACCCGACAAGTCGAAAACCTGAAAAGGCGGCTTGGGCAAAAAAGGGTATCCCGGTGGACTGAAAACCCGAAAGGGCGGTCCAGGCAAAAATTAGGGATCAAAGCGTACGACTATGTCCTGGCATCTCGTCACTTGTCTACCAGAGGAAGATTTGCCAATCAGCAGTTATCAAGCACCTCCACAGGTATCTTCTTCCCTCACCTTCGAAACAGGGGAAATAATGAGTTGTCCAGGCGATCTAATTACTCTGTCAACCAAAGTACAAAGGAAAGGTCAATATAAAGATGATTACCATCTACCTTTACAAATTCCAGATCGTGGGTTAACATCCGAAACCAAACAGGACAATCATCCACTTAATCATCATCAGGCAACCCTACACCGGTTCCTTCTCAACTTTCAGACAAAGTCTTACACGGACTCATCCACAGGCAACCCTACACCGATTCCTTTTCTTTCAGAAAAAGTCTTACACGGACTTATCATCAAAGTAACCTACACCGGTTCCTTCTCAACTTTCAGACGAAGTTTTACACAAACTTATCCTACAGTAACCTTACCCCGGTTCCTCCAGAAGTCTTACACGGACTTATCTCAAGATAACCTTACCCCGGTTCATCAAGAAGTTTTACACGAACTTATCCTACAGTAACCTTACCCCGGTTCCTCCAGAAGTCTTACACGGACTTATCTCAAGATAACCTTACCCCGGTTCATCAAGAAGTTTTACACGAACTTATCCTACAGTAACCTTACCCCGGTTCCTCCAGAAGTCTTACACGGACTTATCTCAAGATAACCTTACCCCGGTTCATCAAGAAGTTTTACACGAACTTATCCTACAGTAACCTTACCCCGGTTCCTCCAGAAGTCTTACACGGACTTATCTCAAGATAACCTTACCCCGGTTCATCAAGAAGTTTTACACGAACTTATCCTACAGTAACCTTACCCCGGTTCCTCCAGAAGTCTTACACGGACTTATCTCAAGATAACCTTACCCCGGTTCATCAAGAAGTTTTACACGAACTTACCCTGCAGAAGTTTTACACGAACTTATCCCGAAGTAACCCTACACAGGTTATCTCTTTCCAGACGTAGTTTTACACGGACTTGTCATCAGGCAACCCTACATAGGTTCCCTCTTTCAGCTTACGAAAATTGTAGTTCAAATTTCCCCAGGAGAGTCCAATCTAGTTCCCAAGGAAAGTTGGAATCCATCTCCCCAAGCAGTAAGCTTATCCCCAGTAGATTCTGGAAGCTTATCCTCGCAGAACACGAACACGTCTCCCGACTCTATTCAAAGAGTTTATTTCCTTACCGGGATATAACTGGGTTATCCTCAGCCAAAAGCCACGGAGAAGATCGTCCTCGGCAAAGTCTTCTTATCCCCAACGAAGTCTATTAACACTTCCAAATATATCAATGGTATCCCCAGCGAAGTTACCATCAACATCTCAACAAAGTACCCCTCTCCCCACAGAGTATTGCTTCCCAGCAAGATCGCTAGAGTACTTTTCTCCCCGCAGAGTAATCCATTCGCCAAGTTCATTCCCCAACGGAGTCATCTTCTCCTACCGGTATTCTTGCAACTATCATCCCCAGCGGAGGCAAAAATCTATTCTTCAACATCAGCCCAGGATTGACTTCCCGGCACCCGTCAAGGATTTATTTTCCTAAGACGAAAACATGCATTCATAAACATCTTCATACATTATAGCATGCATATACGCATCATATCTTACAAATCTCATTTATGTTGAGAACATCATTTGCTTGATCTATATCATGCATCGCATATGACTGACCTTTACCTTTCAGGAAAGATTCAGTTAAGTTCTCAGCTATATTTCAAGACCTAGACCGGTTCAGTTAAATCGACCCTAAGATTTTTCTGTTTCTTATCCAGTCAAAAGCCTTCTCTGGTTCAGTCAGATCGACCCTAAGATCTCCCTGTTTCTTATCCAGTTGAAGATTTCAAGACCTAGACCAGTTCAGTTAAATCGACCCTAAGATTTTTCTGTTTCTTATCCAGTCAAAGGCCTTCTCTGGTTCAGTCAGATCGACCCTAATATCTCCCTGTTTCTTATCCAGTTGAAGATTTCAAGACCTAGACCGGTTCAGCTAAATCGACCCTAAGATTTTCCTGTTTCTTATCCAGTCAAAGGCCTTCTCTAGTTCAGTCAGATCGACCCTAAGATCTCCCTGTTTCTTATCCAGTTGAAGATTTCAAGACCTAGACCGGTTCAGTTAAATCGACCCTAAGATTTTCCTGTTTCTTATCCAGTCAAAGGCCTTCTCTGGTTCAGTCAGATCGACCCTAAGATCTCCCTGTTTCTTATCCAGTTGAAGACATTCCAAGACCTAGACCGGTTCAGTTAAGTCGACCCTAAGATTTTCCTGTTTCTTATCCAGTCAAAGGCCTCTCTAGTCCAGTTCAATCGATCCCTAACAGATTTTCCTGATAAAGACTCAGTAGAAGACATCCAAGATTCTCTCAGCGTTACTGTTGAGGTTGAAGTCGCCCAAGATTCTCTCAGCGTTACTGTTGAGGTTGAAGTCGCCCAAGATTCTCTCAGCGTTACTGTTGAGGTTGAAGTCACCCAAGATTCTCTCAGCGTTACTGTTGAGGTTGAAGTCGCCCAAGATTCTCTCAGCGTTACTGTTGAGGTTGAAGTCGCCCAAGATTCTCTCAGCGTTCCTGTTGAGGTAGTAATCATCCAAGGTTCTCTCAGCGTTCCTGTTGAGGTAGTAACCATCCCTGGTTCATTCATCACCTTTTGAAACTCCAGATCCAGCTTCTGTAACCAGTCAGGACACATCTACACAAAGAGTTTGAAGACCAGCTCTTGTAACAGGTCAGGTAATCATTTTCTTTTGTAGGTACGCAAGTTCTCGCTAAGGAATCTCTTACGCGATCGACACCCAGATGGCATCTATAAGCCCATCCACCTTCCATCATCTCTTAGCATGGCATCTATAAGCCCATCATCCTATCCATCAAATCTCCAAATGGCATCTATAAGCCCATTCCCCATATCACACTGCTACTATGTGAGCGCAAATTTCTGGGCACTCTAGTGTTCAATCATCTTCCACCTTCGGATTACGAAAGGCGTGTCAGCCAATCTGCATCCTCAAGTCTAAGAAGATTGAACAGGGGCAACTGTTGTACCCCAAAATTTGCCCTCCCATATTGTGATACGGTGGGAGAACTGACTTGAGGTTTGCGTTCGTATTCGCAAATGTTGCGGTTAGCAAGAGTCGCCACCGACTTTTTATTTTATCCTAAGGAAAGGTTAAAAAGCACAGCAAAAACCTTTTGAGATGTTTTCTTGGGTTCGGGGAGTAGATTATAGAAAGGGAAGGTATTAGCACCCTTTCTATCCATGGTTATCCATGGGCTCTTAGTTACTTGCTTAGATCACTTGCCTTTTGTTTTCAATTGTTTTAAATGGTGCTTGAGTGTGTGGGTTTTGAAAATGTTTTTGAAAAAGAGGCCAATGTGGTGGCAACCTTTGTAATGATCCATGTGGGGATGTATACAAAGATGTATGTCTTTTGAAAAAGTTTTCATCTTGTTTTTGAAAATTGTTTTGAAAGTGTAGTGATATGTGGTTTTTGAAATTAGGCAAGTGTTTTGTTTTGCAAGTTGATTCAAGTAACTAAGAGGTTATCTACTCCTAAATTTCTCAAAAGATTATTGCTATACTTTAACCCTTTTAACAAGTTTGCACCACCATTGTATTTGGCGGGCAAACTTGTGTTAGGATGTGAGAGGGACAAGCGCGGGTCATCGTTTAGACCATAATTGTAACGACGTTAAATGTCTTTGGGCAACTTCTTTAAGGGACTTGATCATTTGTTTTGTTTGTTTTGAAAAGTTTTATCGAGGGACTATGATCATTCAAACTGTTTGCTTTGCCCAAAGATGTTCAACATACAATATGGCCCATTTATTTGAAGGCAACAAGTGGAATACCCTAGGGGGTGCAAGTGTGATTTGTGTGTCCATTTTCATGCTTGCTTATCTTGTATTAGGTCAAACTATTTTTTATCGCTTTTCGCATACAAACCCTAATTCTAACATGTTATTATTAGAAAGCAATAAAGTGCGAAATTAAAAATTACTAAGCTATTACAAAACCAAATATGGGAAGGGGGGTACAAATGTTCAAATGGGGATATTGACAAGAATTTAAATCTAAATTATTACATCAATTGGATATTTGCAATGCATAATTAAATGTAAATTAAATAAATATGTGAAATGCAAAAAGGAAGTTTTTATGTGTATGAGAAAATATTATTTATGTAAAAGGGAAAAGAAAATAAAATGTATTTATTTTTGAGTATTTTGAACTTAGGGTAAAAAACCCTAATTTTTAAATAAAAGGTATTATTATCTAATTTAATTCTACTATTTATTTATTATTTATAAAAATAAAATAAAATGAAGTGTATTGTGAAAAAAAAAGTATTTTTTGTATCAAATATTAAATAAAATGAAAAATCAAATATTTTTATATTTTGTCTTAAATATATTAATAATCATATATATATATTTATATTAAACCCTAAATATGTATTATACAAAAATAAATATTTATTTAATATTTTAATAAAATAAATAAAAGAGTATTTTTTTGTGTAAAATATTTTCAGAAAGTAAATAAAAATAAAAAGTGTATTTACATTATTTTTACATTTATTCTAATAATCAAATATATATGTTTATGTATAAACTAGGAAAATAAACAAATAAATATGCAATAAATGCAAAAAATGATGGAAAAAATATTTTTAATTTTTAAATGACATGAGAAAAAATAAACAAAGTCAGCCAAAAAAGAAAAAGTCAAAAATGTTAAAAAATGAGCAAATGGGCTCAGGGGGGTGTAAACATGAAAATGGGGTGCAAAAAGGAAACAAATCCAGGCCCAGCCCAGACCACTCCTTCTTCAACCTCTGTACAGCCTCCTTCAAGCTAAAACACGCGTTTTTTATCTCTGGATTCCTGGCTTTTTAGCAAAAACTCATAACATGAAAAATGTAGAGCATTAAGAGACGGTTTCAACCATATAAAGAACATGTCCTATCTCTCTAAGATGAGGGAGAATTTCTCTCCCCCTCTTTCCTGACCTAGTTTTTCTACCATTTTCAGAGCTCAAATTCTCTCCACTCAGATAAAAGAAATGAAAAGTAAAGCTATGTACATGTTCAGGGCTATGAGTAGGACTTTGTTTCTTCACAAACTTAAGACTAAAGATGCCTAATAAGAGAGATACGAATTCAAACTTTTACCTGTGCAGTTGAACTTCTATGTGGAGAATGAGAGACTTTCAGTGCAATGTAATGATTGGAAAAGCTTCCTTGAGGTCCAGGGATGCTGTTTCAATGCTTACTTTGTCTTGAGAGCTTCTGAATCAAGCTATGGAACTTCAACTGCAAGAGGAAAAAATGAAAATGGTGGAAACTGTTAGAGTGATTACAGGTCAGGTTTTAGGCCATGGTTAGCTTGCATATGTTGTAGGGAAGGTAGAGGAACAGGTCTTGATCAAAATGCTCGAAGGGATTGGGAGTTTGCACTCAAACTGCAGGGGCACCCCTGTTTGTGCAGTTTGAGGATGATTCTGAGATGGAGAGTGTATTGGAGGTCAAAAGCTCGTGTGTTAGCTTGGATATGTTATGTGTAATGTGTTTGACAACTTTGTTCTTCTGTTTCTATGCTGGTATGAGAGATGGCATAAGTTATGGATGTTACTTCTATGTGAAGCAAGCAAATGTCAACTTGGTTTCTAGGCCAGTACAATGCCTCAATCTATGCTGCACATTTGAGTCTTGATCAGTGGGATATGTCCATGCCTTTTTGCCTCAAAGATCTGCATTGTACCTCATAGATTTGCAAAATTGCCATAAAGTAACACTTTACAAGAATGGATAATATGCTTTTTTCTAGTTTAGGCTTGGTTTTGTGTGTATTGTCCAAATGAGCAAAATAATGCTAGAACACAAAGGATATGCATTGAATTATTGAGTGAAAATGGGATTAGAGGCCTGCAATGTAGCTTAAGCATGCTGAATTCAAAAATGCATAGTGTATGAACATAGAACTTGGTCATGAACAAAGTGGTTTTTTGCTATATTGTGAAATTCGATTCTCCCTAACCATGAGGTTGTTTGAGAAGTTTTTGGACATTTTGGAAAGCTTGGAATGTGTACTACAATCCATCTTTGAAATTCAATTTGAAATTCCAAGTGGAAGGGTATGAAAAGTGGCCTTGAAGTAGGGTAGAAAACCTTGTAAAAATAGGTCAAATTTCACTAAGTTAAAAGATGGTTTAGTGCCCTTATTCAAAAAATCATAACTTGAGATACAAGCTTCAAATGAGAAAACTTTGTGAATCAAAGTTGTAGATTATGCAACAAGCTACAACTTTCATGTTTTGACTTTTGTTTGAATCCAAATGGATCATGGTGAAAAGATGGGGCAAAGTTGGAAAAAAATTAGGGTTTTCCATAACTTAGAAAAATTCTAAGTTATGAAAAATTCCATTTTCAAACCCTAATTTGCATTTTGTGATTTCTTGGTGAACAAGTTTCATGATTTGTAATGTTTTGATGAAAAATGAATCTTGACTCTTGATTTTGACCAAAAAGTCAAAGTTTGACTTTTCAGTATACAGTCAAAATTGATCAATTGACTGGGAAATTCAACTATCAATCTTGTGTACTTGGGATCTTTTGAGCTTGATGAACATGTCAAGATAATTCCATTGAGTCCTTGAGGCCATATGTGAGCTTGGTTTGCCATTGGCTAGGTCAAACAGTCAAAAATTGCCCTTGTGCAGTCAAAACCCTAAAAATGACCATTTTGCCCTTTTGATGATCTGATCAAATTTCTTGTGGAATTGTGATTCAAACTTGATCAAATGGTCCATGTGAGTTCATAATGTTGATGTGGATCAAATTTCATGAGGTTTGACTGTCAGTTGGCCATAGTTGACTTTTTCCCCAATACAGCTGATTTCTAGGTCAACTGTCCAATTGACTGGGTAAAACTTGGAATTAAGACTTGAAACTTGGTATAGGTAAACTTGGGAGTCCAACATGAAGCATGAAAGTCATCTTAGGCATTTCAGGTCAAAACATCCTTGGGCAAACACAAACCCTAATTTGAGTCCACAGTGCCAGGAGAAGCCTTGAGCAGAGGAAACCCTAACTGGAGCTTGATCTTCAAAGGTCTTGTGATGAGAAAATGTTGAGGAAATGGGAGGGCAAATTTTGGGGTACAACAGTTGCCCCTGTTCAATCTTCTTGGACCTGAAGAGTTAGATTGGCAAGTTTGCCTTTCGTGACTCGAGGGTAAAAGGAGATTGGACACCAGAGTGCCCGGAAATTTGCACTCGCATGCTGGAGTCTCAACAATGTGGTGTCGGGAATGGGCTTATAGATGCCATTTGGAAGTGTTGATCGCATAAGAGGTTCCTAAGCGAGAACTTGTGTATTTAAGAAAGACAGATGTTTTCCTGGCTTGTTACAGGTGTTTGATCTTCAGTCTCTTTATGCAGATATGCCCTGGCTAGATACAGGTATCGAATCTACAATTGGTTGCTCACAGATGTGCCCTGGCTGGATACAGGAGTCGAATCTTTGAACTCTGCAGACGTGCCCTGGCTAGATACAGGAATCGAGTCTGGAAATGTGGTCAACAGATATGCCCTGGCTGGATACAGGAGTCGAATCCGGAAATGCTGTCACTCTCAGATGTGCCCTGGCTAGATACAGGTATCGAATCCGGAATTGCGACAGTTGACGGTAATTGTTTTTGGGATTGTCTTTTTCCTGAAAAGGCAAAAATGTAAGTTGTATGCGATGTTATGATGTATGATATGCATGATGTCATGATGTTCAACATTTATATGCATTTCATTATGTATGTAAGCAAGATGTATGCAAATGGGAAATGTTTATGAGTGTAATTTCATCTTAGGAAAATAAATCCTTGACGAACGGCCGGGAAGCTGCTCTGTGGAAGAGATACTTGGCCGAAGCTCTAATGAGAGGCCTGCTGAGGACTTTAACGATGGATTCCGCTGAGGATAATGATGATCAACTCCGCTGGGGAACCCCAAAGATAAACTCTGCTTGGGAATACCAAAGATAGACTTCGCTGGGGTTTGAAGGAACTTTTGCCGAAAACGGTCTTTCGTGGCTTTTAGCTGAGGATAACCCAGTTATAAGTCCTTGCGAGGAAATAACTCTAAATAAAGCTTGGGCGAGACGTCCGTTCTTCGCAGGGGATAAGCTTCCAGAATCTACTGGGGATGAGCTTTAAGACCTGCCGGGGAACGTTGTGCCTTTAGGATTGACGGGGAATCGACTCCTGCTTGGGGAAAGTGTTGCTGAACCTTGTTTTACTCTGCGGGGAGTTAAGATGATTCGGCCACATTTTTCAATTGAACCTACCTTGGTGCCTTGGCGGACCAAACAACTAGACTGCATTAGACAACTCCACATTGCCCTTGTCTTTGATGTCACCTGTAATTAATCTCTTGTTTTATATGCAACTATTTATGAATAAGCAATTTAATGTCAAATGCATATATCAAAAATGAACATTGGACGTTCTTCGCATGACAAAACAGAAAAAAGGGAAAACAAATGGTAATTTGTATGGACAAGTGAATTTGTATTGATTTAAACTTTGCCTGTGAATAGGCGTTTTTTGTACAAGAGACTGACATCCTAGCAAGAGGATATCGCCAAAAAGTATAGAGTTTACAATTTGAAAAAGAAAACAAAACAGCTATGTGAATAATCCCACTGGGTTCCAACTCTGCTATTGCCTTTATGTCTTCGAATGTCTCATCGCTTTGCTGCTTAGTCGAAGATGAAGCTGATTGGTCAATGTCGGAATCTGGAGCCGGATAGTCGATGCCGAATTCCGGATGCGAAGTGATCCAATGAGACATAGTGTTACGCTTTTATCCCTAACTTTTGCCTGGACCGCCCTTTCGGGTTTTCAGTCCACCGGGATACCCTTTTTTGCCCAAGCCGCCCTTTCAGGTTTTCGACTTGCCGGGTGTACAGATTTTTTCATTTCATCCCTTATTTTTGCCCGAACCCTTTTGGTTCGCCGGGAAGCCCTTGTTTTTGCCTAGGTATGTCAACCTAGCGGGTCTTTTATTTATGCGTAGTATTTTTTCACTATGTCTGCATTGGCGGGGTGAGGAAGGTCGTCACCATCCATGGTGGTTAGGATCATGGCTCCTCCTGAGAACACACGCTTAACCACAAATGGCCCTTCGTAAGTAGGGGTCCATTTGCCCCGGGGATCACTTTGAGGAAGGATGATGCGTTTGATTACCAGGTCCCCAACTTGATACTCTTGCGGTCTGACTTTCTTGTTAAATGCCCTGATCATCCGTTTCTGATACGTTTGACCATGACAGATAGCAGTGAGCCTCTTTTCGTCAATCAGATTTAATTGGTCAAGTCGAGTTTGGATCCAATCATCTTCATTCAAGTCTGCATCCTTCATTATCCGGAGAGAGGGTATCTGGATCTCGATTGGCAAGACTGCCTCCATGCCATAGACCAAGGAGAAAGGAGTTGCCCCGGTTGATGTCCTTGCTGAGGTGCGGTACCCATGAAGAGCGAACGGTAACATCTCGTGCCAATCTTTATAGGTCACTGTCATCTTCTGCACAATTTTCTTGATATTTTTATTGGCTGCCTCTACAGCCCCATTCATCTTCGGCCGGTAGGGAGAAGAATTGTGGTGCTGTATCTTGAATTGTTCACAGAGTTCAGCGATCATTTTGTTATTGAGATTGGTACCGTTGTCCGTAATAATTCTTTCCGGGACTCCGTACCGACAGATCAGATTATGCCGGATGAAACGCGCCACGACGCTCTTGGTTACTGTGGCATAGGAAGCTGCCTCGACCCATTTCGTGAAGTAATCGATCGCCACCAAGATGAAGCGATGCCCATTGGATGCCGTTGGTCGGATCTCACCGATCATATCGATGCCCCACATTGCGAAAGGCCAAGGTGCCGTTAGGACATTCAAAGGAACTGGAGGGATATGCACCTTGTCAGCATAGATCTGGCACTTATGACAAGTTCGGGAGTGTTGGTAGCAATCGGCTTCCATCGTGGACCAGAAATATCCTGCCCGAAGGATTTTCTTAGCCATGGTGTGTCCACTGGAATGGGTCCCAAATGTACCTTCATGCAGTTCCATCATAATTTTCTCTGCTTCAGCCTTATCCACACAACGTAACAGAGTTGAATCATGATTCCGTTTGTAGAGAGTGCCGTTGCTGAGGAAGAATTTCGCAGCAAACCTCCTCATGAACTTCTTATCATTGACAGACGCACCTTCAGGGTATTCCTGAGTTTCCAAGTACCTCTTCACCTCATGATACCAGGGTTTTTCAGTCACCTTTTCAGCCTCGAGCTCGCAGCAGTATGCCGGTTCATCCAACTTCCAGATTATGATTCGGGGAGCCTCATTGTCCCATTTAACTTTGAACATTGAAGACATCGTGGCTAGTGTGTCCGCTAGCTGATTCTCCTCTCTGGGGAAATGCTCAAAAGTTATCTCTTCAAAGTGAGGGAGCAAGGTCGACACATACTCCTTGTAAGGAATGAGATTCGGGTGTTTCGTATCCCACTCGCCTTTGATCTGATTGATCACGAGAGCGGAATCTCCGAAGACACTTAGAAACTTGATCCTCAAATCGATCGCAGCTTGTAAACCCATGATACATGCTTCATATTCTGCCATGTTGTTGGTGCAGCTGAAACATAATCGGGCGGTGAGTGGAGTATGAGTCCCCTTGGGAGATATGATTACAGCGCCGACGCCGTTACCCAAAGCATTGGAGGCTCCGTCAAAATGCATAGACCATCGGGATCCTTCCTCAGGTCCTTCATCCGGTCCAGGTACTTCACAGTCAGTTACCACCATGATGTCCTCGTCGGGAAAATCAAAGTTCAATGATTGGTAATCGTCCACAGGTTGGTGTGCCAAATGATCAGCCAGTACACTTCCCTTAATTGCTTTCTGAGTTGTATACTGGATGTCATATTCTGTTAAGATCATTTGCCATCTCGCTATTCTCCCAGACAGAGCGGGCTTTTCAAATATGTATTTGATGGGATCCATCTTTGAAATCAATAAAGTAGTGTGAGTCAGCATATACTGTCTCAGCCGGCGAGCAGCCCATACAAGAGCGCAGCAAGTTTTCTCAAGCAGTGAGTAACGAGACTCACAGTCGGTAAACTTTTTGCTCAAGTAATAAATAGCGTGCTCTTTTCGGCCAGACTCGTCATGCTGCCCCAGCACACACCCCATTGAATTATCGAGTACCGTCAAGTATAGTATCAGAGGTCTTCCTTCCACTGGTGGCATAAGAATAGGTGGCTCTTGGAGATATTCCTTTATTCTTTCAAAGGCGGCCTGACATTCATCATTCCAGCGTACCACTTGATCTTTCTTCAGTAATTTGAAGATTGGCTCACAAGTAGCAGTCAGATGTGAGATGAATCGGGCAATGTAATTCAGTCGTCCTAGGAAACCTCTGACTTCTTTCTCTGTTTTTGGAGTCGGCATCTCTTGTATGGCTTTTACCTTGGCAGGGTCCACCTGAATACCTTTATCACTTACAATGAAACCTAGCAATTTTCCGGACCTCACCCCGAAGGTGCATTTGTTGGGATTCAATCTCAGCTTGTACAACTTGAGTCGGTCAAACAACTTCCTCAGATGATCAAGGTGCTCCTCCTCAGTTTGAGACCTTGCAATCATGTCGTCAACGTATACTTCAATCTCATGATGGATCATATCATGAAATAAAGCAACCATGGCACGCTGATAGGTTGCCCCAGCATTTTTCAATCCGAATGGCATGACCTTATAACAGAAGGTCCCCCACTGAGTTACAAATGTAGTCTTCTCCATATCTTCAGGAGCCATCTTGATCTGATTATACCCTGAGAAGCCATCCATGAAGGAGAACACCTTGTGTTGAGCTGTATTATCAACAAGGACATCGATGTGAGGTAGGGGGAAATCATCCTTGGGGCTGGCCCTGTTCAGATCCCTGTAGTCGACACACATTCTGACTTTACCGTCCTTCTTCGGCACTGGCACAACATTGGCAACCCACTGAGGGTAAGAAGTTACTGCAAGGAAACCCGCATCAAATTGTTTCATCACCTCGGCTTTAATCTTCTCAGACATCTCTGGACGCATCCGTCGAACTTTTTGCTTTACTGGAGGGCAATCTTCCTTGGTTGGCAGATGGTGAACTACAATGTCGGCGTCCAAACCAGGCATATCCTCATAGGACCAAGCAAAAATCTCCATGTAGTCTTGTAGCATCTGGATCAATCGTTGCTTCACGCTGAGCTCTAGATTGGCACCAATCTTGACCTCTTTCCTTTCTGTCTCAGTACCCAGGTTAATTGTCTCCACAGGCTCTTCATGTGGTTGAATAGCCCTCTCTTCCTGGAGTAGCAGTCTTGCGAGTTCGCCAGACACTTCGCAATCATCTTCACCTTCGTCTTCGGCCAAGTTGATCGGATTTTCGAAGTCATAACTGGCGGTAGCAGAGCTGTTACCAGTGAGATCCAGAGTGGATTGAAACCTGTGTAAGTGAGTGTGTGTAAATATAGCTGTTTTGCAATATGTATAACACAGAAAGAAAAAAGAGCACAAGATTTGAAATGCAACAAACGTCCAATGTTTTGATTAATGATATATGAAAATGTCATACAAAAAGCCCTCACAAATGGAGCTACGATGCCCCGGGTAGGACACCGAGCCAACAGAGTTTTAACATATTGTTTGTTACAAATTTTGGGAATCAAAAGAAATCAATTACTGCGTGACAAATGTGATAGGGGTAAAATCCTTTGTTGTCCAGTTGCTCGGTCCGTTGCTGGCAGTCGGGTAGATCCAACTATCAAACTCAGCTTCCTCCACATCTTCCTCAATAGCGTTCACCCTTGAGCTGGAAATAAACACCGGAGCCTTTCCAATCTTCTCTTTGCGCACTGCCTTCTGAGCCTCTGCAGTAAAGCCTAGCCCAAACTTGTCGTTCTTCTGAGTGAAATCAGGAAGCTGACCCCAGTGTGCACAATTGCCCTTCTGAACCACAGCCCGGGCATCCCTTAGGGAAGCCATCTTCAAGGAATCATTCTCTTCGGCCATTGTCTCTGCAGCTGCTGAAATTGGATGTACCTCCTCGAAATGTTGGAAGGGGGTTTCAATGAACTCTCCGTCCATCTCGATGTACCTGAAGGAAATCAAATGGCTCACCATATACTCCTCTTCTCCTTGCACAGTGACGATCTTCCCTCTGACGGGATACTTCAGCTTTTGGTGCAAGGTGGAGGTTACTGCCCCAGCTTTATGGATCCAAGGTCGACCCAACAGACAAGAGTATGATGGACGTATATCCATCACGTAAAAGGTAGAGTCAAACACTTGAGAGCCCACACGAATAGGGATGTTAACCTCTCCATGAACCATCCTTTTGGAACCGTCAAAGGCCCTGACGATGATATTGCTGGGTTTCAACTCCAGGCCCTCATAATCCAGACGATCTAAAGCCTTTTTCGGAAGAACATTCAAGGAAGAACCAGTGTCCACCAATACATGTGCCAGAGTAGTGCCCCTGCATTCAATAGAGACATGCAGGGCATCATTGTGGTCTCTCCCTTTTGCGGTCAGGTCAGCATCTGAAAAGCCCAAGCCGTTGTCCGCCGTCAGATTTGCTATGCAGTCAGTGAACTGAACTGCAGATGTCTCCTGCGGCACGTGGGCCGTCTTGAGAAATGAGATTAAGGCCTTAGCGTGAGCCTCGGAGCATAGCAATAGGGAGAGCAGGGAGATCTTGGAGGGTGTATGCCCCAACTGCTCGACAACATTAAAATCACTTTTCTTTATTATTTTCAGAATCTCCTCCATTTCTTGTCGGGAGGCCTCAGCATTCACGGGTATTGGTGCCTCCATCCGGGCAGGCTCTTCTTCGATCCCTTTGCCCCGAGCATTTGATGACTCGGCAGCAGGGGACACAATTTGATCAGCAACAGGACTTGGTAAACTTGCAGGTTTTATGAGGAGGGGTTTTCGAATAGCGGGCGGCGCAATGTCAGGCGAGAAGAGCCTGCCACTGCGGGTGACTTTAGCTGGACCGGTGATATCGCAGATACTGGCACTAGCATCAAATTCTTGCTTGATTCCATTTACATATACGTCTGCCCCATAATGCCAGGGGACAGCTTTATCAGACACGTAGGAGAGGGGTCCTGGAACAGTAATGATCACAGGCGCAACTGTCAAGATTTGAATAGGCTTCTTTGGGGGAGCCTTGATTGGATTTTTGAAGATGGTAATCACGGAAACTTCTTTCATCGGAACCAATTGAACAGCAGTCTTTTTGAATAGAATCTCCTTGCTATCCATTAGGCCTTGGATGCCTAACCTTAGCAAGGGACAATCAGATAGGGAAATAGCACAGAATGGGCAACCTTCGCCGCAACCCGGAAATAAACCGGCCCGCAGTAGGTTCTTCTTAACAGTCTTCAAAGGGGTAACAACTTCATCTATCGAAACAGCATACACTTCTTCCTCAATGGCATTTACCCTATGCTGGGGCATAGGAGCCGTTACAACATTTGGTCTTTCCGGCGCTTCAAATTGAATTTCTTTCGCGTCGATCAGATCTTGCACTTTGTTTCTCAAGGCCCAGCAATCATCAGTAGTGTGCCCGGGACTATCAGAATGATAAGCACACCGGGCATTTGGGTTGTATTTAGGAGACGCAGTGTTGACGACCTTAGGAGCTTCTTTGAGGGTCACCAGGTTGGTGGATAACAGTTGGGGTAAAATTTGAGATAATGTCATACTCAATCGGGTATACTGCCTCTTGGGCCTTTCACTTCTCTGTTGATTGTACTGCTGAGGAGCAGCAACAGGTTTGGAGATGACCAAAGCATTGACGGCTTGGCGACTTTCGGGCTTGACCTGTCTTCTAGGACCATAGACGGCGCTTGCTTCTTTCTTAAATGGCCTCTTCTCAGCACTTGTAGAGGCGGCCTTCTGTATCTTGCCTGACCTGATGCCAGCTTTAATTCTTTCTCCTGTTAATATCAAATCTGTAAATCCAGCGGAGGAGTTACCAACCAAATGATTGAAAAACGGACCAGACAACGTCCCCAGGAACATATCAACCAACTCTCGATCAGTTAATGGAGGCTGCACCCTGCCAGCCAAATCTCTCCATTTTTGAGCGTACTCCTTGAACCCTTCACCCGTCCCTAGAGACATACCCTGAAGTTGGGTACGCGTAGGAGCGAGATCAGAATTGTATTGGTATTGTCTGTAGAATGCAGTTGCCAAATCTTCCCAGTGCCGGATGCTAGCTCCGTCCAATTGGTAGAACCATTCAAGTTGTGACCCCGAGAGGCTATCTTGGAAGAAGTGAATCCAGAGGTTCTTATCTGCCGTGTAAGGTTGGATTTTCCTTACGTACGACCTCAGATGCAGCTTTGGGCAGGAGACCCCATCATACTTGGCGAAGGCAGGCGCCTTAAACTTGTGTGGAATTACTACTCCGGAAGATAATCCCAAATCTCCGAAATC
The DNA here is from genome assembly GCA_948472305.1 of Vicia faba. Lineage (NCBI taxonomy): Eukaryota > Viridiplantae > Streptophyta > Magnoliopsida > Fabales > Fabaceae > Vicia > Vicia faba. Next base: position 362,549,516 of record OX451737.1, on the reverse strand, counting down.
CAGTCCTGGCACGTTCTGAATTTCCATAGCGCTCAAGCGGTCCTCCAATTGTTTGTATCTGTCAGCAGCAGGTGGGTATTGTTCATCGTTATAGTCCGTCTCGTTGTCGGAGACTGCGGGACTAGGAGCTCCTCCCCCTTGGGGACTATTTTTCTCAGCAGAAGAAGTGGTTGGATCAGCTTCATTGTGGAGTGTGTTCCCAAATCTGCGTCCGGTGTTGAACAATGCAGTCCTCTTTTTCTTCTTCTTCTTCAGGAGTAGAGTCTTCAACTCTTGCTGACCTTGGGCTAGGCTTAGGACCATCTCTTGAAACTGTGCACTTTGGGCCTGAAGGGCCTTGATTGCTTGCTCACTGGAGGACTCTGGATTCATGATGACTGTGCAAAATAAACAGCGAAGGAGATTAAGCAACCTGTGAAATAGGGTACCTGCTATGCATATGGTGTAATGGAATGCGTATGTTTTATGTTTTCAAAGACAAACAAGATTCAACTTTGTAGACAAAAAGGGAAACACACTTCATTAGATTAAAATTTCCAATTGTTCAACAATTTGCCCTTAGGCATTACAGGAATGAAAAATACGGAAAAAGGAAATAAAACTACAAAAGGAAATAATCAAAGCTCATCAATGCTCCCATGGCCTCCTCCTCTCAGTGCTGATGTAGTTGTTCAGGACACGTTCTTCCTCCAATTGCTTAGTCAGCCTTTGGATCTTCCTTTCCTGCTCGTTGAACTTCTCCCGATAGAAGTCCCGTTCTTCCTTTAGTTGTGCCCAAGATCTCTTCATTGTATCAAAATCAGTGGGTATCTGAGGAGGGAGGACAGTTGGAGGAACCCCATCTTCATTGGGAGATTCCAGGATGATTGGTCTGACGGCTTCGTATGGCATACCCAACTTCTGAGCACGGATGCGGACCCATTTGCAATAGGGTTCCAATGGCAGAGAAGTCTTTGGTCCTAACTCATGTGGGTCAGCTTTGTGAATTCTGTCCCAAGCTCTAATGAATCCCTGGCGTAGTTTGTCACTGTCTGCCTGAAACTCAAAATGGAAGTGAGGAACCAGCATCTCATGAGGCCCATCTCCTCTGGCTCTTCCAAACTGACGGAGAGCTAAACACGGATTGTAAGAGATTCCTCCTTGGATACCAATCAACGGGACATTAGGGTATTCTCCGCAACGGTCGATAACAGCTACCTCATCCAAACCTCTGAGAGTCCAAGTGATATCCTTATCTGTGAGAGACATTAACCTCCGAGCCCAACCTTTTCCTTCTTCATTCTTCAGCACGGACTTAGGAAGGTGCGAAATAAACCACCTTACTAGCAAAGGAGCACAACACCACGGAGTCCCCCGTTTTTGAGCAGTACGAGCATAGAGTTGTTGTAGAATGTCACCCAAGAGAGTGGGTACCGGATTCCGAGACATGAAGATTCTTATGACATGGATACTGATAAAGGTGTCAGGGTTAGGAAACAATACCAGACCATAAATCAAAAGAGCCAGAATATCCTCATATGCCTTGAAGTCCAAGTCATTCCAGAAATCATTAGCCTTGCCAACCAAAAATTTGACCAAGAAGCCCTTGATCCCATTTCTAGTTTCCCAATTGGACAACACCTCTTCTTTGGTCAAGGGGAGAATTGCAGCAATCTCTTCGGGCCTAGGAGTCTTTTCCAAACCAGTGAAAGGAGTTTGTTCCAAGACAGGAATCCCAAGCAAATAGGATAATTCTTCCAGGGTAGGAACCAGCTGGAAGTCTTGAAAGGTGAAACAGTGATGCAGAGGGTCATAAAACTGGGTCAGAACACTTATCAATTGTTGGTCCCATTTTGCAGTGATCAAGCCAAGGAGGGAACCATGTCTGTTGATGAAGGAGGTAGTGTTTGGAATCCTTTCAACCAGATCTTTGAGTAAAACTGGTGGTTGAACAAAGTTGAGCCGGACAGTATTTCTACGCACGGGCATCATAATGTCCTACAAAACAGAGCAAAGGTGAAACCTTTTTTGTCTTTGAAATGGGTTAGCCTTTTACACAGGATGCATGCAATGGTATGATGGAATGATGCTATGATGAAACACACCACAAATATTCACATAGACAGGTAAGGCACACAAGTCACACCAGATACCCTTAGGTTTCAGGCCAGCATGAGTTTCAGGTATTACCCTCTTTTGGTTTCGTTGGTTAAAACCTGTCTTATCAAAAGTAACCGGGTTCTAGAGGATCTCAAATCATTGGCTACCCTCAATCGGTCATAACTCCAGCATCGCAATCTTTTCTCGCGACCAGAACCATCTCGAGAGTTTAGCCTCAATGAGTGTAGCATACTGCTACTGTCCTAATAGCCAAGTTGGTCAATTTAGGGTTCTAAGGTTGGTTGGTGTTTAATGACTCCTTAGAAGACCTATATTCTCCCCGTTACAACACAGGGGATATAGGTACAGACTAAGATGCCACACCAACGTAGCCACTGCTTCACCCATGTCGGTCTACGCCGGACAGGTCCCTCACAGATTATGCTACCTAAAAAGGGTATTTCCCAGATCCGGGTTAGGATCTATGAACTCCGATGCAAAGCCCACAAATATAAAACCAAACAAAGCAAGCAATTGAAAACAAAAGTGATCTAAGCCCTAAGGTTACTCCACTTTTAAAAATGTCCCCAGCAGAGTCGCCAGTTCTGTGATACGGTGGGAGAACTGACTTGAGGTTTGCGTTCGTATTCGCAAATGTTGCGGTTAGCAAGAGTCGCCACCGACTTTTTATTTTATCCTAAGGAAAGGTTAAAAAGCACAGCAAAAACCTTTTGAGATGTTTTCTTGGGTTCGGGGAGTAGATTATAGAAAGGGAAGGTATTAGCACCCTTTCTATCCATGGTTATCCATGGGCTCTTAGTTACTTGCTTAGATCACTTGCCTTTTGTTTTCAATTGTTTTAAATGGTGCTTGAGTGTGTGGGTTTTGAAAATGTTTTTGAAAAAGAGGCCAATGTGGTGGCAACCTTTGTAATGATCCATGTGGGGATGTATACAAAGATGTATGTCTTTTGAAAAAGTTTTCATCTTGTTTTTGAAAATTGTTTTGAAAGTGTAGTGATATGTGGTTTTTGAAATTAGGCAAGTGTTTTGTTTTGCAAGTTGATTCAAGTAACTAAGAGGTTATCTACTCCTAAATTTCTCAAAAGATTATTGCTATACTTTAACCCTTTTAACAAGTTTGCACCACCATTGTATTTGGCGGGCAAACTTGTGTTAGGATGTGAGAGGGACAAGCGCGGGTCATCGTTTAGACCATAATTGTAACGACGTTAAATGTCTTTGGGCAACTTCTTTAAGGGACTTGATCATTTGTTTTGTTTGTTTTGAAAAGTTTTATCGAGGGACTATGATCATTCAAACTGTTTGCTTTGCCCAAAGATGTTCAACATACAATATGGCCCATTTATTTGAAGGCAACAAGTGGAATACCCTAGGGGGTGCAAGTGTGATTTGTGTGTCCATTTTCATGCTTGCTTATCTTGTATTAGGTCAAACTATTTTTTATCGCTTTTCGCATACAAACCCTAATTCTAACATGTTATTATTAGAAAGCAATAAAGTGCGAAATTAAAAATTACTAAGCTATTACAAAACCAAATATGGGAAGGGGGGTACAAATGTTCAAATGGGGATATTGACAAGAATTTAAATCTAAATTATTACATCAATTGGATATTTGCAATGCATAATTAAATGTAAATTAAATAAATATGTGAAATGCAAAAAGGAAGTTTTTATGTGTATGAGAAAATATTATTTATGTAAAAGGGAAAAGAAAATAAAATGTATTTATTTTTGAGTATTTTGAACTTAGGGTAAAAAACCCTAATTTTTAAATAAAAGGTATTATTATCTAATTTAATTCTACTATTTATTTATTATTTATAAAAATAAAATAAAATGAAGTGTATTGTGAAAAAAAAAGTATTTTTTGTATCAAATATTAAATAAAATGAAAAATCAAATATTTTTATATTTTGTCTTAAATATATTAATAATCATATATATATATTTATATTAAACCCTAAATATGTATTATACAAAAATAAATATTTATTTAATATTTTAATAAAATAAATAAAAGAGTATTTTTTTGTGTAAAATATTTTCAGAAAGTAAATAAAAATAAAAAGTGTATTTACATTATTTTTACATTTATTCTAATAATCAAATATATATGTTTATGTATAAACTAGGAAAATAAACAAATAAATATGCAATAAATGCAAAAAATGATGGAAAAAATATTTTTAATTTTTAAATGACATGAGAAAAAATAAACAAAGTCAGCCAAAAAAGAAAAAGTCAAAAATGTTAAAAAATGAGCAAATGGGCTCAGGGGGGTGTAAACATGAAAATGGGGTGCAAAAAGGAAACAAATCCAGGCCCAGCCCAGACCACTCCTTCTTCAACCTCTGTACAGCCTCCTTCAAGCTAAAACACGCGTTTTTTATCTCTGGATTCCTGGCTTTTTAGCAAAAACTCATAACATGAAAAATGTAGAGCATTAAGAGACGGTTTCAACCATATAAAGAACATGTCCTATCTCTCTAAGATGAGGGAGAATTTCTCTCCCCCTCTTTCCTGACCTAGTTTTTCTACCATTTTCAGAGCTCAAATTCTCTCCACTCAGATAAAAGAAATGAAAAGTAAAGCTATGTACATGTTCAGGGCTATGAGTAGGACTTTGTTTCTTCACAAACTTAAGACTAAAGATGCCTAATAAGAGAGATACGAATTCAAACTTTTACCTGTGCAGTTGAACTTCTATGTGGAGAATGAGAGACTTTCAGTGCAATGTAATGATTGGAAAAGCTTCCTTGAGGTCCAGGGATGCTGTTTCAATGCTTACTTTGTCTTGAGAGCTTCTGAATCAAGCTATGGAACTTCAACTGCAAGAGGAAAAAATGAAAATGGTGGAAACTGTTAGAGTGATTACAGGTCAGGTTTTAGGCCATGGTTAGCTTGCATATGTTGTAGGGAAGGTAGAGGAACAGGTCTTGATCAAAATGCTCGAAGGGATTGGGAGTTTGCACTCAAACTGCAGGGGCACCCCTGTTTGTGCAGTTTGAGGATGATTCTGAGATGGAGAGTGTATTGGAGGTCAAAAGCTCGTGTGTTAGCTTGGATATGTTATGTGTAATGTGTTTGACAACTTTGTTCTTCTGTTTCTATGCTGGTATGAGAGATGGCATAAGTTATGGATGTTACTTCTATGTGAAGCAAGCAAATGTCAACTTGGTTTCTAGGCCAGTACAATGCCTCAATCTATGCTGCACATTTGAGTCTTGATCAGTGGGATATGTCCATGCCTTTTTGCCTCAAAGATCTGCATTGTACCTCATAGATTTGCAAAATTGCCATAAAGTAACACTTTACAAGAATGGATAATATGCTTTTTTCTAGTTTAGGCTTGGTTTTGTGTGTATTGTCCAAATGAGCAAAATAATGCTAGAACACAAAGGATATGCATTGAATTATTGAGTGAAAATGGGATTAGAGGCCTGCAATGTAGCTTAAGCATGCTGAATTCAAAAATGCATAGTGTATGAACATAGAACTTGGTCATGAACAAAGTGGTTTTTTGCTATATTGTGAAATTCGATTCTCCCTAACCATGAGGTTGTTTGAGAAGTTTTTGGACATTTTGGAAAGCTTGGAATGTGTACTACAATCCATCTTTGAAATGCAATTTGAAATTCCAAGTGGAAGGGTATGAAAAGTGGCCTTGAAGTAGGGTAGAAAACCTTGTAAAAATAGGTCAAATTTCACTAAGTTAAAAGATGGTTTAGTGCCCTTATTCAAAAAATCATAACTTGAGATAAAAGCTTCAAATGAGAAAACTTTGTGAATAAAAGTTTTAGATTATGCAACAAGCTACAACTTTCATGTTTTGACTTTTGTTTGAATCCAAATGGATCATGGTGAAAAGATGGGGCAAAGTTGGAAAAAAATTAGGGTTTTCCATAACTTAGAAAAATTCTAAGTTATGAAAAATTCCATTTTCAAACCCTAATTTGCATTTTGTGATTTCTTGGTGAACAAGTTTCATGATTTGTAATGTTTTGATGAAAAATGAATCTTGACTCTTGATTTTGACCAAAAAGTCAAAGTTTGACTTTTCAGTATACAGTCAAAATTGATCAATTGACTGGGAAATTCAACTATCAATCTTGTGTACTTGGGATCTTTTGAGCTTGATGAACATGTCAAGATAATTCCATTGAGTCCTTGAGGCCATATGTGAGCTTGGTTTGCCATTGGCTAGGTCAAACAGTCAAAAATTGCCCTTGTGCAGTCAAAACCCTAAAAATGACCATTTTGCCCTTTTGATGATCTGATCAAATTTCTTGTGGAATTGTGATTCAAACTTGATCAAATGGTCCATGTGAGTTCATAATGTTGATGTGGATCAAATTTCATGAGGTTTGACTGTCAGTTGGCCATAGTTGACTTTTTCCCCAATACAGCTGATTTCTAGGTCAACTGTCCAATTGACTGGGTAAAACTTGGAATTAAGACTTGAAACTTGGTATAGGTAAACTTGGGAGTCCAACATGAAGCATGAAAGTCATCTTAGGCATTTCAGGTCAAAACATCCTTGGGCAAACACAAACCCTAATTTGAGTCCACAGTGCCAGGAGAAGCCTTGAGCAGAGGAAACCCTAACTGGAGCTTGATCTTCAAAGGTCTTGTGATGAGAAAATGTTGAGGAAATGGGAGGGCAAATTTTGGGGTACAACACATATTCTTCAAGATTTTCCAAAAGCATGCTTCAAAATCTCCCCAAGGGTTGCACAGTTCAAGGGCCTCCTAACAGTCAAAATTAGGGTTTTGGTTCTGACAAAGAAAATGATGTTTCCAAGGGTCCAATCAAGTCCCACATGCCTATAAACATGGTCAAGCATCATCATACCAAGTTTCAAGACTTACAGCACAAAATTGCACAGTCAAAAACCCTAATTGCTCAACAGTCAACTGTAGGGGCAAAATGGTCATTTGACAGTCAAAAGTTCAAATTTTTGATCAAAATCTCATTTTGAAGCCACAAACATCATTTGATCAATGCTTGATCATGATTCTCAAAGCTTGGCTTAAAAAGTCTCAAGATGCAAAAGTTTCCATATTTGGACAGTTGAAAAAGTCAACTGTAACTTGACCAAGGCATAACTTCCACATGGTTTATTAGAAAAATTCCATCCAAAGCTCATTTTGAAGAGAAAGACATTTCCTACAACTCCTCTTCACACTTCAAGTCCAAGAAATGCTCTCACAAAAAGTTATCAATTTCAACATTATAGGTCATTTTCAAAAGTCAACAAAAAGGGACTTTAAGTCAAAGACCATAACTTGAGATTGGTAAATCAAAATGACATGGGACCAAAGGAATTGGTTAGAGGACTTCAAGACCTTTCCAAAATGTCCAAGAACATGAGCAAAGATTAAAAATTGAGCAAGATATGCCTTGTGGAAGTTGGAAATTTTTTGGGTATTTTGAAAAGTCAACTTTGCTTCAAATGTCTTAAAATTGCTAATGGGCCACATTTTATTCCAAGATTCATCATCCAAAGCATATGCACGACCATTTGGCCCAAAGGGGAGTTATTCATCATTTTTATTTATTTATTTGAATTTTTAATTACAATTAATTCATTTAAATTAAATAAAATATGGAAAAATACTAAACCAAAGTTTTTAAATCTTTTTGTGCAAGATAAACTCTTCTTAAAGGCTCAAGATTCGTGCATAATCAAAATTGGAAGGTTTTGCCATGATTGGAATAAAAAACATGTGAAAAAAGATTTGGAAGATATGCCATGAAAATCAAATATTGTTTTCATCAATGCAAGGATTTGTGGACTCAGAATTTAACCCTAATACATTCCATACATAAGCAAGATGCAAACCTAATGCCAAGGGACCTCTAAGCTGCGCCCCATCTGAAGAAAGAACTTTGCAATTTTATCAAAAAAACCAAAAACTGAAAACTGCATTAGAGTTGGTTTCAAGATCAAATAACTATTCCAATCGCTTGCCAAGAACACAAGGGAGCTTCCTGAATCAAAATCATCAACTCTAACATCAAGAAACGGTAGAACTAAGTGGTCCTGTTTCAAATTTTGTACCTATTCGTGTTTCAATTTATAAGCATTTTCATTGCATTCTTTCTATTGATTTGGACTAATCTGACCATTCTGAAGCTAACCGTGTGTTTTAATTAAGTTTTTATGCATTGTACGCAATTTCTCCATTGAAGCTCACTAGGGTTCCTCAAGCTCCAAATTGGGCATTTTCGTATACTGTAAAATTAGAACATCCCAGTACCATGGCTAAACTCAGGAAGCTTGGACGATCTTAACCCACTAATCGCGCCTAATTTATATAGCAAGACGAGCTATTCGCTATTTTTAAAAAAGGTGCATTCTGGGGGGGTTTAAAACCCCCGCTAATTCTTTTTGTTTCAGGGATAAATAAGGAAGATGATCATGTGGAAAAGCGTGATAGGGCAATTTGAAATTAGCGCGCGTTTTTGTTGTTTCTAGGCCACTAACCAAGTTTTCTCTTATATTATTTATTCGTCATTATATATTCAAAGCGCGTTAACAGTTCCATTGGTCAGGTGTTGCATTGGTAAACTCTGAGACCTGGGTTCGATTCCCAGGTCCCCCACTTTGTTTCAATATTTTTTCTTTCAACATAATCCCATGCAGATTCAATCCAAAGGCCTACCATACGCCCATAATCCAAGTGTGCCACATGGCCACTGAAGGCAATCTAAAGGCCCAGATCTGATGAATACCATGGACACTGGTCAATACACACGCACGCTTCCAGAAAAGTCAAACAAGGCCTCAAATCATTGGGCCTGATTGCTACAATCTAACCTCCAGTTTGGGGACAGAACCCCCCATTGGTTTGCTTTTTCCTTCTTTTTTCATATTTTTCTATTTTATTTGTTTTAATTAGTTTTAATTTAATTCTTGAAATTAATTTATTTTCATAAAATCTAAAAATAATATAAAAATCAGAAAAGGCAAAATATAAATATATTTCATTTAAACTTTTTTTTTGTAAATAAATCTTGTTAATTAATTTAGTTCTTTAATTCTAGGATTAATTTTGACATTTTTTTATATAAACTTAAAAATTATAGAATTAGGGTTTTAATCACTTTTTATCTTTTTCTTTTCTTTTATCATTATAATTATTAATTACTTATTTTTGTAAATAAAATTGTATTAATTAATTAGGTTACTTTTGGATTAAATTTTAATGCTTTTTCTTAATAAAATAAAAATAACTAGAATTAGGTTTTAAATTCCATAATCTTCTCATTAAAATTCCATAAATACCAAAAAGTTCAAAAATCTTTTCTTTTTATTAATTTGTTAAATCGTAATTTAATTTCATTAAAAAGGGTCCAACGCCCTCGCTTTCGATTTTAATTCTCTTCGCATTTTTTATTTCCGTTCTTATAATATTCATGTAATTCTCCCAAAGCCATGTAAATTCGATATTTATATTTCTCGCACTTTACTTTATTTTATGTCAAATCGGGTCCTGGATTTAATTTGGCGATGTGGGCCCGCACCTTTGTAATAGTTTAGGAACTTTATATTTCTCGCAACTTTTTGACTGCTAATAAATTGCATGCAAGAATAAATGTTAAAATAAAAGCAAAAGTGTAGATCACCCATGACATGAACAAGACAAAATATCTGAAAACGACACACAAATCACACACCACCCCTAGGGTACGCCTCACTGTTGCCTTGCCTCTCGAAAGGTGATCGTCGAGTAGAGGATGTTTTAGTAAGTCCTCATGATCCGGGAATCTGGCATGAGGGTAGCTTCTAAGGTATCTTCCTATTGCTCTGGTGATCACCATGTCCCGAACCTTCGAATTGACCCGAACACCTCCAATGGTGGTGCTACCTACCTCTCAATGGTGGGATGACACTACTTTAAAAGGATATCTACACAGACGAATTCCTTAGGGTAGGTAGACGACTCTAGATACTTGCTCTTATTTCAAAACAAAATTAAAAAAAAAATACTTTTCACACCGACACCTTTTCAAAAAGCTTTCGAAAGCAATTTTTCAAACACTCTTGAGGACCGATACAAGAGTCGAACTGAAATTTTCAAAGAAACTTTTTAAAATCCACAGTTGAAAAGCAAACAAACCACTTTTGAAAACACAATGAGCAAGTATCTAAGAGCCCATGGATAACCATGGATAGAAAAGGTGCTAACACCTTCCCTTTCTATAACCTACCTCCCGAACCGAGAGCAATCTCTATAAGGAATTTTTCTGTGCTTTTGTCCTTTCCATTTGGAGAAAATAAAAGACGGTGGCGACTCTTGCTTCCGCGACATTTCGCGAACCAGCATTAAACAGTCAGTTCCAGATCCACCGATCACAAGCGTAGATTCAATTTTCCGCAATTTATTTTCCGCACAACTATTAACTGCTAATTATGCATGCAAGACTTGTATGAAAAATAAAATCAATCCGTAGCTCACAAATACATGTGCAAAGATAATATGAACTGAACTTGACACACATGCACATGCCACTCTTAGGGTACGCCTCACTTGGTTGCCTTCGGTAAGTGGTCATCAAGTATAGGGTGTTTTAGAGGTCGCCCTCCTGTCTAAAGATCCAGTTGCCTCGAAACGGTTGCCTCGGATAAAAAGGATCTAGGACATTAGGGTTACCGCTAAGGCGTCCTACTATTGCTTTGGTGACCACATGTCCCTAATAATCGAATTGACCCGAATAACTCCAATGACGGTGCTACCTACTTCTCAATAGTGGGATAGTACTGTCTAAAGGACTCTTACACAGCCTAATTCCTTATAGTAGGTAGATTTCTCCTGGGTACTTGCTCTTTCAAAAAACAAAAACAACTTTTCGCACTTACACTTTCAAAAAGTTTTCAAACAAATACTTCATACACTCTTGAGGACTGATACAAGAGTTACCTAGAAGTTTTTCAAACTAAACTTTTTCAAAACCCACATACACTTGAAAAGCAAACAATTTTTGAAAACATAGTGAGCAAGTACCTAAGAGCCCATGGATAACCATGGATAGAAAGGGTGCTAACACCTTCCCTTTCTATAAATCTACCTCCCGAACCGAGAAACATTCTCGAAAAGGAATTTTGCTGTGCTTTTGTCCTTTTCTTGTTGGAGAATATAAAAGACGGTGGTGACTCTTGCTTACCGCGACATTTCACGAACCAGCTTTAAAACAGTCAGTTCTATTTCCACCGATCACACACACCAAACACCATTTCAAACAAAACAAAGCAAGTGATCTAAGCAAGTAACTAAGAGCCCATGGAAAACCATGGATGAAAAGGGTGCTAGCACCTTCCCTTTTCATAATCTACCCCCCGAACTCAAGAAAACATCTCAAAGGTCTTTCCTGTGCTTTTTTACCTTTCCTTTTGGATAAAATAAAAGTCGGTGGCGACTCTTGCTAACCGCGACATTTGCAATAAAATGCAAAACCTCAAGTCAGTTCTCCCACCGTATCACACTAACACTGACTTAAAACAAAGTGAAAAGTGGATCTCGACCCACTAGAAAATCTTCCAACGGGATTTTCCGAATCAAATGATGAGGGTCATTTGTTTTGAGTAAAATAGTGGGAGCATATTTCATTAAAGGCCTAATTGAATATGTTGTTTTAATGATACTTATACTTTCATATTTTTCTTGTAGATTACCATGAAAACAAACACCTATAACAACATTTTGTGATCAATACTTCATAAGGAAAAGTTGTATGGGACAAGTTTTATGGATTGGCACCGAAATTTGAGGATTGTCCTTAAGCATGATAAGAAGTTGTATGTCTTGTAGACACCTGTTCCTGAAGTGGAACCTCATAGTTATGCACCTAAGGAAGAAATAGATGCTTATGAGAAGCATGTAGATGATGCCAATGAAACCGCTTACCTTATGCTAGCTACCATGAACTCAGAGTTACAAAGGTAGCATGAGAACATGTTAGCGTTCGATATGATCGGACATCTGAAGATGCTCTATCAAGAGCAGGCAAGAAATGAGAGGTTTCAGGTTTCAAAGGCCATTTTTAATAGTAAGTTATCTAAGGGAACCCCTATAGGTCCCCATGTACTCAACATGATTGGGTATGTTGAGAACCTTAAAAGGTTAGGGTTTCCCCTTGGAAAGAAACTTACAACTGATTTGATCTTGCAATTGTTACCAGAGGGCTTCAGTCAATTTGTCTTGAATTTCAACATGAATGACATGGACAAAAGTCTTCCAGGGTTGCTAAGCGTGTTAATAATTGTTGAGCAAAATGTGAAGTCAAAAGGGAAGTCCATTCTGATGGTCAGTAATGGAAAGAAACTGAACAAAAGGCCCACCAAGCAGGTTGGTAAATGGAAAGGCAAGGAAGTTGCCAAACCTAAACCTATTGTTCTAGCTTTGAATCCTAGTGGAGGCATATCAAAAAAGGGTACCTGCTTCCATTGTGTTAAGACCGGACACTGGAAGAGAAACTGCCCAAAGTACCTGGAAGATAAGAAGAATGGAGTAGAGACTTCAAGTTCAGGTATTTTTGTTATAGAAATTAATTTATCTACTTCTGAGTCATGGGTATTAGATACTGGATGCGATTCTCACATTTGTACCAATGTGCAGGGGCTAAAAAAGGATTAAAGATTTGGCAAAAGGTGAAGTTGACCTACGAGTTAGCAATAGAGCAAAGGTTGCCGCTTTAGCCGTAGGAATTTATGTTTTAACTTTACCTAGTGGTTTAATAATTCAGTTAGAGAACTATTATTATGTACCTGCGATTAGCAGAAATATTATTTTCGTTTCTTGTTTGGACAAGTTTGGTTTTTCATTCATAATAAAGAACAATTGTTGCTTTATTACTTGAATGATATATTATATGCTTCTGCACAAATGAACAATGATTGTATGTCCTTGATCTTGAAATTCCAATTTATAATATTAATACTAAAAGGATTAAACCTAATGAGACAGATCCCAGTTACCTTTGGCATTGTCGCTTAGGCCACATAAACGAGAAACGCATTTCCAAACTCCATGAAGATGGACTCTTGGACTCTTTTGATTATGAATCATATGAGACATGCAGGTCTTGTTCAAATGGAAAGATGACAAAGTCTTCATTCACAGGAAAAGGTGAAAGGGCTAACGATCTTTTGGCCCTCATGCATACTGATGTATGTGGACCATTAAACATACCATCCAGAGGAGGTTTTCAACACTTCATTACATTTACTGATGATTTCAGTAGATATGGTTATGTGTATTTAATGAAACACATATCTAAAACCTTTGAAAAGTTCAAGGAATTTAAGAATGAAGTACAAAACCAACTAGGTAAGAATATTAAAGTTCTTCAATCAGATCGAGGCAGTGAATATTTAAGCCTAGAGTTTGATTACCATTTAAAGGAATATGGGATTTATCCTAAATCACTCCTCCAGGAACACCAAAATGGAATGGTGTATCTGAGAGAAGAAATCGAACCTTGTTAGACATGGTCCGATTTATGATGAGTCACGCCAATCTTCCAAACTCCTTTTGAGGACATGCACTATTGACAACAACCTACACACTTAACCGTGTTCCATCCAAAAAGGTTGAGAAGACACCATATGAGATATGAAGTGGTAAGAAACCACATATGTCTTACATGAAGATTTGGGGTTGCGAAGTTTATATGAAACTGTGATTGGTGGGAATGAGAACTGACTATTTTGGAATGCTGGTTCGCGTTTTGTGTTTGTTTTCGCAAAATGTCGCGGTAAGCAAGAGTCGCCACCGTCTTTTATTTTATCCAACAAGGAAAGGACAAAAGCACAGAAAAATTCCTTTTTGAGATATTTCTCGGGTTCGGGAGGTAGATTATAGAAAGGGAAGGTTTTAGCACCCTTTCTATCCGTGGTTATCCACGGGCTCTTAGGTACTTGCTCAGTATGTTTTCAAAAGTTTGCTTTTCTTTGTGTTTGTGGGTTTGAAAAGAGTTTTTGTTTGAAAGGGGTGTAAGTGCGAAAAGTTTTGTTTTGTTTTAAAAGGAGCAAGTACTTAAGAACCATCTACCTACTCAAAAGGAATTTAACTGTACAAGTGTCCTTTAGACAATGCTATCCCACTATTGAGGAGTAGGTAGCACCGTCGTTGGAGTTTTCGGGTCAATTCGATTAAGGGACGTGTGGTCACTAAAGCAATGTTAGGACGCCTTAGCGGTAACCCTAATGTCTTAGATCATTTTATCCGAGGCAACTGTTTCGAGGCAACTATGATCTTTGGACAAGTGGACGACCTCTAAAACTTCCTATACTCAATGACCACGTTCGAAGGCAACCAAGTGAGGTGTACCCTAAGAGTGCGCATGTGCGAGTGCATTGTTTTTTCAGTTATTTATCTTTGTACATGTCATGGGTGAGCTATGTTGATTTTAAGTTCATACATTGGATCTTGTCATGCATTCCCTATTATCAAACATCTAACAGTTTATGGTTGCGGAAATTAAATTGCGGAAAATAAATCTAAGCTATTACAAGGCGTCGGGTATTTACATCGCCAAAGACAAACCATTTTAAAATTAAATTGCGAAAAGTAAATAAAAGCGATAAATAAATAAATAAAATCCTAAGTTAAAAACTATTACATTCCCGAAGCAGTTACAATATTGAAATATGAATCAAAAATAACACGCGCGCGAGAAAATTAAATTGAAGTGCCTTAGGGTTTTGACCCTTTTTATTAAATAAAGCATATTTTTGTTATTTTTTTGAATTAAAAATTAGTCTAAGTTAATAATTGAATTAATTAATTAGATGAAAATATTTTTGGGTTTTATTTTAATTAAGGAAATAAAATAAGAATGGTTAAAAATATTAAAAAAACCTAATTCTATATTAATTTTAATTTATTGCAAAATATGTTATTGTTAAACCTATTTAAACTAAATTAATTAATTAATTGTTTATTTACAAAAATAAATAATAAAATTAATGGAATTAATAAAAATATTATTTTTATTGTTTCTGATTTTTTATGAAAAAAGTTAATTGGTTAATGGATTAATTAAGATAATAATAATAATAATAAATAAACAAATAAGAAAAAGAAATAAAATGTAAAAAAGAAATACTCAGGGGGGTGTGGGCCTGATCTGGGAGCATGATTAGCAATTTTTGAGGCCCAGTTACGCCAGCCTGTTTGACCCTTGTGATTCCCTGCGTGCTTGTTGACCAGGGAGTATGATGGGCGTGCAATCTGGGCCCCTGGATCTGATCTGAAATCCATTTGGCAAGTGGATCTTTGAGGAGTATGGTAGACCACTTTTTGAGCTTTGCATAGGAATACCTGAAACAAAATTATAACAAAGTTTTGGGGGACCTGGGATTCGAACCCAGGTCCCAATGCTCAATGACACGTCTGCCTTGCCAATTTTACTGCGTTGTTTCTTTGTTAATGGAATGTACAACAAACATTATATGATAAACAATTAATTATGCCTCGCAAAATAAATAAAAAACGCGCAATTTGTTTGAATGGACCAATCACGCTAAGCCACGTCTTCGTCTTCTTCAACGAAGACTGGTTCGTTTACCTGCGGATTTTAGTCCGCAACTAAATCCATGGCATCATCCTATCAGTGAGTTTTAGAGCTTGGTTCGTGGATACTTACAGTGAGTTTCAGGCTGTCTTAGGGCTGGATTTTGATTCCTTTGGCTTCACTGGATGTCAGGGAAGAGAGCTATGTCAAGCTCTTGGACTGAATCGTGCTCCAATGTTGTTTTTGATCTCTCACTTTTCAATCTTTTTCATAAACTTGTTCTGGCCGTTTCAGCAGTGTCATGTACGTGTTCCTGGTCTGGCTTGCTTGCACATGTATCTTAGAAGTGAATTAGGTCAAGAGTTGGGCTTTTATCCAAGTGCATTCAAGGTTTTGAGATTTGATATGATCACCATTATCAAGTTTCCAAATATAGGCCAAATCTGATTTTTTTTGCATAACCAAGCTTGATACGAATTTGATTTGGTTCATGATGATAATTGAAAGTTGTACAAATCACAAAGATATTATTTCATCAATTTTTAGATTTTATTTGATTTAATATTGATTAAAAATGAATTAAATCAATAAAAATTAGATAAAATAGAAAAATAAATGAATGGCCATGAAATCAAATATGGGACACGTGTGTGGCATGACAAGACCATATCAAGTGGAAAAAAGTGGGCCCTTTTGTCAAAAATTGGAGTTTTGAGGATAGTTGACTTTTGGCAAATTTGAAAAAATGCCCAACTTCAACAATGCATAACTTCTTCAATTTTGAACTTTTGGAGATTTTCTTGGACTTTTTAGAAACCTTGAGATGTCTTATAATCAACCCTTTTCGTATCATCTCATTTTGATGTTCCATGCTCAAGTTATAAGCTTTGGAAAAAAGGTGTTTTTGTTGACTTTTAAAAATGACCTATAATGTCCAAATTAGTAACTTTTTGTGAGAGAATTTATTGATCTTGGGGTGTGAAGATGGATTGTAGGAAATTTTCATTCTCTTCAAAATGAGCTTTGGATGGTTCATTTCTCATAAAGTATGAGAAAGTTATGCTTGATCAAAGTTGAGTTGACTTTTCCTACAAAACCCTAATTTAACAACTTTTGAATCTTGATGAATCTTGAGCAATCCTTGATGAATCATGATCAACCCTTGATCAAATGATGAATTAACCTTCAAAATGAGAATGTTGACAAAAAATCTTGAGGTTTGACTGTATTTGGGATACAGTTGACTTTTGCCCTAGTACAATCGATTTTTGGGTCTCTTGAGCAATTGACTGACCAAAATTTCTCTGCAAGGCTTGAAATTTGACATGGATGAACTTAAGAAAATATTAGGACATTTGGGAGCACTTGATGTCATTTGGATGTGAGGACCTTGATGCAACACAAAACCCTAATTTTGACTTGACTGCCTTAAGAGGTGATTTGACTGTCCAACCCTTGAGCCAACTTGAGCAACTTGAAGATTATTCTTGATAAATCTTGAGGAATATGGAAGGGAAAATTTTAGGGTACAACAGTTTCCCCTGTTCAATTTTCTTAAACCTGAGGATATAGATTGGCTTTCGAGCCTTTCGTGATCCGAAAGTGGAAGATAATTGAACACTAGAGTGCCCAGAAATTTGCACTCGCATGGTGTAGCATCAGCATTGTGATGTCAGTAATGGGCTTACAGATGCCATTTGGAGATTATTGGTAGGAGGATGGGCTTACAGATTCCATCTGCAGGAATGTCGATCGCATAAGAGATTCCTTAGCGAGAACTTGCATACCTGTGGTTGTAAAAGATTCCACTGGGGAAGTCTAACCTTTGTTGAGATTTAGGAACCTTGTCTGTACTTCAACTGAGAGAATGCCTCGGATGAGTCTTAAGAACCTGTCCATAATTCAAATGGAGGGAAACATCTTCATCAAGATCTAGGAACTGTCTCGTGCTCAACATAGTATACCGCTGAGGTTATAGAACTTGTCCACACTATGACGGAGGAAAACATCAAGATCTAGGAACTAACTCGTGTTCCACGGAGTATACCGTTGAGGTTATAGTACTCGTCCACACTATGACATAGGGAAACATCTTGATCAAGATCTAGGAACTGTCTCGTGCTCAACATAGTATACTATTGAGGTTATAGAACTTGTCCACACTATGACGGAGGAAAACATCAAGATCTAGGAACTGACTCGTGCTCCACGGAGTATACCGTCGAGGTTATAGTACTCGTCCACACTATGACATAGGGAAACATCTTCATCAAGATCTAGGAACTGTCTCGTGCTCAATGGAGTATACCATTGAGGTTATAGAACTCGTCCACACTATGACGGAGGGAAACATCAAGATCTAGGAACTGACTCGTGCTCCACGGAGTATACCGTCGAGGTTGTAGTACCCGTCCACACTATGACGTAGGGAAACATCTTCATCAAGATCTAGGAACTGTCTCGTGCTCAATGGAGTATACCGTTGAGGTTATAGAACTTGTCCACACTATGAAAGAGGAAAACATCAAGATCTAGGAACTGACTCGTGCTCCACGGAGTATACCGTCGAGGTTATAGTACTCGTCGACACTATGACGTCGGGAAACTGTCGAGATTGAGAACCTTATCTGAAATTCAACCGAGGATAATTCAATTGAGATTTAAGAACCGGTCAGGTCTTCGACGTAATTGAGAACTTTAACTGTATCTTTCCTGAAAGGTGAAGGTCAGTCATATGCAATGCATGATATGGATTAGGCAATGATGTTCTCAAAATAAATGAGATTGTATTCGTATGATGCGTATATGCATGTATCATGATGTATGGGGATATAATGCTTTAGCTGGGGAAAATAAATCCCGGAGCTGCTGGAGAATAGAGTTGAGTTCTTCGTTTCCGCTGGGGATGATTAACGAAGGTGATAAACCTGTAGGAGAGAAAAAACTCCATTGGGGGAATAAACTGATGAAGAGATTACTCCGATGGGAATTATTCTGTGGGGAAGAGATGTTATGCTGAGGATTTTAACGATAACTCTGCTGGGGATTCTGTTGATAAGCTCTGTTGGGGATTTTAATGATGAACTCCGCTGGGGATAGAAAGAACTTTGTTGGGGATGATTTTTCAGTTGCAACTTGCTGAGGATAACCCAGTTAGACTCTTGTGAGGATAACCTTCTGAATTTGGCTGGGGAGATTTATTTTTGCTCTGCAGGGGATAAGCTTCCAGAATCTACTGGGTAAGATGATTCAACTCTGGCGGGGAAGCCTTTTTTAGACTGCGCTAGGGAAATGACTCCATTATGGATATCTTGTATTCCGCCGGAGAACATTCTTATATTCCGTTGGGAATATTAAGACTGCCGGGGGTATTCTTATACTTGCTGGGGAATGTCTTTATACTCCGCTAAGGAATATTAAGACCTTCTGGGGATACCCAACCTTTTCAGGGCTGATGGTAGATTAACTCTTCTTGGGGAGAGTATTACTGATTTGTACATAACTGCAAGTCTCAGTAGGGAGGGCTACCATTACTGTTTTACTCTGCGGGGAGTGATGGTATCTTGGTCATATTCTTCAGTGAACCTACCTTGGTACCTTGGTGGACAAAGTAACTACACAGTTTGGACATTTCTTATGCCCCTGTTTCTGATATTACCCGTAATTCGTCCTTTGTTTCACATGTAAATATTTATGGGCAGTAATTAATGTCAAATGCATATATCAAAAATGAACATTGGACGTTCTTTGCAAAACAAAACAGATAAAGGAAAAACAATTTGAAATTTGTCTGAAAATGAATTTGTATTGATTTTGAAGTTTGGCCTGTAAATAGGCATTTTTGTACAAGAGGCTGACGTCCTAGTAAGAGGATGCCGCCGAACAAATAGAATTTATACAATTTGTGAAAAGAAAACAAAACAGCTATGTGAATAGTCCCACTGGGTTCCAACTCTGCTATTGCCTTTATATTTTCAAGCATCTCATTACTTTGCTGCTTAGTTGAAGATGAATCTGATTGATTGGTGCCGTCCTAGCCTGATAGTTGATACCAAAGTCTGGATGCGAGGTGTTCTAATGAGACATAGTGTTACGCTTTAATCCCTAATTTTTGCCTGGACCGCCCTTTCGGGTTTTCAGTCCACCGGGATACCCATTTTTACCCAAGCCGCCTTTTCAGGTTTTCGACTTGCCGGGTGTACAATTTTTTTTTTCATTTTCATCCCTTATTTTTGCCCGAACCCTTTTGGTTCACCGGGAAGCCCTTATTTTTGCCTAGGCCAGTCAACCTAGCGGGTCTTTGATTATGCGTAGTATCTTTTTACTATGTCTGCATTGACGGGGTGAGGAAGGTCGTCACCATCCATGGTGGTTATAATCATCGCTCCTCCTGAGAAAATGTTCTTAACCACAAATGGCCCTTCGTAAGTAAGGGTCCATTTTCCCCTAGGATCACCTTGAGGTAGAATAATGCGCTTGATTACCAGGTCCCCAACTAGATACTCTTGTTGTCTAACCTTCTTGTTAAATGCCTTGATCATCCGTTTTTGGTACGTCTGACCATGACAAATAGCAGTAAGTCTCTTTTCGTCAATTAGATTCAGTTGATCAAGCCGGGTCTGAATCCAGTCATCTTCACTCAAACCTGCATCCTTCATGATTCTAAGAGAGGGTATCTGAACTTCAATGGGCAAGACTGCCTCCATGCCATATACCAAGGAATAGGGTGTTGCCCTTGTTGACGTACATGCTGAGGTACGGTACCCGTGAAGAGCAAATGGTAACATCTCGTGCCAGTCTTTGTATGTCACTGTCATCTTCTGCACAATCTTCTTAATGTTCTTATTAGCTGTTTCGACAACCCCATTCATATTCGGCCGGTAGGGAGAAGAGTTATGATGCTGTATCTTGAATTGCTCGCAGAGCTCAGTGATCATCTTGTTGTTAAGATTGGTACCATTGTCCGTAATGATCCTCTCCGGTACACCGTATCGACAGATCAAGTTGTGCCGAATGAACCGTGCCACGGCGTTCTTGGTTACCGTAGCAAAGGAAGCTGCTTCAACCCATTTCGTAAAGTAATCAATCGCTACCAGGATGAAACGATTCCCGTTGGATGCCGTAGGTCTGATCTCGCCGATCATATCAATGCCCCACATTGCAAAAGGCCAAGGTGCTGTCAGAACATTCAGAGGAACTGGAGGAATGTGCACCTTATCAGCATAGACCTGGAACTTGTGACATGTCTGAGAATGCTGATAACCGTCAGCTTCCATTGTGGACCAGTAATATCCTGCCCGAAGGATTTTCTTTGCCATGGTATGTCCACTGGAATGAGTTCCAAAAGTACCTTCATGCAGCTTTGTCATGATTCTTTCTGCTTCAATCTTATCCACACAACGTAGTAAGGTCGAATCATGGTTATGTTTGTAAAGAATGCCATTACTGATGAAGAATTTCACCGCGAACCTCCTCAGAAACTTCTTACCGTTAACAGATGCACCCTCGGGATACTCATGAGCTTCAAGGTACCTCTGCACCTCATGAAACCAGGGCTTTTCTGTTACCTCTTCAGTCTCAAGATCACAGCAATGTGCAGGTTTGTCCAATTTTTCAATAATGATCCGGGGAGCCTCGTTGTCCCAATTGACTTTGAACATAGAAGACATTGTAGGTAGCGCGTCCGCCAACTGATTCTCCTCTCTAGGGAAGTGTTCAACGGTTATCTCCTCAAAATGGGGAAGCAATGTCAACACATACTCCTTGTAAGGAATGATATTTGGGTGTTTCGTATCCCACTCGCCTTTGATCTGACTGATCACGAGAGCGGAATCTCCGAAGACACTTAGAAACTTAATTCGTAGGTCAATCGCAGCTCGAAGACCCATGATGCACGCTTCATACTCCGCCATGTTGTTGGTGCAGTTGAAACATAGTCGGGCGGTGTTGTACCCCAAAATTTTCCCTCCCATATTCCTCAAGATTTATCAAGAATCATCTTCAAATGGTTCAAGACTTCTCAAGGGTTGCACAGTCCAACTGCCTCCTAAGCCAGTCAAAATTAGGGTTTTGTTTCCTTCAATGAGTCTGAGATTTTCAAGGGCTCAATCAAGTCCCATAGGCCTCTATACATTGTCAAGCATCTACATGTCAAGTTTCAACACTCACAGTGCCAAATTGCACAGTCAAAAAGCCCATTTGCTTCACAACCAATTACAGGGGCAAAATGGTCATTTTACAGTCAAAAGTCAAAATTTTTGGTCAACATCTTATTTTGAGTCCACAATCATCATTTGATCAAGTCTTGATCATGATTCCACAAGCATGGCTCAAAAATCATCAAGATGCAAAAGTTACTATTTTTGGACAATTGAAAAGTCAACTGTAACTTGACCAGGGCATAACTTTTTCATGGTTCATCAGAAAAATCCCATCCAATGCTCATTTTAAAGGGAATGACATTTCGTACAACTCATCTTCACATTACAAGTCCAAGAAATGCTCTCACAAAAAGTTATCAATTTCTACATTATAGGTCAAATTCAAAAGTCAACAAAAATGCACTTTAAGTCAAAGACCATAACTTGAGATTGGTAAATCCAAATGACATGGGACCAAAGGCATTGGTTAGAGGACTTCAAGACCTTTCCAAAATGTCCAAGAACATGTTCATATGATCAGAATTGAGCAAGATATGCATTGGAGAAGTTGGGAAATTTTTATGAATTTGCAAAAGTCAACTATCCTTAAAACATCAATTTTTGACAAAAGGGCCCACTTTATTCTATTTGATTCAGCCTTGTCATGCCACACACGTGTCCCATGATTAATTTCAAGATCAAACATTTATTTTTCTATTTTATTTAATTTTTATTGATTTAATTCATTTTAAACCTATAATAATTCAAATAAAATCTAAAAATCAATGGAATAGTATCTTTATGATTTGAACAGCTTTCATATATCATGTGCCAACTAACCAATTCGTGCTAAGCCTTTTTGGTGCATAAAATCTTAGATTTGCTTCAAATTTGGAAAGGTTTTCAATGGTGGTCAACCATATCTCCAAACTTCAATACACCAAGATACAAGCCCAAATTTAAACCTAGACTGATTGCCTTATATATATACAAGAAGCCTAAACCTAATTCACGACCTAAACATTGCTAAAACGGCCAAAGCAAAACTGAGAAATTGTTGGAAAAGTGGGAGATCAAGAACAGCATTGCAGGCGTTTTCAGACCAAAAGGAGCACGTAGCCTTCTTCCTTGCCGTCCACTGAAGCTAACGCGATCAATACCACGTCCAAAGACTCCCTATACAGCGCTGTAAGTTCTCACAAACTCGCCCCTGAACACTAAATCAAAACCTTCAATTCTTGCACTTTTTCTCAAAAGCATTGGCATATTTGTGTTCCTTGTTTGATTTCTAACCTAATGGCATTATTCAATTTCGTTTTTAGGCCTTATATGATGATACCCGCGTCTAGGGTTTGTTTGTGTTGTTTTTAGGCATTTTGTTTCCAGGTACAATTAGAACAAATCATGAGCAGGGATGAACTCAGGAGACATGGACGATCATAACCATGGTTTTGGAATGAGTTTTTGAAGCCTAGGGACAATTTTAGGAAGAAACTACGGAGCTTCCTGTGGATAAAAATCCGCAGGTAAAAAACCAGTGACCAAGGAAGAAGATGTTGACGCGTCTCCCTCTCATTCGTTCTTTTAAAAAATCGCGCGTTTGTTTTTTTGTTTCAGGCATATTTGTTGAGTTACTAACATATTAATTACTATGTGGTATAATATCATTTAGAGCAATTGGTTCAGTGGCTAGGACGGATAAGCATTGAGTACTGGGACCTGGATTCGAATCCCAGGTCCCCCAAAATAATTGTTTGTTCTTTTTCATCATGTATTCATATGCAGGCTCTCCCATGTGTTCCATCATGTACCTCACAAATCAGTGCGCCAAGTGGCCTTGTGCATCAATCCAATGGCCGTGGGATGGATGACCATCATGCTCCTGGTCAAAGCCAGCGTGGACAATTCCAGAAAGTCAACAAGGCTTGGAGTTAATGGGCTTCAGATTGCTAACAAAACCTCCTTGTTGGCCCATCACCCCCCATGAGTTTGCGTCTTTATTTTTCCTTTACATTTTTTATTTTACTTATTTAAATTTAATTCTTAATTAACTATTAACTAAATAATTATTTTTCCATAATAAATCCAGAAAACATAAAAAAATAATAATATTTTTATTGATTAAATTTAATTAGTTATTATTTTGTAAATAAATTCTAACAAATTAGTTTAATTAGGTTTAATTTTGACTTTTTTCATAATAAATAAAATGAATTAGACTTAAGGTTTTTCTTTTGACAATTTTAATTTCTTTTTGTTTTATTTTCATTAAAGACCAAAAAAACTAAAAAAATACTTTTTCTTTTAATTATTAATTAATTAGTAAATTAGGTTTAATTTGAATTAATTGCAAAAAGGACCACAATTCCATTCTTTTCTCAAAAAGGGTCAAAACCCTAAGGACGTCCCGATTCAATTCTTTCGCGCGCATATTTATTTTTAATTCATTATTTTAATTATATTTATGTATCTGCTCTGAGAATTTAATAGATAATTAGGACTTTTATTGCTTTCTTTATTTTCTCGCAATTTATATTTTCAAGGGTTATGTTTTTGGCGATGTAAATACCCGACGCCTTGTAATAGCGTAGATTCACTTTTCGCAATTTATTTTCCGCACAATTATTAACTGTTAATTATGCATGACAAGACTTGTATGAAAAATAAAATCAACCCGTAGCTCACAATGAGGCATGTTCAAAGATAATTCAAATGAAACCTGACACACATGCACATGCAACTCCTAGGGTACGCCTCACTTGGTTGCCTCGAGGTGGTCATCAAGTATAGGGTGTTTTAGAGGTCGCCCTCCTGTCTAAAGATCCAGTTGCCTTGAAACGGTTGCCTCAGATAAAAAGGATCTAGGACATTAGGGTTATCGCTAAGGTGTCCTACTATTGCTTTGGTGACCATACATGTCCCTTAATCGAATTGACCCGAATAACTCCAACGACGGTGCTACCTACTTCTCAATAGTGGGATAGTACTGTCCAAAGGACTCTTACACAACCTAATTCCTTAGAGTAGGTAGATTTCTCCTGGGTACTTGCTCTTTCAAAAAACAAAAACATCTTTTCGCACTTACACTTTCAAAAAGTTTTCAAACAAATACTTCATACACTCTTGAGGACAGATACAAGAGTTACCTAGAAGTCTTTCAAACTAAACTTTTTCAAAACCCACAAACACTTGAAAAGCAAACAATTTTTGAAAACATAAGTGAGCAAGTACCTAAGAGCCCGTGGATAACCACGGATAGAAAGGGTGCTAACACCTTCCCTTTCTATAATCTACCTCCCGAACCGAGAAACATCTCGAAAAGGAATTTTGCTGTGCTTTTGTCCTTTCCTTATTGGAGAACATAAAAGATGGTGGAGACTCTTGCTTACCGCGACATTTTGCGAACCATCATGTCAAAACAGTCAGTTCTATTTCAACCGATCACAGAACTGGCGACTCTGCTGGGGACATTTAATAAGTGAGGTGTACCTTAGGATTAGACCACTCTTATGTTTTCAATTGCTTGCTTTGTTTGATTTTAATATTGTGGGCTTGCATCGGAGTTTCATAGATCCTAACCCAGATCTGGGGAATACCCTTTAGGTAGCATAAGTTGTGAGGGACCTGTCTGGCGTACACCGACACGGGTGAAGCAGTGGCTACATTGGTGTGACACCTTGGTCTGTACCGATATCCCTTGTGTTGGAACGAGGAGAATATGGGTCTTCTGAGGAGTCATTAAGCACCAACCAACCTTAGAACCCTAAATTGACCCAACTTGGCCATAGAACAGTAGCAGTATGCTACACTCATTGAGGCTAAACTCTCGCGATGGTTCTGGCCGCAAGAAAATATTGCGACGCTGGAGTTATAACCGATTGAGGGTAGTCAGTGATATTGAGATCCTCTAGAACCCGGTTACTATTTTCTAGGACAGGTCTTAACCAATGAAACTGAAAGAGGGTAGTACCTAAACTTCATGCTGGCCCAAACTCTAAGGGCTGTCTTGTGTGACTTGTGTGCCTTATCATGTTTCCCTTTGTGAATACTTGTGGTGTGCTTTATCATAACATCATACCATCATTCCATTGCATGCATCCTGCATAAGGACTGACCCATCTCAAAGACAATAGGGTTTCATCTTTGCTCTGTTTTGTAGGACATTATGATGCCTGTGCGAAGGAATACTATTCGGCTCAACTTTGTTCACCCACCTGATTTGCTTAAAGAATTGGTTGACAGAATTCCAAATACTACTTCCTTCATCCAGAGGCATGGTTCTCTTCTCGGTTTAGTCACTTCAAAGTGGGACCAACAACTGATGAGTGTCCTGACCTAGTTTTATGATCCCATGTACCATTGCTTCACCTTTCAAGACTTCCAGCTGGTCCCTACCCTGGAAGAATTCTCTGATTTTCTTGGTATCCCGGTTTTGGAACAGACTCCTTTCACTGGTTGGGAAAATACTCTTAGGTTTGAGGAGATTGTTGCGGCCCTTCCTTTGACCAACAAAGAGGTGATGGATAACTGGGTGACTAGAAGTGGGGTTAAGGGCTTTTTGGCTAAGTTTCTGATTGGTAAAGCTAACAGTTTCTTGAATGACTTAGACTTCATGGCGTACGAAGACCTTCTGGCTCTCTTAATCTATGGTCTGGTTCTATTTCCAAATCCTGATAACTTTGTCAATGTCAATGCCATAAGGATCTTCATGTCTTGGAATCCTGTACCCACTCTCTTGGGTGATATCCTACAACAACTCTATGCTCGTACTAACCGAAGACGGGGAACTCTGTGGTGTTGCTCTCCTTTGTTAGTGAGGTGGTTTATTTCGCACCTCCCTAAGTTCGTGCTGAAGAACAAAGAAGGGAGAGGTTGGGCTCATAGGTTAATGTCTCTCACTGATAATGACATCATTTGGACTCTCAGAGGTTTGGATGAGGTAGCTGTCATTGATCGTTGTGGAGAGTATCCTAATGTTCCATTGATCGATACCCAGGGAGGAATCTCTTACAATCCATGTTTAGCTCTCCGTCAGTTTGGAAGAGCCAGAAGAGCAGGGCCTCATGAGATGTTGGTGCCTCACATCAGTTTTGAGTTTCAGGTAGACAGTGACGAGCTGCGTCGTAGATTCATCCGGGCTTGGGACAGAATTCACAAAGCTGACCCACATGAGTTGGGACCGAAGACTTCTCTGCCTATGGAATCCTACTACAGATGGGTCTGCATCCGTGCTCAGAAGTTAGGTATGCCATACGAAGCTGTCAGGCCTATCATTCTTGAATTTCCTGATAGAGACGGGGTTCCTCCAACTGTACTCCCTCCTCAGATACCCACTGATGTTGATACACTAAAGAGGTCTTGGGCGCAACTACAGGAAGAACGGGATTCTTATCGGGAAAGATTCAATGAACAAGAACAGAAAATCCAGAAGCTGACCAAGCAATTGGAGAACGAGCGGATCTTGAATGACTATATTCGTACTGAGAAGAAGAGGCCATGGGAGCACTGATGGGCCTTGATTGTTTCTTTTACAGCTTTTATTTCCTTTTCAGTATTTTCATTCTGTAACGCCTAAGGGCAATTTGTTGAACAATTTAAAAGTTTGAATCTAATAAAGTTTGTTTCCTTTTGTCTATAAAGTTGAATCCCGATTGTCTTTGAAAACATAAATCATACGCATTCCATGCATCATATGCATAACAGGTACCCTTTTTCTACAGGTTTCTTAATCTTCTTCGCTATTTATTTCAGCAATCATCATGAATTCTGAACCTACTACTGAACAAGCTATCAAGGCCCTCCAGGCCCAGAACGCCCAGTTCCAAGAGTTGGTAATGAGCTTAGCCCAGGGTCAACAGGAGTTAAAGACTCTGCTTTTGAAGAAGAAGAAGAAGAGGACTGTGTTGTTCAACACTGGACGGAGGTTTGGGAATGCACTGCAAAATGAGGCTGATCTGGCTACTTCCTCTGTAGGGAAAGACATCCCCCAAGAGAGAAGGGTTCCTAGTCCCGTGGTCTCCGACAACGAGACAGATTTCAATGATGAACAGTATCCTCCCGCCGAAGATAGGTACAAACAGCTAGAGGACCGTTTAAATGCCATGGAGATTCAACATGTGCCCGGGTTGGACTTCGGAGACCTAGGTTTATCTTCTGGGGTGGTGATCCCTTACAGATTCAAGGTGCCTGCCTTTGCAAAGTACGACGGGGCTTCCTATCCTAAGCTGCATCTCAGATCATATGTGAGGAAGATCCAGCCTTATACTGCAGACAAGAATCTATGGATCCATTTCTTCTAGGATAGTCTTTCAGGGACTCAACTCGAATGGTTCTATCAGCTAGATGGAGCCAGCATTCGAAACTGGGAGGACTTGGCTACTGCATTTTATAAGCAGTATCAGTACAATTCCGACCTAGCTCCCACGCGTACCCAACTCCAGGGTATGTCACTAGGGACGGGTGAAGGTTTTAAGGAGTATGCGCAAAAGTGGAGAGACCTGGCTGGAAGGGTGCAACCACCTCTGACTGACCGTGAGCTCGTGGATATGTTCTTGGGGACCCTGTCTGGTCCGTTCTTCAACCATCTGATTGGGAATTCTTCTGCTGGGTTTACAGATCTGATCTTGACTGGTGAGAGGATAGAAGCTGGTATCAAGTCTGGGAAGATACAAAAGGGTGCCTCCTCGAGCTCTGAAAAGAAGCCCTTCAAGAAGGAATCTAGTGTTGTTTATGGTTCAAGGAAACAGAATAAACCAGAACGCCGCCAAGCTGTCAACGCGATGGTAATTTCAAAGCCTGCTGCTGCTCCTCGGCAATATAACCAACCAAGGGGTGAGAGACCCAGAAGGGAGTACACTCGGCTCAGTATGACCCTGTCTCAGATATTGCCGCAACTACTGTCAACCAATCTGGTAACCATAAAAGAAGCTCCGAAGGTAGTGAATACAACCTCTCCAAAGTACAATCCCAACGCCCGCTGCGCTTATCACTCTGACAGCCCGGGGCATACTACGGATGATTGTTGGGCTCTGAGGAATAAGGTTCAGGACCTTATTGATGCTAAATAAATACAGTTCGAGGCGCCCGAAAGGCCCAATGTTGTGACTGCTCCCATGCCCCAGCATGGAGTGAATGCTGTGGAAGAAGACCTGTATGTAGCCTCTGTGGATGATATTGTTACTCTGTTGTTGACTGTCAAAAGGAACCTGTTGCTAGCCGGTTTATTTCCTGGATATAGTAAAGGTTGTCATCTATGTTCTGTTTCACCTGCTGGTTGTCCTTTGTTGAAGTCAGGCGTCCAAAACCTGATGGATAACAAAGAGATCTTGTTCGAGAAGATTGTTGTTCCTGCTATCCCTACTGAAGAAGTGTCCATTGTTACTATTTTCAACAACTCTCCTAAGGCTCCCTCAAAGAAGCCTGTCAAAATCATGTCTATTCAGAAGATTGCTCCTATCATCATCACTGTTCCGGGGCCCCTCCCCTATACATCTGACAAAGCTGTCCCGTGGCACTATGGGGTAGATGTTTATGTGCTGGGAGTTAAACAAGAGTTTGATACCAGTACCGACGTCAGTAACATCACCGGACCTGCCAAAGTCACTCGTAGTGGTAGACTGTTCTCACCAGATATTGCGCCACTAGCTATTCAGAGACCTATTGTCATCACACCTGCAAGTATGCCTGCTTCCCTCCCTGATCAAGTTCCTATTTCTACCCCTGCTTCCGAGTCATCTGACGCTCGGGGCAAGGGGATTGCTACTGATATGACTGCCCAGACAGAGGCACCAAAGACAACCAATGTTGAAGCTTCCAAGCAAGAGATGGAAGAGATCCTTAAGATTATCAAGAAGAGTAATTTCAACGTAGTTGAGCAGCTGGGGCACACCCCATCTAAGATTTCTATGTTATCACTGTTGTTGTGTTCAGAGGCCCATGCCAAGGCTCTGATCACTTTTCTGAAGACGGCCCACGTGCCATAAGAGACATCTGCTGATCAATTTACCGAGTGTGTATCCAACTTAACTGCTGGTAATGGTTTGGGTTTCTCTGACGCTGATCTAACTGCTAAGGGGAAGAACCATAACGATGCCCTGCATGTCTCCATTGAATGCAGGGGCACTAGTCTTGCCCATGTGCTGGTTGACACTGGTTCCTCGTTGAACGTATTACCCAAGAAAGCTCTAGACAGGCTGGATTGTGAGGGTTTAGAGCTCAAGCCAAGTAACATTGTTGTCAGGGCCTTTGACAGGTCCAAAAGGATGGTACATGGTGAAGTTGACATTCCAATCAGGGTTAGTTCTCAGGTCTTTGATTCAACATTCTATGTGATGGACATCCGACCATCCTACTCTTGTTTGCTGGGTCTCCCTTGGATCCACAAGGCTGGAGCTGTGACCTCCACACTACATCAGAAGCTGAAATACTCGGTCAGAGGGAAGATCGTTACAGTGCAGGGGGAGAAGGAGTACATGGTCAGCCACCTCAACTCATTCCGGTACATAGAGATGGATGGGGAGTTTATTGAGACTCCATTCCAGCTGTTGTACCCCAAAATTTGCCCTCCCATATTCTCCAAGAAATTGCCAAGCCAAGTCACAAAATTCCCCAAGGGTGGCACAGTGCAAAGGTCTCCTATACAGTCAAGATTAGGGTTGTGAGTCTGATCAAGAAAAAGAAGTTTTCAAGGGCCCAATCAAGTCTCACATGCTTACAAATATGGTCAAGCATCTTCATATCAAGTTTCAAGGCATTCAGCTCAAAATTGCACAGTCAAAAACCCTAATTGCACTACAGTCAACTGTAGGGGCAAAATGGTCATTTGACAGTCAAAAGTTCAAATTTTTGGTCAACATATCATTTTGAAGCCACAAACATCATTGGATCAATGCTTGATCATGATTCTCAAAATTTGGCTCAGAAAATCATCAAGATGCAAAAGTTACTATATTTGGACAGCTGAAAAAGTCAACTGAAATTGACCAGGGCATAACTTTCACATGGATTATCAGAAAAATTCCATCCAAAGCTCATTTTGAAGAGAAAGACATTTCCTACAACTCATCTTCATATTTCAAGTCCAAGAAATGCTCTCACAAAAAGTTATCAATTTCAACATTATAGGTCATTTTCAAAAGTCAACAAAAAAGGACTTTAAGTCAAAGGCCATAACTTGAGATTGGTAAATCAAAATGACATGGGACCAAAGGCATTGGTTAAAGGACTCAAAGACCTTTCCAAAATGTCCAAGAAAATGTGAAAAGCTTAAAAATTGAGCAAGTTATGCCTTGTGGAAGTTGGGAAATTTTTGGATATTTTGAAAAGTCAACAATGGTTCAAATGACCTAAAAATGCTAATGGGCCCATTTTTCTTCCATGATTCATCATTCTAAGCATATGCACGACCACTTGGCCCAAAGGGAAGTATTTTCTCATTTTTTATTTATTTATTTGAATTTTTATTCACATTAATTCATTTAAATCAAATTAAATATAGGAAAAATACTAATCTAAGTTTTCAAATCTTTTTATACATGCTTTGCCATCAAGATTTCGTGCATAGGTCAAATAGGAAAGAATTGGATTGATTTGAGCATAATTGACACAAAATACACTTGAAAAAGATATGAAAAGATCTTAAGAAAATCAAATATGCAAAACCATTATTGCATTGGATTTTATTGAGTTTTGTTGACCTAATTTGTTCACTACATATGCCTGATGAGAAACCTAATGCAAAGAGACTAAAAGCTGCGCAAGAAACCTCATTGACAAACTTGGAAAAACTCCATAAAACTCAATTCTGAAAACAGCTTTTTAGGTCGATTAAAAGCATAATATTGGTTTCAATAGCTTGCCAAGGTTGCCCTGAACACATTCCAATCCCAAACATCCATCAACACTCCAAGAACTGGTAAAACGAACACAAACTGTGTCAAGAAATTTTCAGAATCGTGCATCATGATTTGTGCATGTTTTGCAATTTTTATTCATTGAATCATGTTTATTATGAAGTTCTGAGACTAACCATTATGTTTAATTGAATTTTTATGCTACATACGCGATTATGCCATAACTGGTTTTCTAGGGTTTTCAGAGTTTCAGATTAGGGCTTTTCACCCAAGGCAAAATTATGACCCCAGACCATGACCATTCTACTCAGCGCATGGAGACGAACAGGAAACACACATCGCGCTCAATTTATGAGTGCCTAAAACCTAATCGCTATTTTCTGTAAAACGGCCTAAAACCACGCTATAAAAACCGTTGCTCAATGTTTTATATTTCAGGGAAGGTGGAGAAGATGATTACATGTCACACGCTGACTGGCTCATTCAAAATCTCGCGCGCATTTCCAGGCCATTAACTCACTTTCTTTTTTATTATTTGTTTGTCTAATATATATAACATGCGTTTCATGGCTCAGCTGGCAAGTGGTGATTGCAATAACGTCCAAGACCTGGGTTCGAGTCCCAGGTCTGTATAATTTCCAATATCATTTTTCAATCCAAATTCCTATGCAGTGTCAATATTGAGGATGCATCATACGCCTCAAAATCTGATCATCCACGCGTCCAGTTGAACCAATTCAAGGGCCAGGATTCATGGAATACAGTGGGTGCTAGTCAACACTGGGACACGTTGCTTGGAAAGTCAATAAGGCCACATCCTCCATGGGCCTGAATCACTACAAAAATACCTCACAATTGGGGCCTGAACCCCCCCTGGTTTGCAATTTCCCTTTTTTTTATATTTTATTTTTCAATTGTTTTCTTATTTTCTTTATTGTTTTAATTTAATTATATTTTTTACAAAATACAAAAAATGCATAAAAACTCAAAAAAGACAAAAAATGCAATAAATATTTTAGTTTAATATTTTCTTGTAAATAAATGCTTAAAAATTAATTAGTATAAATTAGGGTTAATTTTAATTCTTTTATGATAAAAATCTAAAAAATGTAGAATTAGGGTTTATTCAATTTTTTCATCCTTTCTATTATTTTCTTTTCATAAAAAATTAAAATTATTTATTTATTTATTTTTATAACTAAATTTGCATGTAAAATAACTTAGGTTTAAATTAGGTTTAAAACTTCAACATTTTTCTTAATAAATTTAAAATAAATAGAATTAGGGTTTGCATTTTATTTTAGTCTTAATTAATTCTTTTCCTATTAAATCTTAAAAAAACATAAAAATATCAAAAACATTTTCTTTTAATTTTAATTTTTATTAATTCATGTAATTCTAATTTTTTGCAAAAGGGTCCAACGCCCATATTGTTTAATTGTTTAATTTCGCGTATTTATTTTTATGTCGTTTAAATAATTATGTATCTCTCCCAAAGCCTTGTAAAGTTACTTCTCGCATTTTTACTTTGTTTGCTTCTTTACTTTCCGTCAAATCGGGTCCGGTTTAATTTTGGCGATGTGGACCCGCGCCATTTGTAATAGCTTTAGATTTATTTCTCCCGCAAATATTTCTTAATTGTTAATAAATAAGCATGCAAGAATGAATGAACATAATAAAATCAAGCGTAGATCACTTTAACATGAACAAGACAAAAATAAACGAATCTGACACACAAATCACACACCACCCCTAGGGTACGCCTCACTGTTGCCTTGCCTCGAAAGGTGATCGTCGAGTAGAGGATCTCTTAGTAAGTCCTCATGATCCGGGAACCTGGCATGAGGGTAGCTTCTAAGGTGTCTTCCCATTGCTCTGGTGATCACCATGTCCCTACAAACTCGAATTGACCCGAACACCTCCAACGGTGGTGCTACCTACCTCTCAATGGTGGGATGGCACTACTTTAAAGGACATTTACACAGATGAATTCCTTAGGGTAGGTAGGTTCTCGTAGATACTTGCTCTCTTCAAAATAAACAAAAAAACTTTTCACACCGACACTTTTCAAAAGCTTTCAAAGCAATTTTTTCAAACACTCTGACACAAGAGTCGAACTGAAATTTTCAAAGAAACTTTTTAAACCCACAGTTGAAAAGCAAACAAACCATTTTTGAAAACACAATGAGCAAGTATCTAAGAGCCCATGGATAACCATGGATAGAAAGGGTGCTAACACCTTCCCTTTCTATAATCTACCTCCCGAACCGAGAGCAATCTCTTTAAGGAATTTTTCTGTGCTTTTGTCCTTTCCATTTGGAGAAAATAAAAGACGGTGGCGACTCTTGCTTCCGCGACATTTCGCGAACCAGCGTTAAACAGTCAGTTCCAGATCCACCGATCACAGAACTGGCGACTCTGCTGGGGATAAACTTAAAGTGGGGTATACCTTAGGGCTAGCTCATAACTATGTTTTCAATTGTCTTCTTTGCTTGCTTTATTATTGTGGGTTGCTTGGGAGTTCTATAGATCCTATCCCAGATCTGGGGGATACCTTTCTTAGAAAGTAGCAACAAGGCTGTGAGGGAACTGTGCGGGGTATACCGACATGGTTGAAACAGTCTGCTACGTTGATGTGGCACTTTGGTGTGTACCGGTAACCCTTGAGTTCAGTCAAGGAGAGTACGGGGCCTCCGCGTGGTGTCGTGAAGCATCAACAGACCTTAGGAACCTTAATTGAATTATCTTGGCCTCTTTAGGGTAGTGAGATAACTGACTTTGGTGCAGTCCGAGGTTGGTTGATACTCGATACTACGCTCAATTGAGGGTTGCTTTCCTGGAATATTTCGGTCGCCAGTTCAGTGGCTAAATCGAAACGATGAACAATGAAAGCAATCCCGTGATATGGGGAACCTTAGAACCCGGTTACTTTGATTAGGACAGGTTGAACCCACCAACTTCAAGAGGGTACTACCCAGACCCCATGCTGGCCTTAAACCTTAAGGGCTTGTCTTGTGTGCCTTGTGTGCCCTACATGTTTGTCTTTGTAAATATCTGTGGTGTGTTTAATCATAGCATCATGACATCATCCAGCATCATATGCATTGACTAACCATTTCAGGGGTTCGGATTTTCATCTTTGTTCTTGTTTTGTAGGACATGGAAACTGGTCGTAGAAAGACAATTCAGGTCAATCTTGTAAGGGTCCCTCCTCAGCTTAAGGAGCTTATATCCAGGATTCCCGAGAACTCGTCATTCAGTGAAAGACATGGAAGCCTCATCAGCTTGGTCAACACCAACATTGAGGAAGATATGATAAAGGTCCTGTTCCAATTCTTTGACCCTCTGCATCACTGTTTTACCTTCTTGGACTATCAGTTGGTACCTACATTGGAGGAGTTCTCCCGGCTCCTGAAGATCCCTATCCTTGATCAGCTACCCTTCAACGGTACAGAAAAGGAACCTAAGCTTGAAGAGATTGCTAAAGCCTTGCACCTACAGTCATCTGACCTCAAGGGACATTGGGAAGTTAGAAGTGGTAACAAAGGGTTCTTAGCCAGGTTTCTGTTTGAAAAGGCCCTTGAATGTTGGAACTCCCTTGACTTGCAAGCTTTTGAAGAGGTTGTGGCCCTCCTTGTTTATGGTTTGGTGTTGTTCCCTAACCCAGATCAGCTTATTGATATCAGTGCCGTCCAGATCTTTATGTCCAGGAATCCTATACCTACATTGCTAGGGGACATCCTTCACTCATGTTACACTCGAACCATGAGAAAAAGAGGTGTCCTTATGTGTTGCACTCCTCTCCTGGGAAGGTGGTTTATTTCGCACCTTCCACAATCAGTCTTGAAGAATGAGCGGGGTTTGAGATGGTCACAACGGTTGATGACTCTTACGCATGCAGATATACATTGGTGCCCTAGGTCCAGAGAAGATGTCACTATCATTGATCGTTGCGGGGAGTACCCTAATGTTCCTTTACTTGGAATCAGAGGAGGTATTACTTATAGCCCATGCCTGGCTTGGAGACAGTTTGGTTATGCTCGGAAGGATGGTCCTCATGACATGTTAATTCCCGACATAGTTTTTGACTTCGACAATGATACTCAAGGACTTCGTCAGAGATTTATCAGAGCCTGGAGGATGCCCAGTAGGATAGACAGCAAGACACTGGGGCACAGGAACTCCATCCCTTTGGAGCCTTATCTCAAATGGGTACGCGCCCGCTCCCAGAAGTTAGTGATGCCTTATCCTCACATGCTTCCAGTAATCAAAGAGCCTGTCTTGGAAGGGGAAGTGTCTCATGTTATTCAGCACCCTGATATGCCCACATCCTGGGAAGAGATGCAGAAGAGCTGGATCCAGCTTAAGGAGGAAAGGAATTCTCTTGAGACTAGTCTGCATGCCAGTGAAAAGAAAGTCTTGGAGCTCACCTGCCTGTTGCATGAAGAGAGGAATCTCAACACCTACATAGCTCCGAAGAGGATGCGCAGTGTATTTTGGGATTGATTTGATTTTTGTATTGTTGCCCATGAGGCTTTGATGTATTAAACAATGATTTCTTTAATGATAACGTGTGTTCCTTTTTGTCTACAACAAATTTGAACTTTCGAACCCTTGAATGCACTGCATACGCATTTCATACATCATGTGCATAGCAGGTTTTTCCCCTTTTCAGGTTGCTTATAGTTCTTCGCTGTTTATTTCAGCATCATGAATCCTGAATCTGCATCAACTGAGACATCAATCAAGGCTCTTCAGGTGCAGAATGCACAATTCCAAGAACTAATCAAAGGTCTGGCTAAAGGCCAAGAAGAACTGAAGGCTATGCTCCTGAAGAAGGAGAAGAAGAAGAAGAGAAGAACTGTTCTGTTCAACTCGGGCCGAAGGTTTGGCAATACTCTGCAACATGAAGAGGCTGGTTCTTCTGTTGGCAAGAGTCCTTCTCAGGCAGAAGTAAAGGTTCCTAGTCCGGTCGTCTCCGACAACGAGACAGATTTTGATGAAGAGCAGTACCCTCCTGCAGATGACAGATATAAACAACTGGAGGACAGGTTGAAGGCTATGGAGGTGCAACAGGCACCTGGGCTGGATTTCGGAGATCTGGGTTTGTCGACTGGTGTGATTATCCCGCATAAGTTCAAAGCACCATCCTTCTCCAAATATGACGGGGCGTCTTGTCCCAAGCTGCATTTAAGGTCCTATGTTCGGAAAATTCAGCCGTACTCTGCGGATAAGAATCTATGGATCCACTTCTTCCAGGAGAGTCTTTCAGGGACTCATCTCGAATGGTTCTATCAGCTGGATGGGACCAAGGTTCGTAACTGGGAGGAGTTGGCTACTGCTTTCTATAAGCAGTATCAATATAATGCCGACCTTTCCCCCACACGTACCCAACTCCAGGGTATGGCGTTAGGTGCAAGCGAAGGTTTTAAGGAGTACGCTCAGAAGTGGAGAGACCTGGCTGGCAGGGTGCAGCCACCATTGACTGATCGGGAGCTGGTTGACATGTTCTTGGGGACCCTATCTGGGCCATTCTTCAACCATCTCATTGGGAATTCTTCTGCTGGGTTCACCGATTTGATCTTGACTGGAGAGAGAATTGAAGCTGGGCTGAAGTCTGGAAAGATTGCAAAGGGTGCATCGTCTAGTTCGGAAAAGAAACCATTCAAAAAGGAGTCTAGTGCCGTATATGGTTCCCGGAAATCAGAGAGACCTGAGCACCGCCAATCTGTCAGTGCGGTGATGATTGCTAAGCCTGCTGCCACTCCTCGGCCAAACAATTCTCAAAGGGCTGAAAGACCCCGGCGAGAATTTACCCGGTTAAGCATGACCCTATCACAGATTCTGCCACAGTTGCTAGCCACCAATTTGGTGACTGTCAGGGAGGCTCCAAAGTTCCCAAATACAACATCTCCCAAGTACAACCCGAATGCTCGTTGTGCTTACCATTCAGAAAGTCCGGGGCACTCTACCGATGACTGTTGGGTGCTAAAGAACAAGCTGCAGGATCTCATTGACGCTAAGGAGGTACAGTTTGAGGCATCTGACAAGCCTAACGTGGTGACAGCTCCCCTGCCTGCTCATGGAGTTAATGCTATCGGGGATGAGGAGGAAGTTGATGAAGCTGAATTTGATAGCTGGATCTACCCGGCAACTGACGGTGGACTGAATAATTGGAGCGCAAAGGACAATCTCCCTGTTTCTTTTGTTACTAAGTAATGAATTCCTATGTTTTGTTATTTTGTAATAAACAATGATAAACTCTATGGCCCGGTGTCTTACCCGAGGCACCGTGGTTCTATTTGTGAGGGCATACAAACTGTCATTTCATATATCATGAATGAAAACCTTGGACGTTTTTCGCATTGCAAATATTGTGTACCTTTTCTGTCTTTCTTTTCCTTTACATAATTTTCAAAACAGCTGTATTTACACACACACTCACTCATACAGGTTTCAATCCACTCTGGATCTTACTGACAACAACTCTGCTACCGCCAATTATGACTTCGAAAATCCGATCAACTTAGCCAAAGACGAAGGTGAAGATGATTGTGAAGTGCCTGGCGAGCTTGCAAGACTGTTGCTTCAGGAAGAGAGGGCAATTCAACCCCATGAAGAGCCAGTGGAAATCATAAACTTGGGTACCGAGACAGACAGGAAAGAGGTAAAGATTAGTGCCAACCTAGAGCTCAGCGTGAAGCAACGGTTAACCAAAATGCTGCATGATTATATGGAGATCTTTGCCTGGTCCTACGAAGACATGCCCGGGTTAGATACCGATATTGTGGTCCATCATTTGCCAACTAAGGAAGACTGCCCTCCAGTTAAGCAAAAGGTCCGTCGGATGCGTCCAGAGATGTCCGAGAAGATTAAAGCCGAGGTCATGAAACAGTTTGATGCCGGGTTCCTTGCAGTGACTTCTTACCCTCAGTGGGTTGCTAATGTGGTGCCAGTACCTAAGAAGGACGGTAAGGTCAGAATGTGTGTTGATTACAGGGATTTGAACAGGGCCAGCCCCAAGGATGACTTCCCCTTACCTCACATTGATGTCCTCGTTGATAATACCGCTCAACACAAGGTGTTCTCTTTCATGGATGGCTTTTCAGGTTACAATCAGATCAAGATGGCACCTGAAGACATGGAAAAGACTACATTTGTCACTCAGTGGGGCACCTTCTGTTACAAGGTCATGCCATTTGGATTAAAGAACGTTGGGGCAACCTACCAACGTGCCATGGTTGCTTTATTTCATGACATGATCCATCACGAGATAGAGGTGTATGTAGACGACATGATCGCAAGGTCCCAGACTGAGGAAGAGCACCTAGATCATCTGCAGAAGTTGTTTGATCGGTTGAAACTGTACAAGCTGAGGTTGAACCCGAACAAGTGCACCTTCGGGGTAAGATCTGGAAAGTTGCTAGGCTTCGTGGTCAGTGATAAAGGTATTCAAGTGGACCCTGCTAAGGTCAAAGCTATTCAAGAGATGCCGGTCCCTAGGACAGAGAAGGAAGTCAGAGGCTTTTTAGGACGCCTGAATTACATCGCTCGATTCATCTCACATCTGACTGCTACTTGTGAGCCAATCTTCAAGCTGCTGAAGAAAGATCAGGTAGTACGTTGGAACGATGAATGTCAGGCTGCTTTTGACAAAATCAAAGAGTATCTCCAAGAACCACCTATCCTTATGCCACCGGTTGAAGGGAGAACTCTGATACTATATCTGACAGTGCTTGACAACTCAATGGGGTGTGTGCTGGGGCAGCATGACGAGTCTAGCCGAAAAGAGCATGCCATTTATTACCTTAGCAAAAAGTTTACCGACTGTGAGACCCGATACTCACTGCTTGAGAAAACTTGCTGCGCTTTGGTATGGGCTGCTCGTCGGCTGAGACAGTATATGCTGACTCACACTACCTTGTTGATCTCAAAGATGGATCCTATAAAGTACATATTCGAAAAGCCTGCTCTGTCTGGGAGAATTGCAAGATGGCAGATGATCTTGACGGAATACGACATTCAGTACACGACCCAGAAAGCCATCAAGGGGAGTGTATTGGCAGACCACCTGGCACATCAAGCTGTAGATGACTATCAATCAATGAACTTCGAGTTTCCAGATGAAAGCATCATGATAGTGACTGATTGTGAAGTACCTGGACCGGATGAAGGACCTGAACCAGGATCCCGATGGTCTATGCACTTTGACGGAGCGTCCAACGCTTTGGGTAATGGTATCGGCGCCATCATCATATCTCCACAAGGTACTCATACTCCACTCACTGCCCGGCTGTGTTTCAACTGTACCAACAACATGGCGGAGTATGAGGCGTGCATCATGGGTCTTCAAGCTGCGATCGACTTAAGAATCAAATTTCTAAGTGTCTTCGGAGATTCCGCTCTTGTGATCAATCAGATCAAAGGAGAGTGGGATACGAAACATCCAAACTTGATTCCTTACAGAGAATGTGTGTTAACCCTGATCCCCCACTTCACAGAGATAACCTTTGAGCACTTTCCAAGAGAAGAGAATCAGTTAGCGGACGCGTTAGCTACAATGTCTTCAATGTTCAAGGTCAAATGGGATAATGAGGCTCCCCGGATCATCATCTGGAAACTGGACGAACCGGCATACTGTTGTGATCTCGAAACTGAATTGGTGACTGAGAAGCCTTGGTACCACGAAGTGAAGAGATATCTGGAAGCTCAGGAATACCCTGAAGGTGCATCTGTCAACGATAAGAAATTCCTGAGAAGGTTTGCAGCCAAGTTCTTCCTTAGCAACGGCATCTTGTACAAGAGAAACCATGATTCAACCTTACTGCGTTGTGTGGATAAGACTGAAGCAGAAAGAATCATGGAAGAGCTGCATGAAGGGACCTTTGGTACACATTCCAGTGGGCATACTATGGCTAAGAAGATCCTACGGGCAGGATATTATTGGTCCACAATGGAAGCTGACTGCTACCAACACTCCAGGACATGCCACAAGTGCCAGATCTATGCAGACAAGGTGCATGTTCCTCCGGTTCCCCTGAATGTTCTGACTGCACCTTGGCCGGTTGCAATGTGGGGCATAGACATGATCGGCGAGATAAAACCTACGGCATCTAATGGACATCGCTTCATCCTAGTGGCGATCGATTATTTTATGAAGTGGGTCGAAGCAGCATCCTATGCTACGGTAACCAAGACTGTTGTGGCACGGTTCATTCGACATAATCTGATCTGTCGATATGGCGTCCCTGAGCGAATTATTACAGACAACGGTACCAATCTGAACAATAAGATGATCGCTGAGCTCTGCGAACAGTTCAAAATACAGCACCACAATTCTTCTCCTTACAGACCGAAGATGAATGGGGCTGTAGAAGCAGCAAATAAAAACATCAAGAAAATCGTGCAGAAGATGACAGTGACTTACAAAGATTGGCACGAGATGTTACCGTACGCTCTACATGGGTACCGTACCTCAGCTAGGACGTCAACCGGGGCAACTCCGTTCTCTCTGGTTTATGGCATGGAGGCAGTCTTGCCGATCGAAGTGCAAATACCCTCTCTCCGGATAATGAAGGATGCAAATCTGAACGAAGATGATTGGATCCAGACACGACTTGATCAACTCAACCTCATTGACGAAAAGAGACTTGCTGCTATTTGTCATGGTCAGACGTATCAGAAACGGATGATCAGGGCATTTAACAAAAAGGTCAGACCACAGGAATATCAAGTTGGGGATCTTGTAATCAAGAGAATCATCCTTCCTCAGAGTGATCCAAGGGGCAAATGGACCCCTACGTACGAAGGGCCATTTGTGGTTAAACATGTGTTCTCAGGAGGAGCAATGATTCTAACCAACATGGATGGTGACGACCTTCCTCACCCCGCTAATGCAGACATAGTAAAAAGATACTACGCATAAAAAAGACCCGCTAGGCTGACATGCCTAGGCAAAAATTAGGGCTTCCCGTCGAACCAAAAGGGTTCGGGCAAAATGAAGGGATGAAAATGGAAAAATTTGTACACCCGGCAAGTCGAAAACCTGAAAAGGCGGCTTGGGCAAAAATGGGTATCCCGGTGGACCGAAAACCCGAAAGGGCGGTCCAGGCAAAAATTAGGGATAAAGCGTAAATACTATGTCTCATTGGACCACTTTGCATCCAGAATCCGGTATCTACATCAAGTTCAAACGGCGTCGATCAGTCAGCTTCACCTTCAACCAAGGTCATCAAGTGATGAGACGCTCGGAGTTATAAAGGCAATAGCAGAATTGAAACCCAGTGGATCATTCATACTTCACACAGCTGTTTTATTTTCTTTTGTACAAAATTTGTATAAACTCTCTTGTTCGGCGACGTTCCTCTTACTAGGACGTCAGCCTCTTGTACACAAAACGCCTATTTTCAGGCCATTCAAAAATCAATACAAATATATTTTCAGTTAAACGTGCCAAGTGTTTTTCTTTTTTTTGTTTTGTTTCGCGAAGAACGTCCAAGGTTCAATTTGTGATATATGCATTGACAATAATTTGCTAACTCATAAATATTTGCATACGAAACAAAGGAATTAATTGCAGGTGACATTAGAAACAGGGGCAATAAAGAGTTGTCTGAGCAGTCTAATTGTTCTATCCTCCAAGGTACCAAGGTAGGTTCAGCTAAAGAACATGACCAGTATACCTGAATTCCCCAGAGAGTGAGCCAACAACACATTCTTCTCCAAGCAAAGTTATCAAATCTCAAGGAAATTGAGTGTCCTCCCGTAGATCTCAATACTTCCCCAGCAGCATATATATATTCTTAACAAGCATCCCCGGCAGTCTTGGCCTAAAGATTGTTCCCAGGCGGTATCTCAATATTCAAAGGAATCACTTCCCCCAGCATATTAAAACTCCCCAGAAAAGTCCAATCCGGTTTCCCCAGGAAAGATGGAGTCCATATCCCCAAGCAGTAAGCTTATCCCCAGTAAGATTCTGGAAGCTTACCCCCTCGC
The DNA here is from genome assembly GCA_948472305.1 of Vicia faba. Lineage (NCBI taxonomy): Eukaryota > Viridiplantae > Streptophyta > Magnoliopsida > Fabales > Fabaceae > Vicia > Vicia faba. The sequence continues at coordinate 362,506,906 of OX451737.1, read as the reverse complement.
AGAGCACGAACGCGTCTCCCGGCTTTATTCAAAGAGTTATCTCCTTAATAGGATATAACTGGGTTATCCTCAGCCAAAAGCCACGGAAAGGTCGTCGTCAACGTAGTTCTTTCCTATCCCCAGCGAAGTTCATCAACACTTCCAGCACAACAAGGATATCCTCAGCAAGTTATCAACAATTCAGCAAAACATCTCTATCCCCGCAGAGTTTTGCTTCCCAACAAGGTCGCTAGAGTATCTTTTCTCCCCGCAGAATCCTCCATTTGCCAAGTTTATTCCTCAACAGAGTCATCTTCTCCTACCGGTATTCTTGCAACTATCATCCCCAGCGGAAGTAAAAGCTTATTCTCCAACATCAGCCCAGGATATGACTTCCCGGCACCCGTCAAGGATCTACTTTCCTAGACGAAAACATTCATAAAACATCACATACATCATTATAGCATGCATAACGCATCATAACATACAAATCTCATTTATGTTGAGAACATCATTGCTTGATCCATATCATGCATTACATATGACTGACCTTTGCCTTTCAGGAAAGGCGCGGTTAAAATGCTTAAACATATTTCAAAGCCTTCTCTAGTCCAGCTAAATCGACTCCCAACAGATTTTTCTGATAAAGACTCAGCAGAAGTTATGGTTCCCTCTCCAACGGCGAGTGAGGTGGTAATTCCTTCTTCAGATGTTTCCCTCTCCGACGGTGAGTGTAAGGTGATAGTCTCCTATGGTTCCCTCTCCAACGGCGAGTGAGGTGGTAAGTCCTTTTTCAGATGTTTCCCTCTCCGACGGTGAGTGTGAGGTGATAGTCTCCTATGGTTCCCTCTCCAACAGCGAGTGAGGTGGTAAGTCCTTTTCAGATGGTTCCCTCTCCGACGGTGAGTGAGGTGATAGTCTCTTATGGTTCCCTCTCCAATGGCGAGTGAGGTGGTAAGTCCTTTTCAAGATGTTTCCCTCTCCGACGGTGAGTGTGAGGTGATAGTCTCCTATGGTCCCCTCTCCAATGGTGAGTGAGGTGGTAATTCCTTTTTCAAGATGTTTCCCTCTCTGACGGTGAGTGTGAGGTGATAGTCTCCTATGGTCCCCTCTCCAACGGCGAGTGAGGTGGTAAGTCCTTTTCAGATGTTTCCCTCTCCGACGGTGAGTGTGAGGTGATAGTCTCCTATGGTTCCCTCTCCGACGGTGAGTGAGGTGACAATTCCTTTTCCTATGATTCCCTCTCCGACGGCGAGTGAGGTGATTCCCTTTCACATTATAATAGCCTATGGTTCTCGTTCCGATCCTGCGAAGATGGTATTTCCCACCAAGATTTTCTCAAACGAGCGTTGGTGAAGTTAAAATCACCCAAGGTTCTCTTATCATTCATGCTAAGGCAGTAACCATCCCTGGTTCATTCATCGCCGTTTGAAGCTCCAGACTCAGCTCCTGTAACCAGTCAGGACACATCTATACCAAGCATCTGAAAACCAGCTCCTGCAACGGGTCAGGTACTCATTTTTTCTTTTGCAGGTATGCAGGTTCTCGCTAAGGAATCTCCTACGCAATCAACATTCAGATGGCATCTATAAGCCCATCATCCTATCCAGCAATCTCTAAATGGCATCTATAAGCCCATTCCATCATCACTGCTACTATGTGAGCGCAAATTTCTGGGCACTCTAGTGTCCAATCATCTTCTACCCTCGGATTACGAAAGGCACATCAGCCAATCTGCATCCTCAGGTCTAAGAAGATTGAACAGGGGCAACTGTTGTACCCCAAAATTTGCCCTCCCATATTCTCCAAGAAATTGCCAAGCCAAGTCACAAAATTCCCCAAGGGTGGCACAGTGCAAAGGTCTCCTATACAGTCAAGATTAGGGTTGTGAGTCTGATCAAGAAAAAGAAGTTTTCAAGGGCCCAATCAAGTCTCACATGCTTACAAATATGGTCAAGCATCTTCATATCAAGTTTCAAGGCATTCAGCTCAAAATTGCACAGTCAAAAACCCTAATTGCACTACAGTCAACTGTAGGGGCAAAATGGTCATTTGACAGTCAAAAGTTCAAATTTTTGGTCAACATATCATTTTGAAGCCACAAACATCATTGGATCAATGCTTGATCATGATTCTCAAAATTTGGCTCAGAAAATCATCAAGATGCAAAAGTTACTATATTTGGACAGCTGAAAAAGTCAACTGAAATTGACCAGGGCATAACTTTCACATGGATTATCAGAAAAATTCCATCCAAAGCTCATTTTGAAGAGAAAGACATTTCCTACAACTCATCTTCATATTTAAAGTCCAAGAAATGCTCTCACAAAAAGTTATCAATTTCAACATTATAGGTCATTTTCAAAAGTCAACAAAAAAGGACTTTAAGTCAAAGGCCATAACTTGAGATTGGTAAATCAAAATGACATGGGACCAAAGGCATTGGTTAAAGGACTCAAAGACCTTTCCAAAATGTCCAAGAAAATGTGAAAAGCTTAAAAATTGAGCAAGTTATGCCTTGTGGAAGTTGGGAAATTTTTGGATATTTTGAAAAGTCAACAATGGTTCAAATGACCTAAAAATGCTAATGGGCCCATTTTTCTTCCATGATTCATCATTCTAAGCATATGCACGACCACTTGGCCCAAAGGGAAGTATTTTCTCATTTTTTATTTATTTATTTGAATTTTTATTCACATTAATTCATTTAAATCAAATTAAATATAGGAAAAATACTAATCTAAGTTTTCAAATCTTTTTATACATGCTTTGCCATCAAGATTTCGTGCATAGGTCAAATAGGAAAGAATTGGATTGATTTGAGCATAATTGACACAAAATACACTTGAAAAAGATATGAAAAGATCTTAAGAAAATCAAATATGCAAAACCATTATTGCATTGGATTTTATTGAGTTTTGTTGACCTAATTTGTTCACTACATATGCCTGATGAGAAACCTAATGCAAAGAGACTAAAAGCTGCGCAAGAAACCTCATTGACAAACTTGGAAAAACTCCATAAAACTCAATTCTGAAAACAGCTTTTTAGGTCGATTAAAAGCATAATATTGGTTTCAATAGCTTGCCAAGGTTGCCCTGAACACATTCCAATCCCAAACATCCATCAACACTCCAAGAACTGGTAAAACGAACACAAACTGTGTCAAGAAATTTTCAGAATCGTGCATCATGATTTGTGCATGTTTTGCAATTTTTATTCATTGAATCATGTTTATTATGAAGTTCTGAGACTAACCATTATGTTTAATTGAATTTTTATGCTACATACGCGATTATGCCATAACTGGTTTTCTAGGGTTTTCAGAGTTTCAGATTAGGGCTTTTCACCCAAGGCAAAATTATGACCCCAGACCATGACCATTCTACTCAGCGCATGGAGACGAACAGGAAACACACATCGCGCTCAATTTATGAGTGCCTAAAACCTAATCGCTATTTTCTGTAAAACGGCCTAAAACCACGCTATAAAAACCGTTGCTCAATGTTTTATATTTCAGGGAAGGTGGAGAAGATGATTACATGTCACACGCTGACTGGCTCATTCAAAATCTCGCGCGCATTTCCAGGCCATTAACTCACTTTCTTTTTTATTATTTGTTTGTCTAATATATATAACATGCGTTTCATGGCTCAGCTGGTAAGTGGTGATTGCAATAACGTCCAAGACCTGGGTTCGAGTCCCAGGTCTGTATAATTTCCAATATCATTTTTCAATCCAAATTCCTATGCAGTGTCAATATTGAGGATGCATCATACGCCTCAAAATCTGATCATCCACGCGTCCAGTTGAACCAATTCAAGGGCCAGGATTCATGGAATACAGTGGGTGCTAGTCAACGCTGGGACACGTTGCTTGGAAAGTCAATAAGGCCACATCCTCCATGGGCCTGAATCACTACAAAAATACCTCACAATTGGGGCCTGAACCCCCCCTGGTTTGCAATTTCCCATTTTTTTTTTATATTTTATTTTTCAATTGTTTTCTTATTTTCTTTATTGTTTTAATTTAATTATATTTTTTACAAAATACAAAAAATGCATAAAAACTCAAAAAAGACAAAAAATGCAATAAATATTTTAGTTTAATATTTTCTTGTAAATAAATGCTTAAAAATTAATTAGTATAAATTAGGGTTAATTTTAATTCTTTTATGATAAAAATCTAAAAAATGTAGAATTAGGGTTTATTCAATTTTTTCATCCTTTCTATTATTTTATTTTCATAAAAAATTAAAATTATTTATTTATTTATTTTTATAACTAAATTTGCATGTAAAATAACTTAGGTTTAAATTAGGTTTAAAACTTCAACATTTTTCTTAATAAATTTAAAATAAATAGAATTAGGGTTTGCATTTTATTTTAGTCTTAATTAATTCTTTTCCTATTAAATCTTAAAAAAACATAAAAATATCAAAAACATTTTCTTTTAATTTTAATTTTTATTAATTCATGTAATTCTAATTTTTTGCAAAAGGGTCCAACGCCCATATTGTTTAATTGTTTAATTTCGCGTATTTATTTTTATGTCGTTTAAATAATTATGTATCTCTCCCAAAGCCTTGTAAAGTTACTTCTCGCATTTTTACTTTGTTTGCTTCTTTACTTTCCGTCAAATCGGGTCCGGTTTAATTTTGGCGATGTGGACCCGCGCCATTTGTAATAGCTTTAGATTTATTTCTCCCGCAAATATTTCTTAATTGTTAATAAATAAGCATGCAAGAATGAATGGACATAATAAAATCAAGCGTAGATCACTTTAACATGAACAAGACAAAAATAAACGAATCTGACACACAAATCACACACCACCCCTAGGGTACGCCTCACTGTTGCCTTGCCTCGAAAGGTGATCGTCGAGTAGAGGATGTCTTAGTAAGTCCTCATGATCCGGGAACCTGGCATGAGGGTAGCTTCTAAGGTGTCTTCCCATTGCTCTGGTGATCACCATGTCCCTACAAACTCGAATTGACCCGAACACCTCCAACGGTGGTGCTACCTACCTCTCAATGGTGGGATGGCACTACTTTAAAGGACATTTACACAGACGAATTCCTTAGGGTAGGTAGGTTCTCGTAGATACTTGCTCTCTTCAAAATAAACAAAAAAACTTTTCACACCGACACTTTTCAAAAGCTTTCAAAGCAATTTTTTCAAACACTCTGACACAAGAGTCGGACTGAAATTTTCAAAGAAACTTTTTAAACCCACAGTTGAAAAGCAAACAAACCATTTTTGAAAACACAATGAGCAAGTATCTAAGAGCCCATGGATAACCATGGATAGAAAGGGTGCTAACACCTTCCCTTTCTATAATCTACCTCCCGAACCGAGAGCAATCTCTTTAAGGAATTTTTCTGTGCTTTTGTCCTTTCCATTTGGAGAAAATAAAAGACGGTGGCGACTCTTGCTTCCGCGATATTTCGCGAACCAGCGTTAAACAGTCAGTTCCAGATCCACCGATCACACCAGCATTTTGAAGAGGTTCCTCAAACACTGGCGTCAGCAGAGACTGTGACTGAAGAAGACTATCCTTTGAAGATGGCTTCCTTAAAGTATGCTCGGGCTGTTATTGAGAAGGGTGAGTGCGCAAACTGAAGACTGACAAGTTTGGTTTGGGTTTCACTGCAGAAGCACAGAGGGCTGTTCGTAAGGCAAGGATTGGAAGACCTCCTGTGTTCATCACCAACCCGGGAGTAAATGCTATTGAAGGCGATGTGGAGGAATCTGAATTCGACAGCTGGATCTACCCAACAACCAACGGTGGACCAAGCAACTGGACTGCCAAAGACTTCACACCTATTACTTTTGTCACTCAGTAATGAACTCCTTTGTTTTGAATTTGTAACAGACAATAATTTGAAACTTTTATGGCCCGGTGTCTTACCCGGGGCACCGTGGCTTCATTTGTGAGGGCTTTTGTGTGTCATTTTCATATATCATGAATAAAAACATTGGATGTTTTTTGCATTTCAAATCTTGCGCTCCTTGTCTTTCTTTATTATATATATTGCAAAATAGCTATATTTACACACACTCACCTATACAGGTTCCAATCCACTCTGGATCTCACTGGTAACGACTCTGCTACTTCCATTTATGACTTCGAAAATCCGATCAACTTAGCCGAAGACGAAGGTGAAGATGATTGTGAAGTGCCTGGTGAGCTTGCAAGACTGCTACTCCAGGAAGAGAGGGCCATTCAGCCACATGAAGAGCCAGTGGAAACGGTAAATCTGGGTACTGAGACAGACAGAAAGGAGGTTAAGATTGGGGCCAATCTAGAGTCTAGTGTGAAACAACAGTTGATTCAGATGCTGCATGACTATGTGGAAATCTTTGCTTGGTCCTACGAAGATATGCCTGGGTTGGATACCGACATTGTGGTTCATCACCTGCCTACCAAGGAAGAATGCCCTCAGGTAAAACAGAAGGTCCGCCGTTTGCGTCCAGAGATGTCCGAGAAAATCAAAGCTGAGGTTATGAAACAATTTGACGCCGGTTTTCTAGCAGTGACTTCTTACCCTCAGTGGGTTGCCAACGTGGTTCCAGTGCCGGAGAAAGATGGTAAGGTCAGAATGTGTGTTGATTACAGGGATTTGAACAGGGCCAGCCCCAAGGATGACTTCCCCTGCCTCACATCGACGTTCTGGTTGACAATACTGCTCAGCACAAGGTATTCTCCTTCATGGACGGTTTCTCCGGATATAATCAAATCAAGATGGCTCCCGAAGACATGGAGAAGACCACTTTTGTTACTCAGTGGGGCACCTTTTGCTACAAGGTCATGCCTTTTGGGTTGAAAAATGTTGGGGCAACCTACCAACGTGCCATGGTTGCTCTGTTTCATGACATGATCCATCATGAGATTGAAGTATATGTCGATGATATGATTGCAAGGTCCCAAACTGAGGAGGAACACCTTGACCATCTACAGAAGTTATTTGACCGTCTGAAGTTGTACAAGCTGAGGTTGAACCCGAACAAGTGCACCTTCGGGGTAAGATCTAGAAAATTGCTAGGCTTCGTCGTGAGCGACAAAGGTATTCAAGTGGACCCTGCCAAAGTGAAAGCCATACAAGAGATGCCAGTTCCCAAGACAGAGAAAGAAGTCAGAGGCTTTCTAGGACGGCTGAACTACATTGCCCGATTCATCTCGCATCTAACTGCTACCTGTGAACCAATCTTCAAGCTACTGAAGAAAGATCAAGTAGTACGTTGGAACGATGAATGTCAGGCCGCTTTCGAAAGAATCAAATAGTATCTCCAAGAACCACCCATTCTGATGCCACCGGTTGAAGGGAGACCTCTAATCTTATACTTGACAGTACTTGACAGCTCAATGGGGTGTGTGCTGGGGCAGTATGACGAGTCTGGCCGAAAAAAGCACACTATTTATTACCTTAGCAAAAAGTTTATCGACTGTGAGACCCGATACTCACTGCTCGAGAAAACTTGCTGCGCTTTGGTATGGGCTACTCGCCGGCTGAGACAGTATATGTTGACTCACACTACTCTGTTGATTTCAAAAATGGATCCAATAAAGTACATCTTCGAAAAGCCTGCCTTGTCCGGAAGAATAGCAAGATGGCAGATGATCTTGACTGAATACGACATCCAGTACACGACTCAAAAAGCAATCAAGGGAAGTGTATTGGCAGACCATTTGGCACATCAGGCAGTGGACGACTACCAATCCATGAATTTTGAATTTCCAGACGAGAATATCATGGTAGTGACTGATTGTGAAGTACCTGGACCGGATGAAGGACCTGAGGAAGGATCCCGATGGTCTATGCACTTTGACGGAGCCTCAAACGCTTTGGGTAATGGTATCGACACTGTGATCATATCCCCTAAAGGCACTCATACTCCACTTACCGCCCGACTATGTTTCAACTGCACCAACAACATGGAGGAATATGAAGCATGCATCATGGGTCTTCGAGCTGCAATTGACCTAAGGATCAAGTTTCTGAGTGTCTTCGGAGATTCCGCTCTCGTGATCAGCCAGATCAAATGCGAGTGGGATACGAAACACCTAAATCTTATTCCTTACAAAGAGTATGTGTTGACATTGATCCCCCATTTCGAAGAGATAACTTTTGAACACTTCCCAAGAGAGGAGAATCAGTTGGCGGACGCGCTAGCTACGATGTCTTCTATGTTCAAATTCAAATGGGACAACGAGGCCCCCCGCATCATTATTTGGAAATTGGATGGACCTGCACATTGTTGCGATCTTGAGGCTGAAGAGGTAACTAAAAAGCCGTGGTATCATGAAGTAAAGCGGTACCTTGAAGCTCAAGAATACCCCGAGGGTGCGTCTGTTAATGACAAAAAGTTTCTGATAAGGTTCACAGCAAAGTTCTTCCTCAGCAATGACATTCTCTACAAGCGAAACCATGATTCGACCTTACTGCGTTGTGTGGATAAGACTGAAGCAGAAAGAATCATGGCATAGCTGCATGAGGGTACCTTCGGAACACATTCCAGTGGACATACCATGGCAAAGAAAATCCTTCGGGCAGGATATTTCTGGTCCACAATGGAAGCTGACTGTTACCAACATTCTCGGACGTGTCACAAATGCCAGATCTATGCTGATAAGGTGCACGTTCTTCCAGTTCCTCTGAACGTCTTGACAGCACCTTGGCCTTTTGCAATGTGGGGCATTGATATGATCGGCGAGATCATACCTACGGCATCCAACGGGCATCGCTTCATCCTGGTAGCGATTGATTACTTCACAAAGTGGGTTGAAGCAGCTTCCTTCGCTACCGTAACCAAGAACGTCGTGGCACGGTTCATTCGGCACAACCTGATCTGTCGATACGGTGTACCTGAGAGGATCATTACGGATAATGGTACCAATCTTAACAACAAGATGATCACTGAGCTCTGCGAGCAATTCAAGATACAACACCACAACTCTTCTCCCTACCAGCCGAAGATGAATGGGGCTGTCGAAGCGGCAAATAAGAATATTATGAAGATTGTGCAGAAGATGACAGTGACCTACAAAGATTGGCACGAGATGTTATCGTTTGCTCTTCATGGGTACCGTACCTCAGCAAGGACGTCAACAGGGGCAACACCCTTTTCCTTGGTCTATGGCATGGAGGCAGTCTTGCCTATTGAAGTCCAGATACCCTCTCTCCGGATAATGAAGGATGCAGGTTTGAGCGAAGATGACTGGATCCAGACTCGACTTGATCAATTAAATCTAATCGATGAAAAGAGACTCACCGCTATTTGTCATGGTCAAACGTACCAAAAACGGATGATCAGGGCATTTAACAAGAAAGTCAGACGACAAGAGTATCAAGTCGGAGACCTGGTAATCAAGCGCATCATTCTTCCTCAAAGTGATCCCAGGGGAAAATGGACCCCTACGTACGAAGGGCCATTTGTGGTTAAGAACATCTTCTCAGGAGGAGCAATGATTCTAACTACGATGGATGGTGACGACCTTCCTCACCCCGCCAATGCAGACATAGTAAAAGATACTACACATGACTAAAGACCTGCTAGGTTGACACACCTAGGCAAAAATAAGGGCTTCCCTGCGAACCAAAAGGTTTCTGGCAAAAATAAGGGATGAAATGAAAAAAAATCTATACACCCGGCAAGTCGAAAACCTGAAAAGGCGGCTTAGGCAAAAATGGGTATCCCGGTGGACTGAAAACCCGAAAGGGCGGTCCAGGCAAAAGTTAGGGATTAAAGCGTAATACTATGTCTCATTGGATCATCCTGCATCTAGACTTCGGCATCAACTATCAGGCTCAGACGGCACCAATCAGTCAGCTTCATCTTCAACTAAGCAGCAAAGTGATGAGACGCTTGAAGACATAAAGGCGATAGTAGAGCTGGAACCCAGTGGGATTTTTCACATAGCTGTTTTGTTTTCTTTTCACAAAATTGTATAAACTCTATTTTGTTCGGCGGTGTTCTCTTACTAGGACGTCTGCCTCTTGTACATAAACGCCTATTTACAGGCAAAATTCCAAATCAATACAAGCTCACTTTTTCAGACAAATCGCCAATTGTTTTTCCTTTACCTGTTTTGTTTTGCAAAGAACGTCCAATGTTCAATTTTGATATATGCATTTGACATTAATTGCTAATCATAAATATTTGCATGCGAAACGAAGGACTAATTACAGGTGACATCAGAAACAGGGGCAATAATGAGTTGTCTAAGCGATCTAGTTGCTCTGTCCACCAAGGTACCAAGGTAAGTTTGGCTGAAGAATGTAACCAGGATACCTTCACTCACCGCAGAGTAAGACAAGAGTCAGCCATGCTCTCTCCTCAAGCAGAGTTGGTCTCGCATCAGCCCTAAAAAGGCACAGTATTCTCCAGCAAGTCAGCAACACTCTCCCCAAGCAGAGTTAGTCTACTGTCAGCCTCAAGGAAGTTGGACATCCCCAGAAGATCTCAATATTCTCCAGCAGAGTATACAGATATTTCCCAGCAAGCACCCCCGGCAGTCTTAATATTCCTCGATAAGATTGTTCCCCGATGGAATACAGACACCCCAGTGGAGTCATTTCCCAGTGCAGTCAAAGGTTTCCCCAGGAGAGTTGAATCATCCTCCCCGGTAGATTTTGGAAGCTTATCCCCAGTAGAGTCTGGAAGCTTATCCCCAGTAGATTCCGGAAGCTTATCCCCTGCAGAGTACATATCTCTCCCCGACCATGTTCAAAGGTTATTCCCCACCAGATCCTATAATTGGGTTATCCTCAGCTAATTACCACGGAAATACCGTCCCCAGCGGAGTTCATCAAATTCCCCAACATAACTTATCAATGGAATCCCCAGCGGAGTCCTCGTCAAATTCTCAGCGAAGTATCTCTTCCCCACAGAGTAACTCCCCGCAGAGTAATCTTTTCGCCAGGTTTATTCACCAACGGAGTCATCTTCTCCTACAGGTTTATTCATACAATCACCTTCGTTCATCATCCACAGTGGAAACGAAGAATTCAAACAGACTCTTCAATGTCAGCCCAGGATTTAACTTCCCGGCATTCGTCAAGGATTTATTTTCCTAGACGAAAATACATTCATAGACATTTCACATTTCATACATCCTACTTACATACATGATAAAGTGCATACGGCACGATCTCATTTATTCCTGAAACATCATGACATTGCATACAACTAATGTTTTGCCTTTTCAGGAAAAGGTCAATCAAAATACGATTATCATCAACTTTCGTAGTTCCAGATTCGATACCTGTACCTAGCCAGGGCATATCTGTAAGCGACTGATTAGAGGTCTACGCCTGCATCCAGCCAGGAAAGCTATCTCGATCAACCTTTTGAAGTTCCGGATTTGATACCTGTATCTAGCCAGGGCATATCTGTGGACGACTAATTCCAGATTCGATACCTGTATCTAGCCCGGGCATATCTGTAGACGACTAATTCAAGATTCGATACCTGTATCTCGCCAGGGCATATCTGTGAGCGATTGATTGTAGATTCGATACCTGTATCTAGCCAGGGCATATCTGCATGAAGAGTTTAGAGATTCGATACCTGTATCTAGCCAGGGCATATCTGTAGACGACCAATTCCAGATTCGATACCTGTATCTAGCCAGGGCATATCTGTGAGCGATTGATTGTAGATTCGATACCTGTATCTAGCCAGGGCATATCTGCATGAAGAGTTTGAAGTTCCAGATTCGATACCTGTATCTAGCCAGGGCATATCTGTGAGCGATTGATTATGGATTCGATACCTGTATCCAGCCAGGGCATATCTGCATGAAGAGTTTGAAGTTCCAGATTCGATACCTGTATCTAGCCAGGGCATATCTGTGAGCGATTGATTGTGGATTCGATACCTGTATCCAGCCAGGGCATATCTGCATGAAGAATTTGAAGTTCCAGATTCGATACCTGTATCCAGCTAGGGCATATCTGTAGACGACCAGTTCCGGATTTGATACCTGTATCTAGCCAGGGCATATCTGTGGACGATTAATTCCAGATTCGATACCTGTATCTAGCCAGGGCATATCTGTAGACGACTAATTCCAGATTCGATACCTGTATCTAGCCAGGGCATATCTGTGAGCGATTGATTGTAGATTTGATACCTGTATCTAGCCAGAGCATATCTGCATGAAGAGTTTGAAGATCAACACCTGTAACAGGCCAGGAATTTATCTTTCTTTCTTAGGTACGCAAGTTCTCGCTAAGGAATCTCTTATGCGATCGACACACAATTCCATATGGCATCTGTAAGCCCATTCCCGACAAGACTCTATCACATCTCCAGATGGCATCTATAAGCCCATCCTCCCAATCTATCATATCTCCAAATGGCATCTGTAATCCCATTCCCGACATCACACTGCTGATACTCCACTATGCGAGTGCAAATTTCCGGGCACTTTAGTGTTCAATCATCTTCCACCTTCGGATCACGAAAGGCACGCAAGCCAATCTACATCCTCAGGTTTAAGAAGATTGAACAGGGGAAACTGTTGTACCCCAAAATTTGCCCTCCCATATTCCTCAAGATTTATCAAGAATCATCTTCAAATGGTTCAAGACTTCTCAAGGGTTGCACAGTCCAACTGCCTCCTAAGCCAGTCAAAATTAGGGTTTTGTTTCCTTCAATGAATTTGAGATTTTCAAGGGCTCAATCAAGTCCCATAGGCCTCTATAAATTGTCAAGCATCTACATGTCAAGTTTCAAGACTCACAGTGCCAAATTGCACAGTCAAAAAGCCCATTTGCTTCACAATCAACTACAGGGGCAAAATGGTCATTTTACAGTCAAAAGTCAAAAATTTTGGTCAACATCTTATTTTGAGTCCACAATCATCATTTGATCAAGTCTTGATCATGATTCCACAAGCATGGCTCAAAAATCATCAAGATGCAAAAGTTACTATTTTTGGACAATTGAAAAGTCAACTGTAACTTGACCAGGGCATAACTTTTTCATGGTTCATCAGAAAAATCCCATCCAATGCTCATTTTAAAGGGAATGACATTTCGTACAACTCATCTTCACATTACAAGTCCAAGAAATGCTCTCACAAAAAGTTATCAATTTCTACATTATAGGTCAAATTCAAAAGTCAACAAAAATGCACTTTAAGTCAAAGACCATAACTTGAGATTGGTAAATCCAAATGACATGGGACCAAAGGCATTGGTTAGAGGACTTCAAGACCTTTCCAAAATGTCCAAGAACATGTTCATATGATCAGAATTGAGCAAGATATGCATTGGAGAAGTTGGGAAATTTTTATGAATTTGCAAAAGTCAACTATCCTTAAAACATCAATTTTTGACAAAAGGGCCCACTTTCTTCCATTTGATTCAGCCTTGTCATGCCACACACGTGTCCCATGATTAATTTCAAGATCAAACATTTATTTTTCTATTTTATTTAATTTTTATTGATTTAATTCATTTTAAATCTATAATAATTCAAATAAAATCTAAAAATCAATGGAATAGTATCTTTATGATTTGAACAGCTTTCATATATCATGTGCCGACTAACCAAATCGTGCTAAGCCTTTTTTGTGCATAAAATCTTAGATTTGCTTCAAATTTGGAAAGGTTTTCAATGGTGGTCAACCAAATCTCCAAACTTCAATACACCAAGATACAAGCCCAAATTTAAACCTAGACTGATTGCCTTATACATATACAAGAAGCCTAAACCTAATTCACGACCAAAACATTGCTAAAACGACCAAAGCAAAACTGAGAAATTGTTGGAAAAGTGGGAGATCAAGAACAGCATTGCAGGCGTTTTCAGACCAAAAGGAGCACGTAGCCTTCTTCCTTGCCGTCCACTGAAGCTAACGCAATCAATACCACGTCCAAAGACTCCCTATACAGCGCTGTAAGTTCTCACAAACTCGCCCCTGAACACTAAATCGAAACCTTCAATTCTTGCACTTTTTCTCAAAAGCATTGGCATATTTGTGTTCCTTGTTTGATTTCTAACCTAATGGCATTATTCAATTTCGTTTTTAGGCCTTATATGATGATACCCGCGTCTAGGGTTTGTTTGTGTTGTTTTTAGGCATTTTGTTTCCAGGTACAATTAGAACAAATCATGAGCATGGATGAACTCAGGAGACATGGACGATCATAACCATGGTTTTGGAATGAGTTTTTGAAGCCTAGGGACAATTTTAGGAAGAACCTATGGAGCTTCCTGCGGATAAAAATCCGCAGGTAAAAAACCAGTGACCAAGGAAGAAGACGCTGACGCGTCTCCCTCTCATTCGTTCTTTTAAAAAATCGCGCGTTTGTTTTTTTGTTTCAGGCATATTTGTTGAGTTACTAACATATTAATTACTATGTGGTATAATATCAATTAGAGAAATTGGTTCAGTGGCTAGGACGGATAAGCATTGAGTACTGGGACCTGGGTTCGAATCCCAGGTCCCCCAAAATAATTGTTTGTTCTTTTTCATCATGTATTCATATGCAGGCTCTCCCATGTGTTCCATCATGTACCTCACAAATCAGTGCGTCAAGTGGCCTTGTGCATCAATTCAATGGCCATGGGATGGATGACCATCATGCTCCTGGTCAAAGCCAGCGTGGACAATTCCAGAAAGTCAACAAGGCTTGGAGTTAATGGGCTTCAGATTGCTAACAAAACCTTCTTGCTGGCCCATCACCCCCCATGAGTTTGCCTCTTTATTTTTCCTTTACATTTTTTATTTTACTTATTTAAATTTAATTCTTAATTAAATATTAACTAAATAATTATTTTTCCATAATAAATCCAGAAAACATAAAAAAAAATAATATTTTTATTGATTAAATTTAATTAGTTATTATTTTGTAAATAAATTCTAATAAATTAGTTTAATTAGGTTTAATTTTGACTTTTTTCATAATAAATAAAATGAATTAGACTTAAGGTTTTTCTTTTGACAATTTTAATTTCTTTTTGTTTTATTTTCATTAAAGACCAAAAAAACTAAAAAAATACTTTTTCTTTTAATTATTAATTAATTAGTAAATTAGGTTTAATTTGAATTAATTGCAAAAAGGACCACAATTTCATTCTTTTCTCAAAAAGGGTCAAAACCCTAAGGACGTCCCGATTCAATTCTTTCGCGCGCATATTTATTTTTAATTCATTATTTTAATTATATTTATGTATCTGCTCCGAGAATGTAATAGATAATTAGGACTTTTATCGCTTTCTTTATTTTCTCGCAATTTATATTTTCAAGGGTTATGTTTTTGCCGATGTAAATACCCGACGCCTT
This sequence comes from Vicia faba, assembly GCA_948472305.1. Lineage (NCBI taxonomy): Eukaryota > Viridiplantae > Streptophyta > Magnoliopsida > Fabales > Fabaceae > Vicia > Vicia faba. Next base: position 362,491,630 of record OX451737.1, on the reverse strand, counting down.
GTAATAGCGTAGATTCACTTTCCGCAATTTATTTTCCGCACAATTATTAACTGTTAATTATGCATGACAAGACTTGTATGAAAAATAAAATCAACCCGTAGCTCACAATGAGGCATGTTCAAAGATAATTCAAATGAAACCTGACACACACGCACATGCCACTCCTAGGGTACGCCTCACTTGGTTGCCTCGAGGTGGTCATCAAGTATATGGTGTTTTAGAGGTCGCCCTCATGTCTAAAGATCCAGTTGCCTCGAAACGGTTGCCTCGGATAAAAAGGATCTAGGACATTAGGGTTATCGCTAAGGTGTCCTACTATTGCTTTGGTGACCACACATGTCCCTTAATCGAATTGACCCGAATAACTCCAACGACGGTGCTACCTACTTCTCAATAGTGGGATAGCACTGTCCAAAGGACTCTTACACAGTCTAATTCCTTAGAGTAGGTAGATTTCTCCTAGGTACTTGCTCTTTCAAAAAACAAAAACATCTTTTCGCACTTACACTTTCAAAAAGTTTTCAAACAAATACTTCATACACTCTTGAGGACAGATACAAGAGTTACCTAGAAGTCTTTCAAACTAAACTTTTTCAAAACCCACAAACACTTGAAAAGCAAACAATTTTTGAAAACATAAGTGAGCAAGTACCTAAGAGCCCGTGGATAACCACGGATAGAAAGGGTGCTAACACCTTCCCTTTCTATAATCTACCTCCCGAACCGAGAAACATCTCGAAAAGGAATTTTGTTGTGCTTTTGTCCTTTCCTTGTTGGAGAACATAAAAGACGATGGCGACTCTTGCTTACCGCGACATTTCGCGAACCAGCATGTCAAAACAGTCAGTTCTATTTCCACCGATCACAGGCGGTAAATGGAGTATGAGAGCCTTTAGGAGATATGATCACAACGCCAATGCCATTACCCAAAGCGTTCGAAGCTCCATCAAAGTACATAGACCATCGGGATCCTTCTTCAGGTCCTTCATCCGGTCCAGGTGTCTCATAATCAGTTATCAACATGATATTCTCGTCCGGGAATTCAAAGTTTATAGACTAGTAATCATCCACTGCCTGATGTGCCAAATGGTCTGCCAATACACTTCCCTTGATTGCTTTTTGAGTCGTGTACTGGATATCATACTCAGTCAAGATCATCTGCCATCTTGCTATTCTTCCGGACAAGGCAGGCTTTTCGAAGATATACTTGATTGGATCCATCTTTGAAATCAACAGAGTAGTGTGAGTCAGCATATACTATCTCAGCCGGCGAGCAGCCCATGCCAAAGCGTAGCAAGTTTTCTCAAGCAGTGAGTATCGGGTCTCACAGTCGGTAAACTTTTTGCTAAGGTAATAAATAGCATGCTCTTTTCGGCCAGACTCGTCATACTGCCCCAGCACACACCCCATTGAGTTGTCAAGTACTGTCAAGTATAATATCAGAGGTCTCCCTTCAACTGGTGGAATTAGGATGGGTGGCTCTTGGAGATACTCTTTGATTCATTCGAAAGCGGCCTGACATTCATCGTTCCAGCGTACCACTTGATCTTTCTTCAGCAGCTTGAAGATTGGCTCACAAGTAGCAGTTAGGTGCAAGATGAATCGGGCAATGTAGTTCAGTCGTCCTAGAAATCCTCTGACTTCTTTCTCTGTCTTGGGAGCTGGCATCTCCTGTATGGCTTTCACCTTGGCCGGGTCTACTTGAATACCTTTGTCGCTTACGACGAAACCCAGTAGCTTACCAGACCTCACCCCGAAGGTGCACTTGTTCGGGTTCAATCTCAGCTTGTACAACTTCAATCTGTCAAACAGCTTCTATAGATGGTTAAGGTGTTCCTCCTCAGTCTGGGACATTGCAATCATATCGTCGACGTATACTTCAATCTCATGATGGATTATGTCATGAAACAAAGCAACCATGGCACGCTGATATGTTTCCCCGACATTCTTTAGTCCAAAAGGCATGACCTTATAGCAAAAGGTACCCCACTGAGTAACAAAGGTTGTCTTCTCCATGTCTTCGGGAGCCATCTTTATCTGATTATAACCGGAGAAACCATCCATAAAGGAGAATACCTTGTGCTGAGCAGTATTGTCAACCAAAACGTCGATGTGAGGTAGAGGGAAGTCATCCTTGGGGATTGCCCTGTTCAAATCCCTGTAGTCAACACACATTCTGACCTTACCATCTTTCTTCGGCACATGAACCACATTGGCCACCCACTGAGGGTAAGAAGTCACATCTAGAAAACCGGCGTCAAACTGTTTCATAACTTCAGCCTTGATTTTCCCGGACATCTCTGGGCGCATACAGCGAACCTTCTGTTTTACGGGAGGGCAGTCTTCCTTGGTAGGCAGGCGATGAACCACAATGTCAGTATCCAACCCAGGCATATCTTTGTAAGACCAGGCAAAGATCTCAACATAGTCATGCAGCATCTGAATCAACCGCTGCTTCACACTAAGCTCCAGATTTGCACCGATCTTGACTTCCTTCTTGTCTGTTTCAGTACCCAGATTCACCGTTTCCACCGGCTCTTCATGGGGCTGAATGGCCCTCTCTTCCTGGAGTAGCAGTCTTGCAAGTTCACCCGGCACTTTGCAATCATCTTCACCTTCGTCTTCGGCTAAGTTGATCGGATTTTCGAAGTCATAACTGGCAGTAGTAGAGTCGTTACCAGTGAGATCCAGAGTGGATTGAGACCTGTATATGTGAGTGTGTGTAAAATGGTTGTTTTGCAATATATAATAAAGAAAAACAAGGAGCACAAAATTTGAAATGCAAGAAATGTCCAATGCTTTTATTAATGATATATGAAAATGGCACACAAAAGCCCTCACAAATGAAGCCACGGTTCCCCGGGTAAGGCACCGGGCCATAAAGTTTCAACACATTGTCTGTTGCAAATTCAAAACAAAGAGTTCATTACTGGGTAACAAAAGTAATAGGGATGAAGTCCTTTGCTGTCCAGTTGCTTGGTCCACCGTTGGTCGTAGGATAGATCCAACTGTCGAATTCAGACTCCTCCACATTATCTTCAATGGCATTTACTCCCGAGTTGCTGATGAACACAGGAGGTCTTCCAATCCTTGCATTACGAACAACCCTTTGAGCTTCTGCAGTGAAACCCATACCAAACTTGTTAGTCTTCTATGTAAAATCAGGAAGTCGGCCCCAATTTGCACACTCACTCTTCTCAATAACAGCCTGGGCATCCTTTAAGGAAGCCATCTTCATAGGAGAATCTTCAACCACAGTCTCAGCTGATGCCAGTGTCTGAGGAACCTCTTCAAAGTGCTGAAATGGGGTTTCAATGAACTCCCCATCCATCTCTACGTATCGGAACGAGTTGAGGTGGTTGACCATGTACTCTTCCTCCCCTTGTACTGTCACAATCTTCCCTCTGACTGGGTATTTCAGCTTCTGGTGAAGCGTTGAGGTTACGGCCCCAGCTTTGTGGATCCATGGACGACCCAACAAACCAGAATAGGATTGTCGAATGTCCATTACGTAGAATGTAGAATTGAAGACCTGAGAACCAACTTTAATTGGAATATCAACCTCACCATGCACCATCCTTTTAGACCCGTCAAAGGCCCTGACAATGATGTTACTTGGCTTTAGCTCCAACCCTTTGCAATCCAACCAGTCTAGAGCTTTCTTGGGTAAGACGTTCAATGAGGAACTAGTGTCAACCAATACATGTGCAAGAGTAATGCCCCTGCATTCAATGGAGACATGTAAGGCATCATTGTGGTTCTTCCCTTTAACAGTCAAATCAACGTCGGAGAAACCCAAACCATTATCAGCAGTTAAATTGGCCACACAATCGGTAAACTGATCAGCTGATGTCTCTTGTGGAACGTGGGAAGTCTTCAGGAAGGTAATCAGAGCCTTGGCATGGGCCTCTGAACACAACAACAGTGACAACATAGAAATCTTGGATGGGGTTTGGCCCAGCTAATCAACTACGTTATAATCACTCTTCTTAATAATCTTCAGAATCTCTTCCATCTCTTGTTTGGAATCTTCAATAGTAACTGTCTTCGGTGCCTCCGTCTGGGTGGGCACATCAGTGGTGATCCCTTTGCCCCGAGCGTTAGATGACTCGGCGACAGGGCTAAGGATAGGAACTTGATCAGGAATTGTTGTACCCCAAAATTTGCCCTCCCATATTCTTCAAGACTTGTCAAGATCAAGGTTCAAAATCTCTCAAGGGTTGCACAGTCCAATTGCCTCCTAACACAGTCAAAATTAGGGTTTTGGTTCTGGCAAAGAAGTTGAGGTTTTCAAGGGTCCAAACAAGTCCCACATGCCTATATACATTGTCAAGCATCCATATGCCAAGTTTCAAGACTCACAGCATCAAATTGCACAGTCAAAAACCCTAAATGCTTCACAGTCAACTGCAGGGGCAAAATGGTCATTTGACAGTCAAAAGTCAAAAATTTTTGTCAACATCTTATTTTGAAGCCACAAACATAATTTGATCAATACTTGATCATGATTTCACAAGCATGGCTCAAAAAGTCTCAAGATGCAAAAGTTTCCATTTTTGGACAGCTAAAAAAGTCAACTGCAAATTGACCAGGGCATAACTTCTTCATGGTTTATCAGAAAAATACCATCCAAAGCTCATTTTGAAGAGAATGACATTTCCTATAACTCCTCTTCACACTTCAAGTCCAAGAAATTCTCTCACAAAAAGTTATCAATTTCAACATTATAGGTCATTTTTAAAAGTCAACAAAAAGGCACTTTAAGTAAAAGACCATTATTTGAGATTGGTAAATCAAAATGACATGGGATCAAAGGCATTGGTTAGAGGACTTCAAGACCTTTCCAAAATGTCCAAGAACATGTTCATAGCTTCAAAATTGAGCAAGATATGCCTTGTAGAAGTTGGGAAATATTTGGGAATTTTGAAAAGTCAACTTTGCACAAAAGGCTTCAAAAATGCTAATGGGCCTCAATTTCTTCCATGAATCATTACCCAAAGGCTATGCACGACCCATTAAGCTAAAAGGGAGTTATTTTCTTATTTTTAATTAATTAATTGAATTTTTAATCTTATTAATTCATTTAATTAAATTTAATTATGAGAAAAATACTAAACAATGGTTTTAAATCTTTTTTGTGCAGCAAATCCTTCCATTATGAGCTAAATATTTCGTGTACCTTCTCAAGAGACAAAATCTTCCACAATTGGCAAGAGTTTCATGGCAAAAAGATTGAAAAAGATTGGATTTTATATGATTGGAAATCAAATATCAAAATCATAAATGGATGGACTTTGGGCTGGTTTTCTTGACCTAATTCTATTCACTTACTTATGCACAAGTTAACCTAATCCTAACACACACGAAAGGCTGCTCAGAATTGCATAACCAAATTGAAAACTTTCACCTAAAATTTGAAAACTGTTTTCATACCTAGAGTACAATTCAAGGCTTGAAAAGGATTCCAAAACCTTGCCAAGACATCCAGGAACGTGTTACAATCAAGAGCTAATCTCCAGACCTCAAGAATTGGTAAAACAAAGTCACACTTTTCACAAAATTTTCCATAATCGTGTTTTAATTTTCAGACATTGTTCATGCATTTTAATGGTTGATTTATACTAATATGGATGTTCTGAAGCTAATGGTACCCTTTGATTGAACTAACAATGCCTGTATAGAGATTTGCCATGAACGCTTGCTAGGGTTTCAGAAGCTTGGAATTGGGGGTTTATACATATGGAAAAATTAGGCCTTAAAACCTATACCAATGGATTTGTGACATCCAAACGAAGCAAATCCACACTTCGCGCCCTTTTTATATTTGCTTATGTGCTAATCGCTATTTTTCCTGGTCTTGTTTAGTGGGGGTTTAAAACCCCCGCTATTTGATTATGTTACAGGGACAAAGACGAAGAAGATGCTAGCGTGTCTGAGCATGATTGGACAATTCAAATGTTAGCGCGTTTTTTGATGGTTTCAGCATAATATTATTTTTCTCTTATATTATTCATGTCCCACTAGTATTACAAAGAAACGCGCTGGCTTGGTTGGTAACTGAGGTGTCATGCAGGTACTGGGACCTGGGTTCGATTCCCAGGTCCCCCCAAAAGCTTAATAATTTTTGTCTTAATGCGTTCATGTGCAGTGTTCCTTCAAGGCTTCACCATACACCCTCATACTCTGGCTTGATAAATGGCTTCATGATCAATCCAAAGGCCAAAATGTGGAGACTACCATACACGCTCAGTCAACCACAAGCATGTGATCCTGGAAAGTCAAAAAGGGCTTGGATTGCAGTGGGCCAAATTGCTCCAAAAACCTCCAAATTGGGCCAGATACCCCCTTGTTTGTATTCTATTCTTCTTTCTAATTTTCTTTTCTTTTCAATTCTTTTTAGTTTGTTTTAATTATTTTAGTTAATTCACTCAAAAGTAATTTTTACAATAATAAATCAGAAACTACAAAAAATGTTTATTTTTATTAATATTAATTTCTATTAATTTATTTTGTAAATAAAACTTTAAATAATAAATTTAGTTTAATAAATTAGGTTTTTTTTCAATTTTAACACTGTTGTTTTCTTAAATAAATAAAATATGTAGAAATTAGGGTTTCTAACTTTTTTATCTTTCTTTTTTTTCCTTTAAATAAATAAATAATTTTCTCATTATTGTTACTATTAATTATTAAATATCTTTGTAAATAAATATGTAAATAAATATTTAGCATAAATTAGGTTAAACTTTAATTTTATTTTTTTTAAATTAAAAATACTTAGAACTAGGGTTTCATTTAACTTCTAATTAATTTTCTTTATTTCATAAATACAAAACAAAAAAACCTAAAAACATTTCTTTCTTTTAATTTAATAACTAATTAGCTTCCTTATTTCAATTTAATTCCAAAAGGGTCCAACGCCCTCGAACATTCGATTCTAATTTCTTTTCGCGCATTTATTCTTATTTATTTTCTTTCAAACATTATGTAATTGCTCAAGCCTTGTAATAGTAATTAGGAATTTATTTACTTTCCGCCTTTTTATTAAAAAACGGGTCTTTTTTAATTTGGCGATGTATAGACCCGCGCCTTGTAATAGCGTAGGATTTTACTTTCCGCATTTAAATTTTCGCACTCTTAACTGCTAAACCTTGCATGAAAGAATGAATGGCCTAATTAAAAACAGAGCGTAGCTTACCATAATGCATGATCAAAGATAATGGTTAAACTGAAAATGACACACAAATTCACACACCACTCTTAGGGTACGCCTCACTGTTGCCTTGCCCTCGAAAAGTGGTCGTCGAGTATAGGACGTTTTAGTAAGTCCTTATGTCCATGACCCATGGCATAAGGGTAGCTTCTAAGGTGTCCTATTGTTGCTCTGGTGACCACACTGTCCCTAACAATCGAATTGACCCGAACACCTCCAACGGTGGTGCTACCTACCTCTCAATGGTGGGATGGCACTACCTTAAGGACATTTACACAGTCTAATTCCTTAGGGTAGGTGGATGACTCATAGATACTTGCTCTAATTCAAAACAAATCAAAAACTCTTTTCACACCGACACTTTCAAAAAGCTTTCAAAACAATTTTTCAAACACTCTTGAGGACGGATACAAGAGTCATTCTGAAACTTTAAACGAAACTTTTTCAAACCCACGCACTTTGAAAAGCAAACACTTTTGAAAACACAAATGAGCAAGTATCTAAGAGCCCATGGATAACCATGGATAAAAAGGGTGCTAACACCTTCCCTTTCTATAAATCTACCTCCCGAACCGAGAACCATTCTCATAAGGAATTTTGCTGTGCTTTTGTCCTGTCCATGTTGGAGAAAATAAAAGATGGTGGCGACTCTTGCTTCCGCGACATTTCGCGATCCAGCGTTAAACAGTCAGTTCCAGATCCATCGATCACAGAACTGGCGACTCTGCTGGGGATTCTTATAAAGTGAGGTGTACCTTAGGACTAAGATCACTTGTGTTTTCAATTGTTGTGCTTGTTTGCTTTATTATTGTGGGCTGCATCGGAGTTACATAGATCCTAACCCAGATATGGGGATACCCTGTTAGGTAGCATAAGCTGTGAGGGACCTGTCTGGCATAGACCGACATGGGTGAAGCAGTGGCTACGTTGGTGTGGCGCCTTGGTCTGTACTGATATCCCTTGTGTCGCAACGAGGAGAATATGGGTCTTCTGAGGAGTCATTAAGCACCAACCGACCTTAGAACCTTAAATGACCCAACGTGGCCAATAGAACAGTAGCAGTATGCTACGCCCATTGAGGCTAAACTCTCGTGATGGTTCTGGCCGCAAGAAAAGATTGTGATGATGGAGTTATGACCGATTGAGGATAGTTAGTGATATTGGGATCCTCTAGAACCCGGTTACTTCTGATAGGACAGGTGTGAACCAACAAACTGAAAGAGGGTAATACCTAGACCCCATGCTGGCCTAAACTCTAAGGGCTTGTCTTGTATGACTTGTATGCCTTATCATGTTTGCCTTTGTGAATATTTGTGGTGTGCTTTATCATAACATCATGCCATCATAAACATTGCATGCATCCTGCATAAGGACTGACCATTTCAAAGACAAGAGGGTTTCACCTTTGCTCTGTTTTGTAGGACATCATGATGCCTATGCGAAGGAACACTATCCGGTTCAATTTTGTTCACCCACCTGAGTTGCTTGAAGAGTTGTTTAGCAGAATTCCAAATACTACTTCCTTCATCCAGAGGCATGGTTCTCTTCTTAGTTTAGTCACGGCAAAGTGGGACCAATAACTGATGAGTGTCCTGACACAGTTTTATGACCCTCTGTACCTGTGCTTCACCTTTCAAGACTTCCAGCTGGTCCCTACCCTGGAAGAGTTCTCTGATTTGCTGGGTATCCCTATCTTGGATCAGACTCCCTTCACTGGCTGGGAAAAGACTCTTAGGCTGGAGAAGATTGCTGCAGCTCTTCCCCTGACTCACAAGGAAGTAATGGACAACAGGGTGACTAGAAGCAAAGTTAAGGGTTTCTTGGCCAAGTTTCTGATTGGTAAGGCTAACAGTTTCTGGAATGACCTAGACTTTAGGGCGTATGAAGACATTCTGGCTCTCTTAATCTATGGTCTAATCTTGTTTCCTAATCCTGATAACTTCATTAATGTCACTGCCATAAGGATCTTCATGTCTCGGAACCCTGTGCCCACTCTCTTGGGTGATATCCTACAACAACTTTATGCTCGTACTGCTCGGAGACGAGGAACTCTGTGGTGTTGTATTCCTTTGTTAGTGAGGTGGTTTATTTTGCACCTCCCTAAGTTCGTGCTGAAGAACAAATAAGGAAGAGGTTGGGCTCATAGGTTAATGTCTCTCACTGATAATGACATCATTTGGACTTTCAGGGGTTTGGATGAGGTAGCTGTTATTGATCGTTGCGGAGAATATCCTAATGTTCCTTTGATTGGTACCCAAGGAGGGATCTCTTATAATCCATGTCTAGCTCTCCGACAGTTTGGAAGGGCCAGAAGAGCAGGGCCTCATGAGATGTTGGTGCCTCACATCAGTTTTGAGTTTCAGGTGGATAGTGACGAGCTGCGTCGTAGGTTCATCAAGGCTTGGGACAGAATCCACAAAGCTGACCCACAAGAGTTGGGACCAAAGACTTCTCTACCTATGGAAGCCTACTACAAATGGGTCCGCATTCGTGCTCAGAAGTTAGGTATGTCGTATAAAGCTGTCAGACCCATCATTCTTGAGTATCCTGATAAAGATGGGGCTCCTCCAACTGTTCTCCCTCCTCAGATGCCTACTGGTATTGAGACACTAAAGAGGTCTTGGGTGCAACTGCGAGAAGAACGGGATTCTTATCGGGAAAAGTTCAACGAGCAGGAATTGAAGATCTAGAAGCTGACAAAGCAGTTGGAGAATGAGCGAGCTCTGAATGATTACATCCGTACTGAAAAGAGGAGACCCTGGGATCAATGATGAGCTTTGGATATTCTTTTACAGTTTTATTTCCCTTTTCAGTATTTCCATTTTTTATGTAACACCTAAGGGCAACCTGTTGAACAATTTAAATTTCAAAGTTGAATCTAATGAAGTGTGTTCCTTTTTGTTTACAAAGTTGATTCCTGATTGTCTTTGAAAACATAAATCATACGCATTCCATTCATCATGTGCATCACAGGTACTCTTCATTTCAGGTTGCTTAATGTTCTTCGCTGTTTATTTCAGCATCATGAACCCTGAATCATCTACCGAGCAGTCCATCAAGGCCCTTCAGGCTCAGAACACCCAATTCCAAGAACTGATTATGAGTTTGGCACAAGGTCAAGAGGAGTTGAAAGCCCTGCTGGTCAAGAAGAAGAAGAGAACTGTTCTATTCAACACGGGCCGGAGGTTTGGTAACACACTGCAGAATGAGGTTGATCAAGCTGGTTCTTCTGTAGGCAAAGGCAGTCCCCAGGGGGAAGGGCTCCTAGTCCGGTGGTCTCTGACAACGAGACTGATTTCAATGAGGAGCAGTATCCTCCAGCTGAAGACAGATACAAGCAGTTGGAAGACCGTCTGAATGCCATGGAAATTCAACAAGTGCCTGGTTTAGATTTCGGAGACTTGGGTCTATCTTCTGGTGTGGTCATCCCACACAAGTTCAAAGCACCATCTTTCGTAAAGTATGACGGGGCGTCCTGCCCTAAGCTACATCTCAGATCTTATGTGCGGAAGATTCAGCCGTATACTGTGGACAAGAACTTGTGGATCCACTTCTTCCAGGAGAGTCTTTCAGGGACTCATCTCGAATGGTTCTATCAGCTGGATGGAACCAAGGTTCGTAACTGGGAGGAGCTGGCTACTGCTTTTTACAAGCAATATCAGTATAATGCCGACCTCCCTCCTACACGTACCCAACTCCAGGGTATGTTGCTAGGATCGGGAGAAGGTTTTAAAGAGTATGCGCAGAAGTGGAGGGACCTGGCTGGCAGGGTGCAGCCACCATTAACAGACCGTGAGCTAGTGGATATGTTCTTAGGGACCCTATCTGGGCCATTCTTCAATCATCTCATTGGTAATTCATCTACAGGGTTTACAGACCTCATTCTGACTGGGGAAAGGATAGAGGCTGACATGAAATCAGGAAAAATTCAGAAAGGTGCGTCCTCAAGTTCTGAGAAGAAACCTTTTAAGAAGGAGGCCAGTGCTGTGTATGGGCCTAGGAGGCAAGACAAACCAGAGCGCCTCCAAACTGTCAACGCGGTGGTGATTGCTAAGCCTACTACCGCTCCTCGGCAACCTAACCAACCAAGGGCTGAGAGACCCAGAAGGGAATACACTCGGCTGAGTATGACCTTATCACAAATCTTGCTGCAACTGCTATCGACCAACTTGGTGACCGTCAGAGAGGCTCCGAAGGTTATGAATACTGCATCTCCGAAGTATAATCCCAATGCCCGCTGTGCTTATCACTCTGATAGCCCGGGGCATTCTACTGATGACTGCTGGGCCCTGAGAAATAAGGTTCAAGACCTTATTGATGCGAAAGAGATACAATTCGAGGCACCTGATAGACCAAATGTTGTGACTGCTCCTATGCCCCAGCATGGAGTAAATGCTGTTGATGAAGACTTGTATGCCGTTTCTGTGGAGGATGTTTCTACCCCTCTATTGACTGTTAAGAGGAACCTGTTGCTGGCCGGTTTATTTCCGGGTTGTAGCAAAGGTTTCCTTCTGTGTGCTGTTTCCCCTACTGGTTGTCCGTTGCTGAAGTCAGGCATCCAAAGCCTGATGGACAGCAAAGAAATTTTGTTCAAGAAGACCGTTGTTCCTTCTGTTCCTGTTGAAGAAGTATCTGTCGTCACAATTTTCAATAATCCTACCAAGGCTCCCCCGAGGAAGCCAGTTAAAATCATATCTGTTGCACCCATCATTATTACAGTTCTGGGGCCCCTCCCCTATGAATCTGACAAGGCTGTCCCATGGCACTATGGGGCAGATGTGTATGTGCTTGGAGTGAAGCAGGAGTTCAACACCGGTACCAACATCAGTAACATCACTGGTCCCGCTAAAGTTACCCGCAGTGGCAGGCTCTTCTCGCCTGACATTGCGCCACCAGTTATTCGAAGACCTCTCATTATTACACCTGCAAGTGCGGCTGTTCCCCCTTCTGATCAAGTTGCTTCCCCTGCTGCCGAGTCATCTAATACTCGGGGCAAAGGGATTGATGATATGCCTGCCCGGATGGGGGCACCGAAGACTGTGAATGTTGAAGCCTCCCAGCAAGAGATGGAGGAAATTCTTAAGATAATCAAGAAGAGTGACTTCAATGTCGTTGAACAGCTGGGGCATACCCCCTCCAAGATCTCTATGCTCTCATTGCTGTTGTGCTCAGAGGCCCATGCCAAGGCCCTGATTTCATTTCTGAAGACGACCCATGTGCCACAAGAGACCTCTGCAGATCAATTCACTGACTGTGTGGCCAATTTGACAGGTGAGAATGGTTTGGGTTTCTCGGATGCTGATCTTACCGCCAAAGGAAAAAACCACAATGATGCCCTGCATGTCTCCATTGAATGCAGGGGCACTACTCTTGCTCACGTGTTGGTGGACACCGGTTCTTCCCTGAATGTGTTGCCCAAGAAGGCCTTGGACCGATTGGATTGTGAGGGCCTGGAGTTGAAACCTAGCAACATCATTGTCCGAGCCTTTGACGGGTCGAAGAGGATGGTGCATGGTGAGGTAGACATTCCGATTCGTGTTGGTTCTCAAGTCTTTGACTCGAAGTTCTATGTGATGGACATTCGCCCTTCTTATTCCTGTTTGCTGGGTCGACCTTGGATTCACAAAGCTGGGGCTGTGACTTCCACTCTACACCAAAAGCTCAAATACCCTGTCAGAGGGAAGATTGTCACCGTGCAGGGGGAGGAAGAATACATGGTTAGTCATCTGAATTCCTTCCGGTATATTGAGATGGATGGGGAGTTTATTGAAACCCCCTTTCAACATTTTGAAGAGGTACCTCCAACATTGGCGTCAGCAGAGACAGTGGTTGAAGAAGACTTTCCCTTGAAGATGGCCTCCTTAAAAGACGCCCGGGCTGTAATTGAGAAAGGTAAATGTGCTAACTGGGGCATGCTCCCTGATTTTACTCCTAAAACTGACAAGTTTGGGCTGGGTTTCACTGCAGAAGCTCAGAAGGTTGTGCGCAAGGTAAGGATTGGAAGACCTCATGTGCTCATCACCAATCCAGGAGTGAATGCTATTGGGGATGAAGACGAAGTGGAAGAATCAGAGTTCGATAGCTGGATCTACCCGACGACCGACAGTGGACTGACCAATTGGACCGCAAAAGATCACATACCTGTTACTTTTGTTACGCAGTAATGAATTCCTTTGTTTTTTTATTTGTAATAAACAATAAACTGAAACTTTATGGCCCGGTGTCTTACCCGGGGCACCATGGCTTCATTTGTGAGGGCTTATTAACTGTCATTTCCATATATCATGAATAAAGACATTGGACGTTTTTCGCATTTCAAATCTTGTACTCCCTTTCTTTCTTTCTTTCTTTATATATTGCAAAACAGCTATATTTACACACACTCACTTATACAGGTTTCAATCCACTCTGGATCTCACTGGTAACGACTCTGCTACTGCCAGTTATGACTTCGAAAATTCGATCAACTTAGCCGAAGACGAAGGTGAAGATGATTGCGAAGTGTCGGGCAAGCTTGCAAGACTGTTACTCCAGGAAGAGAGGGCCATTCAGCCACATGAAGAGCCAGTGGAAACGGTAAATCTGGGTACTGAGGTAGACAGAAAGGAAGTTGAGATTGGTGCCAATCTAGAGCTCAGTGTGAAACAACGGTTGATTCAGATGCTGCATGATTATGTGGAAATCTTTGCCTGGTCCTACGAAGACATGCCTGGGTTGGATACCAACATTGTGGTCCATCACTTGCCTACCAAGGAAGACTGCCCTCCGGTTACGCAAAAGGTCCGCCGTATGCGTCCAGAGATGTCCGAGAAGATCAAAGCTGAGGTTATGAAGCAATTTGATGCTGGGTTTCTAGCAGTGACTTCTTACCCTCAATGGGTTGCCAATGTGGTTCCGGTACCAAAGAAGGATGGTAAGGTTAGAATGTGTGTTGATTACAGGGATCTGAATAGGGCCAGCCCCAAGGATGACTTCCCCCTACCTCACATTGACGTTATGGTTGACAATACTGCTCAGCACAAGGTGTTCTCCTTTATGGATGGTTTTTCAGGTTATAATCAGATCAAGATGGCTCCTGAAGATATGGAAAAGACGACCTTTGTCACTCAGTGGGGCACCTTCTGCTACAAGGTCATGCCATTCGGGTTGAAAAATGCTGGGGCAACCTACCAACGTGCCATGGTTGCTTTATTTCATGACATGATCCATCATGAGATTGAAGTGTATGTCGACGACATGATTGCAAGGTCCCAAACTGAGGAGGAACACCTTGACCATCTGAAGTTATACAAGCTGAGGTTGAATCCGAACAAGTGCACCTTCGGGGTAAGATCTGGAAAATTGCTAGGCTTCGTCGTAAGTGACAAAGGTATTCAAGTGGACCCTGCCAAGGTTAAAGCCATACAAGAGATGCCAGTTCCTAAGACAGAGAAAGAAGTCAGAGGTTTCCTGGGACGTCTGAATTACATTGCTCGATTCATCTCGCGTCTAACAGCTACCTGTGAACCAATCTTCAAGCTGTTGAAGAAAGATCAGGTAGTACGTTGGAATGATGAATGTCAGGCCGCTTTTGAAAGAATCAAAGAGTATCTCCAAGAACCACCCATTCTTATGCCACCGGTTGAAGGGAGACCTCTAATACTATACTTGACAGTACTTGACAGCTCAATGGGGTGTGTGCTGGGGCAGCATGACGAGTCTGGCCGAAAAGAGCATGCCATTTATTAACTTAGCAAAAAGTTTACCGACTGTGAGACCCGATACTCACTGCTCGAGAAAACTTGTTGCGCTTTGGTATGGGCTGCTCGCCAGCTGAGACAGTATATGCTGACTCACACTACCTTGTTGATTTCAAAGATGGATCCAATAAAGTACATATTTGAAAAGCCTGCTCTGTCTGGGAGAATAGCAAGATGGCAGATGATCTTGAAGGAATACGACATCCAATACACGACTCAGAAAGCCATCAAAGGAAGTGTGTTGGCAGACCACTTGGCACACCAAGCAATAGATGACTACCAGTCAATGAACTTCGAGTTTCCAGACGAGAGCATCATGATAGTGACTGATTGTGAAGTACCTGGACCGGATGAAGGACCTGAGGAAGGATCCCGATGGTCTATGCACTTTGACGGAGCCTCCAACGCTTTGGGTAACGGCATTGGCGCTGTGATCATATCACCTCAAGGCACTCATACTCCACTTACCGCCCAGCTATGTTTCAACTGCACCAATAGCATGGCGGAGTATGAGGCATGCATCATGGGTCTTCAAGCTGCGATTGACTTAAGGATCAAGTTTCTGAGTGTCTTCGGAGATTCCGCTCTCGTGATCAATCAGATCAAAGGCGAGTGGGATACGAAACATCCGAATCTTATTCCTTACAAAGAATGTGTGTTGACATTGATCCCCCATTTCACAGAGATAACTTTTGAACACTTCCCAAGAGAGGAGAATCAGTTAGCGGACGCGTTGGCTACGATGTCTTCTATGTTCAAAGTCAAATGGGACAACGAGGCTCCCCGGATCATTATCTGGAAACTGGACGAACCGGCATACTGTTGTGATCTTGAGGCTGAGGTGGTAACTGAAAAACCCTGGTACCATGAGGTGAAGAGGTACTTGGAAGCTCAAGAATATCCGGAAGGTGCATCTGTCAATGACAAGAAGTTTCTGAGAAGGTTTGCTGCAAAGTTCTTCCTCAGCAACGACATCCTCTACAAGCGAAACCATGATTCGACCTTACTGCGTTGTGTGGATAAGACTGAAGCAGAGAGAATCATGGCAGAGCTGCATGAAGTTACTTTCGGAACGCATTCCAGTGGACACACCATGGCAAAGAAAATCCTTCGGGCAGGATATTTCTGGTCCACAATGGAAGCCGACTGTTATCAATATTCTCGGACATGTCACAAATGCCAGATTTATGCAGACAAGGTGCACGTTCCTCCAGTTCCTCTGAATGTCTTGACAGCACCTTGGCCTTTTGCAATGTGGGGCATAGATATGATCGGCGAGATTAAACCTACGGCATCCAACGGGCATCGCTTCATCCTGGTGGCAATCGATTACTTTATAAAGTGGGTTGAAGCAGCTTCATATGCTACCGTAACCAAGAATGTTGTGGCACGGTTCATTCGGCATAACCTGATCTGTCGGTACGGCATCCCGGAAAGGATCATTACAGACAACGGTACCAATCTCAATAATAAGATGATCACTGAGCTCTGCGAGCAATTCAAGATACAACACCACAACTCTTCTCCTTACCGACTGAAGATGAATGGGGCTGTAGAAGCAGCTAATAAGAATATTAAGAAGATTGTGCATAAAATGACAGTGACTTATAAAGATTGGCACGAGATGTTACCGTTCTCTCTTCATGGATACCGTACTTCAGCAAGGACGTCAACCGGGGCAACTCCTTTTTCCTTGGTCTACGGCATGGAGGAAGTCTTACCAATTGAAGTGCAGATACCCTCTCTCCGGATAATGAAGGATGCAGACTTGAGTGAAGATGATTGGATCCAGACACGACTTGATCAGTTAAATCTAATCGACGAAAAGAGACTTACTGCTATATGTCATGGTCAGACGTATCAAAAACGGATGATCAGGGCATTTAACAAGAAAGTCAGACCACAAGAGTATCAAGTTGGGGATCTGGTAATCAAACGCATCATTCTTCCTCAGAGTGATCCCAGGGGAAAATGGACCCCTACCTATGAAGGGCCATTTATGGTTAAACATGTGTTCTCAGGAGGAGCCATGATCCTAACCACCATGGATGGTGACGACCTTCCTCACCCTGCCAATGCAGACATAGTAAAAAGATACTATGCATGATATAAGACCCGCTAGGTTGACATACCTAGGCAAAAATTAGGGCTTCCCGGCGAACCAAAAGGGTTCGGGCAAAATGAGGGATGAAATGAAAAAAATATGTACACCCGGCAAGTCGAAAACCTGAAAAGGCGGCTTGGGCAAAAATGGGTATCCCGGTGGACTGAAAACCCGAAAGGGCGGTCCAGGCAAAAGTTAGGGATAAAGCGTAATACTATGTCTCATTGGATCGCCTTGCATCCAGAATTTGGTATCAACATCAAGTTCAAACGGCATCAATCAATCAGCTTCATCTTCAACCGAGCAGCCAAGTGATGAGACGCTCGAAGATATAAAGGCGATAGCAGAGTTGGAACCCAGTGGGACTATTCTTTTCACATAGCTGTTTTGTTTTCCTTTTTTTCACAAAAAAACTGTATAAACTCTGTTGTTCGGCGGCGTTCTCTTACTAGGACGTCAACCTCTTGTACAAAAACGCCTATTTACAGGCAATTCAAAAATCAATATAAATTCACTTTTCAGACAAATTGCCATTTGTTTTTTCCTTTTTTTGTTTTGTTTTGCGAAGAACGTCCAAGGTTCAATTTGTGATATATGCATTTGACACTAACTGCTAACTCATAAATGTTTGCATACGAAACAAAGGATTAATTACAGGTAACATTAGAAACAGGGGCAATAACGAGTTGTCTAAGCGATCTAATTACTCTGTCCACCAAGGTACCAAGGTAGGTTCAGCT
Source organism: Vicia faba (assembly GCA_948472305.1). NCBI lineage: Eukaryota > Viridiplantae > Streptophyta > Magnoliopsida > Fabales > Fabaceae > Vicia > Vicia faba. The sequence continues at coordinate 362,473,834 of OX451737.1, read as the reverse complement.
GAAGAACATAACCAAGATATATTAATTCCCCAGAGAGTGAGCCAGCAAGTCAACATACTCTCCCCAAGCAAAGTTATATTGTCAGCCTTAAGGAAGTTGGGTATCCCCAGCAGATCTCAACATTCCTCAGCGGAGTATTCAAACATTCTTAACAAGCATCCCCGGCAGTCTTGATCTAAGATTGTTCCCCGGCGGTATACAGACATTCAGTGAAGCCACTTCCCCAATACATCTTAAAGATTTCCTCAGGAGACTCCAGTCCAAAAGTTTCCCCAGGAAAGTGGAATCCACCTCCCCAGCAGGAAGCTTATCCCCAGTAGATTCTGGAAGCTTGTTCCCCGCAGAGCACGAACGCGTCTCCCGGCTTTACTCAAAGGTTATTTCCCCACCAGGATATAACTGGGTTATCCTCAGCCAGTTGTCACGGAAAGATCGTCCCCGACGAAGTTCTCCTATCCCCAGCGAAATTCATCAAACCTTCCAACATGACTCAACAATGGTATCCCCAGCGGAGTTATCATCAACATCTCAGCGAAGTACCTCTCTCCCCACAGAGTTCACTCCCCGCAGAGTAATCTATTTTCCAAGTTTATTCCCCAACGGAGTCATCTTCTCCTACAGGTTCATTCTTGCAACAATCATCCCCAGCGGAAACAACGAAGCTCTATTTTCCCGCATCAGCCCAGGATTTAACTTCCCGGCACCCGTCAAGGATTTACTTTCCTAGAAAAAACATACATTCATAAACATCGCAATTCCATACATTACAGCATGCGTATACGCATCATACAATCTCATTCATTCTGGGAACATCACGCATGTCATACATCATGACATTTCATACAACTAACGTTTTGTCTTTTCAGGACAAAGGTTAATACAAAGATAATTACCATTAATGGTCGCAACTAAAGATCTGATTCCTGTATCTTTCCAGGGTGTATCTGTTGACGACCAACATTACCAGACTTGATTCCTGTATCTTGCCAGGGCACGTCTGAAGGGTTCGAAGATCCGATTCCTGTATCTTGCCAGGGTGTATCTGTTGACGACCAACATTACCAGACTCGATTCCTGTATCTTGCCAGGGCACGTCTGAAGGGTTCGAAGATCTGATTCCTGTATCTTGCCAGGGTGTATCTGTTGACGACCAACATTACCAGACTCGATTCCTGTATCTCGCCAGGGCACGTCTGAAGAGTTCGAAGATCCGATTCCTGTATCTTGCCAGGGTGTATCTGTTGACGACTATATTCTCCGGACTCGATTCTTGTATCCTGCCAGGGCACGTCTGAAGAAGTTTAAAGACTCGATTCATGTATCCTGCCAGGGCACGTCTGAAGAAGTTTAAAGATTCGATTCCTGTATCTGGCCAGGGCACATCTACATAAAGAGTTTGAAGATTAATTCCTGTAACAGGCCAGGTAATTATTTTCTTTTCTCAGGTACGCAAGTTCTCGCTAAGGAATCTCTCACGCGATCGACATCTAGATGGCATCTATAAGCCCATCCTCCTATCCATCATCTCTCAACATGGCATCTGTAAGCCCATTCCCTACATCATACTGCTAACACACTCTATGTGAGTGCAAATTTCCGGGCACTTTAGTGTTCAATCATCTTCCACCTTCGGATTACGAAAGGCACGCCAGCCAATCTACATCCTCAGGTCTAAGAAGATTGAACAGGGGCAACTGTTGTACCCCAAAATTTGCCCTCCCATATTCTTCAAGACTTGTCAAGATCAAGGTTCAAAATCTCTCAAGGGTTGCACAGTCCAATTGCCTCCTAACACAGTCAAAATTAGGGTTTTGGTTCTGGAAAAGAAGTTGAGGTTTTCAAGGGTCCAAACAAGTCCAACATGCCTATATACATTGTCAAGCATCCATATGCCAAGTTTCAAGACTCACAACATCAAATTGCACAGTCAAAAACCCTAAATGCTTCACAGTCAACTGCAGGGGCAAAATGGTCATTTGACAGTCAAAAGTCAAAAAATTTTGTCAACATCTTATTTTGAAGCCACAAACATCATTTGATCAATACTTGATCATGATTTCACAAGCATGGCTCAAAAAGTCTCAAGATGCAAAAGTTTCCATTTTTGGACAGCTAAAAAAGTCAACTGCAAATTGACCAGGGCATAACTTCTTCATGGTTTATCAGAAAAATACCATCCAAAGCTCATTTTGAAGAGAATGACATTTCCTATAACTCCTCTTCACACTTCAAGTCCAAGAAATTCTCTCACAAAAAGTTATCAATTTCAACATTATAGGTCATTTTTAAAAGTCAACAAAAAGGCACTTTAAGTAAAAGACCATTATTTGAGATTGGTAAATCAAAATGACATGGGATCAAAGGCATTGGTTAGAGGACTTCAAGACCTTTCCAAAATGTCCAAGAACATGTTCATAGCTTCAAAATTGAGCAAGATATGCCTTGTAGAAGTTGGGAAATATTTGGGAATTTTGAAAAGTCAACTTTGCACAAAAGGCTTCAAAAATGCTAATGGGCCTCAATTTCTTCCATGAATCATTACCCAAAGGCTATGCACGACCCATTAAGCTAAAAGGGAGTTATTTTCTTATTTTTAATTAATTAATTGAATTTTTAATCTTATTAATTCATTTAATTACATTTAATTATGAGAAAAATACTAAACAATGGTTTTAAATCTTTTTTGTGCAGCAAATCCTTCCATTATGAGCTAAATATTTCGTGTACCTTCTCAAGAGACAAAATCTTCCACAATTGGCAAGAGTTTCATGGCAAAAATATTGAAAAAGATTGGATTTTATATGATTGGAAATCAAATATCAAAATCATAAATGGATGGACTTTGGGCTGGTTTTCTTGACCTAATTCTATTCACTTACTTATGCACAAGTTAACCTAATCCTAACACACACGAAAGGCTGCTCAGAATTGCATAACCAAATTGCAAACTTTCACCTAAAATTTGAAAATTGTTTTCATACCTAGAGTACAATTCAAGGCTTGAAAAGGATTCCAAAACCTTGCCAAGACATCCAGGAACGTGTTACAATCAAGAGCTAATCTCCAGACCTCAAGAATTGGTAAAACAAAGTCACACTTTTCACAAAATTTTCCATAATCGTGTTTTAATTTTCAGACATTGTTCATGCATTTTAATGGTTGATTTATACTAATATGGATGTTCTGAAGCTAATGGTACCCTTTGATTGAACTAACAATGCATGTATAGAGATTTGCCATGAACGCTTGCTAGGGTTTCAGAAGCTTGGAATTGGGGGTTTATACATATGGAAAAATTAGGCCTTAAAACCTATACCAATGGATTCGTGACATCGAAACGAAGCAAATCCACACTTCGCGCCCTTTTTATATTTGCTTATGTGCTAATCGCTATTTTTCATGGTCTTGTTTAGTGGGGGTTTAAAACCCCCGCTATTTGATTATGTTACAGGGACAAAGACGAAGAAGATGCTAGCGTGTCTGAGCATGATTGGACAATTCAAATGTTAGCGCGTTTTTTGATGGTTTCAGCATAATATTATTTTTCTCTTATATTATTCATGTCCCACTAGTATTACAAAGAAACGCGCTGGCTTGATTGGTAACTGAGGTGTCATGCAGGTACTGGGACCTGGGTTCGATTCCCAGGTCCCCCCAAAAGCTTAATAATTTTTGTCTTAATGCGTTCATGTGCAGCGTTCCTTCAAGGCTTCACCATACACCCTCATACTCTGGCTTGACAAATGACTTCATGATCAATCCAAAGGCCAAAATATGGAGACTACCATACACGCTCAGTCAACCACAAGCATGTGATCCTGGAAAGTCAAAAAGGGCTTGGATTGCAGTGGGCCAAATTGCTCCAAAAACCTCCAAATTGGGCCAGATACCCCCTTGTTTGTATTATATTCTTCTTTCTAATTTTCTTTTCTTTTCAATTCTTTTTAGTTTGTTTTAATTATTTTAGTTAATTCACTCAAAAGTAATTTTTACAATAATAAATCAGAAACTACAAAAAATGTTTATTTTTATTAATATTAATTTCTATTAATTTATTTTGTAAATAAAACTTTAAATAATAAATTTAGTTTAATAAATTAGGTTTTTTTTCAATTTTAACACTTTTTTTTTCTTAAATAAATAAAATATGTAGAAATTAGGGTTTCTAACTTTTTTATCTTTCTTTTTTTTTTCCTTTAAATAAATAAATAATTTTTTCATTATTGTTACTATTAATTATTAAATATCTTTGTAAATAAATATGTAAATAAATATTTAGCATAAATTAGGTTAAACTTTAATTTTATTTTTTTTAAATTAAAAATACTTAGAACTAGGGTTTCATTTAACTTCTAATTAATTTTCTTTATTTCATAAATACAAAACAAAAAAACCTAAAAACATTTCTTTCTTTTAATTTAATAACTAATTAGCTTCCTTATTTAAATTTAATTCCAAAAGGGTCCAACGCCCTCGAACATTCTATTCTAATTTCTTTTCGCGCATTTATTCTTATTTATTTTCTTTCAAACATTATGTAATTGCTCAAGCCTTGTAATAGTAATTAGGAATTTATTTACTTTCCGCCTTTTTATTAAAAAGCGGGTCTTTGTTAATTTGGCGATGTATAGACCCGCGCCTTGTAATAGCGTAGGATTTTACTTTCCGCATTTAAATTTTCGCACTCTTAACTGCTAAACCTTGCATGAAAGAATGAATGGCCTAATTAAAAACAGAGCGTAGCTCACCATAATGCATGATCAAGGATAATGGTTAAACTGAAAATGACACACAAATTCACACACCACTCTTAGGGTACGCCTCACTGTTGCCTTGCCCTCGAAAAGTGGTCGTTGAGTATAGGACGTTTTAGTAAGTCCTTATGTCCATGACCCATGGCATAAGGGTAGCTTCTAAGGTGTCCTACTGTTGCTCTGGTGACCACACTGTCCCTAACAATCGGATTGACCCGAACACCTCCAACGGTGCTGCTACCTACCTCTCAATGGTGGGATGACACTACCTTAAGGACATTTACACAGTCTAATTCCTTAGGGTAGGTGGATGACTCATAGATACTTGCTCTAATTCAAAACAAATCAAAAACTCTTTTCACACCGACACTTTCAAAAAGCTTTCAAAACAATTTTTCAAACACTCTTGAGGACGGATACAAGAGTCATTCTGAAACTTTAAACGAAACTTTTTCAAACCCACGCACTTTGAAAAGCAAACACTTTTGAAAACACAAATGAGCAAGTATCTAAGAGCCCATGGATAACCATGGATAGAAAGGGTGCTAACACCTTCCCTTTCTATAAATCTACCTCCCGAACCGAGAACCATTCACATAAGGAATTTTGTTGTGCTTTTGTCCTGTCCATGTTGGAGAAAATAAAAGACGGTGGCAACTCTTGCTTCCGTGACATTTCGCGAACCAGCTTTAAACAGTCAGTTCCAGATCCACCGATCACAGGAATCATGATAAGTACACTTGTAGGTGTAATGACAACAAGTCTTCGGACAGTTGGTGGAACAATATCAGGTGAGAAAAGTCTACCGCTGCGGGTGACTTTAGCAGGTCCAGTAATGTTGTTGAGGCTGGTATCAGCATCCAACTCTTGCTTAACTCCAAGAACATAAACATCAGCCCCATAGTGCCAGGGGACAGCTTTGTCAGAGGTGTAGGGGATGGGCCCCAGAACAGTGATAATCACAGGTACGATCTTCGGAGTAGATGTAATTCTAACAGGCTTCCTCGAGGGAGCCTTGGAAGAATTGTTGAAAATGGTAATGATGGCAACTTCTTCAGTAGGAATGGAAGGAACATCAATCTTCTCAAACAAGATCTCCTTATTATCCATCAGGTTTTGGATACCTGACTTCAGAAATGGGCAACCAGTAGGTAAAACAGAACACATATGGCAACCTTCGCCACAGCCCGGAAATAAATTGGCTAGCAATAGGTTCTTCTTGACAGTCATCAGAGGGGTAACAATATCATCGACGGAAACTACAAACAAGTCTTCCTCTACAACATTTACTCCATGTTTGGGCATGGGAGCAGTCACAACATTAGGCCTCTCGGGCGCCTCAAACTCAATTTCCTTTGCATCAATTAGGTCTTGCACTTTGTTCCTCAAAACCCAACAATCATCTGTATTATGCCCCAGGCTATCAGAGTGAAAAGCGCAGCGGGCATTCGGGTTGTACTTTGGTGATGTGGTACTTGGATTCTTCGGAGCTTCTTTTAGAGTCACCAGATTGGTCTTCAGCAATTGTGGCAGAATCTGGGAGAAAGTCATGCTGAGACGAGTGAATTGCCTTTGAGGTCTCTCGTCCTTTTGTTGTTTGTGATGCTGAGGAGCACCAGCAGGTTTTGAAATAACAACCGCATTGACAGCTTGGCGGTGTTCAGGTCTATTTTGTCTTCTCTAACTGTAGACAGCACTTGACTCTTTCTTAAATGGTTTCTTCTCGGTGCTCGATGAGGCACCCTTCTGTATCTTCCCAGCCTTAATACCAGCTTCAATCCTCTCGCCAGTCAAAAAAAGATTCGTAAACCCAGTTGAAGAGCTTCCAATTAGATGGTTAAAGAATGGACCAGACAGGGTCCCCAAAAACATGTCAACAAGTTCACGATCAGCCAAAGGTGGTTGCACCCTTCCGGCAAGGTCTCTCCACTTCTGCACATACTCTTTGAATCCTTCACCTGTTCCTATTGACATACCCTAAAGTTGGGTACGCGTAGGAGCGAGGTAGGAGTTGTACTGATACTGCCTGTAGAATGCAGTAGCCAAATCTTCCCAGCTGCGGATAATGGCTCCGTCCAACTGATATAACCACTCAAGCTGAGTCCCTGAGAGACTGTCTTGAAAGAAATGGATCCACAAGTTCTTATCAGCAATGTAAGGCTGGATCTCTCTCACATATGACCGGAGGTGCAGCTTCGGACAGGAAACTCCGTCATACTTGGCAAAGGCAGGTGCCTTGAACTTATGGGGAATCACCACCCCAGATGATAGACCTAGATATCCGAAGTCCAGACCGGGCACCTTCTGTATTTCCATAGCGCTCAAGCGGTCTTCCAGCTGTTTGTACTTATCCTCAACAGGAGGATATTGTTCTTCATCATAGTCTGTCTCGTTGTCGGAGACCATAGGGCTAGGAGCCCTCCTTTCTTGTGGACTATCTTTCCCTCCAAATGAGGTGGTCAGATCAACTTCATTCTGTAGCCCGTTTCCAAACCTGCGTCCAGTGTTGAACAGGATGGTCCTCTTCTTCTTCTTCTTCTTCTCTTTCAGAATCAAAGTCTTCAGGTCCTGTTGACCCTTAGCTAGATTCATGAACAACTCTTGAAACTGGGCATTCTGGGCCTGGAGGGCCTTGATAGCTTGCTCAGTTGAAGGTTCAGCAGACATGATGATTTCTGAAATAAATAGCGAAGAAGATAAGAGACCTGTAATGGGGTACCTGTTTATGAAGTGCATGGGATGAAATGCGTATGATTTATGATTTCAAAGACAATCGAGATTCAAATTTGTAAACAAGAAAGGAAACACACTTTATTAGATTTAAACTTCAAAATTTAAATTGTTCAACAAATTGCCCTTAGGCGTTACAAGAATGGAAATACTAAAAAGTAAATAAAAAATGTAAAAGAAATCATCAAAGGTCCATCAATGCTCCCATGGTCTCTTCTTCTCAGTGCGGACATAATCATTCAGGATCCGCTCGTTCTCCAGTTGCCTAGTCAGCTTCTGGATCTTCTGCTCTTGTTCATTGAACTTCTCCCGATAAGAATCCCGTTCATCCCTCAACTGCATCCAAGACCTCTTTAGTGTCCCAATATCAGTGGGCATATAAGGGTGGAGAATAGTTGGAAGAACCCCCTCCTCATTAGCAACTTCAAGAGTAACAGGCCTGACAGCTTCATATGGCATACCTAGCTTCTGGGCACGGATGCGGACCCATCTGAGATATGGTTCTATTGGCAGAGAAGTCTTTGGTCCTAACTCATGTGGATCAGATTGGTGAACTCTGTCCCAAGCCCTTATGAATCTACGACGCAGCTCGTCACTATCTCCCTGAAAATCAAAGATGATATGAGGCATCAACATCTCATGAGGCCCTTCTCTTCTGGCTCTTCCAAACTGACGGAGAGCTAAGCATGGGTTGTAAGAAATCCCTCCATGGGTTCCGATCAATGGAACATTAGGATACTCTCCACAGCGATCAATGACAGTCACCTCATCCATACCTTTGAGAGTCCAGATAATGTCATTATTAGAAAGAGACATCACCCTATAAGCCCAACCCATTCCTTCTTTGTTCTTCAATACGGACTTAGGGAGGTGCGAAATAAACCACATCGACAATAAAGGAGCATAACACATCAAAGTTCCCCGCTTTCGGGCAGTACGAGCATAGAGCTGATGAAGGATATCACCCAAGAGAGTGGGTACCGGATTCTGAGAGATGAAGATCTTTATGGCATTAATATCAACAAAAGTGTCAGCATTCGGAAACAATACCAGACCATAAATCAAGAGAGCCAGAATATCCTTGTACGCCTTGAAGTCTAAGTTGTCCCAAAAGTAATTAGCTTTGTTAACCAAAAACTTAGTCAGAAAACCCTTAGCTCCACTTCTAGTCTCCCAGTTAGCCATTACCTCCTCCTTGGTCAAGTGAAGGGCTGCAGCAATTTCTTCGAGCTTAAGAGTCTTTTCCCAACCAATAAATGGAGTTTGTTCCAGGACAGAGATACCGAGCAGCTCAGAGAACTCTTCTAGGGTAGGCACTAGCTGGAAGTCTTGGAAAGTAAAACAATGGTACAGCGGATCATAGAATTGGACCAGAACACTCATCATTTGTTCGTCCAGTTTTGAGGTGACCAAACTGATGAGAGAACCATGCCTTCTGATGAAGGAAGTAGTGTCTGGAATCCTGACAACCAACTCTTTAAGCAGGGTAGGGACTTGGACAAAGTTGATTCGGATAGTATTCCTACGTATGGGCATCATGATGACCTACAAAATAGAGCAAAGATGAAACCCTCTTGTATTTGAAATAGGTTAGTCCTTATGCAAAATGTATGCAATGTTATGATGTCATGATGTCATGGTAAAGGCACACCACAAGTATCCACAAAAGGAAAACATGGTAAAGGCACACAAGTCACACAAAAGAGCCCTTAGATTTCAGGCTGGCATGGAGCTTAGGTACTACCCTCTTTCATTTCAGTTGGTTAAAACCTGTCCTAAAAAATAGTAATCGGGTTCTAGAGGATCTCAATATCACTGACTACCCTCAATCGGTCATAATTCCAGTTTAGAAACTTTTTCTTGTGGCCGGAATCATCGCGAGAGTTTAGTCTCAATGAGTGTAGCATACTGCTACTGTTCTATGGCCAAGTTGGTCAATTTAAGGTTCTAAGGTCAGTTGGTGCTTAATGACTCCTTAGAAGACCCATATTCTCCTCGTTCCAACACAAGGGATATCGGTACAGACCAAGGGAAGGTGTTAGCAACCTTTCTATCTGTGGTTATCCACGGGCTCTTAGGTACTTGCTCATTATGTTTTCAAAAGTTTGATTTTCTTTGTGTTTGTGGGTTTGAAAAGAGTTTTTGTTTGAAAGGGGTGTAAGTGCGAAAAGTTTTGTTTTGTTTTAAAAGGTGCAAGTACTTAAGAACCATCTACCTACTCAAAAGGAATTTAACTGTACAAGTGTCCTTTAGACAATGCTATCCCACTATTGAGGAGTAGGTAGCACCGTCGTTGGAGTTTTCGGGTCAATTCGATTAAGGGACGTGTGGTCACTAAAGCAATGTTAGGACGCCTTAGCGGTAACCCTAATGTATTAGATCATTTTATCCGAGGCAACCGTTTCGAGGCAACTATGATCTTTGGACAAGAGGACGACCTCTAAAACTTCCTATACTCAATGACCACGTTCGAAGGCAACCAAGTGAGGTGTACCCTAAGAGTGCGCATGTGCGAGTGTATTGTTTTTTCAGTTATTTATCTTTGTACATGTCATGGGTGAGCTATGTTGATTTTAAGTTCATACATTGGATCTTGTCATGCATTCTCTATTATCAAACATCTAACAGTTTATGGTTGCGGAAATTAAATTGCGGAAAATAAATCTAAGCTATTACAAGGCGTTGGGTATTTACATCGCCAAAGACAAACCCTTTTAAAATTAAATTGCGAAAAGTAAATAAAAGCGATAAATAAATAAATAAAATCCTAAGTTAAAAACTATTACATTCCCGAAGCAGTTACAATATTGAAATATGGATAAAAAATAACACGCGCGCGAGAAAATTAAATCGAAGTGCCTTAGGGTTTTGACCCTTTTTATTAAATAAAGCATATTTTTGTTTTTTGTTTTTTGAATTAAAAATTAGTCTAAGTTAATAATTGAATTAATTAATTAGATGAAAATATTTTTGGGTTTTATTTTAATTAAGGAAATAAAATAAGAATGGTTAAAAATATTAAAAAAACCTAATTCTATATTAATTTTAATTTATTGCAAAATATGTTATTGTTAAACCAATTTAAACTAAATAAATTAATTAATTGTCTATTTACAAAAATAAATAATAAAATTAATGGAATTAATAAAAATATTATTTTTATTGTTTCTGATTTTTTATGAAAAAAGTTAATTGGTTAATGGATTAATTAAGATAATAATAATAATAATAAATAAACAAATAAGAAAAAGAAATAAAATGTAAAAAAGAAATACTCAGGGGGTGTGGGCCTGATCTGGGAGCATGATTAGCAATTTTTGAGGCCCAGTTACGCCAGCTTGTTTGACCCTTGTGATTCCCTGCGTGCTTGTTGACCAGGGAGTATGATGGGCGTGCAATCTGGGCCCCTGGATCTGATCTGAAATCCATTTGGCAAGTGGATCTTTGAGGAGTATGGTAGACCACTTTTTGAGCTTTGCATAGGAATACCTGAAACAAAATTATAACAAAGTTTTGAGGGACCTGGGATTCGAACCCAGGTCCCAATGCTCAATGACACGCCTGCCTTGCCAACTCTACTGCGCTGTTTCTTTGTTAGTGGAATGTACAACAAACATTATATGATAAACAATTAATTATGCCTGGCAAAATAAAAAAATGCGCAATTTGTTTGAATGGACCAATCACGCTAAGCCACGTCTTCGTCTTCTTCAACAAAGACTGGTTCGTTTACCTGTGGATTTTAGTCTGCAACTAAATCCATGGCATCATCCTATCAGGAGCTACATGCCATATAAATGCTTATGGAAACCATCATTGCATTCGTCTCTCTCCCCTGATCATTCCTATATGAAATTCTGGCTGCAGATACTCAATGTCACGTCCAATGTTATGACACCGTATCTGACTTACTATATGACAGTAAATACAAAAGCAGTAAATAACACAGTCAATTGTTTACCCAGTTCAGTGTGCAACAACACCTACTCTGGGGGCTACCAAGCCAGGGAGAGAATCCACTATAAGAGATGTTAATTCAGGAATAAACCAACCAGTTTATCTCCTTCACTTAAGACCTACCCAATGCAATTCTAATCTAAGTACAACTTAAACCTGAGTTCCTACTCACTCCCCCTCAATCACAGCAGTGATACATAAACCAATTTGACTTAAGAATTGATGAAGACACTCTTCAAAACACACACTTGATTAAGCTTCACAGCTTTTTAATCAAGCAACACAATCACTCGTGCTTCACAGCTTTGAGTGATGTACACAACTACCTTGACTCTACTTCACAGCTTTAGTCAAGTAACATTCAAACACTCTTGCTTCAAAGCTTTGAGTGCTACACAACCCTTACAATTGAAACCTATTCCAAGGCACTTATCACAATGATAATTGCTTGGAGTACAATAAACAAATCTATACAGATTACAAAATTGATCTTCTAATCAATCAGCAGGGATGTCTTGAAAAACCGCAGCTCTGTTGAATATATAGCAGCTGCAACTTCAGTTAGGGTTTCCAAAAACCTAGGGTTGATTCCGTTTGACCTAAAGATCAGGTCACAGTACTTTATTGATCAGGTTAGGATTGAGCTAGATTACTCCTCAGAAAACGCAGGATTCTGTTTAGAAAGGACTGAGTTATTTCCTGAAAAAACTCAGACTTATCCAATCCTGCAATCCTGTTAGTTCAGAACAGGATGTCATAACATCTGTTATGACATCGGAGAAAACCTGTCTACTGATTTAGCAAAATGTGATCATTTTGCAAACGTGCTCAGATACACACTTATAAACATCAGTATTTGAATTACAATATTTTTCTGCACATGTACCTAATAAGTTAGTACAACCTGAACTAGAATGTTATGACATCAGTCATGACATTCACACATACACTTAGGATTTACCAAAAATGCAAGCCAATATCTAAACACCTACAAACTCCCCCTTTGGCAGATTTTTGGCTAAAGTCCCTAAACAATCAGAGATAGATGGATAGCAGCAGAAATAAGTGACAGCAGAAAAATATAAAGTCAAGTACTAATTAAGCAAGTACCAAAATATTCTCCCCCTCTTTAGCCACAAATGGGCCAAAGATACATGTTCATAAAGTTATACAGTTATCCAAAACAAAAATAATGAGATCAGCATCTGACAACAGCAGAACACACTTCCAAACTCCACCAGCAACACCACCAAGCATCAATCAACCTTCAAGCACTGTCATCAGACTCAGAGGAGCCAGTTTCTTCAATGTTGAGTTGTCCTTCAGCTTCTATACCTTCTTCCCTTCTGCTTTCTTCAGCTTCCTCCTTTTCTAGCCTGGCAATTAGAGCTTCTAGGGTCCTTTTTCTAGCATCCAGATCTTTGCAAGTTTCTTTTAAAACAGCTATGACATCTGATGTCTTGGACTGGGTCTTTGCAGACGATGTCTCAGCTGATGTTATGACAATGTCTGGAGCATGGGATCCCTGAAACAGTTTGTAGTGCAGGCCAAGAGCAGGAGCTCTTTTGCAGACTGTATCTCTTGCTACAAGGATGTCAGGGTATTGTGCAAGGATGATTCCACAAAGGAGGGAGGGAAAAGCAATTGGTCCTTTGACAGCATAACTGCCAGCATGCTTCAAGGTTTGTTCAAAGATGTACCTTCCATAGTCAAAGGCAGTCTTGGTTCCTACAGCATAGATAAATCTCCCCAATCTTGTGGAGATGGTTGATTTGTGGTTTGTAGGCACCCAGTTTGCTGCACCTATTTTATGCAAGATGGCAAATTTCATGCTGAGTTTACTAGCATTCAGCTTCCCTTTCAATGGCCAGCACTTTACTTGCCTGGCAGTGATGGTTAAACACACTTCATTGTCAGTTGCCTCTAAATCAGGACAGTCCTTATTTGTTCTTCCAAGAAACTTGTTGATTTCTGATGGAGAGAACTTGACCCTTCTTCCTCAAACAAACACACTCTCAAAGTCAGCTGACCTCCCATCAGCACAATCATTGGACAAGTTCACTACAAACTCCTTAACCAGATTTTCATAACATTTGTTAAACTTCATCACTGTCTTCATTAGCCCAGCATTCCTGATCAGATCCATGATGTCCTTGCACTCCAAGGCATCATTGTTGAGTTCTCTCTCCAAGGCTATTCTCTTCAAGCAGACATACTTCCATATGTTTGCATTGTCAGGATGATGAAAGGAGATGTTGTCTGTTGGCACTTCAGGCACTCTAGCAATCTTGCTGGAGGGGAGCTTCCTTCTGATGGGAGTATCTTCAATGTCAATCTCAAATTCTGATTCATCATCAGAATCAGAAGTTTCAGGTTCTTTACTTTTCTTAGAGATTGGTTGTCTAGCAGTCTGCACCTGTGCCTTCTTTCCTTTTGTCTGAATTTTCTCAGCCATCCCTTCAGCCTTGGATTTCTTAGCATCAGGTTTAACATTCTGACTACTTTTTCTTTTCATCAATCTCCTAGCAATGCTAGGGTTCACATTAGCAATCAGTTCATTATCAGAGTAATCTTCATCCACATCAATGATAGGTGGATCAGCAGCCTTTTCAGAGGTGTTCTGAATGTTGTCTTTTGGTGTCACAACATCCTCAGTGACATCTACATTTTCAGCACCTTCCACATTTGGACTTTCTGATTGATTCAAAGGGATGGAAATCCCCGGTACAGATTGGTTGCCACTCAGAATGCTAGTAACCAGCCTAGCAATAGCTTGGTGTACTTGAACTGATCCTTCTCTATTAGGTATAGAAGACGAAGGATGAGAAGAATTACCAGAGACTGTAGCTTGAGCTCTTCCTGCATGTCTGGTTCTGAGCTTTTTGACTCTGGCTGGGTCAGTTGCCATCTCCCTGAGAGGAATGACCTCAAGAACTTCAGATTCTATGCATGTAGTGATTGCCCTAGAATCTTGATCAGATGCTGACGATGATGAGGAAGACGAAGCCGCCATGGTGGAAGACGATGTCTGAGACATTTTGTTTAACTTTGAGTAGTAGTTTGAGGAAAATCTTTGATTGGGAGGAGGAAACAGGTTGCAAGGATGAGAGAGGTAGGGAGTAAAAGGGAGTCTCTTCAAATTCTCAAGGCTTTTGAAAGAATTGTGAATGAATATGATTAACCCACTAAATATAGGCTTATTAAAATTAATCCCTTCAACCCTTGTTTTCAGCAAAACTGATTGCTATAATTTCTCATGCTGGTGAATACCCAATCTGCCCCTCAAATTTTCAAATTCATTTCCAACAAGCGCCTTGGTAGAAGAATCAGTCAGCTGAAGCTTAGAGAAACTATGTTCCAGTTCAAATGACTTCTTCTTTTCAAAGTCAATAGGTTTCAAGGAAATGTTGAATGTTTTCAGATTATCACACCACAATGTCACAACATCTTGTGTAACATTGTACTCAGGAAGCATCTGTTTTGAACAGAATTTATGAGACTTGTTCTTTCCGACATCCTTGTCAAGATGACTTAAGGTTCTGACAACACATTCTTCTTCAAGTTTATTTGCCACATCACATATATTATCAGCCTGTAGTTTTGGAGTTCTTCTGACAGCTTCCATAGCTCTTTTCATTCTTCCAAGCTTATGCTGCCACTGTTTCATCTCTTTTTCTTCTTTGATGATTTGACTCATAGTGGAGATATCAGTGTTCTCAGGCTGCCACACATAACAGTTATCTTTGGATTTGATTCCTCTCATTACAACATCTAGTTTTTCATTAAACACTAGACATTCAGATCTTGAGAAGTTGACCATGAATCCTAGATCACATAGTTGACTGATGCTAATGAGATTAGTAGTCAACCCTTTTACCAGCAGTACCTTATTCAGACTTGGAAGTCCAGGGCAGTCCAAATTACCAACTCCTTTGACTTCTCCTTTAGCACCATCTCCAAAGGTCACAAAACTGGTGGTGTGAGGCATAACATTATTGAGAAGATTTTTGAATCCAGTCATGTGTCTGGAACATCCACTGTCAAAGTACCAATCTTCCTTTGCAGTGACCCTCAGGGAAGTGTGAGCTAACAGTGCAGTAGCCTTTTTCTTCCATTGTGGAGCATGCGGTACCTTTTTAGACTTAGGTTTGACATCTGAGTTCTGGTTAGGATATCCATGTAATCTGAAGCAGAAGGGCTTTATGTGACCATATTTCCCACAATGATGACATCTCCATCTTTGGTACCTCTTCTTCATATGTCTCTGTCCTTGATGTTGAGAGTAATGTTGAGACATCCGTTTTGACATTTGCTTCCCAGTACCAAATTTCTTTGTTTCCACAAATCCTATGCCAGATTTATTTCCCATATTTTGTCCAGCCTGAAGGATCTCTTCCAATTTGTCTGTTCCATTGGTCAACATCTTGACAGATTTGGTCATTTGATTCAGTTGTGAGTTCAGCAGTTGAACTTCTCCTTCTAAATGACTTATAGTTTCAAGATTTGCCCTCTTTTCAGCCTCCAGCTTTATAATGAGTTTTGATTGTTTCTCATTTTGCACACAGACTTCACCACTTCTGATACACAATTTCTTGTAGGTATCAGCCAGTTCCTCAAATGTCACTTCTTCATCACTGGTGTCACTTTCAGAAGTACAAACACTAGTTAGGGCAGTAACTAGTTTGGCGGATTCTTCTTCAGAATTGCTTTCTGAATCATAGTCAGACCAAGTAACAGTCATTCCTTTCTTTTGCTTCTTAAGAAAGGTAGGACATTCAGCTCGAATATGTCCATATCCTTCACATTCATGGCATTGAATACCTCTGCCTTGGTTTCCCTTATCTTCTGACCTTGGTCTTCTGCTGGAACTGTCAATGTCAGAAGGAATGTTATGAACATTAGACCTTGACTTTAGGTCCATTCTTTTGATAAGCCTGTTGAACTGTCTTCCAAGCATGGCAATGGCTTCTGATATGTTTTCTTCTTCATCCTCCTTGTATTCAACATCAGTGTTGGATACAAGTGCTATGCTTTTGTTCTTCTTGTCACCATTACCAGTGATCCCCATCTCAAATGTCTGAAGAGACCCAATAAGTTCATCCACTTTTAACTTGCTAATGTCCTGGGCTTCCTCTATGGCAGTTACCTTCATTGCAAATCTTTTAGGCAAGGATCTGAGAATCTTCCTCACCAGTTTTTCTTCTGACATTTTTTCTCCCAGTGCTCCTGAGGTGTTGGCAATCTCCAAGATGTTCATGTGAAACTCATGAATGGTTTCATCTTCCATCATTTTTAGATTCTCAAACTTAGTGGTCAACATCTGAAGCCTTGACATTTTTACTTTGGAAGTGCCCTCATGAGTAGTTTTGAGAGTGTCCCAAACTTCCTTGGCCAGTTCATATTGATGTACTAGTCTGAATATGTTTCTATCAATTCCATTGAACAAGGCATTTAAAGCTTTTGAATTTCCCAGAGCTAACTCATCTTCTTCTTTACTCCAGTCTTCCTCAGGCTTCAGACTGATTGTCCCATCTCTTTCAGTTATGGTGGGATGAATCCATCCTTTGTCAGCAGCTCTCCAAGCCTTTTTGTCCAGAGATTTTAGGAAGGCAATCATACGAGGTTTCCAGTAGTCATAATTGGTTCCATCCAGAATGGGTGGTCTATTTCCAAAAACTCCTTCTTTGTCCATAGTGCCAGAAAGTGATATCCCTAGATCTCACCCAGTAATATAGGCAGGGTGCCTGCTTTGATACCAATTGAAATTCTGGCTGCAGATACTCAATGTCACGTCCAATGTTATGACACTGTATCTGACTTACTATATGACAGTAAATACAAAAGCAGTAAATAACACAGTCAATTGTTTACCCAGTTCAGTGTGCAACAACACCTACTCTGGGGGCTACCAAGCCAGGGAGAGAATCCACTATAAGAGATGTTAATTCAGGAATAAACCAACCAGTTTATCTCCTTCACTTAAGACCTACCCAATGCAATTCTAATCTAAGTACAACTTAAACCTGAGTTCCTACTCACTCCCCCTCAATCACAGCAGTGATACATAAACCAATTTGACTTAAGAATTGATGAAGACACTCTTCAAAACACACACTTGATTAAGCTTCACAGCTTTTTAATCAAGCAACACAATCACTCGTGCTTCACAGCTTTGAGTGATGTACACAACTACCTTGACTCTACTTCACAGCTTTAGTCAAGTAACATTCAAACACTCTTGCTTCAAAGCTTTGAGTGCTACACAACCCTTACAATTGAAACCTATTCCAAGGCACTTATCACAATGATAATTGCTTGGAGTAAAATAAACAAATCTATACAGATTACAAAATTGATCTTCTAATCAATCAGCAGGGATGTCTTGAAAAACCGCAGCTCTGTTGAATATATAGCAGCTGCAACTTCAGTTAGGGTTTCCAAAAACCTAGGGTTGATTCCGTTTGACCTAAAGACCAGGTCACAGTACTTTATTGATCAGGTTAGGATTGAGCTAGATTACTCCTCAGAAAACGCAGGATTCTGTTTAGAAAGGACTGAGTTATTTCCTGAAAAAACTCAGACTTATCCAATCCTGCAATCCTGTTAGTTCAGAACAGGATGTCATAACATCTGTTATGACATCGGAGAAAACCTGTCTACTGATTTAGCAAAATGTGATCATTTTGCAAACATGCTCAGATACACACTTATAAACATTAGTATTTGAATTACAATATTTTTCTGCACATGTACCTAATGAGTTAGTACAACCTGAACTAGAATGTTATGACATCAGTCATGACATTCACACATACACTTAGGATTTACCAAAAATGCAAGCCAATATCTAAACACCTACACTATACCCATCATTAGCCTCAATTTATCCTGCATAAAAAACTCCTAAAAAACAAAAGCAAGAACCCTAGGTTCGGGCATCATGATACAGGTCCTAAAAATAAAATTGAATGATGCCAAAACGTTCCAAATCACACAACAAACACAAATATGCCAAGATTTTCAAGAAAAGATGCAAGAATTGGAGATTCGGATTCCATGTTCAGAGCTTGGTTCGTGGATACTTATAGTGAGTTTCAGGCTGTCTTAGGGCTGTATTTTGATCCCTTTGGCTTCACTGGATGTCAGGGAAGAGAGCTATGTCAAGCTCTTGGACTGAATCGTGCTCCAATGTTGTTTTTGATCTCTCACTTTTCAAGCTTTTTCACAAACTTGTTCTGGTCGTTTCAGTAGTGTCTTGTGCGTGTTCCTGGTCTGGCTTGCTTGCACATGTATCTTAGAAGTGAATTAGGTCAAGAGTTGGGCTTTTATCCAAGTGCATTCAAGGTTTTGAGATTTGATATGATCACCATTATCAAGTTTCCAAATATAGGCCAAATTTGATTTTTTGTGTATAACCAAGCTTGATACGAATTTGATTTGGTTCATGATGATAATTGAAAGTTGTACAAATCACAAAGATATAATTTCATCAATTTTTAGATTTTATTTGATTTAATATTGATTAAAAATGAATTAAATCAATAAAAATTAGATAAAATAGAAAAATAAATGAATGGCCATGAAATCAAATATGGGACACGTGTGTGGCATGATAAGACCATATCAAGTGGAAAAAAGTGGGCCCTTTTGTCAAAAATAGGAGTTTTGAGGATAGTTGACTTTTGGCAAATTTGGAAAAATGCCCAACTTCAACAATGCATAACTTCTTCAATTTTGAACTTTTGGAGATGTTCTTTGACTTTTTAGAAACCTTGAGATGTCCTCTAATCAACCCTTTTGGTATCATCTCATTTTAATTTTCCATGCTCAAGTTATAAGCTTTGGCAAAATAGGTGTTTTTGTTGACTTTCAAAAATGACCTATAATGTCCAAATTAGTAACTTTTTGTGAGAGCATTTCTTGATCTTGGGGTGTGAAGATGGATTGTAGGAAATTTCATCCTCTTAAAAATGAGCTTTGGATGGGTCATTTCTCATAAAGTATGAGAAAGTTATGCTTGGTCAAAGTTGAGTTGACTTTTCCTACAAAACCCTAATTTAGCAACTTTTGAATCTTGATGAATCTTGAGCAATCCTTGATGAATCATGATCAACCCTTGATAAAATGATGAATTAACCTTAAAAATGATAATGTTGACAAAAAATCTTGAGGTTTGACTGTATTTGGGACACAGTTGACTTTTGCCCTAGTACAGTCGATTTTTGGGTCTCTTAAGCAATTGACTGAGCAAACTTCCTCTGCAAGGCTTGAAATTTGACATGGATGAACTTAAGAACATATTAGTACATTGGGGAGCACTTGAGGTCATTTATATGTGAGGACCTTGATGCAACACATAACCCTAATTTTGACTTGACTGCCTTAGGAGGTGATTTGACTGTCCAACCCTTGAGCCAACTTGAGCAACTTGAAGATTATTCTTGACAAATATTGAGGAATATGGGAGGGCAAATTTTGGGGTACAACAGAAACGATAAATATCAACTAATCTTGAGCCCAAATCTGACAAATACTTATTTATGGGGTATCCTAAAGAAACAAGAGGATATTACTTCTATAATCCTTCTGAGGGCAAAGTGTTTGTCGCTCGAACTAGAGTTTTCTTGGAAAAAGACTTTATTTCCAAAGGAATCAGTTGGAGGAAGGTAGAGCTTGAATAAATTCAAGAATCACAAAGCATTAATACACATGTGGAGGAATTAGAGCGGGAAACATAAGTAGTTATGAAAGAGCAACCTGCTCAAGTAGAACAAGACCAGTGTAGGTTAAACAGGATATGTCACCAACCTGATAGATATGGATATCTCATAAGTGATCAAGGTGATGTATTGCTCATGGATTAAGATAAGCATGTGACCTACTGTGATACGGTGGGATAACTGACTTGAGGTTTTGCGTTTGTGTTTGCAAATGTTTCGATTTAGCAAGAGTCGCCACCGACTTTTTATTTTATCCAAAGGAAAGGTCAAAAAGCACAGGAAAGACCTTTGAGATGTTTTCTTGAGTTCGGGGGGTATATTATGAAAAGGGAAGGTGCAAGCACCCTTTTCATCCATGGTTATCCATGGGCTCTTAGTTACTTGTTTATATCACTTGCTTTTGCTTTTCAATTGTTTGAAATGGTGCTTTGTATGTGGTTTTTGAAAATATTTTGAAAAGAGGCCTATGTTTAGGCAACCTTTGTAACAATTCTTGTTTAAATGTTTTATAAAGGTGTTTGTCTTTTGAAAAGATGTTTCAATGTTTGAAAGTTTGTATTTGGGAAATGTTTTGAAGTTGTGTGTTTTGAAAATAGCAAGGATGTTTGCAAATTTGATCAAGTAACTATGATCATCTACCTATCTACTCAAAAATCTTTCCTACACATTTTTAACCCTTTGACATTGTTGTTTTACCATTGTATTTGGTAAACAACCTTGTGTTTGGATGTTAATTGGGATAGGCGCGGGTCATCGTATTGACCATGATAGCAATTGTGCTAAGTATCTTTAGCAAGTTTTTGTTTGAGGGACTAGATCATTTTGTATAGGCAACCAAGATAGCGTCATCGAGGGACTATGATCTTTTGTTTTGTTTTTGTTTTGCCAAGATACTCAACATGCATACCATGGCCATTTTAAAGGCAACAAGTGGATGAAACCCCAGGGGTGTATGTGTGCATTGTATTGTCAATTTACATGCTTTCATGTCTTGTATTAGGTCTAGCTATTTGTTTTAATTTTGGATATTGCATACAAACCCTAATCTCTATCATGACATATTTGAAAGCAATAAATGCGTAAAAGTATATCTACCACTATTACAACATTGATATGGGAGGGGGATACAATTTTGAATAGGGGATTATTTGCAAGAAATTAAAACCCTAAGATTATTACAACCAAATTGAATTCTTTGTTCAAATAATAAATTGACAATATTTAAATGGGCAATTAAATAAATATGCAATATATTATAAATATGCAAAAAAATGTTTTTTTTTTGTATTATTTTTATGTATGTAAAAATAAAATATTTAATATATCAAAAATAAGAAAAAATATTATTTTTATTAAGGGTGGAAACCTTAATTTGTTTTAAGAAAATATATATATTAATTATATTATTTATATACAATAAAATAAATAAAAATATATAAATGTTAAAAAAATAAAAATAATGAGAAAAAATATTATTTAAGTATACAAATAATAAAAATAAAATAAAAAGATAATATTTTTTGTATTATTTACAAGTTTTTATTAAAGAAAATAAAAGTGTATTATAAAAGTAATTATTTCTATGTTAAAAAAATAATAAAAATAACAAAATAAAATATGCAAATTTATGAAACTATTTTTGATGATTTTTTATGTTTAGAAAAATAAAATAAAGTCAGAAACTAAAAAAAGAAATGAAAAATATGAAAATAAATTAAATGGGCCAATGGGGTGTGAGAAGCAAGTCAGGGGGTGTCAAAAGCAAGGAAATGCCAAGGCCCAGCCCAGCTCTAGCTTCGTCTTCAACCTTTGAACCAAAAAAAACGCGCGATGTGTAAAAATCTGGAAATCCTGCATACGTGCTCTAAAGCAAAAACTCACAACACAAAAGTTATAGCATTTTCCAACATGATTCCAACCATGTAAAGAACTTAATCTAACTCTCAAAGACCAGAGAGAATTTCTCTGGCCCTAATTTCTAACCTAACTTTTTCAGAAAGTTCATCAATTAAATTCTCCCAACTCAGTTAACTTAAATAAAATCTATGCATATGTACAACTTAAGGGAAATGAGTACTACATTTTTTATTCACAAACCTAAGCTTAATGATTCCTAAATAGAGAGATAGAAAGTTGGAAAATATCTGCTTCAGTTGAACACAAGTATGGTAATGTAGGGATTTTCAGTGAAGCCTGAGATGCCTGTGAGCTTGTCTGAACTTCCTCTGACTTTCCCCAATGCTTAGTTGACTTTGTACTTGCTTGAATAAGCCTGTAGAAGTCAACCTGCACAAGAAGAATTTAGAAATGGTGAAGCTTGTAAATGGAGTTACAGTCACTGGCCAATGGTTGGGAGAGCTTAGATGGGTTGTATGGAGTGTGTTGGAAGAGGTTTGGGACAAAACGCACGAGTGGTTTGTGAGATGGAGGTGCAACTGCAGAAGCTGCCCTGTTTTGCAAGAAGATGGTGTTTTGGTGTTTTGGAAGGCTTGAGAAGTGGTTAGCTCGTGCTTCTGACTTAAGGTAATATGTAAAACTTGTTTTGAATGGTTACAAGAGTTGGTTTTATCAGATACAAGAGTTCTCTTTGTTTTTGCAAGTTGACTTGGCTTTTAAGAAAAGTGTGAAGTGACCAAGGGCAGGTCTGTACAGGCTAGCTTCAAGCATGCACAAGATTGTTGTACATTTGCCTAAGTTTATGGATCTTGTTTGCTGCAAAGAGATGGGTTCAAGGCTCAAGGGAAACAAGTTGACATAAAGTTGTGCTTTATGAAAATAGCATTGTTGCCTTTTTGCCAAAAATGGATTAAACCCTTGTGTAAACTTCCATTGATCAGAATAATGCCTTAAACCATTGAGTTTGCATTCAATTTTTGAGTGTGGAAGGTTTTAAAGACCTGTGAGCAAGTACAAGTAAGGCTGGATAGAATTTGCAATTTGTAGCAACATGAAAAATGCCATGGATCAAAGTGACTTTTTGCCATATTCAAACCTTTGATTCTCCCTAACCATAAATGATTTTGGAGATTTATTGGACATTTTGGAAAGCTTGTAACATTCTCTACAATCCATCTTTCAAATTAATTTTGAAATTCCAATTGGAACTAGGTGAAAAATTGCCATGAAGATAGGTCAAAATCCTGCCTAAACTAGGGCAAAATTTCACTAAGTTAGAAAGTTTTTGGACCCTTGTTCATAAAATCATAACTTGAGATTAAAGCATCTTTCGGAAAAACTTTGTGAATCAAAGTTGTAGATTTTGTGGAGGACTACAAGTTTCATGTTGGAGGTTTTGTTTTAATCCAATTGCATCATGGAGAAAAAGTTGGGCAAAGTTGGGAAAAATGAGAAAATTTCATAACTTAGAAAATTTCTAAGTTATGAAAATTTTCATTTTAAAACCCTAATATGAAAAATTAGGTTTCTTGATGAGCAAGTTTCATGTTTTGACACATCTTGATGAAAAATGACCCTTGGCACTTGATTTTGACCCAAAAGTCAAAGTTTGACTTTTCAGTGTACAGTTGATTTTTGATCAATTGACTGGAAAATTCATCTGTCAATCCAGTGCTTTTGAGATCTTTTAAACCTTGTGATTAGGTAAAGATGATGCCATTGAGTCCTTGAATCCATGCTTGAACCAAATTTTCCATTGGCTAGGTTAAAAATCAGAAATTGCCCTTCTGCAGTCAAAACCCTAAATAGACCATTTTGCCCCTTTTGAAGATCTGATCAAATTTCTTGAGGAGTTATGGTCCAAACTTGATCAAATGGTTCATATGAGACTATAATTTTGATTTGGATCAAAAATTATGAGGTTTGACTGTAAATTGGCCACAGTTGACTTTTCCCCAATACAGTTGATTTATAGGTCAACTGTCCAAATTTACTGGGCAAAAATTTGATTCAAGGCTTGAAACTTGGTATGAGAAATCTTATAAGTCCAACATGAAGTATGAAAGTCACTTTGGGCATTGGAAGTCCAAAATCCTTGTGCAAACTCAAACCCTAATTCAGGTCAACAGTGCAAGGAGAAGTCTTGAGCAAAGAAAACCCTAATCCTATCTGGAGTCCAAAGAGTCTTGTGAGGGGAAATATTGATAAAATGAGAGGGAAAATTTTTGGGTACAACAGCTGCCCCTGTTCAATCTTATTTAACTTGAAGAGTTATATTGGCGAGTTTTCCTTTCGTGACTCGAAGGTAAAAGAGGATTGGACACTAGAGTGCCTGTAAATTTGCACTCTACAAGATGTAGTTGAAGAAATGAGCTTAAAGATGCCATTTGGAGATGATAGAATCTTGCTGGAGATGGGCTTAAAGATTCCATCCAAAATGTTTGTTGAAAATCAGGAGAATGAACATCAGAATGGTATCCGTGTCTGGAACGTATCTGAGTTGTATCTAGAGATTGAATTTGTATGAGCAATGGAATGATGTCCGTGTCTAGAGCATATCCGAGCTGTAACTGTATTTGATTCTTGAATGAATAACATAATGACTTTCGTGTCTGGAGTGTATCTGTATTGTATCTGAATCTGAAATCTGAATAAACAACAGAATGACATCCATGTATGGAGCATCTCTGGGTTGGGGAAATGTTTGAATGAGTGACAGAATGGCTACCGTGTCTGGAGCATATCTGAGTTGAGATCTGTATGAGTAGCAGAATGACTTCCATGTCTGGAGTGTATCTGAATTGTAACTGGGATCTGAATAAGTGACAGAATGACATCCGTGTGTGAAGTGCATCTGGACTGGAAATTGCTAGTTGAATCTGAATGAGAAATAGAATGGCTTCCGTGTCTGGAGCATATCTAATTTGTATCTGATTGTTGAAGTCTGAATGAGTGACAGAGTGGCTACCGTATCTGGTGCGTATCTAAGTTGAGATCTGTATGAGTAACAGAATGACTTCCGTGTCTGGAGTGTATCCGTACTGTATCTGAAATCTTTGAATATTTGTTAAAGGTAGCTTTTAATCTTATCCTGAAAAGGGTAAAATGTTAGCTGAAACACAAAGTTATGTTGCATGACATGTATGATGCAATAAAATGTGTTTTATCAATGTTTATATATATGAATATAATGTATGCGCATGTAAGCTGATTAGTTGTCTTGTTGAGGAAAATAAATCCTTGATAGCGGGAGATAATAAAATCCTTGACTGCTGCCGGGGAAAATAAATCCATGACCGCTGCTGGAGATTCAAAATCTTTGATTGCTGAAGATGAGAAATCCTTGGACCAATGTCGGGGATAGAAAATCCTTGGCAACGTGTGAGGGTTAACAAGAACTTTGACAAACTTTGCGGGGATGTGGAAATCCATTATGTCTGCTTGAGAAACCTGCTTGGGGAATCCAAAGAACTTTGATGACTATAGTTGGGGAGTACACCAATGGGAATCCTTACTCGGCTGGGGAATAGGGAAACTCTGAAGATCTCTACTGGGGATCAGACAAAAGAAAACCTTGATCTGCTGGAGAATAAGGAAAACTTTGATGGCTTCTGCGGAGAATAAGAATGAGAAACTTCAATCTGTAGGGGATTAAAAATTCTGACAAGATCGTGCTGGGGAGTCATGGATACTCAGGTAAATTTATTAGGGAATCCAAACTGAGGACCTTCAATCTTCTAGGGGGAAAATAAATCCCTGGGAACTTCAAACTGGAGAGTTAAGAATGAGAATCTTCATTCTGTTGGGGATGAAGAACTATGTGGGGAATAGCTATACTGCTGGAGAGTAGTTACTCTTTTGGGGAGATCAGGACTCTGGGGAAAACTGAATGGTTTCCGCTACGGATTGATAGTTGAAAATCTGACTCTGTTGGGGAAGAAGGTTTCATCTTCGTTGGGGATTGGTGAACTAAAGTTTTTGCTCCGTTGGGGATTGGGAATTTGTAGATTCGACTCTGATGGGGATTTCGAAATTTAACTCCACTGGGGGTATGTATTTCAAGGTTGTACCCCCGCTGGGGATCTAGGTGATGTACTGAAGGGGATTTCTTTTGGGATAACCTAAAGAGGTTTTCCTATCCTTTCATCCTGTCAGCAATTATCTTTTCACATTTTGTTTATTTGTAAATAGTGATTATATTCAAATGCATATGCTTATTTAATAAACCATTTGACGTTTTCAAATAAAACACAAATGTAAAGAAAAAGAAATGGCAAATAGTTTTCTGCACTTTGAAGTATCTTTGTATTAACTTTGTGTAGGTATTTTGTACAAAGGAGACAGACATCCTAGTAATAGAATGTTGTCATAAAAATTGAGAAAATTTTATACAAAGAAAGACGGCTATGTGTAAAAATTCCATGGGGTTCCCATTCTGCTATAGCCTTCGTAACTTTGAATATCTTGTTCATTCATTGCTTCGTTCGATGATGATTGGATTGATCAGAAGCCCGGAGTTTGTCTAGTGAAGAGATTGTCCTTAAAGTGATCCAACGAGACATAGTTATACGCTTTAATTCCCTAACTTTTGCCTGGACCTCCATTTCGGGTTTTCAGTCCACCGGGAAACCCTTTTTTGCCCAAGTCGCCCTTTCGGGTTTTCAACTTGCCGGGTGTACAGATTTTTTTGATTTTATCCCTAATTTTTTCCTGAACCGCCCTTTCGGGTTTTCGATTCACCGGGATGCCCATTTTTGCCCAAGTCGCCCTTTCGGGTTTTCGACTTGCCGAGTCGTTTATGCATAGTATCTTTTGACTATGTCTGCGTTCGCAGGGTGCGGCAGGTTGTCACCGTCCATGGTGGCCAGGATCATTGCCCCACCAGAAAATATGTTTTTAATCATAAATGGTCCTTCGTAGGTAGGATTCCATTTGCCCCTGGGATCACTTTGCGGCAAGATGATCCGCTTGATTACAAGATCTCCGACTTGATATACTTGGCGTCTGACTTTCTTGTTGAAAGCCTTGATCATCCGTTTTTGATACGTCTTACCATGGCAAACAGTAGTAAGTCACTTTTCGTCAATCAAATTAAGTTGATCAAGTCGGGTCTGAATCCAATCGTCTTCACTCAAACCGGCATCCTTCATGATTCTCAAGGAGGGAATCTGAACCTCGATAGGTAAAACAACTTCCATGCCGTATACCAAAGAAAAGGGTGTTGCCCTAGTTGATGTGCGTGTCGTGGTACAGTACTCGTGCAGAGCAAACGGTAACATCTCATGCCAGTCCTTGTAGGTGACTGTCATCTTTTGAATGATCTTCTTGATATTTTTGTTCGCAGCTTCGACAACATCGTTCATCTTTGGTCGATAGGGAGATGAATTGTGATGTTGAATCTTGAACTGCTCGCACAGAGCGGTGATCATGGTGTTGTTCAGGTTTGTACCGTTGTCCGTAATGATCCTGTCGGGGATACCATACCGGCAGATGAGGTTCTGCTTGATGAAGCGGGCAACAACATTCTTTGTGACGGATGCGAAGGAAGCAACTTCGACCCACTTGGTGAAGTAATAAATGGCCACCAAGATGAAACGGTGTCCGTTGGATGCTGTAGGCTTGACCTCTCCAATCATGTTGATTCCCCACATTGCGAATGGCCAAGGAGCTGTTAGGACATTGAGAGGAATTGGAGGTATGTGTACCTTGTCAGCATAGATTTGGCATTTGTGACAAGTATGGGAATGTTGATGACAATCAGCTTCCATGGTAGACCAGTAATAGCCTGCCCGTAGAATCTTCTTAGCAATCGTATGTCCGCTCGAGTGGGTGCCAAATGTACCATTGTGCAGTTCAGCCATGATCTGCTCAACTTCAATCTTATCCACACAACGAAGCATAATGCAATCATGATTGCCCTTGTATAGGATACCATTACTTAGGAAGAACTTTGCTGCGAACCTCCTTAAGAACTTTTTGTCGTTAAATGAAGCTCCTTCAGGGTATTCTTGTGCTTCGAGATACCTTTTGACGTCATGAAACCAAGGTCGGTCCATTACTTCTTCGGTATTGATCTCGTGACAATGTGCAGGTTCGTCCATTCTTTCAATGGTGATTTGAGGAGCATCATTATCCCAGTTAAGTTTAAACATGGATGACATTGTAGCTAGCGCATCTGCTAGCTGATTCTCTTCTTGCGGGAAGTGCTCGAAGGTGATCTGCTCGAAGTGTGGTAACAATGTTAGGACATGTTTTTTGTAAGGGATGAGGTTTGGATGTTTAGTATCCCACTCTCCTTTGATTTGACTGATAACCAAAGCTGAGTCCCCAAATACAATCAAAGATTTGATTCCCAAGTCAATAGCAGCCTCGAGACCAAAGATACAAGCTTCATACTCGGCCATGTTGTTGGTGCAGCTGAAGCAGAGTCTGGCGGTGAAATGTGTATGGCAACCTTGTGGAGAGATGAGCACAGCATAGATACCGTTGCCAAGTGCATTGGAGGCACCATCAAATTACAGAGTCCATCGGGATCCTTGTTCAGGTCCGTCATACGGTCCGTTATCTTTAATGTTGTCCAATGTCATAATGTCTTCATCGGGGAAGTCGAACTTCATGGATTGGTAATCTTCGACAGCTTGATGGGCCAGATGATCGGCTAGCACACTCCCCTTTATAGCTTTTTAGGTCGTGTACTGTATATCATATTCGGTGAGGATCATCTGCCATCTAGCGATTCTTCCGGGTAGAGCGGGCTTCTCGAAGATGTACTTGATCGGATCCATCTTAGAGATCAGTAAAGTGGTATGTATCAACATATACTGCCTTAGCCGGCGAGCAGCCCATACCAAAGCGCAACAAGTTTTCTCGAGCCGTGAGTATCGGGTCTTACAGTCGGTAAAAATTTTGCTAAGGTAATAAATGGCATGCTCTTTTCGGCTAGACTCGTCATGTTGGCCCAGTACGCACCCCATTGAATTCTCCAGGACGGTCATATACATGATTAATGGCCTTCCTTCGACGGGTGGCATCAAGATAGGAGGTTCTATTAAATACTCCTTGATTTTATTGAAAGCAACTTGACAGTCATAATTCCATTTAACCACCTGATCTTTCTTCAACAGCTTGAAGATTGGTTCACAGGTAGATGTTAGGTGAGAGATTAACTTTGCAATGTAGTTTAGGCGTCCCAGGAAACCTATGACCTCCTTCTCAGTACGAGGGGAAGGCATTTCTTGTATAACTTTGACTTTGGCAGGATCAACCTCGATGCCTTTGTTACTGATGATGAATCCCAAAAGTTTACCAGACCTGACTCCGAAAGTGCACTTGTTAGGGTTCAGTCTGAGCTTGTACTCTTTCAACCTGAAAAACAGCTTTTGTAGATGGTCGAGGTGTTCTTCTTCTGTCTGTGAACGGGCTATCATGTCGTCTACGTAGACTTCAATCTCATGATGTATCATATCATGAAACAAAGCCATCATGGCGCATTGATAGGTTACCCCGACATTCTTCAGTCTGAATGGCATCACTTTATAGCAGAAGGTACCCCCATTGTGTAACAAAGGTAGTTTTCTCCATGTCTTCGAGGGCCATTTTGATGGGGTTGTACCCTGAAAATCCATCCATGAAAGAAAATACCTTATGCTGAGCTGTATTGTCAACCAAGATGTCAATGTGCGGTAGTGGAAAGTAATCTTTAGGGCTAGCCCTGTTTAAGTCTCTGTAATCCATGCACATTCTTACTTTGTCGTCCTTCTTAGGCACGGGCACAATGTTAGCAACCCATTTTGGATAGGAAGTAACAACAAGAAATCCAACATTGAGTTGCTTCATCACTTCGGCTTTGATATTTTCAGACATGTCGGGCCTCATGCGGCGAACTTTCTGTTTAATTGGTGGACAGTCTTCTCTTGTAGGGAGACGGTGAACCACAATATATGTATCAAGCCCTGGCATGTCTTTGTAGGACCAGGCGAAGATCTCAATATATTCATTCAACAACTGAACTAAGCCCTCTTTGACTCTTGGCTCTAGGTTGGCACCCACTCTAACTTCTTTTCTGTCTTCCTTTGTTCCCAAGTTGATAGTCTCTAACAAGTCCTCGTGAGGTAGAATAGCCCTTTCCTCATGTTGCAGCAGTCTAGCCAACTCTCCATGCAATTCACAGTCTTCATCACCTTCGTATTCGGCATTGTGATCGGTGGAAATAGAACTGACTGTTTTTTTAAGTTGGTTCGTGAAATGTCGCGGAAAGCAAGAGTCGCCACCATCTTTTATGTTCTCCAACAAGGAAAGGACAAAAGCACAGCAAAATTCCTTTTCGAGATATTTCTTGGTTCGGGAGGTAAATTATAGAAAGGGAAGGTGTTAGCACCCTTTCTATTTGTGGTTATCCACGGGCTCTTAGGTACTTGCTCACTATGTTTTCAAAAATTGTTTGCTTTTCAAGTGTATGTGGGTTTTGAAAAAATTTTAGTTTGAAAAACTTCTAGGTAACTCTTGTATCAGTCCTCAAGAGTGTATGAAGCATTTGTTTGAAAACTTTTTGAAAGTGTATGTGCGAAAATTGTTTTTGTTTTGAAAGAGCAAGTACCCAGGAGAAATCTACCTACTCTAAGGAATTAGGCTGTGTAAGAGTCCTTTAGACAGTACTATCCCACTATTGAGAAGTAGGTAGCACCGTCGTTGGAGTTATTCGGGTCAATTCGATTATAGGGACATGTGTGGTCACCAAAGCAATAGTAGGACGCCTTAGCGGTAACCCTAATGTCCTAGATCCTTTTTATCCGAGGCAACCGTTCCGAGGCAACTGGATCTTTAGACAGGAGGGCGACCTCTAAAACACCCTATACTTGACGACCACGTCGAGGCAACCAAATGAGGCGTACCCTAAGAGTGGCATGTGCACGTGTATCCAGTTTCAGTTTAATTTGTCTTGTACATGTTATTGGTGAGCTACGAGTTTATTTTATTTTTCAGACAAGTCTTGCATGCATAATTAACAGTTAATAATTTGCGGGAAAATAAATTGCGGAAAGTGAATCTACGCTATTACAAGGCGTCGGGTATTTACATCGCCAAAAACATAACCCTTGAAAATAAATGCGAAAAATAAAGAAAGCGATAAAAGCCCTAATTATCTATTACATTCTCGGAGCAGATACATAAATATCATCAAAATAATAATAATGCGCAAAGGAAATTAAATCGGGAAAAGTCTTTAGGGTTTTGACCCTTTTTGAGAAAAGAATTGAATTTGGTCTTTTTTGCAATTAAATTAAATATTAAACCTAAAACTAATTAATTAATTAATTAAAAGAAAAAGTATTTTTTTATGTTTTTTTAAGTCTTAATGAAAATATAAAAAAAAATTAAAAGTTGTCAAGACCTAATTCTAATTTATTTTAAGTTATTGAGAAAAAGTTAAAGTTAACCTAATTTAAAAAAGCTAAATTAATTAATTTACATTTATTTACAAAAATAATTAAATTAAGGTGAAATTAATAAATAATAATATTAATAAAAGATATTGTTTTCTGAATTAATTATAAAAATAATTATTTGTTAGTTAAATAATAATAATAGTAATTATTAAAAGAAAAGAAAAAAATAAAAAATGATAAGAAGTAATAAAACCAGAGGGGTGATGGGCCCAATATGGAGGTATGCTAGCAAATTCAAGCCCATTTGTACATTCAGCCACGTTGGACTTTCTGGATCAGGTGTGCAAGCGTTGACTGGGGATTATGAGGACTATCACCTCCTGGCCATCAGATTGGTGTTAGTAGCCACTTGGCATGATGAAGCGTGAGGTGCATGATGGAATGCTCTTGGAAGCCCTGCATGTGAACATGTTGGAAAAAATAATATAGAGCTTTTGGGGGACCTGGGAATCGAACCCAGGTCCCAATGGTTACACACCAATGCTTTGGCCATCTGAGCTGCACGTTTCAATTATTAATAACATATGAAGCAATTATTATATTAGAACATTAGTGCACGTACTGTAACACAAATAAAAACGTGCGCCATTTGAATAAACCAACCAGGAGTCAGCATGTCATCATCGTCTTCCTTTTTCTTGTAACACACAAACAAATAGCGGGGGTTTTTAACCCCCACAACCTGCAATCAGAAAAAATAGCGAATAGAGCTATGCTCTATATAAATATTTCGCGACACATCCAATGCGTTCATCTTGTCCTCACGAGTCTAACCATGTATCTCACCAGGCTTAATTTTTCTTATATCACAAAGCCCCAATTTGAGAGCTTGGAAAACATAAAATTCATCAATGGCGATTTCTGTTTCAAGACACCATAATGCAATTCACCTATACCATTAGCTTCAGAGAGGTTCTAGCAATGCAAAGCACACAAAAAATCTCGTTAATGATGCATGAATTTAGAGTTACGATTCTGAAAAAGATTGACAAACCGTGGGACTGTTCTGGGCGATTCCTATAGCTTTAGCACGTGGTTTTGATTCCAAAAGGTTTCTGAGAGGTCCAGCAATGTGTTTGAATCCTTAAATTTCTTTGAAAGGGCCTGTGAGAGAGAAAACAGTTTTGAGCTTTCTTGATTTTTTTTTCAATATTGCATATGGCTTCCTTGCAGAGTTTTCACGTCCACATGAATAGGGTTAGGTTGTGTACATATGAGGACTGAATTAGGTTAAATCCTTGGGCAAAAGATCCATGGAATTATGATTTGTATATTTGATTTTCAATCATATCCTTTTGCATCTTTTTGATTGAAAAACCTTGCCAAATTGGGAGATCCTTGTCCCCTTGATGTGCACACGAAATCTCCAGCATATGTAGGTCATATTTGCTTCATGAAAATATTGCAAAACCATATCTTGATATTTTCCTACAATTAAATGAATTAAATGAATTAATAATCAATTAAAAATCCAATTAATTAATAAAAATAAGAAAATAATTCAATTTAATCTCAATGGGTCGTGCATAAGCCTTGGACAATGTTTCAAGAAGAAATTTGAGGCCCATTAGCAAAAATGATGTGTTTTGAGCAAAGTTGACTTTTGCAAATTCACAAAAATTTCCCAACTTCTCCAATGCATATCTTGCTCAATTTTGATCATATGAACATGTTCTTGGACATTTTGGAAAGGTCTTGAAGTCCTATAACCAATTCCCTTTGTCCCATGTCATTTGGATTTATCAATCTCAAGTTATGGTTTTTGACTTAAAATGCATTTTTGTTGACTTTTGAAATTGACCTATAATGTAGAAATTGATAACTTTTTGTGAGAGCATTTCTAGGACTTGGAATGTGAAGATGAATTGTAGGAAATGTCATCCCCTTCAAAATGAGCATTGGATGGGATTTTTATGATGAACCATGAAAAAGTTATGCCCTAGTCAAGATACAATTGACTTTTCTACTGTCCAAAAATAGTAACTTTTGCATCTTTGATGATTTTTGAGCCATGCTTGTGGAATCATGATCAAGACTTGATGAAATGATGATTGTGAGCTCAAAATAAGATGTTGACCAAAAAATTTGACTTTTGACTGTAAAATAACCATTTTGCCCCTGTAGTTGATTGTGAAGCAAATGGGACTTTTTGACTGTGCAATTTGACCCTGTGAGTCTTGAGACTTGATATGTAGATGCTTGTCAATGTATATGAGCCTATGAGACTTGATTGGACCATTGAAAATCCCAAATTTATTGAAGGAACCAAAACCCTAATTTCAGCTGGCTTGGGAGGCAGGTGGACTGTGCAACCTTTGATAAATCTTGAACCATTTGAGGATGATTCTTGATAAATCTTGGAGAATATGGGAGGGCAAATTTTGGGGTACAACAGTTGCCCTGTTCAATCTTCTTAGACCTGAGGATGTAGATTGGCTTGCGTGTCTTTCGTGATCCGAAGGTGGAAGATGATTGAACACTAAAGTGCCTAGAAATTTGCACTCGTATAGTAGAATATCAGTAATGTGATGACGGGAATGGGCTTATAGATGCCATTTGGAGAGATGATGGGTTGAAGGATGGGCTTATAGATGCCATCTGGATATGTAATGGATAGTTGTAGAGATGGGCTTAAAGATGCCATCTGGAGGTGTCGATCGCGTAAGAGATTCCTTAGCGAGAACTTGCGTACCTGAGAAAGGAAGATAATTTCCTGGCCTGTTACAGGTGTTGATCTTCAGTCTCTTCATGTAGATAACTTTCCTGGCTAGTTACAGGTATAGATCTACAATCAATTGCTCACAGATATGCCCTGGCTAGATACAGGTATCGAATCTGGAACTTCAAACTCTTCATGCAGATATGCCCTAGCTAGATTCAGGTATCGAATCTACAATCAACCGCCCACAGATATGCCCTGGCTAGATACAGGTATCGAATCCGGAACTTCAAACTCTTCATGCAGATATGCCCTGGCTAGATACAGGTATCGAATTCACAATCAATCGCTCACAGATATGCCCTGGCTGGATACAGGTATCGAATCTGGAACTTCAAACTCTTCATGCATATATGCCCTGGCTAGATACAGGTATCGAATCCATAATCAATCGCTCACAGATATGCCCTGGCTAGATACAGGTATCGAATCTGGAATTAGTCGTCTACAGATATGCCCTGGCTAGATACAGGTATCAAATCTGGAATTCTTCATGCAGATATACCCTGGCTAGATACAGGTATCGAATCTGGAACTGGTCGTCTATAGATATGCCCTGGCTAGATACAGGTATCGAATCTGGAATTCTTCATACAGATATGCCCTGGCTAGATACAGGTATCGAATCTACAATCAATCGCTCACAGATATGCCCTGGCTAGATACAGGTATCGAATCTGGAACTTCAAACTCTTAATGCAGATATACCCTGGCTAGATACAGGTATCGAATCCACAATCAATCGCTCACAGATATGCCCTGGCTAGATACAGGTATCGAATCTGGAACTGGTCGTCTACAGATATGCCCTAGCTGGATACAGGTATCGAATCTCTAAACTCTTCGTGCAGATATGCCCTGGCTAGATACAGGTATCGAATCTGGAACTGATCGTCTACAGATATGCCCTGGCTGAATACAGGTATCGAATCTCTAAACTCTTCATGCAGATATGCCCTGGCTAGATACAGGTATTGAATCCACAATCAATCGCTCACAGATATGCCCTGGCTAGATACAGGTATCGAATTTGGAACTGGTCGTCTACAGATATGCCATGGCTGGATACAGGTATCGAATCTAGAATTCTTCATGCAGATATGCCCTGGCTAGATACAGGTATCTAACCTACAATCAATCGCTCACAGATATGCCCTGACTAGATACAGGTATCGAATCTGGAACTTCAAACTCTTCATGCAGATATGCCCTGGCTAGATACAGGTGTCGAATCCATAATAAATCGCTCACAGATATGCCCTGGCTAGATTCAGGTATCGAATCTGGAACTTCAAACTCTTCATGCAGATATTCCCTGGCTAGATACAGGTATCGAATTTACAATCAATCTTTCACAGATATGCCCTGGCTAGATATAGGTATCGAATCTGGAACATCAAACTCTTCATGCAGATATGCCCTGGCTAGATACAGGTATCGAATCCACAATCAATCGCTCACAGATATTCCCTGGCTAGATACAGGTATCGAATCTGGAACTGCGGCAGTTGATAGTAATCATCTTTGGATTGACCTTTTTCCTGAAAAGGCAAAACATCAGTAGTATGCAATGTCATGATGTATGAAATGCATGATGTCATGATGTTCAAAAATAAATGAGATAGTGTAGTATGCACTTTATCATGTATGTAAGCAGGATATATAAATTGTGAAATGTTTATGAATGTATTTTTGTCTGGGAAAATAAATCCTTGACGAATGCCGGGAGCTTGTTGAATCCTGGGCCGATGCTGAAGAGTAGAGTTCTTCATTTCCGCTGGGGAGGATGATTGCAAGAATACCGGTAGGAGAAGATGACTCCGTTGGGGAATAAACTTGATGAAGAGATTACTCTATGGGGAATTACTTTGTGGGAAGAGATACTGCACTGAGAATTTGATGATAACTCCGCTGGGGATTCCTGTTGATAAATTTTGTTGAGGGGTTTGATGAACTCCGCTGGGGATAGGAAGAACTTCGCCGAGGACGATCTTTCCGTTGTAATTAGCTGAGGATAACCCAGTTATAAGCTCTGGTGGGGGATAAGCTTCCAGAATCTACTGGGGATAAGCTTCCAGAATCTACTGGGGATAAGCTTCCAGAATCTACTGGGGATAAGCTTCCAGAATCTACTGGGGAGGTTGATTCAACTCTCCCGGGGAAACTTTTGAACTGTACCAGAGAAGTGGCTCCACTGGGGTGTCTGGTATTCCGCCGGGGAACAATCTTATATTAAGACTGCCGGGGATGCTTGCTTTGGAACATCTGTATACTCCGCAGGGGAATATTGAGATCTTCTGGGGATATCCAATTTCCTTAAGGCTGACAGTAGACTAACTCTGCTTGGGGAGAGTATCGCTGACTTGCTAGGGATATTGTGCCTTTTCAGGGCTGACGGGAGACCAACTCTGCTTGGAGAGAGTATGGCTGATTCTTGTCTTACTCTGGGGGGAGTGGAGGTAACTTGGTCATGTTCTTCAACTGAACTTACCTTGGCACCTCGGTGGACAGAGCAACCAGATCGCTTAGACAATTCTTATTGCCCCAGTTTCTGTGGGAGAAGGTACCTGTGGAGGTGCTTGATGACTGCCGATTTACGAATCTTCTTCTGGTAGGCAAGTGACGAGATGACGGAACATAGTCGTATGCTTTGATCCATAATTTTTGCCTGGACCGCCCTTTCGGGTTTTCAGCCCACCAGGGTACCCATTTTTGCCCAAGCCGCCTTTTCAGGTTTTCGACTTGCCGGGTGTACAGATTTTTTTCATTTTCATCCCTTATTTTTGCCCGAACCCTTTTGGTTCGCCGGGAAGCCCTTATTTTTGCCTAGGTGTGTCAACCTAGCGGGTCTTTGATTATGCGCAGTATTTTTTCGACTATGTCCATGCTCTCAGGATATAGGGAGTTGTCACTGTCAGTAGTGTTGTGTTGCCATACTACCAGAAGATGTTTGATCATGCAAGATTCATTGCTGGAATTCATGTCCAATGCCCCAAGTGACTCAGGCGGAGATTTGCCCCAGGATACTTGACCTTTTGAGAGATTCTATGAATCTTGACTGGACTTCCCCAGATGATAGACCATGATCATGCCGTGCCCCTTGGTTGGAAGCGTTTTTTCCACTTGATGTGATCCTTTTTGTTGAGAAGATTTTTGTTCACAAGATATTCGTCGTGCGAATTTCTCTGCTGTTCGAACAAATAGTCATATGTAAACAATATTATTTTAAGAATGCAAAGCTTATGTCTGTCTTGAAGTTTTTGAAAATGCATTTTTCAGTAAACAAGCAAATTTTGTAAAATGTGATGTCAACTCAGTATTTTACAGCAAGCCTTAAGGAGTCAGGATACCTTTCGTAACAGTATGCTTTCGAACTAACCCATGCTTCAGCTAGGACTTTTAAGGGTTATGACGTGGCCTGGTTCACGGTTTAAGAAACAACGGATAAAGGCTCAAATTTTATTTGTACCCACCCGCTCTTCGTGATGTTCTTCGATCCTAAACTCAGCTGATCGTGCGTTAGACCTTGTTTGAGTCTTTGCTCTGATATTCCAATGATGGTTCGGATATTGACAGTTTATTTTGAACAGGCAGTCATTTTCTTTTTTGTTTGTTGAGGGTTTGCAGGACCTCTTTCTTTTTTGATTTTGTTATCCCTGTTTTTTGCCTGAACTGTTTCCTTTTGTGATTATAGTCAGCGGGATGCCCCAGTTTTTGTAAGTCTCCTTCATAGGTTTTGACTTAATAAGCTTTTATTTTGAGAAATAATGACTGCCTGTCCTAATGATTATACGGAACCATCATTGTCTCTTGTTTCGGAAGGACTTCTTTGATGTCATTCATTGTGCACCGGGATCAACTGAGAGAACTACCCTGCCCCAGGTTATGATTAAGGGTTTTAATTTTTGAAAAGAAAAACTCCGACTTCTTTGGCTCAAAGGGGGTTGACTAGGGATTATCTTCCTTATAACTCCACTATTTTAGGATTTGAAACAATGCATGTACCTCATCAGCAGGGTCTGTTCAAAAGCATACTATAAAGATCGTGGTATCGTTTTCGTCATCCTCCCTCAAAAGGCTTAGAATTTTCAATCGAGAGTTGAACATCAAAAAATGAAAGCAGTTTTAAACATAGTGAATACGAATGGATTAATTCAAAACAGACATATGCGATGCATTAATGAAAGTAATAAAGTTTGCTATGACAATAATTGTTTGTATAAGCAAAGAAAAATACAACTTGAAAATTCCAATGAACAAAAAGTCTTCTAGTCTCAGGACTTGTCACTTCAAATGGTGAACCTTGGAGGGATGGTAGAAGAACTCAGCCTGACCACCTTGGGTAAATTCCAATGCTCCTTCATCAATCAGGTCTTGGATCTTATTCTTCAGAGTCCAACAGTCGTCGGTGTCATGTCCTGGACTGTCGGAGTGGTATGCACACCTTTCACTCGGGTTATACCGGAAAGAGGAAGTGTTGGGATTCTTAGGAGGGTCCCTTAGCATTACCAGATTCAGTCTCAACAGGCGTTGTAAAGCTTGAGACGGTGACACGTTGAGCTTGGTGAATTGCCTCCTAGGCTTGTTTGGCTTACTCTGATCAACCTGTTGTTCTTGGCGAGGTCGTTGTTGGACCTGTGAAGTAGTAGCAGCTTGGAGAGGTCTATTCATTGAACCAAACCTTTGACTTCTTGGAGGCTGATTACCAGTTTGGTCCCCATCCTTGACTACTTGCTTCATATTGTCTTGCTGAAGCTGGTTGATCACAGTTCTCAACTCTTCTTGCTCCCGAGCTAAGCCTTGGACAAGGGCCATCTGCCCCAGCATCTGGGTTTTCATTGTATCCACCTCAGCTTGCAGACGTTTCAGCCGTTCGTCCTTATCGTCTTCAGGACTGTTACTGACCAAAGTACCCATGAGGAGTGTTCTCAATTCTTCCTGCCCCTTGGATAGGTTTAGGAGGACTTCCCTGAACTGAGTCTCTTGAGTATGGAACTCCTGGTTGTCTTGTTGGAGAGCCATTGCTGAAATAAACAGCGAGAATATGAGAGACCTGTAAAGGGTAACCTGTTATGCAATGATGTGTATGTATGCATGCAATGTTTTCAAGGATCTCGCGGGGTAAACAAGAAAATTGTTAGAATCTGGTAGCTTGATTGAAGGAACTTCATGTTGTTGAGAGTCCTTCTTCAAGAGTCAAGGCTCACCATATCGAGTGGGTCATAGCCCCTGACTCAAGTCATCATGTTTTGATCTCCGAACAACCTTGGCTAGAGGAAAATAAATCCCCTTTTGCCACTTGCTAGACAGTTGGTTCATCATGACCTGCATCACAAATCTTTGAGATCCTTGAAATGGTTAAGGAAATGCTATGGTATGATGTTATGATGCGTATGATGTTATGTATGTGGATGCAAAGGTGTGAGGTATAAGTAAGCCCTGTAATGAGTCAAGATTAAGGACTGTAAACAAAACCTGCAAGGAACTCATGTGTCAGATAACAAGAATGTGCAAGTAGTTCAAGTTTGAAGGCACACAAGTCACACCAGATAGCCCTTAGAGTTTAGTCCAGCATGAGGTCTAGGTACTACCCTCTTGAAGTTGGTGGGCTCAAAACCTGTCCTATCAAAAGTAACCGGGTTCTAAGGAGCTCAATATCATTGGATTGTTTTCTATGTTCATTGTTTTGATTTAGC
The DNA here is from genome assembly GCA_948472305.1 of Vicia faba. Classification (NCBI taxonomy): domain Eukaryota; kingdom Viridiplantae; phylum Streptophyta; class Magnoliopsida; order Fabales; family Fabaceae; genus Vicia; species Vicia faba. The sequence continues at coordinate 362,433,916 of OX451737.1, read as the reverse complement.
CACTGAACTGGCGATCAAAATATTTCAAGAAAACAACCCTCAATGAGTGTAGTATCGAGTATCTACCAACTTCGGACTGCACCAAAGTCGGTCATCTCACTACCCCTAAAGAGGCCAGGATGGTCAAGTAAGGTTCCTAAGGTCAGTTGATGCTTCACGACACCACGCGGCGGCCCCGTACTCTCCTTGACTTGACTCAAGGGTTACCGGTACTCACCAAAGTTCCACATCAACGTAGCAACTTCTTCAACCGTGTCGGTATACCCCGCACAGTTCCCTCACAGTTTGTTGCTACTTCTAAAAGGTATCCCCCAGATCCGGGTTAGGATCTATGAAACTCCAAGACAAGCCCACAATATTAAAGCAAACAAAGCAAGCAATTGAAAATAAGAGTGGTCTAATCCTAAGGTACACCTCACTTATCAAGTAATATCCCCAGCAGAGTCGCCAGTTCTGTGATCGGTGGAAATAGAACTGACTGTTTTTTTAAGCTGGTTCGTGAAATGTCGCGGAAAGCAAGAGTCTCCACCGTCTTTTATGTTCTCCAACAAGGAAAGGACAAAAGCACAGCAAAATTCCTTTTCGAGATATTTCTCGGTTCGGGAGGTAGATTATAGAAAGGGAAGGTGTTAGCACCCTTTCTATCCGTGGTTATCCACGGGCTCTTAGGTACTTGCTCACTATGTTTTCAAAAATTGTTTGCTTTTCAAGTGTATGTGGGTTTTGAAAAAAGTTTAGTTTGAAAAACTTCTAGGTAACTCTTGTATCAGTCCTCAAGAGTGTATGAAGCGTTTGTTTGAAAACTTTTTGAAAGTGTAGGTGCGAAAAGTGTTTTTGTTTTGAAAGAGAAAGTACCCAGGAGAAATCTACCTACTCTAAGGAATTAGGCTGTGTAAGAGTCCTTTAGACAGTACTATCCCACTATTGAGAAGTAGGTAGCATCGTCGTTGGAGTTATTCGGGTCAATTCGATTATAGGGACATGTGTGGTCACCAAAGCAATAGTAGGACGCCTTAGCGGTAACCCTAATGTCCTAGATCCTTTTTATCTGAGGCAACCGTTCCGAGGCAACTGGATCTTTAGACAGGAGGGCGACCTCTAAAACACCCTATACTTGACGACCACATCGAGGCAACCAAATGAGGCGTACCCTAAGAGTGGCATGTGCACGTGTATCCAGTTTCAGTTTAATTTGTCTTGTACATGTTATTGGTGAGCTACGAGTTTATTTTATTTTTCAGACAAGTCTTGCATGCATAATTAACAGTTAATAATTTGCGGGAAAATAAATTGCGGAAAGTGAATCTACGCTATTACAAGGCGTCGGGTATTTACATCGCCAAAAACATAACCCTTGAAAATAAATGCGAAAAATAAAAAAAAGCGATAAAAGCCCTAATTATCTATTACATTCTCGGAGCAGATACATAAATATCATCAAAATAATAATAATGCGCAAAGGAAATTAAATCGGGAAAAGTCTTTAGGGTTTTGACCCTTTTTGAGAAAAGAATTGAATTTGGTCTTTTTTGCAATTAAATTAAATATTAAACCTAAAACTAATTAATTAATTAATTAATTAAAAGAAAAAGTATTTTTTTATGTTTTTTTAAGTCTTAATGAAAATATTAAAAAAAAATTAAAAGTTGTCAAGACCTAATTCTAATTTATTTTAAGTTATTGAGAAAAAGTTAAAGTTAACCTAATTTAAAAAAGCTAAATTAATTAATTTACATTTATTTACAAAAATAATTAAATTAAGGTGAAATTAATAAATAATAATATTAATAAAAAATATTGTTTTCTGAATTAATTATAAAAATAATTATTTGTTAGTTAAATAATAATAATAGTAATTATTAAAAGAAAAGAAAAAAAATAAAAAATGATAAGAAGTAATAAAACCAGAGGGGTGATGGGCCCAATATGGAGGTATGCTAGCAAATTCAAGCCCATTTGTACATTCAGCCACGTTGGACTTTCTGGATCAGGTGTGCAAGCGTTGACTGGGGATCATGAGGACTATCACCTCCTGGCCATCAGATTGGTGTTAGTGGCCACTTGGCATGATGAAGCGTGAGGTGCATGATGGAATACTCTTGGAAGCCCTGCATGTGAACATGTTGGAAAAAATAATATAGAGCTTTTGGGGGACCTGGGAATCGAACCCAGGTCCCAATGGTTACACACCAATGCTTTGGCCATCTGAGCTGCACGTTTCAATTATTAATAACATATGAAGCAATTATTATATTAGAACATTAGTGCATGTACTGTAACACAAATAAAAACGCGCGCTATTTGAATAAACCAACCAGGAGTCAGCACGTCATCATCGTCTTCCTTTTTCTTGTAACACACAAACAAATAGCGGGGTTTTTTAACCCCGACAACCTGCAATCAGAAAAAATAGCGAATAGAGATATGCTCTATATAAATATTTCGCGACACATCCAATGCATTCGTCTTGTCCTCACGAGTCTAACCATGTATCTCACCAGGCTTAATTTTTCTTATATCACAAAGCCCCAATTTGAGAGCTTGGAAAACCTAAAATCCATCAATGGCGATTTCTGTTTCAGGACACCATAATGCAATTCACCTATACCATTAGCTTCAGAGAGGTTCTAGCAATGCAAAGCACACAAAAAATCTCGTTAATGATGCATGAATTTAGAGTTACGATTCTGAAAAAGATTGACAAACCGTGGGACTGTTCTGGGCGATTCCTATAGCTTTAGCACGTGGTTTTGATTCCAAAAGGTTTCTGAAAGGTCCAGCAATGTGTTTGAATCCTTAAATTGCTTTAAAAGGGCCTGTGAGGGAGAAAACAATTTTGAGCTTTCTTGATTTTTTTTTCAATATTGCATATGGCTTCCTTGCAGAGTTTTCACGTCCACATGAATAGGGTTAGGTTGTGTACATATAGAGGACTGAATTAGGTTAAATCCTTGGGCAAAAGATCCATGGAATTATGATTTGTATATTTGATTTTCAATCATATCCTTTTGCATCTTTTTGATTGAAAAACCTTGCCAAATTGGGAGATCCTTGTCCCCTTGATGTGCACACGAAATCTCCAGCATATGTAGGTCATATTTGCTTCATGAAAAGATTGCAAAACCATATCTTGATATTTTCCTACAATTAAATGAATTAAATGAATTAATAATCAATTAAAAATCCAATTAATTAATAAAAATAAGAAAATAATTCAATTTAATCTCAATGGGTCGTGCATAAGCCTTGGAAAATGTTTCAAGAAGAAATTTGAGGCCCATTAGCAAAAATGATGTGTTTTGAGCAAAGTTGACTTTTGCAAATTCACAAAAATTTCCCAACTTCTCCAATGCATATCTTGCTCAATTTCATCATATGAACATGTTCTTGGACATTTTGGAAAGGTCTTGAAGTCCTCTAACCAATGCCTTTGGTCCCATGTCATTTGGATTTATCAATCTCAAGTTATGGTCTTTGACTTAAAATGCATTTTTGTTGACTTTTGAAATTGACCTATAATGTAGAAATTGATAACTTTTTGTGAGAGCATTTATAGGACTTGGAATGTGAAGATGAATTGTAGGAAATGTCATCCCCTTCAAAATGAGAATTGGATGGGATTTTTCTGATGAACTATGAAAAAGTTATGCCCTGGTCAAGATACAGTTGACTTTTCTGCTGTCCAAAAATAGTAACTTTTGCATCTTTGATGATTTTTGAGCCATGCTTGTGGAATAATGATCAAGACTTGATCAAATGATGATTGTGAGCTCAAAATAAGATGTTGACCAAATTTTTTGACTTTTGACTGTAAAATGACCATTTTGCCCCTGTAGTTGATTGTGAAGCAAATGGGACTTTTTGACTGTGCAATTTGACCCTGTGAGTCTTGAGACTTGATATGTAGATGCTTGTCAATGTATATGAGCCTATGAGACTTGATTGGACCATTGAAAATCCCAAATTTATTGAAGGAACTAAAACCCTAATTTCAGCTGGCTTGGGAGGCAGGTGGACTGTGCAACCTTTGATAAATCTTGAACCATTTGAGGATGATTCTTGATAAATCTTGGAGAATATGGGAGGGAAAATTTTGGGGTACAACAGGCATGATTGACCAGATCTTCAGAGTTACTGAAGGCCATAGCAGAATTGTGACCCATGGAATCCGGAATGGATGGGTACCTGCATTGGTGAGTGTGGGTGGGTGTAAGGGATAGCCACCTTTAAACAAATGAAATGTAAAAAGAAAGACAATGAACACAAAAGTTTATATGTGAAAACATCCATGATTCATTAAAAATGGCATATGAAGATGAAAAATCAAGCCCTTACAAATGGACCTATGTACCTCGGGTAAGGCACAAGGTTAAAAGTGTACGAATTGTTTAGGAATTATTACAAACCAACAGAAAATGTTAGAAAGATAAATTACTGATTGATGAAAGTAATGGGAACAAAATCCTTTTCCTTCTAATTGCATAGTCCTCCTTCAACGGTCGGTAAAATCTATTCTTCAAAGTTGCTCTCATCTTCACCATCCTCCAAAGCATGAACTCCATGATGAGTGATCTTCAATGGTGGCCCTCCAGCCCGGGAGCGGCGCATAGCCTTTTGAGCAGAAGCAGTGAAACCCAAGCCGAACTTATCTGTCTTGTAAGGAAAATCTGGCAGCTGACCCCATACTGTGCTTCCTCCTTCCTTAATCACAACCTTTGCATCTTTAAGGGATGACATCCGGGACACAGATTTGGTAATGACGGGTACAGAAGGAACTGCTGCAACTTCCTGAGCTACCTCCTCAAAATGATGAAAGGGGGTTTCGATGAATTCACCATCCAATTCCATATAGAGGAAAGAATTAAGATGGCTTATTATGTATTCCTCCTCACCGTGAATTGTCACAATTTTCTCCTGGTGCAGAGTTGAAGTAACGGCTCCAGCATGATGAATCCATGGTCTTCCTAACAAGAACGAGTAGGAGGGACGGATGTCCATGACATAGAATATGGAATTGAAAGTTTATGTTCCCACCTTAATCGGGATGTCCACCTCCTCGTGGACCATCCGCTTAGAACCATCAAAGGCCCTGACAATGATGTTGTTGGGCTTCAAAGTTAAACCTTCACAGTCCAATATATTCAATGCTTTCTTTAGAAAGACATTTAAGGACGACCCGGTATTAACCAGAATGTGAGCTAAAGTAATCCCTCTGCATTCCATCGAGACATGCAGCGCGTCATTATGCTTTCTCCCCTTAGATGTTAAATCGGCATCGGAGAAGCCAAGACCGTTGTCAGCTGTTAGGCTAGCTACACACTCCTGGAACTGGTCCACGGAGGTTTCCTGAAGCACGTGGGCCGTTTTCAAGAATTTGATCAAAGCCTTGGCATGAGCTTCGGAACAGAGCAACAGGGCCATCATATAGATTTTTGAAGGGGTTTGCCCCAATTGATCTACGACATCATAGTCGCTTTTCTTAATTATTTTTAAAATCTCCTCCATTTACTTTTGAGTGGTCTCGGGGATGACCAAAGGCTGAGCCCTCGTCCTGACGGGCGCTTCTTGGATCCCTTTACCTTTATCAGCAGCAACAGCAAAGGGTACAACTATGGGAGTAACAATTTCTTCAATCACTGGAGTTCGCACGAATATGTTGATCGGCACAGGAGTAACCTTAGGAACACTTGAGGGTCCGAAGATTGCCCTTGGGGGAGCAATCTCCGGAGATAAAATTCTTCCGCTGCGGGTGATTTTACTCGTCCCAACAATATTTCCTATGTCAGGAGTCTCTTCATCGGAACTTTCTTCAACTGATTCAATCTTCTTAACACCATGGTAGAAGATCTCTCCTCCATAATTCCACGGTATTGTTTTGTTGGACTTGTATGGGATAGGCCCCGGCATAGTTATCTTCAGAGGTACAATCTTTGGATCGGATGTAATCTTAACAGGTCTTTTGGAGACCTTGGAAAGATTGGTGGAAATGGTAATTATAGCAACATCGTTGACAGGAGTTGGAGTAACAAGAGTTTTCTCAAAGAGGATTTCTTGATTATCCATTAGGCGTTGGATGCCTAACTTCAACAACAGACAGACGGATTGTAACGACAAAGAAAGGTAGCAATCTTTTTCACAGCCCGGGAAAATCCAGGCTTTCAATAGATTCATCTTGATTATTGGTAATGGAGTCATTAAGTCATCAACAGTAGCAACATAAATATTCTCTTCAACAACATGGACATTGTGACCATGTTTTGGCATTGGAGCGGATATCACATTAGGCTTTTCAGGGGCGTCGAATTCCACCTCTTTGGCATCTATCAAATCCTGGATCTTATTTTTGAGAGCCCAACAATTGTTGGTGTCATGCACCAGGCTATCTGAATGATAAGCACACTTCGCATTTGAATGGTAGTAGGGAGAAGATGTATTCAGATTCTTCGGCGCCTCTTTCAAGCTTGCAAGGTTTAACTTCAACAGATGAGGGAGAACCTGAGCAGGTGTCATATTGATCCGGGTGAATTGATGTGCAGGCCTTTCCACCCTTGCTTGGTTGGTTCTGGGTTGACTGTTTCGAGGCTGATCAACTGCAGACTTTTGAATCATTACAGCCCCCACCGCTGGTCGGCGCTCAACTCTTCCTTGACTTCTATGGGAGTAAACAGTTGAGACTTCTTTCTTGGCTGGAAAGGTCTTCTTGATAGCAGCGGAAGCATATGCCTCCTTTTGAATTTTACCGCTCTTAATTTCAGCTTCAACTCTTTCACTAGTCAGAATTAACTCAGTGAACCCCGCAGACGAACTCCCGATCAAGTGATTAAAGAATGGACCTGACAGGGTCCCAAAAAAAATATCCACAAGCTCTCTCTCAGACAATGGTGGCTGCACCCTTCCAGCCAAGTCCCTCCATTTCTGGGCATACTCCTTAAATCCTTCATTGGAGACCATGCCCATACTCTGTAATTAAGTACGAGAAGGGGCTAAGTCTGCATTATATTGATATTGTTTGTAGAAGGCAGCCGCCAAATCCTCCCAATTGTGCACATCAGATCTCTCAAGCTGGTAGAACCAATCTAATTGCGTACCCGACAAACTATCTTGAAAAAAATGGACCCACAGATCCTTATCAGAAGAATGAGGTTGGATTTTTCTGACGTAAGACCGTAGGTGCATCTTTGGACAAGACAAACCATCGTATTTAGCAAATGTAGGCACTTTGAACTTAGGGGGAATCACAATCCCAGCCACCAACCCTAGCTCATCAAAATCCAATCCAGGCACTCTTTGTACCTCCATAGCTGCCAAACGCTCTTCCAGGTTCTTGTACTTGTCGTCTGCAGGAGGGTACTGCTGCTCAGAGTAGTCTTCATCCTCTTCTTCTTCTTCTTCCTCAGACTCGGAGGGCACTGTAGCTCCCTTTCCCTTTCCTACCCCTTCATCAGATGTTGAGGGGAAATCCAGGACCCTTCTAGCTTGGTTCTCAAATCTTCTTCCCATAGTAGCCACACCAACTCTCTTCTTTTTCTTTTTCTCATTTTCCCTTTCCTTTTCTAGCAGTGCTTTAAGATCCTCTTGACCCTTTTCCAAGGTCATGAGTAGTTGTTGGAACTGTGAATTCTGCGCTTGTAGGTCTTTGACCGTTTGCTCTATATCCATCTTGCTGAAATAAACAACAGAGAGATAAGGAAACCTGGTGTGAAGACCTGTTTATGCATATGATGAATGAAATGTATTCATGTAATGCATTCAAGGATTCGGAAATTCCACTTTGTTGTAAACAAAAAGAACACATGTCATATTAATAAGATAGAATCTGTCAGTACATAAATGCCCCATGGGCAAAATAATACAAAACTCTAAGGTAAAAAGACGTTGCGCATCCTCTTCGGTGTGATGTAGGTGTTGAGAGTCTTCTCTTCGTGGAGTCGACGAGTAAGTTCCAAAACCTTCTTCTCACTGGCGTAGAAGTTAGCTTCAAAAGTGTTCCGCCCTTCCTTGATCTGTATCCAACTCTTTTGCAAATCTTTAAGTGATGTTGGCATGTCAGGATGTAGGAGGGTGTATGGAACCTCTCCTTCCATAACAGGCTCTTTGATCACCGGGAGAATGTAGGGAGGGGTAAGGCATCATAAGACTCTGGGCGCAGGTTCGTACCTATTTGAGGTAAGGCTCAAGGGGGGTGGAATTCTTGTGTCCCAGTGTCTTACTGTCCACCTTGTTGGGCATCCTCCAAGCTCGGATAAACTTTTGTCGAAGTCAAAAACCAAGTCTGGAATCAGCATGTCATGAGGGTCATCCCTTCGGGCATACCCAAATTGCCTGAAAGCCAAGCAGGGGTTGGAGGTAATGCCTCCCCTAATTCCAAGTAACGGGACATTAGGGAATTCCCCATAATGATCAATGATGATGACATTTTCTCTGGACCGAGAACACCAATGAACATCAGAATGTGTAAGAGTCATTAACCATTGTGACCACCTCAAGCCTTGCTCATTCTTCAAGACTGACTGGGGAAGGTGAGAAATAAACCACCTTTCTAGAAGATGAGTACAACACATGAGAACATATCTTTTACTCATTTTTCGTGTGTGAAATGAGTGGAGGATGTCCCCGAGCAATGTAGGCACATGATTCCGAGATATGAAAATCTTGACAGCATTCACATCTATAAGCTTGTCAGGGTTTGGGAACAAGACCAATCCATAGATGAGAAGTGCTAAAATCTCCTCAAAAGCTTGCAGATATAGAGAATTCCAGCAGTCTTGTGCCTTCTCAAACAGAAACTTTACCGAGAAACCCTTGACACCACTCTTGGTTTCCCAATGACCTTTGATATCAGATGGTTGCAAGTGTAAGGCTTGAGCAACATCTTCAGGCTTTGGCTCTCTTTCTGTACCGTTGTAGGGTAGTTGATGGAGAATATGAATCCTCAGGAGTTGAGAAAATTCCTCCAAAGTAGGCACTAGTTGGTAATCAGGAAATGTGAAGCAGTGGTGTAGGGGGTCAAAGAACTGGAAGAGAACTTTCACCATGTCTTCTTCAATGTTGGAGTTGACCAAGTTGAGAAGTCTACCATGTCTTTCAGTGAAGGGAGAATTCTCTGGAATCTTGGAAGCAAGCTCCTTGAGTTGAGGAGGGATTCTCACAAGGTTGACCTGAATAGTTTTTCTGCGGAGTGAATTCATTACCTATAAAACAGGAACAAAGATGAAGATCCAAACCCTTGAAATGGTTAGTGGATGCATATGATGTCTGATGCGGTGGGAAAGAACTGATTGTTTTTTGGTGTGCTGGTTTGCGTTTTGCGTTTGTTTTTGCAAAATGTCATGGTAAGCAAGAGTCACCACCGTCTTTTATTTTATCCAACAAGGAAAGGAAAAAAGCACAGAAAAATTCCTTTTTCGAGATATTTCTCGGGTTCGGGGGGTAGATTATAGAAAGGGAAGGTATTGGCACCCTTTCTATCCGTGGTTATCCACGGGCTCTTAGGTACTTGCTCATATTGTTTTCAAAATTGCTTTTCTTTGTGTTTGTAGGTTTGAAAAAGTTTTTGTTTGAAAACTTCGATTTAACTCTTGCTTCTGTCCTAAAGAGTGTACGAAGTGTTTTTGAAAACTTTGTTCGAAAAGTGTAAGTGTGAGAAGTTTTTTTTTTTGAAAGGGCAAGTATCTAAGAACCATCTACCTACTCGAAAAAGGAATCTTTCTATGCTATCTTCCTTTAGACAATGCTATCATACTATTGATGAGTAGGTAGCACCGTCGTTGGAGTTTAAGGGTCAATTCAAATTTAGGGACTTACGGTCACCAAAGCAATGTTAGGATGCCTTGGCGGTAACCCTAATGTCTTAGATCATTTGTTTTGAGGCAACAATATTCGAGGCAACCGTTTCGAGGCAACTATGATCTTTGAACAAGAGGGCGACCTCTAAAACTACCTATACTCAATGACCGCGTACGAAGGCAACCAAGTGGGGTGTACCCTAAGAGTGTGCATGTGCGAGTGTGTCATTTTCAGTTAATTTTATCTTTGTACATGTTAATGGTTATCTAAGTTGATTTTAGGTTAAACATTCATTCTTGTCATGCATTCCTATTATCAAACATCTAACAGTTATATTTTGCGGAAAATAAATTGCGAAAATTAAATTACAAGGCATCGGGTATTTACATCGCCAAAGACAAACCCTTTGTAAAAATAAATAAAGCGATTAAAAATAAATAAAGGTCCTATTAGCTATTACAAACCGGGAACAAGTACAATATTGAATAAATAGATCGCGTGCGGGAAATTAAATCGAGCGCAAAGTTCTAGGGTTTTGACCCTTTTTATTAAAGAAAAGACATTTTTTTGTTGTTTTTTATTTTAAGAAAGAAGTTAATCTAAATTAATTACTAAACTAAATTAAATTAATTAATTAAATGAAAAAAGTTATTTTTGGATTTTTTGGTATTTTAAGAAAGAAATAAAAATTAATTGAATTAGTAAAAACCTAATTAAGTCTAGTTAATTTTACTTATTTACAAAAATAGTTTAGAGTTATTCTAATTAATAACTAAATTAATTTATTAGCATTTATTAATGAAAATAAAAATTAAAGTTTGATTAAATATGAAAAATATTTTTGTGATTTAATTTTAAAGAAAAGAATTTTTTTAGTTGGTTAGTTAATTAAATAAAACAATAAAAAACAATTAATAAAACTAAATAAATAAATATAAGAGAAAAGGGTTTGGGCCTGATTTTGGTGGTGGAGGTAGCAATTTGAAGCCCAATTGAGTTGGCCCCTTGTTGACTTTCCTGATTCAGTGTGTGTGCGCTGACTTTGTCTATGATAGGCCTCCAGATCATGGCCACCAGATTTGGCCTTTGGCCATCTGGCCATTGGATGATTGAGAGACTATGGTGGGCTGCACGCTTGGACTATGCACATGATCACCTGAAAGAAAAAATTAACAAAGAAAGTGGGGGACCTGGGATTTGAACCCAGGTCCTGAAAGTGATATGCTTGCACGCTTGCCACTGCACTGCTTTGATTCTATTGTTAGTAAAATACAAAGAAATTATAATATAAACAAAACAAATTATATGCCAGAAAATAAAAATGCGTGAAAATTAATTTGAATTGGCCAATGGGAGAACGACAGCTCGTCGTCTTCTACCTCCAAATCCTACAAATATTACCTGCGGATTTGGATCCGCAGCTAAATACGCAAGCTTGCTCTAAAATCTTCCCTAGGCCACATAAATCAATTCCAAAAACATGGTTGAGTTCGTCTTGGCTTCCTGATTAACATTATGTCCTTCTTGAGTCCTGATTTTTCCTGAAAAAGAAAGCCCTAAAAATAAACACACAACCCTAGTGTTGTACCCCAAAATTTTCCCTCCCATATTCTTCAAAGTTTTGACAAGCATCATCTCAATTTGCTCAAGTTTACTCAAGGGTTGCACAGTCAAACCATCCTCTTAAGCCAGTCAAAATTAGGGTTTTGGTTCTTGCAAGGAAGTTGAGGTTTTCAATGGCTCAATCAAGTCCCACATGCCTATAAACATTGTCAAGCATCTACATGCCAAGTTTCAAGGCTCACAAGGTCAAGTTGCACAGTCAAAAACCCTAATTGCTTCACAATCAACTGTAGGGGTAAAATGGTCATTTGGCAGTAAAAGGTCAAAAAATTTGGTCAACATCTTATTTTGAAGCCACAATCATCATTTTATCAAGTCTTGATCATGATTCCACAAGCATGGCTCAAAAATCATCAAGATGCAAAAGTTTCCATTTTTGGAAAGTTGAAGAGTCAACTGTAACTTGACCAAGGCATAACTTTTTCATGGATCATCAGAAAAATACCATCCAATGCTCATTTTGAAGGGGAGGACATTTCCTACAACTCATCTTCACATTCCAAGTCCAAGAAATTCTCTCACAAAAAGTTATCAATTTCAACATTATAGGTCATTTTCAAAAGTCAACAAAAAGGCATTTTAAGTCAAAGACCATAACTTGAGATTGGTAAATAAAAATGACATGGGACCAAAGGCATTGGTTAGAGGACTTCAAGACCTTTCCAAAATGTCCAAGAACATGTTCATATGATCAAAATTGAGCAAGATATGCATTGGAGAAGTTGGGAAATTTTTGTGAAATGGCAAAAGTCAACTGTCCTTGAAACTTCAATTTTTGACAAAACGGCCCACTTTCTTCCACTTAATTCAACCTTGTCATGCCACCCACGTGTCCCATGATTAATTTCAAGACCAAACATTTATTTTTTCATTTTTATTTAATTTTTATGGATTTAATTCATTTTAATCCATAATAATTCAAATAAAATTAAAAAAATTAATTGAATGGAATCTTGTGGTTTGAATAACTTTCATACAGCATATGCCAACTACCAAATTCGTGTCAAGGCTATTTTGAGCACAAAATCATGGTTTTGAACCAAGCTTGGAAAGTCCTTTAATGGTGTTAAAGCAAAATCCAAAAACTTAATTGCAATGGATCCCAAGCTCATAATGTGACCTAAATTCATTGAGACATACATAAGCAAGCCTTGCATACCTGATTCACGACCTAAGCATCCCTGAAACGGCCAAACCAATATTGAAAAATCAAGCAAAAAAGCCAAAACTGTTTTCAATCCTCCAGCCCCTTTCACAGCAATTTAGAGATTCAAACATATTCCTAACACACTCAGGAACCTATTGCAATCACAAACAAGCCATAAACTTCAAGGAAACGCCCATAACAAGTCACACGGTTTAGTTTCTTGTCCATAATCGAAACTCAAAATATATGCATCATTCATATGATTTTTTGTTATTTTTGTGTTGCTTGAACCCACAGGAATCTTTTGGCATAAGTCAATTGCATTGAAACACATAGAATCCGAAACCACCATTGATGAAACCTAGGTTTTCAAAGCTTCCAATTTGGGGGTTTACAGCATAGGTAAAATCAGGACTAATGGCGCCTATGGTTGAATTCGTCAGGATGAGACGAACACATTGATACCCTCGCGCCCTTTTTATATGTGCTACACGTCTAATCGCTATTATTGGTAGTTCCATGTTGTGGGGGTTAAAAACCCCCGCTATCTGACTTTTGTTTCGCAGGTTTCATGAAGAAGACGGTGAGCTGGCAATACCCCATTAGAACATTCAAACACGCGCGCCTTTTTTTTTGTTTCAACATTTGATTTGTTTTTTCTTATATTATATTTATTGCATATTATATTAACAAGATGCAGCGTTTGGTGTAGTGGAGGATGACGTGTCTGGCAATCAATGGGACCTGGGTTCGATTCCCAGGTCCCTCAAACCTTGTTTCATATTTTTTCAAACATATTCCTATGCAGGCTAGTCAATGTACTCCACCATGAACCTCACAAATCCACGCGCCAAGTGGCCAGTCCCACAGATCTGAAGGCCAAGAAATGAAGGAACACCATGCTCCCCAATCAAGCCAGCGTGGACAATTCCAAAAGTCAAACAGGCTTTAATGCTATTGGGCCAAATTCCAGATCCACCTCCATTTTTGTTCAGCATCCTTGGTTTACTTTTTTTCATTTTTCTTTTTTCCTTTTTATTTTCTTTAGTAATTATTCTTAGTATTATTTAATTAATTAGCATAATTAACATTTTTACAAATAAAAATTCAGAAAAAACCAAAAAAAAAACATTTTATTATTTATTAACTTATTTTGTAAATAAATGTGAATTAAATTAAATTAGTTTAATTAATTAACTTTAATACTTTTTTACAATAAATAAAAACAATTTAGAATTAGGTTTTTGCTAACTTTTAATTTCTATTTATTTTCTCTTTATTTTCATTAAAAACATCAAAAACACAAAAACATTTTTTTTCTTTAATTAAATAATTAATTAGTTAATTAGGTTTAATGTTTAATTTAATTCTAAAAAGGGTCAAAGCCCTAAGACGTTCCCGATTCAATCTTCTTTCGCGCTTTAATTTCTTTTGATTACATTTATGTATCTGTACAGAGTATGTAATAGTTAACTAGGATTTTATCGCCTTATTTAAATTCTCACACTTTATTTTTCAAAACGGGTTTTTGTTTTTGGCGATGTATAGACCCGCGCCTTGTAATAGCTAGATTTACATTTCCGCAATTTATTTTCCGCACTCCTAACTGTTAATTATGCATGAAAGAATGTATGAATAATAAAATCAATCCGTAGCTCACAAATAACATGTACAAGATAACCTTAACTGAAAAACAACACACAAAGCACATGCCACTCCTAGGGTACGCCTCACTGGTTGCCTCGAACGTGGTCATCAAGTATAGGACGTCTTAGAGGTCGCCCTCCTGTCCAAAGATCCAGTTGCCTCGAAACGGTTGCCTCAGATAAAAAAGGATCTAGGACATTAGGGTTACCGCTAAGGTGTCCTACTATTGCTTCGGTGACCACACATGTCCCTTAATCGAATTGACCCGAACACCTCCAACGATGGTGCTACCTACCTCTCAATGGTGGGATAGCATTATCTAAAGGACTCTTACACAGCCTAATTCCTTAGAGTAGGTAGATTTCTCTTAAGTACTTGCTCTTTTCAAAACAAACAAAACAACTTTTCGCACCCACACTTTCAAAAGTTTTCAAACAAATTTTTCTCACACTCTTGAGGATAGATACAAGAGTTACTTAGAAATTTTTCAAACGAAACTTTTTCAAAAACCCACACACACTTGAAAGGCAAACAAATTTTGAAAACATAAGAGCAAGTACCTAAGAGCCCGTGGATAACCACGGATAGAAAGGGTGCTAACACCTTCCCTTTCTATAAATCTACCTCCCAAACCGAGAAACATTCTCAAAGAAGGAATTTTGCTGTGCTTTTGTCCTTTCCATGTTGGAGAACATAAAAGACGGTGGCGACTCTTGCTTACCGCGACATTTCGCGAACCAGCTAAAAAACAGTCAGTTCTATTTCCACCGATCACACCTAGCTATGGTGTTTTGGGGTTACAGCGCCTATAAACCAAATTGAATAATGCCAAAAGTTTACAAATGTCATGAGGGTTAAGAATATGCAAGCAATTTGTTCAAATGATGCAAGAATAATGAATCACGAATTCAAGAACCAAGGTGATTTTCGTGATACTTACAGTGCTTTATGGTATGTGATAATGCTTGCTCTTGATCCAGGAAGGTTGAGTGAACACCCAGGAAGCGATTGGGATAGCTTTTGGCTTCTGAAAACGCCTCTTGTTATGATCTGAAATTCAAGCTTTTTACCACTTTTTCAAACTTTTGTTCTGCCTCCTCTTGCAGCCTCCAACCATTATTTTCGTGCCTCTTCCTTCTTTATGTAATGTATATTGCATTAGGGTAAGAAACTTGGTACAAATCTCTCCATATCAATGCTCATGAATTGGATTTGATTCCACCATTACAACCTTCCAAATTTGGCCTAAATCATATCTTCTCGTAACCAATGCACTTGATGCGAATTTGACTCACATAATAGTTGTATTCAAAGCCTAAATCAACCAAAAAATCATGAGTTATAAATACTTTTGATTTTATATGATTTTATTTGATTTAAAGTGAATAAATTCAATTAAAAATCAAATTAAATAATAAAAATAAGATATGGGCTCATGGCTGAAGCTAGGACACGTGGGCAATGATTCAAGCGCAAATCAAGTGAAAAAGAATGGGCCCATTTGACAAAATTTGGAGTTTTGGGGATAGTTGACTTTTGGCAATTTTGCAAAAATGCCCAACTTCAACAATGCATAACTTCTTCAATTTTGAACTTTTGGAAGTGTTCTTGGACTTTTTAGAAATCTTGAGATGTCCTCTAACCAACCCTTTTGGTCTAATCTCAATTTGATATCCCATGCTCAAGTTATAAGTTTTGACAAAAAAGGTGTCTTTGTTGACTTTCAAAAATGACCTATAATGTCCAAATTTATAACTTCTTGTGAGTGCATTTTCTGATCTTGGGGTATGAAGATGGATTGTAGGAAATTTCATCCTCTTCAAAATGAGCTTTGGATGGGTCATTTATCATAAAGTATGATAAAGTTATGCTTGGTCAAAGTTGAGTTGACTTTTCCTACAAAACCCTAATTTAGCAACTTTTGAGTCTTGATGAATTTTGAGCAATCCTTGATGAATCATGATCAACCCTTGATCAAATGATGAAATATCCTTCTAAATGAGAATGTTGACAAAAAAATTTGAAGTTTGACTGTATTTGGGTCACAGTTGACTTTTGCCCTAACACAGTCGATTTTTGGACCTTTGAGCAATTAACTGAGCAAACTTCCTCTGCAAGGCTTGAAATTTGAAATGGATGACCTTGAGGACATATTAGGACATTGGGGAGAACTTTATGTCATTTGGACTCAAGGATCTTAATGCAACACAAAACCCTAATTTGGGATTGACTGCCTTAGGAGATAGCTTGTCTGTCCAACTCTTGAGCAACCTTGAGCCACTTGGAGATTTTTCTTGCAATGTTTTGAGAAATATGAGAGGGAAAATTTTGGGGTACAACAGCTTCCCCTGTTCAATCTTCTTAAATCTGAGGATGTAGATTGGTTTTCGTGCCTTTCGTGATCCGAAGGTGGAAGATGATTGAAAACTAGAGTGCCCAGAAATTTGCACTCGCATGAAGTGGTATCAGCCTGGTGATGTCGGGAATGGGATTACATATGCCATTCGGAGATTGTTGATGGAGTATGGGCTTAAAGATGCCATTTGTAAGAGTGTAGATCGCATAAGAGATTCCTTAGCGAGAACTTGCATATCTGTTTTTGTAGAAGATTCCGCTGAGGAAGTCTAACTTTTGTTGAGATTTAAGAACTTGTCCATAATTCAACTGGGGGAAACATATTCATCAAGATCTAGGAACTGTATGGTCTTCAACGGAGTATAATTCTGTTGAGATTGTAGAACTCGTCCATACTTTGATGAGGAAAACATCTTCATCAAGATCTAGGAACTGTCTGGTCTTCAACGTAGTATACCGTTGAGATTGTAGAACTCGTCCACACTATGACGGAGGAAAACATCTTCATCAAGATCTAGGAACTGTCTGGTCTTCAACGTAGTATACCGTTGAGATTGTAGAACTCGTCCACACTATGACGGAGGAAAATTATCGATATTTAGAACCTTATCTGAAATTCAACCGAGGATAATTCAGTTGAGATTTAAGAACCGGTCAGGTCTTCGATTGAGGGAAGCATCTTCATCAAGATCTAGGAACTCTCTGGTCTTCAACGTAGTATACTGTTGAGATTATAGAACTCGTCCATACTATGACGGAGGAAAACATCTTCATCAAGATCTAGGAACTGTCTGGTCTCCAACGTAGTATACCGTTGAGATTGTAGAACTCGCCCACACCATGACAGAGGAAAACATCTTCATCAAGATCTAGGAACTATCTGGTCTTCAACGTAGTATACCGTCGAGATTGTAGAACTCATCCACACTATGACGGAGGAAAACATCTTCATCAAGATCTAGGAACTGTCTGGTCTTCAACGTAGTATACCGTTGAGATTGTAGAACTCGTCCACACTATGACGGAGGAAAACATCTTCATCAAGATCTAGGAACTGTCTGGTCTTCAACGTAGTATACCGTTGAGATTGTAGAACTCGTCCACACTATGACGGAGGAAAACATCTTCATCAATATCTAGGAACTATCTGGTCTTCAACGTAGTATACCATTTAGATTTTAGAACTCGTCCATACTATGACGGAGGGAAACATCTTCATCAAGATCTAGGAACTGTCTGGTCTTCAACGTAGTATACCGTTGAGATTGTAGAACTCGTCCACACTATGACGGAGGAAAACATCTTCATCAAGATCTAGGAACTGTCTGGTCTTCAACGTAGTATACCGTTGACATTGTAGAACTCGTCCACACTATGACGGAGGAAACATATTCATCAAGATCTAGGAATTGTCTAGTCTTCAACGTAGTATACCGTTGAGATTGTAGAACTCGTCCACACTATGACGGAGGGAAACATCTTCATCAAGATCTAGGAACTGTCTGGTCTTTAACATAGTATACCGTTGAGATTGTAGAACTCGTCCACACTATGACGGAGGAAAAAATCTTCATCAAGATCTAGGAACTGTCTGGTCTTCAACGTAGTATACCGTTGAGATTGTAGAACTCGTCCACACTATGACGGAGGAAAACATCTTCATCAAGATCTAGGAACTGTCTGGTCTTCAACATAGTATACCGTTGAGATTATAGAACTCGTCCACACTATGATGGAGGAAAATATCGTCATCAAGATCTAGGAACTGTCTGGTCTTCAACGTAGTATACCGTTGAGATTGTAGAACTCGTCCACACTATGACGGAGGAAACATCTTCATCAAGATCTAGGAACTGTCTGTTCTTCAACATAGTATACCGTTGAGATTGTAGAACTCGTCCACACTATGACGGAGGAAAATTGTCGAGATTAAGAACCTTATCTGAAATTCAACCGAGGATAATTCAGTTGAGATTTAAGAACCGGTCAGGTCTTCGACATAGCTGAGAACTTTTAACTATATCTCTCCTGAAAAGTAAAGGTCAGTCGTATGCAATGCATGATATATATCAAGCAATGATGTTCTCAAAATAAATGAGATTGTGTTATATGATGCTTATATGCATGTATCATGATGTATGAGAATGTAATGCTTTAGCTGGGGAAAATAAATCCTGGATAGCTGCTGGAGAATAGAGTTGAATTCTTCGTTTCTGCTGGGGATGGCGAACGAAGGTGATTACGAGAATAAACCTGCAGGAGAGGATAACTCCGTGGGGGAATAAACTGATGAGGAGATTACTCTGTGGGGAAGAGATGCTCTGCTGAGGATTCCACTGATAAATTTTGTTGGGGACGAATTACCGTTGCTGGTGATACTGAATCCTGCTGGGGATTGAATTCCTGTTTGTGAAAGGAAAGAACTTCGTTGGGGATGATCTTTCAGTTGCGACTTCACTGTGGATAACCTTTTAGACTCTAATGGGGATAATCCTTTGAGCTTTTCTGGGGACAATCTTCCTTTGAACTCGGCTGGGGATATTTATTTTTATACTCCGTCGGGGACGAACTTCTGGAGTCTACTAGGTATGATTCTTCAACTCCATTGGGGAAGCTTTTTTAGATTGCGCTGGGAAAATTTTAACTCCACTGGGGATATCTTGTATTCTGCCGGGGAATATTCTTATACTCCACTGGGGAATATTGAGACTGCCGGGGATATTAAGCCTTTTCAGTGTTGATGGTAGGTAAACTCTGCTTGGGGAGAATATTACTGACTCATTCACAGTTGCAAGCCTCAGCTGGGGAGAGATATCTTTACTGTCTTACTCTGCAGGGAGTGAATGTTACTGGGACGTGTGTTAAGGATGTGACGATGGCTTGCATCGAGACTTTTTTGCCCCTGTTTCTGCGGGAGAAGGTGCCTACAGAGGCCCTGTGGACCGAGTATTATCCCCACCTATGAGGTGCTTGGTATCTTTCGGTCAAAATGACAAGTCTTCTTCTGGTAGGCCAGTGACGAGATGACGAGACATAGTCGTATGCTTTGATCCCTAATTTTTGCCTGGACCGCCTGTGATCGGTGGATCTGGAACTGACTGTTTAATGCTGGATCGCGAAATGTCGCGGAAGCAAGAGTCGCCACCGTCTTTTATTTTCTCCAACACGGACAGGACAAAAGCACAGCAAAATTCCTTATGAGATAATTTCTCGGTTCGGGAGGTAGATTTATAGAAAGGGAAGGTGTTAGCACCCTTTCTATCCATGGTTATCCATGGGCTCTTAGATACTTGCTCATTGTGTTTTCAAAAGGTTTGCTTTTCAATTGTGAGTGAGTTTGAAAAAGTTTCGTTTAAAGATTTCATAATGACTCTTGTATCAGTCCTCAAGAGTGTTTGAAAAATTGTTTTGAAAGCTTTTTTGAAAGTGTCGGTGTGAAAAGAGTTTTGATTTGTTTTTTGAAATAGAGCAAGTATCTACGAGTCATCCACCTACCCTAAGGAATTAGGCTGTGTAAATGTCCTTAAGGTAGTGCCATCCCACCATTGAGAGGTAGGTAGCACCACCGTTGGAGGTGTTCGGGTCAATTCGTTTGTAGGGACAGTGTGGTCACCAGGGCAACAGTAGGACACCTTAGAAGCTACCCTTATGCCATTGATCCTTTTTTATTTCGAGGCAACCGTTTCGAGGCAACTGGATCATGTCATGGACATAAGGACTTACTAAAACGTCCTATACTCGACGACCACGTTTCGAAGGCAAGGCAACAGTGAGGCGTACCCTAGAAGTGGTGTGTGAATTTGTGTGTTATTTTCATGTTATGTTTTATCTTGTACATGTATCATGATGATCTACGCTTGTTTTTAATTTAGGCCATACATTCTTTCATGCAAAGTTTAGAATTTAAAAGTGCGGAAAGTAAAATCCTACGCTATTACAAGGCGCGGGTCTATACATCGCCAAAATACAAAGACCCGTTTGGTAAAAATGCGGAAAGTAAAACCTAGTTACTATTACATGGCTTGAGCAGTTACATAACATTCACAAGAAAATAAAATAACGTGCGAAAAGAATAAAAATAGAACGTTCGAGGGCGTTGGACCCTTTTGAAATTAAATTGAATTAAAAGTTAATTAATTATTTAATAAAAGAAAAGAAATGTTTTTTAGGTTTTTTGTATTTAATGAAATAAGAAAAGAATTAAAAATTAGAAGGAAACCCTAGTTCTAAATATTTTTAATTATTAAAGAAAAGGTTAAAATTTAAAACGTAATTTACACTAATTAATTATTTTCATATTTATTTACAAAGATATTTAATGATAATAATAATAATGAGAGAAAATTATTCATTAAAAAAAGATGAAAAATATCAAAAACCCTAATTCTACCTATTTTAATTTATTAAGAAAAATATGAAAGTTTTAAAACCTAATTTGCTAAATTAATGGTTAAAGTTTATTTACAAAGAATATTTTAATGGTGAATAAAAAAATAAATTAAACATATTTTAGTTTCTGATTTTTTTTATTATGAAAATTATTTTAGGAAATTAAAGAAAACAATTAAAACAATTAATAGAATTAAGAAAGAAAAACAAGTAAAAATTAAAAATTGATGCAAACCATGGGGGGTATCAGGCCCATTTAGGAGGTTTTTTGGAAGCAATTTGGCCCACTGAACAAGAAGCCTGTTTGACTTTTCCAGCTTGGGTGCGTGTGATTGACTGGGGTACATGGTAGGACTCCTTTTGTAGCCTTCAGATTGAAGCTCATGGGCGCGTGGCAGGCTTGGATGTGGAGTTGTATGATGAACCCTGGGGGAGGCGCTGCATATGAACATGTTAAGAGGAAAATTATGAAACATGTGGGGGGACCTGGGAATCGAACCCAGGTCCCAGCGTTTACCAAGCAAATGCCTTGCCACTTGAGCTATTTGCGCGTATTTGTTATGTAATGGAACACAAATAATATAATACAAAACAAAAATTAGTGATATACAACAAGAAAAAACGCGCCATTATTCAAACGCTCCAGTCATCATAAGCCACGTCCATCTTCTTCCTCATCTCTTCCTGCAATTATGAAACAAATAGCGGGGGTTTTAAACCCCCACTAAACACAACTAGAAAAAATAGCGATTAGCAGATGCCCAAATATAAATTGAGCGCGAGGTTATTAATAGCTTCGTCTTGTTGCAACGAGTTCAATGGCACATGTTTGATGGTCTAATTTTTCCATATGAGGAAATCCCTAATTCGAAGCTTCTAAAACCCTAGGTTTCAACAATGGTGGATTCTTATTTAGGCAGCCATAGTTCAATTGAATGGTACCAACAGCTTCAGAATATCATTGTTAGTAAGAATCAACAATTAAAACTCATGAATAATGCATGTAAATTAAAACACGATTATGGACATGTTCAAGAAAAGTGTGACTTTGTTCTACCAATTCTTGGAGTCTATGGACCTGTTCTTGATTGCAAACGCTTCCTGGATGTTTTGGAAATGTATTGGAATGCTTTTCAAGCCTTGAATCGTCTTGTAACTATGAGTTCAGTTTCCAAAATTTTTGATGAAAAGTGCAACTTTGTTCTAGGTTTTCTGAGCAGCTTTTCGTGTCTAATGCATTAGGTTTTAGTTGTGCATAAGTACATGAATGAAATTAGGTTAAAACCAAGCCCATGGATTCATGCATTCATGTTTTGAATATTTGATTTTGTTCATATCTTTTTTCAATCTTTTTCCATGCTAATCATGCCAAATATGGATGATTTTGTCCCCTTGATATGGTGCACGAGATCTTTTGCATATCATGAATATATTTGTTGCACAAAAAAGATTTAAAACCATGATTTGATATTTTTCTCATATTTAAATTTAATTAAATGAATAAATAATAATAAAAATTCAAATAATTAATTAAAAATAAGAAAATAAATCCCTTTGAGCTTAATGGGTCGTGCATATGCTTTGGGTAATGATTCAAGGAAGAATTTGAGGCCCATTAGCATTTTTGAAGCCTTTTGTGCAAAGTTGACTTTTCAAAATTCCCAAAAATTTTCAAACTTCTACAAGGCATATCTTGCTCAATTTTGAAGCTATGATCATGTTCTTGGACATTTTGGAAAGGTTTTGAAGTCCTCTAACCAATGCCTTTGGTCCCATGTCATTTTGATTTACCAATCTCAAGTTATGGTCTTTGACTTAAAGTGCCTTTTTGTTGACTTTTGAAAATGACCTATAATGTTGAAATTGATAACTTTTTGTGAGAGCATTTCTTAGACTTGAAGTGTGAAGATGAGTTGTAGGAAATGTCATTCTCTTCAAAATGAGTTTTGGATGGAATTTTTCTGATAAACCATGAAGAAGTTATGCCTTGGTCAATTTGCAGTTGACTTTTTCAGTTGTCCAAAAATAGAAACTTTTGCATCTTGAGACTTTTTGAGCCATGCTTTGAGAATCATGATCAAGAATTGATCAAATGATGATTGTGGCTTCAAAATAAGATGTTGACCAAAAATTTTGACTTTTGACTGTCAAATGACCATTTTGCCCCTGCAGTTGACTGTGAAGCATTTAGGGTTTTTGACTGTGCAATTTGATGATGTGAGTCTTGAAACTTGACATATGAATGCTTGACAATGTATATAGGCATATGGGACTTGATTGGACCCTTGGAAATCTCAATTTCTTTGCAAGAACCAAAACCCTAATTTTGACTGTGTTAGGAGGCAATTGGACTGTGTAACCCTTGAGAGACTTTGAAGCTTGATCTTTGCAAATCTTGAAGAATATGGGAGGGCAAATTTTGGGGTACAAAAGTTGCCCCTGTTCAATCTTCTTAGACCTGAGGATGTAGATTGGCTGGCGTGCCTTTCGTAATCCGAAGGTGGAAGATGATTGAACACTAGAGTGCCCAGAAATTTGCACTCACATAGTAGAGTGTTAGAAGTATGATGCAGGGAATGGGCTTAAAAATGCCATTTGGAGACTGATGGATAGGAGGATGGGCTTATAGATGCCATCTGGAAGATGGATAGGAGGATGGGCTTATAGATGCCATCTGGAGACTGTCGGTAAGTGGAGAGATGGGCTTATAGATGCCATCGGGAGGTTGTCGATCACGTAAGAGATTCCTTAGCGAGAACTTGTGTACCTGAGAAAGAAAAATAATTACCTGGCCTGTTACAGGAGTTGATCTTCAAACTCTTTATGTAGATGTGCCCTGGCTGGATACAGGAATCGAATCTTTAAACTCTTCAGACGTGCCCTGGCAGGATACAGGAATCGAGTCTGGTAATGTTAGTCGTCAACAGATACACCCTGGCGAGATACAGGAATCGGATCTTCAAACTCTTCAGACGTGCCCTGGCAAGATACAAGAATCGAGTCTGGTAATATTAGTCGTCAACAGATACACCCTAGCAAGATACAGGAATCAGATCTTCAAACTCTTCAGACGTGCCCTGGCAAGATACAGGAATCGAGTCTGGTAATGTTAGTCGTCAACAGATACACCCTGGCAAGATACAGGAATCGGATCTTCGAACTCTTCAGACGTGCCCTGGCAGGATACAGGAATCGAGTCTGGAATTAGTCGTCAACAGATACACCCTGGCAAGATACAGGAATCGGATCTTCGAACTCTTCAGACGTGCCCTGGCAAGATACAGGAATCGAGTCTAGTAATGTTAGTCGTCAACAGATACACCCTGGCAAGATACAGGAATCGGATCTTCGAACTCTTCAGACGTGCCCTGGCAGGATACAGGAATCGAGTCTAGTAATGTTAGTCGTCAACAGATACACCCTGGCAAGATACAGGAATCGGATCTTCGAACTCTTCAGACGTGCCCTGGCAAGATACAGGAATCGAGTCTGGTATAGTCGTCAACAGATACACCCTGGCAAGATACAGGAATCAGATCTTTAGTTGCGACCGTTGATAGCAATTATCTTTGTATTAACCTTTGGTCCTGAAAAGACAAAACGTTAGTTGTGCGTAATGTCATGATGTATGACATGCGAGATGTTCTCAGAATAAGTGAGATAGTATGTTCATGATGCGTATGTGCATGCTATAATGTATGAAAGCGCGATGTTTATGAAATGTATTGTCGTCTAGGAAAGTAAATCCTCGACGGGTGCCGGGAAATTAGATCCTGGGCTTGATGTTGAAGAATAGAACTTTTGTTTCCGCTGGGGAGTGATGGTTGCAAGAATACCGGTAGGAGAAGATGACTCCGTTGGGGAATAAACTTGGCGAATAGATTACTCTGCGGGGAGATACTCTATGGGGAAAGAGAGATACTTTGCTGAGGTTAATGATAACTCCGCTGGGGATACCATTGTTGTATTATGTTGAAGGAATTAATGAACTCCGCTGGGGGATAGGAAGACTTCGTCGGGGATGATCTTTCCGTGGTTATTGGCTGAGGATAACCCAGTTATATCCTGGTGGGGAAATAACCTTTGAATCAAGCCGGGGGAGCGTTCGTGCTTTGCAGGGGGACAAGCTTCCAGAATCTACTGGGGATAAGCTTCCTGCTGGGGAGATGGATTCCACTTTCCTGGGGAAACTTTTGGATTGGACTCTCCTGGGGAAATTTTTGAGATTGCACTGGGGGAATGGCTCCGCTGAACGTCTGGTATACCGCCGGGGAACAATCTTGGATCAAGACTGCCGGGGATGCTTGTTAGGAATGTTTGTATATTGCGCTGGGGAATGTTGAGATCTGCTGGGGATACCCAACTTCCTTAAGGCTGACAAGATAACTCTGCTCGGGGAGAGTGTTGCTGACTTGCTGGAGACACTGTGCCTTGTTCAGGACTGATTGGAGACCAGCTGCTTGGGAGAGAATTGTTGATTTTTGGCTCACTCTCTGGGGAATTAAGATATCTTGGTTATATTCTTCAGCCGAACTTACCTTGGTACCTTGGTGGACAGAGCAATTAGATCGCTTAGACAACTCATTATTGCCCCTGTTTCTAATGTTACCTGTAATTAATCCTTTGTTTCGTATGCAAATATTTATGAGTTAGCAATTAGTGTCAAATGCATATATCAAAATTGAACATTGGACGTTCTTCGTAAAACAAAACAGAAAAAGGAAAAACAATTGGCAATTGGTCTGAAAAGTGAATTTGTATTGATTTTTGAATTTGCCTGTAAAATAGGCGTTTATGTACAAGAGGTTGACGTCCTAGTAAGAGAACGCCGCCGAACAACAGAGTTTATACAATTTTGTGAAAAGGGGAAAACAAAACAGCTATGTGAAAAGAATAATCCCACTGGGTTCCAACTCTGCTATCGCCTTTATATTTTCGAGCGTCTCATCACTTTGCTGCTCAGTTGATGATGAAGCTGATTGATCGATGTCGTCTGAACTTGATGTTGATACCGGATTCTGGATGCAAGGTGATCCAATGAGACATAGTATTACGCTTTATCCCTAACTTTTGCCTGGACCGCCCTTTCGGGTTTTCAGTCCACCGGGATACCCATTTTTGCCCAAGCCGCCTTTTCAGGTTTTCGACTTGCCGGGTGTACAGATTTTTTTCATTTCATCCCTCATTTTGCCCGAACCCTTTTGGTTCGCCGGGAAGCCCTAATTTTTGCCTAGGTATGTCAACCTAGCGGGTCTTTTATCATGCGTAGTATCTTTTTACTATGTCTGCATTGGCGGGGTGAGGAAGGTCGTCACCATCCATGGTGGTTAGAATCATGGCTCCTCTTGAGAACACATGTTTAACCACAAATGGCCCTTCGTACGTGGGGGTCCATTTGCCCCTGGGATCACTTTGAGGAAGGATGATGCGCTTGATTACCAGGTCCCCAACTTGATACTCTTGTGGTCTGACCTTCTTGTTAAATGCCCTGATCATCCGTTTTTGATATGTTTGACCATGACATATAGTAGTAAGTCTCTTTTCGTCAATTAGATTTAATTGATCAAGTTGGGTCTGGATCCAATCATCTTCGCTCAAATCTGCATCCTTCATTATCCGGAGAGAGGGTATCTGCACTTCAATCGGTAAGACTGCCTCCATGCCGTAGACCAAGGAAAAAGGAGTTGCCCTGGTTGACGTCCTTGCTGAGGTACGGTATCCATGAAGAGCAAACGGTAACATCTCGTGCCAATCTTTGTAGGTCACTGTCATCTTCTGCACAATCTTTTTGATATTCTTATTCGCTGCTTCTACAGCCCCATTCATCTTCGGCCGGTAAGGAGAAGAGTTGTGGTGTTGTATCTTGAATTGCTCGCAGAGCTCAGTGATCATCTTGTTATTAAGATTGGTACCATTGTCCGTAATGATACTTTCCGGGACACCGTATCGACAGATCAGATTATGCCGAATGAACCGTGCCACGACGTTCTTGGTTATTGTAGCATAAGAAGCTGCTTCAACCCACTTCGTAAATTAATCGATCGCCACCAGGATGAAGCGATGCCCGTTGGATGCCGTAGGTTTAATCTCACCGATCATATCAATGCCCCACATTGCGAAAGGCCAAGGTGCTGTCAAGACATTCAGAGGAACTGGAGGAACGTGCACCTTATCTGCATATATCTGGCACTTATGACATGTCCGAGAATGTTGGTAACAGTCGGCTTCCATTGTGGACCAGAAATATCCTGCCCGAAGGATCTTCTTTGCCATGGTATATCCACTGGAATACGTTCTGAAGGTGCCTTCATGTAGTTCTGCCATGATCCTTTCTGCTTCAGCTTTATCCACACAACGCAGTAAGGTTGAATCATGGTTTCGCTTGTACAGAATGTCGTTGCTGAGGAAGAAATTTGCTGCGAACCTTCTCAGAAACTTCTTGTCGTTGACAGACGCACCTTCAGGGTATTCCTGAGCTTCCAAGTACCTTTTCACCTCATGGTACCAGTGTTTTTCGGTTACTGCCTCAGCCTCAAGATCATAACAGTATGCAGGTTCGTCCAGTTTCCAAATGATGATCCGGGGAGCCTCATTGTCCCATTTGACTTTGAACATGGAAGACATTGTAGCTAACGCGTCCGCCAACTAATTCTCCTCTCTTGGAAAGTGTTCAAAAGTGATCTCTGTGAAATGGGGGATCAATGTCAACACACATTCTCTGTAAGGAATAAGATTCGGATGTTTCGTATCCCACTCGCCTTTGATCTGATTGATCACGAGAGCGGAATCTCCGAAGACACTCAGAAACTTGATCCTTAAGTCAATCGTGGCTTGAAGACCCATGATGCATGCCTCATACTCCGCCATGTTGTTGGTGCAGTTGAAACATAGCTGGGCAATAAGTGGAGTATGAGTGCCTTGAGGGGATATGATCACAGCGTCGATACCGTTACCCAAAGCATTGGAGGCTCCGTCAAAGTGCATAGACCATCGGGATCCTTCCTCAGGTCCTTCATCCGGTCCAAGTACTTCACAATCAGTCACTATCATGATGCTCTCGTCAGGAAATTCAAAGTTCATTGATTGGTAGTTATCCACTGCTTGGTGGGCCAAGTGGTCTGCCAATATACTTCCTTTGATAGCTTTCTGAGTCGTGTACTGGATGTCGTATTCTGTTAAGATCATTTGCCATCTTGCTATTCTTCCAGACAGAGCAGGCTTTTCAAATATGCACTTTATTGGATCCATCTTTGAAATCAACAAGGTAGTGTGAGTCAGCATATACTGTCTCAGCCGGCGAGCAGCCCATACCAAAGCGCAGCAAGTTTTCTCGAGCAGTGAGTATCGGGTCTCACAGTCGGTAAACTTTTTGCTAAGGTAATAAATGGCGTGCTCTTTTCGGCCAGACTTGTCATGCTGCCCCAGCACACACCCCATTGAGCTTTCAAGTACTGTCAAGTATAGTATCAGAGGTCTCCCTTCAACCGGTGGCATAAGAATGGGTGGTTCTTGGAGATACTCTTTGATTCTGTCAAAAGCGGCCTGACCTTCATCATTCCAACGTACTACCTGATCTTTCTTCAGCAGCTTGAAGATTGGTTCACAGGTAGCAGTTAGATGTGAGATGAATCGAGCAATGTAATTCAGACGTCCTAGGAAGCCTCTGACTTCTTTCTCTGTCTTGGGAACTGGCATCTCTTATATGGCTTTAACCTTGGCAGGGTCCACTTGAATACCCTTGTCGCTCACGACGAAGCCTAGCAACTTTCCAGATCTCACCCCAAAGGTGCACTTGTTCGGGTTCAATCTCAGCTTGTACAACTTCAGACAGTCAAACAGCTTTTGCAGATGGTCAAGGTGTTCCTCCTCAGTTTGGGACCTTGCAATCATATCGTCGACATACACTTCAATCTCATGATGGATCATATCATGAAATAAAGCAACCATGGCACGTTGGTAGGTTGCCCCAGCATTTTTCAGTCCAAATGGCATGACCTTATAGCAGAAGGTGCCCCACTGAGTAACAAAGGTAGTCTTTTCCATATCTTCAGGAGCCATCTTGATCTGATTATAACCTGAAAAACCATCCATGAAGGAGAACACCTTGTGCTGAGCAGTATTGTCAACAAGAACGTCAATGTGAGGTAAGGGGAAATCATCCTTGGGGCTGGCCCTGTTCAGATCCCTGTAATCAACACACACATTCTGACCTTACCATCTTTCTTTGGCACCGGAACCACGTTGGCAACCCACTGAGGGTAAGAAGTCACTGCTAGAAACCCGGCATCAAATTGCTTCATAACCTCAGCTTTGATCTTCTCGGACATCTCTGGACGCATACGGCGGACCTTTTGCTTAACCGGAGGGCAGTCTTCCTTGTTAGGCAGGTGATGGACCACAATGTTGGTATCCAACCCAGGCATGTCTTCGTAGGACCAGGCAAATATTTCCACATAATCATGCAACATCTGAATCAACCGTTGTTTCACGCTGAGCTCCAGATTGGCACCAATCTTAACTTCCTTTATGTTTGTCTTAGTACCCTGATTTACTGCTTCCACTGGCTCTTCATGTGGCTGAATGGCCCTCTCTTCCTGGAGCAACAGTCTTGCAATCTCACCAGGCACTTCGCAATCATCTTCACCTTCGTCTTCGGCTAAGTTGATCGGATTTTCGAAGTCATAACTGGCAGTAGCAGAGTCGTTACTAGTGGGATCCAGAGTGGATTGAAACCTGTATGAGTGAGTGTGTGTAAATATAGCTGTTTTGCAATAAATAAAGGAAGAAAGAAAGGGAGCATAAGATTTGAAATGCGAAAAATGTCCAATGTCTTTATTCATGATATATGGAAATGACAGTTAATAAGCCCTCACAAATGAAGCCAGCGGTGCCCCGGGTAAGACACCGGGCCATAAAGTTTCAATTTATTGTTTATTACAAATTAAAAAAACAAAGGAATTCATTACTGCGTAACAAAAGTAACAGGTATGTGATCTTTTGCAGTCCAATTGTTCAGTCCACCATCGGTCGTCGGGTAAATCCAGTTGTCAAACTCTGATTCCTCCGCCTCGCCTTCAATAGCATTCACTCCCGGGTTGGTGATGAACACGGGAGGTCTTCCGATCCTTGCTTTACGTACAGCCCTCTGAGCCTCTGCAGTAAAACCCAGCCCAAACTTGTCAGTCTTAGGAGTAAAATCAGGGAGCCTGCCCCAGTTAGCACATTCACCTTTCTCAATTACAGCCCGGGCGTCCTTTAAGGAGGCCATCTTCAAAGGAATGTCTTCCTCAATCACTGTCTCAGCTGACGCCAATGTTGGAGGTACCTCTTCAAAATGTTGAAAGGGGGTTTCAATAAACTCCCCGTCCATCTCGATATACCGGAACGAGTTCAGATGACTAACCATGTATTCTTCCTCCCCCTGCACAGTAACGATCTTCCCTCTGACAGGATATTTGAGCTTTTGGTGTAGAGTGGAGGTTACTACCCCAGCCTTGTGAATCCAAGGTCGACCCAGCAAACAGGAATAAGATGGATGAATGTCCATCACATAGAACGTTGAATCAAAGACTTGGGAACCAACACGAATCGGAATATCCACTTCACCATGTACTATCCTCTTCGATCCGTCAAAGGCTCGGACAATGATGTTACTAGGCTTCAACTCCAGACCCTCACAATCCAGCCGGTCTAAGGCTTTCTTGGGCAATATATTCAGGGAAGAACCGGTATCCACCAACATGTGCGCGAGAGTAGTGCCCCTGCACTCAATGGAGACATGCAGGGCATCATTGTGGTTCTTTCCCTTGGCGGTAAGATCAGCATCCGAGAAACCCAAACCATTGTCAGCTGTCAAATTGGCCACACAATCAGTGAATTGATCTGCAGACGTCTCTTGTGGCACATGGGCCGTCTTCAGAAATGAAATCAGGGCCTTGGCATGGGCCTCTGAGCATAGCAGCAATGATAGCATAGAGATCTTGGAGGGGGTATGCCCCAGCTGTTCAACGACGTTGAAATCGCTCTTCTTAATGATCTTAAGGATTTCCTCCATCTCTTGCTGGGAGGCTTCAACATTGACAGTCTTTGGTGCCTCCATCCTGGCAGGCTCATCGTCAATCCTTTTTCCCCGAGTATTAGATGCCTCGGCAGCAGGGGAAGCAACTGGATCAGAAGTGGAAACAGGCGCACTTGCAGGCGTAATAATAAGAGGTCTTCGGATGACTGGTGGCGCAATGTCAGGCGAGAAGAGCCTGCCACTGCGAGTAACTTTAGCTGGACCGGTGATATTGCTGATACTGGTACCGGTGTTGAACTCCTGATTCACTCCAAGCACATACACATCTGCCTCATAGTGCCATGGGACAGCCTTGTCAGATTCATAGGGGAGGGGCCCCGGGACAGTAATAATGATGGGTGCAACGGACATGATTTTGAATGGCTTCCTCAGGGGAGCCTTGGTAGGATTGTTAAAAATTGTGACGATAGATACTTCTTTAGCGGGAACAAAAGGAACACCGGTCTTCTTGAACAAAATCTCTTTGCTGTCCATCAGGCTTTGGATACCTGATTTCAGCAACGGCCAACCAGTAGGGGAAACAGCACACAGAAGGCAACCCTTGCTACAACCCGGAAATAAACCGGCCAGCAGCAGGTTCCTCTTAACAGTCAATAGAGGGGTAGCAACATCATCCACAGAAACGGCATACAAGTCTTCCTCAATGGCATTTACTCCATGCTGGGGCATAGGAGCAGTCACAACATTTGGCCTCTCAGGTGCCTCAAACTGTATCTCCTTCGCATCGATAAGGTCCTGAACCTTATTCCTTAGGGCCCAGCAATCATCAGTAGAATGTCCCGGGCTATCAGAGTGATAAGCACAGCGGGCATTTGGATTATACTTTAGAGAGGTCGTGTTTACAACCTTTGGAGCCTCTCTGACGGTTACCAAGTTGGTTGATAGCAATTGCGGCAAGATTTGTGACAAGGTCATACTCAGCCGAGTGTACTCTCTTCTGGGTCTCTCACCCCTTGGTTGGTTAGGTTGCCGAGGAGCGGCAGCAGGCTTTGCAATTACCACCGCATTGACAGCTTGGCGGCGTTCTGGTTTGTTTTGCCTTCTAGGCCCATACACAGCATTGGCTTCCTTTTTGAAAGGCTTTTTCTCAGAACTTGAGGAAGCACCTTTCTGAATCTTACCTGATTTCATAACAACCTCTATCCTTTCCCCAGTCAGAATGAGGTCTGTGAACCCTGCAGATGAATTGCCAATGAGATGATTGAAGAATGGCCCGGATAGGGTCCCCAAGAACATATCCACTAATTCACGGTCGGTTAATGGTGGTTGCACCCTGCTAGCCAGGTTCCTCCACTTCTGCGCATACTCTTTAAAACATTCTCCCGATCCTAGTGACATACCCTGGAGTTGGGTACGTGTAGGAGCGAGGTCGGCATTATATTGATACTGCTTGTAAAAAGCAGTAGCCAACTCCTCCCAGTTACGAACCTTGGTTCCATCCAGCTGATAAAACCATTCGAGATGAGTCCCTGAAAGACTCTCCTGGAAGAAGTGGATCCATAAGTTCTTGTCCACAGTATACGGCTGAATCTTCCGCACATAAGATCTGAGATGTAGCTTAGGACAGGACGCCCCGTCATACTTTGCGAAAGATAGTGCTTTGAACTTGTGTGGGATTACCACACCAGAAGATAGACCCAAGTCTCCAAAATCCAAACCAGGCACCTATTGAATTTCCATGGCATTCAGACGGTCTTCCAACTGCTTGTACTTGTCTTCAGCTGGAGGATACTGCTCCTCATTGAAATTTGTCTCGTTGTCAGAGACCACCGGACTAGGAACCTTCCCCCCTGGGGACTGCCTTTTCCTACAGAAGAACCAGCTTGATCAACCTCATTCTGCAGTGTGTTACCAAACCTCCGGCCAGTGTTGAACAGTATCGTTCTCTTCTTCTTCTTCTTGACCAGCAGAGCCTTCAACTCCTCTTGACCTTGGGCCAAACTCATGATTAGCTCTTAGAATTGGGCGTTCTGAGCCTGAAGGGCCTTGATGGACAGCTCGGTAGATGATTCAGGGTTCATGATGCTGAAATAAATAGCGAAGAACATTAAGCAACCTGAAAAGAAGAGTACCTGCTATGCACATGATGAATGGAATGCGTATGATTTATGTTTTCAAAGACAATCGGGAATCAACTTTGTAAACAAAAAGGAACACACTTCATTAGATTCAACTTTGAAATTTAAATTGTTCAACAGGTTGCCCTTAGGCGTTACATAAGAGTGAAAATACTTAAAAGGGAAATAAAAGCTGTAAAAGAAATCCGAAGCTCATTATTGATCCCAGGGTCTCCTTTTCTCAGTACGGATGTAGTCATTCAAGGCTCGCTCGTTCTCCAACTGCTTTGTTAGCTTCTGGATCTTCAATTCCTGCTCGTTGAACTTTTCCCGATAAGAATCCCGTTCTTCTCGCAGTTGCGCCCAAGACCTCTTTAGTGTATCAATATCAGTAGGTATCTGAGGAGAGAGAACAGTTGGAGGAACCCCATCTCTATCAGGATATTCAAGAATGACGGGTCTGACAGCTTCATATGGCATACCTAACTTCTGAGCACAGATGCGGACCCATTTGTAGTAGGCTTCCATAGGTAGAGAAGTCTAGGGTCCCAACTCTTGTGGGTCAGCTTTGTGAATTCTGTCCCAAGCCTTGATGAACCTACGACGCAGTTCGTCACTATCTACCTGAAACTCAAAACTGATGTGAGGCACCAACATCTCATGAGGCCCCGCTCTTCTGGCTCTTCCAAATTGACGGAGAGCTAGACATGGATTATAAGAGATTCCTCCTTGGGTACCAATCAGAGGAACATTAGGATATTCTCCGCAACGGTCAATAACAGCTACCTCATCCAAACCTCTGAGAGTCCAAGTGATGTCATTATCAGTGAGAGACATTAACCTACGAGCCCAGCCTCTTCCTTCTTTGTTCTTCAGCACAAACTTAGGGAGGTGCGAAATAAACCACCTCACTAACAAAGGAATACAACACCACAGAGTTCCTCGTCTTCGGGCAGTACAAGCATAAAGTTGTTGCAGAATATCGCCCAAGAGAGTGGGCACAGGGTTCCGAGACATGAAGATCCTTATGGCAGTGACGTTAACGAAGTTATCAGGATTAGGAAACAAAACTAGACCATAGATTAAGAGAGCCAGAATGTCTTCGTACGCCCTAAAGTCCAAATCGTTCCAGAAACTGTTAGCCTTACCAATCAGAAACTTGGCCAAGAAACCCTTAACTTTGCTTCTAGTCACCCAGTTGTCCATTACCTCCTTGTGGGTCAAAGGAAGAGCTGCATCAATCTCCTCAAGCCTAAGGGTCTTTTCCCAACCAGTGTAGGGAGTCTGATCCAAGATAGGGATGCCAAGCAAATCAGAGAACTCTTCCAGGGTAGGGACCAGCTGGAAGTCTTGAAAGGTGAAGCAGTTGTACAAGGGATCATAAAACTGTGTCAGGACACTCATCAATTGTTGGTCCCATTTTGCAGTGACTAAGCCGAGAAGAGAACCATGCCTCTGGATGAAGGAAGTAGTATTTGGAATTCTGCTAACCAACTCTTCAAGCAACTCAGGTGGGTGAACAAAATTGAACCGGATATTGTTCCTTCGCATAGGCATCATGATGTCCTACAAAACAGAGCAAAGGTGAAACCCTTTTGTCTTTGAAATGGTCAGTCCTTATGCAGGATGCATGCAATGTTTATGATGGCATGATGTTATGATAAAGCACACCACAAATATTCACAAAGGCAAACATGATAAGGCACACAAGTCACACAAGACAAACCCTTAGAGTTTAGGCCAGCGTGGGGTCTAGGTATTACCCACTTTCAGTTTGTTGGTTAAGACCTGTCCTATCAGAAGTAATCGGGTTCTAGAGGATCCCAATATCACTGACTACCCTCAATCGGTCATAACTCCAGCATCGCAATCTTTTCTTGCGGCCAGAACCATCACGAGAGTTTAGCCTCAATGGGCGTAGCATACTGCTACTGTTCTATTGGCCAAGTTGGGTCATTTAAGGTTCTAAGGTCGGTTGGTGCTTAATGACTCCTCGGAAGACCCATATTCTCCTCGTTGCGACACAAGGGATATCGGTACAGACCAAGGTGCCACACCAACGTAGCCACTGCTTCACCCATGTCGGTCTACGCCGGACAGGTCCCTCACAGCTTATGCTACCTAACAGGGTATCCCCAGATCCAGGTTAGGATCTATGTAACTCCGATGCAGCCCATAATAATAAAGCAAACAAGCACAACAATTGAAAACACAAGTGATCTTAGTCCTAAGGTACACATCACTTTACAATATTCCCCAGCAGAGTCGCCAGTTCTGTGATCGGTGGATCTGGAACTGACTGTTTAACGCTGGATCGCGAAATGTCGCGGAAGCAAGAGTCGCCGCCGTCTTTTATTTTCTCCAACATGGACAGGACAAAAGTACAGCAAAATTCCTTATGAGATAGTTTCTCGGTTCGGGAGGTAGATTTATAGAAAGGGAAGGTGTTAGCACCCTTTCTATCCATGGTTATCCATGGGCTCTTAGATACTTGCTCATTGTGTTTTAAAAAGGTTTGCTTTTCAATTGTGAGTGAGTTTGAAAAAGTTTCGTTTAAAGATTTCAGAATGACTCTTGTATCAGTCCTCAAGAGTGTTTGAAAAATTGTTTTGAAAGCTTTTTTGAAAGTGTCGGTGTGAAAAGAGTTTTGATTTGTTTTTTGAAATAGAGCAAGTATCTACGAGTCATCTACCTACCCTAAGGAATTAGGCTGTGTAAATGTCCTTAAGGTAGTGCCATCCCACCATTGAGAGGTAGGTAGCACCACCGTTGGAGGTGTTCGGGTCAATTCGATTATTAGGGACATGTGTGGTCACCGAAGCAATAATAGGACACCTTAGAAGTAACCCTAATGTCCTAGATCCTTTTATCCGAGGCAACTGGATCTTTAGACAGGAGGGCGACCTCTAAAACACCCTATACTTGATGACCACGTCGAGGCAACCAAGTGAGGCGTACCCTAGGAGTGGCATGTGCATGTGTGTTGTTTCAGTTTATATTATCTTTGAACATGCATCATTGTGAGTTACAGATTGATTTTATTTTTCATACAAGTCTTGCATGCATAATTAACAGTTAAATAATTTGCGGGAAATAAATTGCGGAAAGTGAATCTACGCTATTACAAGGCGTCGGGTATTTACATCGCCAAAAACAAACCCTTTAATTTAAATTGCGGAAAGTAAAATAAAGCGGTAAATAATTAAAGTCCTAATTAAAAGCTATTACATTCTGGGAAACAGATACAATAATATGATAAAATGGATCGTGTGCGAGAAATTAAATCGGATGCGAGTTTTTTGGGTTTTGACCCTTTTTTTGAAAGGAAGTGATTTTTTGGTTATTTTTTTATTAAAAGAAATTAAATTAAGTTAACAATTAAATTAATAAACTAATTAATTAATTAAAATATTTTTGTATTTTTGAGTTTTTAAAGAAATAAAATAAATTGAATTAATGCTAATAAAAACCTAATATTCTAAATTGATTTTAAATATTGCAAAAAATATTAAAAGTTAAATCTAATTAAAGCTAAATTGATTAAATTAATTTATTTACAAAAATAAAAGTGATGAAGTTAATTTTAATAAATAAAATATTTTTTTGTGTTTTTGATTTTATTAGGAAAAAATGTTAATTGGTTAGTGATTAATAAAAATAATAACGATTAATTAATTAAAGGAACATAATACAAATAGAGAGAGAGTTTAGGAGTATACGAGCCTGATTGGAGGGGTGAAACAGCTGTTGGCGTTATGTGTAAACTTTTTTGTTTTGGCCATTTGTGTTTTGACTTTTGGCCATTTGTGTTCTGGCCTCAACGTTCCTTAACCTTCTCAGGATGTTTGTCTCGCCATGTATTGGTGTCATGTGTAAGCTGTTCTGTTTTGGCCATTTGGCTTTTGGCTTTTGGCCATTTGTGTTCTGGCCTCAACGTTCCTTAATGAACCTGCATGGGATCCTGTCTAAAATCTGCAGTGTTGAATCTCATGAACACATTAAATAAAATCATAAAATGCAAATAAAGCCAATATATGAAGAAATTTAATGTTTAGGCACAATATGGCATGTATGAATGATTATACCCTTTTGATCATGGAGATCAAATCAATCTTACCCTTACTGGAAAATTAGTGACATGAATGCTTTTATGCCCTTTGGATCATGGAGATCAAGCCAGCCTTACCCTTACTGAAGAAGTAGTGAGATGTTGGTTTGTAACTGAGATGGCTTGTTTGTAGTGAGATGTTGGTTTGTAACTAGGATGACTTGTTTGTAGTGAGAGAGGAATTTGTAATAAGGATTTCAAGGTTTTAGGGTTCTTGAAAGAATTTGATATTCTGACAGTATTGTGGCAAGAGGTTTTTTTTCTTTTTCTTTCTCCCCTTTGTTTGTGTGAAAATAATGTGATTATATAATGGAAATTATGGTAAAGAAAATGGGCTTTGAATGTGCAATTGGGTGTTCAATGTTCACTTGAGTTCGTCACTTTCCAGGCTAAATTGCAGGGACTTAAGTGCAATTTTTGAAGTTGAAATGTGAAAACAAAATGTAGCCGACATCGATAACTAACTCCTATCCGAAAATCGGCTCAATCGGATAAACGGTGAATTAGTTATGAACTTTTGAAGTTTCAGCTCAGACAAACTTATTTTGGGCTCCAGTGTCGACTCTGACACGTTCTTCAATAAAAAACTGGTATTGATCGGAGCATAATCCGGTCTCGACTTTTGAAGCAAAGTTGTAGATCTATGAGTCAGTGACCTTGTGTAAAAATATGAGCCCAATCCGATAAAAATTGACCGAGTTATGAATTTTCAAAATTTTGGCCCAGATGAAATAATATTCAGCATTCAGGATTTTTGGCGTGTCATGCACTCTGAGTAAAAAACGAAGGCCTTTTGAATACCGTTTGAACTCAATACCTTCTGTGAAAATGTAGCCAACTCAATTTGTGAAATTTTGGCGCCGGAACCAGCTCAATACGATGAAAATCGACCAAGTTATGATTTTCTGAACATGACGCAAATAAACTTCTGTCACAAATTTTCTGTACGAAAATACTTGATAAATCCACATTTTTGAAGATCTTCTGATCGAAATTGACTTCCAGCTGTGAGAGATGAAAACGTAGATAATGTCAAGACGGAATTTTGGCCATCGGAACGGGTTCAAAACGAGCCACGATCTTCAAGTTATGAATTTTTTAGCGCGTAAAAACTGTACTTTCAGCACACTTTTTTCACCATACTTCTTCGAGAAAACTCACACATTCGGATACCTTATTTAAAGAATTGACTCTTGAGCCGAACCTGAATTTGAGAATACGTTATCAGAGATATCTTGGCGAAATAACACCTGAATATGACGCGTCGGGTTGGACTTGTGAATTTTTCTTGAAATGTTTTGAGAAATATGGGAGGGCAAATTTTGGGGTACAACATCGCCCTTTCGGGTTTTCAGTCCACCGAGATATCCTTTTTTGCCCAATCCGCCTTTTCAGGTTTTCGACTTGCCGGGTGTACAATTTTTCATTCTCATCCCTAATTTTTTCCCGAACCCTTTTGGTTCGCCGGGAAGCCCTTATTTTTGCCTAGGCCAGTCAACCTAGCGGGTCTTTATTCATGCGCGGTATTTTCTGACTATGTCCATGCTCTCAGGATGTAGGGAGGTGTCACTATCGGTAGTGTTGTGTTGCCATACTACCAGAAGATCTTCGTTTGATCATTCAAGATTCGTTGCTGGAATTCATGTCCAATGCCCCAATTAATTCAGATGGAGATTTTCCCCTGGCTATTTGGCATTTTGAGAGATTCCTTGAATCTTAACTTAACTGCCCCAGATGATGGACAATGCTCATGCCGTGCCCCTTGGTTGGAGGTGTTTTTCCACTTGAGGTGATCCTTTTTATTGAGAAGGTTTTTGTTCACTAGATATTCTTCGTGCAAACTTCTCTGCTGTTTGAACAAATAGTCATATGCAAACAATGTTATTTCAAGAATGCAAAGCTTATGTCTGTCTTGAGGTTTTGAAAATGCAGTTATTTTTAGTAAAACAAGCGGATTTTTTGTAAAATGTGATGTCAACTCAGGATTTACAACAAGCCCTACAGGAGTCAGGATACCTTTTGTAACAATATGCTTTCGAACTAACCCATGCTTCAGCTAGGACTTTTAAGGGTTATAACGTGGCCTGGTTCACGGTTCAAGAAACAAAGGATAAAGGCTCAAAATGTATTTGTACCCACCCGTTCTTCGTGATGTTCTTCGATCCTAAACTCAGTTAATTGTGCATTTAGACCCCGTTTGAGTCTTTGCCCTGATATTCCAGTGATGATTCGAATACTGATAATTTATTTTGAACAGGCAGTCATTTTGTTGAGAGTTTGTAGGATCTCTTTCTTTTTTATTTTATTATCCCTGTCTTTTGCCTGAATTGTTTCTTTTTGTGATTACAGTCAGCAGGATGCCCCAGTTTTTTTTCTTAAGTCTCCTTCACAGGTTTTGACTTAATGGGCTTTTATTTTTGAGAGATAATGACCGCCTGTCCTTACGATTATACGGAACCATCACCGTCTTTTGTCTCGGGAGGACTTCTTTAATGCCATTCATTGTGCACCTGGATTAACTGAGAAAACTACCCTGCCCTAGGTTATAATTAAGGGTTTTAATTTGTGAAAAGAAAAACTCCGACTTCTTTGGCTCAAAGGGGTTGACTAGGGATTATCTTTCTTATAACTCCATTGTTTAGGATTTGAAACAATGCCTGTACATCGTCAGCAGGGTCTGTTCAAAAGCGTACTGTAGAGATTTTTTATATCATTTTCGTCATCCTCCCTCTAAAGGCTTAGAATTTTTTAATTGAGAGTTGAACATCACAAAAATGAAAGCAATTTGAATATAGTGAATACGAATGGATTGATTCAAAACAGACATATGCAATGCATTGATGAAGTAACAAAGTTTGACATGAATAAATGTCTGAACAATCAAAAGAAAATTACATATTGAAAATTCTAATGAACAAAAAGTCTTCTCGTCTCGGGACTTGTCACTTCAAATGGTGAGCCATGGAGGGATGGTAGAAGAATTCAATCTGACCGTCTTGAGTGAGTTCTAATGCTCCTTCATCAATCAGGTCTTGAATTTTGTTTCTCAGCGCCCAACAGATGTTAGTATCATGCCCCGAGCTGTTGGAGTGATATGCACACCTTGCATCAGGATTGTACCTTGGGGAGGCTATGTTGGGATTCTTAGGAGGGTCCCTTAACGTCACCGGATTCAATCTCAACAGGTGTTGTAAATCCTGAGACAACGACATGTTGAGCTTGGTAAATTGCCTCTTGGGCATATTTGGATTACTCTGATCAACTCGTTATTTATGGCAAGGTTGTTGTTGGACCCGTGAGGTAGTGGCTGAAGAAGTGAAAAACACAAGAAGGGGGGTTGAATTGTTAAAACTTGAAATCAAATGCAGACAACACGTTATTTGTATACTGGTTCGTTTGATCTCAAACTACTCCAGTCCATCCGTCAAGGTGATTTCGCCTCTCTCCAACGAGGACTTAATTCACTATATTCAACTGAATATTACAACTGCTTTAACAACTTCTAAAGCCTTCTTGAGTCTAAACCACAGACCGATTTCTCAAGGAAATTCTTTCTTACAGATAAATGAACAATATATGTGTTGAATGTTTTCTGGAAAAACTATATATCACAACTGTGATAATACACAAATGAAGCTTATATGAAACTAGAATGCTAGAACTATAGAGTAAGCAATTTGAGAGCTTTAGCAAACTGTATGAGTGAGGATGGAGATGATTTGCTTTAGGCGTGTAGAGTATTGTAGAGCATTAGCCAATTCACTTCTCACTGATTTGTTTAAATACTTCTTGGAAAAGATACGTTGATGCCAATTATTCCATTTTAATGCTCATTACGTTCTTTCCATATTGAGAAGATCTTGTCTTGGAATAAAGTCGTTGGTAATTAATCTGCCTTAAATGCAGTACCGTTGACACTCCAGAATGTTCTGTGTAGTGAAGATCTGAGTGTTCTTGGCTTTAGCTTATTCTGATTGCATCTAAATGTTGATGACGTTGTTAAGATCTTGATCAGAGTCAGAGTATGTTGAGCGCAAATTCTGTTCATCAGACTTCAGCGTAAGCATATGTATTGATCTTCTGGTTAACATCTTCTGATGCTGATGTTGATATTCTGATGCTGATTCCATTAGAGTTTCCTGTAAATAAACAGCATAATTTTAAGTAGCATCTATGTCAAATATAAAACTCATAATTCATTTAATCTTATACTTTGTTATCATCAAAACTCTAACTGAGGGTTGTAGAATCAAACTATGTTCTAACAATCTCCCCCTTTTTGATGATGACAAAAACTAGATTTTTCAATTAAAATAAAATGATGAAAGTATCAGAGTTTAAGGATAAAAAGGAAACAGTATCAGAGATAATCCATTAACGAGAAAAAAAGTATCAGAGCTAAGAGAGTAAGGAATAAAAAGTATCAGAGTAATGATGAGAAAAACTCCCCCTGAGTTGATTATTCTCTTTGATTCCTTGAGACCTTCAGCATCAGAACTTTATTGAACCTTTCTTTGATCATCAGAATTTTGCTTCATCAGAGTTCTTCAGATTCTTGTACCTGTAAGCTTTTCAGAACAGCAAAGATATTCAAATATATAAGAATGTTAGAATGTTTGAGACTTTTGTCTCAGTAGACCGTTATTGAAAAATATCGTTCTTTCTCCCCCTTTTTGTCAGCGATCAAAAAGCATATATAATCAGAGTTAAAAAGATTAGAGAAAAACATGTTTGTATTAAAACAGAAGCAATGAGAGTTTAGAATAAGTAGGAATATTACAGACAAACATAAGAAAACAAGGAAAACATAAGAAAAATCTAAGAAGAAGGAGGAAGTCGTGTGAACAGGGCTTCCAACATGCTCTTGATTTGTTCGATGGTTTCATTCTGTTTTGCTACCATGTTTGCTATAGAATCAATCTTGATATCCTGCTTGTCCATCCGTTCATTCATCAGCATATCTGATCTCTTCAAATCCTCCAGAGCTTGCCTGTCAACAGAGGAAGCTTGAGGATCTTCAGATACAGACTGCTTCTCAGAGCTTTCTGTAGCTTCTTCTGCTTGACCCAAGTCTTCAGCTTGAATAACCTGTTCTTCTGCAGCTTGAACTGTAGATGTTGGACACTTTTCAGACCAAGGCTCACTGTCCAGATGCAGAACTTCTTCC
Source organism: Vicia faba (assembly GCA_948472305.1). Lineage (NCBI taxonomy): Eukaryota > Viridiplantae > Streptophyta > Magnoliopsida > Fabales > Fabaceae > Vicia > Vicia faba. The sequence continues at coordinate 362,391,559 of OX451737.1, read as the reverse complement.
TTCAGCACTTTGCTCAGAACTGGACCTTCCATTTCCTTCAGCAAATTGCTGAAGTTCTGCTGAACCTGTCCATAGCTCTGGTCTTGTAGCTTGAAGGTTTCAGCGCATACCCATCTTCTGAATTGAGTCCAGAGATGATATGATACAGCAGGATCAACAACTTCCAGAGTTTCTTGTTTCAAAGAAGATATCCACTTCTGCATATCTGTTTCAAAATTCAAAATGCTGGACCCAACATTTGGTTGTTTCGGTTTGGGAATAGCAGTTTTCTGGTTTATTGCAGCAAGGCGTTCAAGGACTGTTAAGTCAATGACTGTCTTGCTGTGGTTTTCTGTATTTTTCTTGGGTGAGGGAGTAGGAGAATCAGAGATAACGATTGGACTATGTGGGGTGTTTGGAGGAGTTGTTTCTGGTGAGGATGGTAGTTGAGACATGTTCACAGTTGTACCACAAGGCAGTTGAATGGCCAAGGGTTGTGGTTCAAGAGACTCAGAGGTTTGAGCCTCATAGTTTTGTGTCTCAGGTTGTGGAGTTTGTGCATGTGGAGGAGATGGTGAATTATTTTCTAGTTGGGGAGAGGAAGGTTGTGGAATTTTAGGTTCTGGTATTGGAGTGGGTAGAGTTTCTGGAATGGGTGAAAGTGGAATGTTAGGTTGTGGAGAAATGGGAATTTCTGGTTGTGTATTTGGATTTACTATATGGGGAGCGGAAGAATGTTGTTCTATATCAGACAGAACTTGTGCAAGTTCTGGTTCTGGAATGGTTGTAGTGTTTGGATTTTGTGGTTTGGAGCGGGATCTTCTGAGAGTTAATGACTCAGAAGGGTCAAAGTCTTCAAAATCTTCAAAGGTTTGGGGTGTTGGAATATCAGATGGAATTGGAGTAGAAATGGATGTGGAAACAGCACTTGAACTTAAAACAGATACAGAAACAGGATTACCTCTTTTCTTTGAAGTTTGTTGTGATGATCCTTCTGGAGCAGCTTTTCTCTTCTTAGTCTTCTTCAGCGCAACCTCTGGTGCCTTCTGCTGAAGATCTTGAATGTTTAGATTAGGAGCTGTTCCATCAGCTTTGCATGCATCCAAGTATCTCAAAACTATTTGAGGCTTGAAGTCAATCTCTGAGAACAGAGGGAAGTCGTCCAGAGGAATTCTTCTGCTGGAGATTTCAGCAAAAGGAGTAACGCTGGGCTCCTTCTTAATGTTATCTATCAGCTTCATCTTCTTGAGATTCTTGGCATTCATCTGCTTGCCAACAGATGGTTCCAGGGTGCTGATCTCCTGTGCCTCTGTCAAGTGCTCAATAAGCCTATTCTCAGAATATCTGATATCAATCTGCCCAGGGGTATCCAATCCCTTTTAGTGCGTTCTTCTTCTCTAGTCTCCTTGACGCTGGTTCTCAAATGGTTGAACAGAAGATGAGCTAGATTAATCTTTACCTTCTGATTAATAAAATAGATCAGAAACTGCTGATCTATGTTTATGTAATCAGGAGAGCTTGTGGGCTTCCTGTGATTGAAACAGCCTAGAATAATCTTTGCCCAAATTTTGTGCTTATCTTTCAGATCCCTTATCTTGCTGGAGGGAAGCCCCAGCGTGAAAATCTGCCTTGCTATAACAGCAACATCTGAGCACCTTTCAGCCATGTCTATACAGCGAATGCCACCACCATTGTATCCAATCAGTTTTCCAATTAGGTCTTTAGTAATCACAATTTTCTTCCCCATTATATAAGAAGTGACTTGGTGAGTTGAGGAAGACGCATGAATCCAGAATTCCTTAACCAAAATAGGGAAAGTTGGACCCACCAACCTGTCAAAGTATCTCTCCCATCCTTGAGCTTGAATCTCCTCTGATAGATCAAAACCATTTTCCTTCAAACTGTTGAAATCCACTATAATCTCTGACAGAACTTCCAGGTTCTTGACTGGAGTGAGTAGCGTTCTGATAGGAACCTCATATTGCTCAGCTGATGTGTCTTTCTGGGAACCTGAAGAGATGTTGCTGGAAGACGCCATTGTTCACACGAGGTTTTGAGAGAAAAAAATTGAAAGGGTTTTCTTGAGCAGTAAGAACACAAACACAGATATCAGAAAAATTGATTGAAAACGAAAGTAAGGGTAAACGTTGTGAATAGTGTGAATGGTGTTTAAATAGATTTTGAAAAAGTTTTTGAAAACATAAACGCTTAAGAGAGAGAAATAAATAATGATTAATAGCATTAATTGATTGCTTATTTTAGGGGATTTCAGAAAGATACTTAAACGGTTACCAGTGACATGTGTCTCAATGCAACCAATCAGCGCTTTGCCTTTTCAGAAGCGTGAACGCGTGTTCAACCTCAGGAACCAGCTGATGACTGGATGACACTTGTTTGCTTTGAGTGAACATCACTTCTATCCTTGAACTGAAGAGCTCATAGCTTCATGGATAGATCTGATACAATCTGCATTTCTAAATACTCTGAAAGAAGATTGATCAGAAGTTCACAGAGTAATAAACATAATTCTGAAGGTTAATATATAAAATTAAAACAGTTTTATTCTGGACAGAGCTTCATGCTGAGATGATTCAGAATGAAGTTAAACCTATCTTCAGAAAGTGGTTTTGTAAAGATATCAGCCCATTGATGGTCTGTATCAATAAATTTTAAGTTTAAGATTCCTTTCTAAATATAGTCCCTAATAAAATGATGTTTTATTTCTATATGCTTAGCCCTAGAATGCAAAATTGAATTTCTACTTAAGCAAATGGCAAAAGTATTATCACAGAGTATAGGAATGTTACTCTCATAAATCTAGAAGTCCTCAAGTTGACTTTTCATCCAGAGCATTTGTGTGCTGCATCCAGCTGCTGTTATGTATTCAGCTTCTGTTATTGATAGAGCAATGGTGGATTGTCTTTTGTTGGACCAGGAGATCAGATTTTCTCCCAGAAACTGGCAGCTTCCAGAAGTGCTTTTACGCTCTACTCTGTCTCCAGCAAAGTCAGCATCACAGTAACCTACTAAGCTGTAATCACCAGATTTTCTATAAAACAAACCCAGATTAGTAGTACCTTTCAGATACTTGAAAATTCGCTTAACAGCTGTTAAGTGAGATTCTCTAGGATCTGATTGGAATCTTGCACAAATGCATACACTGAATAAGATATCAGGCCTTGAGGCTGTCAGATAAAGAAGAGAACCAATCATACCTCTGTAGACTTTCTGTTCTACCTTTTTGCTTACCTCTTCTCTTTCCAGAATGCACGTGGGATGCATTGGAATCTTTGATGGCTTACATTCTGAGAGATCAAATTTCTTCAGAAGTTCTCTGACATATTTGCTCTGATGAATGTAAGTTCCTTCTGGGGTTTGATTGATCTGAATTCCCAGAAAGAATTTCAGTTCTCCCATTAGGCTCATCTCAAATTCTGCCTGCATACACTTAGCAAATTTTCTTCCCAGAGAAGGATTAGTAGATCCAAATATTATATCATCAACATAAATCTGGCAGACTAAAATGTCATTCTTAACTGTCTTACAGAATAAGGTTGTGTCCACCTTCCCTCTGGTGAATTCCTTTTCTAACAGGAAGTTACTTAGTCTTTCATACCAAGCTCTGGGAGCTTGTTTCAGACCATACAGTGACTTCTTCAGTTTGAAAACATATTATGGATTTTTTGAACTTTCAAAACCAGGGGTTGGTGCACATATACCTCTTCTTCTATATAGCCATTTAAGAATGCACTTTTGACATCCATCTGATACAGAGTGATGCCTTTATTAACAGCAAAAGAAATTAAAAGTCTGATAGATTCTAACCTGGCGACTGGAGCAAAGGTTTCTGTATAGTCTATCCCCTCTTGCTGACTATAACCTTGTGCTACCAATCGTGCGTTGTTTCTGATGACTTCACCTTGTTCATTCAGCTTATTTCTGAACACCCATTTTGTTCCAATGATGTTGAATCCTTTTGGTTTAGGAACCAAATCCCACACGTCATTCCTTGTGAATTGATCCAGCTCCTCTTGCATTGCTAGAATCCAGTCATTGTCCAGAAGTGCTTCATCAATAGAGGATGGTTCAATCAAAGAGACAAGTCCCATGAGGGATTCTTCAGAGTTTCTGAAACTGGCTCTTGTTCTAACTGGATCTTCCTTTCTTTCTAAGATAGTTTCTTCTGGATGATCCATGCTGCTTCTGGATGGTCTTTTCTGAGGTTGATCAACAGAAGATGCTGGATTCCTTGCAGTGCCTCTTTCTGATGTTGAGGGAGTGTCTCTGTTAAGAGCTTCTGATGACTTGTCTTCAGTACCTGTGAATTCAACTTCCATACCTGCAAGTAATTCATTCTGTTTTGACTTTTGAGAGGCAAGCTTGTCATCAAAACGAACACTAATTGATTCTTCCACAATCTGTGTTTCTGTATTGTATACTCTGTACCCTCTTGAGCGTTCAGAGTATCCTAACATGATACACTTATGTGCTTTAGAGTCAAACTTGTTCAAATAATTTTTAGTATTCAAAATAAAGCAAGTACATCCAAATGGATGAAAATATGAAATGTTGGGCTTTATGTTCTTCCACAATTCATATGGAGTCTTTTCCAGAATAGGTCTTATGGAGATTCTATTCTGAATGTAGCACGCTGTGTTTATTGCCTCTGCCCAGAAGATATTAGCAACGTTAGTCTCGTTGATCATGGTTCTGGCCATTTCTTGCAATGTTCTGTTCTTTCGTTCTACAACTCCATTTTGTTGGGTGGTTCTAGGACAAGAGAAATCATGCAGAATGCCTTTGTCATTAAAAAATGATTCAAAATCTTTGTTTTCAAACTCTCCACCATGATCACTTCTGACTTTGACGATTCTAAGATCCTTTTCATTCTGAACTTGGTTACAGAAGGTGACAAACACAGAGTGTGACTCGTCCTTGTGTCTTAAGAACTTTACCCATGTCCATCTGCTATAGTCATCTACGATTACTAACCCATACTTCTTGCCACTGACTGGAGCAGTTTTAACTGGTCCAAATAAGTCAATGTGCAGAAGTTCTAATGGCTTAGAGGTGGAAACAACGTTTTTAGATTTAAAAGTAGGTTTTGCAAACTTGCCTTTCTGACATGCTTCACACAGAGCATCTGAATTAAACTTCAGATTAGGAAGTCCTCTGACCAGATTGAGTTTGTTAATCTGAGATATTCTTCTCATACTAACATGCCCCAATCTTCTGTGCCAGATCCATTGCTCGTTGTTAACAGACATAAGACACTTTACATTTTGACTTTTCAGTTCAGAAAGTTTGATTTTGTAAATGTTGTTTCTCCTCTTTCCATTAAACAGGATAGTCCCATCTTTCTGACTAACAGCTTTACATGAATTTTGATTAAAGATTATATCATAACCGTTATCACTTAATTGACTTATGGATAACAGGTTATGCATTAATCCATCTACTAATAAAAAATTACTGATAGAGGGAAGATTTCCATTACCTACTGTTCCAGAGCCAATGATCTTTCCCCTCTGATTGCCTCCAAAGCCTACATGGCCTCCAGGCTTAAGTTCCAAGCTTTAGAACATATGCCTTCTTCCCGTCATGTGTCGCGAGCAGCCAGAGTCCAGGTACCATGACTGGTGTTTCTGCTTTACTGCTAAAGATATCTGCAATATGTATTATTTTATCCTTAGGTACCCATATTTTCTTGGGTCCTGATTTGTTAGTTTTACCAAAACTCTGGTTGAATTTTGGTTTGACAGAATAATTGCTACTAGTATATTTGATGTTGTGTGTGTGCCCATATACAAAGTGTGACTTAAGAGGAGTTCATTTAATCACTAAATCCATGGCATTCTTAGGTGTAGGTACCTTACCTTGGTATCCTATTCCCTTTCTGCCATTTCTGCTAACTCCATAGATCATTGAAGCCATCTTGCTTCTATCTATGCTTTTAGCAAGAAACTTCTGAAAGTTGTGATCATACTCCTTGATGATCTCATCAGCACTACTGGGAGTTTCAATAATTGTTTCCTTCTGAGAGTTTTGTATTGAGATCTTTAGCTAACTTCAGCGCTGTGACCATTGGCCTCCACAGTTTTGGCAAGCTTCTGATGATCTTCTTGACATGATCGGCAGTAGAATACCCTTTGTCCAGGACTTTGAGACCAGCAACCACAATCTGAAATCTTGAGAACATTGTTTCAATGGATTCACTTTCTTCCATCTTGAATGCCTCATACTTCTGAATGAGCGCAAGAGCTTTAGTTTCTTTCACTTGAAGGTTGCCTTCATGCGTCATTCTGAGAGAATCAAACATGTTCTTAGCAGTGTCTCTGTTTGATATTTTTTCATATTCAGAGTAGGAGATAGCACTGAGAAGAATAGTTCTGGCCTTGTGATGGGTTTTTGAAATCACGCTTCTGTTGATCAGACATTGCTTTCCTGTCAATCTTCTGACCATTTGCATTCACTGGGTGCGTGTATCCATCTGTCACCATATCCCACAGATCAACATCATGGGCTAGAAAGAAGCTTTCAATTCTGTCTTTCCAGTAATCAAAGTTCTCTCCATCAAAGACTGGAGGTTTGCCACTGAATTTGTCTCTTTCTTCGTTGTTGTCATTGCTGATGTTGTGATGTGTTCCTGCCATAGTGTTTTTCAACGCTGGATCTTGTACTGACACGGTTAAGTGTTATGAACTCAGAACCAGGCGCTCTGATGCCAATTGAAGAAGTGAAAAACACAAGAAGGGGGGTTGAATTGTTAAAACTTGAAATCAAATGCAGACAACACGTTATTTTTATACTGGTTCGTTTAATCTCAAACTACTCCAGTCCACCCGTCAAGGTGATTTCGCCTCTCTCCAATGAGGACTTAATTCACTATATTCAACTGAATATTACAACTGCTTTAACAACTGCTAAAGCCTTCTTGAGTCTAAACCACATACCGGTTTCTCAAGGAAATTCTTTCTTACAGATAAATGAACAATATGTGTGTTGAATGTTTTCTGGAAAACCTATATATCACAACTGTGATAATACACAAATGAATCTTATGTGAAACTAGAATGCTAGAACTATAGAGTAAGCAATTTGAGAATTCTAGAAAACTGTATGAGTGAGGATGAAGATGATTTGCTTTAGGCGTGTAGAGTATTGTAGAGCATTAGCCAATTCACTTCTCACTGATTTGTTTAAATACTTCTTGGAAAAGATACGTTGATGCCAATTATTCCATTCAATGCTCATTACGTTCTTTCCATATTGAGAAGATCTTGCATTGGAATAAAGTCGTTGGTAATTAATCTGCCTTGAATGCAGTACCGTTGACACTTCAGAATGTTCTGCGTAGTGAAGACCTGAGCGTTCTTGGCTTTAGCTTATTCTGAGTGCATCTGAGTGCTGATGACGTTGTTAAGATCTTGATCAGAGTCAGAGTATGTTGAGTGCAGATTTTGTTCATCAAACTTCAGCATAAGCATATGTATTGATCTTCTGGTTGATATCTTCTGATGCTGATGTTGATATTCTGATGTTGATTCCATCAGAGTTTCCTGTAAATAAACAACATAATTTTAAGTAGCATCTATGTCAAATATAAAACTCATAATTCATTTAATCTTGTACTTTGTTATCATCAAAACTCTAATTGAGGGTTGTAGAATCAAACTATGTTCTAACAGTGACAACTTGGAGAGGTCTACTCTTCATCAAACCAAAACCTTTGACTTCTCGGAAGTTGATTAATGACTTGGTCCCCGGCCTTGACTATTTGCTTCATGTTGTTGTATTTGTCTTGATGAAGCTGGTTGATAATGGTTCTCAGCTCTTCTTGTTCCCGAGCTAAGCGTTGGATAAGAACCATCTTCCCTAGCATCTGGGTTTTCATGGCACTGAACTCAGCTTGCAGTTGTTCCAGGAGTTCGTCCTTATTTTCTTCAGAACTCTTCTTGACCAATTTCCCGACGAGGAGTGTTTTCAACTCTTCTTTCCCCTTGGATAGGTTTAGGAAGACTTCCCTGAACTGAGTCTCTTGAGTATGAAGATCTTGGTTGTCTTGTTGGAGAGCCATTGCTGAAATAAACAGCGAGAACATGAGAGACATGTACTGGGAGACCTGTTATGCAATGATATGTATGATATATGTATGCAATGTTTTCAAGGATCTCGCGGGGTAAATAAGAAACTGTTAGAATTTGAATTTTGTAGCTTTGATTGAAGAAACTCCGTGTCATCAAGAGTCATTCTTCAAGAGTCAAGCTCACCATATCGAGTGGGTCATAGCCCCTGACTCAAGTCATCGTGTTTTGATTTAGAGACGACATTAGCTAGAGGAAGATAAATCCTCTTTGCCCCTTGCTTGACGTCTGATTTACCATAACCTGCATCACAAACCCTTGAGATCCTCGAAATGGTTAAGGAAATGTTAAGGCATGATGTTATGATGTGTATGTTATGCGTTTAAGCAAAAGTGTGAGGTGCTGTAAGTAAACCCTGCAATAAATCCAAATTATTGGATAAGGACTGTAAATAAAACCTGCAAGGAACTCACGTTGTCAGATAACAAGAATGTGCAAGTAGTTCAAGTTTTGAAAGCACACAAGTCACACAATAGCCCTTAAATTTCAGGCTGGCATGGAGTTTAGGTATTACCCTCTTTCAGTTTAGTTGCTTCAAACCTGTCCTAAAAATAGTAACCGGGTTCTAGAGGATCTCAATATCACTGACTACCCTCGATCGGTCATAATTCCAGTTTAGCAACCTTTTCTTGCGGCCGGAATCATCGCAAGAGTTTAGTCTCAATGAGTGTAGCATACTACTACTGTTCTATGGCCAAGTTGGTCAATTTAAAGGTTCTAAGGTCAGTTGGTGCTTAATGACCCCTTAGCAGACCCATATTCTCCTCGTTGCGCCACAAGGGATATCGGTACATACTAAAGTGCCACATCAACGTAGCTACTGCTTCAACCGTATCGGTCTATGCCGTACATTTCCCTCACAATTTATTGCTACTTACCTAAAGGGTATCCCCTAGATCCGGGTTAGGATCTATAGTAACTCCAATACAAGCCCACAAAGATAAATCATACAAATCAAGCAATTGAAAACATTATGAACTATTCCTAAGGTACACCCCACTTATTAATCCTCCCCAGCAGAGTCGCCAGTTCTGTGATACGGTGGGAAAGAACTGACTGTTTTTTGGAATGCTGGTTTGCATTTTGCGTTTGTTTTTGCAAAATGTCGCGGTAAGCAAGAGTCGCCACCGACTTTTATTTTATCCAACAAGGAAAAGAAAAAAGCACAGAAAATTCCTTTTTCGAGATATTTCTCGGGTTCGGGGGGTAGATTATAGAAAGGGAAGGTGTTAGCACCCTTTCTATCCGTGGTTATCCACGGGATCTTAGGTACTTGCTCATATTGTTTTCAAAATTGCTTTTCTTTGTGTTTGTGGGTTTGAAAAAAAAGTTTTTATTTGAAACTTCGATTTAACTCTTGCTTCTGTCCTCAAGAGCGTCTGAAGTGTTTTTGAAAACTTTGTTCGGAAAGTGTAAGTGTGAAGAGTTTTTGTTTTTTAAAAGAGTAAGTACTTAAGAATCATCTACCTACTCGAAAAAGGAATCGTTCTATGCTAATGTCCTTTAGACAATGTTATCCCACTATTGATGAGTAGGTAGCACCTTCGTTGGAGTTTAAGGGTCAATTCGAATTTAGGGACTTACGGTCACCAAAGCAATGTTAGGACGCCTTAGCGGTAACCCTAATGTCTTAGATCATTTGTTTTGAGGCAACAATATCCGAGGCAACCGTTTCGAGGAGACTATGATCTTTTAGACAAGAGGGCGGCCTCTAAAACAACCTATACTCAATGACCGCGTACGAAGGCAACCAAGTGCGGTGTACCCTAAGAGTGCGCATGTGCGAGTGTGTTGTTTTCAGTTAATTTTATCTTTGTACATGTTAATGGTGATCTAGGTTGATTTTAGGTTTAAACGATCAATCTTGTCATGCATCCCTATTATCAAACATCTAGCAGCTATATTTTGCGGAAAATAAATTGCGGAAATTAAATTACAAGGCGTCGGGTATTTACATCGCCAAAAGCAACCCTTTGAAATTTAAATGCGGAAAAATAAATAAAGCGATAAAAATGATTAAATGGTCCTAATTATCTATTACATTCCGGGAACAAATACAATATGATATAAAAGAAAATAAACCGCGTGCGAGAAATTAAATCGAGCGCAAATAGGGTTTTGACCCTTTTTGAGAGAAAGTATATTTTTTGTTGTTTTTTTTATTTTAAGAAAGAAATAAATCTAAACTAATTACTAAATTAAATAAATTAATTAATTAATAAAAATAAATATTTTGGGTTTTTTTGTGTTTTAGGAAAGAAATAAAAATTAATTAATGTTAGTAAAAAAACCTAATTAAATCTAATTGAATTTTAATTATTTACAAAAATGTGAAAGTTATTCTAATTAAAATTCTAAATCAATTAATTAATGTTTATCAACAAAAATAAAAGTTAGAATTTAATTTGATAAAGAAAATGTTTTGTGGTTTTTTTATATTTTAAGAAAAAATAAATCTAAATTAATCACTACATTAAATTAAATTAATTAATTAAATGAAAAAAGAAGTTATTTTTGGATTTTTGGTTATTTAAAGAAAGAAAATAAAAATTAATTGAATTAGTAAAACCTAATTAAGTCTAGTTAATTTTAATTATTTGCAAAAAGGGTTAAAATTATTCTAACATTAAAACCTAAATTAATTTAATTAATGTTTATTAATAAAAATAAAATTTAGAATTTGATTAAATAAAAATATTTTGGTGTGATTTTATTTTAAAGAAAAAGAATTTTAATGATTGGTTAGAATTAAAAACAAAAATAATAAAAACAATTAATAAACAAAATAAATAAAATAAAGAGAGAGAGAGGTTTGGGCCTGAATTTTGTGGTGCATATAGCAATGCTGAGGCCCATTAAGCGCTGGCCTAGTTTGACTTTTAGGATTCCGTGTGCGCACTTGGACTTGACTCCATGGTGGACTCTCAGCCTGGATCACCAGATCTGGCCTTTGGCCATCTGGCTGTTGGATGTGTGAAGGCGTATGGTGCGTTGCATGCTTGGACATACATGTGATTACCTGAAGAAGGAAAATAACAAAGAAAGTGGGGGACCTGGGATTCGAACCCAGGTCCTGAAAGTGATATGCTTGCACGCTTGCCACTGCACTCCTTTGATTCTATTGTTAGTAAAATACAAAGAAATTATAATATAAACAAAACAAATTATATGCCAGAAAATAAAAATGCGCGAAAATTAATTTGAATTGGCCAATGGGAGAATGACAGCTCGTCGTCTTCTACCTCCAAATCCTGCAAATATTACCTACGGATTTGGATCCGCAGCTAAATACGCAAGCTTGCTCTAAAATCTTCCCTAGGCCACATAAATCAATTCCAAAAACATGGTCGAGTTCGTCTTGACTTCCTGATTAACATTATGTCCTTCTTGAGTCCTGATTTTTCCTGAAAAAGAAAGTCCTAAAAACAAACACGCAACCCTAGCTATGGTGTTTTGGGGTTACAACGCCTATAAACCAAATTGAATAATGCAAAAAGTTTACAAATGTCATGAGGGTTATGAATATGCAAGCAATTTATTCAACTGATGCAAGAATAATGAATCACGAATTCAAGAACCAAGGTGATTTTCGTGATACTTACAGTGCTTTGTGGTATGTGAGAACACTTGCTCTTGATCCAGGAAGGTTGAGTGAACACCCAGGAAGCGAATGGGATAGCTTTTGGCTTCTGAAAACGCCTCTTGTTATGATCTCGAATTCAAGCTTTTTACCACTTTTTCAAACTTTTGTTCAGCCTCTTCTTGCAGCCTCCAACCATTATTTTCGTGCCTTTGCCTTCCTTATGTAATGTATATTTCATTAAGGTAAGAAACTTGATACAAATCTCTCTAAATCAATGCTCATGAATTGGATTTGATTCCACCATTACAACCTTCCAAATTTGGCCTAAATCATATCTTCTTGTAATCAATGCACTTGAATCGAATTTGATTCACATAATAGCTGTATTCAAAGCCTAAAGCAACCAAAAAATCATGAGTTATAAATACTTTTGATTTTATATGATTTTATTTGATTTAAAATGAATAAATTCAATTAAAAATAAAATAAAATAATAAAAATAAGATATGGGCTCATGGCTGAAGCTAGGACACGTGGACAATGATGCAAGCTCAAATCAAGTGGAAAAGAATGGGCCCATTTGACAAAATTTGATGTTTTGGGGATAGTTGACTTTTGGCAATTTTGCAAAAATGCCCAACTTCAACAATGCATAACTTCTTCAATTTTGAACTTTTGGAAGAGTTCTTGGACAATTTAGAAATCTTGAGATGTCCTCTAACCAACCCTTTTGGTCTCATCTCAATTTGATATTCCATGCTGAAGTTATAAGTTTTGACAAAAAAGGTGTTTTTGTTGACTTTCAAAAATGACCTATAATGTCCAAATTTATAACTTCTTGTGAGTGCATTTTCTGATCTTTGGGTATGAAGATGGGTTTTAGGAAATTGCATCCTCTTCAAAATGAGCTTTGGATGGTTTATTTATCATAAATTATGAGAAAGTTATGCTTGGTCAAAGTTGAGTTGACTTTTCCTACAAAACCCTAATTTAGCAACTTTTGAGTCTTGATGAATTTTGAGCAATCCTTGATGAATCATGATCAAACCTTGATCAAATGATGAAATATCCTTCAAAATGAGAATGTTGACAAAAAATCTTGAAGTTTGACTGTATTTGGGTCACAGTTGACTTTTGCCCTAGCACAGTCGATTTTTGGACCTTTTAGCAATTGACTGAGCAAACTTCCTCTGCAAGGCTTGAAATTTGACATGGATGACCTTGAGGACATATTAAGACATTGGGAATAACTTGAGGTCATTTATACTCAAGTATCTTGATGCAACACAAAACCCTAATTTGGGATTGACTACTTTAGGAGATAACTTGTCTGTCCAACTCTTGAGCAACCTTGAGCCACTTGGAGATTTTTCTTGCAATGTTTTAAGAAATATGAGAGGGAGCTTCCCCTGTTCAATATTCTTAAACCTGAGGATGTAGATTGGCTTTCGTGCCTTTCGTGATCTGAAGGTGAAAGATGATTGAACACTAGAGTGCCCAGAAATTTGCACTCGCATGAAGTGGTATCAGCCTGGTAATGTCGGGAATGGGCTTACAGATGCCATTTGGAGATTGTTGGTAGGAGGATGGGCTTAAAGATGACATATGAAGGAGCGTCGATCGCATAAGGTATTCCTTAGCGAGAACTTGTATACCTGTTGTTGTAGAAGATTCCGCTGGGGAAGCCTAGTTTTTATTGAGATTTAGGAACTTGCTTGTACTTCAACTGAGAGAATGCCTCGGCTGAGTCTTAAGAACCTTTCCATAATTCAACTTAGGGGAAACATCTTCATCAAGATCTAAGACTGTCTGGTCTTTAACGTAGTATACCGTTGAGATTGTAGAACTCGTCCACACTATGACAGAGGAAAACATCTTCATCAAGATCTAGGAACTATCTGGTCTTCAACGTAGTATACCGTTGAGATTGTAGAACTCGTCCACACTATGATGGAGGAAAACATCTTCATCAAGATCTAGGAACTATCTGGTCTTCAACGTAGTATACTGTTGAGATTGTAGAACTCGTCCACACTATGACGGAGGAAAACATCTTCATCAAGATCTAGGAACTGTCTGGTCTTCAACGTAGTATACCGTTGAGATTGTAGAACTCATCCACATTATGACGGAGGTAAACATCTTCATCAAGATCTAGGAACTGTCTGGTCTTCAACATAGTATACCGTTGAGATTGTAGAACTCGTCCACACTATGACGGAGGAAAACATCTTCATCAAGATCTAGGAACTGTCTGATCTTCAACATAGTATACCGTTGAGATTGTAGAACTCGTTCACACTATGACGGAGGAAAACATCTTCATCAAGATCTAGAAACTGTCTGGTCTTCAACGTAGTATACCATTGAGATTGTAGAACTCGTCCACACTATGACGGAAGAAGTACAAGTACAAACCGGGAACAAGTACAATATTGAATAAATAGATCGCGTACGGGAAATTAAATCGAGCGCAAAGTTCTAGGGTTTTGACCCTTTTTGTTAAAGAAAAGACATTTTTTTGTTGTTTTTTATTTTAAGAAAGAAGTTAATCTAAATTAATTACTAAACTAAATTAAATTAATTAATTAAATGAAAAAAGTTATTTTTGGGTTTTTTGGTATTTTAAGAAAGAAATAAAAATTAATTGAATTAGTAAAAACCTAATTAAGTCTAGTTAATTTTAATTATTTACAAAAATAGTTTAGAGTTATTCTAATTAATACCTAAATTAATTTATTTGCATTCATTAATGAAAATAAAAATTAAAGTTTGATTAAATATGAAAAATATTTTTGTGGTTTTATTTTAAAGAAAAGAATTTTTTTTAGTTGGTTAGTTAATTAAATAAAACAATAAAAAACAATTAATAAAACTAAATAAATAAATATAATAGAAAAGGGTTTGAGCCTTATTTTGGTGGTGGAGGTAGCAATCTGAAGCCCAATTGAGTTGGCCCCTTGTTGACTTTCATGATTCAGTGTGTGTGTGCTGACTTTGCCTATGATAGACCTCCAGATCATGGCCACCAGATTTGGCCTTTGGCCATCTGGCCATTGGATGATTGAGAGACTATGATGGGCTGCACGCTTGGACTATGCACATGATCACCTGAAAGAAAAAATTAACAAAGAAAGTGGGGGACCTGGGATTCGAACCCAGGTCCTGAAAGTGATATGCTTGCATGCTTGCCACTGCACTGCTTTGATTCTATTATTAGTAAAATACAAAGAAATTATAATATAAACAAAACAAATTATATGCCAGAAAATAAAAATGCGCGAAAATTAATTTGAATTGGCCAATGGGAGAATGACAGCTCGTCGTCTTCTACCTCCAAATCCTGCAAATATTACCTGCGGATTTGGATCCGCAGCTAAATACGCAAGCTTGCTCTAAAATCTTCCCTAGGCCACATAAATCAATTCCAAAAACATGGTTGAGTTCGTCTTGGCTTCCTGATTAACATTATGTCCTTCTTGAGTCCTGATTTTTCCTGAAAAAGAAAGCCCTAAAAACAAACACACAACCCTAACTATGGTGTTTTAGGGTTACAACACCTATAAACCAAATTGAATAATGCCAAAAGTTTACAAACGTCATGAGGGTTACGAATATGCAAGCAATTTGTTCAAATGATGCAAGAATAATGAATCACGAATTCAAGAACCAAGGTGATTTTCGTGATACTTACAGTGCTTTGTGGTATGTGAGAATGCTTGCTCTTGATCCAGGAAGGTTGAGTGAACACCCAGGAAGCGGTTGGGATATCTTTTGGCTTCTGAAAACGCCTCTTGTTATGATCTCGAATTCAAGCTTTTTACCACTTTTTCAAACTTTTGTTCTACCTCCTCTTGCAGCCTCCAACCATTATTTTCGTGCCTTTGCCTTCTTTATGTAATGTATATTGCATTAGGGTAAGAAACTTGGTACAAATCTCTCCATATCAATGCTCATGAATTGGATTTGATTCCACCATTACAACCTTCCAAATTTGTCCTAAATCATATCTTCTCGTAACCAATGCACTTGATGCGAATTTGACTCACATAATAGTTGTATTCAAAGCCTAAATCAACCAAAAAATCATGAGTTATAAATACTTTTGATTTTATATGATTTTATTTGATTTAAAGTGAATAAATTCAATTAAAAATCAAATTAAATAATAAAAATAAGATATGAGCTCATGGCTGAAGCTAGGACACGTGGGAACTGATGCAAGCCCAAATCAAGTGGAAAGAATGGGTCCATTTGACAAAATTTGGAGTTTTGGGGATAGTTGACTTTTGGCAATTTTACAAAAATGCCCAACTTCAACAATGTATAACTTCTTCAATTTTGAACTTTTGGAAGTGTTCTTAGACTTTTTAGAAATCTTGAGATGTCCTCTAACCAACCTATTTTGTCTCATCTAAATTTGATATTCCATGCTCAAGTTATAAGTTTTGACAAAAAAGGTGTTTTTGTTGACTTTCAAAAATGACCTATAATGTCCAAATTTATAACTTCTTGTGTGTGCATTTTCTGATCTTGGGGTATGAATATGGATTGTATGAAATTGAATCCTCTTCAAAATGAGCTTTGTATTGTTCATTTATCATAAATTATGAGAAAGTTATGCTTGGTCAAAGTTGAGTTGACTTTTCCTACAAAACCCTAATTTAGCAACTTTTGAGTTTTGATGAATTTTGAGCAATCCTTGATGAATCATTATCAAAACTTGATCAAATGATGAAATATCCTTCAAAATGAGAATGTTGACAAAAAAATCTTGAAGTTTGACTGTATTTGGGTCACAGTTGACTTTTGCCCTGCACAGTCGCTTTTTGGACCTTTGAGCAATTGACTGAGCAAACTTCCTCTGCAAGGCTTGAAATTTGACATGGATGACCTTGAGGACATATTAGGACATTGGGGAGCACTTTAGGTCATTTGGACTCAAGTATCTTGATGCAACACAAAACCCTAATTTGGGATTGACTGCCTTAGGAGATAGCTTGTCTGTCCAACTCTTGAGCAACCTTGAGCCACTTGGAGATTTTTCTTGCAATGTTTTGAGAAATATGAGAGGGCAAATTTTGGGGTACAACATGATGCTTCGTGATGTTTATGATGTATGCACAAGTATATGTACAAACAAATCACACAAGATCCTAGTTTCAGGCTTGCATGGGGTGTCATAGGTAAGTACCCTCTTGAAGTTTAGTTGGCTCAATCTGTCCTATAAATAGTAAATGGGTTCTAAGGAGCTCAATATCACTGGATTATTTTTTGTGTTCATTGTTTCAGTTTAGCCACTTTACTGGCGACCGAAATATTCCAAGAAAACAACCCTTAATGAGTGTAGTATCGAGTATCTACCAACTTCAGACTACACCAAAGTCGGTCATCTCACTACCCCTAATAAGGCCAAGATGGTCAAGTAAAGGTTCTAAAAGTCCATTAGTGTTTCATGACATCACTCAGCGGCCCCGTATTCTCTTTGATTGACTCAAAGGCTACCGGTACCCACAAATATGTCACACTAATATAGTTATTGCTTCAACCATGTCGGTATACCCCGCACAGTTTCCATAATGTATTGCTATTTACCTATTAATGTTTCCCAAATCCGGGTAGAGGATTTCAATCCCAAATAATAGAACCAAATGTAAAGCAATTAAATCAAACAAGGTAAGCATGTAAAGGTGATCTAAACCCTAAGGTAACCCCACTTTTATATTCTGAGTCCCCGGCAGAGTCGCCAGTTCTGTGATACGGTGGGAGAACTGAATTGAGGTTTTGCATTTGTGTTCGCAAATGTTTCGGTTTAGCAAGAGTCACCACCGAATTTTTATTTTATCCAAAGGAAAGGTCAAAAAGCACAGGAAATACCTTTGAGATGTTTTCTTGGGTTCGGGGGGTAGATTATGAAAAGGGAAGGTGCAAGCACCCTTTTCATCCATGGTTATCCATGGGCTCTTAGTTACTTGTTTAGATCACTTGCTTTTGCTTTTCAATTGTTTGAAATGGTGCTTTGTGTGTGGTTTTTGAAAATATTTTGAAAATAGGCCTATGTTTAGGCAATCTTTGTAACAATTCTTGTTTGAATGTTTTACAAAGGTGTTTGTCTTTTGAAAATATGTTTCAATGTTTGAAAGTTTGTATTTGGGAAATGTTTTGAAGTTGTGTATTTTGAAAATAGCAAAGATGTTTGCAAATTTGATCAAGTAACTAGGAGCATCTACCTATCTACTCAAAAATCTTTCCTACATATTTTTAACCCTTTGACATTGTTGTTTTACCATTGTATTTGGTAAACAGCCTTGTGTTTGGATGTTAAACGGGACAGGCGTCGGTCATCGTATTGACCATGATAGCAATTGTGCTAAGTATCTTTAGCAAGTTTTTGTTTGAGGGACTAGATCATTTTTTATAGGAAACCAAGATAGCGTCATCGAGGGACTATGATCTTTTGTTTTATTTTTGTTTTGCAAAGATACTCAACATGCATACCATGGCCATTTTAAAGGCAACAAGTGGATGAAACCTTAGGGGTGTATGTGTGTATTGTATTGTCAATTTACATGCTTTTATGTCTTGTATTAGGTCTAGTTATTTGTTTTGATTTTGGATATTGCATACAAACCCTAATCTCTATCATGGCATATTTGAAAGCAATAAATGCGTAAAAGTAAATCTACCACTATTACAACATTGATATGGGAGGGGGATACAATTTTGAATAGGGGATTATTTGCAAGAAATTAAAACCCTAAGATTATTACAACCAAATTGAATTCTTTGTTCAAATAATAAATTGACAATATTTAAATGGGCAATTAAATAAATATGCAATATATTATAAATATGCAAAAAAAATGTTTTTTTTTGTATTATTTTTATGTATGTAAAAATAAAATATTTAATGTATCAAAAATAAGAAAAAATATTATTTTTATTAAGGGTGGAAACCCTAATTTGTTTTAAGAAAATATATATATTAATTATATTATTTATATACAATAAAATAAATAAAAATATATAAATGTTAAAAAAATAAAAATAATGAGAAAAAAATATTATTTAAGTATACAAATAATAAAAATAAAATAAAAAGATAATATTTTTTGTATTATTTACAAGTTTTTATTAAAGAAAATAAAAGTGTATTATAAAAGTAATTATTTCTATGTTAAAAAAATAATAAAAATAACAAAATAAAATATGCAAATTTACGAAACTATTTTTGATAATTTTTTATGTTTAGAAAAATCAAATAAAGTCAGAAACTAAAAAAAGAAATGAAAAAATATGAAAATAAATTAAATGGGCCAAAGGGGTGTGAGAAGCAAGTCAGGGGGTGTCAAAAGCAAGGAAATGCCAAGGCCCAGCCCAGCTCCAGCTTCGTCTTCAACCTTTGAACAAAAAAAAACGCGCGCTGTGTACAAATCTGGAAATCCTGTATACGTGCTCTAAAGCAGAAACTCACAACACAAAAGTTATATCATTTTCCAACACGATTCCAACCATGTAAAGAACTTAATCTAACTCTCAAAGACCAGAGAGAATTTCTCTGGCCCTAATTTCTAACCTAACTTTTTCAGAAAGTTCATCAATCAAATTCTCCCAACTCAGTTAACTTAAATAAAATATATGCATATGTACATCTTAAGGGCAATGAGTACTACATTTTTTATTCACAAACCTAAGCTTAATGATTCCTAAATAGAGAGATAGAAAGTTGGAAATACCTGCTTCAATTGAACACGAGTATGGCAATGTAGGGATTTTCAGTGAAGCCTGAGATGCTTGTGAGCTTGTCTGAACTTCCTCTGACTTTCCCCAATGCTTAGTTGGCTTTGTACTTGCTTAAATAAGCCTGTAGAAGTCAACCTGCACAAGCAGAATTTAGAAATGGTGAAGCTTGTAAATGGAGTTACAGTCACTGGTCAATGGTTGGGAGAGCTTAGATGGGTTGTATGGAGTGTGTTGGAAGAGGTTTGGGACAAAACGCACGAGTGGTTTGTGAGATGGAGGTGCAACTGCAGAAGCTTCCCTGTTTTGCAAGAAGATGGTGTTTTGGTGTTTTGGAAGGCTTGAGAAGTGGTTAGCTCGTGCTTCTGACTTAAGGCAATATGCAAAACTTGTTTTGAATGGTTACAAGAGTTGGTTTTATCAGATACAAGAGTTCTCTTTGTTTTTGCAAGTTGACTTGGCTTTTAATAAAAGTGTGAAGTGACCAAGGGCAGGCCTGTACAGGCTAGCTTCAAGCATGCACAAGATTGTTGTACCTTTGCCTAAGTTTATGGAGCTTGTTTGCTGCAAAGAGATGGGTTCAAGGCTCAAGGGAAACAAGTTGACATAAAGTTGTGCTTTATGAAAATAACATTGTTGCCTTTTTCCCAAAAATGGATTAAACCCTTGTGTAAACTTCCATTGATCAGAATAATGCCTTAAACTATTGAGTTTGCATTCAATTTTTGAGTGTGGAAGGGTTTAAAGACCTGTGAGCAAGTACAAGTAAGGCTGGATAGAATTTTCAATTTGTAGCAACATGAAAAATGCCATGGATCAAAGTGACTTTTTGCCAAATTCAAACCTTCAATTCTCCCTAACCATAAATGATTTTGGAGAGTTCTTGGACATTTTGGAACTAGGTGAAAAATTGCCATGAAGATAGGTCAAATCCTGCCTAAACTAGGGCAAAATTTCACTAAGTTAGAAAGTTTTTGGACCCTTGTTCATAAAATCATAACTTGAGATCCAAGCATCTTTTGGGAAAACTTTGTGAATCAAAGTTGTAGATTTTGTGGAGGAATACAACTTTCATGTTGGAAGTTTTGTTTGAATCCAATTGTATCATGGAGAAAAAGTTAGGCAAAGTTGGGGAAAATGAAAAAATTTCATAACTTAGAAAATTTCTAAGTTATGAAAATTTTCATTTTAAAACCCTAATTTGAAAAATCAGGTTTCTTGATGAACAAGTTTCATGTTTTGACACATATTGATGAAAAATGACCCTTGGCACTTGATTTTGACCAAAAAGTCAAAGTTTGACTTTTCAGTGTATAGTTGATTTTTGATCAGTTGACTGGAAAGTTCATCTGTCAATCCAGTGCTTTTGAGATCTTTTGAACCTTGTGATTAGGTCAAGATGATGCCATTGAGTCCTTGAATCCATGCTTGAACCCAATTTTCCATTGGCTAGGTTAAAAATCAGAAATTGCCCTTCTGCAGTCAAAACCCTAAAAATAACCATTTTGCCCCTTTTGAAGATCTGATTAAATTTCTTGAGGAGTTGTGGTCCAAACTTGATCAAATGGTTCATATGAGCCTATAATGTTGATGTGGATAAAAAATTATGAGGTTTGACTGTAAATTGGACACAGTTGACTTTTCCCCAATACAATTGATTTCTAGGTCAACTGTCCAATTGACTGGGCAAAAATTTGATTCAAGGTCACTTTGGGCACTTTGGGCATTGGAAGTCCAAAAATCCTTGTGCAAACTCAAACCCTAATTCAGGTCAACAGTGCAAGGAGAAGTCTTGAGCAAAGAAAACCCTAATCCTGTCTGGAGTCCAAAGAGTCTTGTCAGGGGAAATCCTGATAAAATGAGAGGGCAAATTTTGGGGTACAACACCTACCAAGAGGCCATAATTGGTCCTGAGTCTGAGAATTGGCTAGAAGCCATGAAATATGAAATGGATTCCATGTACACAAACCAGGTTTGGACCTTGGTAGAACCACCTATAGGAGTTAACCCTATAGTATGCAAATGGATCTTTAAAAAGAAGACTGACATGGATGGTAAGGTACATACCTATAAGGCAAGACTGGTTGCAAAAGGCTATAAACAAATTCATGGGGTTGAGTATGATGAAACCTTTTCACCGGTTGCAATGCTTAAATTTGTTCGGATTTTACTTTTTATCGTTGCATATCATGATTATGAAATATGGCAGATGGATGTAAAGATTGCTTTCCTTAATGGGAATCTTATTGAGGATGTGTACATGACACAACCTGAAGGATTTGACATACCACATGAAACCCAAAAGATATGCAAGTTATAACGATCAATCTATGGATTGAAGCAAGCTTCTAGAAGCTGGAATCTTTGTTTTGATGAAATAGTAAAACAATATGGGTTCATCAAGATTGAAGACGCGCATTGTGTCTACGAGAAGGTTAGTGGGAGCATGATTGTTTTCCTGATATTATATATAGATGACATATTACTCATTGGAAATGATGTCCCTACCTTGCAACAAGTAAAGACTTGGTTGGGGAAATGCTTTTCTAAGAAAGACCTAGGTAAAGCAGCCTATATATTAGGAATCGGGATCTATAGAGATAGATCACAAAAATTGCTTGTCTTGAGTTAGAGTAGATACATAGACAAAGTTTTGAGATACTTTAATATGCATGATTCCAAGAAAGGATTCATATCTATGCAACATGGCATGTGTTTATCAAAAACACAATCCCCTTCAACTAAGGAAGAAAGGGATCACATGGCTAAGATTCCATATGCATATGCAATAGGATATATCATGTATGCCATGTTATATACTCGACCAGATGTCTCGTATGCTTTAAGTGCAACGAGTAGGTACCAATCTGATCCCGGTGATGCTCAAGAATATCCTTAAGCACTTGAGAAGGACTGAGGACTCATTCTTGATATATGGAGGTCAGGAAGAGCTTGATGTAGTTGGATACACCGATGCTAGCTTCCAGATAGATAAGGATGACTTTAGATCACAATCTGGTTATGTGTTCTGCTTAAATGGTGGCGTTATTAGTTGGAAAAGTTCAAAGCAAGATACAATTGTTGATTCTACAACTGAGGCCGAGGATATTGCTACTTCAAATGCAGCAAAGGAAATTGTTTGGATCAAGAAGTTAATTAAAGAACTTGACATAGTCCCGAGCATTGTAGATCCCATTGATCTCTATTGTGATAACAATGGTGTTATCACACAAGCTAAGGAGCCTAAATCTCACCAAAGATCCAAACACATACTTAGGTGTTATCACCTCACTCGAGAGATAATTGATCGGGGAGATGTGAAGATATATAGATTACCTACACTTGACAATGTTGCTGACCCACTAACAAAGCCTCTTGTGTAACAGAAGCATGATGGCCATACTAAATCTATGGGTATTAGGGGTATGCCTGATTTACTTTAGTACTAGTGGGAGATTGTTGGTGTAAGCCCTAGAGGCCAATACTTTGGGTACTTGTATCGAATTATTTATTAATAATAAAAGGCATTTATTTATTATGTTTGCTTTTCAAAAATAATAAAGTTCCTAGAATAGTTCGTCTGTTTAATGAAATATTAAGTGTGACTTAATCATGAGATCCCATTAAACATAAGAACATTATTCTTAAAGTATCCATAGTTGAGCTTTATTGAGAAGTGTGATCACATTAAAGCATTGAGATTATTATGAAGATAGACTGATTATCACACCTCATGGATCATGGATAAGGAGTTATCAAGTCTTGACAAAGGTATGAATATTAGAAGTAATATTTATATTGGATTGACTCGCTATGAGAATACTACATAGAATGTTATGCAAGGTGTCATAAGTTATTCTCACGGTGATAATGGTGTATACCACCTTTCGACCTGAAACCACTATGGACCTTAGATGTAGAGTTAAGTACTTTATTGTTGATCAAACATTGTTCGTAACTGGATAACCATACAAATAGTTTATGGGTACTTCACAAAGCATGTTGAGGGACATGAGAGACCTAGATGCAATTTGTCCATCCTGCATAACAGGAGAAATGTATAAGGGCCCAATATTGAAATGGACAAGGGTGACACAGTTTATGCATTATGTTCAATATAGACATAAGAGCAAAAGGGTAATTGTACACACAAATATCATCACGGAAAGGCTTTGTCCTATCACATGAAATTTTCGTGACTTGGGTAGCAGTGATGTGTTTCTAGACACCGCTCACTATTTATCAGGTTAAATGTGTGATTTAATATAATTGCCAACATCACGAAAACCTACAGGGTCACACACATAAGTGTTAGACGGTGTGTCAAGTGATCGAGAGGGGGGGTGAATAGATCACCTCTTGTTTTTCAAGGATTTAAAATTGTTTTATCAAAGAGAGTTGAAAGCAGCGAAAATCAATGTCCTGGATCAATTCCGTCTACTTTGAACCGACTACTAGAAAGATTGACATGTGAAAACTTTGCTGGATTTTTATTAAATGGAATGGATGAATATACAACTCAGAAATCTTGACGTTTCAATGCACTTATCATAAAACATAATTTCCAATGAATTTAGAAATATGATAGGAATTTTGTCAAACAATTGGCGTATGCTTGTATAATGATTTATTAGTGGTGGTTTGGTGAAAATGTTTGAGCCACTATGTTTATCATTAGACTGTAAAACTTAGAACGGCAATTAGATTGCAAAATTATAGAATATGTAAAATTGTAAAGAGAAAGAAAGAGAGAACGATACACAGGCAGTTTGGTAAGGAAGTTCCCCACTGTCGTCCTCGCGTGTGGGTACGTCTCCCTCTCAATTTCACAATCAAAACTGAGAACTTTTATATCAATATGTTGAATGTTTGATAGCAAGGTTACACTACACAGAAAGCAAGAAATCCCTGTGATCTTCTTCTTCTTGTAAGAACCACCACTTGATATGAGCTGTATCAAGATTTCCTGCAAAGTCACCAAACGATCATCCGCTTCCACGACCTGTTTGTTCAAAATCCTTCCGATTTCCAAACCCCTCGCTACGGCTGAATTCGAATCGCGCGACCGTGACTGACAAAACCTTCAAGAACACACCTGTTCTTGAAGGACAAACCCTCTGGTTTATTTCTTAAAGCTTCCTCTTCAACCTTCAACTCAGCTAGACTTCTTCAATACACAGCTGAACGTTATCTCAAACCGCTTGATCCAATGCAACAAGGATGTTTGATTTTCTTTGTTGTTGTTGAATGTAAGATGGTTGAGAAGATGATGAAGATGAAGGAATCAAAAGCTTCTGGTTGCTCACAATTGTTTTTGCACACAATCTTCTATGCTGCTATATTTTCTAAAGAAATGCTTGCTTATATTTATAACAGAAAACGGTTAGTCAAAAAAGAAAGTGCTATGAGTCGATGCATGTTGGTCATGTGTCGACACATGTTAGTTATATGTAACAGAATGAGTCGATACATTATATTTTGAGTTGATACAAAAACCTGTTATAGCGTTTTACAGAACGAACACTTTTATATTCGTCGACACATAATGCGTATGTGTCGATACATACTGATAGTAAATTTAAACTTTGAATTTAAAACATAGTATGAGTCGACACATGATATTATGTATCGATACATATAAGTTTCAAAACATTTTCCAGAATCATCATATTGTTTTGTGTTGATACATAAGGTTTTGTGTCGATTCATACAAGTATTACAGGGGCATCAAAATATTATGTGTCGATGCATGAAATTTATGTATCGATGCATGCAGTTTTTAGATTTACATTCCAGGATCATCAAAGAGTTATATATCGACTCATAAGCTTTTGTATCTGTAACACCCCAAAATTTTCTTATATAGTATTATATCTTAAATAGTTATTTAAAAAAAATACTTTAAAATTCTTAGTTTCATTAAAACTTTTTTTTAAATTATTTGAAATTAATCTAAAAGTTAAAGTCAAGCGAATACACACACATATTATACATTATTTTATAATACACACCAGTACTGCTTATTTTTCCCGTAGGCTTACATATTATACTAACATCAAACCTAGATAATTATTCTTATATCACCTGCAAGACAACACCTTAGTCATAGTTATATTCACATCATTCAAAGTCAGTACTATCAAAAGAAAAGTCTAGTAACGTAGACATATCTAGTCTACAAACTATCCCAAAATGGTTCCTAAACTTTCCACCACTAAGAGTCACCCATCAGCATGTCATTAGTGTCCATTGGGCAAATCCCCATTGACACTACTATCTCCTAAGTATTCAGAAGGATCCTCCTCTGATTCAACACGACCATTCCTTGCAAATCCATTTTCACCTGCACCAGCGTTATCATATTGAGGAACATGTGGACCATGAACTCTAACACGTGGAGAAGGACGGTTGCGAGGCCTAGGTCCCCTATGTCTAGCAGAGGTAGAATTCTCCCCAACACTATCTAATGTGAGTGCTCTTATCATCCGTTCCATTGGCAGTACCAATTCTAAAGTGATGTGATGTGTAATGGAGGAAACTGCTAGTCCTCTTATTCCTTCGGTAGTTCTTACATGTCCTGTAAATTTTAAAGTTTGGGCATTTCTATCAATTTCCCAAACCGCATCCCCCTGTTCCTCGAGACACTCAATTTTCCGCGTACCCGAATGATCCAGTGGCTCCCCCATCATCATCTGTAATGCTGTAATGTAAGGGATGAAATACTCGTACACAAGTTTACATCATGATGATCACACAAGGTTACAAATAATATTATACAACTATATGCAATATTTTGCTAAATAGAACATCATATATTAAATAATTCAATTTCACATATATATATATATAAACAAAATAAAATAGTCACGTAGAATCATTTAATCACAAAACATTCATCCATTAAGAATATAGAATATCCTGTCAATGATCACAAGACAAATGTTAGTCATGATAAAATAAAAATCCATATTTCTATTGGCAGTATAGTGTAAATTTTAATCATCTTGTTCAACCCTACTCCATGGAGACATCTATTCCAACATGAGCATAAGGCCGTTTCAACTGCCATATCATGATTGTTTTGCAATGAGTAGATATCAAACTTCTACTCCAACCATTCTGGCCTGAGCGCTACACCTTATTTTAGATAGTCCTGTACAGTCAGGTATCACTGTGTCGGGTATTATGATTTCCTCCGGTCATAGTGGCTATCACTGACCTTTGGTAGGAGTTCAAAACACATGTGACCCCCAGAAGGTCTGTAGTCGACCCAACCGAACCTATCCTCAGTCTTATAAACTTCATCGTATTATAAGAAACAACTTGTTTTACTCTTAAATTAAGTGGTTAGTAAATTCTTTATACATTTCTTCACTTTATTTACCACAATTAATAATCACATTCACCAACACCATTAATATACACTTCAAAACACATATTTGATAAAAAAATCTAAAATTGTCAATATCAAAAGTTCCTAATTATAACTAATAATATATATATGTACAATTATCACGTTTCTTGTGCTCATCGAAACTTATTATTAGTAAATCCCCTTACCTTTGAGCTTTCTCAATCTACTTGAGTAATCACTTCCCCGATACCTATTTACTCAACAACATAACTATATTTCAATTACTAATCTTAAATATTAAAAATTCTAACAAGTATTAAATTTAAAGGATAAAATAGAATTAACTAATGAACTAATTAAATTTTAAATTATTTTTATATACATACATACATCATACGTAACTGTATATTGGTCATTAAATTTTGAAATGAAAATCTTACATATAAATATTCAGTACAAAAATTGATTTACACTACTTGGTTCTAATATTTTCAAAAAGAATAAATATTTGTCAAACATAAATAGATATCATGATTCACATAATTATTCAATACTAAATAATCATTTAAGTGTGTATGTTCCTATAAAGTTGTTGTTATGCTTTTCTATACAAGAATGAAAAAGAAGTCAAGTATATATATATATATATATATATATATATATATATATATATATATATATATATATATATATATATATATATATATATATATATATATATATATATATATATATATATATATATATATATATATATATATATATATATATATATATATATATATATATATATATATATATATATATATATATATATATATATATATATATATATATATATATATATATTTTATTTTTTTTACTTACCTTCAGTAAGCACTTATGTGTGTTGCTAATGCTTGATATAAGAGTTTTGTGAATGAGTTATTTGAGCATGCATCAACTCTATTTATAGAGGAGTGGTATTATCTTACTTGGTAGAAAATTTGACAGCATATCATATGTACAGTATAAGACCTTTACAATACTTGGTGAAAAAATTTTACACGTGCCCTTGATGTCATCAAATAGCTGTAAAACTTATCCTAAAATTGTTCCTTATTATCCCTTATACGATTTTAATATATACTAAAAACATAATTAATTATTATATACAAAGAAATCTTATGATTTATTTTTTAAAGTTGTTTTTCACAAATTCACTCTATAAATATAATAAATAAATTATTTAATAGGTACTAAAAAAAATGTGTAAAATAAATTTAGAAATAATAATAATAATACTAATAATAGTACTAATAATAATAGTAATAATAATAATTATGATTAAAATTTTTAGGGTGTTTTATTACTACCCTACAAAAAAAAAATTTCGTCCTCGAAATTGTGTACCTTTAAAATAAATTTGGATATTGTTGTCGCATATTATCTTCTAATTCCCATGTTGAATCTCCCGTTGCTTGATCCCATACTACTTTAACTAAGCAAATTTGTTTCCCTCTTAGTTGTTTGACTCTTCTATCTTCAATCCTTACAGGAGATGTCTCGTAGGACAAGTTTTCTTTTAAAGGAACTTCATCGGGTTGAATTATATGAGATGGATCGGGAACATATCTTCTTAGTTGTGAAACATGTAAGACATTGTGGATTTTTGAAAGAAAAGGTGGTAAAGCAATCTGATAGGCGACTGGACCAATACGACGAATGATTTGGTAGGGTCCCATGAATTTTGGAGTGAGTTTTCTGGCCTTAATAACTCTACCTACCCCAGTCGTTGATGTGACTCTTAAAAATACGTGTTCACCTTCCTGAAATTCGAGAGGTCTTCTCCTTTGGTCAGAATAACTCTTTTGTCTACTTTGTGATATTCTCAACCTTTCGCGAATCATTCTTACTTTCTCAGTTGTTTGTTGTACGATATCTGGTCCAAGCAAACTACTTTCTCCATCCTTATACCAACACAATGGTGTTTGACATTTTCTCCCGTACAAAGCTTCGTAGGGTGCCATCCCTATACTTGAGTGGAAGCTATTGTTGTACGTAAACTCAATCAATGGTAACAGGTCATCCCAACTTCCCCTATTGTCTAAAACGCACGCTCTCAACAAATCTTCTAGAGATTGAATTGTTCTCTCTGTTTGTCCATCTGTCTGAGGGTGATAAGCAGAGCTTAATCGTAAATTTGTTCCCAAGGCCTTATGTAAGCCTTTCCAAAGATGAGATGTGAATTTGGGGTCTTGATCAGAAACAATGCTCGACGGTACTCCATGGAGTCTTATAATTTCCCTGATGTAAATCTCAGTGAGCTTTTCCACTTTATAGTTTATGTTTACAGGTAAGAAATGGGCTGACTTTGTCAACCTATCTACAATCACCCATATGGAATCATAGTTAAGTCGGGTTTTTGGCAATCCCACAACAAAATCCATCGAGATACTCTCCCATTTCCACTCTGGAATGTCTAATGATTGAAGCATACCAGCTGGCCTTTGATGTTCAACCTTTGCTTTTTGACACGTCAGACACGATGCAACATATTCTGCGACTTGCCTCTTCATTCCTGGCCACCAAAAATTTAACTTCAAATCTTTGTACATCTTTGTGGCTCCTGGATGGATACTCAACATGCTCTTATGTGCTTCATCCAAAATCTTTTTCCTCATTTCTAAATCATTTGGAACACAAACCCTCGCATTACATCTTAGAATTCCATCAGTTCCTAAATTGAATTCAATGGTGTTTTCTTGTCCGATCAATTTCTTTTTCTCTTGTAGGTATTCATCATTTTCTTGTTGATGACGAATATCTTCCATAAAATCATTTGAAACCTTGACCATTCCTAAACAAATTTTTCCAGTAGAAAATTTCATGGCTAAATTTAGATCTCGAAACTTTTCTATCAATTCTAGTTCTTTAGCCATCATGGAAGAAATGTGAATCGCCTTTCTACTTAATGCGTCTGCTACTACGTTTGCTTTTCTCGGATGATATAGTAAGGTAAAATCGTAATCCTTGAGGAATTCCATCCATCGTCTTTGTCTCATGTTAAGTTCTTTCTGGTCAAAAAGATACTTCAGGCTTTTATGGTCACTGAAGACTTCAAATGTAGATCCATACAAATGATGTCTCCAAATCTTTAACGCAAATACGACGGCAGCAAGCTCTAGGTCATGTGTTGGGTAATTGCGTTCATGAGTTTTTAATTGTCTTGAAGCGTACGCCGCGACCCTTTTGTGTTGCATAAGAACACAACCTAAACCTTGATGGGAAGCATCACAATATACTTCATATGGTTCATCTGGTTGTGGTAAAACTAACACTGGTGACGTTGTCAAACGTTGTTTCATCGTTTGAAAGCTTTCCTCACACTTCTCAGTCCATACAAATGGTTGATATTTCCTTGTGAGTTGTGTTAAGGGTGCCACTATCTTCGAGAATCCTTCGATAAATCTTCGATAGTATCCAGCCAAACCAACAAAACTACGAATCTCGGTTACTGTTCTTGGTCGCTCCCATGAAAGTACAGTTTCTACTTTTGTAGGGTCTACAGCTATCCCATCCTTTGTTATCACATGCCCTAAGAATTTTACTTCCTGAAGCCAAAATTCACATTTTGATAGTTTTGCGTATAGTTTCTTTTCACGTAGAATTTGCAAAACTTGTCGTAAATGATCCTCATGCTCTTCAGGGGTTTTGGAATAAATGAGAATGTCATCAATGAACACAACGACAAATTTATCAAGGAATGGATGGAAAATCCGATTCATGTAGTCCATGAAAATTGCTGGAGCATTCGTCACACCAAATGGCATTACGAGATATTCATAATGTCCATAACGGGTCCTAAACGCCGTTTTTGAAACATCTTCGTTCTTCACTCTGATTTGGTGATATCCTGTTCTTAAATCTATTTTTGAGAAGATAACAGCCCCACGAAGTTGATCCATCAAGTCGTCAATGCGTGGAAGTGGGTATTTGTTCTTGATTGTCACCTTGTTTAGTTGGCGATAGTCCACACAAAGTCTTGAGCTTCCATCCTTTTTCTTTACCAACAACACTGGTGCTCCCCAAGGTGAAACACTTGGTCGGATGAACTGTTTTGACAATAGATCTTCAAGTTGAGCTTTTAACTCGGCTAGTTCAGTAGGCGACATCCGATACGGTGAGATAGAGATCGGACTTGATCCAGGGATCAGATCAATCGAAAACTCAATATCGCGTACTGGAGGTAAACCTGGAACATCTTCTGGAAATACTCCAGGAAATTCTTTCACTACAGGAATTTCACCCACAATTGTCTCACTTGAAACTTCTAAGGAAGATATTAACATATCTCCTTGAGCTCCTTCTTTTAAAGAAGTTGCAGCGTGATCAGCAGATAGAAGTCTAGAAATTTCGTGATTAGGAAAAATTAAAGTTTTATGTTCACAATCTAAAAGGATATGGTTGGAAGATAACCAATCCATGCCTAAAATTACATCTAATTGTGTTAAAGGCAAACATACCAAGTCAACAAGATATTTCCTATCATGGATGACAATAGGACAATTTAAACAGATGGAATTTGTAACTATGGGTTTTGACGTAGGAGTAGAAACAATTAAATCAAAAGGTAATAAAGAAATAGGTAAGTTTAATTGTTTCACGCGATCCTGAGATATAAAAGAATGAGTTGCTCCTGAATCAAACAACACAGTTAAGAGATTACCAGACATCTCGCATCTACCTTGTATAAGATTTTCAGACTGAGAAGCTTCAACGCCACTTATAGTATAAACCCTTCCTTTCTCCTTTTGCTTTGCAGCTCTCACATTACTCATCATTGGTTCAGCTTTCGCATCCATGCATTCCCTAGCCATGTGTCCTATCTTTCCACATTTGAAACACACCATTCCTTTCACAGGACAAGTGTTAGCCAAATGGTCTTGTTTCCCACATTTGAAGCACCTCCGAGTAGTTTCTTGATTTTGATTCCTATCTAACCCATTTCCAATTGCAGATGCAACTGGACGATATGGTCGTCGATTCTGATCATTTCCCAAAGGTCGAGAATATGGTTTTTTGAATAATTGTTTTCCCTTTTGACTCCATCCCGAAGTTGGATACTTAGACCTAGATGGTCCCCCAGCATTTCCTCGGCTGATTCCACCTTCCTTCATCGCTTCTATTTTCCTACATTTTTCCACCAGAGGTTGGAATTGACGAATCTCCAAAGGCAAGACAGATTCCTTGATGTTATGTCTTAATCCACCCTCAAATCTTTCACATAACCAATCCTCGTCAACCTGCTCCTGAAAAAAACGAAAATATTTTGCCAACGACTCAAACTTAGCTGCATACTCTCCAATCGTCATTCCACCTTGTTTCAGGGTAAGAAATTCTTGCTCCTTTGCAGTCCTAGCACTTCTGGGAAAATACTTATCTAAAAATTTAGTACGAAATACCTCCCAGGTAACTTCCTGATTGTTAGCTTCAACTATTTGTTTGGCTCCTTTCCACCAATACTCTGCATCTCTGAGCAACAAATAGGATGCATAGTTTACTTTTACCCCATCTGGACACTTTAGTACATTAAAAATTTTCTCGATTTCTTGAAGCCACAAGTCAGCTTTTTCTGGCTCCGCATCTCCGTGAAACTGTGGAGGATCATGACGTCTAAAGTTCCCTAACCCTTTCGATTCAGCTGCTTGTTCCTCCCTCTGTTGTTTTCGAAGATCTCTCTGATTCTTCGCAGTAGTTTGTTGTGTAATTGAAACTGCCATGTCAGCCATTACTTGGATAGCCCTATCCATGTTATTGCCACCACCGTCGTTGTTACCTTCGACACCCCCAGTGTTTATACGCGTATTTCTACGAGCCATTTGATTCCTAAAAAGTAACACCAATCAAATTCTCTTAGAAATTAAAGAACTAATCGAGTTTCAACACAACAAAACATAATAGACCCTAACCCAAAGTTATTATGGAAGATCAAACCGTGCTCTGATACCACTTAATGTAACACCCCAAAATTTTCTTATATAGTATTATATCTTAAATAGTTATTTAAAAAAAATACTTTAAAATTCTTAGTTTCATTAAAACTTTTTTTAAAATTATTTGAAATTAATCTAAAAGTTAAAGTCAAGCGAATACACACACATATTATACATTATTTTATAATACACACCAGTACTGCTTATTTTGCCCGTAGGCTTACATATTATACTAACATCAAACCTAGATAATTATTCTTATATCACCTGCAAGACAACACCTTAGTCATAGTTATATTCACATAATTCAAAGTCAGTACTATCAAAAGAAAAGTCTAGAAACATAGACATATCTAGTCTACAAACTATCCCAAAATGGTTCCTAAACTTTCCACCACTAAGAGTCACCCATCAGCATGTCATTAGTGTCCATTGGGCAAATCCCCATTGACACTACTATCTCCTAAGTATTCAGAAGGATCCTCCTCTGATTCAACACGACCATTCCTTGCAAATCCATTTTCACCTGCACCAGCGTTATCATATTGAGGAACATGTGGACCATGAACTCTAACACGTGGAGAAGGACGGTTGCGAGGCCTAGGTCCCCTATGTCTAGCAGAGGTAGAATTCTCCCCAACACTATCTAATGTGAGTGCTCTTATCATCCGTTCCATTGGCAGTACCAATTCTAAAGTGATGTGATGTGTAATGGAGGAAACTGCTAGTCCTCTTATTCCTTCGGTAGTTCTTACATGTCCTGTAAACTTTAAAGTTTGGGCATTTCTATCAATTTCCCAAACCGCATCCCCCTGTTCCTCGAGACACTCAATTTTCCGCGTACCCGAATGATCCAGTGGCTCCCCCATCATCATCTGTAATGTAAGGGATGAAATACTCGTACACAAGTTTACATCATGATGATCACACAAGGTTACAAATAATATTATACAACTATATGCAATATTTTGCTAAATAGAACATCATATATTAAATAATTCAATTTCACATATATATATAAACAAAATAAAATAGTCACGTAGAATCATTTAATCACAAAACATTCATCCATTAAGAATATATAATATCCTGTCAATGATCACAAGACAAATGTTAGTCATGATAAAATAAAAATCCATATTTCTATTGGCAGTATAGTGTAAATTTTAATCATCTTGTTCAACCCTACTCCATGGAGACATCTATTCCAACATGAGCATAAGGCCGTTTCAACTGCCATATCATGATTGTTTTGCAATGAGTAGATATCCAACTTCTACTCCAACCATTATGGCCTGAGCGCTACACCTTATTTTAGATAGTCCTGTACAGTCAGGTATCACTGTGTCGGGTATTATGATTTCCTCCGGTCAGAGTGGCTATCACTGACCTTTGGTAGGAGTTCAAAACACATGTGACCCCCAGAAGGTCTGTAGTCGACCCAACCGAACCTATCCTCAGTCTTATAAACTTCATCGTATTATAAGAAACAACCTGTTTTACTCTTAAATTAAGTGGTTAGTAAATTCTTTATACATTTCTTCACTTTATTTACCACAATTAATAATCACATTCACCAACACCATTAATATACACTTCAAAACACATATTTGATAAAAAATCTAAAATTGTCAATATCAAAAGTTCCTAATTATAACTAATAATATATATGTACAATTATCACGTTTCTTGTGCTCATCGAAACTTATTATTAGTAAATCCCCTTACCTTTGAGCTTTCTCAATCTACTTGAGTAATCACTTCCCCGATACCTATTTACTCAACAACATAACTATATTTCAATTACTAATCTTAAATATTAAAAATTCTAACAAGTATTAAATTTAAAGGACAAAATAGAATTAACTAATGAACTAATTAAATTTTAAATTATTTTTATATACATACATACATCATACGTATTTTTGAAATAAATAAATAAGTATAAGTTTTAATTTTCTAAGATGAATATCATATCTATAAAAGTATTATAAATATATTGTTTATATTTAATAAAACGAAGAACTTATATTAACAATTTGATTTATTATACATAGTATAAATTAAAGTGACCAGTAATTAATATTTTTGAAAACTAGGTTAACTAATTAAATTGAAAAAAAAACGTAACTGTATATTGGTCATTAAATTTTGAAATGAAAATCTTACATATAAATATTCAGTACAAAAATTGATTTACACTACTTGGTTCTAATATTTTCAAAAAGAATAAATATTTGTCAAACATAAATAGATACCATGATTCACATAATTATTCAATACTAAATAATCATTTAAGTGTGTATGTTCCTATAAAGTTGTTGTTATGCTTTTCTATACAAGAATGAAAAAGAAGTCAAGTATATATTTTTTTTTTTACTTACCTTCAGTAAGCACTTATGTGTGTTGCTAATGCTTGATATAAGAGTTTTGTGAATGAGTTATTTGAGCATGCATCAACTCTATTTATAGAGGAGTGGTATTATCTTACTTGGTAGAAAATTTGACAGCATATCATATGTACAGTATAAGACCTTTACAATACTTGGTGAAAAAATTTTACACGTGCCCTTGATGTCATCAAATAGCTGTAAAACTTATCCTAAAATTGTTCCTTATTATCCCTTATACGATTTTAATATATACTAAAAACATAATTAATTATTATATACAAAGAAATCTTATGATTTATTTTTTAAAGTTGTTTTTCACAAATTCACTCTATAAATATAATAAATAAATTATTTAATAGGTACTAAAAAAAATGTGTAAAATAAATTTAGAAATAATAATAATAATACTAATAATAATACTAATAATAATAGTAATAATAATAATTATGATTAAAATTTTTAGGGTGTTATAGTATCGATACATAATAGTTTTGAGATACAAGTCCAGGGACTTCAGAAAGCTATGTATCGATACAAAACTTGACGTGTCGACACATAATGATGCATTATGAGAGAAATGTAATTTTGGCTTATTCAAACATGTTATATTATATTTGCAATCATTCAAAATCAATCTATGAAGGGGTTGCTCACAAACTCCCCCTTTTTGATGATGGAAAATATCTGATGATGTGTCGTGAATAAAAAAAGCTTGCTCCCCCTGAGTTTGTGTATCTTCTTCCTAATGCAAGCACAATCTTCACTGACACACTCTTCTTCTCCCCCTTTGACCATATTAAAAAGAGAATAAGCAACATTTTTAAGAAACTCAGCACATAGGAAAATTTATATACAATCTCAGCGGTTAATGGACTTGGCATTCACACAGAATGTCAGGCATAAAGTTTTCAATAAGTGAGTAAATTGCAGAGTAAATATAAAGTAATCATGTTAAAAGTAATGCATTGGTAGATAAAAAGTTAGATTATATAAGCACAATTTATGTAAAAGAGATATACGAAGACATTTTCAGTGAACATTTAGATCAACTTATAGGTGATTGAGGGTGAAGATAGAAAGGATATTTCCTCGTTTGATTTGATAAGTGAACACTCGTACTAAAGCTGAAAAAGCACATCTTAACAGTATGGTGTGACATAGATATATTTCAATTACATATATGTTTAGGACATCACGTATGAGAGATCTAAAATCCCTAGCTCACGGCGGATGTTGAAGAAGAGGTCTGTTGCAAGTGGTTTTGTAAATATGTCAGCAAGTTGATTTTTAGTATCAGCATGCTCAAATGTAACATCCTCCTTTTCAACATGATCGCGTAGAAAGTGATGTCTAATTTCTATGTGTTTAGTGCGTGAGTGTAAAACTGGATTCTTAGTGAGGTTTATAGCACTTGTATTGTCACATTTGATTGGAATACATTTTAATTGAATATCGTAGTCTTGTAATTGTTGCTTCAGCCATAAGATCTGAGCATAACAGCTATCGGCTGCAACGTATTCAGCTTTAGCAGTTGATAAAGCAACAGAAACTTGCTTTTTGCTATGCCAACTTATTAAAGAGTTTGAAAACAAGTGACATGTTCCACTAGTGCTTTTCCTATCTGATTTGCAGCTGGCAAAATCAGAATCAGATTAACCTACTAAACTGCAATCGCTTCCCTTGGAATACCATAGCCCATACTTAGGTGTATTATTGAGATACCTAAGTATACGCCTGACAACTTTCAAGTGGGATTCCTTAGGATCCGATTGATATTGTGCACACATGCAAACACTAAACATGATGTCAGACCTAGATGTTGTAAGATACAAGAGTGATCCGATCATACCTCTATATTTCTTGACATCTACACTCTTACCGTGTTCATCCTTGTCTAAGTTTCCGTTGGTAGGAATGGGAGTATCAATTGGTTTAAAGTTGTTCATCCCAAATCATTTAAGCAACTCTTGGCAATATTTTATTTGACATATAATTGTGCCTTCATTGATCTGCTTTATTTGGAGACCGAGAAAGCAGTTTAGCTCCCCCATGAGGCTCATCTCAAATTCACCCTGCATGATTTTGGAAAATTCCTCGACCAAGTGTAGATTAGTTGAACCAAAAATAATGTCATATACGTATATTTGAACTAATAGGATGTGCTTTCCTTTACGTTTAATGAAAATAGTAGTGTCCACTTGACCTCTTGAATAGCCATGATCAAGTAGAAATTTACTAAGTCTTTCATACCAGACCCGAGGAGCCTGTTTAAGACCATATAAAGCTCGTTTTAATTTAAATACATGATCTGGATATTCGTTATTTTCAAAACCGGGAGGTTGTGAGACATACACTTCTTCATTTATGACTCCGTTAAGAAAGGCACTCTTTACATCCATTTGATAAAGCTTAAAATCTTTTGCACACGCATAAGCGAGCAAAAGACGTATAGCCTCAAGGCGAGCAACTGGAGCATAAGTTTCCTCATAATCAATGCCCTCCTCTTGGTTATACCCTTGTGCTACCAAGCGTGCTTTATTGCGGGTTATCATTCTGTTTTCATCAAGTTTATTTCTAAAAACCCATTTAGTGCCTATGATATGATGGTCTCGCGGACGAGGGACAAGTTCCCAAACGTCATTTCTTTTAAACTGATTTAGCTCATCTTGCATGGCCATTAGCCAAAATTCATCAATCAAGGCATGTTTAGCATTCTTAGGTTCTACTTGTGAAACGAAAGCAAAATGATAACAAAAATTACTTATCTTGGTGCGAGTCATTACTCCTTTTGAGATGTCTCCCAATATGTTGTCAATGGGATGGTCTTTAGAGGACTTCCAAGCTAGTGGAAGATCATTTGCTTCCATTTGCTCTTCTTCCTCATCTTTTGAAGGGCTTGTATCTTTTTCTTCCTTATCATCAATTGTTTTGGATTGAACATTTTCTTCAACAGTTTCTTTGAGTATATTTTCAGTAGATACACATGCACCATCAAGAGAAATACCTTTTCCGACATGTTTCGGATAAGATTCATCAAAAGAGACATGAACTGACTCCTCAACTGTAAGTAGACGTTTATTGTATACCCTATATGTTTTGCTTGATTGTGAGTATCCGAGAAATATACCTTCATCTGCTTTTGCATCAAATTTTCCAAGATTTTCTTTTCCATTATTTAAGATAAAACATTTACAACTGAATAAATGAAGATGTGACAAGTTTGGATTTCTTCCTTTCAAGATTTCATAAGGTGTTTTATCCAAAATTGGGCGAATTAGTATTCTGTTTAAAACATAGCAGGTTGTGCTAATTGCATCAGCCCAGAAATATTTTGGCAATCCACCTTCATTGAGCATAGTTCTTGCTAGCTCCTCTAAGACACGATTTTTGCGCTCCACAACTCCATTCTGCTGTGGAGTTCAAGGTGCTGAAAAATTATGCTCAATACCATGCTTGTCACAGTACTTATCAAAGATATGGTTTTGAAATTCACCTCCATGATCGCTTCGAATTGCAATTATTTTCAGTTCCATTCTATTTTGAGATAGTTTTGCAAAACTCTTAAAAGCAGAAAAAGTTTCATTTTTGCTTTGAAGGAATATAGTCCAATTAAATCTAGAGTAGTCGTCAACAATAACAAAACCATAACAATTTCCTCCTAAACTTTTTGTTCTAGAGGGTCCAAAAAGGTCCATGTGGAGAAGCTCAAGGGTTCGTGAAGTGGAAATCATGTTGTTGGATTTGAAAGAGACCCTTGTTTGCTTTCCCATTTGGCACGCATCACACAGGTGATCCTTTGTAAATTTTATCTTTGGAAGACCTACTACTAGATCCTTGGATACAACCTTATTAAGCAAATCAAAGTTAACATGCGCTAAGCGTCTATGCCAAAGCCATGAATCATCATTCAAGGTGACTAGACACTTGGTGCTTGTAAAGGATACATCAAAAAGGTCAAGCATATAGATATTGTTTACTCTAATGCCCTTAAACACAATATCTTTTTCAGTATTTTCAATTATGCAACAAGTATTTGTGAAGGTAACTTTATAACCTTTGTCACATAATTGACTAATACTGAGCAAATTGTGTTTAAGCCCCTCTACTAAATAGACATTAGAAATAGTAGTGATATAGGGATTACCTACACCACCTTTACCGAGTATAGCTCCTTTGTTATTGTCTCCATAGGTAACAAATCCTTTCTTCTTTGCCTTGAAGTCAATGAAGAGCGATATGTCACCAGTCATATGCCTTGAACACCCGCTGTCTAAAAACCATCTTCTATCCATGGGTGTGAGGCATTTTTCCTGCAATATCAAAATAGAGAGGTAGGTACCCAATTTTTATTGGGTCCATGTGGGTAAGTGGTAACATGGTTGCCTTTAGGCCTCCATTGGTAAATGCCTTTAGGAACAAGGAACCTCCTAAACTTGCATTTTTCAATGGTATGTCCAAAGTGACAACAATAATGGCATAAACTATGATGATGATGTATTGTTTTACTTCTGCTCATTGTATCCTTTGGTAATTTTTTAACAAAAGAGTATTTTGAATATGGTGGATTTAATGTTTTCTTAAAAATTTTAGGATCGATTGCAAAAGTAACTTTGGGTTGTAAAGCTTTTTCTAATTTGGCATTAAGAGTCCTAACCTCTTGCTGCCAAATATGACAAACTTCACATTCCCTTCTGGGAATACATCCTGTAACATCCTTATCTTTTGAACTTTCTGCAATACTAGCTTTTAGACTTTTTAAGTCTTTTTCATCTTTATAGACTTTACTCTCGAGAAATGAAAATATTTGTTTATTGGAGGATAATCTCTTAAAGGCATCTTCAGATTTGTATTGCAGTTTTTCAAAAGCTAACTTTAGTTCAGATAAGGTCATAGAAGAAAAGTTGTTAGGATATGATTGTCTTACTTGTTTGTTGTGGTTGTCTTTCTTGTTGTAGAATTGACTTTTTGTATGTGCCATCAGACATAAATTTGCACTTTCATCACCACAACTTGAACTGTCATCGTCTGATGAATCGCTGTCGCTTTCCCATGCAATATAAGCTTTTCTTTGTTTGCTGAACTTCTTTGGTGGAGCTTTTTCCTTATCCTTTTTCATCTTTGGACAGTCTGGTTTGTAGTGTCCAACTTTACCACAATTGTAACAAGGTCCTTTACCTCTTTGCTTTTTATTTTCTTCTTGCCTTGGTTCTTTGGATTGTTTTCGAAAGCTTATGAGATTCTTATCGGAGTGTTTGATTCCATTCTTTAGGATAAATCTATTGTATCTCCGAACAAAAAGTCCAATTTCTTCATCATCAGAATTTTCATCACTAGTTGAGCCATTTTCATCTTGCTCTTTGGTTGAGGACTTAGAGCTATAAGTCATTAGAGCTATTGAATTCTTCTCACCCTCCCTTTCTTTGTTCCTTTCTTTCTTACTCTTATTTTCATATTTTTCAAGACTTTACAATTCTTGTTGATGTTCTTCTAGCTTTCCAAACAGAGTTGTAATGGTAAGCGTAGTGAGGTCATTTGCTTCCTTGATAGCTATTACTTTAGGTTGTCATTCCCTGCTAAGACATCTCA
The DNA here is from genome assembly GCA_948472305.1 of Vicia faba. Taxonomy (NCBI): domain Eukaryota; kingdom Viridiplantae; phylum Streptophyta; class Magnoliopsida; order Fabales; family Fabaceae; genus Vicia; species Vicia faba. The sequence continues at coordinate 362,350,805 of OX451737.1, read as the reverse complement.
GAATCTTATTAGTAGCAATTTCATTGGAAACAGGTTTTCCAAGTGCATTTAAACGACTCACAAGATGTACGAATCTCTTCTGCATGTCAGCGACAGATTCTCCTTGCTTCATGCGAAAGAGCTCGAACTCTTGATTGAGTGTATTAATGCGGGATTGTTTAACTTCAGTTGTGCCTTCATGGGCAATTTCTAAAGCGTCCCACATTTCTTTAGCGGATGTGCAGTGAGACACCCTATAATATTCATCAACACCAAGTGCTGAGATCATCATATTTCTGGATCTCCAATCGCACGACCATTTTCATCCATTTCATTCCATTGATCCTCAGGTTTAGGTACTATTGCACATGCATCATTCCTCATGGTGATTTGAAAAGGACCATTTTGAATGGAAGTCAATACATTCTTGTCAATGGAATTTATGTGTACTCGCATGCAGTCTTTCCAATAGCCATAGTTTTCACCATTGAAAACAGGAGCTCTATTATACGCCCCATTTGGTTCAAAGGCCATAGCGTTACGAGTAGATACAAAGCACCAGCTAATCGGTGCTCTGATACCACTTGTTAGACAGTGTGGCAAGTGATCGAGAGGGGGGTGAATATATCACCTCTTGTTTTTCAAGGATTTAAAATTGCTTTATCAAAGAGAGTTGAAAGCAGCGAAAATCAATGTCCTGAATCAATTCCGTCTACTTTGAACCGACTACTAGAAAGATTGACATGTGAAAACTTTGCTGGATTTTTATTAAATGGAATGGATGAATATACAACTCAGAAATCTTGACGTTTCAATGCACTTATCATAAAACAGAATTTCCAATGAATTTAGAAATATGATAGGAATTTTGTCAAACAATTGGCGTATGCTTGTATAATGATTTAATAGTGGTGGTTTGGTGAAAATGTTTGAGCCACTATGTTTATCATTAGACTGTAAAACTTAGCACACCAATTGGATTTCAAAATTATAGAATATGTAAAACTGTAAAGAGAAAGAAAGAGAGAACGATACACATGCAGTTTGGTAAGGAAGTTCCCCACTGTCGTCCTCGCGTGTGGGTACGTCTCCCTCTCAATTTCACAATCGAAACTGATAACTTTTATATCAATATGCTGAATGTTTGATAGCAAGGCTACACTACACAGAAAGCAAGAAATCCCTATGATCTTCTTCTTCTTGTAAGAACCACCACTTGATATGAGTTGTATCAAGATTCCCTGCAAAGTCACCGAACGATCCTCCGCTTCCACGACCTGTTTGTTCAAAATCCTTCCGATTTCCAAACCCCTCGCTACGGCTGAATCCGACTCGTGCGACCGTGACTGACAAAACCCTCAAGAACACACCCGTTCTTGAAGGACAAACCCTCTGGTTTATTTCTTGAAGCTTCCTCTTCAACCTTCAACTCAGCTAGACTTCTTCAATACACAGCTGAACATTATCTCAAACCGCTTGATCCAATGTAACAAGGATGTTTGATTTTCTTTGTTGTTGTTGAATGTAAGATGGTTGAGAAGATGATGAAGATGAAGGAATCAAAATCTTTTGGTTGCTCACAATTGTTTTGCACACAATCTTCTATGCTACTATATTTTCTAAAGAAATGCTTGCTTATATTTATAATAGAAAACGGTTAGTCAAAAAAGAAAGTGCTATGAGTCGATGCATGTTGGTCATGTGTCGACACATGTTAGTTATATGTAACAGAATGAGTCGATACATTATGTTTTGAGTCGATACAAAAATCTATTATAGCGTTTTACAAAACCAACACTTTTATACTCGTCGACACATAATGTGTATGTGTCGATACATACTGATAGTAAATTTAAACTTTGAGTTTAAAACATAGTATGAGTCGACACATGATATTATGTATCGATACATATAAGTTTCAAAATCTTTTCCAGAATCATCAGATTGTTTTGTGTCGATACATAAGGTTTTGTGTCGATTCATACAAGTATTACAGGGGCATCAAAATATTATGTGTCGATGCATGAAATTTATGTATCGATGAATGCAGTTTTTAGATTTACATTCCAAGATCATCAAAGAGTTATGTATCGACTCATAAGCTTTTGTATCGATACATAATAGTTTTGAGATACAAATTCAGGGACTTCATAAAGCTATGTATCGATACAAAACTTGATGTGTCGACACATAATGATACATTATGAGAGAAATGTAATTTTGGCTTATTCAAACATGTTATATTATATTTGCAATCATTCAAAATCAATCTATGAAGGGGTTTCTCATAATAAGGACAGGTTGATGAGAGATAGAGCAATTAAGGAACACCATAAGGTACAATGCACTTAAGTGAAATATGGAATGTGGTAAGGTACCACACACTTAAGTGATGTGCGGTGTTGTACCCCAAAATTTGCCCTCTCAATTCTCAAGGCCTTTCTTACAAGGATTTTCAAGGTTCAAGCTTGAACAAGTGCATTGGGATTTTCCAATACCAAAATTAAAAGGAGGCTGTCAAAAAGGGAGAAAACAGATAAAAATAACATTTTGACAAATTTGGAGGAAAACATGTCTCCTTCAATTTAGCACCGTTCGACTGACTCTAAGCCTCCTTCGAATGCAAGTTTAGGTACATCCTTCGTTTGGATTTGAAACCTCCTTCGAATGCAAGTTTAGGTACATCCTTCGTTTGGATTTGAAGCCTCCTTCGAATTCCAGTTTAGGTACATCCTTCGTTTGGATTTGAAAACCTCCTTCGATTCAACCTTTTGAATGGACAAGTGTGCTGCCTACATGGTTGCAATCAAAGTCCATGACATGTTGGCCACACATGCCCTCTGTAAGGAAACCTTTTCGATTCACCAAGCGTGCTGCCTGCAAATCCTACTTCGATCTGGACAAGTTTACTGCCTACAAGCCTGCTTCGACTGGACAAGTTTACTGCCTGCATGCTTGCTTCGTTTGGACAAGTTTCGATAGGACAAGGTAACCATCTTTATACATCCTTCGAATCCACTTGCACTAAGGGCCTCTTGCAGACTTTACCTCTCACAAGCTTCGTTTGAGCCAAGAGATATCTTCATATAAGATTTGACTAAGTTCTTGCTTCCCTTGAAGGAACACCCTTCGACTCAGAAGCCAGGAACTTCCCTCATGCTAAAAAGACACAAGGCAATGACTCCCTTTATGTTTGTTTCGATCCACATGCTTCGATTTGGCAACATGCTTCCTTCGAACACGAGCTTTCGATTGGGCAATATGTTTGCTTTGATCCAAGCTTCGACTGGACATTAGCTTCCTTCGAGTAAGTTTGTTTCGACCACAAGCTTCGACTAAGGCAAAGGCTTCCTTCGAACAGGTGTGCTTTGATCTCACTCTTGCATTCGACACAAGACCAAATCTCGTTTTCCAGGCTATGTTGTGTCCAAATATTTACGTAGTCAGAAGCTTGTACAAGGGTTTTAAACTTTGTCTTTTAGATACTACTATTCTTGGTTATAGGCTACATACTCTTTCTTTTCATAGAGAGTACTTTAGTCACAAAATCAGCTTTCAACCTGATTTTGGTCTGAGCACAAGCAACGTCAGAAGCATAAGTCACATCTTCTGCACCCCAACTGCCAAGAGGCCCCCCACATGTACTTTCACGTTACATTATTTTATCATTTATTTGCAAGGCTGGCTTTGGACAACATGTCCATTCTTTCTCTATAAATAGAGGAACATTTACAAAGCTAGGGGAGGATCTTTGGACCAGAGGAACGAATCTCCCAAAATTTCTCAAACACAACAAAACTCTCAAGTTCATCAACACTTGAGAAATCAAAACCCAGAATCCCAAACACTCACCTCTTTCGATTCTAAAGAACACCCCACACATAGAAGTTTGTTCAAACTCAAAGACAACCTTCTGTGACAACTCTTCGAACCAAAATCAAACCCCATGTGACTACTCTTCGAATTCCAGAAACATCCAGGTAGCAGTTCAAGTTCGAATCCCACATCCATTCAAGGCCTGAAGCAAGGTAAGTTATTCTTACCTTTGAACTTTTCGTTTCATGGCATAATAATTTTCCCTTTCGTTTGAAACATGTACATACCATTGTTCCTTTCGTTTCCACCCTTTTAACATATTTTTCAGAGCTAACCCTTTCGTTTTTGCTTTCTGTTTACCTGAACTTGCTTTAACTGTTAAACTGTTTACCAAACAAATACTAGCATGGCCTCAGGCCATGTTTCCATTTAATGCTTTAAATGAAAGAAACAGGAAACATGAAATAGGAAACGAAGCTTCTGGCTTCTATCCTCTTTCTCCAGGTCGAACAAAAGAGACAACCAGGACGACAAACATGCCTTCACTGATTCCAGGCTCAGTCGAAAGGTATTCCCTCACTGCTTTCGACCTCTAGTCGAAGAAGACAACAAGGCAGAACCAGAAGGCTTCGCCATACACTGACTTCTAGGCCCAGCCAGAGACACGCTCACACTGATTTCACTGGCCCAATCGAAGAAGGCAACAAGGCAGAAAGGCCCAGCCAGAGACATACTTGCACTAAGTCCAGGCTCAGACGAAAGGTACTCCCATGCTGGTGCCAGCCTCCAATCGAAGTATATGACCTGACTGGTGCCAAAGCCCAATCGAAGGCCATGACCTCACTGGTGCGAACTCCCAATCGAAGGAAGCCTAGAAATGAAGATCGAAGGCTGCTCCTGCCCAAATCGAAGGAGCTCATTTTCCTTTCTTTTATTTTGTTTTTGCCTTTACATTTTCTTGCCTTTCAATATGGTTGTAATAGTGTAGTATTTATTTCTTGCATTTTTATTGCTTTTGTACAAATGCTAGTAACTAGGTGTGTATGGCAAGATAAAACCAACAAGTAGACAACCTAAAAATCAAAGACAAATGCATGCAATAAAACACACTTTGCACACATGCACCCTTAGGGTAATCTCACTTGTTTCCTCGGAAAATAGTCATGTCCCTCGAGCATGGGAGTTTTAGCAAAGACCCTCGATAAAGGATCGTAGTCCCTCGATGACCCTCGATGTTGCCTTCGGTAAACGATCTAGTCCCTAAAATGACATTGCTAAAACATCCCATATGTTGCCTTCTATGACTATACAAACGTCCCAATCCTCGTCCCTTCACATCCAACGATGGGGCTTCTTACCAAATCAATGGTAAGATAGCCACATCTAAAGGAGAAGGAAAAGCATATTTAATACCTTTCGAGTAGGTAGATTCACTCCTAGTTACTCGCTTGCTCACAACAAAAAAACATTTTTATACACCCACACTCTCATCTTTGAACTATTTTCGAAACAAACACTTTGTAGGCGTTCTTATAGAAACGAGAACCATTACGAAGTTCCATTTTTAAAAATACTTTCAAAACACACACCACAAGCACATTCAAACAAAAGCAAGTGATCTAAGCAAGTAACTAAGAGCCCATGGATAACCATGGATGAAAAGGGTGTTAGCACCTTCCCTTTTCATAATCTACCCCCCGAACCCACGAAAACATCTCAAAAGTCTTTCCTGTGCTTTTTGACCTTTCCTTAGGATAAAATAAAAATTAGGTGGCGACTCTTGCTAAACCGAAACATTTGCGAACACAAACGCAAATCCCAAGTCAGTTCTCCCACCGTATCACAGAACTGGCGACTCTGCTGGGGAATTTTCTAAAAGTGGGGTTACCTTAGGGTTTTTAGATCACTTTTACATGCTTACCTTGATTGCTTTGATTGCTTTACTTTTTGGGTTCCTTGCTTGGGTTTGTTTTAAATCCTACACCCGGATTTGAGGGCACCTTTTTTAGGTAAGTAGCAATAAATTGTGAGGGAACTGTGCGGGGTATACCGACATGGTTGAAGCAGTATCTACGTTAGTGTGACATATTTGTGGGTACCGGTAGCCTTTGAGTCAATCAAAGAGAATACGGGGCCGCTGAGTGATGTCATGAAGCACTAACGAACTCTTAGAACCTTATTTGACCATCTTGGCCTTTTTAGGGGTAGTGAGATGACCGACTTTGGTGCAGTCCGAAGTTGGTAGATACTCGATACTACACTCATTGAGGATTATTTTCTTGGAATATTTTGGTCGCCAGTTAAGTGGCTAAACTAAAACAATGAACATAGAAAATAATCCAGTGATGTTGAGCTCCTTAGAGCCCGATTTCTATTTTAGGACAGGTTTGAGCCAACTAACTTCAAAAGGGTACTTACCTACAAACCCCATACAAGCCTAAACCTAAGGACTTGTTTGCTTTGTGTGAATATGACTACCTGTATATACACTTGCTTACTTCTGCATACATGTACATAACATCATAACATCATACCATAGCATTTTCAATAACCATTTCAAGGATCTCGAGGGTCTTTTGATGCAGGGTCACGCTGAACCAGACGTCTACCAAAGGGCAAGATGTTTCATTTTCCTCTAAACAAACACCGTCAGAGATCAAATGCAACAACTTGAATCGGAGGCTATGACCCATTTGACATGGTGAGCTTGATTCTCATGGAAAGACATCCACCGATACGAAGTTCTCCAATCAAAGATGTTGATCAAAGTTCAACCTCTAACTTTTTTCTTGTGTTTACCCCGAGAGATTCTTGAAAACATGCATCCACTTATCATGTATTGTATCATAATAGGTTTTCCTTTTCAGGTTTCCTTATTCTCCTACTGTTTATTTCAACAAGAGACGGCTCTAGAGCAGACTATCAAGGGCATCCAGGCTCAAAACGCTCAACTTCAAGAGATGTTCTTGAACCTATCCAAGGGACAAGAAGAGGTCAAGGCGCTCCTCACCAGGGGCATGATCATGGGAAATCCTGATGGAAACAAAGATGACCAGTTGGAAAGGCTACAAACTGAAATAGCCATAATAAGGGTCCAAATGATGGGACAGTTGGTGGGCCTGATGGCTCTTATCCAAAATCTGGCTCAAGGACTAGAAGAGCTGAGGGTCCTCATCAACAAGCTTCGTCGGGATGGATGTAACCAAATGGGGCAAACATCTAGGATTAGGGATCAAATCATCATTCAGCCTCCCTTAAGACAAGAAGTCGAGAGTGCACCTTTCCAATTTGCCTCAGTGTCACGAGCCCAACAACAACCTCGCCAACAACAACAGGGTAATCGACGTAGGCGGAATACATCTGAAAGACGCTTCACCGAAATTGACATGTCATTATCTCAAGCACTGCAACACCTGTTGGAAGCCAAGCTGGTTGTATTAAGGGATCCCCCTCAGAATCCCAACACAGCCTCTCCTAGGTACAATCCAAATGCAAGATGTGCGTACCACTCCAACAGTCCTAGACATGACACCGATAGTTGTTGGACGTTGAGAAATAAAATTCAAGATCTAATTGAAGAAGGAACGCTGGAGTTTACACAAGATGGCCAGACTGAATTCTTCTGTCGTCCCTCAAAGGCTCACCACCTAAAGTGACAAGTTCAAACAAAGAGGCTTCTGTTCATTTTGAATTTTCAATTGTAATTTCTTTTGTTATTAAAACAATTATCTATTAATGTCAGACTTTGTTTCATTAATGCATTGCATATGTTTGTCTTGAATTCATCCTTTCATTTTCACTATAATTATGCTTTCTTTATGACATTTAACTCTTGCTAAAAGTTACAAGCCTTTAGAGGGAGGATGACGAAACAATACCGTAATCTCATACAGTATGCTTTTGAACAGACCTTGCTGATGATGTACAGGCATTTCTTTCAAATCCTAAACACCGGAGTTATAAGGAAGATAATCCCTAGTCAACCCCTTTGAGCCAAAGAAGTAGAAGTTTTCTATTTTAACACAAATTGAAACCTTTAATCAAAACCTGGGGCAGGGTAGTCTCTCAGTTAATTCAAATGCACTTGAAGTCGCAAACTTTCAGTTCGTAATACAACGAATAACATCAAAAACATTCATCTGGAACCAAAAGACAGTGATGGTTCTTTATCTCATAGGCAGTCATTATCTCTCAAAAGAGAAAAGTCCACTGAGCCAAAACCTATAAAGGAGGCTTAAGAAAGCTGGGGCATCCCGCTGACTGTAATCTCGAAAACAGGAACAGTCAGGCAAAAGTTAGGGATAACAAATCAAAAGAACGGGGTCGCTACAAATCCTCAACAACATGAAAAATGTTGCAAAAATGACTGCCTTCCAACAAATTCAACTTGTGTGAACCATCACCAAAAACGTCGTTCCAGACTCATTTGGAGTTCAAATGCACAATTAACTGAGTTTAGGATTGAAGAACATCACGAAGAGCGGGTGGGTACAAATATACTTTGAGCCTTTATCCTTTGTTTCTTAAACCGTGAACCAAGCCACGTTACAACCCTTCAAAAGTCCTAATTGAAGCATGGGTTAGTTCGAAAGCATACTGTTACAAAAGGTATCCTGACTCCTGTAAGGCTTAGCCCTAAATTTTGTGTTGAATTTGTCTTATAAAAAGTTTTCTGCTAAAAAATGCATTTTTCAAAACTTCGAGACAAGCATAAACTTTGCATTACTAGAATATCACTGTTTTCATTTGGCTATTTGTTTGACAGCCGAGAAATTCACACAGCGAATATCCGATGAACAAAGACCCTCTCAGTGAACAAAATCACTTCAAAAAGGATGACACTTCCATTGACAAATATCCTATCAACAAGGGGGAAGTCCAGTCAAGATTCCAGGAAATCTCTCAAAGAAGTGAAGAGTAACCAGGGGCAGGTCTCCCTCTCCGTCACTTGGGACATTGAGCGTCAATCCCAATAAAGGGTTGCATACAATCAAACTTTTTGGCAATGCCACAAACATTCGCTACTAGGGGCAATGACAAGTCTCCCTAAAGTCCTTCTCATAGGATGATTCCCCAGCAAGAGTATAATCTCTGACCCCCTTTCCCCAGCTGAATCAACCTCAAGAATCCTCGAGGACTTCCCCCAACGAAGATGTCACCTCTCTAGCGGACTGACGACAGGGTTTATTTCCCCAACAACACCAGGATTCCCCAACTTGAGTTTACCTCTCCGACTACTACAAATCAAAGGACCACAACTCCTCTTCCCCAGTAGACTACTCTACAATCCCCAGCAAGTTACTGCGAAACCTGGACCCGACCAGATATCAGTTCAACTTTGACTCCCCAGTAGAGCAACAGACGACTAAGACTCCTAAACTCCTTTTCCAAGCAGAAATAAACATACTCCCCACAGAGTTTTCAACTTCCCCCAGCGGAGTTCTCCTCAAACAACAAAACAGGAATCCATTGGAAATATTCTAAGCAAAGTTTGAAGACACACATACTCTTCAACAACAATTCAGGATTTAATGACTCCCCAGCTTTTGTCAAGGATTTATTTTCCCAGACAAAAATACATTCATTAACATTTCACATTTCATACATCCTATTTACATACATGATAAGTGCATACAACACAATCTCATTTACTTTTGAGAACATCATGACATTATGCATTTGATACATCATGACATTGCATACAGGTAACGTTTTATCTTTTTAGGAAAAGGTCAATCAACAGATGGCTACCATCAACCTTTTCAAGTTCCGGATTAATACCTATAGCAAACCAGGAAAACTATCTGTGGACGACTGATTGTAGATTAATACCTGTAACAAGCCAGGAAAACTATCTACATGAAGAGATTGAAGATTAACACCTGTAACAAGCCAGGAAACTATCTTTCTTTCTCAGGTCAGAGATTAATACCTGAAACCAGACATGACAACTATCTCATCGGCCAACCTTTTCAAGTTCCGGATTAATACCTGTAGCAAGCTAGGAAAACTATCTGTGGACGACTGATTGTAGATTAATACCTGTAACAAGCCAGGAAAACTATCTACATGAAGAGATTGAAGATTAACACATGTAACTAGCCAGGAAACTATCTTTCTTTCTCAGATCAGAGATTAATACCTGAAACCAGACAGGACAACTATCTCATCGACCAACCTTTTCAAGTTCCGGATTAATACCTGTAGCAAGCCAGGAAAACTATATGTGGACGACTGATTGCAGATTAACACCTGTAACAAGCCAGGAAAACTATCTACATGAAGAGATTGAAGATTAACACCTGTAACAAGCCAGGAAAATATCTTTCTTTCTCAGGGCAGAGATTAATACCTGAAACCAGACAGGAGAACTATCTCGTCGACCAACCTTTTCAAGTTCCAGATTAATACCTGTAGCAAGCCAGGAAAACTATCTGTGGACGAATGATTGTAGATTAATACATGTAACAAGCCAGGAAAACTATCTTTCTTTCTCAGGTCAGAGATTAATACCTGAAACCAGACAGGACAACTATCTATTCGACCAGCTCAAACAACCCAACTTTCCAATACAGTTCAGAGGCGCTCCAGACACAGATGCCATGCTGGCAATCATCCAGTTCCAGCTTATAGATACAGTCTAGCATTCACCTCTGGATGGCATCTTTAAGCCCATCTCCACAACTATCCATTACCTCTCCAAATGGCATCTTTAAGCCCATTCCCTCAAACTACGCTTTGACGAGTGCAAATTTTTTGGGCACTCTAGTGTCCAATCATCTTTTACCTTCGAGTCGCGAACGACAAAACTGCCAATCTAACTCTTCAGGTTCAAGAAGATTGAACAGGGGCAGTTGTTGTACCCCAAAATTTTCCCTCTTAATTCTCAAGGCCTTTCTTACAAGGATTTTCAAGGTTCAAGCTTGAACAAGTGCATTGGGATTTTCCAATACCAAAATTAAAAAGAGACTATCAAAAAGGGAGAAAACAGATAAAAATAACATTTTGACAAATTTGGAGGAAAACATGTCTCCTTCGATTTAGCACCCTTCGACTGACTCTAAGCCTTATTCGAATGCAAGTTTAGGTACATCCTTCGTTTGGATTTGAAACCTCCTTCGAATGCAAGTTTAGGTACATCCTTCGTTTGGATTTGAAGCCTCCTTCGAATTCCAGTTTAGGTACATCCTTCGTTTGGATTTGAAAACCTCCTTCGATTCAACCTTTTGAATGGACAACTGTGCTGCCTACATGGTTGCAATCAAAGGCCATGACATGTTGGCCACACATGCCCCCTGTAAGGAAACCTTTTCGATTCACCAAGCGTGCTGCCTGCAAAGCCTACTTCGATCTGGACAAGTTTACTGCCTACAAGCCTGCTTCGACTAGACAAGTTTACTGTCAGCATGCTTGCTTCGTTTGGACAAGTTTCGATGGAACAAGGTAACCATCTCTATGCATCCTTCGAATCCACTTGCACCAAGGGCCTCTTACAGACTTTACCTCTCACAAGCTTCGTTTGAGCCAAGAGATATCTTCATATAAGATTTGACTAAGTTCTTGCTTCCCTTGAAGGAACACCCTTCGACTCAGAAGCCAGGAACTTCCCCCATTCTAAAAAGACACAAGGCAATGACTCCCTTTATGTTTGTTTCGATCCACATGCTTCGATTTGGCAACATGCTTCCTTCGAACACGAGCTTTCGATTGGGCAATATGTTTGCTTTGATCCAAGCTTCAACTGGGCATTAGCTTCCTTCGAGTAAGTTTGTTTCGACCACAAGCTTCGACTGAGGCAAAGGCTTCCTTCGAACAGGTGTGCTTCGATCTCACTCTTGCATTCGACACAAGACCAAATCTCGTTTTCCAGGCTATGTTGTGTCCAAATCTTTACATAGTCAGAAGCTTGTACAAGGGTTTTAAACTTTGTCTTTTAGATACTACTATTCTTGGTTAAAGGCTACATACTCTTTCTTTTCATAGAGAGTACTTTAGTCACAAAATCAGCTTTCAACCTGATTTTGGTCTGAGTACAAGCAACGTCAGAAGCATAAGTCACATCTTCTGCACCCCAACTGCCAAGAGGCCCCCCACATGTACTTTCACGTTACATTATTTTATCATTTATTTGCAAGGCTGGCTTTGGACAACATGTCCATTCTTTCTCTATAAATAGAGGAACATTTACAAAGCTAGGGGAGGATCTTTGGACCAGAGGAACGAATCTCCCAAATTATCTCAAACACAACAAAACTCTAAAGTTCATCAACACTTGAGAAATCAAAACCCAGAATCCCAAACACTCACCTCTTTCGATTCTAAAGAACACCCCACACATAGAAGTTTGTTCAAACTCAAAGACAACCTTCTGTGACAACTCTTCGAACCAAAAGCAAACCCCATGTGACTACTCTTCGAATTCGAGAAACATCCAGGTAGCAATTCAAGTTCGAATCCCACATCCATTCAAGGCCTGAAGCAAGGTAAGTTATTCTTACCTTTGAACTTTTCGTTTCATGGCATAATAATTTTCCCTTTCGTTTGAAATATGTACATACCATTGTTCCTTTCGTTTCCACCCTTTTTACATATTTTTCAGAGCTAACCCTTTCGTTTTTGCTTTATGTTTACCTGAACTTGCTTTAACTGTTAAACTGTTTACCAAACAAATACTAGCATGGCCTCAGGCCATGTTGCCATTTAATGCTTTAAATGAAAGAAACAAGAAACGGGAAATATGAAACGAAGCTTCTGGCTTCTATCCTCTTTCTCCAGGTCGAACGAAAGAGACAACCAGGACAATAAACATGCCTTCACTAATTCCAGGCTCAGTCAAAAGGTATTCCCTCACTGCTTTTGACCTCCAGTCGAAGAAGACAACAAGGCAGAACCAGAAGGCTTCGCCATACACTGACTTCTAGGCCCAGCCAGAGACACGCTCACACTGATTTCACTGGCCCAATCGAAGAAGGCAACAAGGCAGAAAGGCCCAGCCAGAGGCACACTTGCACTAAGTCCAAGCTCAGACGAAAGGCACTCCCATGCTGGTGCCAGCCTCCAATCGAAGTATATGACCTGACTGGTGCCAAAGCCCAATCGAAGGCCATGACCTCACTGGTGCGAACTCCCAATCGAAGGAAGCCTAGAAATGAAGATCGAAGGCTGCTCCTGCCCAAATCGAAGGAGCTCATTTTCCTTTCTTTTATTTTGTTTTTGCCTTTACATTTTCTTTCCTTTCAATATGGTTGTAATAGTGTAGTATTTATTTCTTGCATTTTTATTGCTTTTGTACAAATGCTAGTAACTAGGTGTGCATGGCAAGATAAAACCAACAAGTAGACAACCTAAAAATCAAAGACAAATGCATGCAATAAAACACACTTTGCACACATGCACCCTTAGGGTAATCTCACTTGTTGCCTCGGAAAATAGTCATGTCCCTCGAGCATGGGAGTTTTAGCAAAGACCCTCGATAAAGGATCGTAGTCCCTCGATGACCCTCGATGTTGCCTTCGGTAAACGATCTAGTCCCTAAAACGACATTGCTAAAACATCACATATGTTGCCTTCTATGACTATACAAACGTCCCAATGCTCGTCCCTTCACATCCAACGATGGGGCTTCTTACCAAATCAATGGTAAGATAGCCACATCTAAAGGAGAAGGAAAAGCACATTTAAGACCTTTCAAGTAGGTAGATTCGCTCCTAGTTACTCGCTTGCTCACAACAAAAAAACATTTTTATACACCCACACTCTCATCTTTGAACTATTTTCGAAACAAACACTTTGTAGGCGTTCTTATAGAAACGAGAACCATTACGAAGTTCCATTTTCAAAAATACTTTCAAAACACACACCACAAGCACATTCAAAAAAAAGCAAGTGATCTAAGCAAGTAACTAAGAGCCCATGGATAACCATGGATGAAAAGGGTGCTAGCACCTTCCCTTTTCATAATCTACCCCCCGAACCCACGAAAACATCTCAAAGGTCTTTCCTGTGCTTTTTGACCCTTCCTTAGGATAAAATAAAAAGTCGGTGGCGACTCTTGCTAAACCGAAACATTTGCGAACACAAATGTAAATCCCAAGTCAGTTCTCCCATCGTATCACATGCGGTATATCATAAGGTATGATACCTGTATGCTTAATTGGACTTTTACCTTGCAGCCTTAATTGGGTTTTTAGCTTGCAGCCCACATAAATGATTTTATAAATAGAACCCTTGTGCTGAAGCATTTTACTTGATGATAATTCGGTCTTGAAACCCTAGCCATATATTTTGTCTCACTCTTTCACTCAAAGTTTCTGTTCGTAAGCAGCTAGCACTGTGTTCGAAAGTGATCTATTCGTGTGGACTGAGTAGAGACGTTGCTATTCATCAACATTTATGATCACAATATCAAAGGTCTGAATCATCACAAGAGGTAATGATTTCTATCACTGACCATGCCCATTCGTAAGAATCACTAAAGAAAAATTTTAATTTTCCACTGCATGTTGGATTGCAATTTTCCTTCAAAATGGTTGCACATAATGAATCTCAACAGCAGGCTTATAGCCTTCAGGAGTAAAGTCCATAGGCATGCCCTAGGGAGAACTATGTGGCATATGATGTTGTGGAACACTAATCGGGGCCCCAAAAATAGGAGCTGGTAAGACCTTAGAAATAATAGTAACTTGTGGCTGAGCCTGAGCTGCATGGGGAAAAGGAAGAGGAGGAGGAGGATGTGGTGGTTGATTTTGAGCACCCACCAAAGATTCCACCAAAGCAGTCAACTTTTCTATTCCAGACCTCAAAGAAATCACCTCTTTGCAGAGTTCCTAATTCTCTTGCTCTAGATGATCCATCTTCCTTTGATATTTAGCCCGAGTATTGTACTGATGAGGCAACTTGACTGGACAAAGTGGAAGACAAAGGAATGGAGTCCAGAAAAACCTCGAAAAGCAAGACCAAATGCAATATGATGCATGATATACGATGCAAATGAATTTATTTATTTTATAAGTTTCAAGGAACTTAAAGAAACAATTTTGAACATTATAAATAACTCTTTTTTTTCCTTCAAAATAACAGAAAATCTCATTTTATTGATAATTGGAAGGATTACGACTAAAGTCATAGTTCCAATAATCCCAAACAAAAAGAAGAGAAATCTTGATCCTAGGGGTCCAAAGGAACAACAACTGAAGAAGATTCAACTCCATGCTGTAAATGCCTCTGAAGCTTCCTGATCTGGTATTTATAAGATCTCTGCATTTGAGTTTCTCTATTACCAACTTATCCATAATACCCTTCCAGGCACCGAACGTGGGAGGAATGCCGGAATAATCCTTGACACTCTGAGATGGTAAGATGCTATAGGAAAATAAATCCTATTGCACTCTTCTCTTCTTGCTTGCTTTCTCCTCTTCAACTTTCTAATTTATATGCTTCCACAATTCTATCCTTTCCATATCTGAGATCTGAAATTCGTTCTTCCAAGCATCTCTCTCTTGCTTCATCTGAGCCAAAGCATCTTGAAGTTTTTCTTTACTATCCAATGGATAAAGAAACAATCATATGGCTTTTGAGACTAAAGGTTCTTGATTAGGACAAGGCATCTTGAGTTGAACGACTCTTGCTTGCACCCATTGGATGTAAGGTTCTAAAGCAACATAATCCTTATTCCCTAATTAAATCTTCTACTTCCTATGAATATGATGCCAAGCATGAATGATATTTTCCTTCTACTCTTTGTTATCATCACTCTTTTTAAGAAATAAACCTCTCAACCAGATGTTGTTTGGTTTATCCCTCATGGCATATCTAAGTTGTTGACAAACTATAATTAGATTGTAGTTGATGGCTCCTTTTATACCAAGAATAAGCACATTAGGAAACTCTCAACAACTATCAATAATCTTCACTCCATCATAAACTTTGTTATACCAAACCACGTCAGAATGGGTAAGAGACATAATCCTCTATGACCACTTCAAACCACTCTTGGTATCCTAAAAGGAATGAGACTACAATAATTACAAAATAAACCACTTATACAACAAAAGTGCACAACAAACAATAATTCCTCCTTTCTTTGATGTCCTAGAGTGAATAAAATGATAAGTATCTCAAAGCAAGCTTGGAACTGGATTTTCGATCAGAAAGATACGAGTGTCATTAACATCAACAAAATTGTCGATGTTAGGGAACAAGACCGGGCCATAGATGAAAAGAGAAAGAATAGCCTCAAAGGCAACCATACTTCCTGCCTCATCAAGAGTAAAAGCTTTCCACATCAAGAACTTAAAAGTTAATCCAATAAGACCACCCTTAGTTGTAAGATTAGCCTTTATCTCTGCTTCCCTTAAATGTTTAGCCTTTGCAATAATCCCATACTTGGGATTCTCTTCTAAACCAGTGAAAGGAATCTGATCAGATATTGGTACACCCAGCAAATAAGAATACTCTTCTAAGGTAGACATAAGCTGATAATTCGGGAAAGTGAAACATCGGTATAGAGGATCATAGAATTGGAGCAGGTTATTCAGAATACCATCTTCCATGTTGGTGAATAGACAGAAGTCTTCCATAACGACCCTTGAAATACAAATGACTAGCCACCAAATATCCAATCTCTCTTAATTCCTTTAGATCAAGATTTATGAAACCAAATTTCTTAGTGTTTCTCTTTCCAAGGTCCATGGTCACAAATTTGAAATATTTGCAAAGAGAATCTCTAAGTTCCTTGAAAACATGGTGAAAAATATGTTTATGAATGCATGAATGCATGATTACGCAACAATCACAAACAAGATAAAACATAAGGTATGTTTAAAGGTTCAACGTCGCAAACATGTAGTCAAGGGTACTACCCATAAGGTGTGTACTAAGGTTAAACCATCTGAACAAGATCAGGGTTCTACAAAAGTTCCTAGAATCTTAGATCCTCTTTCGGATATTATCGGTTTAAACGACTTCTCGCTTTCCAATAATATTCTCAAGTGAAACTCGTCTGAGTGTAGTATCATATATAAACTAAACCATATTTTTAGGTTCAAGATAGCCACCACACTACATCCTAAAAAGACCAGGAGGGGTAAAAGGGTTCTAAGGTTCCCAGCTTCTTAGGATCCCAGGTTAAAAGTGATAATATCTTCACAAATGTCTTGTTTAACATTATAACCCTCAAAGGGGCCTCCACTTAGTGGGTGATATCATGCCAACTTAGTAAGGATTGATTCCAAGTAAGCCAACACAACTATACCACCCTCATAATCATAAGTTTGCCCAAGTCCAGGTATAAGACTTCTAAGAGATCACCAAGCACCCCTAAAAACAAACAAATCTAGACAAGCAAGCAAAAAACAAAAAATAATAGCACAAACACAAATAAATAAGATAGGCTCAACTTACTTGAAGACATCTCCCCAGCAGAGTCACTAGATTTTTGTAGCGATGAAAAATTGAGATTAAGCTATTGATTAACTTAACTCACAAAGAAAGAGTCGCCACTGCACTTTATTGTTTCCAAAGGAATGAGAAAAAAGCGAATAAAATTCTCAAAAAATTTAAAATAAAAATAATAAACAAAGAGAACAAGGTTCGAGGGTTGGTTATGTAAAAGGAATGTGTTGTTATTTTTGATGAAAATGGAGTTATAGCTTGAAGGTGGATGTGTGGTATTTGAAGAAGGTTTGGTGTAAGCTAGGGGTAAAGGTTGATGTTGAAGATGGAATAAAATAGAGGTCGGTGATGTTGGAGATATGGATTGGGTGCTTATGAAGATGAAGGTTTATGGTTGTTTATGGAGGTTATAAGGATAAAAGTTTATGTGGCAAGGAGTTGGAAGGTGAGGGAAGAAGAGGAGATGAAGATGAGTGATAGAAAACTATTTTTTGTATAAATTTCCTCACTTTTCATGCATTTTAAATAGTTTAAAAATACTTTTTTGGATTAAAAATTCTGAATAATTTAATATATGATACTTGAGTTGTTTATGACTTCCCATAATTTTCTGTGCCATTTATTTAGTGTTTTGAAGAACTTTATGAATTTTCTCTTTTATTTTCATCTTAAAACCTTTTTTAAAATTCTTTTTATGCATTTATATTTGTTTATGTTATGATTTTAATTTGGTTTGACTTGTGTTGACTGTTGATGGCCTTGGATCTTAGTTTAATCGCTCACAAGTTTCATCAAACTCAATGGAACTTGAGTGTTGATGGAGTGAAAATCCTAACTCACCAAAATGGATGATTGATTTTGATGATAACTTGATTAATGATTTGATCCAATTTAGAATTTACTTTTTGTCTTCATCTATCTTCATCTACCTCTTTCTTTTTTCTTTTTCCTTTTGATCAATTGGATGATGTTGATTCATCTTATTTCAATTAGGTTTGGATTAATACTTGATGAACTTTCATTATTTCAAATCTACCTTTAAGTGATCAATTGATCATTCAAGGTACATTAGATTGATGATAAGTTTGTCTCAAGGTATCATGAAGGATTTATGGATGTAATAATCTCATCTCCTTGACTTAGTCCTGATCACCTTGATTTTAAACCATGGTGGGAATTATATGCAACACACCTACATTATTTTGGCTCGGCCTCATATAGGTTCAACTTCTACATAAGTTCACTTACGATTGCTTAACATAGCGCCAAATTGTCCTGAATCAAAATACTAATTACTAACATTAACTATAATTGTACTAACATTTAATTTTCCACACATTTACACTTATGTCCTTTAAATTCTCGCAATTTACTTTATGCAATTTACTTTTAGATTTCTATCATTCATGTAATTTTATTTTATGCTTTTCCTTTTATTCTTTATTGTCTTTTTTTCTCTTTGTCCCTTGGACGTTTTCTTTTTCTTCTAAAATACATTAATAAATATTGAACCCTAAAAGACTTAATGGTTTTCATGGACTATGGTGACTGATCAGGACTTTATGAGTCTGTCGGGATACTAACTGCAAGTATACAGTTCAGTCGTTCTAGTTTTAAATGATTATCGAACCCAGAGAGACTGAGGATCAATCGCATATGATCTAATGCTACAGTTTGTTTAACTAAGCGATGAATATTCGATTTTAGGGGGGAAACAATTTAATTAAAAATAATAGTAATAGTTATACCGGTATGTGATAGTCGGACTTCGGGAATTCGGTGAATCACTTGGCCTAATAAGGTATTTCGGAAAAAACTAATTGTTTAAAAACCTGAGACATACACTCTCGTGTTCATGCAATAAGTTATGCTACTAAACCTAGTGGATGCACTTTAAATTTAATAACACTTTTTGAAAACAATTTGAGTTTAATTAATTTATTAAAACACTCTCATGTATTTAAAAATTAATGTTTCGTTACCACTATCTGGGTTGAACCCCAGCTCTCGCATGCAGGTTCTTGCCTTAATTAATTTCCCACTCTCGTGGCAAAATCTTGTTAATTAACCTCTCACTCTCGTGACAAGGGTAGTTAAATTAAGCATGGAAATTGGAAACCAGAAATTGTTTTATAAATAAATATTTTTGGCCAAGGTATCACTGAATTCTTTTGGTTCTTAAGAGTCACATACCGGTACGAATAATTTAGCCAGACATAATAGATTTAACAACAATGCAATTCAAAATATAATTCATAAAAATAACTGGCACAATACAAAAATGAATAAATATTAATTGCAATAAAAACCTGGAAATAACGTTGCTATGGTAATCTTGAAATGTTACAATATTCCTTGCAGCTTGATTGAAGTAAATAAATTGTGTTAATTCTTGAATGAAGAATTAACACCAAAAAAAACTAAAGCTTGAAATAATGCTGGAAGTAGAAATTACAGTACGTAGAAAATGCTCTAAAACAAGGAAATAAAAATAATTGCAAAAGTAATAATTTTGTTCTGGGAAAATTCCTTCGACCTCTGCAGCCTTGCACTATCACACATATATATAGGAGAGAAAATAGCAGTTGAAAGTATCTTGAGAAAAGGCTTGAGTGGAGGAAATATAGGGAGCATGGTTATTGAGTGGAGGGAAAATAGGAGAACAAGTCTGCCCTTACGTTGCCCACGTCTCCACCAATTCACAACGTTCATCTTTACGCGTGTGACAGTCGTCACAGGTGGGTGACGGTCGTAATGCGCTTAAATAGCGCATTACGCTCGTCAGTGATGTGTGACGAGCGTTGCTTCAAGTTGAGGGTTGTTACGCCCGTCACGAGGATGTGACGCTCGTCACTGCTCTAAAATCTCCAAACTTTGCAGTTTTTGTTCTTTTTCTCTTTGTTTATTGTCTAGCCTCCTTCGTGTAGTCCTTTTCCATTGGTTTGAGTTGACAAATGTTATACCTGTAAAAAGACAAATAAACTCAGAATAATCGGGAGTTAGACGACTTAATGTATTATAAAATCGGTAAAAAGCATAGTAATTATATGATACGATTTCTCGTTATCAAATTCCCCCATACTTAAACCTTTGCTTGTCCTCAAGCAAATAGTCATTCGAAAGGTCGAACAAGTTTTGTCAAGCGCATACGCATGACATACCTTGGATTTTCAAAGTAATTTCGGGAAATCCTCGTCGGTTCGGCCAATACTTGAGTGAAACACTAAAGGTATGCTAATGACATAAGCAATAAGCTTAGTCGTAGGCTTCCATTTCAAACGAGCTATCCAACAGTTTCGTTATAATTCTACCCAGAGTTCCTTGTATCTATTTCACCCGGTTTTGTTCTGGCGCAATCACATTAAGCCTTTTATCTTAGCACGCACGTAGTGGAGTAACCGGTTAGAGACTTTGATCCTTTTAGCACGGGGTCTGGTACATGAATGTGGCAACCCTACATATGTTATCCAAGTTGGAGGTTGTGGGGGATCGAGCCATAGCACGCCCTACCAAGTTCAGAACCAGATACCTCTAAACCAACCTACACTGGATTCCTTCGTTATTTTCTCAACTCTTATATGTGACCGTATATTTTGGTGCACAAAATTTCTTTTCTTTTAGCAGCGAGATAGGAAGGATATTTTAATGATCAGGCATCAAACACTTATATTCATCGATTCTCCACGTGGTTTGTGTCAAGACGGTGCTGACTGCTAGTATAAACTACTAGGGGTTACTGTAGAACTAAAAACTCTAGATGTCGGTATAATGGTTATTGAAACGGATCGCGTAAGTAGGAAGTCTACGGTGTCATAATCGTATCAATCGTGTTATGTCGTTTTCGGCTTCCCTAACTGGGGATTTCATTAAAATAGGTATGTCGGGCTAATGCGAAGATAAAAAAAAAGTTTTTCGTATGGCTAAATAAAGTGAAGAATTTAAATCGAGATATATCATAAAAATTACTAGTTTATAAAGGAAGGAAAGGTACCTCTCCCACACAAAATCCGACATTGTCCTCAATGTTACGGTATATAGGCGGGGAAGTACAATTACAAAAAAAACAAACGAAAAGGAAAAGAAACAGAAAAATTAATAAACTACATAAAAAATAAAGAAAAACTACTGGTGACCACGTCCTCTACTCCTGGTGCGAGAGCGTCTGGTAGGAGTGGCTTCTGTGTCAGTATCTTGGAAACCAAGGGTGCTGACGTCCAGCCTTAAGGCGTTAAGCTCTGACAGGGCCTCATCTAACCTCTCATTCATGTTGCGCTGCCCAGTCAAGATTTGAGCGTTTTGAGCATACAGAGACTCAAATTGCTCGTGTTGCCTTCTTTCAAGTGCTGCGCTCATTTGGTTTTGCATATGGATGGCGCGGAGGATGTCTTCAAGATTAATAGGAGGAGGTGCAGATGAGGATCCTGGAATGTCGTGGACGGGAGGAGCACTATCCATCTCTTCTTGCATTTCGTCTGCGGAGGCTGCAGGTTAGTCTTCATGAGTAGGTGCACGCTCTGCGGGAGTTGCAGGATCGAATAACCAGTTTGCTCGGTTTCGTGGATCGATTCGGTCCCTGCATGGCAAAATGATGTTCTGATAAATGGTGTTCTTGATTACAGGGTGGAATTTGCCATCCTCCCGCTCGTAAATGAGATGTGCGGCTTTGTAAGGATCCAAAGTTAGCAAAGCTGGTGCCATAGAAGGCATAGTAGCGAGAGCAGTACCGTAGTTCAGACCTATAGTAAGTGAAGTGACCAGCCCTCTGAAATAAAATGGTTTTCCGCCTCTAGCACAAATAGAGTGGATGTGAGCGAGTAAGAACGGGGAGGCGTTGATCTTTTGCCTTGTGAACGCGCAATGCATAAAGAAGAGCTCCTTGGAGTTGAGCTTGTGGTTGCTGTCACGGGCGAAGATTGTGTTGCTGAGGATGCGGTGGAAATAGCGGATGGCTGGATTATGAATGTGGGTGGCATTTAGGTGGTCGTAGGATCCGGCACAGATATTCGTCAAACTGTGCCATAAGTTGAAGGCTTCCTCACCAAAATTATCCGGCACCCGGAGATGGACACCTTCGTCCGAACAGAAGCCTAAAAGTCGCGCGATGTCGGATTGGAGCAACTTGTGCTCAACGCCAAACATGCGGAATTTGGCCAGGCCTGACAGTTGGTTCGTGGCGCCTGGCGGAGTGATGTAAACAAAGGAACTCAAAAACTCAAGAGTCAGAGTTTCATAAATTGGTCTTGGTTCACGGCACAAGTTCCATAAATCCACACTTTGCAATAATTGGAGGACACTGTCAAGTAGTCCCAAACTGCTCAAGCAGTCAATATCAATGTACCGTGTAGGTTGGAGACCTCGGCGTTGAAACTTCTGAAATTTTACCCGTTGGTTTTCTCCTTGTTCGCCGGCTCTGAAAGTGAGAGCAGGAGCTTGTTGGTTGTTGGCCATGGTGTTCATAGGATTTGCTTGAAAAAGGTTTTGGAATATGAAATTGGGGTAGTGGGTGGATAGTATTTTGGTGTTGGAAATTTGGAAGTTTGAAAAAAATGGAGTGGAGTAGGTAGTTTTCGTGTGATTTTGTAACAATGGAGGAAGGGGGTTAAGAAGGGAATGGTTGGAACGGTTCTGTAATAGTCGTTCTGATATGTTGTGCGTGTGACGGTCGTCACGAGGGTGTGACGGTCGTTACAAGGAAAAAATGTGTGTTACGCTCGTCACGAGGGTGTGACGGTCGTAACACGTTCAATGTCATTAATGAGAAGACCGTTACAAGACCGTTGGAGATGTTTATATATTTTTTTATTTTTTTATTTATTTTCTTAATAATAAAGTTTGAAATATTTTAAGTTTTGAAATATTCTAATTAATTAAAGTTTTGAATATTAAAGTTCTGTAATATTATTTACCAGCACATAATGAAATAATAATATTTGCGGGAAATATAAACAATAAATTAAAAGAAATAAACAGTATGCTGAAAATAAAAAGGAATGAAGAATAAAATAAAATAAACTTGGGACTTGATAAATAATTGAATTAATCCATAAAAATTGTTTCGGAATAACTAAAAAAAATAAAAATGATAAAATGCTAAAATAACTAGAATAAAATGCTAAAATAACTAGAATCCCTCCCACACTAAAACTAAATAGTGTCCCCACTGTATGTACAAATGCGAGAGAAAAGAATAAGATAACAACGGCAACTCTAGCCACAGGGAGTCGGGAACATATGCTGGTGCATGAAATCCAGTTGGTCGGTCACCAAATCCATGAAAGCGATAAAGTCCACCCGGAGAGATGTAAGCTCGCCCCGCATGTCAGTAATTTCTTCATGCAAAGAGTGCAGGGTAACAGTAGGTGGAGGCGGTGGTGGAATCTTTGGAGCCTGGGTGGCGGTCTCAGTAGAAGCTGCCTGTTGTTCCCATGGATCGGGGAACTCATGGTATCCCGGTGGTGTGGCAGGGTCTTCATCAGCATTAGAAGTGTTGGGTACTTCGTAAATGTCAACAGTAGAAGGAGACGAATGCGGTGTAGCAGGATGATGGAAGTCAAAAAGCCAGTTAGCTCTATTATGCACACTAGTGATAGGGTTCGGGAGCTTAAACTGGTGAACAATCTCATGATTAATTAATAGCTCAAATTGATCTGGCCCAAGGTTCCCGATAAAGCTAGTGTTGAAGCAGAATTCAATGTTCATCGGCTTTATTCCATAATGCAGGGCTGATCCTAGCATAGGCCTGCGGAGTCCAATTGCATTTGATAGCATAGTGACTAAACCACCCAACAAGATTGGTGCATTTGGAGTCTGGATGATACGCTCCATGTTAGCTAGCATATAAGCGGCACTATTTACCGGACGACTCTGGGAGGCACAGTACATAATGAAGAGCTCATCACGGGACACGGATGTAACATTCTGCTGTTTACTAAAAAGGGTATGGGCGATGATCTTGTGAAAGTACCTGATAACCGGGCTATGGATGCACTCAGAATAAAGATCAGACGGCTCTGGATGGTTATTGCCAGCGATGCTTCCCCAGAAAAAATCAAGATCAGAGTCAAGCAAGAGGTCCTCCTGGGTCATAGTGATAACATCAGGTCCAAAAGGGAACCCTAGCAGGTGGCTAAACTCCCTGAGGTTATAAGTGTAGTCCATGTCAAACATCCTGAAAGTGATCAACCCACGGTTGAATCCTATCCCGTGATTTGGAATGAAGCTCAGGGTGCTCAGGAACTCAAGGGTCATCTTCTTGTAAGTACAGTACCATCTTCGGATAGGAGCAGTGTCTCAGCCAATCTGATGTAGCAAATACATAACACTCTCACGAATGCCAAGAGCGGTCATAGCATGGTCATCAGCGTAGATTGTAGGGCACATTTCCCGCTCAGCCAGATCCTCAAAGCGTCTTCTTTGGTGTCTGCTTCTCAAGGTGACATTCATGAAGTTTACACGTGCCATAGAGCTAAATATGAAAGCAAAAGAATTACCCCCTGAAAATATTTAATAAATGTTTGAAAAAACTAAGTTAGTATTTTCAGGTTAAGAATTTGTCGAAGTTAAATCAAAAAGAAAAAGAAAGTTTAAAGGGAAAACAAAAATAGAAGAAAACAAAAAGGAGTAAGAGATGCAATCATGAAAATTTTAAAGATTAAGAAAAAGAAAAGAAAAATAAAAACATGTTAAAACAGTAGAAATAATTAAAATAAAACATGGGTTGCCTCCCACGAAGCGCCTTTATTTTATGTTGACGGCTCGACAGATAATACCTATTCAGTTAGGTATCGGGGTAGGTGGCTCACTTAACTGAAGATAAGCCGAATAGTTGATATTTCCGACGTTAAAGTAATGCTTTAGGCGCTGGCCATTGACTATGAATGGTTCGATAGAATTTCCTTTAATTTCTATCGCACCACTTGGGAAAACTTTGTTAATTTCGAATGGTCCTGACCATCTGGAACATAATTTTCCCGGGAAAAGTTTCAGTCTAGAGTTGAATAGGAGTACGATGTCTCCTTCCTTAAATTCTTTCCGCGAGATACGCTTATCGTGCCATTTTTTTGTTCTTTCCTTATAGATTCTAGCATTTTCATAAGCGTCTAAACGCAATTCTTCTAATTCATGGATATCTAATACTCGTTTCTCGCCAGCAATCTTGTAATTTAAGTTAAGGGTTTTGATGGCCCAATAAGCTTTATGTTCTAATTCTACTGGCAAATGACAAGATTTTCCATAAACTAACGTAAACGGCGTTGTTCCGATAGGGGTTTTAAAAGCTGTCTGATATGCCCAAAGAGCATCATTTAGCTTGGAGGACCAGTCTTTTCTGGATGTGGCTACGGTTTTCTCAAGGATTTGTTTTATCTCCCTATTTGACACTTCCACTTGTCCACTCGTTTGAGGATGGTATGGTGTGGCTATGCGATGTTTAACGCCATATTTTGAAAGTAACTTTTCAAAAGTTCTAGAGATAAAATGGGAACCACCATCACTGATTACTAGTCTTGGTACACCGAATCGTGGGAAGATAACATGCTTGAATAGTTTAAGTACCACTCGTGTATCGTTTGTGGGTGCGGCGATGGCTTCAATCCATTTTGATACGTAGTCAACGGCTACCAAAATATACTTATTTCCAAAAGATGCGGGGAATGGTCCCATGAAATCAATTCCCCATACATCAAAAATCCCTACTTCGAGGATTCCTTTTTGCGGTATTTCGTCGCGTCTAGATATATTTCTTGTGCATTGACATCTATCGCAGTTCATAATTGCTATGTGGACGTCTTTCCATAGGGTAGGCCAAAAGAAGCCAGCTTGAAGTATTTTTGCACAAGTTTTCGACGTACTAGCGTGTCCACCATAAGGGGCGGAATGGCAATGGGAAATGACGTCGTCTATTTCATCATTAGGAATGCAGCGACGGTAGACACCATCGACGCCTCTTTTAAAGAGTAATGGTTCATCCCAAAAGTAGTGTTTAAGATCATGGAAGAATTTCTTCCGCTGTTGGTACGTTAAGTCAGGTGGTAAAACACCGGCAGCTAAATAGTTGACGAAGTCAGCGTACCATGGCAATGTGGTGTTGGTACAAATGGCTTTTACTACCGCAATTGTTAAAGCTTCATTGTGTTGATCTAAACTGTCGGTAGGATCTATCTCTAGCGTAGCAATAAGGCGTTCATAAGGGAAATCTTCATTTATGGGAACACTCTTGGTTTGGATTCCATCCAATCTTGATAAATGGTCAGCTACCACGTTTTCAGTTCCTCTTTTGTATTTTATTTCCAAGTCAAATTCTTGTAGGAGTAAGATCCATCTGAGTAGTCGCGGTTTGGCGTCTTCCTTGCTTAGTAAGTATCAGATCGCTGCATGATCTGTGTAAATAATGATTTTGGCGCCTACTAAGTAGGAACGAAATTTATCCAATGTGAATACCACAACTAAGAGTTCCTTCTCCATAGTGGCGTAATTCATTTGTGCGGGATCGAGTGTTCTGCTTGCGTAGTAGATAGCATGAAGCTTTTTATCTTTGCATTGTCCTAGGACTGCGCCTACAGCATAATCGCTCGCATCGCACATTATTTCAAATGGTAGGTTCCAATCAGGAGGTTGCATAATAGGCGTTGAGATTAAGGCTTCCTTGAGCGTCTTAAATGCGTTCAAGCATTTATCTTCGAAAATAAACTCAGCTTCTTTCATTAATAATTCAGTTAGTGGCTTGGTGATTTTAGAGAAATCTTTTATAAAACGTCGGTAAAAACCAGCGTGTCCTAGAAAACTTCTTATTTCTCTAACTGTTTTGGGTGGTTGAAGGTTTTTTATAATTTTGATTTTTGCTTTGTCGACTTCAATCCCTCTGTTTGATACAATGTGACCCAACACAATTCCTTGTCTCACCATGAAGTGACATTTTTCCCAGTTGAGCACTAGGTTGACATTGACACAGCGTTTCAGTACTAATTCAAGATTTCATAAACATCCGTCAAAACTTTCTCCACAGACAGAGAAATCGTCCATGAATACTTCCATAATTCCGTCTAAAAAGTCTGCGAAAATCGCCATCATGCATCGTTGGAAAGTTGCAGGTGCATTACATAGTCCAAATGGCATTCTTCGGTATG
Organism: Vicia faba; assembly: GCA_948472305.1. Taxonomy (NCBI): domain Eukaryota; kingdom Viridiplantae; phylum Streptophyta; class Magnoliopsida; order Fabales; family Fabaceae; genus Vicia; species Vicia faba. Next base: position 362,323,494 of record OX451737.1, on the reverse strand, counting down.
CAAAGGTACCATAGGGACATGTGAACGTGGTTTTCTCTTGATCGTCAGGATGAATGGGAATTTGGAAGAATCCTGAGTATCCGTCAAGATAGCAGAAATGGGAATGTTTGGCTAAGCGCTCGAGCATTTGATCAATGAATGGTAACGGGAAATGGTCCTTGCGTGTAGCTTTGTTCAGTTTTCTATAATCGATACACATTCTCTATCCTGTTTGGGTATGTTGTGCTACCGATTCGCCTTTTGTGTTCGTTATGATCGTAACACCTCCTTTCTTAGGCACTACGTGAACTGGACTGACCCAGTTACTATCTGATATTGGGTATATGATGCCTGCCTCTAGTAGTTTCTGCACTTCTTTCTTAACGACTTCACTTAAGATAGGATTTATTCGTCTTTGATGTTCTCTAGAAGTCTTGCAGTCCTCCTCCAGCATAATGCGGTGCATACAGAGAGAAGGGCTTATTCCCTTTAGATCTGATATGTTATAGCCTAACGCGGTTGGATATTTCCTTAGCACACTAAGAAGTTTTTCGGTTTCGACCTTTCCTAATTTGGCATTAACTATAACTGGTCGTTCGAGTTCTTTATCTAAAAATTCATACCTAAGATCTTCAGGTAATGTTTTAAGTTCTATACCAGTTTTCTTATCAGTCGGGGCAGGATCGGGTGTTAAGGCTAAACATTCGCTTAGGTCGGCATCTAAATGTTCTTATTTCCAGTCATCGACCTTGAGGATAGTTGGTGTCTGAATTTTTAGCATCCCAGAATAGGTGTCTTCTTGGCTTTCTAGTTCTTTGACACATTCATCAATAATATCTAGGAGACAACATGAGTCATCTATAGCAGGGGCTTTAAAGAATTGGGAAAGAATGAATTCTACTTTTTCTTCTCCTACCTCGAAGGTAAGCTTTCATTTCTTAACGTCAATGATGGCTCGTGCAGTAGCTAAAAATGGTCTTCGTAGTATGATGGGAATGTTTGAATCTTCCTTGATGTCCATTATTATAAAGTCAGTCGGTATGTAAAATTGTCCTATTCAGACAGGAATATTTTCTAGCATACCAACAGGGAATTTGACTGATCTGTCGGCTAGTTGTAGGGACATCTTGGTAGGTCTCATGTCGCCTAATTTGAGCTTCTCGCAAATAGATAAGGGCATTAGACTAACATTGGCTCCTAAATCGCATAGGGCTTTGTCTATGACAGATTTTCCAATTACACATGGTATGGAGAAACTACCAGGATCTTTTAGCTTTGGAGCCATGTTATTTTGAATTATGGCGCTACATTCGGCAGTTACCATAACGGTTTCGTTTTCAATGATTTTTTTCTTATTAGACAATATTTCTTTTAGGAATTTAGCATATGACGGCATTTGGGTTATAGCTTCTGTAAACAGAATAGTAACGTTTAATTGTTTCAGAAGTTCTAGAAATTTCTTGAATTGTCCCTCGTTCTTGGATTTTGCAAGTCTTTGGGGGTATGGAATTGGTGGTTTATATGGTGGTGGAGGCACGTAAGGTTTTTCTGAAGCCTCTCTGTTCTCATTCGCGTCTTTCTCTACATTCTCGGATTGATCTTTCGACTTCTCTACTTCTTTTTCAGGTTTTTGATACATGGTCGGGTTTTGGAGTCTAGGATCTACCGTGTGATCGGTGGGAATAGAACTGACTGTTTTGGAATGCTGGTTCGCATTTGCGTTTGTTTTTGCAAAATGTCGCGGTAAGCAAGAGTCACCACCGTCTTTTATTTTCTCCAACAAGGAAAGGACAAAAGCACAGCAAAATTCCTTTTCGAGATGTTTCTCGGGTTTGGGAGGTAGATTATAGAAAGGGAAGGTGTTAGCACCCTTTCTATCTGTGGTTATCCACGGGCTCTTAGGTATTTGCTCACTATGTTTTCAAAAGTTTTGCTTTTCTTGTGTTTTAGGGTTTTGAAAAAGTTTGTTTGAAAACTTCATTTTAACTCTTGTATCAGTCCTCAAGAGTGTCATGAAGTGTTTGTTTGAAAACATTTGTCAGAAAAGTGTAAGTGCGAAAAGTTGTTTTTGTTTTGAAAGAGCAAGTACCTTAGAACCTCTACCTACTCAAAAGAAATTAAGCTGTGTAAATGTCCTTTAGACAGTACTATCCCACTATTGAGAAGTAGATAGCACCGTTGTTGGAGTTTTAGGGTCAATTCGATTATAGGGACATGTGGTCACTAAAGCAATGGTAGGATGCCTTAGCGGTAACCCTAATGTCTTAGATCATTTTTTATCGAGGCAACCGTTTCGAGGCAACTTTGATCTTTAGACAGGAGGGCGACCTCTAAAACACCCTATACTCAATGACCACGTCGAGGCAACCAAGTGAGGCGTACCCTAGGAGTGGCATGTGCGAGTGTGTCAGGTTTCAGTTATGTTATCTTTGTACATGTTATGGTGAGCTACGATTGATTTTAATTTAAGAGAGATCTTGACATGCATAGCCTAGTTAGCATACATCTAGAAGTTAATAGTTGCGGAATTTAAATTGCGGAAATTAACTCTAAACTATTACAAGGCGTCGGGTATTTACATCGCCAAAAACAACCCTTGAAATAAAATGCGGAAAGTAAAAGAAAGCGATAAAAAACCTAATTATCTATTACATTCTCGGAGCAGATACATAAATATAATCAAAATAAATATGCGCGAAAAGAAATTGAATCGGGAAAAGTCTTAGGGTTGTGACCCCTTTTTGAGAAAAGAAAGAAATTTGTCCTTTTTTTGCATTTAATTAAATATTAAACCTAATTTACTAATTAATTAAATAATTAAAAGAAAAAAAGTATTTTTTATGTTTTAATGAAATAAAATAAAAGAAATTAAAAGTTGTCAAAAACCTAATTCTATGTTAATTTTATTTATTATAAAAAAAATTAAAGTTAACCTAATTAAAAGACTAAATCAATTTTGTTAGCATTTATTTACAAAATAAAATAGTAATTAATAGTGAATTTAATAAATAATAATAATAATAATATTTGTTTTCAGAATTTATTATAAAAATGATTTGTTAGTTAATAATAATAATAATAACTAATAAAAGAAATTAAAAGGAAAAAGAAAATAAAAAAGAAATAATAAACTAGGGGGTGTTGGCCCATTAGGAGGTTTGTTTGGCAATCTGAGGCCCACTAAGCTCAAGCCTTTGTTGACTTTCCTGAATTGTCCAGAGCGTGCCTTGACTGGGAGTATGGTAGTCACTCACTCTTGGCCTTTGGATCTGTTTGCCAGCCACTTGGCACACTGAGGCGTGAGGTATATGGTAGACACCTTTTGAAAGCCTGCATGGGATCACCTAAGAAAAAATAGAAACAATTGTTTTGGGGGACCTGGGAATAGAACCCAGGTCCCAATGGTTACCAGCCAACGCAACATCCATCCAGCCACTTGCACGCATTTGTTAATATGATGAGAAACAAAGATAATATATAAAAATAATCACATGTGCTGGAAACAAACAAAATCGCGCGCGTATTTTGAATCGCCCAACCAGGAATTAACACGTCCTTCGTCTTCCTCAGATTCCCTGTAAAACAAAATTAAATAGCAGGGGTTTTTAACCCCCACGACCTGCAATCAGAAAAAATAGCGAATAGAGCTGTGCTCTATATAAATATTTCGCGACATGTGATTTGAATTCGTCTCAACCTAACGAATCCAACCATATGCATTAGGGGTTCTGATTTTTCCTGGATAATAAAGCCCCAATTTGGAAGCTTGGAAACCCTAAGATTCGTTCATGGTGATTTTTGATTCAGGGCGTTTCAGTCCAATTAACCTATGCCAAAAGCTTTGTACAGTCCCTATGAACACAAAACAATCAACAAAACATGTCAAATGCGCATGAATAATGAGATGCGATTCTGAAAAAAATGTGCAAACCGTTAAACCGTTTCTTTGGATTCCTTAAGCTTTAGCGTGTGGTTTTGATTCCTACACGTTCCTGGGGTCCCCTGCAATGTGTTAGAAGCAATTAAAAGCTTTGAATTGGCCTGGAAGTGAGAAAACAGTTTTCAAGTTTCTTGAGTTTTTCTTGAATGGCTATAGCTTTTTTCTGCAGCAAATTCTCGTCCAATGCATTAGGGTTGAGTTGTGTATATATAGGAGACTGAGTTTAGGTTAAATCCTTGACAAAAAATTCATGGAATTGATGTTTCAATATTTGATTTGCAATCATATCTTTTTGCATCTTTTTGATTGAGAAAACTTGCCAAACTTGGAGATTTTTTCCCCTTGATGTGCACACGAATTTTCCAGCTCTTGTAGGTCATATTTGCTTCATGAAAAGATTGAAAAACCATATCTTGATATTTTCCTACATTTTAAATTAATTAAATGAATTAAAATCAATTAAAAATTCAATTAATTAATAAAAATAAGAAAATAAATTGAAATAGGCTTGATGGGTCGTGCATAGGCCTTGGATAAATTTTCAAGAAGAAATTTGAGGCCCTTTAGCAAAAACAAGGTGTTTTGGGCAAAGTTGACTTTTGCAAATTCACAAAAATTTCCCAACTTCTCCAATGCATATCTTGCTCAATTTTGATCATATGAACATGTTATTGGACATTTTGGAAAGGTATTGAAGTCCTCTAACCAATGCCTTTGGTCCCATGTCATTTGGATTTACCAATCCCAAGTTATGGTCTATGACTTAAAGTGCATTTTTGTTGACTTTTGAAATTGACCTATAATGTAGAAATTGATAACTTTTTATGAGAGCACTTCTTGGACTTGGAATGTGAATATGAGTTGTAGGAAATGTCATCCCCTTCAAAATGAGTATTGGATGGAATTTTTATGATGAACCATGAAAAAGTTATGCCTTGGTCAAGATACAGTTGACTTTTCTGCTGTCTAAAAATAGTAACTTTTGCATCTTGATGATTTTTGAGCCATGCTTGTGAAATCATGATCAAGACTTGATCAAATGATGATTGTAGACTCAAAATAAGATGTTGACCAAAAATTCTGACTTTTGACTGTAAAATGACCTTTTTGCCCTTGCAGTTGGTTGTAGGTCAAATGGAGCTTTTGACTGTGCAATTTGACATTGTGAGACTTGAAACTTGGCATGTAGGTGTTTGAGGATGTATATAGGAACATGAGACTTGATTGAGCCATTGAAAACCTCAAATTGCTTGAAAGAACCAAAACCCTAATTTTGACAGGCTTAGGAGACATTTGGACTGTGCAACCTTTGAGAAATCTTGAACCATTTGAAGATGATTCTTGATAAACTTTGAAGAATATGGGAGGGCAAATTTTAGGGTACAACAGTTGCCCCTGTTCAATCTTCTTAAACCTGAGGATGTAGATTGGCTTGCGTGCCTTTCGTGATCCAAAGGTGGAAGATGATTGAACACTAGAGTGCCCAAAAATTTGCACTCACATAGTGGAGTATCAACAATGTGATGTCGGGAATGGGCTTACAGATGCCATTTGGAGATATGATGGATAAGAGGATGGGCTTATAGATGCCATCTGTAGATTGTCGATAGGTAGTTTTGTCGGGAATTGGATTATAGATGCCATTTGGAGATTGTTGATAGGTAGTTGAATCTGAATAAGGAATAGAATGGCTTTCGTGTCTGGAGCATATCTAGTTTGTATCTAATTGCTGACGTCTGAATAAATAGTAGAATGACCGCCGCGTTTGGGGTATATCCATATTGTATCTGAATGAGTGACAGAATGTCATCCGAATCTGGATCGTATCTGGACTGTCTTTTGAATGAATCTGGACTAAACAATAGAATAGCATCCGGGTTTGGAGCATCTCTAAGTTGTCTTTAGAAGAGAAATCTGAATAAACAATAGAATAACATCCAGATCTGGAGCATCTTTAAGCTATATTTGAAAGGAAATCTGGAATAAGTATCGGAATGTCGCCAAATCTGGGCCGCATCTGAACTATCTCTAGAAGGAAATCTGAATAAGCAATAGAATAGCATCCGGATCTAGAGCATCTCTAAGCTATATCTGAAAGGAAATCTGGAATAAGTATCGGAATGTCGCCATGTCTGGGTCGCTTCTGAACTATATCTAGAAGGAATCTCTGAATAAGCAATAGAATAGCATCCGGATTTGGAGCATCTCTAAGCTATCTCTAAAAAGAAACTCTGAATAAGCAAAAGAATAGCATCCGGATCTGGAGCATTTCTAAGCTATCTCTGAAAGGAAATCTGGAATAAGTATCAGAATGTCGCCATGTCTGGGTCGCAACTGAACTATCTCTAGAAGGAATCTCTAAATAAGCAATAGAATATCATCCGGATCTGGAGCATCTCTAAGCTATCTCTAAAAAGAAACTCTGAATAAGCAATAGAATAGCATCCGAATCTGGAGCATCTCTAAGCCATCTCTAAAAAGCAACTTTGAATAAGAAATAGAATAGCGTCCGAATCTGGAGCATCTCTAAGCTATCTCTAAGAAGAAACTTTGAATAAGCAAAAGAATAGCATCCGGATCTGGAGCATCTCTAAGCTATCTCTGAGAAGAAACTTTGAATAAGCAAAAGAATAGCATCCATATCTGGAGAATTTCTAAGCTATCTCTGAAATCTCTTCATTGTAGATAACTTTCCTGTCTGGTTTCAGGTATAGATCTACAATCAATCGCTCACATATATGCCCTGGCTAGATACAGGTATCGAATCTGGAACTTCAAAAGGTTGGTCGAGATAGCCTTCCTGGCTGGATACAAGTGTAGACCTCTGACCTGAGAATGAAAGATGACTTCCTGGCTGGGCACAGGTGTTGATCTTCAAACTCTTCATGCAGATACTTTCCTGGCTAGATACAGGTATAGATCTATAATCAGTCGCTCACAAATATGCCCTGGCTAGATACAGGTATCGAATCTGGAACTTCAAAAAGGTTGATGGTAATCATCTTTGGATTTACCTTTTTCCTGAAAAGGCAAGACATTAGTTATATGCAATGTCATGATGTATGAAATGCATAATGTCATGATGTTCTCAAAAATAAATGAGATTGGGTGATATGATGCGTATATGCATGTATATGAATAGGAGGTATGAGATGTGATGTGTTTATGAATGTATTTTCGTCTGGGAAAATAAATCCTTGACGAATGCCGGGAAGTTTGTTGAATCCTGGGCTGATGTTGGAGAGTGGAGTTCTTCGTTTCCGCTGGGAATGATGATGGCAAGAATAAACCGGTAGGAGAAGATGACTCCGTTGAGGAATAAACCTGGCGAAGAGATTACTCTGCGGGGAATTACTCTGTGGGGAGTGATACTTCGCTGAGAATTTAATGAGAACTTTGCTGGGGATTCCATTGATAAGTTATATTGGGGAATTTGATGAACTCCGCTGGGGGATAGGAAGAACTTCGCCGAGGACGATCTTTCCGTGGTAATTAGCTGAGGATAACCCAGTTAGACCCTGGTGGGGAATAACCTTTTAACATGGTCGGGGAGAGATATTTGCACTCTACAGGGGACCAGCTTCCAGACTCTACTCGGGATAAGCTTCCAGACTCTACTGGGGATAAGCTTCCAGAATCTACTGGGGATAAGCTTCCAGAATCTACTGGGGAGAATGATTCAACTCTCCTGGGGAAACTTTTTTTTTGGCTGCGCTGGGGAAATGGCTCCACTAGGGTGCTGTATTCTGCCGGGGAATAATCTTATATTTCCGTCGAGGAATATTAAGACTTCCGGGGATGCTTGCTGATGAATATCTATACTCCGCTGGGGAATATTGAGATTTTCTAGGGATACCCAACTTTTCCAGGACTGATGGTAGACCAACTCTGCTCGGGGGAGAGTATTGCTGACTTGCTGGAGATACTGTGCCTTTTTAGGGCTGACGGGAGACCAACTCTACTAAGGGGAGAGTATGGTTGAATCTTGTCTTACTCTGCAGGGAGTGAAGGTATCCTGGTCAAACTCTTCAGTTGAACATACCTTGGTACCTGGAGGACAGAGCAGCTTGTACAATTCGGATGATTCCTATTGCCCCAGTTTCTGCGGGAGAAGAAGGCCTATGAGGTGCTTGATACCTACCGATTGACAAATCTTCTTCTGGTAGGCAAGTGACGAGATGACGGGACATAGTCGTACGCTTTGATCCCTAATTTTTGCCTGGATCGCCCTTTCGGTTTTTCAGTCCACCGGGATACCCATTTTTGCCCAAGCCGCCTTTTCAGGTTTTCGACTTGCCGGGTGTACAAATTTTTCTTTCGTTTTCATCCCTTATTTTTGCTCGAACCCTTTTGGTTCGCCGGGAAGCCCTTATTTTTGCCTAGGCCAGTCGACCTAGCGGGTCTTTGATTATGCGTAGTATTTTTCCGACTATGTCCATACTCTCAGGATGTAGGGAGTTGTCACTGTCAGTAGTGTTGTGTCGCCATGCTACCAGAAGATCTTCGTTTGATAATGCAAGCTTCGTTGCTGGAATCCATGTCTAATGCCCCAAGTGACTCAGGAGGAGATTTTCCCCAGGCTATTTGGCATCCTTGAGAGATTCCTTGAATCTTGACTGGACTGCCCCAGATAATAGACCATGATCATGTCTGCCCCTTGATTGGAAGTGTTTTTCCATTTGATGTGACCCTTGAGAAGATTTTTGTTCACTAGATATTCATCATGCGAATTTCTCTTCTGTTTGAACAAATAGTCACATGCAAACAATGTTATTTTAAGAATGCAAAGCTTATGTCTGTCTTGAAGTTTTTGAAAATGCATTTTTCAGTAAAACAAACAAATTTTGTAAAATGTGATGTCAACTCAGGATTTTACAGCAAGCCTTAAGGAGTCAGGATACCTTTTGTAACAGTATGCTTTCGAACTAACCCATGCTTCAGCTAGGACTTTTTAAGGGTTATAACGTGGCCTGGTTCACGGTTTAAGAAACAAAGGATAAAGGCTCAAAATTTATTTGTACCCACCCATTCTTCGTGATATTCTTCGATCCTAAACTCAGCTAATCGTGCATTAGATCTTGTTTGAGTCTTTGCTCTGATATTCCGGTGATGGTTCGGATACTGATAGTTTATTTTGAATAGGCAGTCATTTCTTTTTTTTGTTGAGGGTTTGTAGGACCTCTTTCTGTTTTGATTTTATTATCCCTAAATTTTGCCTGAACTGCTTCTTTTGTGATTACAGTCAGCGGGATGCCCCAGTTTTTGTGTAAGTCTCCTTCATAGGTTTTGACTTATTGGGCTTTTATTTTGAAAGATAACGATTGCCTGTCCTTATGATTATACATAACCATCCCCATATTTTTGTTTCAGAAGGACTTCTTTGGTGCCATTCGTTGTGCACCTGGATCAACTGAGAAAACTACCCTGCCCCAGGTTATGATTAAGGGTTTTAATTTTTGGAAAGAAAAACTCCAACTTCTTTGGCTCAAAGGGGTTGACTATGGATTATCTTCCTTATAACTCCACTGTTTAGGATTTGAAACAATGCCTGTACTTCATCAGCGGGGTCTGTTCAAAAGCATACTGTAAAGATCGTGGTATCGTTTTTGTCATCCTCCCTCAAAAGGCTTAGAATTATTAATCGAGAGTTTGAACATCACAAAAACGAAAGCAGTTTGAATATAGTGAATACGAATATATTGATTCAGAACAGACATATGCGATGCATTAATGAAATAAAAGAGTTTGCTATGACAATAGTTGTTTAAATAAGCAAAGAAAAATACAACTCGGAAATTCAAATAAAATAAAAGCCTTCAATGATTTGGCAAAGGAGCAGTGATTATGTTTGGAGTCTCTGGTGCTTCAAACTGGATTTCTTTGGCATCAATCATGTCTTGAACCTTGTTCTTCAGGGCCCAGCAGTTGTTTGTGTCATGTCCCGGACTATCAAAGTGGTATGCATACCTTTCATTGGGATGATAGTTAGGAGCGGAAGTGTTTGGATTCCGAATAGGAGCCCTTAAGGTAATCAGCCTTGCCTTCAACATTTGTTGTAATGCTTGAGCCAGTGATATGTTGATCTTGGTGAATTGTCTTTTAGGTGCGACCTCCTTATGTTGATGCCCCTGTCTTTGTTGAGCAGGCATAGGATTAAAGATCTGGGTTGCCCCTACATGTTGATCATGACGACTCTTTTTACCATGCACAGCATTGGACTACTTTTTCCCATGGTAAGGCTTTTTATGAGTATCAGAAGGAGCAACTTCTGGAATCTTCCCACTTTTGATGCCAACTTCAATTCTCTCACCAGTCAAGATCAGATCTGTAAACCCAGCAGAAGAATTTCCAATCAGATGGTTGAAGAAAGGACCAGACAGGGTCCCCAAGAACATGTCAACGAGTTCACGATCAGTCAAAGGTGGATGCACCCTGCCAGCCAGGTCTCTCCACTTTTGAGCATACTCCTTAAATCCTTCACCCGTCCCTAGTGACATACCCTGGAGTTGGGTACGCGTAGGAGCGAGGTCGGAATTATACTGATACTGCTTATAAAATGCAGTAGCCAAGTCCTCCCAGTTACGAATACTGGTTCCATCCAGCTGATAGAACCATTCGAGTTGAGCCCCTGAAAGACTATCCTGGAAGAAATGGATCCATAGATTCTTGTCTGCAGTATAAGGTTGGATCTTCCTTACATATGATCTGAGATGCAGCTTAGGACAGGAAGCCCCGTCATACTTTGCAAAGGTAGGTGCCTTGAACTTATGTGGAATCACCACCCCAGAAGATAAGCCTAGGTCTCCAAAGTCCAACCCGGGCACATGTTGAATCTCCATAGCACTTAAGCGGTCCTCTAGCTGTTTGTACTTATCCTCAGCAGGAGGATACTGTTCATCATCATAATCCGTCTCGTTGTCGGAGACCACGGGACTAGGAACCCTTCTCTCTTTAGGACTGTCCTTGCCTACAGATGAGGTAGTCAACTCAGCCTCATTCTGTAATCCATTCCCAGATCTGCGTCTAGTGTTGAACAAAACAGTCCTCTTCTTCTTCTTCTTCCTCTCTTTCAGAATCAAAGTCTTCAAATCCTGTTGACCCTGGGCTAGGCTCATAACCAACTCCTGGAACTGGGCATTCTGGGCCTAGAGGGCCTTGATAGCTTGTTCAGTGGATGGTGCAGGATTCATGCTAATTGCTGAAATAAACAGCAAAGAAGATAAGTGACCTGAAAAAGGGGTACCTGTAATGCAATGATATGTATGTATGCATGCAATGTTTTCAAGGATCTCGCGGGGTAAACAAGAAAATTGTTAGAATTTGAATTTGGTAGCTTGATTGAAGGAACTTTATGTTGTTGAGAGTCCTTCTTCAAGAGTCAAGGCTCACCATATCGAGTGGGTCATAGCCCCTGACTCAAACTGTCATGTTTTGATCTCCAAACAACCTTGGCTAGAGGAAAATAAATCCCCTTTTACCCCTTGCTAGACATTTTGATTCATCATGACCTGCATCGCAAACCCTTGAGATCCTTGAAATGGTTAAGGAAATGCTATGGTATGATGTTATGATGCGTATGATGTTATGTACGTGGATGCAAAGGTGTGAGGTGTAAGTAAGCCCTGTAATAAGTCCAGATTAAGGATTGTAAACAAAACCTGCAAGGAACTCATGCGTCAGATAACAAGAATGTGCAAGTAGTTCAAGTTTGAAGGCACACAAGTCACACAAAAGAGCCCTTAGATTTCAGGCTGGCATGAAGTTCAGGTACTACCCTCTTGAAGTTAGTTGGCTCAAAACCTGTCGTAGAAAATAGTAACCGGGTTCTAGAGGATCTTAATATCACTGACTACCCTCAATCAGTCATAACTCCAGCTTCACAATCTTTTCTTGCAGCTGGAACCATCGCGAGAGTTTAGCCTCAATGAGTGTAGCATACTGCTACTGTTCTATGGCCAAGTTGGGTCAATTTAAGGTTCTAAGGTCAGTTGGTGCTTAATGACTCCTCAGAAGACCCATATTCTCTTCATTCCAACACAAGGGATATCGGTACAGACCAAGGTGTCACACCAACGTAGCCACTGCTTCACCTGTGTCGGTCTACGCCGGACAGGTCCCTCACAACTTATGCTACCTAAAGGGTATCCCTAGATCCGGGTTAGGATCTATGAAACTTCGATGCAAGCCCACAATATTAAAGAAACAAGGCATACAATTGAAAACATAGAATGATCTAATCCTAAGGTACACCTCACTTATAAAAATTTCCCCAGCAGAGTTGCCAGTTTTGTGATCGGTGGGAATAGAACTGACTGTTTTGGAATGCTGGTTCTCGTTTGCGTTTGTTTTTGCAAAATGTTGCGGTAAGCAAGAGTCGCCACCGTCTTTTATTTTCTCCAACAAGGAAAGGACAAAAGCACACAGCAAAATTCCTTTTCGAGATGTTTCTCGGGTTCGGTAGGAAGATTATAGAAAGGGAAGGTGTTAGCACCCTTTCTATCCGTGGTTATCCACGGGCTCTTAGGTATTTGCTCACTATGTTTTCAAAAGTTTTTCTTTTCTTGTGTTTTTGGGTTTTGAAAAAGTTTGTTTGAAAACTTCATTTTAACTCTTGTATCAGTCCTCAAGAGTGTCATGAAGTGTTTGTTTGAAAACTTTTGTCAGAAAAGTGTAAGTGCGAAAAGTTGTTTTTGTTTTGAAAGAGCAAGTACCTTAGAACCTCTACCTACTCAAAAGAAATTAAGCTGTGTAAATGTCCTTTAGACAATACTATCCCACTATTGAGAAGTAGGTAGCATCGTCGTTGGAGTTTTAGGGTCAATTCGATTATAGGGACATATGGTCACTAAAGCAATGGTAGGATGTCTTAGCGGTAACCCTAATGTCTTAGATCATTTTTTATCGAGGCAACCGTTTCGAGGAAACTTTGATCTTTAGACAGGAGGGCGACCTCTAAAACACCATATACTCAATGACCACGTTGAGGCAACCAAGTGAGGCGTACCCTAGGAGTGGCATGTGCGAGTGTGTCAGGTTTCAATTATGTTATCTTTGTACATGTTATGGTGAGCTACGATTGATTTTAATTTAAGAGAGATCTTGACATGCATAGCCTAGTTAGCATACATCTAGCAGTTAATAGTTGCGGAACTTAAATTGCAGAAATTAACTCTAAACTATTACAAGGCGTCGGGTATTTACATCGCCAAAAACAACCCTTGAAATAAAATGCGGAAAGTAAAAGAAAACGATAAAAAACCTAATTATCTATTACATTCTCGGAGCAGATACATAAATATAATCAAAATAAATATGCGCGAAAAGAAATTGAATCGGGAAAAGTCTTAGGGTTGTGACCCCTTTTTGAGAAAAGAAAGAAATTTGTCCTTTTTTTGCATTTAATTAAATATTAAACCTAATTTACTAATTAATTAAATAATTAAAAGAAAAAAAGTATTTTTTTATGTTTTTTATGTTTTAATGAAAATAAAATAAAAGAAATTAAAAGTTGTCAAAAACCTAATTCTATGTTAATTTTATTTATTATAAAAAAAATTAAAGTTAACCTAATTAAAAGACTAAATCAATTTTGTTAGCATTTATTTACAAAATAAAATAGTAATTAATAGTGAATTTAATAAATAATAATAATAATAATAATATTTGTTTTCAGAATTTATTATAAAAATGATTTGTTAGTTAATAATAATAATAATAATAATTAATAAAAGAAATTAAAAGGAAAAAGAAAATAAAAAAGAAATAATAAACCAGGGGGTGCTGGCCCATTAGGAGGTTTGTTTGGCAATCTAAGGCCCACTAAGCTCAAGCCTTTGTTGACTTTCCTAAATTGTCCAGAGCGTGCCTTGACTGGGAGTATGGTAGTCACTCACTCTTGGCCTTTGGATCTGTTTGCCAGCCACTTGGCACACTGAGGCGTGAGGTATATGGTAGACACCTTTTGAAAGCCTGCATGGGATCACCTAAGAAAAAATAGAAACAATTGTTTTGGGGGACCTGGGAATCGAACCCAGGTCCCAATGGTTACCAGCCAACGCAACATCCACCCAGCCACTTGCACGCATTTGTTAATATGATGAGAAACAAAGATAATATATAAAAATAATCACATGTGCTGGAAACAAACAAAATCGCGCGCGTATTTTGAATCGTCCAACCAGGAATTAACACGTCCTTCGTCTTCCTCAGATTCCCTGTAAAACAAAATTAAATAGCGGGGGTTTTTAACCCCCACGACCTGCAATCAGAAAAAATAGCGAATAGAGTTGTGCTCTATATAAATATTTCGCGACATGTGATTTGAATTCGTCTCAACCTAACGAATCCAACCATATGCATTAGGGGTTCTGATTTTTCCTGGATAATAAAGCCCCAATTTGGAAGCTTGGAAACCCTAAGATTCGTTCATGGTGATTTGTGATTCAGGGCGTTTCAGTCCAATTAACCTATGCCAAAAGCTTTGTACAGTCCCTATGAACACAAAACAATCAACAAAACATGTCAAATACGCATGAATAATGAGATGCGATTCTGAAAAAAATGTGCAAACCGTTAAACCGTTTCTTTGGATTCCTTAAGCTTTAGCGTGTGGTTTTGATTCCTACACGTTCCTGGGGACCCCTGCAATGTGTTAGAAGCAATTAAAAGCTTTGAATTGGCCTGGAAGTGAGAAAACAGTTTTCAAGTTTCTTGAGTTTTTCTTGAATGGCTATGGCTTTTTTCTGCAGCAAATTCTCGTCCAATGCATTAGGGTTGAGTTGTGTATATATAGGAGACTGAGTTTAGGTTAAATCCTTGACAAAAAATCCATGGAATTGATGTTTCAATATTTGATTTGCAATCATATCTTTTTGCATCTTTTTGATTGAGAAAACTTGCCAAACTTGGAGATTTTTGTCCCCTTGATGTGCACACGAATTTGCCAGCTCTTGTAGGTCATATTTGCTTCATGAAAAGATTGAAAAACCATATCTTGATATTTTCCTACATTTTAAATTAATTAAATGAATTAAAATCAATTAAAAATCCAATTAATTAATAAAAACAAGAAAATAAATTGAAATAGGCTTGATGGGTCGTGCATAGGCCTTGGATAAAGTTTCAAAAAGAAATTTGAGGCCCTTTAGCAAAAACAAGGTGTTTTGGGCAAAGTTGACTTTTCCAAATTCACAAAAATTTCCCAACTTCTCCAATGCATATCTTGCTCAATTTTGATCATATGAACATGTTCTTGGACATTTTGGAAAGGTCTTGAAGTCCTCTAACCAATGCCTTTGGTCCCATGTAATTTTTATTTACCAATCCCAAGTTATGGTCTTTGACTTAAAGTGCATTTTTGTTGACTTTTGAAATTGACCTATAATGTAGAAATTGATAACTTTTTATGAGAGAACTTCTTGGACTTGGAATGTTAATATGAGTTGTAGGAAATGTCATCCCCTTCAAAATGAGCATTGGATGGAATTTTTCTGATGAACCATGAAAAAGGTATGCCTTGGTCAAGATACAATTGACTTTTCTGTTGTCCAAAAATAGTAACTTTTGCATCTTGATGATTTTTGAGCCATGCTTGTGAAATCATGATCAAGACTTGATCAAATGATGATTGTGGACTCAAAATAAGATGTTGACCAAAAATTCTGACTTTTGATTGTAAAATGACCATTTTGCCCTTGCAGTTGGTTGTAGGTCAAATGGAGCTTTTGATTGTGCAATTTGACATTGTGAGACTTGAAACTTTGCATGTAGGTGCTTGAGGATGTATATAGGAACATGAGACTTGATTGAGCCATTGAAAACCTCAAATTGCTTGAAAGAACCAAAACCCTAATTTTGACAGGCTTAGGAGACATTTGGACTGTGCAACCTTTGAGAAATCTTGAACCATTTGAAGATGATTCTTGATAAACTTTGAAGAATATGGGAGGGAAAATTTTGGGGTAAAACATACCGGTCCATCAAGGGCTGTCCCACTTCGTAATGTGATAGCATTTGCATGTCCTTTAGGATTGGGTTCTGGCTGTCCAGGAAATGTACCAGCAGGTGCGGCAGAACTAGCTTGGTGTTGTGCTACTTGGGAGATTTGGGTTTCTAACATTTTATTGTGAGTTGCTAGGGCATCTACCTTATTTTCTAATAGCTTCAACTGTTCACCGGTGTGAACGTTTTGATTGAGGAATTCTTTGTTTTGTTGGGCTTGATTAGCGATAAAATTTTCCATTAGGATTTCAAGGTTAGATTTCTTAGGAATGTTAGGAACATTAACAGCGGGTTTTTGATAACCTGGAGGTACATCAGGTGCTTGGCCAGGTGCATATAAAGTGTTATTGCTCTTGTACGAGAAGTTAGGATGGTTCTTCCAACCAGGATTATAGGTATTAGCATAAGGATTACCTTGAGCATAATTTACCTGATCAACTGATATTCCTGCTAAGATTTGACATTCGGTTCCAACATGACCAGGAACTCCACAAACTTCACAGCTCGGGGTAACTGCAGCCACGGTAGCTGCAGGAGGTAAGTTCAAGCTTTCTATCTTTTGGGTAAGAGCGTCTACCTTAGCATTAACTTTATCTAGGCTACTAATCTCGTACATCCCACCTCTGGTTTGAGTTTTCTCCACAAATGTTCTTTCTCCTCCCCACTGATAGTGGTTTTGAGCCATGTTTTCAATGAGTTGGTTAGCTTCGTCATAAGGCTTGTCCATTAGTGTACCACCTGCGGTGACATCTATAGAGAGTCTTGTGTTGTACAAGAGTCCATTATAAAACGTGTGGATGATCAGCCATTTTTCTAATCCGTGATGTGGGCACATTCGCATCATATCTTTGTAGTGTTCCCATGCATCGAATATCGATTCAGTATCCTTCTGCCTAAATCCGTTGATTTGGGCTCTTAGTGCAGCAGTCTTGCTCGGGGGAAAGTATCGTGCTAAAAATACAATCTTCAGTCCTTCCCACGTAGTGACGGAATTTGATGGCAAGGATTGCAACCAAGCCCAATCTCTATCTCTTAGCGAGAAAGGGAAAAGACGTAATCTTATTGCATCTTTACTAACACCATTTGCTATAACTGTGTCGGCAAATTGAACGAATTTTGTAAGATGTTCATTTGGATCCTCGGAAGGATCTCCAGAGAATTGGCGTTGTTGGATAGCTGATATCAATGACAGTTTCAACTCAAAATCGTTTCGATTTATTGCTGGAGCAACAATGCTGTTGTGGGGTTCTTGTTGTGATGGAGCTGCGTACTCTTTCAGTGGACGGGTCCTTTGTTCTTCGGCCATGTCTAATTCTGGATTAGTTTCGGTCTCAGAGGAAGAATTAGAATCTGTTTCAGAATCAATCTTGATTTCGGGTTTGGGTAAAGGAATAGCGTGATTTAAACAGTAATCCCTGACTGCACATCTTACGGAAAGAATGCGTTCAGGTTCGTCCGTCGATTTGTCAAGTGGTTCGCCTTGTGAGCGAGTCCTTGGCATACAAATCGAAAAAGGGTTTTCTGTTGCCTAGTCTAAACGCGCAACAGAAGAATCGTAATTAATTGACTAATCAATCCCCGGCAACGGCGCCAAAAACTTGATCGGGACTTTATGAGTCCGTCGAGATACTAACTGCAAGTATACAGTTCAGTCGTTCTAGTTTTAAATGATTATCGAACCCATAGAGACTGAGGATCAATCGCATACGATCTAATGCTACAGTATGTTTAACTAAGCGATGAATATTCGATTTTAGGGGGGAAACAGTTTAGTTAAAAATAATAGTAATAGTTATACCGGTATGTGATAGTCGGACTTCGGGAATTCGGTGAATCACTTGGCCTATAAGGTATTTCGGTAAAAACTAATTGTTTAAAAACCTGAGACATACACTCTCGTGTTCATGCAATAAGTTATGCTACTAAACCTAGTGGATGCACTTTAAATTTAATAACACTTTTTGAAAACAATTTGAGTTTAATTAATTTATTAAAACACTCTCGTGTATTTAAAAATTAATGTTTCATTACCACTATCTGGGTTGAACCCCAGCTCTCGCATGCAGGTTCTTGCCTTAATTAATTTCCCACTCTCGTGGCAAAATCGTGTTAGTTAACCTCTCACTCTCGTGACAAGGTGTTGGCTGAAGATTTTGATAATATTATTAGAAGCCAAGTAAATTGAACGTTTCGATCAAAATGAAACAAAGCGTCATGTTTCGAAGTAGCAGAAGCAGTGTTTCGAATAAGCATATCAAAGCTTGAAGCTTCGAGTGGCAGTTATGGGAACATATCTAAAGAAGTCTCGAAATAATAACAAGGCTGTGTCTGAGAAGTGCGTTCGAAACGGAGAAGTACCAAAACATTTGAAATTCAAATGGAAGCGGGACATTCGAAGTTTGAAATTTATGTGCTGGAGCATTTGGAGACGCGTGGAAAGAAGAGAGAGGCATTGTTCTGCATGTTCTGAACGTGGCATAATCCTATAGCAAGACCGTTATGGTCGAAGTAGTATAAATAGAAGTCTTAGTATTAGGATTTCGTGTGTCATATCTATTGTACTAAATACTCAGTAACATTCAAATTACCACATGGCAAGGGAAACGAATGCAAGAGCAATGTACGTATGATAGCACCACATATTTATGATTTAATGAAAACCTTTTATCATTTCCAGCACTTTCCTTTATCTTTCTGCCAAATAACATTTACAAGTTTTCTCATTCAAAGTCTTTTTATTTCGAAATCTCTTCATTAAAGCTTTACATTTCAATGCTTTCTTTACATTTCAAGCACTTTACATTTCAGAAAACTGTCATACTTTTCATGCCTTTATCTTCAAGTTTTATCCTTCGAACGCCTATTTTTACTTAAAGTCATTTTACAGATTTCTTGCATTAAACGCTTTCTTCATATTTCGAATCTTTTACGTTCCAGAGCATCTTTTACATTAACTGTTTTTATAATTCGAAGCCATTTACTTGCCTTTTATGCAATTTTACATGTCTTTACAATTAACATTTATTCATGCAATTTAGTTTCGTACACGCATATTTTGATTACACCTTTAGATCTTTAAGAGAGAAATTGAAATAAGCCAAACACCTATACAACACTCAAATACCAACCATGAATATTTGTTCGATCATGAGAGTTACCCTAATGACCAAGGAATCCTAGGATCAATCTAGTCGATCCTGTGAGTTACCAGAGAAATTGAATAACAGTCAGTAAGTTTATTCGATAGTTTGGAAGACTAGCGGTTGTTTACCAGAAATCACTGGAAACAAATTGGCACACCCGGTGGGACCAATAATTGGACATTAGAAATAAAGATTGTTGAGACATAATCATTATAAAAACGTTGGAACCTAAGAAGTTTGCTGTTTTATGAACCTAAGAAGTGGTAAAATAACCAACAGCAACCAACCCTTATCCAGAAGAAAATGTTTGGCCAAAATGTTTAATTCTAACAATCAACGAGGGGAACAAAATGCCCCACATACAACAGGCACTAATGTGTCCACTTCGATGGGAACATCTAATGTGATCCCTTCGAATGCACAGTCTGTTGCATCTTCAACCAGTAATATAGCCACCAATGGAGTAAGTGGCATATCAACTAATAGTTCGATCTTAGGAAATACTGGAACCATTGGTTACCCTGGGGGATTCGTTCCACCATCAGGGACACAATCCCATTTCGCCACTCCACTAACTAGACCACCCGGTTTCGACGGTAATAGAACCAGAAACTCCTCTTATGGAATGCCAACTTCCTTTATGGCAGGTTTACACAATTCCACATCGAATTCATCACCACAATTAGGGTCTGAGTCTGGGGCGAATCAGTTTATGACAAATAACCAAGGGTCAGTGGGTTATAGCATAATGCCTATTTTAACCACAGAAAACCAGTTGGCTTTTAGGCAATTGATGGATGACAGTAACCATAATATGATAGGGGTGTTAGCACAAACTATGCAGGAAATATTTGCCCCAATAGTACAAAATGTGACTGTGACAAACAGGGAAAATGCTGACAACATGAGTCGAATAGCAGATTTCTTTGCTCCCCCAGAAAGGCGTAGGCAGAATCAGGCGGGATTTCGAGCAAACATGCCTGTTATGGAACAAGTTGCTAGCGACCCAATTTATAGACCACCTAGAGAAGAAGTTAACTTGGGGGCAAGGGCACCAAGGTTAGAAGCCCCAATAATCCCAGGCCCACAAGGAGAAATTATGGAACCAGGGGCAAGGGTCAAAAGGCTAGAAGCCCCAGAGTTTCGAGAAGAACAACCTAGGGGGGTTGTCCTGGTTGGTCGAAATCAAGATGCTGATGTTGTCGTTCATAGAATTCGAAACGATAACATCTTGGCAGAAAACAATCTAACCACCATGATAGAGAGAGTCATGGCCCAGAATGGCCTCAACACAGGAATGAGAAGGCCAAATTATGCTTTTCCTATATTAGATTGCATAATGCATACTGATTTACCAAGGGGATATAAAGTCCCTAAATTTACAAAGTTCGCTGGGGATACTAATGAGTCAACAGTCGAACACATAGCGAGATATCTAACCGAAGCGGGAGATATAGCCAATAATGAAGATCTCAGGATCAAATACTTCCCAAGTTCCTTGACAAAAAACGCCTTCACATGGTTTACCACTTTGCCTCCTGGGTCCATTGATACTTGGGCTCTTTTGGAGAGATTATTCCATGAACAATTTTACATGGGACAGTCGAAAATAAGCTTGAAGGAATTAGCCAGTGTCAAGAGAAAGTTCACCGAACCCATAGACGATTATCTGAACAGATTTAGGCTTTTGGAATCCAGATGTTACACAGTAGTGCCTGAACATGAGTTAGTCGAAATGGCCGCTGGTGGCTTGGATTACTCTATTCGAAAGAAACTAGACACTCAATATTTGAGGGATATGGCTCAGTTAGCCGATAGGGTTCGACAGGTCGAAAGGCTAAAGGCCGAAAAATCCAGAGTCTTTAAGAATAGCAAGAAAGAAAGGATCTCCTATGTTGGAACTGAGGAAGCAGAAGAATATCCTGAATTCGAATTCGAAGAGGTCGAAATCGACCTCGCTGAATTAAAACAGGCCCCACCTTACTCCTGCAAATTATTGGTTCCCGCAAAAGGGAAAGAGATTGTTGAAAATGAGAAAAGTGACAAATTCCCAAAGAAGGTTTATACCTTCGATGTCACTAAATGTGACGAGATTTTTGACTTACTTGTCAAAGATGGCCAACTCATTGTGCCATCAAATGTCAAAATACCTCCTTTAGATCAGAGAAAGAAGAGAGGGTTTTGCAAGTATCATAGTTTCCTAGGCCACAAAACCTCACAATGTTTTCTTTTCAGGGACCTAATTCAAAACGCAATCAAAGATGGCAGACTAAAATTTGCTGATAAGGTAAAGATGAAAGTGGACGAAGATCCCTTGGACGTCGCAGACACCAACTACTCCGAGCCTGCATGCATTGGAGAGATTAACATGGTGGAAACTGACCAAAGCGACGCCCTAACAGGAGAGAAAGGTACTGAAACTGAAAACTGGGTGATGGTCGAAGTCGATAAGGAGGTCACTGAAGACATCCAGAAGATGCCAGAGACTTCGATTGAAGTAGCACCTGTAGCTGTTGCAAAAGAAACCCAGGCTACTGAAGGCCAGGGAAATCAAAACCAAAAACTAACACAGGCCACTGAAGGCTTGAGGCTGGAATTGGAGAAAGTCCAAATCACGAAGCCAACTTCCCCCCAGAAGGAAATATGGGACACTCTAGGGGAACCCAGTGGAAAATTTGACTATTTGGTCAAATATTCTGCCCCAGAGAGTTCGAAGGTTCACATTGAGGATATAAATCCCATAGGATGGGGAGATGATGAAGCTAAGGGGGAAGATGTTGAGATAAATATGGTGGATATGGAGAGGCCTCGCTCTGAGATGGAGGAGGTAGAAAAATACTTAGAAAAAGAGAAGTATAGAATAAAGGATAATCACACTGGAGATGCTAGTCTCAAGGATTACCTCATGACATGCCACAAAGGAGATACAGGCATGATACTTTGCCCTAGGTGCAGCATCCTCTGCAATCAGAGAATCGCTGCGAATTTCGAGAGGGTACAGAGGACTCGAACTGGCAACAATTGGCGCCAGGATAACCAGCTGTTCAGGTGTTATCCTAAGGCTGGAGAAAGTTTGCTGGAATTTGTGTTTCGTTGCTACAAGGGGGCAACCAAGTGTTTGATTTGCCCAAGGTGTTCTGCTGTGTATGACCAAAACATGGCCAGAGCCTTCGAAACGATTCCCTTCGCCCCTTGCTGGAACCATCAAGAGACTGTCCAAATGGGCCCACGTTTCGACAGCAAACACAAACAACGAAGGCCTGATAGCCCCCACCCTAAGGCTGCTCGAAGAGTAACTTTCAAACTCCCTGCTGAAGTGCCAACCGATAGATGGTTACAGGTCAGAAATGACAAAGGCAAAGATAGATGGAGAAACACCGAACGAAATGCACGCCATGTTGTAACATACAGAAGGCAATTCAACACAGCAAAAAGGGAGGAGGTAAGATTAGAAAATTACAAAGGAAGGAACCCCATGTCAAGATCCCAGTGGCGCAGGCAACAAAGGATTCGAAAGGCTGAGAGGGAAGCTGTGGAAAACAAAGGGGTCACTTCAACAAAGAACCAAGGTGAATCTAGAACCAACAAACCAAAAAATCAAACTGAAGACAAACCTCCAGTTAATAGGAGGCTTTTCTCTGAAGTACAACGGGATGAACCAAAGGAATACACTCCAGGCCCAGAAGAGGACGAAGATATGATAACAGATAACTTCGAATCGGAGGGGGAGTCTTCATTCAACCTAAACTGTAACGTGGTATCTGTGCTTCCCTGTGAATTTGGGCAGGAAACTGAAATTGATGAATATGAGGAAGAAGATACCACAGATTTGATGAAACATAGGCCTGTGTGCTACTATGTGATGGACAATGGGGCTGTTGAGGAGCAAAATGCGTTCTTCGAACGTCCAGAACCTGCTATGAAGAACCATCTTAAGCCACTTTTTATTCGGGCAAAAGTTGGTGTCCATGGTGTGAACAAGGTTCTAGTGGATGGGGGTGCTGCAGTCAATTTGATACCCCATTTCATGCTGAAAAGATTAGAGATCCGCGAAGGAGACATCAAGCCCCATAATATGGTTCTGTCCAATTATGAGGGAAAAGTGGGCAAAACACTGGGAGTGGTCCAGTTGGAATTGACAATAGGCTCAAGCTGTAGGCCCACCATGTTTATGGTGGTCGAAGCCAAGGCCAACTATAACTTATTGCTGGGAAGGGAGTGGATCCATGGCGTGGGGGCAGTTCCTTCGTCAATGCATCAGCGACTAGTTCTGTGGAGAGATGATGGAATCGTGGAAAACATCGAAGCAGACCAGAGTTACTTCATGTCAACAGTCAATTTAGTTGACAAGAGGGATTATGATAAAAATCTGGCAAAGATTGCTCCGTGTGTTCCAAATGATGAGATTAACGAAACCAGAAACGCCCACTACTACATGACCCTTCGCCATGATGGCCTTTACTGGGATAGAACAATAATCAGTGAAGAAGAGGGAGTTGAAAGCACTATACAAAAACGGCCAGCAGGCTGGGACTTCGACAACCTTATCCATGACTGAGTCCACCTTTTTCGAAAGGATTTCGGCCTATATGGCTGAGAATGAATCAAAAGCGGCCTTAGAGGCTGAAATAAATAAATTAACTGTAAAGATGAACGATGTAAGTGGGGATGGCTCGAAATGCTCACCCTTCAGAGAATTGGAGATGGATCAAAGGTTGGATGCCATCTACGATAAAGAACCCTTAGGCTTCGAAAGGGACCCCATAAACTCAGGTGCCAAAATGTTGGCACAAGATCCACTCGAAGAAGTCAACTTAGGGGATGAAAAAACGAAAAGAATAACCTACATAAGTACAAAACTTAGCCCAGGCCTCAAGAAGGAAGTAATCGAAGTCCTCAATAAAAACAAAGATTGCTTCGCATGGGATTATGACGAAATGCCTGGTTTAAAGAGGGAGTTGGTCGAACACAGACTGCCAATCAAAGATGGCAAGAAGCCTATCAAACAAACTGCTAGAAGATTCGCACCAGCGGTTCTCACAAAGATTAAAGCTGAGATCGAAAGGTTGCTGCGTTGCAAATTCATCAAAACAACAA
The DNA here is from genome assembly GCA_948472305.1 of Vicia faba. Lineage (NCBI taxonomy): Eukaryota > Viridiplantae > Streptophyta > Magnoliopsida > Fabales > Fabaceae > Vicia > Vicia faba. The sequence continues at coordinate 362,299,335 of OX451737.1, read as the reverse complement.
GGTACGTTGAATGGTTAGCAAACATAGTACCTGTTATTAAGAAAAATGGTTCTTTAAGAATTTGCATAGATTTTAGGGATTTAAACACTGCAACCCCTAAAGATGAATATTCCATGCCTGTGGCAGAAATGCTAGTAGATTCTACTGCAGGGTTCGAATACTTGAGTATGTTAGATGGATACTCTGGGTATAATCAGATTTTCATTGCTGAAGAAGATGTTGCAAAGACAACATTTCGTTGCCCAGGAGCCTTAGGCACCTACAAATGGGTGGTGATTCCTTTTAGTTTAAAGAACGCTGGGGCAACTTATCAAAGGGCAATGAATTCAATTTTTCATGATTTCATTGAAACCTTCATGCAGGTGTATATTGATGATATAGTCATCAAATCTATATCTGTAGAAACACATTTGCATCATTTGAGCTAATCATTCGAGCGAATGAGAAAATATGGCTTAAAGATGAATCCCCTTAAATGTGCATTTTTTGTGCAGGCTGGAGATTTTCTTGGTTTTGTGGTTCACAAGAAAGGGATTGAGATCAACCAGAACAAAACTAAAGCCATAATGGAGACGAAAGCACCTACGTCAAAAAGGGAGTTGCAATCTCTGCTAGGGAAAATTAACTTCCTCAGAAGATTCATTTCGAACCTGAGTGGAAGAACCCAAGCTTTCTCTCCGTTACTTCGTCTAAAGCAAGGCCAAGCCTTCGAATGGAACGAAGCCCACCAGGAGGCATTTGACAGGATAAAAAGATACCTCTCTCAGCCTCCTATTTTGTCTCCACCTTCATGGGGGAAGCCCATGAGATTGTACATATCTGCCTCTGAAGTTAGTATAGGTAGTATGCTAGCACAAGAAGATGGCAATGGTATCGAAAGAGCCATGTACTATTTAAGTAGAGTACTAAATGATGCAGAGACCAGATATAGCAATCTAGAAAAGCTATGTCTCTGTTTGTATTTCTCTTGTATGAAACTCAAGTATTATATAAAGCCTGTTGATGTTTATGTTTCATCTCATTTCGATGTCATTAAACATATGCTTTCAAAACCAATAATGCATAGCAGAGTTGGTAAATGGGCTTTAGCCTTAACAGAATATTCTTTGACTTTCATGCCTTTAAAAGCTATGAAAGGTCAAGTGATTTCTGACTTCATTGTGGACCATTCTTTGGTTGAGCAGACTGTCATGAGTTACGTCGAAATGCAACCATGGAAATTGTACTTTGATGGTTCAACCCACGGGAATGGAAGTGGCATTGGAGTCCTTCTGATTTCTCCTGAAGGAATTCCAACAAAATTCAAGTATAAATTAGATGGTCCTCGTTGCTCGAACAACGAAGCTGAGTATGAAGCGCTCATTGTTGGACTTGAAGCTTTGTTGGAATTGGGGGAAACCAGAGTCGAAATTAAAGGAGACTCTGAATTAGTGGTCAAACAAATTACAAAGGAATATAAGTGTATAAAGGAAAACTTAATGGTATACTTCGTCATAGTCAATAGGCTATTAAGGAAATTTGAATACATGGATATTCAACACATACCAAGAATAGAGAACCAAGAAGCAAATGACTTAGCGCAGTTGGCTTCGGGTTATAAAGTTTCTACCAAGAACTTTAAAGATTTAGTTGAATTAAGGGGTAGAGTTATGGCTACTAGATTCACACCATCAGATCTGGAAAGTATGAAATTGGGATATGCTGAGAAACAGGGATTCGAAATATTAGCCATAAATACTTTGTCAGATGTAGATTGGCAAAGTCCACTGAAGAGTTATTTAGCAGACCCAACTCTGAACGTGGATAGAAAGACAAAATACAGAGCATTGTCATATCTCCTCATGGGGAACGAATTGTTTAAAAAGACCCAAGAGGGTGTATTATTGAAATGCCTAGGAGAAAGTGAGGCATACCTAGCATTGTCAGAAGTCCACAATGGGGCATGTGGGGCACATCAAGCAGGCCATAAAATGAAATGGTTGTTATTTCGATACGGCTTGTATTGGCCTAGCATGCTCAAAGATTGCATAGACTTTGCTAAAGGATGTGAGGAATGTCAGAAACATGCAGGGATTCAGCATGCCCCTGCAAGTGAGTTGCATTCGATCATCAAACCATGGCCATTTAGAGGATGGGCATTGGATTTGATAGGAGAAATAAATCCTGCTTCGTCCAAAGGACAGAAATATATCTTGGTAGGAATAGATTATTTTACCAAGTGGATTGAAGCTATACCACTAATAGTTGCTGATCAAGAGGCTATTATTGAGTTTATACAGAAGCACATTATTTATAGGTTCAGATTGCCAGAGAGCATAACCACAGACCAAGGCTCTGTGTTTACTGGTAGAAAGATGCAATAATTTGCCTAAGAAATGGGGTTTAGATTGCTAACGTCAACGCCATATTATGCTCAAGCAAACGGTCAAGTCGAAGCAGCTAATAAAGTGATAATAGGATTAATCAAGAAGCATATTGGCAAAAAGCCAAGAAACTGGCACAAAACTTTGGACCAAATATTATGGGCTTGTAGAACATCTCCTAAGGAAGCTACTAACACTACGCCTTTCCAACTCACATTTGGTCATGATGCAGTGTTGCCGGTAGAAATTCATCTACAATCAGTTCGAATTCAGAGACAAAACGAAATCCCAGCTGCATTATATTGGGAAATGATGATGAATGAATTAGTTGAGTTGGACGAAATTAGGTTACATGCATTGGAAATTTTGATGAGACAAAAAGAAAGAGTGGCCAGAACATACAACAAGAGGGTGAGGAAAAAAGTATTCATTATTAATGACTTAGTTTGGAAAGTCATATTGCCCATGGACAATAAAAATAAAGCATTAGGTAAATGGTCACCTCATTGGGAAGGACCTTTTCGAATATTAAAAGTATTCTCAAACAATGCATACGAAATCGAAGAACTGGTGGATGATAAACGTATCCTAAAGGTCAATGGGAAATATTTAAAGAAATATAAGCCACGCCTGCAGGAGATTCGAATAGTAACAACGTAACCAAGATATTATAAAAAGGCCAAAATGGCAAGATAAGATGCCAAAATGGCGTTGTTCGAATATTACATATAAGACACCAAATTGTAGTCAAATGAACACTAAAATTTAAAAATAAGAGTTATTTTTCAATCGGTTGAAAGTACTTCGAAATGATTCAAGTTTCTGCTGAGCGAAACGCCCGGCTCCTTCCAAGGTTGCCACTTCTCCTTTAAGTTGTTCTGCAGTCTCCATTTCTGCAAGCCCCTGGTTGAGAAGCTCTTCGAATTGGTTACCAGCAGTATTGGCTTCGAAGGCTATTTGTTGTTCTTTAGCCTCCTTAACCTTCTGTTGAATTTCCAGAATCTGCCTTTCCCAAAGAAGTATGGACTCATCTCGAGCCTCATAATTAGTTTTCGCCTGCTTTAGATGCATAGCTTGATCCTCAGCTTCTTGAGAGAGTTTCGAAGCTTGTTCATAAGCAGCATCCATGGTAATGCGTTTCTCTTGAACCTTCTTGGCAGCAGATTCATCTTGGAGAAGGTAACCAGTTACGTTGTCCAGCAAAGCCTGAAGATCGAACAAGAGAGTACTAACTGGCAAGGAGCAGGTAGCAAGATTGACCTTTGTAAGCAACTCCTTCATAGTATAGCAAGCAGTACTATCTTGTTTGAGCACTTCGAAATATCCACATTGAGAATTGTTTTCCTAATCTTATTAAGAAGTACAATTCTTTCATCTGTGGGAAGAGGATAATTGGTCGAACTTGTGCCAGCCCTAGCAAGTGGGACGTCCCTTTGAGCCAACTTTGCCTTCATGTACCCAATAGGGTCATTTCGTCTCAGGAGTGCAAGCTCCTCGTCAGTCATTCGAGACAAAGAGGATTGAGGGAGTTCCACGCGTAGGGGAGTCACGTTCATTTCAATCTCCATGGGTTCGTTGGTTGCATCACCATCCCCTTCATTCGTTTCGTGCTCATGATCTTCTTCATCATCATCCAAGTCCACAACTTCGATGCCTTCCTTTTCACTGCTATCTGCGTTGGACTCCGTCCCAGCAGTCGAACCATCATTAGCATCCTCCTCCTCAGACTCTTCGTCTGCAGATTCTTCGTCTCTTTGGCCAGAATCAACTTTCTCTCCTTCAGTTTGAGTGTCCTTTGGGTCCTCTTGAAGAGTTTCAAGAGGGGACTTTTGAAGAGAAGCTCTTTGCAAATCCTCTGCAGATGTTTGAAGTGGTATTTCGTTTGTCTCTTTCAGAGGAATAGAGGTACCTTGATCATCCTGCTGCTCAGAAGTTCCAGCCATAACCGCCATATTGGAGGAACCTTTGTTCTGAACAAGGTTGCTGGAATCTCCTTGAGGAGAGGAGTTGAGTGGAGCAGCAGCTTTGGATGGTGAGTTCGAAGTAGTGGAAGCTGGATTCAAGATGCTCTGCAAAGAGCAACAGAATGTTAAAATATGCACCAAGGTAATAAGAAATTATTATTTTCAAAGAGATTTTAAAAGTTTAATTTACCTGTGGACTCTCGGAGGAGAGGTTACTAGCTATGCGTTCCAACATTGTGTTGGAGGTCGAAGGTGGAATATTGGATTTGGGTGAGGGAGCAGCATCCCTGGAATCTAGTCCAGAGACACTAGTTGGAACGGTACTTTTCGAAATATCTTTCTTTTGCTTCTTCTTCGAAGCAGTTGTTAAGTTTCCTCCAGCCTTGGGGTCTTCCCCAGTGGTGCTTGATTTCCGCTTCTTGGGAGTAGTAGGAGGAAGTTTGTTGGTATGAAAAGATTTAAACGAAGAGTTAGATGCAAACCATAAAACATGAGTGAATTCGAAACATCAAGGCTAAGTGATTACCGTTGGAGTTGGAACACTGGTTGTTGTTGGTATTGTTGTTGTTGTTGTGGTTGCAGCAATGGTTGTTGTTTCGAGTGGAGTCACTTTGTCAGTAGTTTCGATGGAGGCTTGAGAGGCGCTCCCTTCTTTCGACTTCGAGGCGGCTGTCTTTATCCTGATGGCTGAAAATCGAAACAATTAAAGCAAAGGTTAAAGATATGGAAAATGAAAAACGTTTGGGATTTTCCCAAGCATTCGCACCAGTGCCTTGATCAGATTTAATTGACATGGCAGAAAGGTCGTATCGAAGGTGTCCTGGGAAATCATGAAGCCAGTGTCGAGCCCATGTCACAATCTCAAATGGCTTTGGTTTCTTTTGAAGATGTTTGAACATCTCTTTGCAAGTGAACCACCAAGGATATGGGGGAAACCAAGCCAGAGCCAGTTCTGAGGTAGGTAATCTAGGAAATTTAGGTGGATGCATTTCGAATGCCAACCTATACCTATCCTCAGGTGACAACCCTGAAGGAAGTTTTAACTTAGAAACTTTTTGTTTGAATTTTTCCTTCAAGGTCTCAGCCGCTTGATGCACAGTGGATTCCAAGCGCGTGGGGTCATAAGTAGTTTCAAAATAATTTTGGAAAGCTTTAATCTCTTTAGCATGAGTAAACATACCTTTCTTTGCTGGTACCTGCACATCAAAGGCATCATTTAGTTTCTGTTGAATTGTAAGTGTATCGAACATATAAGTTTGATAAAACTTGGTCCACCATTCCAGAAACCCCTTAGCTGTGAGATGGGTAGGTTCGAAGGTTATCAGCTCAAACTGGGCAAAGCCTTGATATTGTTCTTGCTGTATTTTGGCTTCCCGTGCCTTGAAAGTTCGCCCAGAGGTAATGGCACTCTCTGTTTGAAATAAAGGTTCGGGAATTAGTTGGCATAAGCCAAATTGTCTCGAAACAAAATTTGGCTGGTAAGCGAAAAGAAAAATTTGATTCTTGGCTGGAGTTATTCTTGAAGAAATGAGTCTAGGTAGCAAAAAAGCTCTCCATACATCCTGAATCTCCTTGCTCTTGATAGCTTCCGAGAGAGCCATGGTGAACCAGGAAGGTCCATGAGCCCTCGAAGCAAAAGGCGCCATGCTCTCTTCGAACTTGTGCCTTTTAGAGAATATCATGATGTACTTCGAGAATAGGACTTTGAAGTCGTCTTTGTCGTCATTTGGAGTTAATCTTCGAAGCCTAGTGCCTTCGACTATCCTATCAATTATCTCAGGATCTTGTTCATCAATGGTGTTGGCAGTTGACAAGGAGGGTTCGAACATGGCATTTAGCCATAGCTGAAGTAACCAAAAAGGGCCAGCCAACAGGATATTCTTGGAGGTATGGGATTTGAGGCTCGAAACGGATGACCTCAGCTTTCATAAAGGTCAACTAAGAGCAGTTCACTTAGGCACACTCTTCGATTTTCATGCAAATCCCTAGCTAGAGGAATAAACCTACTGGCTACCTGTAGGGATCTACTGCAGAAGACGTATCTTGACAGCCATAGGGTTAGGAAAGCAATGTGTTCTACGTCAGACACATTGTCTCCCTCAGCATGGTAGTGACTGATAAACTTGGAAAAACTTGCTAGCTTGACTTCGAAGTCAATTATGCTGGAATGTTCTTTGTTGTCGGGGATATATGTTTCTCCTACTGGCGATAGCCCAGTGATGGCCGCTATGTCGAAGAAGGTAGGGGTGATCATTCCACCTGGGAGATGGAAAGCATTATAGGTACTATCCCAGAAATAGAGGGACGCGAATAGCAGAGGGTGGCTATAAGTGAAACTAGGCTTCGATAGCTTAATCAAATTGTAGATACCTAATTCTTCCCATTGTTGGGATTTCTTAGCTTCTACTTTCTTGAACCAGTTTTGATAAGCAGTATCGGAGGTGGGGCAAGATCGAAATGGTTTAAAATTACTTTTTACATAGTCCAATACAAAGGGGTCCTTAGGAGGAACAGTTGGATTTTCTATGGTGTTTGAACCAGAGGATTCTATTGCCTTAGGGGCGTCCATTTTGTTAAACAAGGGTTTGAAACTATAGCAAACTGGGAAAATTGTCCTGGTATCTTTTAAAATTTCAAAAACCGTAAGAGGGCCATTTAGAGCTAACCTCTTACCAGCAACGGTGGTAGGAATGAGTACCTGTGACGCATACAGCATTTCTTTTTCCTTTGAGATCATCTGGGGAGCAAGAACGGATTGACCTTGGTGAGTGATAATCTTACTTTCCATTGTAGTTCCTGCAGTTTTTCCTTTCTTCTTGGAAACCTTTTTGAGTTGGGATGAAGTAGAAGAAGACATTTTTGAAGGATGTTGAAAGCTTGGGGTTTTTGGCGAGAGAAGGAGGGTAAAAGATTCAGAATGTGAAAAGAAAATAAAAAGATTAAGTTGATGATGTTTTATAATGTGGAAGTTTAAGCATCCACTGAATAAGGGTGTGATACGTGGAAATCATGGGTTGGTGTGATGAAGAGGTGGCGTAAAGTTAACATGGGTAATAGGCGTGATTTAAAGATAATCATTGTTTGTAACTGCACCATACTGTGAAGTGGCTCCAGGCGGTTAAGGAATCCAAAAAGTGTTATGATTGACGTGACTGGAGTCAAATGCATTAAATGTTACGATGATTCGAAGGTCGCATCAAAATCTTGTGTAAATGTTTAAAATAGGTATTTCTCAGAGAGATCGAAATACATATTTTAAAGGGGCATTTTGTTGGCTGAAGATTTTGATAATATTATTAGAAGCCAAGTAAATTGAATGTTTCGATCGAAATGAAACAAAGCGTCATGTTTCGAAGTAGCAGAAGCAGTGTTTCGAATAAGCATATCAAAGCTTGAAGCTTCGAGTGGCAGTTATGGGAACATATCTAAAGAAGTCTCGAAATAATAACAAGGCTGTGTCTAAGAAGTGCGTTTGAAACGGAGAAGTACCAAAACATTTGAAATTCAAATGGAAGCGGGACATTCGAAGTTTGAAATTTATGTGCTGGAGCATTTGGAGACGCGTGGAAAGAAGAGAGAGGCATTGTTCTGCATGTTCTGAATGTGGCATAATCCTATAGCAAGACCGTTATGGTCGAAGTAGTATAAATAGAAGTCTTAGTATTAGGATTTCGTGTGTCATATCTATTGTACTAAATACTCAGTAACATTCAAATTACCACATGGCAAGGGAAACAAATGCAAGAGCAATGTACGTATGATAGCACCACATATTTATGATTTAATGAAAACCTTTTATCATTTCCAGCACTTTCCTTTATCTTTCTGCCAAATAACATTTACAAGTTTTCTCATTCAAAGTCTTTTTATTTCGAAATCTCTTCATTAAAGCTTTACATTTCAATGCTTTCTTTACATTTCAAGCACTTTACATTTCAGAAAACTGTCACACTTTTCATGCCTTTATCTTCAAGTTTTATCCTTCGAACGCCTATTTTTACTTAAAGTCATTTTATAGATTTCTTGCATTAAACGCTTTCTTCATATTTCGAATCTTTTACGTTCCAGAGCATCTTTTACATTAACTGTTTTTATAATTCGAAGCCATTTACTTGCCTTTTATGCAATTTTACATGTCTTTACAATTAACATTTATTCATGCAATTTAGTTTCGTACACGCATATTTTGATTACACCTTTAGATCTTTAAGAGAGAAATTGAAATAAGCCAAACACCTATACAACACTCAAATACCAACCATGAATATCTGTTCGATCATGAGAGTTACCCTAATGACCAAGAAATCCTAGGATCAATCTAGTCGATCCTGTGAGTTACCAGAGAAATTGAATAACAGTCAGTAAGTTTATTCGATAGTTTGGAAGACTAGCGGTTGTTTACCAGAAATCACTGGAAACACAAGGGTAGTTAAATTAAGCATGGAAATTGGAAACCAGAAATTGTTTTATAAATAAATATTTTTGGCCAAGGTATCACTGAATTCTTTCGGTCCTTAAGAGTCACATACCGGTACGAATAATTTAGCCGGACATAATAGATTTAACAACAATGCAATTCAAAATATAATTCATAAAAATAACTGGCACAATACAAAAATGAATAAATATTAATTGCAATAAAAACCTGGAAATGACGTTGCTATGGTAATCTTGAAATGTTACAATATTCCTTACAGCTTGATTGAAGTAAATAAATTGTGTTAATTCTTGAATGAAGAATTAACACCAAAAAAAACTAAAGCTTGAAATAATGTTGGAAGTAGGAATTAAAGTACGTAGAAAATGCTCTATGTTGTACCCCAAAATTTGCCCTCCCTAATTCTTCAAGAATTGCCAAGTCAAAGCTTCAAAGTCTCCCCAAGGGTTGCACAGTTCAAGGGCCTCCTAACAGTCAAAAACTAGGGTTTAGGTTCTGACAAAGGAATTGAAATTTCCAAGGGTCCAATCAAGTCCCACATGCCTACAAACATGGTCAAGCATCCTCATACCAAGTTTCAAGACTTACAGCACAAAATTGCACAGTCAAAAACCCTAATTGCACTACAGTCAACTGCAGGGGCAAAATGGTCATTTGACAGTCAAAAGTTCAAATTTTTGGTCAACATCTCATTTTGAAGCCACAAACATCATTTGATCAATGCATGATCATTATTCTCAAAGCTTGGCTCAAAAAGTCTCAAGATGCAAAAGTTTCCATATTTGGACAGTTGAAAAAGTCAACTGTAAATTGACCAGGGCATAACTTTCACATGGATTATCAGAAAAATTCCATCCAAAGCTCATTTTTAAGAGAATGACATTTCCTACAACTACTCTTCATACTTCAAGTCCAAGAAATGCTCTCACAAAAAGTTATCAATTTCAACATTATAGGTCATTTTCAAAAGTCAACAAAAAGGGACTTTAAGTCAAAGGCCATAACTTGAGATTGGTAAATCAAAATGACATGGGACCAAAGACATTGGTTAGGGGACTCAAAGACATTTCCAAAATGTCCAAGAACATGAGCAAAGCTTAAAAATTGAGCAAGATATGTCTTGTGGAAGTTGGGAAAGTTTTGGGTATTTTGAAAAGTCAACATTGCTTCAAATGACCTAAAAATGCTAATGGGTCTCTTTTTCTTCCAAGAATCATTATCCAAGGCATGTACACGACCATTTGGCCCAAAGGGAAGTTTTTCATCATTTTTATTTATTTATTTGGATTTTTAATGATTAATAATTCATTTAATTAATTAAAATATATGAAAAATACTAAACCTAACTTTCTAAATCTTTTTGTGCATGGAATAGGCTTAAGATTTCGTGCACAATCAGATATAGAAAGAATCATGGTGATTGGACACAATTTGAATCAAATTTGCATGAAAAGATTGAAAAATATATGCATGGAAAATCAAATATTTTTTCATCAATTCCTTGATTCCTTGGACCAATTTCTTAACCCTAATCATTCACATGTATATATGGATGCAAACCCTACTCCTCAAAAAGGGCCCAGCTGCGCAAGAACATCATCATCACTTTTGCATTTTTTTTGTGAAAAACTCAAATACTGAAAACCTTCTTGCAGTGCTTTTCAAGATCAAATAACCACTCCATTAGCTTGCCAAGGTGACCAGGAGACTATTCCAATCAAGAACATCAACTCTAACGCCTTGAATTGGTATACAGAAATCAAAATTTTTCATATAAAATGCATAATCGTGTTTTAATATTCAAGCATGTTCATTGCATTTTTTTTATGGATTTGTACTAATTGGATGATTCTGAAGCTAACCACATAGTTTGATTGAGTTTTTATACACTATACGCGATTTCACCATTGATACAGGCTAGGGTTACCAAGCTTTCAAATTGGGCATTCCTTAATACTGTAAAATTAGAGAACTTTAAGGCCATGGTCGAAATCAGCGTGCTTGGACGAAAACAAAACACCCATCGCGCCTAATTTATATGGGCATATGGCCTAATCGCTATTATTAAAAATTGCATGTTTTGGGGGGGTTCAAAACCCCCGCTAACCTTCTTTTATTTTCAGAGAAAAAAATGAACGAAGAAGAAGAAGATGAGGTGGCAAGGCGTAAATGGTTCATTTGAATTTCGCGCTAAAAGTTTCCACTAATGTTTGTTTTCTTTCATATTAATTGTTGTTTATATAAATAACAAAGAAACCAAGTGGAGCAGTTGGCAAGGCGTGTGTATGGTAATCCCTAGGACCTGGGTTCGAACCCCAGGTCCCCATTCTCTTTCAATATTTTTTCTATCAATCTAATCCCCTGCAGATTCAACCCTGGGTTCCACCATATTCTCCACATCCAGGCCTTCCACGGGCTGGTTGAGATCAATCCAAGGGGCATAACTTGAAGAACATCATGTGCCTTAGTCAACCATGCATATGGGAACGTGGAAAAGTCAACAAGGCCAAAGTTCAATGGGCCTGATTACTGAATAAAACCTCCCAATTTGGGGATAGACCCCCCTAGGTTTGCAATCTCTTTTATATTTTTCATTTTTTATTTGATTCAATTATTTCTCTTTTGATTAATTTCTTTAATTTAATATTTTCATAAAAAACATAAAAACAATATAAAATCAGAAAAAAGACAAAAATAAGTATTTTTATTTAATGTTATTTTTTGTAAATAAATATCATTAATTGATTTTAGTTTTAATTTAGGTTTAAATCTTAATATTTTTCTAATAAACTTAAAATTTGTAGAATTAGGGTTTTAATCAATTTTTATCCTTTTTCTTTTCTTTTCACTAATAATTAATTATTTATTTTTGTAAATCAAATTGCTTTAATTAATTAGGTTAATTTAGGTTTAACTTTAATATTTTTTCTTAATAAATAAAAGTTATAGAATTAGGGTTAATATTTTAGTTTCATTTAATCTTTCTCATAAAAATTCATAAATCCAAAAAATACCAAAATAATTTCTTTTTTTATTTTAATTAATTTAATCATTTAATTTAATTTCATTAAAAAGGGTCCAACGCCCTCGTTTCCAATATTAATTCTCATTCGCGCATTTATTCCTTTTCTTTTAATTATTTATGTAATTCTCCCAAAGCCGTGTAATTTTATAATTTCTCGCACTTTACTTTACTTCTTTACCTTCTGTCAAATCGGGTCCTGGATTTTAATTTGGCGATGTGGACCCACGCCTTTGTAATAGTTTAGGAATTTTATCTTTCCGCACTTTTTCTTTTAACTATTAAATAAATGCATGCAAGAATGAATGACAAAAATAAAAACAAACGCATAGATCACTTTGACATGAACAAGATAAGATAACTGAACATGACACACAAATCACACACCACCCCTAGGGTACACCTCACTGTTGCCTTGCCTCGAAAGGTGATCGTCGAGTAGAGGATGTCTTAGTAAGTCCTCATGATCCGGGAACCTGGCATGAGGGTAGCTTCTAAGGTGTCTTCCTATTGCTCCGGTGATCACCATGTCCCGAACCTTCGAATTGACCCGAACAACTCCAACGGTGGTGCTACCTACCTCTCAATGGTGGGATGGTACTACTTTAAAGTACATTTACACAGACGAATTCCTTAGGGTAGGTAGACGACTCTAGATACTTGCTCTAATTCCAAAAACAAATTCAAAAATACTTTTCACACCGACACTTTTTCAAAAGCTTTCGAAAGCAATTTTTCAAACACTCTTGAGGACCGATACAAGAGTCGAACTGAAATTTTCAAAGAAACTTTTTAAAAAAACCCACATTGAAAAGCAAGCAAACCAATTTTGAAAACACAAATGAGCAAGTATCTAAGAGCCCATGGATAACCATGGATAGAAAGGGTGCTAACACCTTCCCTTTCTATAATCTACCTCCCAAACCGAGAGCAATCTCTTTAAGGAATTTTTCTGTGCTTTTGTCCTTTCCATTTGGAGAAAATAAAAGACAGTGGCGACTCTTGCTTCCGTGACATTTCGCGATCCAGCGTAAAACAGTCAGTTCCAGATCCACCGATCATAGAACTGGCGACTCTGCTGGGGACATAAACTTAAAGTGAGGTGTACCTTAGGGTTAGTTCATAATTGTGTTTTCAATTGTATTGACTTGTCTGCTTTAAATTGTGGGAATGTCTTGGGAGTTCTATAGATCCTAACCCAGATCTGGGGATACCTTCTTAGAAAGTAGCAACAAGGCTGTGAGGGAACTGTGCGGGGTATACCGACATGGTTGAAACAGTCTGCTACGTTGATGTGGCACTTTGGTGTGTACCGGTAACCCTTGAGTTCAGTCAAGGAGAGTATGGGGCCTCCGCGTGGTGTCGTGAAGCATCAACAGACCTTAGGAACCTTAATTGAACTATCTTGGCCTCTTTAGGGTAGTGAGATAACTGACTTTGGTGCAGTCCGAGGTTGGTTGATACTCGATACTACACTCAATTGAGGGTTGCTTTCCTGGAATATTTCGGTCGCCAGTTCAGTGGCTAAATCGAAACGATGAACAATGAAAGCAATCCAGTGATATTGGGACCCTTAGAACCCGGTTACTTCTAATAGGACAGGTTGAACCCACCAACTTCAAGAGGGTAATACCTAGACCTCATGCTGGCCTAAACTCTAAGGGCTTCTCCTGTGTGACTTGTGTGCCTTCGTACTTGACTAATTGCATGCGTGTTATCTGGCACATAAGCTACTTGCAGGTTTTGTTTATAGTCCTTAACTGGGACTCATAACAGGGTTTACTAGGTCTCTTGCAGGTTTTGTTTATAGTCCTTAATTGGGACTCATAACAAAGTATACTGAATTTCTTGCAGGGTTTGTTTATAGTCCTTAATTGGGACTCATAACAGGGTTTACCTACATCACCCCATGCATAGCATAACATCATACCATTGCATACATCCTAACCCATTTCAAGGATCTCAAGGGCTTGTGATGCAGGTCATGATGAATCAAACATCTAGCAAGGGGCAAAGGGGATTTATTTTCCTCTAGCCGAGGTTGATAACTTGATTGTCAGGGGCTATGACCCACTAGATATGGTGAGCCTTTGACCCTTGAAGAAGGACTCTCAACAACAGGAAGTTCCTTCAGTCAAGCCACTGAATTCAAATTCTAACGGTTTTCTTGTTTACCCCGCGAGATCCTTGAAAACATTGCATGCATATCATACATATCATTGCATTGCAGGTACCCTTTTGACAGGTTGCTTACCTTCTTCGCTGTTTGTTTCAGCCGATCGTCATGAATCCTGAATCGTCTACTGAGCAATCCATCAAGGCTCTCCAGGCCCAGAATGCCCAGTTCCAGGAGTTGATTGCGAACCTAGCTCAGGGTCAAAAGGAATTAAAGACTCTGATTCAGAAGAAGAAGAAGAGGACTGTTTTGTTCAGCCATAGACGCAGATCGGGGAACACACTGCAGGATGAAGCTGAGAGGACAACTCCATCTGTGGGGAAAGGCAGTCCCCATGAGAGAGAGGTGCCTAGTCCAATGGTCTCCGACAACGAGACGGAGTTCAATGATGAGCAGTACCCTCCAGCTGAGGACCGGTACAAACAACTAGAGGATCGTCTGAATGCCATGGAAATTCAACAAGTGACTGGGTTGGATTTTGGAGACCTGGGTCTATCTTCCGGTGTGGTGATCCCACACAAATTCAAGGCTCCTTCTTTTGTCAAGTATGACGGGGCGTCTTGTCCCAAGCTACATCTCAGATCCTACGTGCGGAAGATTCAACCATACACTGTGGACAAGAACTTGTGGATCCACTTCTTCCAGGAGAGTCTTTCAGGGACTCACCTCGAATGGTTCTATCAGCTGGATGGGACCAAAGTTCGTAACTGGGAGGAGTTGGCTACTGCTTTTTACAAGCAGTATCAATATAATGCTGACCTTGCTCCTACACGTACCCAACTCCAGGGTATGTCGCTAGGATCAAGTGAAGGTTTTAAAGAGTACGCACAGAAGTGGAGGGACCTGGATGGCAGGGTGCAGCCTCCATTAACTGACCGGGAACTCGTTGATATGTTCTTGGGGACCCTGTCCAGGCCGTTCTTCAATCATCTCATTGGTAATTCATCTGCAGGATTTACCGACCTCATTCTGACTGGGGAAAGAATTGAAGCTGGTATCAAGGCCGGGAAGATTCAAGAGGCCACACCTTCTGATACTCACAAAAAGCCTTACACGGGCAGGAAAGAGTCTAATTCTGCATACAGTCAAAAGAGTCGTCGTGACCAACAAGCAGGGGCAGTCATGATCTCTGGTGCTGCACCACGCCGACAACCACAAAAGGGAAATCAGCGAAGGCCGGACGAGCCTAAAAGACAATTCATTAACATCAACATGTCATGGTGTTGTACCCCAAAATTTGCCCTCCCATTTCTCATTGATTTCTCACCACAAAGCCTTTGAAGCTCAAGATCCAGTTAGGGTTTCATCTGCTCAAGACCCCCCCCCCCTTGCACTGATGACTCAAATTAGGGTTTGTGTTTGCACAAAGATGTTTTGACCTAAAATGCCCAAGATGACTTTCATGATTCATATTGGACTCCCAAGTTTACCCACATCAAGTTTCAAGTCTTGATTCCAAGTTTTGCCCAGTCAATTGGACAGTTGACCCAGAAATCAACTGTATTGGGGAAAAAGTCAACTGTGGCCAATTGACAGTCAAACCTCATGAAATTTGACCCACATCAACATTATGAACTCATATGGACCATTTGATCAAGTTTGAATCACAATTCCCCAAGAAATTTGATCAGATCACCAAAAGGGCAAAATGGTCATTTTTAGGGTTTTGACTGCACAAAGGCAATTTTTGACTGTTTGACCTAGCCAATGGCAAACCAAGCTCACACATGGACCCAAGGACCCCATGGAATTATCTTTACATGATCAACAAACTCAAAAGATCCCAAGTACACAGGATTGACAGTTGAATTTCCCAGTCAATTGATCAATTTTGACTGTATACTGAAAAGTCAAACTTTGACTTTTTGGTCAAAATCAAGAGTCAAGATTCATTTTTCATCAAAACTTGCCAAATCATGAAACTTGTTCACCAAGAAACCAAGAAATGCAAATTAGGGTTTAAAATGGAATTTTTCATAACTTAGAATTTTTCTAAGTTATGGAAAACCCTAATTTTTTCCCAACTTTGCCCCACTTTTTCACCATGATTCATTTGGATTCAAACAAAAGTCCAAACATAAAAGTTGTAGCTTGTTGCATAATCTACAACTTTGATTCACAAAGTTTTCTCATTTGAAGCTTGCATCTCAAGTTACAAATTTTTTAATAAGGGCACTAAACCATTCTTAACTTAGTGAAATTTGACCTATTTTGACAAGTTTTTTTACCCCACTTCAAGGCCATTTTTCATACACTTCCACTTGGAATTTCAAATTGCATTTCAAAGATGGATTGTAGTACACATTCCAAGCTTTCCAAAATGTCCAAGAACTTCTCAAACAACCTCATGGTTAGGCAGAATCGAATTTCACAATATAGCAAAAACTCACTTTTGAATTGGCCATTTTCTCATGTTCATAAGTTATGCAAACTTCTCAAAACCAGCATGCCCTTGATTACAGGTCCTTAAACCAAGTTACACTCAATAATTTAATGCTTGTTCATTGTGTCAAAGTGTTATTCTATGAGTTCAAGTATTGTATACAAGTTTAATCCATTTTTAGATAAAGTAAACTATCCATTTTTGCAAAAGTCCACTTTATGTCCAATTGGTAAATCAAGCAAGTACAAACCAAATCTCTTGGGCACAAGATTATGAACAAATTACTCTGATCAAGAGAAGCTTTGCAGCAGGATTAGAGGTCCCCTACTGACCTAAAACACCAACTTGCATTTTGTTGCTTAAAGGTTAAGAAACATTGCATAACTAAGACCAACATCCATCTCAGCTTACATACACAAGAACAAAGTGATCAAACACATTACACACATCATAACCAAGCTATTACACGAGCCATTTACCTTAAAAACATCATCAAACCAAAAAACACCATCAAACTGCAAAAACAGAGTTGCCTCTACAGTTTGAGTGCCAACTTCTATTCCTCTCAAGCATTCTTGCCAAAACCAGTTCACATACCTTCCATACCATCTATGCAAGCTAACCAAAAGCAAAGGCACGACCTGTAATCACTCTAACCACTTCCACCATTTTCACATTTCTGATTTGCAGGTGAAGTTCTCTAGCTCGATTCAGAAGCTTTCAAGACAAAGTAAACATTGGAATAGCATCCCTGGACCTCAAGGAAGCTTTTCCAATCATCACCTTGCCCTGAAAGTTCTTACATCTCCAGATAGAACTTCAACTGAACAGGTAGTTTTTTGAATTCATATCTCTCTTATTAGGCATCATTAGCTTTAAGTTTGTGAATAAACAAGGTTCTACTCATGCCACTGAACATGTACATGTTTTTACTTTTCATTTCTTTTGCTTGAGTTGTGAGAATTTGGAGTTTGAAAATGGCAGAAAAACTAGGTTAGGATTTGGGGGAGGAGAAATTATCCCTCATCTTAGAGAGTTAGATCAAGTTATGCATATGGTTAGAATCGTCTCTTCATGCTTAACATTTTTTGTGTTGGAAGTTTGTTCAAAAAATCAAAGAATCAGGATGTTCAAGTGGAGCTCTTGGCGCGCGTTTTCTGAATAATTTTTGTTCAGAGGTTGAAGAAAGGTGACTTTGGGCTGGGCTTGCTTCTGAGTTACTTTTCACACCACCCTTTTTGGTTTTGCACCCCTGAGCCCATTTGCTTCATTTTTAATATTTTTGACTTTTGCCTTTTTTTGATTGGTTCATTTATTTTTTCTCAGCATATTAAAAACATAAAAATATTTTTCTCCTCATTTTTTTGAATTTATTGAATATTTATTTGATTATTTCTTTTGTTTGTACATAAATAAATAAATATATATATATATACTTTTTGTTTAAAATATTGAGATAATACAAAAAAATACTTTTTATACACTTTTATTTTATTTTTACTTCCTGAAAATATTTTGTATAAAAATCCCTTTTTTATTTTTATATTAAATATTATCATTTTTATATAATACCTATTTAGAACTTAATATATAAATATATATATTTATTAATATACTTAGAATAAAATACTAAAATATACATATTTTATTTTATTAATATTAAAAACTACAAAAATCAATTTTTTTTACAAATATATTTCTTTTCTTATTTCATTTTTGTGTATAAATGATAAATATTGTATATATTAATAAATGATATCTTTTATTTAATAGAATTAGGGTTTTTGCCCTAAATTCAAAAATACTCCAAAAATAATATTTTATAATATTTTTATTTTCTTTCTTATTTTACATAAATAATACTTTTTTCATACATATAAAAATTCCTTTTGCATTCTTGCATATTTGTTTTATTTACCATTTAAATTATACATTTATTTATCTTGTAAATATTCATAGAAAATGATGTAATAGCTTAGATTCAATTTTTTGTCTAAATATCCCCATTTGAAACATTGTACCCCCCTCCCCATATTATTATGTTGTAATAGCGTAGGATTTTAAATTTCTCACTTTTATCGCTTTCTAAACATACTATGCTAGAATTAGGGTTTTGTATGCGAATAAAAATGAACAAAGTAGTTGGACCTAATACAAGATAAATGAGCATGAAAAATGGACAACACATTTCACACTTGCACCCCTAGGGTATTCCACTTTGTTGCCTTCAAATAATTGGGCCATATTGCATGTTGAACTTCTTTGGGTAAAACAAACAATCAAATGATCATAGTCCCTCCAAATGTTACTTAAATGAATGATCAAGTCCCTTTTAAAGAAAATTGCCCAAAGACATTTAACACTATTGCAACTATGGTCTAAACGATGACCCGCGCCCGTCCCTTTCATCTCTTAAAACAAGATTGTCCACCAAATGCAATGGTGGAACAAAATTGTCAAAAGGTTTAAAACATAACAAAAATCTTTGAGAAAATTTTAGGGTAGATGAACTCTTAAGTACTTGTCAACTTTCCAAGAAAACACTTGCCTTATTTCAAAACCCACTTCACAAACACTTTCAAAACAAACTTTCAAAAAAAACCTTGAAACATCTTTTCAAAAAGGCAAACACCTTTTGTAAAACATTCGAGTAAAGAATTGTTACAAGGGTAGCCTATACAAGGCATCTTTTTTCAAAACCTTTTCAAAACCACACACAAAGCACCATTTCAAACAATTGAAAACCAAGGCAAGTTGATCTAAGCAAGTACCTAAGAGCCCATGGATAACCATGGATAGAAGGGGTGCTAATACCTTCCCCTTCTATAATCTACTCCCCGAACCCAAGAAAAATCTCAAAGGTTTTTGCTGTGCTTTTTAAACCTTTCCTTAGGATAAAATAAAAAGTCGGTGGCGACTCTTGCTCAACTGAAACATTTGCGAAAACAAACGCAAAACCATAGTCAGTTCTCCCACCGTATCACAGAACTGGAGACTCTGCTGGGGACAATTTTTAAAAGTGGAGTAACCTTAGGGCTTAGATCACCCCCTTTGCATGACTAATTGTTTGATTTGCTTGCTTTATACTTTGGCTCTATTGTTTGGGTTTACAATCCTCCACCCGGATTTTGGGAAACATTCATAGATAGCAATACGTTGTGGAAACTGTGCGGGGTATACCGACACGGTCTAAGCAATAGCTATATTAGTGCGACATATTTGTGAGTACCGGTAACCCTTGAGTTCAATCAAGGAGAGTACGGGGCCGCTGAGTGATGTCACTAAGCACTAATGACCTAGAACCTTACTTGACCATCTTGGCCTTTTATTAGGGGTAGTGAGATGACCGGCTTTGGTGCAGTCCGAAGTTGGTAGATACTCGATACTACACTCATTGAGGGTTGTTTTCTTGGAATATTTTGGTCGCTAGTTAAGTGGCTAAACCAAAACAATGAACATTGAAAACAATCCAGTGATATTGAGCTCCTTAGAACCCGGTTACTATTTATAGGACAGGTTTTTAAGCCAACTACACTCAAGAGGGTACTTACCTATGAAACCCCATGCAAGCCTGAAATTAGGGTTTGGTGTGATTTGCTTGTACATATGTTTTGTGCATACATCATAAACATCATAAAACATCATATGCATTCGCTAACCATTTCAAGGGTTTTGGATCTTCATCTTTGTTCTTGTTTTGTAGGACATGGAAATCCCTCGCAGAAATACTATTCAAGTCAACCTTGTGAGAATCTCTCCTCAACTCAAGGAGATCACCTCAAGAATTCCGGAAAGTTCATCCTTCAGTGAAAGACATGGTAGACTGCTCAGCCTAGTCAGCGCCAACATTGAAGAAGACATGATGAAAGGGCTATTCCAGTTCTTTGACCCTCTTCACCACTGCTTCACTTTCCCTGATTATCAGTTGGTACCCACTTTGGAGGAGTTTTCTCAACTCCTAAGAATCCATATCCTTAATCAACTACCCTTCAACGGTACGGAAAAGGAACCAAAGCCGGAAGATGTTGCTCGAGCATTACATCTTCAACCATCCGACATCAAGGGGCATTGGGAAACCAGAAGTGGCGTCAAAGGTTTCTTAGCAAAATTCTTGTTTGAGAAGGCACAAGAATGTTGGAACTCATTGGACCTACAAGCCTTTGAAGAGATTGTGGCACTCCTTATCTACGGGTTGGTCTTGTTCCCAAATCCTGACCAATTGGTAGATGTCAACGCCGTCAAGATCTTTTTGTCCAGAAATCCAATACCAACATTGCTTGGGGATATCCTTCACTCATTTTACACACGAACAATGAGAAAGAGGGGTGTTCTCATGTGTTGTACTCCTATCCTTGCAAGGTGGTTTATTTCGCACCTTCCACAATCTGTCCTAAAGAATGACCAAGGCTCAAGGTGGTCCCAACGGTTGATGACTCTCACTCATCTGATGTGCATTGGTGTTCTCGGTCCAGAGAAAATGTCATCATTGTCGATCGTTGTGGAGAATTTCCTAATGTTCCTTTACTTGGAATTAGAGGAGGTATCACCTACAACCCTTGCCTAGCTTTGAGGCAATTTGGATATGCACGGAGGGATGGCCCTCATGATATGTTGATTCCTGACCTAGTTTTTGACTTCGACAACGATGCGTAAGGACTTCGCCAAAGATTCATCAGAGCTTGGGGAAAACTCAATAAGGTTGATAGCAAGACTTTGGGACACAAGAACTCCATCCCTCTTGAGCCCTATCTCAAGTGGGTACGCGCCCGAGCCCAAAGTCTAATGATGCCTTATCCTCATGTACTCCCAATGATTAAAGAGCCCGTCAATGAAGGAGAGGTTCCCTACACCATCCTGCATCCAGACATGCCTACATCGTGGGAGGAAATGCAGAAAAGTTGGATTCAGCTCAAGGAGGAACGAAACACTTTTGAAGCTAGCTACTACGCCAGTGAAAAGAAGGTTCTAGAGCTTACCCGCCGACTCCACGAGCAAGAGGCCCTCAACACCTACATCGCACCAAAGAGGATGCGCAATGTCTTTCTGCCTTGAGAAGTTTATTTTGTAACATTTGGCCCATGGGGCATTTATGTACTAACAAATTTCTTCTTATTAATATGACGTGCGTTCTTCTTTGTCTGAAACAATTTTGAATGTCCTAAATCCTTGAATGCATTGCATACATCAGCATACCATTCATCATGTGCATAAGCAGGTCTCACTCCAGGTTTCCTTATCTATCTGCTGTTTATTTCAGTAGGATGGATCTCGAGCAAACAGTCAAAGACCTACAAGCCCAGAATGCACAGTTCCAGCAACTCTTGACGACTCTGGTTAAGAGTCAAGAGGACATCAAGACTCATTTGGAGAATAAGGACCCAATAAAGAAGAAGAAGAGGGTCGGAGTGGCTACTTTGGGGAGAAGATTTGACAGAGAAGCTCAGAGAGTGCTTGAGTTTCCTCCTACTTCTGATGAAGGGACTAGTAAAAGGGATCGAGTTGCGGTGCCTTCCGAGTCTGATGCGGAGGAGGAAGAGGTTGAAGAGGATGAAGATTATTCTGACCAGCAATACCCTCCAGCTGATGATAAGTACAAGGGTTTAGAAGACAGATTGGCTGCCATGGAATTGCAAAGGGTACCGGGTTTGGATTTTGAGGACATGGGCTTGGTTGCCGGAATTGTGATTCCCCCAAAATTCAAAGTGCCAGTGTTTGTGAGGTATGATGGGCTGTCCTGTCCCAAAATGCATCTCAGGTCCTACGTGAGAAAAATTCAACCCTATACGACAGATAAAAATCTCTGGATTCATTTCTTCCAAGACAGCCTATCGGGAGCCCAGTTGGAGTGGTTTTATCAGCTAGAAGGAACCAGTGTCAGAAATTGGGAAGATTTGGCCACCGCTTTCTATAAACAATACCAGTATAATTCTGATCTTGCTCCTACTCGTACCCAACTTCAGGGTATGTCACTAGGAACAAGTGAAGGATTCAAGAAATATGCACAAAAATGGAGGGATTTGGCTGGCAGGGCGCAACCTCCTTTAACCGATCGTGAGCTCGTTGATATGTTTCTTGGGACCCTATCTGGGCCATTTTTCAATCATCTAATTGGTAACTCTTCCGCAGGGTTTACCGATTTGATCTTAACCGGCGAAAGAATAGAAGCTGGCATTAAGTCAGGAAAGATTCAGAAGGGTGTTGCTGTAAGTGTTGAGAAGAAGCCTTTTAAGAAGGAGACATCTATGGTATATTCTCAGAGAAGAGCAGGGAAGATGGAGCGTCGGCCAACTGTGGGGGCCGTAATGATTCAAAACACTCCGAGTGAGCAGCCTCGCTATAACCAGTCCAGACCAAATCAGCAACGGGTGGAAAGGCCACAACGGCAGTTCACCCGTATTAATATGACTCCAGCTCAAGTGCTTCCCCATCTATTGAAGTTGAATCTTGCCACCATCAAGGAGGCGCCAAAGAATGTGAATACGTCCTCCCCGCATTATCATGCCAATGCTAAATGCGCCTATCATTCAGACAGTGTTGGACACGACACCAATGATTGTTGGGCACTCAAGCATAAAATCCAAGACCTGATAGAGGCTAAGGAGGTAGAGTTTGACGCTCCATAGAAGCCTAATGTGATATCTGCACCTATGTCGAAGCACGGCCGAAATATCAATGCCATTGAGGAGGATTTGTATGTTGTTGACGTCAGTAATCTGACTACTCCACTGCTAACCATTAAGTTGAATTTGTTAAGGGCCGGGATCTTCTCGGGATGTAAAGAAGACTGCTACTGTTGCCACTCTCTGCCGTTTGATTGTCCGCTATTGAAGAAAGGCATCCAAGGCCTTATGGATAGCCGACAAATTTTGTTCGAAAAAGTCTCCGCTGTTCCAGTTCATGTTGAAAATATCTCAATCATAACCATTCACGCCAATCTTTCCAAGGCCGTCAAAAAGCCAGTTAAGATTACACCAGCTGCAAAATCTGTTCCTTTAAAGATAACGATGCCAGGGCCTGTTCCCTATGTTTCTGAGAAGTCGATACCTTGGAACTATGGTGGTGACATCTACTACCATGGTATCAAGCAAGTCGAAGTAATTGAAGAAAGTTTGGATGATGAGGAAGCCAGCATTAGTAACATTGCGGGCACCAGCAAAATCACCAGGAGCGGGAGAACATTTTCTCCAGAGATTGCCCCCCCCAAGAGCAGTCTTTGGACCCTCATCAGCTAAAGAAGTCATCCCTGCACCAGTAAAACTCTCCGCTAGAACTCCTTTGATTGAAGAAGTTGTTGTTCCTAGTGCTGTCTCTCCTACCATTGCTGATAAAGAAAAGGGAATACAGGATGAGCCCGTCAGGACGAGGGCTCAACCCTTGGTAATCCCGAAAGCATCCAAGAAAGAAATGGACGAGATTTTGAGGATAATCAAGAGAAGTGATTACGATATGGTGGAACAGTTGGGGCAAACCCCCTCCAAGATCTCCATGCTGGCACTATTGCTTTGCTCAGAAGCGCACACTCAAGCTTTGATTAAGTTTCTGAAGGCAGCTCATGTGCCCCAGGAAACCTCTGCGGATCAATTTCAACATTGCGTGGCTAGCCTGACTGCGGACAATGGATTAGGTTTTTCTGATGCCGACCTGACCCCTAAAGGCCGAAACCACAATGATGCTTTGCATATTTCAATCGAGTGTCGCGGAACCACCCTTGCACATGTTTTGGTTGATACTGGGTCGTCGCTGAATGTTTTGCCTAAGAAGGCCTTGGACCGGCTAGATTGCGAAGGGTTGGATTTGAAGCCGAGTGATATTGTCGTCAGAGCTTTCGATGGGTCGAAGAGAATGGTCCATGGAGAGGTTGAAATTCCCATCAAGATAGGTACTGAGGTGTTTAAATCCACTTTCTATGTAATGGACATCCGTCCATCATACTCCTGCCTGCTGGGTAGACCTTGGATACACCATGCTGGGGCAGTCACCTCCTCCTTGCATCAGATGCTGAAGTATCCTGTCAAGGGAAAGATCATCACTGTCCACGACGAAGAAGAGTACATGATTAGCCACTTAAATTCTTTCCGGTATGTAGAGGTTGAAGGAGAGTTCATTGAGACGCCGTTTCAACATTTCGAATAAGTTCTTCCTGAAATAGCAGTAACAAAGTTGACAGCTGAGGCACCAAGACAGATGGCCAAGATGGCATCTCTGGAGGATGCAAGAGCCGCAATCAAAGAAGGGAAGAAATCAGCATGGGGGAAGTTACCCGACTTTCCACATAAGACTGACAAGTTTGGATTAGGTTTCACAGCCGCTGGCCAGAAAGCTATGCGCCAGTCAAAGATTGAAAGAGCGCCAGTCAAAATTTCTCCTTACAGAATCAACGCCCTGGAAGATGAAGACAAGGAAAGCAACATTGAAGAGTGGATTTATCCAACTGTCAGAGGAGGATTGAGCAATTGGGAGGCTAAAGACTTTGTCCCCATCACTTTTATTCATCAGTAGTTTATCTGTTAAACATTTCTTATTTGGTCTGTAATATTTTACTTTCAAACAATCCGTACACTATCTTTTCACCTCCTGCCTTGCCCGGGGCATGTAGGTCCACTTGTAAGGGTTTTGACTATTTTTCATATTCATATGCCATGTTTAATGATTCATTGGACGTTTTTCATTTGATAAACTGCTTATGTTCATTTTCTTTCCTTTTGCATTTTTTGTTTAAGGATGGCTATCCCTTACACACACCCACACTCACCAATGCAGGTACACATCCACTCCGGATTCCATGGGTGACTATTCTGTTGTATCTTTCAATAACTCTGAAGATCTGGTCAATCTAGCCGAGTATGAAGATGACGAAGGTTGTGAAGTACCCGGGGAACTAGCCAGACTTCTGCAACAAGAGGAAAGGGCCATCTTACCGCATGAAGAGCCATTGGAAGCTGTTAACTTGGGAACCGAGGAGAATCGGAAGGAGGTGCAAGTGGGTGCCAACCTGGAACCAAAAGTCAAGGAGCGCTTGGTACAGTTGCTGAATGAGTATGTTAAAATCTTCGCTTGGTCCTATGAAGACATGCCGGGTCTATACACCGACATCGTAGTTCACCGTCTCCCCACAAGAGAAGACTGTCCACCAATCAAACAAAAAGTTCGCCGAATGAGGCATGACATGTCCGAAAAGATCAAAGCAGAAGTAATGAAGCAATTCGATGCTGGCTTCCTGGCTGTTACGTCCTATCCTCAATGGGTCGCTAACATTGTACCGGTACCAAAGAAAGATGGCAAAGTCAGAATGTGTGTAGACTACCGGGATTTGAATAGGGCCAGCCCTAAAGATGATTTCCCGCTACCTCATATTGACATCTTAATCGACAATACAGCTCAGCATAAAGTGTTTTCCTTCATGGACGGATTCTCGGGCTACAACCAAATTAAAATGGCTCCCGAGGATATGGAGAAAACAACTTTTGTTACACAATGGGGCACTTTCTGTTACAAAGTGATGCCGTTCGGGCTAAAGAATGCAGGAGCAACTTATCAACGCGCCATGGTAGCTTTATTTCATGACATGATACATCATGAGATTGAAGTTTACGTAGACGATATGATAGCTCGATCACAAACGGAGGAAGAATACCTTGAGCATTTGGAGAAGCTGTTTGCCAGGTTAAAAGAATATAAGCTCAGGCTGAATCCAAGTAAATGCACTTTTGGAGTTAGGTCTGGTAAACTCTTGGGATTCATTGTAAGCAACAAAGGCATTGAAGTCGATCCGGCAAAAGTGAAAGCAATACAAGAGATGCCTGCTCCCCGTACTGAAAAGGAGGTTAGAGGATTCTTGGGGCGCATAAACTATATTTCCAAATTCATCTCACATCTGACTTCTACCTGTGAGCCAATTTTCAAACTCTTGAAAAAAGATCAGGTAGTGGAATGGAACGACGATTGTCAAGCTGCTTTTGATAGAATCAAGGAGTATTTGCTAGAACCTCCTATTCTGATGCCACCCGTCGAAGGAAGACCATTGATCATGTATTTGACCGTCTTGGATAACTCAATGAGGTGTGTTTTGGGCCAGCATGACGAGTCTGGTCGAAAAGAGCATGCTATTTATTACCTTAGTAAAAAGTTTACCGACTGTGAGACTCGCTACTCACTGCTCGAGAAAACTTGCTGCGCTTTGGTATGGGCTGCTCGCCGACTAAGACAGTATATGTTGACTCATACTACCTTGTTAATTTCCAAGATGGATCCTATCAAGTATATCTTCGAGAAGCCCGCTTTATCTGGAAGGATAGCTAGATGGCAAATGATCTTAACCGAGTATGACATCTAGTACACCACCCAAAAAGCTATAAAAGGGAGTGTACTAGCTGACCATCTGGCTCATCAGGCTATCAAAGACTATCAACCCATGAGATTTGACTTCCCAGACGAGGACATCATGAATTTGGACAACGTTGAAAGTAACAGACCGTATGACGGACCCGAAAAGGGATCCCGATGGACCCTGTACTTTGATAGTGCTTCAAATGCACTTAGAAACGGTATTGGCGCAGTACTCATTTCTCCGGAAGGTTGTCACACTCCTTTCACGGCCCGACTTTGCTTCAGCTGCACAAACAACATGGCTGAGTATGAAGCTTGCATCTTTGGTCTCGAGGCTGCTATAGACTTGGGGATCAAATCTTTGATCGTATTTGGGGACTCGGCTTTGGTCATCAGCCAAATCAAAGGAGACTGGGATACCAAGCATCCTAATCTTATCCCATACAAAGAACATGTCCTGACATTGTTGCCTCATTTCGAGCAAATTACCTTCGAGCATTTCCCGCGAGAAGAGAATCAGCTAGCCGATGCTCTAGCCACAATGTCCTCCATGTTTAAACTCAATTGGGATAACGAGGCTCCCCAAATCACCATCAAGCGAATGGATGAACCGGCACATTACCACGAGATTAATACCGAAGAAGTAGTGGAACAACCTTGGTTCCATGAAATCAAAAGGTATCTCGAGACTAAAGATTATCCTGAAGGAGCTTCCGTAAATGACAAGAAGTTCTTAAGGAAATTCGCTGCTAAGTTCTTCCTGAGCAACGACATCCTTTACAAATGAATCCATGATTGTGTATTGCTCCGATGTATGGATAAAGCTGAAGCAGAGTTGATCATGACTGATATATATACAGCGGCACATTTGGCACTCACTTGAGCGGGCATACAATGGCTAAGAAGATTCTAAGGGCAGGCTATTATTGGTCTACCATGGAGGCTGACTGCCATCAACATTCCCGTACGTGCCACAAGTGTCAAGTCTACGCTGACAAAGTTCATATTCCTCCGGTTCCCCTTAACGTCCTGACTGCTCCGTGGCCCTTTGCAATGTGGGGCATTGATATGATTGGAGAGATCAAGCCCACGGCTTCCAATGGACATCGCTTCATCCTAGTTGCCATTGACTACTTCACTAAATGGGTCGAAGCAGCTTCCTTCGCCTCTGTCACCAAAAATGTGGTTGCCCGCTTTATCAAGCAAAATCTCATATGTCGGTATGGTGTTCCAGACAGGATCATTACGGACAACGGTATAAATCTGAATAACACAATGATCACTGCATTATGCGAACAGTTCAAGATTTATCATCACAATTCATCTCCCTATCGGCCGAAGATGAACGGTGCTGTTGAAGCTGCGAACAAAAACATTAAGAAGATCATTCAGAAAATGACAGTCACTTACAAAGACTGGCATGAGATGTTACTGTTTGCTCTGCATGGATACCGTACGACGACACGTACTTCAACTGGGGCAACCCCATTTTCTTTGGTTTATGGCATGGAAGCTGTTTTGCCTATGGAAGTCCAGATCCCTTCTCTAAGGATTATGAAGGATGTAGGTTTGAATGAAGATGATTGGATGTAGACCCGAATTGATCAACTCAATCTGATCGACGAGAAGCGACTTGCTGCTATATGCCATGGTCAGACGTATCAGAAGCGGATGATCAGGGCCTTCAATAAGAAAGTCAGACGTCAAGTGTATCGAGTCGGGGATCTCGTAATCAAGCGGATTATCTTGCCGCAAAGTGATCCCAGGGGCAAATGGACTCCTACATATGAAGGACCATTTGTGATCAAGAGCATATTTTCTGGTGGTGCAATGATTCTGACCACCATGGACGGCGACGATTTGCCGCACCCTGCGAACGCAGACATAGTCAAAAGATACTGCGCATAAAATAACCCGACAAGTCGAAAACCCGAAAGGGCGGCTTGGGCAAAAATGGGCATCCCGGTGAACCGAAAACCCGAAAGGGCGGTTCAGGCAAAAATTAGGGATAAAAACGAAAAAATTTGTACACCCGGCAAGTCGAAAACCCGAAAGGGCGGCTTGGGCAAAAAGGGGTTTCCCGGTGGATCGAAAACCCGAAAGGGCAATTCAGGCAAAAATTAGGGAATTAAAGCGTATGACTATGTCTCGTCGGATCACTTCAAAGACAATCTCTTTATCAACCAGTTCCAGACTTCTGATCAATCCAGTCATCGTCAAACAAAGCATTGAATGGACAGATATTCAGAGTTGTGAAAGCTATAGCAGAACGGAGTCCCATGGAACTATTTCACATAGCCATCCTTTATTTTGTATAAAATCTTTCAATATTTACGACAAAGTCCTCTTACTAGGATGATTGTCTCCTTTGTACAAATATACTCAAAGAAAATCAATACAAATACTCTTCCCAAAATTTGTGTCATTTCCCTTTTCTTTTTCTCTTGCACTATTTGTTTTATTTTGAGAAACGTCCAATGTTTTGTTAAATAGGCATATGCATTTGTAACATAATCACTTCCTAAATGAACCTAAGAAAAAGGATTACTGATAGGATGAAGGTACAGATGGATATCTTGACACCCTTTCGAAGGAAATCCCCCAAGAGATTTGGAACCCACATCTCTAGCAAACCCTGAGGCTTATCTCCAGCAGACTCTCGAAGCTTATCCCCAGTAAGGTTCTGGAAGGTATTTCCCCGCAGAGCACGAACGTCTCTCCCGAGTTTTATTCAAAGTTATTGCCCACAAAGACTTATAACTGGGTTATCCTCAGCTAACAGCCACAGAAGATCGCACTCTCCAGAATTCTTCCTGTCCCCAGCGGAGTTCATCAAGAGTTTCCCAACACAATTTATCAATATATCCCCAGAGGAGCTTATCCTTGTTATCCCCAGCCAGAGGATCCTCCAGAACTCATTTTTCCTCAGAGTGCAAATTTTCAATATCCCCAGCGGAGCCAGACTAATGAGCCTTCTCCCCGCAGAGTTTTAGGAAGAGAAATCTTGAGTTCCCCAGTGAGATCGCCAGAATTACTTCCCATCAAGTTGAAGATTCTCAGTCTTACCTCCCCAGCATGAGTCTACTAGATTGATACTCCCCAGTAGAGGTCATCAGAAATTCTCTTCCCCCATCAGCAGCCAAGGATTTATTTTCCCCGGCAGCAGTCAAGATGCTTTTTTCTTCAGCCACCTCGGATTCATCTATCCTCAGCAAGATAGCTCGTCAGCTTACATGCGCATTCATCGCATTCATGTCATAAACATTGATGTCACGTATATTGCATCATGCATCATAACGTTGCATACAACTAATTCTTTACCTTTTCAGGAAAGATCAGTCGACAGACTAAAATTATTCAACTTCAAGATTTCTGAAAACAGTTCACGGGTTCTCCAAGTAAACGGATGTTAACCTGTCACTTGTTCAGATTCTTCTTCAAGACTTCTGAAAACAGTTTACGGATTCTTCCCAACAACGGATGTTAATCTATCGACTTGTTCAGATGCAACTTCTGAAAACAGTTTACGGACGCTTCCCAACAACGGATGCTGCTCTATTGCTTATTCAACTTCAAGATTTCTGAAAACAGTTCACGGGTTCTCCAAGTAAACGGATGTTAACCTGTCACTTGTTCAGATTCTTCTTCAAGACTTCTGAAAACAGTTTATGGATTCTTCCCAACAACGAATGTTAATCTATCGACTTGTTCAGATGCAACTTCTGAAAACAGTTTACGGACGCTTCCCAATAACGGATGCTGCTCTATTGCTTATTCAACTTCAAGACTTATGAAAACAGTTTACGGGTTCTCCAAGTAACGGATGTTAACCTATCGCTTGTTCAGTTTCTTCTCCAAACCACTGAAAACAGTCTACAGATTCCTCCCAACAACGGATGTCAATCTATTGCTTGTTCAGACCCCCCAGTTCAGAGATGGTCCCAAGCCTGGACATCTTCCTGATATTCCCTTCCAGATGGCATCTCTAAGCCCATCCCCGACAAGATTTCTGTCACTCTCCCAGATGGCATCATTAATCCCATCTCCAAATGGCATCTCTAAGCCCATTCCCACATCCATTGCTTTGACAAGTGCAAATTTCCGGGCACTCTAGTGTCCAATCTCCTTTTACCCTCGAGTCACGAAAGGCAAACTTGCCAATCTAACTCTTCGGATTCAAGAAGATTGAACAGGGGCAACTGTTGTACCCCAAAATTTTCCCTCCCATTTCTCATTTATTTCTCACCACAAAGCCTTTGAAGCTCAAGATCCAGTTAGGGTTTCATCTGCTCAAGACCCCCCCTTGCATTGATGACTCAAATTAGGGTTTGTGTTTGCACAAAGATGTTTTGCCTTAAAAACCCCAAGATGACTTTCATGCTTCATATTGGACTCCCAAGTTTACCCACATCAAGTTTCAAGTCTTGATTCCAAGTTTTGCCCAGTCAATTGGACAGTTGACCCAGAAATCAACTGTATTGGGGAAAAAGTCAACTGTGGCCAATTGACAGTCAAACC
Organism: Vicia faba; assembly: GCA_948472305.1. Lineage (NCBI taxonomy): Eukaryota > Viridiplantae > Streptophyta > Magnoliopsida > Fabales > Fabaceae > Vicia > Vicia faba. The sequence continues at coordinate 362,268,145 of OX451737.1, read as the reverse complement.
TCATGAAATTTGACCCACATCAACATTATGAACTCATATGGACCATTTGATCAAGTTTGAATCACAATTCCCCAAGAAATTTGATCAGATCACCAAAAGGGCAAAATGGTCATTTTTAGGGTTTTGACTGCACAAAGGCAATTTTTGACTGTTTGACCTAGCCAATGGAAAACCAAGCTCACACATGGACCCAAGGACCCCATGGAATTATCTTGACATGATCAACAAACTCAAAAGATCCCAAGTACACAGGATTGACAGTTGAATTTCCCAGTCAATTGATCAATTTTGACTGTATACTGAAAAGTCAAACTTTGACTTTTTGGTCAAAATCAAGAGTCAAGATTCATTTTTCATCAAAACTTGCCAAATCATGAAACTTGTTCACCAAGAAACCAAGAAATGCAAATTAGGGTTTAAAATGGAATTTTTCATAACTTAGAATTTTTCTAAGTTATGGAAAACCCTAATTTTTTCCCAACTTTGCCCCACTTTTTCACCATGATTCATTTGGATTCAAACAAAAGTCCAAACATGAAAGTTGTAGCTTGTTGCATAATCTACAACTTTGATTCACAAAGTTTTCTCATTTGAAGCTTGCATCTCAAGTTACAAATTTTTTAATAAGGGCACTAAACCATTCTTAACTTAGTGAAATTTGACCTATTTTGACAAGTTTTTTTACCCCACTTCAAGGCCATTTTTCATACACTTCCACTTGGAATTTCAAATTGCATTTCAAAGATGGATTGTAGTACACATTCCAAGCTTTCCAAAATGTCCAAGAACTTCTCAAACAGCCTCATGGTTAGGCAGAATCGAATTTCACAATATAGCAAAAACTCACTTTTGAATTGGCCATTTTCTCATGTTCATAAGTTATGCAAACTTCTCAAAACCAGCATGCCCTTGATTACAGGTCCTTAAACCAAGTTACACTCAATAATTTAATACTTGTTCATTGTGTCAAAGTGTTATTCTATGAGTTCAAGTATTGTATACAAGTTTAATCCATTTTTAGATAAAGTAAACTATCCATTTTTGCAAAAGTCCACTTTATGTCCAATTGGTAAATCAAGCAAGTACAAACCAAATCTCTTGGGCACAAGATTATGAACAAATTACTCTGATCAAGAGAAGCTTTGCAGCAGGATTAGAGGTCCCCTACTGACCTAAAACACCAACTTGCATTTTGTTGCTTAAAGGTTAAGAAACATTGCATAACTAAGACCAACATCCATCTCAGCTTACATACACAAGAACAAAGTGATCAAACACATTACACACATCATAACCAAGCTATTACACGAGCCATTTACCTTAAAAACATCATCAAACCAAAAAACACCATCAAACTGCAAAAACAGAGTTGCCTCTACAGTTTGAGTGCCAACTTCTATTCCTCTCAAGCATTCTTGCCAAAACCAGTTCACATACCTTCCATACCATCTATGCAAGCTAACCAAAAGCAAAGGCACGACCTGTAATCACTCTAACCACTTCCACCATTTTCACATTTCTGATTTGCAGGTGAAGTTCTCTAGCTCGATTCAGAAGCTTTCAAGACAAAGTAAACATTGGAATAGCATCCCTGGACCTCAAGGAAGCTTTTCCAATCATCACCTTGCCCTGAAAGTTCTTACATCTCCAGATAGAACTTCAACTGAACAGGTAGTTTTTTGAATTCGTATCTCTCTTATTAGGCATCATTAGCTTTAAGTTTGTGAATAAACAAGGTTCTACTCATGCCACTGAACATGTACATGTTTTTACTTTTCATTTCTTTTGCTTGAGTTGTGAGAATTTGGAGTTTGAAAATGGCAGAAAAACTAGGTTAGGATTTGGGGGAGGAGAAATTCTCCCTCATCTTAGAGAGTTAGATCAAGTTATGCATATGGTTAGAATCGTCTCTTCATGCTTAACATTTTTTGTGTTGGAAGTTTGTTCAAAAAATCAAAGAATCAGGATGTTCAAGTGGAGCTCTTGGCGCGCGTTTTCTGAATAATTTTTGTTCAGAGGTTGAAGAAAGGTGACTTTGGGCTGGGCTTGCTTCTGAGTTACTTTTCACACCACCCTTTTTGGTTTTGCACCCCTGAGCCCATTTGCTTCATTTTTAATATTTTTGACTTTTGCCTTTTTTTGATTGGTTCATTTATTTTTTCTCAGCATATTAAAAACATAAAAATATTTTTCTCCTCATTTTTTTGAATTTATTGAATATTTATTTGATTATTTCTTTTGTTTGTACATAAATAAATAAATATATATATATATATACTTTTTGTTTAAAATATTGAGATAATACAAAAAAATACTTTTTATACACTTTTATTTTATTTTTACTTCCTGAAAATATTTTGTATAAAAATCCCTTTTTTATTTTTATATTAAATATTATCATTTTTATATAATACCTATTTAGAACTTAATATATAAATATATATATTTATTAATATACTTAGAATAAAATACTAAAATATACATATTTTATTTTATTAATATTAAAAACTACAAAAATCATTTTTTTTTACAAATATATTTCTTTTCTTATTTCATTTTTGTGTATAAATGATAAATATTGTATATATTAATAAATGATATCTTTTATTTAATAGAATTAGGGTTTTTGCCCTAAATTCAAAAATACTCCAAAAATAATATTTTATAATATTTTTATTTTCTTTCTTATTTTACATAAATAATACTTTTTTCATACATATAAAAATTCCTTTTGCATTCTTGTATATTTGTTTTATTTACCATTTAAATTATACATTTATTTATCTTGTAAATATTCATAGAAAATGATGTAATAGCTTAGATTCAATTTTTTGTCTAAATATCCCCATTTGAAACATTGTACCCCCCTCCCCATATTATTATGTTGTAATAGCGTAGGATTTTAAATTTCTCACTTTTATCGCTTTCTAAACATACTATGCTAGAATTAGGGTTTTGTATGCGAATAAAAATGAACAAAGTAGTTGGACCTAATACAAGATAAATGAGCATGAAAAATGGACAACACATTTCACACTTGCACCCCTAGGGTATTCCACTTTGTTGCCTTCAAATAATTGGGCCATATTGCATGTTGAACTTCTTTGGGTAAAACAAACAATCAAATGATCATAGTCCCTCCAAATGTTACTTAAATGAATGATCAAGTCCCTTTTAAAGAAAATTGCCCAAAGACATTTAACACTATTACAACTATGGTCTAAACGATGACCCGCGCCCGTCCCTTTCATCTCCTAAAACAAGATTGTCCACCAAATGCAATGGTGGAACAAAATTGTCAAAAGGTTTAAAACATAACAAAAATCTTTGAGAAAATTTTAGGGTAGATGAACTCTTAAGTACTTGTCAACTTTCCAAGAAAACACTTGCCTTATTTCAAAACCCACTTCACAAACACTTTCAAAACAAACTTTCAAAAAAAACCTTGAAACATCTTTTCAAAAAGGCAAACACCTTTTGTAAAACATTCGAGTAAAGAATTGTTACAAGGGTAGCCTATACAAGGCATCTTTTTTCAAAACCTTTTCAAAACCACACACAAAGCACCATTTCAAACAATTGAAAACCAAGGCAAGTTGATCTAAGCAAGTACCTAAGAGCCCATGGATAACCATGGATAGAAGGGGTGCTAATACCTTCCCCTTCTATAATCTACTCCCCGAACCCAAGAAAAATCTCAAAGGTTTTTGCTGTGCTTTTTAAACCTTTCCTTAGGATAAAATAAAAAGTCGGTGGCGACTCTTGCTCAACCGAAACATTTGCGAAAACAAACACAAAACCATAGTCAGTTCTCCCACCGTATCACACATGGTCACAAGCATTGCAGCACATGTTGAAAATGAATCTGATTGCGGTGATCAACCCTCCTGCAAATCCCAAGACCTCCTCTCCAAACTACAACCCAGAGGCGAGGTGTGCTTATCATTCTAATAGCCTGGGGCACGACACTGAGGACTGTTGGGCGCTGAAATATAAGATCCAGAATATGATCGATGCTAAGGAGATTGAATTCGAGCCTGCTGAGACTCCCAATGTGACCACTGCTCCCTTGCCAAAACATGGCTAGGATGGAGAGATTTTTGTTCATTTGAATTCAAGTTGTATTTTCCTTTTCTTGTTCAAATAAACAATTGTCATGTTAAACTCTTTTATTTCATGAATGCATTACACATGTCTGTCTTGAATTAATTATGTTTACCATACTTAAAACTGTTTTCATATTTTCGTGATGATCAACTCTGGGTTAATAATGCTAAGCCTCTTGAGGGAGGATGACGAAAACGATACCGCAATCTACAGTATGCTTTTGAACAGACCCCGTTGATGAGGTACAGGCATTGTTTCAATCCCTAAACACTGGAGTTATAAGGAAGATAATCCCTCATCAACCCCTCTGAGCCAAAGAAGTAGGAGTTTTTCTTTTCGAAATTTAAAACCCTTAATCATAACCTGGGGCAGGGTAGGCTCTCAGTTGATCCAAGTGCATAACGAATGGCACCAAAGAGGTCCTTCTGAAACAAAAGACAGTGATGGTTCCGAACAATCAATAAAGAAAGGCAGTCATTATCCTTCAAAATAAAAAACCCAATAAGTCAAAACCTATGAAGGAGACTTACAACTGGGGCATCCCGCTGACTGTAATCATAAAAGAAACAGTTCAGGCAAAAAAATAGGGATAACGAAATCAAAAAGAAAGAGGTCCTATAAACCCTCAATAACAAAAAGGAATGACTGCCTATTCAAAATAAACTATCAACATCCGAACCGTCACTGGTATATCAAAGCAAAGACGCAACAAAGTCTAACGTATGATCAACTGAGTTTAGGTTTGAAGAACATCACGAAGAGCGGGTGGGTACAAATAATTTGAGCCTTTATCCTTTGTTTCTTAAACCGTGAACCAAGCCACGTTATAACCCTCAAAAGTCCTAGCTGAAGCATGGGTTAGTTCGAAAGCATACTGTTACGAAAGGTATCCTGACTCCTTAAGGCTTGTTGTAAAATAACGAGTTGACATCACGTTTTACAAACATTCACTTGTTTTATGGAAAAAATGCACTTTCAAAATCTTCAAGACAGACATAAGCTTTGCATTTTTGATATAACATTGTTTGCATATGACTTTTTATTTGAACAGCAGGAAAATTCGCACGAAGAATATCTGGTGAACAAAAGCGCTTCCAATCAAGGGGCATGGCCTGATCATTGTCCATCATCTGGGGCAATTCAGTCAAGATTCAGAGAATCTCTCAAAGGCCAAATATCCTGGGGCAAATCTCCGCCGAAGTCACTTGGGGCATTCCAACAACGAATCTTGCCTGATCAAGCACCTTCTGGTGACATGACAAAACACTTCTAACAGGGGCAACTCCCTACATTCTGAGAGAACGGACATAGTCGAAAAAATACTACGCAAAATCAAAGACCCGCTAGGTTGACATACCTAGGCAAAATTAGGGCTTCCCGGCGAACCAAAAGGGTTCGGGCAAAAATGAGGGATGAAATGAAAAAAATCTGTACACCCGGCAAGTCGAAAACCTGAAAAGGCGGCTTGGGAAAAAATGGGTATCCCGGTGGACCGAAAACCCGAAAGGGCGGTCCAAGCAAAAGTTAGGGATTAAAGCGTACGACTATGTCCCGGCATCTCGTCACTTGCCTACCAAAAGGAGGGTTTATCAATCGGCAGTCATCCAACACCTCCACAAGGTATCTTCTCCCCTCACCTCAGAAACAGGGGCAATAATGAGTTGTCCAGGCGATCCAGTTGCTCTATCAATCAAAGTACCAAGGAAAGGTTAATACAAAGATGATTACCATCTACCTTTACAAATTCCAGATCACGGGTTAATATCCGAAACCAAACAGGACAATCATCCGTTTGATCATCATCCAGTAACCCTACACCAGTTCCTTCTCAACGTTCAGACAAAGTCTTACACGGACTCATCCACAGGCAACCCTACACCGGTTCCTCTTCTTTCAGAAAAAAAGTCTTACACGGACTTATCATCAAAGTAACCCTACACCGGTTCCTTCTCAATTTTCAGACAAAGTCTTACACGGACTCACCCTCCCGAAGTAACCTTACCCCGGTTCCTCCAGAAGTCTTACACGGATTTATCTTAAGATGACCTTACCCCGGTTCATCAAGAAGTTTTACATGAACTTATCCTGCAGTAACCTTACCCCGGTTCCTCCAGAAGTCTTACACGGATTTATCTTAAAATGACCTTACCCCGGTTCATCAAGAAGTTTTACACGAACTTATCCTGCAGTAACCTTACCCCAGTTCCTCCAGAAGTCTTGCACGGATTTATCTTAAGATGAACTTACCCCGGTTCATCAAGAAGTGTTACACGAACTTATCCTGCAGTAACCTTACCCCGGTTCCTCCAGAAGTCTTACACGGATTTATCTTAAGATGACCTTACCCCGGTTCATCAAGAAGTTTTACACGAACTTATCCTGCAGTAACCTTACCCCGGTTCCTCCAGAAGTCTTACACGGACTTATCTCAAGATAACCTTACCCCGGTTCCTCCAGAAGTCTTACACGGATTTATCTTAAGATGACCTTACCCCGGTTCATCAAGAAGTTTTACACGAACTTACCCCGCAGTAACCTTACCCCGGTTCCGCCAAAGTTTTACACGAACTTATCCCGAAGAAACCCTACACAGGTTCTCTCTCCCCAAAGATGCAGTTTTACACGGACTCGTCATCAGAAACCCTACCCAGGTTTCCTTCCTCCAAGATACAGTTTTACACGGACTCGTCATCAGCAAACCCTACACAGGTTTCATTTCTTCAAGGATGCAATTTTATACGGACTCATTATCAGTAAACCCTACACAGGTTTCCTTCAACTCCAAATGCAACTCCACACGAGCCCAACCTCAAAGTAACCCTACACATGTGTCCTTCTTTCCAAGATGCAGTTTTACACGAGCTCATCATCAGGCAACCCTACATAGGTTCTTTCTTTCAGCTTACAAAAATTACAGTTTAAAACTTCCCCAGGAGAGTCCAATCTAAATCCCCAGGAAAGTTGGAATCCATCTCCCCAAGCAGTAAGCTTATCCCCAGTAGATTCTGGAAGTTTACCCCCGCAGAGCACGAATGCATTCCCCGACTTTATTCAAAGAGTTATTTCCCTACCAGGATATAACTGGGTTATCCTCAGCCAAAAGCCACGGAAAGACTGTTCGCGACGAAGTCTTCTTATCCCCAGAGAAGTCTATTAACACTTCCAACACAACAAGGGTATCCTCAACAAGTTATTATCGACAACTCAATGAAGTACCTCTATCCCCACAGAGTATTGCTTCCCAGCAAGATCGCTAGAGTACTTTTCTCCCCGCAGAGTAATCCATTCGCCAAGTTTATTCCCCAACGGAGTTATCTTCTCCTACCGGTATTCTTGCAACTATCATCCCCAGCGGAGGCAAAAATCTATTCTTCAACATCAGCCCAGGAGTGAATTCCCGACACCCGTCAAGGATTTACTTTCCTAGATGACAAAACATACATTCATAAACATCACATACATCATTATAGCATGCATATACGCATCATATCTTACAAATCTCATTTATGTTGAGAACATCATTGTTTGATTCATATCATGCATGACATATGACTGACCTTTACCTTTCAGGAAGAATTCAGTTAAGTTCTCAGCTATATTCAAGACCTAGACCGGTTCAGTTAAATCGACCCTAAGATTTTTCTGTTTCTTATCCAGTCAAAGGCCTTCTCTGGTTCAGTCAGATCGACCCTAAGATCTCCCTGTTTCTTATCCAGTTGAAGATTTCAAGACCTAGACCGGTTCAGTTAAATCGACCCTAAGATTTTTCTGTTTCTTATCCAGTCAAAGGCCTTCTCTGGTTCAGTCAGATCGACCCTAAGATCTCCCTGTTTCTTATCCAGTTGAAGATTTCAAGACCTAGACCGGTTCAGCTAAATCGACCCTAAGATTTTTCTGTTTCTTATCCAGTCAAAGGCCTTCTCTAGTCCAGCTAAATCGACCCCTAATAGATTTTCCTGATAAAGACTCAGTAGAAGACATCCAAGATTCTCTCAATGATTACTGTTGAGGTTGAAGTCGCCTTTGGTTCTCTCCCCGTTATTGCGGAGGTAGTAATCATCCCCAGATTCTCTCAGCGTTACTGTTGAGGTTGAAGTCATCTAAGATTCTCTCAATGATTACTGTTGAGGTTGAAGTCGCCTTTGGTTCTCTCCCCGTTACTGCGGAGGTAGTAATCATCCCCAGATTCTCTCAGCGTTACTGTTGAGGTTAAAGTCGCCCAAGATTCTCTCAATGATTACTGTTGAGGTTGAAGTCGCCCAAGATTCTCTCAGCGTTACTGTTGAGGTTGAAGTCGCCCAAGATTCTCTCAATGATTACTGTTGAGGTTGAAGTCGCCCAAGATTCTCTCAATGATTACTGTTGAGGTTAAAGTCGCCCAAGATTCTCTCAATGATTACTGTTGAGGTTGAAGTTGCCCAAGATTCTCTCAATGATTACTGTTGAGGTTGAAGACGCCCAAGATTCTCTCAACGTTACTGTTGAGGTTGAAGTCGCCCAAGATTCTCTCAGCGTTACTGTTGAGGTAGTAATCGTCCCCGGATTCTCTCAGCGTTCCTGTTGAGGTAGTAATCATCCAAGGTTCTCTCACCGTTCCTGTTGAGGTAGTAACCATCCCTGGTTCATTCATCACCATTTGAAGCTCCAGATTCAATTCCTGTAACCAGTCAGGACGCATCTACACAAAGAATCTGAAGACCAGCTCCGACAACAAGTCAGGTAATCCTTTTCTTTTGCAGGTACACAAGCTCTCGCTAAGGAATCTCTTATGCGATCAACATCCAGATGGAATCTATAAGCCCATCCACCATCCATCATCTCTTAGAATGGCATCTACAAGCCCATCATCCTATCTATCAATCTCCAAATGGCATCTATAAGCCTATTCCACACATCACACTACTATGTGAGCGCAAATTTCTGGGCACTCTAGTGTTCAATCATATTCCACCTTCGGATTACGAAAGGCACGTCAGCCAATCTGCATCCTCAGGTCTAAGAAGATTGAACAGGGGCAACTGTTGTACCCCAAAATTTGCCCTCCCATATTCTTCAAGAATTGCCAAGTCAAAGCTTCAAAGTCTCCCCAAGGGTTGCACAGTTCAAGGGCCTCCTAACAGTCAAAAACTAGGGTTTAGGTTCTGACAAAGGAATTGAAATTTCCAAGGGTCCAATCAAGTCCCACATGCCTACAAACATGGTCAAGCATCCTCATACCAAGTTTCAAGACTTACAGCACAAAATTGCACAGTCAAAAACCCTAATTGCACTACAGTCAACTGCAGGGGCAAAATGGTCATTTGACAGTCAAAAGTTCAAATTTTTGGTCAATATCTCATTTTGAAGCCACAAACATCATTTGATCAATGCATGATCATGATTCTCAAAGCTTGGCTCAAAAAGTCTCAAGATGCAAAAGTTTCCATATTTGGACAGTTGAAAAAGTCAACTGTAAATTGACCAGGGCATAACTTTCACATGGATTATCAGAAAAATTCCATCCAAAGCTCATTTTGAAGAGAATGACATTTCCTAAAACTCCTCTTCATACTTCAAGTCCAAGAAATGCTCTCACAAAAAGTTATCAATTTCAACATTATACGTCATTTTCAAAAGTCAACAAAAAGGGACTTTAAGTCAAAGGCCATAACTTGAGATTGGTAAATCAAAATGACATTGGACCAAATACATTGGTTAGAGGACTCAAAGACCTTTCCAAAATGTCCAAGAACATGAGCAAAGATTAAAAATTGAGCAAGATATGTCTTGTGGAAGTTGGGAAATTTTTGGGTATTTTGAAAAGTCAACATTGCTTCAAATGACCTAAAAATGCTAATGGGCCTCTTTTTCTTCCAAGAATCATTATCCAAGGCATGTACACGACCATTTGGCCCAAAGGGAAGTTTTTCATCATTTTTATTTATTTATTTGGATTTTTAATGATTAATAATTCATTTAATTAATTAAAATATATGAAAAATACTAAACCTAACTTTCTAAATCTTTTTGTGCATGGAATAGGCTTAAGATTTCGTGCACAATCAGATATAGAAAGAATCATGGTGATTGGACACAATTTGAATCAAATTTGCATGAAAAGATTGAAAAATATATGCATGGAAAATCAAATATTTTTTCATCAATTCCTTGATTCCTTGGACCAATTTCTTAACCCTAATCATTCACATGTATATATGGATGCAAACCCTACTCCTCAAAAAGGGCCCAGCTGCGCAAGAACATCATCATCACTTTTGCATTTTTTTTGTGAAAAACTCAAATACTGAAAACCTTCTTGCAGTGCTTTTCAAGATCAAATAACCACTCCATTAGCTTGCCAAGGTGACCAGGAGACTATTCCAATCAAGAACATCAACTCTAACGCCTTGAATTGGTATACAGAAATCAAAATTTTTCATATAAAATGCATAATCGTGTTTTAATATTCAAGCATGTTCATTGCATTTTTTTATGGATTTGTACTAATTGGATGATTCTGAAGCTAACCACATAGTTTGATTGAGTTTTTATACACTATACGCGATTTCACCATTGATACAGGCTAGGGTTACCAAGCTTTCAAATTGGGCATTCCTTAATACTGTAAAATTAGAGAACTTTAAGGCCATGGTCGAAATCAGCGTGCTTGGACGAAAACAAAACACCCATCGCGCCTAATTTATATGGGCATATGGCCTAATCGCTATTATTAAAAATTGCATGTTTTGGGGGGGTTCAAAACCCCCGCTAACCTTCTTTTATTTTCAGAGAAAAAAACGAACGAAGAAGAAGAAGATGAGGTGGCAAGGCGTAAATGGTTCATTTGAATTTCGCGCTAAAAGTTTCCACTAACGTTTGTTTTCTTTCATATTAATTGTTGTTTATATAAATAACAAAGAAACCAAGTGGAGCAGTTGGCAAGGCGTGTGTATGGTAATCCCTAGGACCTGGGTTCGAACCCCAGGTCCCCATTCTCTTTCAATATTTTTTCTATCAATCTAATCCCCTGCAGATTCAACCCTGGGTTCCACCATATTCTCCACATCCAGGCCTTCCACGGGCTGGCTGAGATCAATCCAAGGGGCATAACTTGAAGAACATCACGTGCCTTAGTCAACCATGCATATGGGAACGTGGAAAAGTCAACAAGGCCAAAGTTCAATGGGCCTGATTACTGAATAAAACCTCCCAATTTGGGGACAGACCCCCCTAGGTTTGCAATCTCTTTTATATTTTTCATTTTTTATTTGATTCAATTATTTCTCTTTTGATTAATTTCTTTAATTTAATATTTTCATAAAAAACATAAAAACAATATAAAATCAGAAAAAAGACAAAAATAAGTATTTTTATTTAATGTTATTTTTTGTAAATAAATATCATTAATTGATTTTAGTTTTAATTTAGGTTTAAATCTTAATATTTTTCTAATAAACTTAAAATTTGTAGAATTAGGGTTTTAATCAATTTTTATCCTTTTTCTTTTCTTTTCACTAATAATTAATTAATTATTTTTGTAAATCAAATTGCTTTAATTAATTAGGTTAATTTAGGTTTAACTTTAATATTTTTTCTTAATAAATAAAAGTTATAGAATTAGGGTTAATATTTTAATTTCATTTAATCTTTCTCATAAAAATTCATAAATCCAAAAAATACCAAAATAATTTCTTTTTTTATTTTAATTAATTTAATCATTTAATTTAATTTCATTAAAAAGGGTCCAACGCCCTCGTTTCCAATATTAATTCCCATTCACGCATTTATTCCTTTTCTTTTAATTATTTATGTAATTCTCCCAAAGCCGTGTAATTTTATAATTTCTCGCACTTTACTTTATTTCTTTACCTTCTGTCAAATCGGGTCCTGGATTTTAATTTGGCGATGTGGACCCGCGCCTTTGTAATAGTTTAGGAATTTTATCTTTCCGCACTTTTTCTTTTAACTATTAAATAAATGCATGCAAGAATGAATGACAAAAATAAAAACAAACGCATAGATCACTTTGACATGAACAAGATAAGATAACTGAACATGACACACAAATCACACACCACCCCTAGGGTACACCTCACTGTTGCCTTGCCTCGAAAGGTGATCGTCGAGTAGAGGATGTCTTAGTAAGTCCTCATGATCCGGGAACCTGGCATGAGGGTAGCTTCTAAGGTGTCTTCCTATTGCTCTGGTGATCACCATGTCCCGAACCTTCGAATTGACCCGAACAACTCCAACGGTGGTGCTACCTACCTCTCAATGGTGGGATGGTACTACTTTAAAGGACATTTACACAGACGAATTCCTTAGGGTAGGTAGACGACTCTAGATACTTGCTCTAATTCCAAAAACAAATTCAAAAATACTTTTCACACCGACACTTTTTCAAAAGCTTTCGAAAGTAATTTTTCAAACACTCTTGAGGACCGATACAAGAGTCGAACTGAAATTTTCAAAGAAACTTTTTAAAAAAACCCACATTGAAAAGCAAGCAAACCAATTTTGAAAACACAAATGAGCAAGTATCTAAGAGCCCATGGATAACCATGGATAGAAAGGGTGCTAACACCTTCCCTTTCTATAATCTACCTCCCGAACCGAGAGCAATCTCTTTAAGGAATTTTTCTGTGCTTTTGTCCTTTCCATTTGGAGAAAATAAAAGACGGTGGCGACTCTTGCTTCCGCGACATTTCGCGATCCAGTGTAAAACAGTCAGTTCCAGATCCACCGATCACACTCTAAAACAAGAAAATAAAAATAATTGCAAAAGTAATAATTTTGTTATGGGAAAATTCCTTCGACCTCTGCAGCCTTGCACTATCACACATATATATAGGAGAGAAAATAGCAGTTGAAAGTATATTGAGAAAAGGCTTAAGTGGAGGAAATATAGGGAGCATGGTTATTGAGTGGAGGGAAAATAGGAGAACAAGTTTGCCCTTACGTTGCCCACGTCTCCACCAATTCACAACATTCATCTTTACGCGCGTGACGGTCGTCATAGGTGGGTGACAGTCATAATGCGCTTAAATAACGCATTACGCTTGTCAGTGATGTGTGACGAGCGTTGCTTCAAGTTGAGGGTCGTTACGCCCGTCACGAGGATGTGACGCTCGTCACTGCTCCAAAATCTCCAAACTTTGCAGTTTTTGTTCTTTTTCTCTTTGTTTATTGTCTAGCCTCCTTCATGTAGTCCTTTTCCATTGGTTTGAGTTGACAAATGTTATACTTGTAAAAAGACAAATAAACTCGGAATAATCGGGAGTTAGACGACTTAATGTATTATAAAATCGGTAAAAAGCGTAGTAATTATATGATACGATTTCTCGTTATCAGTGACTATCCTTGACTTTAAGTTGGATGTGTGGACTTAGATTTAGGTTTTTGATCTTATGATTTGGAGTTGTGACTTGAGATCTTGATTCATCTGATATCTTGATCCATCTGAGACCCTGGAGTCCTCATTTGAGACCTTAGGAGTTTCATCTGATCCTTGGGTTTTATCTATATGTTTTCTTTTTGTGTGTTTTGTCTGATGCAGGAATTTTCATCTGAGACATCAAGTTTTCATCTGATGCATGATAATTCATGTGCACCTTGTGATTCATCTAATGATGAACTTGCACCCGGGGTACTAAATTTTCATCTGACGCTTATAATGTTCATCTGATTACTTGCTTGTGTATGTGGGTTAATCCAAAGGTAATGGATGCATAGTTTGACTTATGTCAATATGATTTCTCTATCTTGGTTAGATATGTTCTACCTTTGATTTTACTTTATGCTTTAAGATAATCATTTCATCTCTTACCCATCTTCTTCAATTTTCAAAACTTCTCTTTATTTTTTCAAAACCTTCTGATTTTCAAACTTAAACCACTTTCTTAATAAACATTGACTTTGTCAAGTATATTTTAAAACTTTATTTTCTTAAATAAATGCTTCAAGACACTTAAGCATATGAAAACCTTTTCAAAAGACTTAGAAAACACAAAACTCATTCAAATCCTCTTGCCACTTGACTTTTTACTTAAAATCTTTTCTCAAAGATTAGACACGAGCCCTTTTCATAGTTGAGATATAATTCTCCTATCTCTACAGTATTGGTTGATAGGGTGTTAACCCTTTTCCACTAAAAAAAGTTAGTGTCATACTTGTTGATTTCTATCCAAGTTGGAGCCCTTCTTTTATTGTGATGTAAATCTCCATCTTACTCATGTTTATGGATGATTGGTTGAGTATTCTTCTTAAGATGACAAAATATCTCTTCATTTAAAATCAACCAAACAAACAACTTTGTTTTTTTATTAGAAGAACTATGTGGTTCTGATTTCTCTATTGCACATTGGAGGTACGTAGACACAAAGCTTTCAAAGTTTGCCAGATAAAAAATTATAAAAACCATTTCTTTTCTCATCTCCATAATCTTTTTGCAAACAACCATATTTAGGCAAATACACAAATTTTCAAGAGGTTCCCATTGAGTACCATATATGTTTAGAGTGCTAACACATTTCCTTTACATACCCAACTTCCAAACCTTGTTCTCTTTGTTTTATTAGTTTTATTTTAAAATTTCTGTGGATTTTATTCACCCTTTTCCCATTTCTTTGGAAACAATAAAGTGGGGTGGTAACTATTTCTTTGTGAGTTAAGTTAATTAATAACTTAATCTCAAATTTTCACTGCTACAAATAGTTATGTGGAACAAATCAAATCCATATGTATTTGCTATAATTCTGAACGAAATCAAATCAAATATCAAAAGGAGAAATTTCAGAATTGTATTACTATTTAAGGAGACTCTCGCCTCATTATTGGGTGTGTGCGCTAGGATTGGATATCTTTGTGCTAATGTTTATTTGAGTCTTTTGGTTGTTGGTTTTTGTACACCATGCTATTGCTTTATTCATATCATAAGACATAGTAGATGATTTGTTTAGTTAAGTTGTAATTTAACATTGATAACTTTGATTATTATTGTTGATCACCAGGATTAATGATTGAGAGAAAGTGAGAGGGGATTCTCATATTAATAGGGAGTCCTAAATAGAAAGAGATTGGGGTATAATTAATAAGAGGGGCATTGAACAATGGGCCTGCTCATCTAAGAAATATTGAACTAATTCTATAGAAGAGTGAAATTCCTTTCTTGGATTAGATGCCCTCAGATGTAGGTGTGGTTTGTACTGAACTGAGTTAACAATTATTGTGTTCTTTATTGCTTTTCTGCTTCATAATCTTGTATAAGCTAAGCTATCATATCTTGGTTGGGCTAGTTGTCCTAGATATCTGGTCCAACATATGTCCTATAAGGAACAAGATTTCAATTCGTATTAGAGCAAACACTATATTTAGTCTAGGTGAGCTCCAGAGAAGATATTTTATGTTCAAATGGACAATACTAAAGATGGAGGACATGCCAATAGACCACCTACTTTAGATGACACAAATAATGATTATTGTAAAACTAAGATGGTTGTCTTTCTTAAATCCATAGACAACAAAACTTGAAAGTATATGATTAAAGATTGGAAACATCCTGTAATTACTTCCTAATATGGTACAACAAGTGAGAGTGTGCCTCCCTTATATAAAGTAGAGATCCATATTTAATATTTATTTAACTTTATACACACAAAACTATAGTAATGAATCCTTGATTATTTTTAGGAAATGGAGTGGATCCCTACTCCCTTATATAGTAGTTGGAAAAACCAAAATTAAAAATAATCAATGAGCCGAATTAATTATATAATTGATGACAAAAAACTCCAATTGATTAGACAACTCATTTATAATCAATTAGCAAACCCAAATAAGAAAGTTTAGATATATAGTCGTTGCAAGTCATTAATTTATAATCCTTATTGATTATGTAATCGATTGACACTCTTCTAATCGATTAACATATTGTTCTAATCGATTGACTGGTTAGAAAAGTTTTGGCAATCGATTGACACATCTTACCAATCAATTAGATAGTTAAAAAATAATTTGAAGAGGTTTTAGACAACTTTTTAATCACTTTATTCTGACTTAGAAAATCATTTTCAAGATAGAATCATTTTTGAAAGATGTTTTAAGTGTGTGTGTAAGTTGTCTTAATACTCTTAAGCTATTTTCTTATTTTTACAATATTTAGTTCATTCAGACAGACCGACAGACATAACCTGATGAACTTTCACACCTTTCTCCAAAAGTTTCAAGACTTTTGTTAGATAATTTGTAATTATACAGACACTTTTATCTTAACTTCTTTTATTGATGAGTTATATGATGCTTTCTCATCATTGAGGTTGAGAGTTACTATTATGCGTGTCGTCATCAAAACATCAGATGCTGAATACTTATCTTTATAACTTGCAAGCACGTAAATCTACCGTTGTTAGGAAGTACACATACAAATTCGCTCTTGATATGTATGGAGATGAATTTTTAAATTATTTTTGACAAAATGGAGTGAGTATGAATGAATGTGATGTACTTTTGGTGCGTACGCAACCCGAATTACATTTTTTAAAACCAATATGAATATGGTTTTGAGTCATGGGCCGGGCGGGCATGAGTTTAGACACAAGATAGCCCTTCTTTTGGCCACTACCAAAAGAAATGAGTGCCCTTACTATAGGTGGCTCCTCTTCTATTCTTCCCTTCAAACTAGAATCAAAAGCCGCATCACAAAAAAAGCACTTATTTAGACTTAAAAAAACCAAGGCTAACACAACCTTCCTTGCTAGCGTCACTAACAAACGCTCGCCTTCGCTTCTCCGCTTTTCGACCAAAGAAACTATGGGATTAAGAGATGCAGTCGTCGCTGCCACCGCCGCCGCCGCCTTTGCCTCCGCCTTTGCCTCCGCACCTGTCACTCTATCATCATCAGACTATCTCGTTCATAAGTCTCCGAACGACAGTCGTTTATACCGACTCATTCATCTGAAGAATGGGCTTCAAGCTTTGCTTGTTCACGATCCTGAGATTTACTCGGAAGGTTCTCGCAAACGTGTTTCAGTGGATGAAGAAGATGAAGAGGAAGAAAGCAATGATGATGATGATGATGATGATGATGACGACGATGATGATGATGATGATGATGACGACGATGATGATGATGAGGATGATGAAGAGGAGGATGAGGATGATGAAGAAGAGGATGGAGTTCAATTAGACGGAGAAGGAAAAGAAAGGGGCAAGGGTGCTTCAAATCTGAGCAAAAAGGTAGTTTGTTTTTTTGTTTTTTTGTGTAGTGTTCTGCATTTTTGATGAATACCTATTTTGATTTTAGCTATGTGTATTGAAAAATCATGCTCTAGTTCTTTTTTTTGTTGTGTTGATGGGAAATGTTAGGAATGGTGTTAGGGTATGTCCCTGTCGGACCCCGGCATTAACGCCAACATTTGTGATTACATTGAATTTATTCAGTTTTTCAAATTATTACGAGTGTCAATGGGTCAGTGTGTGTCAGATTGTGTGAAAATGTACACTAATACATGGGGAGATTTGAGATGAGAACCGGTATGGGCAATTTGGTTTGTTGATATGCTTGTTTATATTGTGAATATATTCATGTGTTTTGTTCTGTTTGCAGGCTGCGGCGGCTATGTGTGTAGGAATTGGGAGCTTCTCTGACCCAAATGAAGCACAAGGGCTAGCTCATTTTTTAGGTTTGGATATTTATCTCATTTTAGTACAAGTATATTTTTTTGTTAATTTATCTAGGTATGGTTAATGTAGATATGTTCAGTTATGAAATCCTTGTAACTGTTTTGCAGAACACATGCTCTTCATGGGGAGTGATGTTTTTCCAGATGAAAATGAGGTGTGTTTAGCTATGTCATGATTTGTTTATTACCCTTTGAAGACCGTGTTGTAAATTGGGGATTGCAGAAAGTAGTGATTGGTTAATAGCTTCTATTTGACAACACTTTGTACTAAATGACATTTTGCAAAACAAAAGTGGTTTGTTGAAATTCTGATATGATAAAGTGCTATAGCACCGTTATTTGCAACACTAACAAATCCTTTTTGTATTGTGAGGAAATAGCTTAATATAAAATAGGTCAAATGAATACTGAACTGCGGTACTTTAAGTTAGATGTTTGTAACAAAATAGTTATAAAGTTTTTTTTATACCAAATTAGTCGTTTTAGGTTGTAAATATTTACGCCGTTAGTCTTTTAACCATCACATGCTTAAAAAACAGCATTAAAGTAGAAATAAGCATTAACTAACCTTAAATTGTGAACAACAATATGTTTTCACGTTCACCACATGCTCCAAGAAAATCGCAATGATTGAACAATGAATAAATACACACCCTTGACTTTTCCTCTCTGGATTTTTCCAAATTAGCCCCATCTCTCACAAATTAACACTAATTTGATGAACCATAACTTTTGAACACAGTTATATTTGTAGGATGTGTTAAACGCAAAATTTGTGTCACATCATGTCTTTAACAAACACATAGGCTGATTTTTGCAACAGAATGTGGTTAGAAGGCTATTGGCTTAAATGTTCAGAATTAAATGTCTACCTTGTTAAAAAAACTTAAATGACTAATTTGTTACATACGTCTTATTTTGGTTTAGTGGAATTGTCTACAAACATATGATAATATCTGTCTTAAGAGAGTCCCGCGTTGAATGAGATGTAGCTTGATCTTACAAAGTTGGTTTTGTAAGATTGAGTTAGGCCAAACCTAAATTCGAATGGTATCGGAGCCTATCTAAGATTCGTTGGACCACTTGCTATTAGGTTTCTATCATCAGACTGCCCAACATTTATATCTACACTCCAATTTCAATAGTGTTGGACGTGAGATCAGAGTTATTAATCCCGGATAGCGGAGCGGAGCGGCCGACCCCCGGGAATGGGTAAAGTGGGAATAGCGGGATCCCGGATAGTGGGATAACTTTTTATATACTAATAATTATATTATAATAATCTATAAAATATATGTCATGTAATACTAAATTAATTTCACAACACTCATAAAATATTTATAAAATCTAATGTCAAACAAAGAAGAATGCTTAATCAAGATTCAAAACATAAAGATTCAAATTCAAACTTAGTACTATCATATGAAAATTCAAGCAAACATAGAAATCATGTAGCATCATCAAAATATTCCTCCAATTCTTCATCTTCAACTTCTTCAACATCTTCCTCCAATTCTTCAACTTCTTCAACATCTTCCTCTAATTCTTCATCTTCAACTTCTTCAACATCTTCCACCACTTGTTGTGTCATTGGTGCTCTAGGTGTCATTGTTGCTCTTGGTGAAATTGTTGCTATGGGTGCCGTTGTTGCTTGAGAAGTACTTCCAACTTCAAGTTGCCTTGTTGTCCTCCTAGTGTAGATTATGGGTTCATTAGTCCCACTAGCATCGGCAACTTGACTCCAAGTTAAATCATGATTTGGATGAACCAAGTCTTCACCATCATCTCCTACATTTTCCATCTCTCCCACCAACCATTCGGTGTGGAAATTAATTTCGTTAAATTCCATAGGATCAATTTTATCCCGAATTTCAAACCTCTCTACCAAAGCTTGATTATACTTGATAAACACCAAGTCTTGCAATCTTTGATGTTTCAATTTATTTCTCTTCTTGGAATGAATCTAAAATACAATAATTTGAAGTATTAATTTAATAATACTTGCATGTAAGATACTTTAATATCCTAGTAAAAAATTAATACTCACATGCTCAAAGATGCTCCAGTTACGCTCACATCCGGAAGCACTGCAACTCAAACTCAACACTTTAACAACCAACAATTGCAACTCCGGAGTTTCGGCTCCATAAGACTTCCACCATTCAACTGCAAGTAATTGTAAAAAATCATTCCATTTCCATATACATAACACAAAGTGTATCATATGTAAAAAATCATTCCATCTTACCTGGAGCTAATGTCGACCTTTGTCTAATTGCCGCTCTTATACCAAAGAGACCTGTAGCACCCCTGTATTGTGACAATTGTTCTGGAATCAAATCTTCCACTGCATAACTTTCACTAAGTGTCTCAATGCACTTACGGAGGCCTCTCACCAATCTACCATTATTCTCAATTTCTGGTTTAGAATAATAATATTCAGGATTGAGATAGTGACCTGCAGAATGTAGCGGATGATGAAGTTGACACTCCCATCTTTTATCAATGATTTCAAATACGGCTTCGTACTTGCTTGAATTTGAACTAAAAGCTTTCTCAATTGATTCCATCGCTACCCCCATTGCGGCATATATGTATCCCACTGCGGGTTTCCTTTCATTATCAACCATTCTTCGCACATCTACAAGAGGCGCCATGCACTTAAGAGTGTAGAGAACATCATTCTAAAATGATATCGTAAGTATAGTAGTAGCTGCCCTTTGTCCTTTAGCATCTTTGGCACACTTGGAACTCGTCCATTATTCACAAAGGAACATCTCTTTAAGCTTTCCTTTTAGTTCTTGCATCCTTTGTAGACAAAGGAAATGGGTAGCATACCTTGTCACTCCTTGTTTAACCAATTCAACATTACTGGTAGTCTTTCTCATTAGATTCAAAGCAAAAGTATGATTATAAATGTAGCCCACAACCTTAACCCCTTTTTGTATAACCTTTTGAACCTTTGGAATTTTGTCTATGTCTTCTAACATAAGGTCTATACAATGGGCAGCACATGGAGTCCAAAACATGTGAGGCCTCCTCAAACACAATTCTTTACCCGCCGTTACATAATTACTTCCATTGTCGGTAATCAATTGAACAACATTTTTTTCACCCATTTCCTCAATAAAAGTGTCCAACAACTCGGCTAGCTTTTCCCCCGTCTTGGCATAGTTAGAAGCATCAACACTTTTCACAAACATGGTCCCCGTCGGACAATTGACCAAGAAATTAATCAATGTTCTACCTTTTCTATCCGTCCAACCATCCGACATAATTGAACATCCATATTTATTCCTTTGCACCTCTTGGTTTTTCAACAAACATTTTGTATATTCCAACTCATTTCGAAGGATTGGAACCCTGAGTTCATGATAACTTGGTGGTTTCAAATGAGGACCATAACTTCCAACGACTTCCAACATCAACTTAAAAGCTCTTGCATTTGCTACGTTAAAAGCAACTCCACACGTATAAAAAAAGCGACCAATATATTGGATGGTTCTTGCCCTTGCTTCTTTATCACACGCATCATTGATGCTTGTGTCCTTACTCTTCTTATACACCAAATCCAACGGCCCCTTAGTCCTCTTGACAGCCATTGAAGAGGTCTCGCTCGCAACCATCCTCTTTCCGGTTTGAATTCTACGTATTTCCTTAATATCAATGGTATCATCCGCATCTAATTGCACCGAAACCTCTTGTATTCCTTTCTCAATTCTCTCCTTTTCAACCATGTCCGCGCGTAATATAGCCTTAACATCCTCGGGTGTTTTCGTGCAAGAAACTACATCACCGGTAATTGCTAATTGATGCCTTTTGGCTCTACTTATCCCCACTGCTAGTTAAATTACAAAAATCACATGTCACCTTCTTCTTGTTATTCAAATCCTTCAAATGATTGTATTTCCATCCTATGTCCTTACTATTGGTTGGTTTGAACGTTGGAGCACATGAAACAACCGATGCAGAATTCGGTGTCGACGAAGAAGCTGCCATATTTATCCGAAAACAGAGAATGAAATAGTACGAAAGAAGTATATTTACCCAAGGCTGGCTGAGAGTGGAACGGAGAAATGGAACGGAGAATTCCTTGCTGGCTGCTGCTGGAACAACGGAACGGAGAAGTAAAAGAGGGCTTGCGAACGGCGGAGATCTGAGACAAAAGTAGAAGAAGATGGAACAGTGGAGATTGGAGAAGATGTACTTGCTGGAACGGTGTATGTTGCTGTTGCTGCCTTGCTGGAAGCCTGGAACGGTGGAGAAGATGCACTTGTATGTTGCTGTTGCTGCCTTGCTGGAAGCCTGGAACGGTGGAGAAGATGCACTTGTATGTTGCTGTTGCTGCCTTGCCGGAACGGTGGAAGTGGAACAGTGGAGAAGAAGGACACAAAAATTAGGGCAGAAGAAAGTGAGAAAGTGAAACGAAGGAGAAAGAAAATATAATGCAAATCTGTTTTAAAAAGTATTTTAAAAGAGGGGTAAAACAGTAATTTTGTCAAAAAAAAAAAAACCAGGCCCGAACCGCTCCGCCCGGGAGGCGCCCGCTATCCGGGACCCGGGATAGCGGCGATAGCGCCCGCGATCTTCTCTCCGCCATTGCACCCTTGTGCGCGCGCGGCAGGCCTCCGCTCCGCTCTGGAGCGCCGCGATAGCGGCCGCTACGGGCGTTATTAACAACTCTGCGTGAGATGGTGTTTTAAGAGTCTCACTTCAATCGTGATATGACCTTAAAATATGTTCATAAGTGAGGGAAATTCTCATCTTATAAGCCGATTTTGTAAGGTTGAGTTAGGACGAGTCCAAATTCTAAGAATCTTAACCTAAAAATGTACTGTTATATGATATGAAATACAATTGATGCTGATTTGGCATAACCACAACTCTTATTGCCTTTCCCTTCATCACTTGCCTAAATTCAAATTCATGAATTTTCTTGTTTCAGGTCAATAAAATTTTGCTAGAAAAAACATTACATCTTTCATGTCATTTAAGATTTTATAACTGGTATCAATCTTGGCATTCCATCCCTGAACTGAATGCCACATTGCCCTCAAGGGTATTTTTAAGCTTCAACTTCCAATAGGTACTTATAGTAGAATAAATGATACATTTTAGGTTATAGTTAATAATGTAACTTCAACTTTTTACCTATCAGATGCAACTTCTACTTTTTACCTATCTGATGCAACTTGAACTTTGATACATTTAGGTTTTAGTTAACAATGGGAGGTTCAGTTTCTTGCATTATTGTTAATAATATAGTTATAGTAATCAAAGTGATTCTCCAATTCCTTCTTCCTATCACATGCAACTTTTTGTGGTTTGGTCAACTCAGCTTACTCTTAATCCCAACTGGTTTCCTATCCCTATTTAATATTTATAGAACCTCACAATTGATTGGGACAAGGTTGATTAATTTCTTTGTTTTGTTAGAAAGATAGAGAGAGTAGAGAAAGTTTGTTTCCATCTGTAACTACTTTCTGTTATTCATAAAAGCTTTTTTTACACAGATTACAAAGAGGTGACACCTGTTTATATAGGAACAGGGCACCGGTTACAGTAGGTAACCAAGAGGTGGAAACTGCCAGGTGGCAGTTTTCTACTATACAGCAATATCTTCTCTAATACCCCCCCCACAAACTCAGGAGGAGGCAACTACTCTGAGTTTGTGCCTAAGAGTCAAAAAAGCAGTGGAAGCTAATGGTTTAGTGAGCACATCAGCCCACTGATCCGTGCCTGGGATGTGCACAACTTGTAATTGTTTGCTAAGCACCTTTTCTCTGACAAAGAAGAGGTCAATCTCCATGTGCTTGGTCTTAGTATGCATAATAGGATTATGTGCCAGAAGAACTGCAGACTGGTTATCACAGAAAATCTGGGGAGTCTTGCAAGAGATGAATAGTTCCTGAAGAAGGGTTTGAATCCACAGCAAATCAGCTGCAGCATGAGCCATGCTTCTGAATTCAGATTCAGTGCTGGACCTAGCTACTACATGTTGCTTTTTGGACCACCAGGAGACCAAGTTAGGGCCAAAAAATATTGCAGCACCAGAGGTACTTCTTCTATCATCTGGGTCAGAGGCCCAGTCAGCATCACAGAACAGCTTAATAGTAGGTGAAGTAGAGGGTGTAAGAGCAGTCAGATGCAGGCCATGGGAGATGGTACCTTTGAGGTACCTCAAAATTCTTTTGACAGCCACCCAATGAGCTTCAAGAGGCTGTGCCATAAATTGACACACCTTGTTCACAGCATAGGCTATATCTGGCCTAGTGAGGGTGGCATATTGCAAAGCACCAACCACTGACCTGTACATAAAAGGATCAGTCAGTGGAGGTGAGCCCACCTTTGTAAGCTTGCAGGTAGATTGCATAGGGGTAGCTACAGGTGTACACTCCAGCATATTAGTCCTATGCAGTAAGTCTTTGATGTATTTGGACTGTGTGAGAAGCAAAGATTGAGAAGCAGTCTTGGTGACTTGAATACCAAGAAAGTAGTCCAGATCACCCAAATGCTTGAGAGAAAAGGAAACATTAAGCTTGGTGATGATAGACTGCAGTAAAGAGGAAGAGCTGCCAGTAATAATAATGTCATCTACATAGACAAGTAGATAGACAGTATGGCCTCCTTCAAAATAAGTGAAGAGTGAAGGATCACACTTACTAGGATGAAACTTAAGCTGCACAAGAGCTGTTTGAAGTCTCTCAAACCATTGCCTAGGGGCTTGTTTGAGGCCATAGATTGCTTTATTCAATCTGCACACCAATGAAGAGTCAGAGTGCTCAAAACCTTGAGGCTGAACCATATAAACTTCTTCATCAAGTAATCCATTGAGGAAAGCATTGTTGACATCCAGCTGTTGTATGGACCAGTTGTAGGTAAGAGCAATAGACAGAATAATCCTGATTGTAATGGGTTTAACAACTGGAGAAAATGTCTCATTAAAATCAAACCCTTCCCTTTGATGAAAACCTTTTGCAACAAGTCTTGCTTTATACTTATTAATGGAGCCATCAGGGTTTTCCTTGACACGAAATACCCACTTGCTGCCAATAGCTTGCCTATGAGGTGGCAGAGGTACAAGAGTCCAAGTGTTGTTGGAAATTAGGGCATTATACTCTGCTTGCATAGCGGCCAGCCACTGAGCACTAGCAAGAGCCTGTTTTACTGACTTAGGTTCAGCAACTGTCAATAAAACCCTAGGTTCCAGTCTAGGTTGTCTGAAGCCAGCTTTGGCTCTTGTGGTCATGGAATGATGATTAATGGGAACAGCTGATACAGGTACTGCTTTGGGAGGAATGGTGACAGAATCTGGTGCTAAATTCTCATTTGTTTGACTGACAGACTGAGAAGAGGACTCATCAGTGGCAGTAGAGGTGGTGTGCTGAAGAGATTCAGAAGGAGCAGGGCTACCAGAAGATCCCACAGGAGAGGAATGAGTACCTGCAGCAGAATGAGAAGACACAGAAGATGTAGCAGAAGGAGGACTAGACTGACTATTAAAGGGCATTGTGGGAGCAGATGAAGGACCAACAGAAGGAGAAAGAATAGATGATGGAGTGGTGAAAATAGGTAAAGGAGAGAGAGAGACATGAGAAGAAGTATTAGGAGGCAGAATAGGTTTAGTGGTGGAGAATAAATCAAGGTAAGGAAACCTTGACTCATTAAACAAAACATCCTTAGAAATGTAGACTTTACCACATGGAGAGAGGCATCTATAGCCTTTGTGAGATGTTGAGTAGCCTAGAAACAGACATTCATGAGACCTGAAATTAAACTTATGAGTAGAATAGGGTCTTAGAAGAGGAAAACAAGCACTACCAAACACCTTGAGAAAGGAATAGTCAGGTTTGATCCCAAAGAGTAAGGAATAGGGCACCTGAGAACCAACAGAAGCTGAAGGGAGTCTATTGATCAAATAGACAGCAGTGGAGAAGGCAAAGTCCCAATAGGGCAGAGGCATAGATGCCTGACTTAGCAAGGTAAGTCCTGTATCCACTATATGTCTATGCTTTCTTTCAATCACACCATTTTGGTGATGAGTGTGAGGGCAGGCAACTCTGTGGACAATGCCCAGTTCTGAAAGAAGCTTATTAAATGGTCTGAATTCACCCCCCCAGTCAGATTGAAAAGCCTTAATGGAGCAGCCAAGTTGTAATTCAACCAGAACCTTAAATTGTTTGAAAATAGACAGTGCCTCAGCTTTAGATTTCAGAAAATAAATCCAAGTGAATTTGGAAAAGGCATCCACAAATGACATGTAGTACTTGAAGCCTAATGTAGACACATTAGGAGAAGGTCCCCATAAGTCTCCATACACTAATTCTAAAGGTCTGGTGTAAGTAGTGTGTGATGGTGATGATGGAAGTCTATGAGACTTACCCATACAACAAGCAGTACAGAAAAAATCCAACTCTTTATTACTGAATGAAACATTACAACTGTTGAGTACAAGTTTAAGTGTCTGAATGTTAGGATGCCCTAACCTTAAGTGCCACTTATTTGAAGTACTAAATCTATCAACATGAGATGAAACTACAGCAGAATTAATACTAGGAGCTGAAGCCTGAGAGCTGGAACTGGTGGAAACCACAGAGCTGGACTTAGACAAGTCAATAGGAGGGAACACATACAAGCCATCAGGACCAACTGAACCCTCTAGGAGAACTTCATGAGATGCCTGGGATTTAACAAGACATTTGTCAGAGGTAAACAGAAAATAAACAGCATTATCTAGGCAAAATTGACTGACACTAATTAAATTCTTAGTAATAGAGGGAATAAGCATGAGCTTATGGAGCATAAGAGGTGTATGAGACTGTGAAGGTGACTGGAATTGACTAGTGCCAGAGGAAGTGATAGTCAAACCTTGCCCGTTTCCAATCAGGATTTGATCATGACCTTCAATAGGAACCAGCTGTTGAAGATTCTTAGGGTCATTTGTTACATGATATGAAGCACCAGAATCAGGATACCAGGCACTGTTAGCAGAGGCTGTAGATGCAGCTTGAGCAACATAAGCACTAGGTGCTGCACCAGCAGGAGCAGCTCTATAGACAGCTTGAGGCCTGGTCCAAGCATGTGAAGCCTGCACAGCCATAGGAGTAGGAGAGGTAGTCCAGGCTTGATTGTTGTAGGCAGTACCATAGGTAGGCTGAAACTGCTGGTTGAATCGATGCCAGCAATTGAGAGCTGTGTGGCCAGGTTTGGAGCAAACTTGGCACTGAATAGTAGAGGAGAATCTCCCACCTCTACCCCTGCCTGAACGTCCACCTCTGAAGGAACGACCACCACGAAAGTGTGAAGCATCAGAATCAGAGGACTGGACTTGTGTAGGAGACTGAGATTCCGTAGTGGCAACTACACTCTCATCAGGAGTGGATTGAGCGGGAGTAGAGTGCGTAAGATTGAGAGAAACAAGATCAGGTGTTGAAACCTTTTTGAACTTGTTTAGGCGAAGTTCGTGAGCAAGGAGAAGAATCTCCACTTCATCAAGATCCATTACTCCAAACTTACTTTCAATGACAGAAATAACAGGTGCAAAATCTGATGGAAGTCCTTCAAGAATCACATCAATGTGATGTGACGCAGGCACCGGATCTCCAATAGATGCAAGAGCATCAACAGTATTGCGAATCTTGAGCAGAAATTCTTGAACCGTGGAATTCTCCAAGGAAATCGTTCGTAACTCAACACGAAGTTGACGAGCGCGTGCTCGCGTCTGCTTCTGAAAGTAGTTAAAGAGACGATCCCAAAGCTCATGAGCATGAGAACAGCCAAGGACACGAGAGAGGATTTCACTGGATAGCGTGGATTGCAACCAAGAGAGCAACATTTGATCCTTCTGCAACCATCGCGAATACTCTGGATTGATAGATCCAGACGCACGAGCAGCATCATCAAGAAACTGAAGCGGAATTCGTGAACAAACGACGAACTCAGTGAGTCCGTGAGCGTTGATATACGGTTCGATTTGTTGTCGCCAGAGGTGAAAATTCTTTTCATCAAGTTTCTGTGCGATCTTGAGCGAGAAGTGTAGACGATTCGAATCGTCTTGCGTGTGAAGCTGCGACATTGCCGTCGCACCGGACGGAGTGCGTTCCGGAGTTCGTTCCGGCGAGTTTGGTGACGCCATCGGAGCAAGGAAGAAGATGGATCGAAGGCTTAATCTGATACCATGTTAGAAAGATAGAGAGAGTAGAGAAAGTTTGTTTCCATCTGTAACTACTTTCTGTTATTCATAAAAGCTTTTTTTACACAGATTACAAAGAGGTGACACCTGTTTATATAGGAACAGGGCACCGGTTACAGTAGGTAACCAAGAGGTGGAAACTGCCAGGTGGCAGTTTTCTACTATACAGCAATATCTTCTCTAATATGTTTGTATGACATAATTTCTTTGTTTATTTGGCCTAACAATCTGATATTTTAGTATGATAGCTATTTGTCAAAGCATGGTGGCTCTTCAAATGCGTACACAGAAACTGAATATACATGCTACCATTTTGAAGTGAAGCGTGAGTTTCTAAAGGGTGCATTGAAAAGGTAAATTCTGCTATGCTTTGTCTTTCAATATTTCCTGTCTAATACATGATTTTAGACATCGCTTTTTGCAGAGCGGTTCTGTTTCCACTAGCCTTTCAATTGTCATTTAATTTTATACTATATGGTGATGTGTGGATGTAAAATGCATTGTATGTGTAATGAATTTTAGCTACTGCAGATTTATAGACGTATAATACATTCTGTTTTTACATTTATTAGATTATTACATTACCGGTCACAAATGTTGTAAAGCATAAAAAGCATGAAACAAAATTAGTACGCTTTAGAATACAATACCTTATGATATATGAAGCACAGACTCCGACACGGACACAAACACTCTTACACCGATATATAAAAAATCTAGGACACCGACACCGCTATATATGTCATAGTATTTGAGTTTCATTTATTCATCTAATATCAAAAGAGTTAAAAATATTCTAATCAAAATTAATGTCTTTAGTTCTTCATTGATAACATTGCTTCAATACATGTTTAACCCTTTTAATCCTACGTGAGATTTGTCAAGAAAATGTATAAAGTGTGTTGAGGAAAAGAAAAACACAACTTTTAAAAAGAAAACTTGTCTGAATTATCGGACACGTGTTGTATGAGTGTCATATGAGTATCAGATTCCGATTCAAAATGTGTCAAAGCAAAGTAAAAAACCAATTTTTGGGAGACACTTGTCTGACTTTTCCGACACTTGTTTGACTTTTCCGTCACATGTCGTACGGGTGTCATACAAGTGTCGGACACCGCGACACGCCTACTTCTAGAGTTGTTGGTGCTTTATGATTATCAGTCTTGTAAATTTGATCCTGTATTATCTGTTATTTTAGTAATCTCAGCATTTGTTGAAATATTTGACCTTTATAATATAGATTATCAATCCAATCACCTTGGTTCTATATACGAACTATTTTAATTTTAACAGTCTTAATGTCTATGGTAAATTATCTTCTGGAAATTGGGAGCTCTTGTGAAGTCGTGACATATTAATATTTTAATTTATTGATTTCTATTTTTTGGCAGATTTTCTCAGTTTTTTATATCTCCTCTTGTAAAAGCGGAGGCCATGGAGCGAGAAGTACAAGCAGTAGATTCAGGTATTTATTATTTTAAATTTTAATCCTATGTTATGGATTTCCATTTTAGCCTTTCTTTTTGAGATTTTTTTTCTTCTGTAAATGCTCCAATGCATATCTGCCAGTTTGCTGATGAATTATGTTTTATTCTATAATTGTATACCATAACGGTGTACAAAACTGAACATAGAATTTAACCAGGTTTTACAAAGTGATGCTTGCCGTCTTCAACAACTTCAGTGCCATACTTCTACACCTAAGCACCCTTTGAATAAATTCTTTTGGGGTATGTTGTATTATGTTACTCATTCATTTATTGATCATTTAGTTATTTAGATTGTTTTGTATAACGAAAATGCTATTCATTTAATTTTTGATGCACTTGAAGGGAATAAAAAGAGCCTGGTTGATGCAATGGAAAAGGGTATTGATCTGCGGGACCAAATATTGAAATTATACAAGAATTTTTACCATGGCGGATTAATGAAGCTTGTTGTTATTGGTGGAGGTAAACCTCTATTCCATTACCTTTTATAAGGAATGAGGAAGTTTATCAATTTTTTAGACATATTTAGTACAGCATAATAAAACAAAAATATTCATAATAATCGGAAATCCTGTCCCTAAAAGAATTTGGACTTCAGACTTCAATTTTTTAAATTACAAATGTAGTTATTATAATCAAAATATATTGGAAATGCAATAAACCTTCAGAAGACATTATTAATATATAATGCGTATCTCGCTTTGCTAGCTTAAAACTTATCTTACTTCAAAAGACATTATTAATTATAAATGGGGGAAACCAAAAAAAAGTTTCATGCAGCAATCTTAAATTTTTATTCATTATATATGGGGGAAGCCCAAAATTGTTAGCATATATAATTTCTTTTCCACTACTTGTTCTATTTGTATAATTCGTTTTTTCTGGATGAGCCTTGTTTTTTCTAGTTAGTATCTTATATTGTAATGTTATGCAATTAATTTGGCTTATTCAGCACTCAGAAACAGAGGGTTTATTCTAATGGCTCTTGTAGGGTCAAAACCAACTTATGATGGTTTGATTTTAATGATATGCTAAAAATAATACAGAGTCCCTGGATGTGCTCGAGAGTTGGGCTGTGGAACTATTTGGTGCTGTTAAAAAGGGTCCCCAAACATACCCAAAGTTCATAGTGGAAGGTCCAATATGGAAACCTGGTAAAATTTATCGGCTAGAAGCTGTCAAAGATGTTCATATTCTCGACTTATCGTGGACACTGCCTTGTCTAAACCAAGAGTACCTAAAGAAACCAGAGGATTATTTGGCTCATCTCCTCGGGCATGGTATGATATCTTATTATGGGTGAATTTTAGAAAGTTGTGACTTTTCTATTGTATACATGTATAACATAATTAAAAGTGGTAATCTATTGATTAAACCTAGAAGTGTAAGATTGGACACTTTATTGTTGAATTTCATTAACAATTTAATTAACCTTTTAGAGGGCAGAGGAAGCTTGCTTTCCTTTCTCAAGGCTAAAGGATGGGCTACATCTCTATCTGCCGGTGTTGGCGATGACGGAGTTTTTCGTTCATCAATAGCTTATGTCTTTGTCATGTCCATACACCTCACTGATTCTGGTGTAGAAAAGGTAATCACATTTTCTTAACTTGCACAGGCCCTTCATTCGAGAGAAAGATTGTGTTTTTGTTGAGCTATCACTTGTCTAACTCAATGCTGTGATGATATTCTTTTGCATCTGATGAGATCAATTCAGTTTCAATTTTGTTAATATTTAGAGATTTTAAACTTTTCATTAATAAACTATGAAAATGTGAGATTTATGGAACAGTGGAAGCATTATTGACCATTTGTTTGTAAAAGTAATTATTTGTTTGATACTTACATTCACGTTTCAATGTTATTTTTTTTTCTCAATATAGCTTAACTTTTTTTCCCCTCACCTCCCAGATTTTCGATATTATTGGCGCTGTCTATCAATACCTTAATTTGTTGCATGAAAATTCTCCACAAGAATGGATATTTAAGGAACTTCAAAATATCGGAAACATGGAATTCAGATTTGCTGAAGAGCAGCCTCAAGATGATTATGCTGCAGAGCTTGCAGGTTAGGGTTTATATATAATAGAGATAAATCAATAATCTTTTATTGTTGGTATTGTAAAATGGGACGATGATTTTTGGCTAAAAGGGGAGTATAATTTTGTACAATTTCATCTTCTATAGTGACTTGTTCTAATTATTTTATTGTGCAGAAAATTTGAAATTCTATCCAGCAGAGGATGTCATTTATGGTGACTACGTGTACAAGACATGGGATGAGCAGTTGATAAAACAAGTTCTCAGTTTCTTCCGCCCTGACAACATGAGGGTGGATGTTGTCTCAAAGTTGATTCGTAACTCAGAAGGTGAGTTCTTTTTTCTACCTTGTCTAATCTGCAATTGCATATAGATCTTTTTCCATTTTACATCATTGTGATAGAATCTTGCTATTTCATTAGAAAATATTGGGAGGAATTTTCATGATTCCAAAATAAAATACATTTCTTTAATTATCTGCTCATCCATATTGGGAATAATTTTCTTCAAATCACTTGATATCTCCCTCCAGACCTCTCTTGTTATTCATATAGATCGTAACATGGATAGCTAACATGGTCTTAACTATTATCAAATTACAATTTGGGGTTTAGTCATTAACACATTGAATAATGCACTAAAGTCAAAGTTAGTGTGTATGTTCATGTTCATATGCTTTAATAAATACTTATTCAGTAATGATACTGCAATTGGTTTTTTGTGTGGCTTTACTCCGTGATTTATTTGTTTAGACTGTGTTTGGAAAGCATCATATTCATGGTGTCACTTTACGGCTGTGTCGAAGTCACAACTACTAACCACGCTGAACGTGCGTCACAACATTTCTCCTGTGTTTCTAAACGCCTATGCATATAATACTCGTTGTCTTGAAGAAAGTATTAGATCAGAATGTTTATAAGTTTTTGCTGTATGAGTGAATTCTGAGTTTGCGAAGGTCTCATTGAACCTCAAATTCTTTTTGAATGTTAGATCAAAATGTTTAGATGGATGAGTAGTCCCAGAAGATGCAATTGTTAATGCCATTATTAGAGAAAATTTTTTGGTAGCTCTCTCTATTTGAGAAAACATGGTAGAATATTTTTTAAATGGTTTGAACATGTGTGCAGAATACTTATATAAGCGTTGCCAATGAGGGTTGGTTAGATTGGAGGATAGCCCAGTAGTTAGAGGGAGAACAAGAAAACTAATCCATCCATTAAGAGCGATTTAGTGATAAACAGTTTATCATTAAGTTAATAAGGCATCAACTGTTCATGTAGCTGACCCTACTTAGTAGGGTACTATTTGGATTATTGTTGTAAATATTAGTGTTGCAAGATACATTTTCACAAAGATGATTGAACTAATTGTTTTATTCTTTTCAGATTTCAAACATGAACCTTGGTTTGGTTCACGTTATGTTGAAGAAGATATCCCTCAAGATTTGATTGATTTATGGAGAAATCCTCTAGAAGTTGACGCCTCTCTACATCTTCCATCCAAGAATGAGTTTATTCCAAGTGACTTTTCTATACGGGCAAGTGACACGCGTGGTGATGATTTTGAAATTTTGACTTTTCCTAGGTGTATAGTTGATGAAGCTTTGATAAAATTTTGGTATAAGCTGGACCGTACTTTCAGAGTTCCTCGAGCCGATACATATTTCCGTATCAACTTGAAAGGTGGATATGCCAATGCAAAGAACTGTGTATTGTCTGAATTGTTCATTCACCTTCTTAAAGACGAGTTGAATGAAATTATATATCAGGTTAGTTAATTATATTTTTCATAAGAAACAGAAGTGGACTATAAATGAAGATAGGAGATTTCTCCACCGTTGTGTTTCTATTTGATTTGCTTATTATATAATATTAATAAAAAAGTAGAAGTACATAATTTTAGTATAAGTTTTCTAGATTAATTATTGCTTAATCAAAGTATGAGTACCCCATATAAAGCTGATCAATAGTGAACATCATTATTACAGTTGTGGCCATTGACACTCCTATCTAGCTAGCTACTTTTAATTGATTTTTCCTAAATAATCAACCTTGAAATTACATTACTATTGAATTAGGAGAGACTGAGAGACATTTAGGTTAAACCGTGTGTTTTGAAAGCACTACGGAGACTTTATTACATATAGAGAGATTAAAACTAATTACACTATATAATCAATGTGAGACTATTCTACATACAAATATTCTTAAGATTATATATTTACAAATATCAACACTCCCCCTCAAGCTGGAGCATATAAGTTAAATGCACCAAGTTTGCCACATATATAATTAGTTCTGGGGCTTCGCAGAGATTTTGTAAACACACCTGCCAATTGATCATTAGAGTTGACAAAGTTTGTGACGATGTCGCCAGATTCAATCTTCTCTGACAAAGTGACAGTCAAATCTCAATATGTTTGGTCCTCTCATGGAAGATTGGATTTGAAGCAATGTGCAATGCAGCTTGATTATCACATACAAGTGTCATTGGTCTTGCTTCTTCAATTTTAAGTTCTTTGAGCAACTGTTTTAATCAAATGAGTTCACATGTTGCTATTGTCATGGCCCTATACTCTGCCTCGGCGCTTGATCTTGCAACCACATTTTGTTTCTTACTTTTCCAAGATATAAGGTTTCCTCCAACAAGTACACAATATTCAGAGGTGGATCGTCTATCAATTGGTGACCCTGCCCAATCAGCATCAGAGTATCCAACTATCTGAGTATGTCCTTTATCTTCATACACTAAACCTTTTCCTGGAGCACATTTGATGTATCTTAGAATCCGGATAACAACATCCATGTGTTCCTGACAAGGGGAATTTAAGAACTGGCTTACCACACTCACTGCAAAAGAAATGTCTGGACGAGTGACTGTGAGATAATTCAACTTTCCAACCAATCTCCTATACCTTCCCGAGTCTGATAGAGGCTCCCCCTGATTGGGTAGTAGTTTGACACTTGAATCCATAGGAGTATCAACTGGTTTAACATTCAACAAACCTGTTTCTTCCAAAATATCCATAGCATATTTACGCTGAGAAATCACCAAACCATCTTTAGATTGGGCTACCTCAATACCCAAGAAATATCAGAGTTTACCAAGATCTTTTGTCTGAATTTGATTTGAAAGATGTTGTTTCAACTGGAGTATTCCCGACTCATCACTACCAGTTATGACAATATCATCTACATACACAATAAGATAAATACACCATTGGACTGAGTGATGATAAAAAACAGAATGATCAGCTTCACTACGGACCATACCAAATTGTTGTACTACAGTGCTGAATCTGCCAAACGAAGCTCTCGGAGATTGCACAAGACCATAAAGAGACCTGTGTAGCTTACAAACCATATTCGATTACTCCCCCTGAGCAATAAACCCATGTGGTTGCTCCATATATACTTCCTCTTCAAGATCACCATGTAAAAAAGCATTTTTGATGTCAAGTTGATGAAGAGGCCAATGTCGAATGGCTGCAATGGCTATAAGAAGTCTAACAGATGCCATCTTGGCTACAGGCGAGAAGGTATCACTATAACTCAATCCAAAAATTTGAGTGTATCCCTTGGCTACCAAGCGAGCTTTAAAACGATCAATCTTACCATATGGACCAACCTTTACTGTATGAAGCCAATGACAACCTACTAAAGATTTTCCAGTGGGTAGAGGAACCAGTTCCCAGGTACCACTGCTTTGAAGAGCACACATTTCATCAATCATTGTTTGCCTCCACTCAGGGTGAGATAATGCTTCACCTGGAGATTTAGGAATAGAAACAGAAGACAAAGAGGACAAACAAGTATACTGCAAAGGGGAAAGACGATGATAACATAAATCAATATAATGTGGAGAAGGATTTCGTGTTTGACGTATACCTTTGTGAAGGACAATCGAAAGATCAGACTCAGGTTGCAGGATCGAATCCGGTGATGGCGATATCGTCGGAGGAGAGTCTGCAATGACCTTAGGGACAAGCACGACCTCAGGGACATGTACAACCTCAGGGACAAGTATGACATACGTTGGTTTACGACGCTGATATGTTTGAAGTGGGCGAGAAGTCGGGGGTCAACCGTAGGGGTTTCTCGTGGGACAGGTTCCCTAGAATGATGGGGAATAATGGGAAATGGGACGTCCGGAAGAGGTGTGAGAGTACTTTCCTGAAGGGGTTCCGGAGTGACTTGGATGGACGCAAAATATGGCACAGTCTCGAAGAAGGTAACATCGGTCGATATCAGGTATCGTTGCAGAGTGTGTGAGTAGCAACGATAACCCTTTTGGGATCGATGATAATTAAGAAAGACACTTTAGTGATCGAGCTGATAGTTTATAAAGACCAGGGGAGAGATTATGCACAAAACATGTAGACCCGAAGACTCGAGGAAGAATTGGGTGAAGAGGAGAGTTTGGAAACAAGATTGAATGAGGGATTTTATTATTAAGGATAGATGAGGGCATGCGATTTATGAGATAACACGCCGTGAGCACAACATCCCCCCAAGATCTGAGAGGGACATTACCATGGAGAAGTAGAGTCCGAGTGGTTTCTACGAGATGCCGGTTTTTGCGTTCGGCTACTCCGTTTTGTTGAGGTGTATGAGGGCAAGATGTTTGATGTAGAATACCATTGGATGACATAAAAGTTTGAAATTGTTGGGATAAATATTCAAGTGCATTGTCACTTCTTAGGGTATGAATGGACAAACCAAATTGGGTTCTTATTTCTCGATAAAATTGTTCAAAAATAGAAAATAAGTGGAGAATGCTTGGTACTGCGCTTGGAGGTTAGGTGCTACGGAAAACCACAACACAGTACACAAAGAGGCATCCGTTTTCTTCCATTTAGCGAGTTTGACGGCTACAACGTCACTCAATTGGGTGGTTAGATGCTCTTCATATCCTTGACCGTGAAACCACATCTCGACAGCACGAGCCCATATGTTATAATTGGCTGATCCAATTAGTTTTTCACATGGGATAAACGGAACTTTAGTAAACGAGACAGAATCAGCATCTTCCATGGCTTAAAACACAACAACTGGGTCTGTTTGAACAAGAGTACGACTTTCTGTGAGTTGAAAACGTAAACCGAGGGCGGATCTGGAACCGGAGGAGGAAGGCGATTTTCCGGGAAAATATATATATATTTTTTTCGTGAACAGTAGCGGCGGCGGTGAACAGTGCGGCGGCGGTGAACAGTTACAACGGCGAAGAATTGCCTCTTAGAAGGCTCTAGATACCATTTTGAATTAGGAGAGACTAAGAGACATTTAGGTTAAACTGTGTGTTTTGAAAGCACTACATAGACTTTATTATATATAGAAAGATTAAAACTAATTACACTATATAATCAATGTGAGACTATTCTACATACAAATATTCTTAACATTATATATTTACAAATATCAACAATTACAATTGGCATTTTTTGTTCGAAAATTTGGTACCCTAGATGGTTTACCTTGCATTAACTGGTTGCCTAATTTAACAGACTTTGGTTTATTGTTAGGAGTTTGTTATTCAGTTAATCAGTGTAAAGCTTGCTCGACTAGCTTACCAGTTCTATATATGCAGTTTTCTGTATTATTCTGATGTGAATAACATTTTCTGAATTTTCAGATTATAATCTTTTTTCATTTCTCAACTCTAGAATACTAATACTTTCTTCAATATCACATGATTTGAATTTAAAACTTATTTGCAATTAAGAAATTTCAATGTGAAATGTCGTGCGGGAGTTTTTTTGGATCTATTCTATATATATTTGTGTATGAGTTTGTGTCTATGTGTGCAGGCTAGTGTTGCCAAGTTAGAAACTTCCGTCTCTTATGTTGGTGATATGCTTGAGCTGAAGGTCTATGGTTTTAATGAGAAGCTACCTGTTCTTCTATCAAAGGTTTTGTCAGCTGCTAGATCTTTTATACCAACTGATGATCGGTATAAGGTGAGTGACATGCTTGTGTCAATTTCATAAAGGGGAAATTCCACAAACTTCTATTTTTAAAATGAATACACACCTCTATTTTGTATAACAGAGGGTAGGTGTGTGTAATTGAGGGAAGATCAATGTCTTTTATAGAATAGAGGCAATTTTTATGTTTTCATTCTTTGTTCCGATTGACCAATACTTATTTAAACAGGTAATAAAAGAAGACATGGAGAGAACTTTAAAGAATTCCAACATGAAGCCTCTAAGCCATTCATCATATTTGAGATTGCAAGTTTTGTGTGAGAGCTTTTATGACGTTGACGAAAAGATGCATTATCTAAATGATCTGTCAATTGATGATCTGAAGGCATTTATACCCGAGCTTCGATCACAGGTTTAAATGAAATATTTGATATTGGCATTTTAGTTATATTATTTGCCGTTAATTGATTAGTAAACTCGGACTCCATGATGAACTTGTATAAGTCAACCATGGTTTATTATCATTTTTTATTTGATTGGTTGTCTTCAATATATTGTGAAATTGTTGGATAGTTATTATTTTTTGTCTCGACTTCTTACAGTTATATATTGAGGGTCTATGCCATGGAAATATGTCAGAAGAAGAAGCGATAAACATATCCAATATATTTAAGACGAATTTTCCAGTAGATCCACTCCCTATCGAGTCGAGGCATGCTGAGCGTGTAATTTGTCTCCCTTCGAGTGCCAATTTAGTTAGAGATATAAATGTGAAGAACACGTTGGAAAAAAACTCTGTGATTGAGGTAATTTCAGTTTGGTTGGTTGTTATTTGTGTTTCATCAACATGTTCCTTATAAGACTCATTTTCAATAATTTCTCTCAAGTTTTTCCACTTCTTGTTTTGATTTTGCTATTTATGCAGCTTTATTTTCAAATTGAAGAAGATACTGGATTGGGTTCAACAAAGTTGAAAGCTTTGATCGATCTGTTTGAAGAAATTGTTGAGGAGCCACTTTTTAATCAATTGAGGTAACAATATGATGCTAGAAGTATCTCCTGCCATTTTGTTAGTTTGGGGCTGAAATTCTTGATATGTAACTGGATACAGGACGAAGGAGCAGCTTGGTTATGTTGTTGAATGTAGCCCGAGAGTAACATACCGTGTTTTTGGGTTTTGTTTCTGTATTCAGTCATCTGAGTACAACCCAATTTATTTGCAAGGTAGAGTTGAAAGCTTCATAAATGACCTGGAAGAATTGTTGGTAAGTGTTCGTTATTCAATGGCATTTTTCATGAAGTAGGTCAATATAAACATGTTAGATCATCATAGGAAACTTCTGACCAGTTTTAGGATTTC
Source organism: Vicia faba (assembly GCA_948472305.1). NCBI lineage: Eukaryota > Viridiplantae > Streptophyta > Magnoliopsida > Fabales > Fabaceae > Vicia > Vicia faba. The sequence continues at coordinate 362,229,378 of OX451737.1, read as the reverse complement.
CATGTCGAAAATATTTGGCTGAAATCTATGTTTTGCTAAATGAAGACTTGTGTTTTGAAGAAATGTTTTGCTATTGCAGGATGGCCTTGATGACGAATCCTTTGAAAATTATAAAAATGGTTTAATGGCAAAGCTGTTGGAGAAGGATCCATCTCTCACATATGAAAGCAATAGACTGTGGAACCAGATTATTGATAAAAGGTACTTCGCATATTTTATAGACTTTTGTTAAAGTTATTAATAACTTTGTTTGATAAAGTATCATAACCACCTGTGAGTATTCCTACATGGCTCAGCTGGTTGATATCTTTTCTTAAGACATAAATGCTTATATGATAAGCACTTAATTTATCTGTTTAGCCAAACACATAGTTAGAAATGTATGAAATTGTAAAGATGCCTTATGCAGTATTTGTTATGCTTTGTTCATGCAATGGTGGTTTATTTGATGATAAATGTTGTAAATTTTCAGGTACATTTTCGATATATCAAAGAGAGAAGCTGAAGAGCTAAAGAACATAACCAAGCTTGATGTTATTGAGTGGTACAAGACATATTTGAAACAATCATCTCCGAAGTGTCGGAGACTACTTGTTCGGGTATGGGGTTGCAACACAGATATGAAGGAAGCTGAAGCACCACCCGAATCTGTGCATGTCATAACAGATCCAGCAGTTTTTAAGAAGCAATCCAAATTTTATTCAAGTTTTTGTTAAATTTAAATGTTGAAATACATATTTTTTTGCATGAAAGAAATGTTTGAGGGGAAAACTATGCGGAATGCGTTTCGTAGAGTTATTGGTTGCTGTAAATTATATTGATTTTTTGGGAATTAGTCATTCATTTTATCAATAAGTTATTGTAATCCAATTGTGTATGAGCTCTCTCTTATGGGACCTAGTACATTTATTATAACCTTGTGGTGTGGTATCAGGCGTTTTACGTAGCTTGATTTGGATCCCTTTTTGATAACCGAAACACAAATTATAATTTTTTTATTAATATTAATATTATAAAATATTATAAAATAATAGGTTGAAAGTAATATATATTAATAATTAAAATTATAAAATGAGAATTATTGATTTTGTTTGAAAGAAACGAAATATAAAAAATAAATAGATCAAATAAACTAATAAATAGTATTAAAACCAAGTAAATATTAAGAAATAATAAATTGATTAGTAACACTTTGGTCATTCTTATATCTTTATATTTTATTAATCACTCAAATACAATAGTAAAAAAGGGTTTTTACACTTCCTCTTTGAATTGATTAGATTTGATATAGTTTATTTGATTGACGCCATCATCAAGGATTATTAGAGTAGAGATTGTTAGATGAGAGAATTGAATTCACTTACTAACATGATTATGTATGAGGAAGATGATGAACATGTATAGAGTAGTTTAAATTTAACTTGATTCTCTTGTGATCAATTCATGTTATTGAATAAACCTTAGTTTATGAGTATTTATACAATATAATTAGGTGATGAACTTAGTTACATTCTTAACTAATTTCATAGTCACTCTAACTAACTTTAGCATGCACTCGAACAAACCAATCTACTAGTATCAGTAATAGAGATCATGAGAGACTTCATCGAATGCTGTTTGATACCGAGTGTTGTTCTCTTTGAGTCTCGGTTAATATGTATCTTACAGAAGCATCTTCAACAGAACATATTGATCATTGCTGGACTTCACATCATGCTGTTTGATATACAGTCATAGGCGGAGCTAGCGCCTGGCCAAGTAGGGCAGCTGCCTCCGCCCGGCTATGTTTCACCATCCCGCACCTGAGATCTACCATGACCACCGGCCATGCTTCACCATCCCGCGCCAGAGATCTACGATGACCATCCCCGCCACACCATACTGCAAACAGATGCACACTGTGGCTCCACTCTTGTCGTTTCAGTTTTCTTTGAGCTTCCCCGATAAAATGTCTTTGTCGGTTCTTTCCTCTTTTTGTTTCTCTTTCAGTTGAATTCTCGCTGCAGCATTGTTGTCGTGTTGTTATTTATTGCAGATTGTGGTTGACTAATTGATGGAGAATTGTTGTTGAATTTGTCGTTTTTCTCTATGCCCACCAAGTGTTCGGTAAAAGTTCTGAACACCTCTATTTTCATTCTTTCTCTACCAAATCTTCTTGAAATTTGCTTCTTTTTGTACCCTCTGATTCTTCGGTTTTGTTCTCAAAACCAATGGGTTTTTCCTTCTAACTTTGAAGCTGTGACTTGGAAAAGTAGATGAGAGGTTGTTCCTAGAAGCTCCATGTCTCAGAAATGGCTGGTTTTCTTGTGTATTGGAAGCTTCTGTGCTGGCATGTTTTTCACCAACAGGTACATGAAATTTCTATGTTCTTGTTATGTTTTCTATATTGTTAATAGATAATTCATAATTTCTCCATCATGTGTTTTTAGATCTTTAAAATAATATTCAAGACTTGTTTTCTATACTTAATTCATTTGAGTTATTGGTATTTCTGAATTTCTGTATGTCATTTTCTTGATCCTGGGGTCTTTGACAGGTGAATTTCAAGAGAGAAGTACTTTTCTCTTCATTCAACCTTTTGTGTATCGTTGCCCCTCGACAATTTTGCAGTCTGAGAAACCAGAGGCATATAAGAAAAATCGTTATAATTATGTGCAAGAATAGCAGTAACGTAACATCTGTTGCATGCATTTGTTACCACCTTCATAGATAAATAGTTTGCTTTCTTTTGATTTCCACCAACTTGGAGGCAAGGAATTGGTGTGTGTTTAATAGTGAAACCATAAATGTATCAGTCCGAAAAGACAAAAACAAGCCAATATAGAGAAGTCGTGACAAAGGCTAGCAGTTCATGAAAGATTAACCATACATTTTGTGTCTTGTGTCATACTTCATTATGAACTATATGTTTGTCAATTCAATTATCGATCCTTACAATTTCATAGTTTTCTTTACATACTAAAAACATTTAGCTTCACTAAAAATATACTTGACCAATTTTCTGGAATTATAATGTTATTGAAACTTATAAAATAACCAAAAAAATTGTTTTGTTTTGTCTTGATGAAACTAATTGAATTTGTTCCATACTAATTATCTATTCCAAATATAAGTATTGTTTATACTACTATTACTTGTTCACTCTATTGGTTAGTCAATAAAAAAGAAATGCTAGAGTTAGCAACACAGACTATACATGAAATTTCTATATTCTTGTTCTGTTTTCTATTTCTTAATTGATTTGAGTTATTGGTATTACTGAATTTTTGTAATTTGGATAGTAGGACAGCTTGTTAGTCGATTATCTACGAATTCTACATAATCTAGATTATTTAATTATTAATCTAGATATGATATCAGAAAATTATTATGTCAATACTGTCAAAATATTATTACACTTACTAGAGTGTTTATCTGTTACGATTCGTCAAAAAAATATTATGTCAAATACTGTCTTAGTAGAAAATTATGAAGCCAATGGAAATTTGCCCAGACTTCATAATTTTTCTAACTTCGCCACTGTATATAGAGTTGTCATAATCAAAACCATCGCAAATATTTGACGATCGTAGATAATTGTATATGCAAACACATAAAAAATTTGCACTTTAAGGCACACTATGCTTGCTGGTGTGCTAGTCTAATGTTTAATGTTATAAGTGTTCTTGTAGATTCATCCTCCCATTGTACTCTACCATAATGAGTAGAAAAACTACTTTGGTATTTGTTTGTCACTGATTTTTTTAGTGAAGTGAAAAAAACTTTCGCACCTCTTATGTCCAAGAATCATTTAGAGGAGACATTTCGTATAGAATATCATTTATGAACACATGTTCAGGCCATATATTATCCGATGTGGGGCTCTTAACACACTCCCTCACACTCAGGACTAGACAACCCTACAAAACCGGCTTGTAGGGTGAGGATTGCCCCCACTTATAAATACATGTTCAGACCATATATTATCCGATGTGAGACTCTTAACAGTCATAATATTGTCAATATCCCATTAGAACGAGCAATCTTGGCATTGTGATATTTTCCTCAATGATTGTTATCTTTCTTTTCATATTCAAAATGTGAACACCCATCTGGTTCAAAATGTTTTCTGATATGGGAGCAGTATTGACACACTTCTTTGGTGAGGGTGAATTCCTACATATGGATCATTCATCTTTGTTAACACACCTTGTTAACGCTCAATTCTAACTGATGAATTTCTATTATGGAAATTACAAATTTGATTATGCAAACTAAATTCTTCTTGAGATGACTCTGGGAGAGCTCGACTTCTAGTGACTTCTATGTTGATGGAATCTTGAGGTTTAGGTAAACTTTTATCAAGTCCTACGGTGGATTCCAATGTTTATGTAAGAAGTAAGAAAACACATTGTGGATCACCTGAGTTGGTGATGTGATATCCACGTCAAATAGTTCGATTTTCATATCTTTGATCATATGCTCCTTTTTCATACAAGGAGGTGTAACTCCAAAGATATTATGATTCCAAAGCAAGACAATGTAAGTAGGACATAATTGAGGTTAATAATGCATATGGTTATACTTGGATGGTGAATTCCAATTTACAGTGGTTTTGAGCCGTAATATAATTCTAGATGTCGTTATCTTTGTTCAGATGATTGTTGAGGTCAAGTCGGAATAAGGTATTGAATGAGTTTGCCAGTCGGAGGTCAAACACTAGCGTTGGTGATGTAATATCCACGAAATCCAGATAATAGAGACACTCCTTTTAAATTTTACATTTTAGTAATGAAGACCAAATTTGTTAAATCTTTTATGATTTCTATTTTTATTAATGATATTGGAAAGAGAAGTTCAAATATTGAAAGAAATAGAGCAAAAAAATATGAGAGTATGTTGAGAAAATAAATATATAAGAGTATGTTGAGAAAAATATGATGAGAAAATAATAATCAATAAGATTAATATCCGTGCGTTGCAACTGTAAATAAATATAATGTAAATTTGAAATAAATTATTTTCAAAGAAAATATTTGTGTTCTTTTAATTTTTTATTAATTTATTTTAATATTTCAACAGTGAATAATTTTTTTAAGTTGTGAGAATTATATTTGTATGTATTTTATCGTAATTTACTTATACATATATTATATAGTAATTTAAGGTATAATTAATTATTTAAAAAAAGACAATTGTTACACTATGATTATTAAAATATAATTAAGATATTGTAGTGTATTTATATCTAATACAAAGAGAAACAAATTATAAAATTAAATCTATAGTAGAAGTTATGTTTTTTCTTCTTCTTTTATTGATATTGATTATATAATCATAAGAAAAATGATAGAGATAGAATTGAAAATATAGTATGTAAATGTTGTTGAAAGTGTAATTTCTTGTGTCGAAACAGATTGTTGCTCGATATAAGGTGTGTCGAAAATCTTAGTATGTTGAGTTATTAGCTCTCAAAGTGTTGTAAGCAAGTTGCTACACACAGATTTCGATTTAGGTCTAAAATATGTATTTTAGATTTTTATAGTTCTGAGCTTTTTTACCTTAGGGAGAAAGCAAACTCATTATAAATAGAGGGGGTAATCTCTATTTATGTAATGAACTCATAACAACTTGAATTTGCAGTTGCATGTGAATAAAGATTTTCCACAGTTTGTGGGTAGAGAGAAACTCTGCAGAAATCCTAATCTCTTTTCTTCTTTAATTTTCTTTTCTTTTCATCCTTATTGTGTAGTGATAACAATCTTGTTCATCAAAAAAACTCTCCATAGGTTTTGGTGGATTTCCAACATCTGGTATCTAGAGCTCTGGTTAAGCAATCAAGGGAAGAAGAAGAAAATCACAATGGTGATGAATTATGCGAATGAGAATTTTCTAACAAGTCTTCCAATTCCGAAAGTTGATAACTATGCGAATTAGTGCAAACAAATGAAGGTTATATTGTATTAACAAGGTCTTTGAGATCTTGTAAAAGATGGGTTAGAATTGCTTGATGAAGATTCTTCAAACGATGAAGAGACTGAACATAAAGAATTGGAGAAGAAGAATTATAAAGCTCTCTTTATAATTCACCAATATGTTAGTCCAGAAAATTTTGAAAATGTTAGTGATGTAGAATCTGCAAAAGAAGCCTGAGAGATTCTTGAGAAATCTTTTGGAGGTGCAAAAAAGGTGAAAGAGGTGAGGTTACAAACTTATAAAAAAACATATGAATTACTTCAGATGGAAGATAGCGAGAGCATATTTGATTTCTTCACTAGGGTTACAAAATTAGTGAATCAAATTAAGGTATGTGGAGAAACGTTAAAAACCAGAGTAGTTGTTGCAAAGATCTTGAGATCTTTTTGCCCTAAGTTCGATCACGTGGTGGTAGGTATAGAAGAAGGGAAAGATTTGTCGAAATTGACAAAGAACTTCAAGGGACGCTTGAAGCTTACGAACAAAGAATTGCTGAGAGAGTTGCAGGAAAATTGAAGAGTGACATGGCTTTGCAGACATATTCAACAATTTGATTGGTAGAGGAAACCAGTAGGATGAAATTATGTCGAATCAGAGAAGACCTCAATACCAAGGCAACCAAAGAGGTGGTGCTGGAGGTAGAGGAAGAGGTGGTCGTTATAACACCCTATATTTTATAATTAAATTATTTGTTTAATTATATGTGATATATGATGATTGGTACACGTTTGGAATGAGTATGGTATCTATAATCGGAACTGGTATACAACTCAGACAATATTGAGAAGTTGCAGAATTGCGCGTCTTGCTGGGCGAGCTAATCGCTAGAGTTTCGTCGGGCGAGCGAGCAGAAAGGTAGAAAAGAAAAGCTATTGGAAAATGTATGGGGGATGGAGTGTCACTCCAGTGTCACTGGGCGACGAGGTAGCGAGTAGAGCGCTTCCAAGGGCGCCAGGCAAGCATGAGGTGAGCATTCTGGCAGTGACATTTCAAAATGCAGTAACTCGAGTTTTAGGAATTCGTTTGACACGTCGCTCGAAGCATGGGGAAGCTGGCATGCCAAGATATAATATAAATGAATTATATGAGTTGTTTGATGCATGATTTCAATACCTTTGTGTTTATAAGATTGATTTATTATATGTTGTTATGCTATGATGTTCTATTTTAATGATGAATATGATGTTTCTATGAACATAATTATGTGATGATTATGTGATGATTATGAAGATGATTTTGTGATGATTATATGAATGATGATGCACTTGACTAGCCGTTGACAAATTTTATATGACGTTGTTGTGCATCATGCATTCATAACAGTTTTGGATGGTGGTCTGCTTGTGACAAGCCTCAATCCTATTGTGCGGATTGAATTCATTTATGATGTGCTCCGGTTCCAAGAGGGAATCGATCCTATGGTAGGGATCTTTGGAGGATAATGAATCAGGTGTTGAAAAATATTTATACCACATACATCTGAGTCAATTGTGTTGCATTAACATCTTATGTGACATTGCATAAATTTAGTTGATGAGTTGTGATATGATAAAAATTGTGAATTGTGTGATTATATGAAGTTGGATGATGAAATAAGGATAAGTGATATTGTGACGTATCTGTGAGCATGAAGTATTGATGGATAATATGTGTTGTTATGTGATGATGTTGTTATAACTACTAATCTTTTCCTTATATCTTTTATAATGAATCATGATTACTCACCCTTTCTGTTTGAATGTTGCCTCTACGTGGGTAACACAGAGGTGACCAGGAGTAGTTCGTAAAAGCTTTGAGAATAACTTTGGAGTGTGTTATTTTATTTCCGTTAATTAAAGGTGACTTGTTTTGATATGTAACATCGGATTAGGAACACTTTGGTTTGTGAATGATTACTATACTTTGATTAACTTGTTTTATGAGGTTTTCAGATGTTAAAAATGGTTTTGATTCCAATTTGTGATGAGGATAAATTATTATGAGTTTTGTTTATAAAGAAGTTTATTTTGTGACGATAAATCCGCTACAGTGTTTTATATTAAGTGTCGAATTATAATCTAATATATGTTTTAAGTTGATGTAACCCGCGTTACAGAGCATGAATGTTAAGTTGATGTTTCTATGAAGTGTGACACTCTTGAATTGGTGATTTATTTGATTTATTTTTGTAAATTATAAGCGAGATACTTGTAGGTTCAGAAGAGTGTTACATTAATGGTATCAGAGTTGTGTTGCAATGGGAAACTCCAAAGTGTTCAATAGAGATTCAAAGTTTTCTTTGTTTAGTTGGTTATTATCGTAGGTTTATTGAAGGCTTTGCTAAGTTGGCATTACCTTTGACTCAGTTGACTTGAAAGGGTTAAGCTTATGTATGGGATGTTGTATGGTATATTGTGACACGTCGAAGATGGGTCTTGGTGGTATGTTAATGTAGAATGGTCAAGCTGTTGCTTATGCTTCTAGACAACTGAAGGTTTATGATAGGAATTATCCTACGCATGACTTAAAGTTGGTAGCTGTGGTGTATGTGTTAAAAATTTGAAGACATTATCTGTTCAGGTCCAATTTCGAGGTGTTTAGTGATCACAAGAGTATGAAGTACTTGCTTGAACAGAAAGAATATAATATGAGGCAAAGAAGTTGGCTTGAGTTATTGAAGGATTATGATTTTGATTTGAGTTACCATCATGGCAAGGAAAATGTTGTGGCAGATGCCTTGAGTAGGAAGCTCTTGCATATGTAAATTCTTATGGCGTGTGAGTTGAAAATGATCGAACAATTCAAAGTTATGAGTTTAGTGTGTGAAGAAACTTCTAACAGTGTGAAGTTGGGGATGTTGAAGCTGACTAGTGATGTTGTTGATGAGATCAAGGGGGGGGGGGGGTCAGAAATTCGATTTGAAGTTAGTTGATCAACTTACATTGATTAACCAAGGTAATGGATGTGAATTTTAAGTTGATGAAAATGGTGTAATGTGGTTTAGAAATAGAGTTTGTGTTCCAGATGTGCTAGAGCTTAAGAAGAGTATTATTTAGGAAGGACATCAAAGTGGTTTAAGTATTCATCCTAATGCTACAAAGATGTATCAAAACTTGAAGAATTTTTTTTGGTGGCCTGGTATGAAAAAGGAAGTTGTTGAATTTGCTTATGCATGTTTGACTTTTCAGAAGTCAAAGATTGAACATCAGAAGCCTTTGAGTCTGATGCAACCGTTGAATATTCCAAAATGGAAATGGGATAGGATTTCCATGGATTTTGTGTTGGGTTTGTCGAAGAATGCTAAGGGCAATGATTCAATTTGGGTGATAGTGGATAGATTGACTAAGTCGGATCATTTATTACCGATGAAGATCAATCATTCCATGCAGAAGTTGGCTGAGATGTATATAGAAGAGATTGTCAAATTACATGGGATACCTTCGAGTATTGTGTTAGATAGATATTTGAGGTTTACATCAAAGTTCTGGGAGGGTTTATAGAATACTTTTGGCACTAAGTTGAGTTTAAGTTCTGCATATCATCCGCAGATGAACGGTCAGACAAAGAGGACTATCCAATCTTTGGAGGATTTATTGACGGATTATGTGTTAGAATAATGGGAAGATTGGGATAACCACTTGCCATTGATTGAGTTTACTTATAATAATAGTTTCCATTCTAGTATTGGAATGGCACCATATGTGGTATTGTATGGTATGAGGTGTAGAACTCCATTGTGTTCGTATGAGTCATGCAAGAGTGTTGTACTCGGACCTGAAATTGTGCAGGAGACGACTAACAATATCAAGATAATCCAAGAGAGGATGAAGGCTTCATAAAGTTGACAGAAGAGTTATCATGATAAGAGGAGGAAAGAACTTGAGTTTCAACAGGGAGATCACGTGTTCTTGAGATTTATTTTGGTAACTGGTGTTGGGAGAGCTCTGAAGTCGTGAAAGCTTACACTGCATTTTGTTGGTCCATATCAGATTGCTGAGAGGGTAGGCGAGGTGCCTATCAGATTACTTTACCGCCATCACTTGCGAATCTTCATGATGTGTTTCATGTATCTCAACTGAGGAGGTACGTTCTGGAGCCTTCACATGTGATCCAAATGAAAGATGTACAAGTGAGAGTGTTGTACCCCAAAATTTGCTCTCTTATTTCACAAGGGATCACCCTGGATCCCAAGTTCGCTTCTATCAAGTTTCTAGGTCTTGAATTATCAATTTTTCCAAGCAAACCATTCATAAGGGAAAAATGGTCATTTGCACACTGAGAAATCTAACTTTGACTTTTGGATCAAAATCAAATCTCAAAAATCATATTTCATCAAGCCATGTTGGAATATGAAGTTTGTTTCATCAAGAATCTCAAAAGTCAAATTTTACTTTGGAAAAGTCAAATTCTAAATACTTAGAAATTTTTCTAAGTGTTTAAGAAATATGACAATTTCAGAACTTCTGACCAGGTTATCACCATAACACTCAGTAAATTCTGGATATTCTCAAGACAGAGTTTGGTCAGAACTTCTGGGCCAGTGTTCACAGAGGTTCAGTCAGAGTTTGCCAGGGTAAATCAAAGAAGGTTATAAAGCGTGTTGCAAACTTCCTAGAAAGTCTGGAAACTCCTTCAGAACATGCTGGAGCCAGAAGATAAAAGGATCAGAAGATTGGATGCTACGCTGAAGCAGAACTTCTGCTCCAGAATTAAGCAATGATGCATAGTTTCACATGGCAGGATTTCTGATTGGATAAATCTCATCATCATTTAATGCTCATTTAATGCTCACAACCACTTTTGAGTCTTTATCCAAGGGATTTCCCCCACGTGTACTCCTACTGTCCTGGGAAAGCAAACTTTTGTGCAAAAGTATGCTAGACCCATGCGCTGCTTCTACTTTTCCTTAATTCATGCTGACAAATCCAGCTTAGGCGCTGCTAACCATCCTAATTGATGCATTGAACCATGCTTGTTTAAGCTTACTTCAAGAGTAAGTCAGCTTCTAACATATGATGTTGGCGCCACTTGACATCTCCAAACTACAAAACCTTTGCTTATAAATAGAACACCATTGGCCATTGAGAAGAGGTCGGAAAATTGAGAAAGAAAAGTCTTGAACCCCTGCAAAAATTCCAAGAATCCACAAAACTGTAAACACAACATACAAAACCTGTTAACTTTTGATTCCTTGCATTCAAAATCCATTTGTTCTCAAGTGTTTCTTGACTAAAACCATCCACACAGTTTTTGATTCACATATTAGAAACAGCCCTAACTTCTGTATTCATACTACCATACACTCTCCATTCATCTACTCAAAGAAGTCAGAACATCACCCCTTTGTTGTTCCAGAAGTTGAAAACTTCCAGCCTATTGAGTACGTGAAGAAGCTGCTCAAAACATCATCAGAGTTGAGGTTAACTCCGGTTCACAGAATCTCTTTCAGCTGCAAGGTAAGCTTCTACTGACTCTCACGACATTACTCAAGTATTACCAGATTTGCATGTTCAAAAATACAATGTAGATATCATGTTTCTGATGTTGTACATATTCTGAGATTTCATGCATCTGCCTGCCTAAGTAGGGAATAAATCAGTTCAGAACTTCTTGAAGAAATTAAAACTCAGAACTAGGATTAGAAAATTCATACTTGCCTCTGATTTATAGTTTTGATATTTCTTATTTCTGAAACACTATGACACCTGCCATAACTGTCATATGCACATCTTCTGTTTTGTGGAGAAATAACCAAGTTGCAGATGTTCTGACTAGCATGGAGAGAGAGACTAAGTTCTGCCAGTGGTATCAAAACTTCTGAAATCTACTTTGTTGCCAGTGGTATCAGAACTTCTGAGGTCTACTTTGTTGCCGTTGGTATCAGAACTTCTGAAAACTACTGTGTTCCCAGTGGACTCCGAACTTCTGACTTTACTCATTTTTTCACTAACAGGATTTCTGTTTTGCAGTACGCCAGAGTCAGAACTTCTGACCTCCTTTAATCAGCAATACGTTGATTCTATTTTTCTTTTTTCTCACTATTTTTGCTATTACTTTCTATTCCATTAATAAAAAAAATACCAAAAAATATTTTTTTTAAATATTTTTACATGCTTTATTTTATTTCTTAAAACAAAAGATCAAAAATATTTTCTTAAAATAAAACAAGTCCATTTTACATCTTTTGTACATTCTTATCCATTCAATATGGTTGTAATAGTAACTTAGGATTTAATTTTATTTGCAATGCCCATTTGAAAATTTGTACACCCCATCCCCCTAATGATTGTAATAGCGTATAATCTTTATTTTTCGTACTTTTATTGCTTTCATATATTGTCAGTAATTAGGGTGTGTATGGCAAGACTAAAACCAATGTTTAGAAAACCCTAATTCAAGACAAATTATGCATGCAATCTAATATACTCGCACACTTACACCCTTAGGGTAATTCCACTTGTTGCCTTACAAAAATGGTCATGTTATGTGTGATACGGTGGGAGAACTGACTTGAGATTTTGCGTTTTGTCGCAAATTGTCGCGGTTAGCAAGAGTCGCCACCGACTTTTCTTTTATCCAAAAGGAAATGTAAAAAAAGTACAAGAAAGACCTTTGAGATGTTTTCTTGAGTTTAGGGGGTAGATTATGAAAAGAGAAGGTGCTAGCACCCTTTTCATCCATGGTTTTCCATGGGCTCTTAGTTATTTGCTTAGATCACTTGCTTTGCTTTGTTTGAAATGGTGTTTGGTGTGATTTTGAAAGTATTTTGAAAAGATGCCATCGTTTAGGCAATCTTTGTAATGATTCTCGTTCGTAAGAATGTAGACAAAGATGTTTGTCTTTTTAAAAAATGTTTCAATGTTTTGAAAGATGTTTTGAAATGTGTGTGTGTTTGTTTTTGAAAATAGAAAGGATTGTTTTGAAATGGAGCAAGTAACTTAGAAGTTATCTACCTACTCAAATGTCTTTCTTGTGCATTTTTATTCCTTTGACATTGTTGACTTACCATTGATTTGGTAAGCAACCCTATCTTTGGATGTTAACGCGACGGGCGTGGGTCATCGTATGACCATGATAGCAATGTTGCCAAGTATCTTAGCATTTTGAGGGACCAAGATCATTTTGTTTAGGCAATCTTTGTATAGCGTCATCGAGGGACTATGATCTTATTTTTGTTTTATTTTACCAAGATACTTCGCATGCGTAACATGGCCATTTTATTTTAGGCAACCAAGTGGGAGAAACCCTAAGGGTACTTGTGTGCAAAGTGTGTCTTTTTCATGATTTTGTCTTACATTAGGTTTTTTCTATTTGTTTTGTTTTTTTGTTCTTGTCATGCAAACCCTAATTTACTAAACATGGTATATGAAAGCAATAAATTGCGTAAAATAAACTAAGCTATTACAACAATTATTATGGGAGGGGGGATACAAGTTTTGAATGAGGATTTTGCACAAATATAAACCTAAATATATTATTACAACCCAATCGAATATTGTGCGAATTAAATAAATATACAAATATTCAAAATGCAATGCAATGTATTTATGCAAAAAATGTTTTGGTATTTGTTTTTTGTATGAAAAAATGATTTAATTTAAACCCTAAAAAATAAGGAAAAAAATAGTATTATTTTTGGAGGGGTGAAACCCTAATTTTTTTATTAAAAGAAAATAATGTTTCCTATTATTATTTTACACATTTTTTATATAAGAAAATAATAAATAATATTATATGTGAATATTAAAATTAAATATGTATAAAAATAAATATTTATGAGTATAAAAAGTATAACAAAAAATATTAAATATTTTTTATTGTATTTATAAACTATTTAAGAAAATAAGTTCTATTTTAATCAAATAAATTAATTTCTATGTAAAAATAATAATAAAAATAAAATAAAAATTGTAAAAAATAAAGAAATTATTTTTAGGATTTTTATTATTCAGAAAAAATAAATAAAAGCTATAAATATGAAAATATGGAAAAAATATGAAAAATATACAAAACTAGTCAGGGAGGGTGCAAATAACAAGTCGGGGGGTGTGAAAAGCAAAAACAAAAATCCCAAGGCGCCAAAAAGCCCAAGGCTTCATCCCTGTCCTCCAGCCAGTCTTCCTTGCGCGCGTTTTTCTCTTCAAACTGTAACTTTCACATGCTTGCACAAAAACATAAACTCATAACATGAAACATGTGGCATTCGAGCTCACGATTCCAACAATATAAATTTTGTAACCTAACTCTCAAAGATCAGAGAGAATTTTGGTAGCCCTAATTCGTGACCTAAAAATTTCAGCAACTTCAAGCTTCAAATTCCCACAGCACAATTAATATAAATGAAAAGTATGCATATGTACAGCTTCACCATGTTATGAACTACATTTTTTCTTCACAAATCGTGGCTTGAGGATGCCTATTCAGAGAGATAGAGTTCAAGAAAATAACTCCTTCAGTTGGATTTGAGTAGAGCAATGTAGGGACTTTAATGGAGGCCTAAGGATTGTGTGAGCTTCCTTGAACTTGCTTCAAGCTATTCCAATGTCTAGTTTGCTTTGTGGATGGCTAGAACTTCTTGCACAAGTTAAGCTGCAAGCTTCAAGCTTCAAGGTTGAAAATGGAAATGGCTGAAATAGGTGTTACAGAACCAGGGTGAGGGCTTGGCTTGCTTTGGTATGATATGTAGAAGGTGTTTGAAGTGTTAAAATACAAAATGCATGAGTCAAAAATTAGTTGGCTTGGGTTTTGCAGAAATGCTGTGTTTGGACAGAAAAATGGTGTTTTTGAGTTTGAGTGAGTTCTGGATGCAAGCAAATCGTGTTAAGCCTTGTGACAAGTTTGTGGATATGTAGAGAAATGATACCAAGTCCACTTCTTACTAGCTGTACAAGCTTTTCACCTTTTGGCAACCTTTCTTGGCTTTTAAGTAAAGTGAAGTGACCAATGCTAACATGCTTGTCCTTGCTTGATTGTGGCCTGAAATGAACTTGTACAATATGCTTGATACATGTAGAAGTTGCTTATACCAAAGGGACATGTCCAAGGCTCAAGATTGACAAAGTTACAAAAGCTCACCTTTATGAAAATGGCAATGTGCACTTTTGGCCAAAAATGGAAATACACTTTGTACAATGCCTTAAAAGCAAAGATAAAGCCTTTATCAACTGAGTTTGCATTTAATTATGGAGTGTAGAGTGAGTTTAGTACATGTAAAGCAAGATTCAAACAACATGGATTGGATTTGCAACTTGATGCTATGTGAAAAATGGCTTGAACAAAAGTGAGAAAATGCCAACTTCCCTTCTTCGATTCTCCCTAACCAAAAATGATCTTGAAGAGTTCTTGGACATTTTGGAAAGCTTGCAATATGCTCTATAATACATCTTTAAAATGAAATTTGAGATACCTCTTGGAACTAGGTGAAAAATGTCCATGAAGTTGGATCCAAAACCTGCCTAAATTAGGGCAAAATTTCACTAAGTTATTTAGTTCATGGACCTATATTCACAAATTCATAACTTGAGATCCAAGCATATTTTGGGAAACGTTTGTGAATCAAAGTTGTAGATTTCATGGAGGACTACAACTTTCATGTTGGGAACTTTTCTTGAATCAAAATACATCATGGTGAAAAAGTGGTGAAAAGTTGGGAAAAAAATAAGAAAATTTTCATACTTAGAAAAATTCTAAGTTATGAAAATTTTCAAATTCAAAACCCTAATTTTCAAAATTGGTTTTCTTGTTGAACAAGTTTCATATTTTGACATATCTTGATGAATTATGACCCTTGGCACTTGATTTTGACCAAAAAGTTAAAGTTTGACTTTTCAGTATACAGTTGACTTTTGATCAGTTGACTGCAAAATTCATCTGTCAATCCAATGAACTTGAGATCTTTTGAACCATGTAATTAGGTCAAGATGATGTCATTGAATCCTTGAAATCATGCTTGAACCCAATTGGTCATTGGCTAGGTTAAAAATCAGAAATTGCCCTTTCTCAGTCAAAACCCTAATTTTGACCATTTTGCCCTTTTGATGATTTGATCAAATTTCTTGAGGAGTTGTGATCCAAACTTGATCAAATGGTACATATGAGTCCAAAATATTGTTGTGGATCAAAAATTATGAAGTTTGACTGTGAATTGGCCATGGTTGACTTTTTCCCCAATACAATTGATTTTTAGGTCAACTGTCCAATTGACTGATCAAAAATGTGATTCAAGGCTTGAAACTTAACATGAGCAATCTTAGGGGTCCAAGATGGTGTATGAAATTCACATGAAGCATTGGTGGTCCAAAAATCCTTGTGCAAACTCAAACCCTAATTTTGGGTTATCAGTGCAAGATGAGGTATCTTGAGCTGACCAAACCCTAATCTTTTCTTGAGTCCAAGAAGTCTTGTGAGAAAAATCTTGATAAATGAGAGGGCAAATTTTGGGGTACAACAGCTGCCCCTGTTCAATCCTCTTGAACCTGAAGAGTTAGATTGGCGAGCTTTGTCGTTCGTGACTCGAAGGTAAAAGATGATTGGACCCTAGAGTGCCTATAAATTTGCACTCAACAAAGTGTAGCTGAGGGAATGGGCTTAAAGATGCCATTTGGAGAGGTGATAGAATCTTGTTAGAGATGGGATTGTAGATGCCATCCAAGAGTGTTTGTTGAATTGTAAGTTGTAAGTCAAAAGAATGAGTATCAGAATGGTGCCCGTATCTGGAACGTATCTGAACTATATCTGGAGACTGAATCTATATGAGCAATGGAATGGCGTCCGTGTCTGGAGCGTATCCGAGCTGTAACTGTACTTGAATCTGAATGAGTAAAAGAATGACTTCCGTGTCTGGAGTGTATCTGTACCGTATATGGAATTTGAAATATGAATAAGCGACAAAATGGCATCCGTATCCGGAGCGTATCTGAACTAGAATCTGAGTAAGTGACATAATGACTTCCGAGTCTGGAGTGTATCTGTACGGTAACTTGAAGTTGAAGTATGAATGAGTATCAGAATGACATCCGTGTCTAGAGCGTATCTGGACTAAAATTTGAAAGAGCGACAGAATGACTTCCGGGTCTGGAGTGTATCTGTGCTGGAATCTGAATAAGTGACAGAATGACTTCTGTGTCTGGAGTGTATCTGAAATTGAATCTGAATAAGTAACAGAATGACTTCTGTGTCTGGAGTGTATCTGTACTGTATCAAGGATCTGAAATCTAAATAAGTGATAGAATGGCATCCGTATCTGGAGCGTATCCGTACTATATCTTGAGTTGAGATCTGAATGAGTAACATAATGACTTCCGCGTCTGGAGTGTATCTGTAGTGTATCTGAAATCGTTGAACATTGTCAATGGTAGCTGTTAATCTTATCCTGAAAAGGGTAAAATGTTAGCTGAAACACAAAGTTATGTTAAATGAAATGTATGATGCAATAAATGTGCTTTATCAATGTTTATGATATATGGATGTAATGTATGCGCATGTAAGCTGATTTGCTGTATTGCTGAGGAAAATAAATCCTTGACTGCTGAGGATAAGAATCCTTGGCGACTTCACTGGGGATATAGGGATTCTTTATGTCTTGAAGTTGGAGTATTGACAAAAAATCCGTTGTGAGAGTAATGCCATGTACTGCTTGAGAAATCTGCTTGGAGAATCCAGAGAACTCTGATGACTTCTGCTGGGAATTAAGAATGGGAATCTTCATTCTGTTGGGGAGCAATGAAAACTCTGTGGGGAAGAAAGCTTATTCCTGTTTGAAAAAAGTTCAAGAGTTTGGGTTGTCTGCCACTCTACTGGGGGAGTTGTCAGAAGTTATTGTCTGGTTGGTTTTCAGGTTTCAAGATGACTTGTTGGGGAATCAGAAGAAACTGGATGGTTTCCACTGTGGGTTAATAGTTTGAAGTTTTGGCTCCGCTGGGGATCTCAATGACGTACTGTAGGGATTGTTCATGGAATAGCCTGAAGACGTTTTCCTATTCTTTCAACCTGTCAATAATTGTTCTTTTCCAATTCGTTTATTTGTAAACAGTAGTTATGTTCAAATGCATATGTTCATTAATGAATCATTGGACGTTTTTGCAAATAAAACACAAGTGTAAAAAAGAAAAGGACAAATGGTTTTTTGCACTTTAAAGAGATATCTTTGTATTTACTTTGAATAAGTATTTTGTACAAAGGAGACAAACATCCTAGTAAGAGGATGGTGTCATAAAAAATAATAAAATTTTATAAAAAGAAAGATAGCTATGTGTAAATAATCCCATGGGGTTCCCATTCTGCTATAGCCTTCGTATCTCTGAATATCTTGTCCATTTGTTGCTTCGTCCGTAGATGATTGAATTGATCAGAAACTCTGCGTTTGTCGGGGGAAGTCAAGAGGTTATCCTCAAAGTGATCCGACGAGACATAGTCGTACGCTTTAATTCCCTAACTTTTGCATGGACCGCCCTTTCGGGTTTTCAGTCCATCGGGAAACCCTTTTTTGCCCAAGTCGCCCTTTCGGGTTTTCAACTTGCCGGGTGTACAATTTTTTTATATTTTATCCCTAATTTTTGCCCGAACCTTTTGGTTCGCCGGGATGCCCTTGTTTTGCCTAGGTGTGTCAACCTAGCGAGTCTCTTATGTGTAGTATCTTTTGACTATGTCTGCGTTCGCATGGTGTGGCAGGTCGTCGCCGTCCATGGTGGTTAAGATCATTGCCCCACCAGAAAAGATGTTCTTGATTACTAATGGTCCTTCATAGGTAGGAGTCCATTTGCACCTGGGATCACTTTGTGGCAAGATGATGCGCTTGATCACTAGATATCCAACTTGATACACTTGACGTCTGACTTTCTTGTTGAAAGCCTTGATCATCCATTTTTGATACGTCTGACAGTGGCAAACAGCAGTAAGTCTCTTTTCATCAATTAAGTTCAGCTGATCAAGTCGAGCCAGGATTCAATCGTCTTCACTCAAACCTGCATCCTTCATGATTCTTAAAGAGGGGATCTGAACCTCAATAGGTAAAACAACCTCCATGCCATAAACCAAAGAATAAGGTGTTGCCCCAGTTGATGTGCGAGTCGTGGTACGGTACCCGTAGAGAGAAAACTGTAGCATCTCATGCCAGTCCTTGTAGGTGACTGTCATTTTCTGTATGAACTTTTTAATGTTTTTGTTAGCAGCTTCGACTGCACCATTCATATTTGGCCGATAGGGGGATGAATTGTGATGTTGAATCTTGAATTGCTCGCATAAGGAGGTGATCATAGTATTGTTAAGGTTTGTACCGTTATCAATGATGATCCTTTCTGGGATACCGTATCAGCAAATAAGATTCTGCTTGATGAAGCAGGCAACAACATTCTTAGTAACGGATGCGAAAGAAGCTGCTTCGACCCACTTTGTGAAATAATCAATGGCCACTAGAATGAAGCGGTGTCCATTGGAGGCTGTAGGCTTGATCTCCCCAATCATATCGATTCCCCACATAGCAAAGGGCCAAGGAGCTGTTAATACATTTAGAGGAACCAGAGGTACGTGCACCTTGTCTTCATAGATTTGACATTTATAACAAGTCCGAGAGTGTTGATAGCAGTCTGCTTCCATGGTAGACCAGTAATAGCCTGCCCGTAGGATTTTCTTCGCCATCGTATGCCCGCTAGAGTAAGTGCCAAAGGTACCTTCATGAAATTCAGCCATGATCTTCTCAGCTTCAATCTTATCCACACAACGGAGTAGAATAGAATCATGATTGCGTTTGTACAAGATGCTATTACTTAGGAAGAACTTAGCCGAGAATCTCCTTAAGAACTTTTTGTCATTGACTGAAGCTCCTTTTGGATATTCCTGAGCCTCGAGATACCTTTTGACTTCATGAAACCAAGGCTGGTCCACTACTTCTTCAGTATTAATATCGTGACAGTGTGCTGGCTCGTCCATTCGTTCAATGGTGATCTGGGGAGCCTCGTTATCCCAATTAAGTTTAAACATGGATGACATTGTAGCTAGAGCATCTGCTAGCTGATTTTCTTCTCGCGGGAAGTGTTCGAAGGTAATCTGCTCGAAATGTGGTAACAATGTCAAGACATGTTCTTTGTAAGGGATAAGATTTGGGTGCTTAGTGTCCCACTCTCCTTTGATCTGACTGATGACCAAATGATCTAGCAAGTAACTAAGAGCCCATGGAAAACCATGGATGAAAAGGGTGCTAATACCTTCCCTTTTCATAATCTACCCCCCGAACTCAAGAAAGCATCTCTAAAGGTTTTTCCTGTGCTTTTTCACCTTTCCTTATTGGATAAAAGAAAAGTCAGTGGCGATTCTTGCTAAACCGCAACATTTGCAAACACAAACACAAAACCTCAAGTCAGTTCTCCCACCGTATCACTGAGAGATAACCTGGAAGTTGTAGCATCACCTGTGTGGATACAAGGTCGGGAAGTGAAGAAATTGTGGGGTAAAGAGATTCCCTTGGTGAAGGTACTGGGGGTTGACTAGCTGTTGGAAGTTTGACTTGGGAGTGTGTAGATTAGATGAGAGAATTGTACCCGACTCTATTTTGTCAAGTAATTTTTGAGGACGAAAATTCTTTAAGTTGGGGAGTGTTGTAACACCCTATATTTTAGAATTTAATTATTTGTTTGATTATACGCGATATATGATGATTGTTACATGTTTTAGAATGAGTATGGTATCTGTAATCGGAACTGGTATGGAGCTAAGACAATAGCGAAACACAACTGAGAAGTTGCAGAATTGCACGTCTCACAAGGCGAGCCTGGGGCGAGATAATCTTCAGAGCTTCTCCGCGTGAGCGAGATGGCAAGGAGAAAGGTAGAAAAGAAGAGCTACTGGAAAATGTATTAGGGATGGAGCATCTCTCCAGCGTTTCCGGGTGATGAGGTGGAGAGTAGAGCACTTCTAGGGGCGCCGGGCAAGCATGAGGCGAGCAGTCTGGCAGTGATATTTCAAAATGCAGTAACTTAAGTTTCAGGAATCCGTTTGATACGCCATTCGAAGAATGTGGAAGCTGACGTGCTGAGCTATAATACGAATGAATTATATGAGTTGTTTGATGCATGATTTCAATAATTTTGTTTTTATGAGATTGATTTATTATATGTTGTTATGCTATGATGTTCTATTTTAATGATGAATATGATGATTCTATGAAGATGATTATGTGATGATTATGTGATGACTATGTGATGATTATGTGATGATTATGTGATGATTATGTGATGATTATGAAGATTATTTTGTGACGATTATGTGAATGATGATGCAATTGACTAACTGTGGTCGAATTTTATATGACGTTGTTGTGTATCATGCATTCATAAAATTATTGAGTCAGTTGTGTTGCATTAACATCTTATGTGTCATTGCATAAATTAGTTGATGAGTTGTGATATGATGAAAATCGTAAATTGTATGATTATATGAAGTTTAATGATGAAAGAAGTATAAGTGATATTATGACGTATCTGTGAGCATGAAGTATTGATGGATATTATGTGTTGTTATGTGATGATGTAGTTATAACTACTAATCTTTTCCTTATATATTTTATAATGAATCATGATTACTCACTCTTTTTGTTTGAATATTGCCTCCATGTAGGTAACACGCAGTTGACCAGGAGTAGTCCGTAGAAGCTTTAAGGATAGCTTCAGAGTGTGTTATTTTATTTCTGTTAATTAGATGTGTCTTGCTCTAATATGTAACATCGGGTTGAGAACGATTTGGTTTGCGAATGATTACTATACTTTGGTTAACTTATTTTATGAGGTTTCTGAATGTTAAAAATGGTTTTGATTCCAATTTATGATGAAGATAAATTATTATGAGTTTCATTTATAAATAAGTTTATTTTGTGACGATAAATCTTCTCCGATGTTTTACATGAAGTGTCGAACTATAATATCATATATATTTTAAGTTGATGTAACCCGTGTTACGGAGTAGGAATGTTAAATTGATGTTTCTATGAAGTGTGACACCCTTGAGTTGGTGATTTTATTTGATTTATTTTTGTAAATTATATGCAAAATACTTGTGGGATTAGAAGGGTGTTGCAGTGGTCAAAAACCTAACAAGAGTCACATTCAGTGTTACAATTGTCAAAAGTATGATCACTATTCTAGTGATTGTCCAGAAAAGGGAAAGAATCAAGAAAGTGATGCAAAGTTCACAAAGTATGAAGAAGAATAGATGACGCTGATGGTCACAACAAGAGATGAAGAGAAATTCAAGGGCCAATAGTACTTGGA
This sequence comes from Vicia faba, assembly GCA_948472305.1. Taxonomy (NCBI): domain Eukaryota; kingdom Viridiplantae; phylum Streptophyta; class Magnoliopsida; order Fabales; family Fabaceae; genus Vicia; species Vicia faba. The sequence goes on along the minus strand of OX451737.1, from coordinate 362,207,185 downwards.
TTCAGGATGCTCATCACACATGTCTGGAAGGAAAGATTGGTTTGTCAACATAAATCCCTCGATGAAGAACATGGTGAAATTTGCAAATGACAACACTCTAGCATTTGAAGGTATTGGTGATGTTCTGATTATGAGGAAATATGGAAAGAGATCAATAATTTCCAATGTGTTGTATATACCCGGCATGAAGATCAACTTTCTCAGTATAGGGCAGTTGGTCAAAAAGAATTATAAAGTGTCAATCAAAGACAAGATAATGAGAGTCATCGACGCAGGATGAAGGTTAATCTTGAAGGCTCCTATGTCTCGGAATAGAACCTTCAAGATTGAAATAAATGTGATGGAGCAAAAATTCCTAGCAACTGCAGCTAGTAGAGATGAGTGGATATGGCGTTTTTGACTTGGCCATCTCAACTTCAGGGACATCAGAGATTTGAAGCAAAGAAACATGGTTTTAGGATTACCAGAAATCAATATTTCAAACAAGGTGTGTGAGGAATGTGTGCAGAAGGAGTAGCACAAGAACAACTTTAGCAAGGATACATGAAGCAATTCGAAGGCAATCATTGAAGTCATATACTCTGATGTATGCAGACCAATCCAGGTGGATTCAACGGGAGTTAACAAATACTTTGTCACATTCATAGATGATTTCAGTCAAAAACTATGGACTTACCTGATCAAGAAGAAAAGTGAAGTGATTGAGGTATTTCCCAAGTTTAAATCTATGGTCGAAAGGAAACGTGGTCAAAAACTAAAATTTTGAGAATTAATGGTGGTGGAAAGTATGCGTTGAAATACATCAACATGTTCTGTGAGAAATAAGGGATTATACATGAGGTGGTTCCACCCTATACTCCACAGTAGAATATAACTGTAGAAATTAAGAATCGAACCATTATGAATATGGTGAGAAGTATGTTGAAAGTCAAACATTTACCTAAAGAGTTTGGGGGTGAAGTTGTGTTGACTGCAAGATATATTTTGAACAAATGTCTGACGAAGAAGCTAGATGGAATTACACCAGAAGAATATTGATCTGATGTTAAATCTAGCTTAAGTCATCTGAAAGTGTTTGGATCTATAGCATATAGACATGTGCCAGATCAGTTGAGAAGATAGCTTGATGACAAGTTGATTCAAATGATCCTAGTAGGATATCATTCAACAACATGTTACAAGTTGTTCAACCCAATGAACAAGCAGATTGTGATCAACAGGGACATGATCATAAATGAGCTTAAAGAATGCGATTGGACTGAAAATGTCAAGAAATATTTAGTGGCAATCTTACTTGAAGAACTAGAAACTCAAGTCAAAATAGAATTTCGACAAGAGGAAGTTAGAGACCAACCAGGTACAAACAAACCTCGGAGAATAAGACACATGCCTAGAAGGTTGCAAGAATGTGTGATTACATCAGATGATGTAGTCGACTATTAAGGTGATCTAGTACATTATGCTTTCTATGAAGATGTCGAACCAATTAATGCAACTGAAGCATTTAAGGATTTGAAGTGGGTGAAAGCGATGAATGAAGAAGTGAAGTCCTTCGAAGACAACAACACCTGGTCACTTGTCAAATTGCCTCAATGCAAGAAGGAAATCAATGTAAATTGGGTATACAAGATGAAGTTGAATCCCGTAGGGGAAGTAACTAGACACAAGCCAAGACTTATGGCAAAAGGATTTCTTCAGAAGGAAGGAATCGACTTTGATGAAGTCTTTGCGTCTGTTACTAGAATCGAAACAATCAGGTTGGTTATTGGTCTAGAAGAAATGAGCATTTGGCACATATGTGAGATGGACGTTGTTGTAGCCAAAAATTTTCCCTCCCATTTTCAAGACAAATTAATTCAGGATACTTCCTCATGCTCATGAGGGTCTCAAACACTCAAGACTACTCAAGGTTTAACCAGACAAACCCTCATCCTAAGCAGTGACCTACAACTAGGGTTTTATGTTTCTCAAGGAAAATTGTACTTATAATGCATCAAGTGGATTTCATGGTTTCTCACATGCTTCAAATAACCATCATATCAAGTTTCAAGCCTTACATCACAAATTTGCTCAATCAATTGTTCAGATGATTGAAAATCAACTATATTGGATAAAAAGTCAATTGTGGTCAACTTACCGTCAAAACTCAAGATTTTTGGTCAACATTAACATTTTTAACTCAAATTCATAATTTTATCAAAGGTTGACCATGATTTATAAAGAAGACTCAAGATTCATCAAAAGTCAAAAGTTGCTAAATTAGGATTTTCTATAGGAGAAGTCAACTGAACTTTGACCAAGCATAACTTTCACATGATTCATAAGAAAACTCTAAACCAAAGCTCACTTTGAAGTAGATTCACTTCTTACAACTTTGTCTCTCTAAGCTCAAGACCCAAAAATGATTCATTTGGAAGATATAGGCCAAAACATTATAGGTCATTTTAAAAGTCAACAAAAAGACACTTTTTTGTCAAAGAAATTTACATCAAGATAAATGCTTCAAATTAAAAAATTATCAACATGAGATTTGTAGGGGACATCTTGATCTTTCCAAAAAGTAAAAGATCATCTTCATATGATAAAAATTGAGAGAGTTATGAGTTGCATAAGTTGGGAAATTTCGAGAAAATGCATGAAACTCAAATTGAGCAAACTTGAATTTTTGGGCTAATGGGCTTATCTTTCAAGGTCCAAACATGTTCCTGACCTCATAATAGACTCATAAATTCATTAATTTATTTTTATGGTTTTTATTTCTTTTTATTTTGATTTTTATTCATTTAAAAGCAAAATAAATCAAATAAAATATCAAATAAATGATACAAGGTGTGAGGATCTATTTTGAATCAAATCATGAGTCCAATATCATATAATCATGCTAAAAATCGCGAGGGATCATGAAGATTGGATTTGGCACAAGATTGAGCTAAAAAAGATATGTTTTCATGCAAAAAAGTCAAATCAAATATTTTGTCATGAAATACAAAGATTTGATTCATGTTTGTTGACCTAATTCATGGACTATAAATAGAGAACACGTTTAGACCATCAAGATCACGAAATTTCCTCCAAAGAAAGTCTCAAGAAATCACAAAAGTTCAAGAAAAAGTGAGCAATAGAATTCTAAATTCCAAGCAATTTCAGTCCAAACCAAAGTCAGCAATCGCTTCCCGAGGATCAAAGGAGTTGATCAAACTCATTTTCTAAGCAATTCCAAGTCCAAAACAACCACTTCCATGCATCGCCGGTTTCATGTTTTTTTTGTGTGTGAAATTCATATTTTAATATTCATGATGCTTTGATTGAAACTAACAATTCTAATGTGTTCCTGAGATGAATTAATGCAGGTTTTACATATATTATGAAGCACCTATTCTCAAACATCAATGAGGGCCGAACTTAGTGGCAAGCGATGCAGTAAAAAACCAGGAGGGCGTGGGTTCAACACCCACCCCATGCAGTTTTTTTCTTCTATTTTTGTCTTACCCTAATTTCTTTCATTTTTCTCTTTTCGAACCCTATTTTTTTAATCAACTAATTATTAAAATAACCTAAATTTTTTACTAATAAATTAGGATTATGTTTTTTAACTAATATTTAATTTTCATGAGATATTAAATTAATTAACATTTTTCTTAATATTAAAATAAATTAGAATTAGGATTCTTTTAATCAATAATCAATTTTGACATATTATTTATTTATTAATTAATTAGACTAATTAATATTTTCTTAAATATTAAAATCAATTAGAATTTAGGTTTTAATTACTATTATCATTTAAATTATTTTTTATAAAAATACAAAAATACAAACTTAGGTTTTATAACATTCAAACATTTTTCTAAATATTTTCTTATTTCTTTTTGCTATTTATTTTCTTAGAAAAGTGTATAGGTTGCACTCTTTAATTGTAATAGCTTATATTTATTTTCTCGCACTTTTTCTATTTTGTATCTGCTCCCAAGATGTAATAGTTTTAGGGTTTACTTCCCGTATTTTCCTACTTATGTAACTGCCCCAAAGCCCTGTAATAGCTTAGGTATTTACATTCCACAATTTACTTTTCATGCTATATTTTATAATGCTAGTAACTAGGGTTTGTATGAAAATACTAAAATCAATCGATAGAAAACCCTAATTCAAGATAAATATAATTGAACTGAATACACTTTTCACACTCACACCTCTAGAGTAACCTCTCTTGTTGCCTTAAGAATAATGGTCATGTACCTCGAAAATAGGGATACTTTAGCAAAGTCCCTTCGTATAAAGATCATAGTCCCTCGATGACCCTTCAAATTTGCCTGCAAAATAATCTAGTCCCTACGAGTAAATGAAGATAGTCCCTCCGCTACAATTGCTAAAATATATCTACATATTGCCTTAGATGACTATACGATGACCGTACGCCTGTCCCTTCACATCCAATAGATAGGGCTACCTACCAACTAATAGTATGGATGGTATTATCTCTAAAGTAGAAGGAAAATAACAAGAAAAACCTTTAGTGGATAAAAACTCCTAATTTCCTGCTCAGAAAATTTTCTCACAAACAATACATTTTTCACACTACTTTTTAAACAAATATTTTCAAAAATACTTTGTACGCACTCTTGAGGACTGATACAAGAATCATTACAAAGTCAGCCTTACATTGGCGATTTCAAAATATTTTTAAATCACACACACACACAAAGCAAATTTTTAAAGTGAGCTAAGAAATTAAGAGCCCGTAGATAACTACAGATGAAAAGGGTGCTAACACCTTCCCTTTTCATAACTTACCCCCTGAACTCAAAATCTATCAAAGGTCTTTCCCGTTCTTTTCACCTTTCCTAAATATTGGATAAAAGAAAAATCGATGGCGACTCTAGCTATCCGCACATTTAGATGAAACCAAAAAAGTTAGTTCTCCCATCGTATTACAGAACTGACGACTCTGTTGGGGAATACTTAAAAAGAGGGGTTACCTTAGAGTCTAGATCACTTTATTTGCTTTTACTTATCTGCTTTGTTTGATTTAAATTTAAGGGTTGCTTGGATTTATATTTCTTACAATGATCTTACACCTGGATCTAAGGTAACTTAGGTAAGTAACAATAGATTATGGAAATTGTACGACGTAGACCGATATGGTTAAAGTGATGGCTATGTTAGTGTGACACTTTGGTTTATACCAATGTTCCTTTAGTCAGTTGAGGATAACATTGGGCTACCGCATGGTGTCATAAACACTAACTGACTTTTAGAATCTTAATTGACCCATCTTGGCCATTAGAAGATAGTGAGATAGCCAGCTTTGGTGTAGTCCAGAGTTGGTTGATACTCGATGCTACACTCATTGAGATTCGACTCGCGGGATGTTTTGGTGGCAAATCAGTTGCTGTACTAAAATAAAACCTTTGATAAAGATCCATGATACGAGATCCCTAGAACCCGGTTACTATTTTTAGGACAGATTGAGCCAACTGAACTTCAATAGAAAATGGTACTTACCTACAGACCTCGTGCAAGCCTTTAAACCTATGGCTCTTGTGTGTTTTGTTTGTGTTTGCTATCTGTTCAAACATGACATCATGACATCATAACATCGCATTTTCACTAACCATTTCAAGGATCTCAGGGGCCTGGGATGCAGGTTTATCATGAACCAGATTGTTAGCAAAGGGCAAGGATATTTATTTCCTTCTAATAAAATGCCATCAAAGACCGAAGTACGTTCCTTTGAGTAAACAGATAGGATCCACTCGACAGTATGAGCTTGATTCTCATAGAAGGACGTTCAAAGATGCAAAATTCTTCAATCAAAGCTGCATCCAGACTCAACTTCTAACATTTCACTTTTGTCTATCCCGCAAGATCCTTGAAAACATTGCATATGCATACCATACATATCATATCATAGTAGGTGATCTTACATGTTGATAAAAACCTGTAGAGTGGTCAGAAGATGATCTATAGTCGGGCTGTGATGCCGAGGAGGAAAAAGGGGGTTGTACCTACAAGGCACTCTGACGATCAAGTAAGAGTGGGAACAAGGAGATACAATCAAAGTATTTAGGTGTTGGTTGTGAATAGTCAATATTCGATACCTGACCCTCACAAGTGTGGGGGTTTATATAATGCCCCTGGTGCATGGCCATTGGTTCCTGATTTCACGCCTGGATACATGGGTCCGTAAAATCAGGTAACTACTAGGACTTGGTCTAATAGGGCAGATGTGCCCATAACTAGCTGCTAATTCCGAGGAGGGGGCCAGTTACGGGCATCTCTCTGGTCGGTTCCAGGTGGCTTGCACGACTTTGATGTCGGGTAGGCTGAGAGGATGCTCGTCATTCATCCTAGGCCAGTGCTGGCTTGGGAGGGAAAATGGTCGATATTTTCTGATGGATAGCGGGCGGTCCGGGTCATGGGCGTACGGGCCATACCAAAGGGAAGGTCTAGACTGGGCCCATTCAAGCTGTCGGGCCAGTCCAGAATAGTATCCCCCTAAGTCGTTGCTTATGGGTATAGGAGTGATAACTTTAACACCCGCTCGTAGAACGGGGCACATCTTACGGGGAAATGAGCATTGCCCGTTGCATCTTTCTCGCGAGGAGATGAGGAGTTGGTCGTTAGGACCCTTGAATTTGGAGAGGTAGCGTGTTACAGGAAGTGTGCTAGCGAAGCGTCACAATCATGACCTAGGGGCTAGGGTATAATGATGACGACCTTAAGACTTCCCATGCGTGTGTCTCGTACGCACGGATGACCTCAGTTATAAATACGAGAGGAGCTGGATGTTTAGTGTTTTTCATCTTCTCTCTCAACTTCTCGTAATAGCTCGACCGTCGACCACCATCGTTCCTTGAGTTTTGTCGCTCGCAGCTACTACTTCCAGCTTTTCTCCTTCTACTAACTGGTAAGTTTTTAGTTTTCCATCATTGTTCGTTTTGATTAGTTCATATTTTCGCCATTTACTTTCTAGAGATGCATGGAGTTAGGGTTTAGGGTTCCATTTGTGAGGATGCCGTTGGGGAGTGTTGGCGGTAGGCGGCGTTTATGTAGTTTAGGATCGCTGGAGCCGCTGTGGAATCTCTCCGGGCACTTCGTGGTGTGTCATAGATGGCCCCTTAGGACTTAGGTTTTTTTTTGTAACTTCTACCCGATGATGCGCCTTAGTGAGGATTCTGGTCGGGGACACGATCCTCGTTTCCCAACGCCCTTTCGCTTGATTAGCGGTGGAAGGGTAGTTCTGGTATTGACGTCGAGCTCATCTTTTTCCTCTACTTTTCAGGTGCTATGCCTGACAACGCCCAGGTCGATCTCTCGAGCGAGTCTACACAATCTTCGAGAAGTTCCTCAGACGAGACGAGTTGCTCGTCGAGCATCCTGGAGATTTCTATGGATACCCAAAATCGGTTGGAGCAGCAAATGGGGGAAGGTGACATAGAGATGACCTCCGTCAATCAAGGTTACCTGTTTCCTCCTGGGGACGAGGAGGATCCTCGGGCTTGGGTCACAAGTGACCCCCGGGACTAGACTTCGTATTTCTTTGAGCATTGAGAGGATGTTTTTACATATATGTATACTCGCGAGGAGGGGAACCAAGGAGAATGGTCGCTATACATCCACGGGAAAGAGAGTAGAATCTGCTCGAAATACGATAGGAGGCGGATTCCTATGTAAGACATCGTATCTCGTGAGATAGGTCTTCGCCTCCCCTTTTTTTTATTTTTAGGTGGCCGTATTCAGGCACCTGTGCGTGGCTCCCTCCCAACTGCACCTGAATGACACTGCGTTCATGCAAGCGTTCGAAATAGTTTGCGAATACTTGAAGGTAGGGGCTACCATTCCCCTGTTCTTCTACTGCTTCCACCTTCAGAGGAGCAAGGTCGCGACAAATGGGGATGTGTTTACCTGAAGTAAGGCAATGGAAAGCTGTTTAAAGCTTATTTGGAGTCCGTCCGCCACTTCAAAGATAAATATATATTGGTGGAGTCGTCTTCGAGCAAGGCAATGCTGAGCGTCTTTAGGACCATGCCGGCGTACAACGAGGGCGGTACTCTCTGTGTGAACGAGCTAGGGGACCCTGTTGTAAAACTGGTTTACAAGTTCCCGTTTCAGTGGACGAAGAAGCATTTTGATAGTGAATTGGGCTCCTATGTCTGGAGGGAGGGGGAGCTTGGAGCTGAGGACCTAGAGAGCTTCACTATCCTGACTGAGTTCGTGGCTAAGATCCCTCGTGTCCAGCGGGTCGGCAGGGGGCATGCCAGTGATCGACGAGAACGGGGAACCTGTATATGAGCCGGGCCTCATAGTCGTCAAAGAGCTCCTTGGGAGTGAGGACCCCGTTAAATACTTGGGTATATATATATGTTTCAAAAGTAGTATGCGGTCGTCATTTATTTGACTTCTCGTTTACTAACTATGTTTCTTTTCATTTGTTTTGCAGATAGCATGAATCCCGCTCAGGAGCGTTTGACCAAGACTCTTGCTGCCAGAGCAAGGAGGACTCAAAAGGATGCACATACTGGGTCGGGGTCTGCTCCTGCCTCGGGATCGGGCGACTCGTTACAATTGTTTTATTCAATACTTATGATTTATTTAAAAATACAATTCATAGAGACAATTGTAAAAATTTGACAAAAATGATAGGAAAACAAATTTGAAACAAATTTTTGCTATAAGAATTTGTTAATATACAAATTATGCATAACACCAACTCATGATGCCACTAATGTAGATTTTTTAATTTATAGGACTTAAGGCCATGATTAATTGATAAAATACAATGGAATGGAGTGAAATTGAATATAAGAGAGCGGAATGGAATATATATTCTATTTTATTGTTTAGTTATTTTATTTAAAACGTCTTATTCTATTTCATATACTCCAAATTTGATAGGAAAAAAAAAAGAGAAATTTAATAGAATGCATTTCATCATGTTCCGCTCTATTCAATCTTCTTTTTACCAATTCAAACAATAAAATATAATATTATTCTATTTCGTTCTGCTTCGTTTCGTTGTGTTCCATCAATTCAAACATAGCTTAAAGTCAAAAGTTAATTAATCAAAATAGAAGATCTAAATTATCAACAATTAATAAATAAAAGGAATCTAGGGAGATTTGAGAATAGCCTAATACTTTTTCAAGGATATATAAGTCATATCCATTACTCATATCTCTTGCTATATGACATCCATTCTTATTTATAACTACTTGACAGTGAAATTCTCTATTATTATCTTCATTACTATTTTGGTTAGTTATTGATGTGGATAGAATAGAGATCTAATGGTGATAAGGTGATATTGAAGATAAATAACATAAGAGAACACAAATAGACATAATTTAATAGCGAAATTAATTTTAAAACTTACATATGGAATAGATTAAAAGAATATAGTCTTTACAATTTTAATATGATTTAAAGGGATAAATAAAATTAAATAACAGACAAAAGAGAAAAAAAAAAAAGAATATGAGAATTTTGGTGGTAAAATAATATAATAAACGACATATCAAAAAAATTAATGATGTGACTCAAATAATATTATGTGATTAAGTTGTAGGAGAGACAAAAATGATAAAAAAATCTAAAAGAATTATTTTTAAATTTTAAAAAAAAATTAAAAATGAAATACGAAATATTTAAGAGATCCACAAACATAGTTAATCATTAATAAAATTGTGATTATATTAGTTTTCAAGATGACTTGGACCTCCTTAAAATTCTTTCATTGTTCCTTAACTAAAACATCAACAAATGTACCTACGAGAACCAATTAGTTGTGCACATAAATACCCTCTTTAATAGGTTATTTCATTAAATTTTACAACTAAGAGGTTATTAAAAATATAGACCTATATTTAAGAGAGAGAAAAATATAGTGATTTGTGTGGTGAGAGAGTAAGAGGAGCCCTACTCTTAAGAGGCTCACGAATCAATTCCAAGCGTGTGTCCCGTAATTCATCTGTCCAAACTCTTTCACACTAATGTCCTTTTTCCATAACTTTGGGACCAAATTTGGGACAATCCCTTGTGAAGGGAACCTTCACTGATCCCTAAACAAACAACACAAACAAAAGAAATCTGACACTGTATCTTATTAAATTTTGGTTTTAATTAAAAAAATTTCTCTTTATATTTCGTAGTGGTGAAAATTATTTTTGAAAAATTAAAAATATTTTTTGGAGATACACTTCCGAACGCATATATTAATAAGTTTCAGATGTACATCTTCAAAGACACATTTTTTTTAGGTTTTATAATATAAACGTTGAATTTGAAATTCTTGAGATAGTTTCAGATATGTATATTTGAAACATGCTGATAGGTGATTTCAGAAGTGCATCTCTGAAACATCCTCTGTTTGTTTCATTTTTGTTTACAGCAACATCGTCACCCCTATAATATAAACGAATACTTTTTTTTGAAAATATGAAACGAACATGAAACGAACAACATTACAGAAAGTGCATAACTATTATATTAGATGTTCAAACATATGGAAACATAATTTAGTACGTAAATTGTTCGGAAAATGCGTAATGTAAAAATATTATATCAGTAACAAAAAACAAAACATAACATAGGCTACTGCTACCGCGTATGCCTGATCCTCACCTCACCCCCTGTGACATCCTGTGCCGACTGTACTGTGCCGCACTAGATGCCTCCCTAACCATCCTCCTAACTATGGCAACCGCCTCATGATCACCCCTCTCGATGATACCGAAATCCAATGCCTCCTGTTCAAGTAGGTGTATCCGCTGACAGACCGACAAAAGATTAGTGGCATGGTCATCCTTGACCTGCTGGTTCTCTAAGATCTCCTCATGAGCTGGCCTAGGTGGTCGTCCAGGACCATCCGGTGTCATAATAGGGTGTGACAGGTTAAAGAACCATGTCATATAACCCTCTATACAATGTCAATTCAGGGATTTCGACATCATCCGATACTCATGTGGTACCAAATGATTCTCCCAATCCTGGAAGATGGCATCGAGATCCGACCGGACTATGGCGTCGGGAGCAGTCTGAAAAGGAGATATCAGTATCATCTACACAAAGCTAAACTGCCGGATACACCTCTCCAGGAGATACCTGACAATAAGATTCGACCCACATGCTAGCCACCCAGAGTATAATGAGATGGGATCGAATGGAACAACATCCATGTAATCCTTAAATGGCGTCCATTTGATGTCATCATGGTTAGTACGATCAAGATACATACGGTAAGGCGACACCTTATGGTTCCCTCTGTGGAGGACATACTTTACAGCCCTCAACATATCGTCAGTATAACATGGATCAGACTCGAAACCATGAATGCGGTGGAAGTGAGAGATTATCCAACTCGGAAACAAAAAGCATAGAATATGTAAGTTCAAATTATAAAAAATAAATTAACGTTAAAATTTGAAATGAAAGGTACCGTGAGGAGTGTGCAAGAACCAGTGAGCTGTCTCAACCTTCGCCTTGAAGCTTCATTCGGCTTATGGTACAGGTATGCCAAAATGGAAGCTCCCCCGTTCCACTCATGAACAATACTCAGATCTATAAAATACCCGAGGTATGTCACATCTATGTAGTAGGCACTTTTATTCACAAAGAGGGACGTGTCAACCATAAACATAAAGTAACACCATAAAGTACAATCTCGGTGATACTAGACAAAAACCTCATCACCCTCATCCTTGGCCACTACTGCTGCAACCAAGTGCTCTTCATATAGATCCTTTAGGTGGACGAATTTTGCATACACCCCATTTGTGCTTCTGTAGTCCTCAGTTGCCCTATATGGATCAGCACCCAGATGCTAAATCATCCATTTGATCGCCTTAGCTCGTGTTATCTTGTGATGGTTAAGTAACCTCCTTCTAATAGGTAGATGGAGCAAGCAAGAAACGTCATCAATTGTGATCGTCATCTCCCTAACAGGAAAGTGGAAAGACGACGTCTCCTTGTGCCACCTCTCAGAAAATGAATCTTACATTCCGTGGCTTATAGTACTGTAACCAGTACAACATAGTCCAGCAAGTCCAGATCCAACAACAACCTCATGGAACAAATCAGTCGTAGGTATAAACAACTCAAATAATTTTCGCTCGCGGATAATTCACAGACTTAATTGGCAACCGTTCCTGAAATAAAAAGCAATAACCGTTAATTATAAAATTGTGACTAAACCTATATAATGAAAAAGTGTAACCAAAAAAATACCTAACCATCCCAAACATGCGAGCGACATGAACATTATAATAGATCAATTAGGAGGTGTCATAAGGCCCTCCTGAATAGCTGATGTCCTCTGCGGGGTACCTTAACATGACCGGGTGTACCTCAACATGCTCGGGAATCTCAATCCCCCTCGGGTACCTCAAACTCCTCGGGAACAACCTCATCTAGTATCTGCTCATGCACACGAGAGGTAGATGTCTGAGACAGATGACTCCTCGGTGCAGAAGAAGAACCTCCCAGCCCCTTCCTCCCGTTGTGCCCAAACCCCATCCTCGAGGCCTGGGTAACCTACTATGTAGCTCTCTCTCTCTCTCTCTCCTCTCTCTCCTCTCTCTCTCTCTCCTCTCTCTCTCCTCTCTCTCTCTCTCTCTCTCTCTTCTCTCTCCTCTCTCTCCTCATCTCCTCTCTCTCTCTCTCTCTCTCTCTCTCTCTCCTCTCTCTTCTCTCTCTCTCTCTCTCTCTCTCTCTCTCTGAGAAGAAGGCAGTCTAGCTTGGCATCCCTTGTCACAAACGATTGTTCCCGGTCCTGGTTGTCCTCCATAATCCTAAAAAATTAATTTAAATTGTTAATTTCAAAAAAAAATAACCCAGGCAAGAATTTGGATGTGCACATCCGAAACTAGTCCAGAGGAATTTCGGATGTGCACTTCTGAAACCACATGCAAACCCATTTTCAAGAAGCAACTTCTTCTTGCCCTAAATCATCCAAATATAATTTTTTTTGTCACACAAACACCAAAATTTAACTATTCTAACATCAATCTACACAATATCATTGATTCTAACTAACCTAATAAAACTATTAAAATATTGCATAGTGAATAAAACGGAAATAGAGAAAACTTACACAAACTTAGAGTTTTGGGGATGAGTTGGAATGACTTGAAATGACATGAAATGGGAAGATGAATAGAAAATGAACTAGTGCTTCAAGTTGGATATAAGAAATTAAGGGTTTTGGTGTAGTAAAGTGAGGCTTTTGTGTTTGAATGAAATTGGTATGTTCTATTCGTTATTTTGAAAACAACAGACTGACTTCAGATGTGCATCTCCGAAGTCATAAATTATAGGGTAAATTCATAGATGCACTTCTGAGTCACCTTTTTTTGACAAAATAAACAGACTTCAGATATGCATATGCAAACACATATATATATATTTTCAAATATGATGACTTCGGATATGCATATCCGTAAATCTAATAATTCATGTTGGTACTTTGTTCGAAGATGCACTTTTTTTGAAAAGAGATCCTAAAAAAATGCGCTAGATGTAAAAAAAATTCTCTTAATTAAAGGAAAATACTTATTCTTGTGAAAGATGAAAACAAGAATTGCAAGAGAAAATCACCACTATTGATTTATACTATTATCCCATAAATTATATTAAAAAACTTAAATATAAAATAACTCTTTATGCACGAATTGAGATTATTTTTTAAATAAGTATTAAATTATTTTTTTAAGTTGTTGATTTATAAATATTAATAAATTATTTATATTAATACATAAATATAAATAAATTACATTGTTAAAAATTGAATATTAGATAAATAAATTATAGAACAAAACTCAGGTACAATTTTTTAGATGTAGTTTTTATTATTTTCCAATGAAAATATGATAAGTATACTTAAATATCATTTAAGAAGTGGAAATAGAAACAATTTGCATATGTGTAAGAGGACATTATACACTTGTCATATTTTCATTGAAAAATTATAAAAACCACATCTAATAAATTGTACCTAAATTTTGTCCTAAATTATATTAGATATATTTTAATTTTTTAAAATATAATTTTTTTTGTAATTAAGACAATATAATGAAGAGGACAAAAAATATAATACAATTTTTAATTAAAAACAAATATATTTGAATATTTGATACGTGAGATAAGATATCAAAATTAAAAATAAAAATTTGAAATAAGTGTTATAAAATTTCGGTAACTTTTTTATGCTTCATTTTTCTTCTTTTTCAACATCTCTAAGAATGATTCTTTATCATTTCGTGGATTGAAGACATTTCATATTTGAACTATTCAGATGACAATATATAATTAATCATCATAGTTGATATTAACATATAAGATGATATTTTATTCTAAAATTTGCTTTCCCATTTTTGAGACATAGATTCAAGACACATTCTCATGTTTATAGGAGTCTCAAGTACTCAAGACTACTCAAAGGTTGACCAGACAAACCCTCCTCCTAAGAAATTAACCTATAACTAAGATTTTATTTCTCTCGGAGGAAATTGAGCTGTCAATGCCTCAAGTGGACTTCATTGTATCCCACATGCTTTAAAGAATCCTCATACCAAATTTCAAGCCTTACATCAAAAGTTTACTCAGTCAATTAATCAGATGATTGAAAATCAATTGTATTGGACAAAAAATTAACTTTGATTAATCTACATTCAAACTTCAAGATTTGTGGTCAACATCAATATTTTGAAGTCACATTCATCATTTGATCAAGGTTTGATTATGATTCATCAAGAAAACTCAAGATTCATCAAAAGTCAAAAGTTACTAAATTAGGATTTTCTTAAGGAGAAGTCAACTGAACTTTTACCAAGCACAACTTTTACATACTTCATCAAAAATTTCTAAACCAAATCTCATTTTGAAGGAAATTCAGTTCTCTACAACTTTTTCTCTCTAAGCCAAAGGACAAAAATTCTTCATTTGAGAGATATGAGCCAAAACTTTACAAGTCATTTTAAAAGTTAATAAAAAGACATCTTTTGTCAAAGCAATTTACATTAAGTTAAAGACTTCAAATGAAAAAATGACCAACATGAAAGTTATTAGAGACATCTTGAGGTTTTTAAAAAGTCCAAGATCCTATTCATATGACAAAAATTGAGAGAGTTATGATAGGTGAAAGTTGAGAAATTTTGAGAAAATACATGAAGTTCAAATTGAGCAAACTTGAATTTTTGGGCTAATGGGCCTAAGTTTTTAGGTTTAAACGTGTTCATGACCTCATATTAGGCCTCTAAATCCATTCATATATTTTTGTGATTTTTATTTTTATTTTATTCAATTAAAATAAAAATAAATCAAATAAAATATAAAACTAATGGATTAAGGCACAATACTTTTGTTTTGGATTAGATTTGAAGCCCAAAAAGCTCACAAGAACTTGCCAAAATCGTGTGAGGATGATTGGCACAATATTGAGCCTAAAAGAGAAACTTTTCATGCAAAATTTAAATCAAATCTCTTTACCATGAAATACAAAGATTCATCTCACTTTTGTTAACCTAATTCTTCCACTATAAATACACAACAACTTTAGATGGTAAGGAACACGCGTGCTACCTCTCAAGAAGAACCCTAAAATCTTAAATTTTTCAAGAATTAGGGAAAACTCAAACCCTTATCTTCAACCATTCTCAGTCGATTTCAAGAATCAAACTAGCCTCCTAAGATCCTAGGAGTTCATACCAACCATCATTCAAGCTTGAAGCATCCCAAGATGTGCCAACCAAGTTGCTCCGATTTGGTAACTTTTTTCGATTTCAAACTCTTAATTCACACAATATAAATTATTTTTAAGCATTCACATATGTTCATAATCATGTTTATAATGTTTTTGAACCATTAGCTTTGAGGTTTAGTGCAGAAACAACAAAGCACTATTGTTAGGGCTCAGAGCTCTCAAAGTTTCGAAACCCTAGCTACATGTCATTTTAGTTGAAACTAACACTACCATTGAGATCGCAAGACCCTAATTAGTAGATCAGGATTATTTGTTTTCATTTTTTGATCGATTATAGTAGGTTTTCAAAATATCCTCACCGGAGAAGATGAAGTTGACCACTCTCCACGGTGGTTTGACCCTCCTAACTTATGCGACCTATGCGTGGTGTTCTCCCATTGGTCCATTCTAAACCCCATACCCCACTAACACGCGCATATTCAATTTTGTTTGACTTCTGATTTTTTAATTAAGTTTTATTATATATTGAATGATAGTGGTAATATGAACGTGTAACATAATTGGCCAAGTGGTAAGAGTTATGACCGATATTGCAAAGGGAGTAGGTTCGATCCAAACTTTTGTCAATTTCTTTTGTTTTTTAGGATAGCATGCAGGTTCATAATAGATTGATTCATTCTCATTAATAAATACAAACAACACCATGGAGAAGTGGATAAAAGGGAATTCTTTGAGGCTGAGGGAATGGGTTCAACTCCCACTCCATGCATTTTTTTCTTCTATTTTTACTAACCCTAATTTTTACTAATTATTTTCTAATTAACCATTAACAATCCTTAAATTTTTTTTCAAAACCATAACAAATTAGTGTTGTACCCCAAAATTTTCCCTCTCTTTTATCAAGATTTCTCTCACAAGATCTTCCACGACATCAAGTTTGCAGCACTGATACATCAACTTAGGTTTGGAATTGGCACAAGGGCAAAATAGTCAATTGCACGCTGAAAAGTCAAACTTTCACTTTTGGATCAAAATCAAGTTTCAAGAGTCATATTTCATCAAGAAATGTTGGAATATGAAATTTGTTTCATTAAGAAAATCAAAAGTCAAAATTACTTTGGAAAAGTCAAAATCTCAAATACTTAGAAATGTTTCTAAGTGTTTAGGAAATATGATAAGTTCAGAACTTCTGGCCAGATTTTTACCATGATGCAAGTTGATTTTAGAAGAACTTCTGACACAAGAGTTGTAGATATAAATGATATCTAAAATATTGCAGAACAGAACTTCTCTTGGAAATGCTGGAATTTCAAGTTATAAATCTTCAAAGACACGTCCATGAAACTACAACACTTAGTAAATTCTGGGCGTTTCCAAGACAGAATTTGGTCAGAACTTCTGGGCCAGTTTTCATGTAGGTTCAATCAGAATTTGCAAGAGTAATTCAAAGAAGATCTACAGAGGGTGTTACAAGCTTTCTGAAAAGTATGAGAATTCTTTCAGAACATGCTGGAGCTTGGAGATTCAAAGATCAGAAGTTGGATGTTCGTTCTAAGTTACGCTAATGCTGAACTTCTGATCCAGATTGAGCTATGATACATAATCTCATATTGCAGGTTTTCTGTCTTGATAAATCTCATCATCATTTAATGCTCACACCCACTTTTGAGTTTTTGTCCAAAGGATTTCCCCACGTGTGGCATAGAAGTGCCATTGTTGTCCTTGAAAAGCAGACTTTTGTATAAGTGTTTCTTAAGTGTTTCTTGACCAAATTATCAACACAATTTCTTAAGTGTTTCTTAACCAAATTATCAACACAATTTCTAATACGCATTTAGAAGCCGTCCCAACTTTCATTTTAAAACTGTAACACGTTCTCTATCAATCTCCACCTCAAAAAGTCAAAACTTTGCTTCTTGGCTATTCCAAAATTTTCCAGCCATTCATAGCTCAAGTTAAATGTTGTTCCAGCCTCCTTAACACACGAGGAAGCTGATCGGAACATCACATCAGTCAGAACCAAGCTCTAGTTCAAAGGACATTTTCCAGCTGTAAGGTAAGCTTCTGCTGACTCTCATCATATTACTTAGGCATTGTTAGACTTACATATCCAAAAATACAATGTAGACATCCTGATTCTGATGCTGTATGTGATACGGTGGAAGAACTGACTTGGGTGTTTTACGTTTGATTGCAAATGTTGCGGTTAGCAAGAGTCGCCATCGACTTTTCATTTATCTAAAAGGAAAGGTGAAAAAGCACAGGAAATACCTTTGAGATTGTTTCTTGAGTTCGGGGGGGGGGGGGGGTATATTATGAAAAGGGAAGGTATTATCACCCTTTTCATCCATGGTTTTCCATGGGATCTTAGTTACTTGCTAGATCACTTGCTTTTGTTCGAAATTGTGCTTTGTGTGGTTTTTGAGAGTATTTTGTAAAGAGGCCATTTTTTAGGCAAACTTTGTAATAATTCTCGTTCGTAAGAATGTATACAAAGTGTTGGTCTTTTTTGAAAAATGTTTTCAAGTTTTGTATGATGTTTTGAAAGTGTAGGTGTTTGTTTTGAAAATAGCAAGGATGTTTGGCTTTGAAATGGAGCAAGTAAATAGGAGAATTCTACCTACTCAAAATGTCTTTCTTGTTCATTTTCTTTTCCTTTGACATTGTTATCTTACCATTGATTTGGTAAGAAACCCTATCTTTGGATGTAAACGGGACGGGCGTGGGTCATCGTATAACCATGATTAGAAATGTTGCAAGGTATCTTAGCATTTTTATTTAGGGACTAAGATCACTTTGAAAGGCAACTTAGATAGCGTCATCGAGGGACTATGATCTTGTATTTTTGCTTGTTTTTTCTAAGATACCTCACATGCATAATATGACCATTTATAAGGCAACCAAGTGGATTTTATCCTAGGGGTGCTTGTGTGCAAGTGTATCATTTTCATGCTTGTTTTTGTCTTGAATTAGGGTTTTCTAAGCATTGGTTTTAATCTTTCCATACAAACCCTAATTACTAGCATGTTATATAAAAGCGATAAATTGCGAAATTTATAGTTACTACGCTATTACAACATTTGTGGGGAGGGGGGTGTACAATTTGTAAATGGGAATTGCAAGAATGTAAACCTAATTAGTCTATTACAACCATATTGAATTGGTATGAATATACAAGGAATTAAATAAATACAAAGTATAAAAATGAATAAATGTACAAGGATGCAAAATGTAAAGAAAATGAATTTTTGTTTGGTTTTCATGAAAAAAGATTTTTGTCTTAACCTAATTAAATAAAGAGAATAGTTAATTAAATTTGAATTTATTAAAAAAGGATTTTAATTTAAAACCTAGTTCTATTAATTAATCAAAAGAAAATAAGTTTAAGAAAAAGTATTTTTTTGTCTTAAAAATATTTATAGCATTATAAAATAATTTTAGTCTTTTTTTATATTAAAATAATGTATTTTAAATGGTGTGAAAAATAAATAAATAAAATCATAATACTAATTAAGTTTATAAGATTTTTTTGAAAAAATAAATAAAGTATAATAAATAAAAATATTTTTTATGGAAAAATAAAAATAAAATAAGTCAAAATAAAAATATATCATTTTTTTTTGTATTTTATGTTTTTTTGTATTTAGAAAAATATATTTAAAAAAAAGAAAAAAGAAATAAATAAATAAATAAATAAACTTGGGCTAAGGGGTGCTAAGAGCCTGTAAGGGGGTTAGTAAGGAAAAATAATAACAAGCCAGGCCCAAAGGGCCCAGCGCCTGCCAAAAACAATCAAAAATCAGAAAAATGAAAATGTGAAAAATGAAAAGGGTACCACTAGAGCTCGAACCCAGGTCCCATAGGTTACAGGCGCGCGCTTCTACCACTTGGGTGACTATACATCCGTTAATACACATGAAACAATAAATATGTAAGGCAAAACGTGTTCTGAAGACTACATCTTCAACCTCCAGCCAGACCAACTGTAACTTGCTTATTTCTCATCAAAAATGAAAACTGTAAACATGAAACTTGTAGCAAATTCTCTCATGATTCCAGAAATGTAAAGTATTAAAACTATAGATCAAAGATAAGCAAGATTTTTAATGGCCCTAATCTGACCCCTAAAAATTTCAGAAATTCCAGTTTCAAAATTCTCTAAGCTCAAGCAAAATTAATGGAAACTAAGGGCATGGTTAACTTCAGGGCAATGATATCTACATGTTTTATTCATAAATAAACTATTGATGATGCCTGTATGAAGAGTTCCAAGTTGAGAAAACTTACCTCAAAACTGGAAATCGTGTTTGGAGTTTGAGCTTGTTTCAAGTGATGGTGATGATCAGGTTAGCTTCCTTGAGGTCCTAGGAAGCTAAAGCAATGATTAGCTTGAACAATGGATGGCTGAAATGGCCTGAAGAAGTCAAGTTGCATACTCTGTTTTTTGGTAATGGAAGTTATGGTAAATGGTGTTACAGTTCTGGAATAAGGATAGGGAAGAGTTGTATTTGATGTAAGGAAGCTTTAGAAACTAAAAGGCCAAGAAACGCACGAGGGAAATGTGAGTTTGATGTTCAAGGTCAGAAACTGTGCAACAATTGAGTTTTTGGGTAATTTATGATTTGAGAGAGTTTTGGTGTATTTCAGGATGCTCAAGCTCGTCCTCTAGCTCACAAATAGTGACTATTTATAAGCAACAAGTTTGGAGACCTCTTGTTGGTCAAAATTCAAAATCATAAGTTTATGCATAACATGTGAGTTTTTTGAGAAATTCAAGTTTCCATGCCTTGTACTTGGTTCATAGAGTTGTTAACCACTTTAAACATAATGCTCTTGACTTTGTGGATGGAGTGTAATCAAGAAAAACAAGTTGGGAGCTCAAGAAGCTGACTTTGTGCATAAAGCTTGCTTTACAAGAATGGATATGTTAATTTCTCCCTAAAATGGAAAATTGATTTGGACAAAGCTTGAAACACTTGGATAAGGGCATAATCAGTTGTGTAAACCATTGATTATGGAGTGAAAAACAAGTTTGAGGCCTGCAAAGTGAGGATTATGCAGCATGGCTATGGATTTGGTTCATATGTTCATAAAAAATGACTTGTAATTCAAGTGACAAAACCCTAACTTTATCTCTTCGATTCTCCCTACTCAAGAATGATCTCATGGAGTTCTTGGACATTTTGGAAATATTTCAATGTGCTCTACAACCCATATTTGAATTGATTTGATTACCCTTGGAACTATATGAAAAAGTGCCATGAAGTTGGGTCAAAATCCTGACCAAATTAGGGCAAAATTTCACTAAGTGTTTAGTTTCATGACCCTATGTTTATAAAATTATAACTTGAGATCCAAGCACTTTTGAAAGAAGTTGTGTGAAGCAAAGTTGTAGATTTCATGGATATATACAACTTTCATTTTGTAAGTTTCTCTTGAATCATCTTGCATCATGGTGAAAATGTGGCTCAAATTATGAAAAAACATGAAATTTCCAACACTTAGAAAAATTTCTAAGTTTAGAAATTTTGACTTTTCAAAATGAAATCTTGACTTTTTGATTTCTTGATGAATAAGTTTCATATTTTGACACGTTTTGATGAATTGTGATCTTTGGTACTTGATTTTGACCAAAAAGTCAAAGTTTGACTTTTCAGTATACAGTTGACTTTTGATCAGTTGACTGCAAAACTCATATGTCAATCCAATGGACTTGCAATGTTTTGAACCATGTTATTAGGTAAAAATGATGCAATTGGAATCTTGGGATTATGTATTAAACCAATTGACCATTTGCTAGGTAAAAAATTAGAAATTGCCCTTTCCCAGTCAAAACCCTAATTTTGACCATTTTGTCCTTTTGGAGATTTGAACAAATTTCTTGAGGAGTTGTGGTCCAAACTTGATCAAATGATACATATGATTAAAAAACATTGATATGGATAATAAATTATGAGGTTTGACTATAAATTGACCATAGTTGACTTTTTCCATAATACAACTAATTTTTAGGTCAACTGCTCAATTGACTGAGCAAAAATGTGATTCAAGGTCTGAAACTTGACATGAGTGATTTTGGGGGTCCATGATGATCCATGAAAGTCATATGAAGCATTGGAAGTTAAAAAATCCTTGTGCAATCTCAAACCCTAATTTTGGTCATCAATGCATAAGGAGGTGTCTTGAGCTGATCAAACCCTACTGCAGTCTTGAGCCTAAGGAGATCTTGTGAGAAAATCATTGATAAGTGATAGGTAAAATTTTGGGGTACAACACTGTACATATTCTTAGATTTCATGTATTTTTTGCCTAAGTAGAGAAAATTTCAGTTCAGAACTTATTGAGGAAATTAGGATTTAGAATTAGGATCATCAAAATACATGCTTGCTTCTGATTTATAGTCCTGATATTTTATGTTTCTGAAACCATGATGAAACCTGCCATAAATGCTATGTGTGCATTTTCTGTTTTGTTGAGAAATGACTAAGCTGCAGATGTTCTGATTAGCATGGAGAAGGGGATGAAGTTCATCATCAGAGTTTACTTTGTGATACATTATGATATGGTGGGAGAACTGACTTGAGGTTTTGCGTTTGTGTTTGCAAATGTTGCGGTTTAGCAAGAGTTGCCACCAAATTTTCTTTTATCTAAAAAGGAAAGGTGAAAAAGCACAGGAAAGACCTTTAGAGATGTTTTTGAGTTCGGGGGGTAGATTATGAAAAGGGAAGGTATTAACACCCTTTTCATCTATGGTTTTCCATGGACTCTTAGTTACTTGCTAGATCACTTGATTTTTGTTTGAATGTGCTTGTGGTGTGTGTGAAAGTATTTTGAAAACGTCTTCGTAATGGTTCTCGTCTCTATAAGAACGCGTACAAAGTGTTTGTTTTGAAAATAATTCAAATGAGTGTTTGTGAAATGTGTTTTTTGAAAGTGATTTTGAAAATGAAACTTCGTAATGGTTCTAGTTTCTATAAGAACGCATACAAAGTGTTTGTTTCGAAAATGTTTCAAAATGGAAGTGTAGGTGTATAAAAATGTTTTTGTTATGAGCAAGCGAGTAACTAGGAGCGAATCTACCTACTCGAAAGGTCTTAGGTGTGCTTTTCCTTCTCCTTTAGATGTTACTATCTTACCATTGAATTGATAAGAAGCCCCATCGTGGGATGTGCAGGGACGAGCATGGGACGTTTGTATAGTCATAGAAGGAAACATATGGGACGTTTTAGCAATGACGTTTAGGGACTAGATCTCTTATCGAAGGCAACATCGGGGGTCATCGAGTGACTACGATCTTTTATTGAGGGTCTTTGATAAAACCCCCATGTTCGAGGGACATGACTATTTTTCCGATAGGCAACAAAGTGAGATTACCCTAAGGGTGCTAGTGTGCAAGGGTGTTTGATTTGCATGCATTTGTCTTTGATTTTTGGTGGTCTACTTGTTGGTTTTATCTTGCCATACACACCTATTTACTATACAGTATAAGAAAAACAGTAAATTATGAAAAATGAAATTCTACGCTATTACAATATTTAGGGGATGGGGGTACATATGTACGAATGGGGGTTGCAAGTAAAAATAAGTCCTAAATTACTATTACAACCATATTGAAATGCATAAGAATGTACAAGAAAATGTGAAACGAACTTGTTTTGTTTTAAGAAAATATTTTTGGTCTTTTTGTTTTAAGAAATAAAATAAAGTGTGAAGGAAATACTTTTGATGTTTGCTGATTAGTGGAATGGAAAGTGATAGCAAAAATAATGAAAAAAAGAAAAAAAGAATCAGCGTGTTGCTGATAAAAATGAAGTCAGAGGTTCTGACCCCGACATGCTGCAAAACAGAAACCTGTTAGTGAAAATGTATACGGTCAGAAGTTCTGAACCCACTGGGAACACAACAGTTTTCAGAAGTTCTGATACCACTGGCAACAAAAACAAGTCTACAGAAGTTCTGATACCACTGGCAACCAAAACAGACTTCAGAAGTTCTGAGACCACTGGCAGAACTTGGTCTCTCTCTCTCTCTCTATGCTAGTCAGAACATGTGTAATTTGGTTATTACTCCACAAAACAGAAGACATGCATAGAACAATTATAGCAGGTGTCATAGCGTTTCAGAAGATAAGAAATATCAGAACTATAAATCAGAGGAAAGCATGCATTTGCTAATCCTAACTCTGAGTTCTAGTTTCTTCAAAAAGCTCTGGACTGATTTATTCCCTACTTAGGCAAACAGAATGCATGAAATTTCAGAATATGTATGACACCAAAAACCCGATATCTACATTGTATCTGAGCATGTAAATCTGGTAATGCTTAAGTAATATGGTGAGGGTCAGCAAAAACATACCTTGCCGCTGGAAGAAATTCTGTGAATCGGAGTTAACCTTAACTCTAATGAAGCTCTGAACAGCTTCTTCACGTACTCATCAAATTGAAAGTTTTCAACTTCTGGGGATGGCAAGGAGTTGATGTTCTGATTTCTTTGAGTGGATGGATGGAAAATGTATAGCAATATGAACACAAAAGTTTAGACAGTTTCCAACGTGTGGATCAGAAACTGTGTGAGTGGGTTTTAGTTAATAAATATTTGAGAACAAGTGGAGTTTTGAATGCAAGTAATCAAAAGTTAATGAGGTTTTATGTGTTGTGTTTTACAGTTCTTGGAACTCTTGGAATTTTGGCAGGGATTCAAGGCTTTTCTTTCTCAAAATTTTGATCTCTTTCACAAAATTTTCTGGACCCCTTCTCAGTGACCAATGATGTTCTATTTATAGGCAAAATTTTGTGGGTTTGAAATGTCAAGTAGCGCCAACATCATACGCTAGCTGCTGACTTGCTCTTGAAGCAAGTTCCAAAAAAGGTGTGATAGTTGACAGTTTTTTTAGCTTAGGCTGGATTAGCAAGCAGGGATTAAGGAAAAGTGAACCCACAAGCAAAAAGTAGCGCATGGACCTTACCTAATTCTATACAAAAGTATTTCTACGCTACACGTGGAGAGATCCTTTGGACAAAGACTCAAAAGTGGTTGTGAGCATTAATGAGCATTAAATGATGATGAGATTTGTCAAAATCAGAAATCCTGTAATGTGAGATTTTGCATCATTGCTTAACTCTAGATCAGAAGTTCCATTTCAGCGTAGTATAGAACAAAACACCCCACTTATGATCTCAGTATCCTGTTGCCTCAGCATACTCTGAAGGATTCCCTAGGCTTTCCAGTAACCTTCTTTGATTTCCCTTTGAAAACTCTGGATTTGAAGTTCTGCTTTAACATAACATCCAATCTTCTGATCCTCTTACCTTCTGGCTCTAACATGTTCTGAAGGAGCTTTCAGGCTTCATATTATGCTTTATTACCTTCTTTGCATTACTCTAGCAAACTCTGTCTTGAACTTGCGTAGATGCTGAAGAGCCATGTTCTGACTGAAGACTATGTGTTGAACCATGTTTACAACTTCTGACTGCACCTGCCTGGAGGCTGACCTAGAAGTTCTGAAGTGTCATTTTTTCTTAAATACTTAGAAAAATCCCAAGTATTTATAAATTTGGCTTTTGAACTTTATGATGATATAAACTTCATATTCCAACATGTTTTGATGAAATGTGATTTCAGAGATTTAATTCTGATCAAAAAGTCAAAGTTTGACCTTTTAATATGAAAATGACTATTTTGCCTTTGCAGGCGACTTTTTTTGAAAAATTTGTAATTCAAAGCTCGGGATTGGATGGAAGTAAACCTAAGGATCCAGGGTGATTTCTTGAGAAAATGAGAGGGCAAATTTTAGGGTATAACAGCTGCCCCTATTCAATCTTCTTTAACCTGAAGAGTTAGATTGGCGAGATTTGCCATTCGTGACTCGAAGGTGGAAGATGATTGGACACTTGGGTACCCATAAATTTGCACTCGGTAGCGATAAGAGGAACGGGCTTAAAGATGCCATTTGGAGAGGTGATAGAATCTTGTTAGAGATGGGATTGTAGATGCCATACAAGAATGCTAATCTGTAAGTTGAACATCAGAATGTCGTCCGTGTCTGGAGCCTATCTGTATTGAGTCTGAATGAGTATCAAAATGGCTTTCGTGTCTAGAGCGTATCCGAACTGTATCAAAAGCTGAATCCGAATGAGTATCAGAATGGCTTCCGGGTCTGGAGCGTATCCGAACTGTATCAAAAGTTGAATCTGAATGAGTATCAGAAAGGCTTCCGTGTCTTGGAGCATATCTGAACTGTATCTGAAAGTGCCTTTGAATGAGTATCAGAATGTCTTTCATGTCTTGGAGTGTATCTGAACTGTATCTGAAAGGTGAATCTGAATGAGTATAAGAATGGCATCCGTGTCTGGAGCGTATCTGTATTGTATCTGAAGTTGAATCTGAATGAGTATCAGAATGGCTTCCGTGTCTGAAGCATATCCGAACTGTATCAAAAGTTGAATCTGAATGAGTATCAAAATAGCTTCCGGGTCTGGAGCGTATCCGAACTGTATCAGGAGCTGAATCTGAATGAGTATCAGAATGGCTTCCGGGTCTGGAGCATATTCGAACTATATCAAAAGTTGAATCTGAATGAGTATTAGAATGGCATGCGTGTCTGGAGTGTATCTGAAATGTATCAAAAGTTGAATCTGAATAAGTATAAGAAAGGCTTCCGTGTCTTAGAGCGTATCTGAACTGTATCTGAAAGTGCCTTTAAATGAGTATCAAAAAGGCTTCCGTGTCTTAGAGCGTATCTGAACTAAATCTGAAAGGTGAATCTGAATGAGTATCAGAATGGCATCCGTGTCTGGAGCGTATCTAAACTATATCTGAATTCTGAATCTGAATGAGCATCAGAATGGCTTCCGTGTCTGGAGCGTATTCGAACTGTATCAAAAGTTGAATCTGAATGAGTATCAGAATAGCTTCCGGGTCTGGAGCGTATCTGAACTGTATCAGGAGCTGAATCTGAATGAGTATCAGAATGGCTTCCAGGTCTGGAGCGTATCTAAAGTCTGAATCTGAATGAGTATCAGAATGGCATCCGTGTCTGAAGCGTATCTGAACTGTATCTGATTGCATATTGTTAATGGTAGCTATTAATCTCATCCTGAAAATGGTAAAATGTTAGCTAAAATACAAAGTTATATTGCATGAAGTGCACGATGCAATGTATTTGCTCTATCAATGTTTATGATATGTGGATGTAACATATGCACATATGAGCTGATTTGCTGTATTGCTGTTTGATTGAGGAAAATAAATCCTTGAATGCTGCTGAGGATATGTTGAAATTTCGTGTCTTGAAGTCGAAGTACTGACGAACTCTTGTTGAGAGAAGTAAATTCTAATGTGAGGGCAACGCCATGCACTGCTTGTAAGATCTGCTTGAGGAATCCTGAGAAATTTGAAGATTTGTACTGGGGATTAATATCTTGAAATTTTGTTTCGCTGGGGATTTAAATGGCGTACTGTGGGGATTACCTTATGGAATAGCCCTGAGACGTTTTCCTGTCCTTTCAACCTATCAGTAATTGTCTTTCTCATTTTATTTATTTGTAAACAACAATCATGTTCAAATGCATATATTTATCAATGAATCATTGGACGTTTTTGCAAACAAAACACATGCGTAAAGAAAAAGACAAATAGTTTTTTGCACTTTCAAAGGGGTATCTTTGTATTGACTTTGAATACGTATTTGTACAAAGGAGATAAACATTCTAGTAAGAGAATAGTGCCATAAAGCAAGAAAAATTTATACAAAGAAAGATAACTATGTGTAATAATCCCATGGGGTTCCCATTCTGCTATAGCCTTCGTATCTCTGAGCATCTTGTCTATTTATTGCTTCGTTCGAAGATGATTGAATTGATCAGAAACTTCGAGTTTGTCCTTGGAAATCAAAGGTTGTCTGTAAAGTGATTCGACGGGACATAGTCATACGCTTTAATTCCCTAACTTTTGCCTGGACCGCTCTTTCGGGTTTTTAGTCCACCGGGAAACCCTTTTTTGCCCAAGTCGCCCTCTCGGGTTTTCAACTTGCCTGGTGTACAGATTTTTTAATTTTATCCCTAATTTTGCCTGAACCTTTCTGGTTCGCCGGGATGCCCTTTTTTTTTGCCTAGGTGTGTCAACCTAGCGGGTCTCTTATGTGTAGTATATTTTGACTATGTCCGCGTTCACAGGGTGTGGCAGGTCGTCACCATCCATGGTGGTCAATATCATTGCCCCACTGGAGAATATGTTCTTGATTACAAATGGTCCTTCATAGGTAGGAGTCCATTTGCCCCTGGGATCACTTTGTGGCAAAATGATACGTTTGATCACTAGATCCCCAACTTGATATACTTGGCATCTGACTTTCTTGTTGAAAGCCTTAATCATCCATTTTTGATACATCTGACCATGGCAAACAGTAGTGAGTCTTTTTTCATCAATTAAGTTCAGTTGATCAAGTTGAGTCTGGATCCAATCGTCTTCATTCAAACCTGCACCCTTCATAATCCTCAGAGAGGGGATTTGGACTTCAATAGGCAAGACAACCTCCATGCCGTAAACCAAAGAATATGGTGTTGCCCCGGTTGACATGCGAGCCGTGGTACGATACCCGTGGAGAGCGAATGGTAGCATCTCATGCCAATCTTTGTATATAACTGTCATTTTCTGTATGATCTTCTTAATGTTTTTATTCGCATCTTCGACAACACCATTCATCTTTGGCCGATAAGGAGAAGAATTGTGATGTTGAATCTTGAATTGCTCGCACAAGGCGGTGATCATAGTGTTGTTAAGATTTGTACCATTGTCAGTGATAATCCTTTCCGGGATACCGTACCGACAAATGAGGTTTTGCTTGATGAAGCGGGCAACAACATTCTTGGTAACGGAAGCGAAAGAAGCTGCTTCGACCCACTTTGTAAAATAGTCAATGGCCACTAGGATGAAGCGGTGTCCATTGGAGGCTATAGGCTTGATCTCTCCAATCATATCAATTCCCCACATAGCAAAGGTCCAAGGAGCCATCAAGACATTTAGAGGAACCAGAGGTACGTGCACCTTGTCAGCATAAATCTGACACTTATGACAGGTCCGAGAGTGTTGATAGCAATCCGATTCCATGGTATACAAATAATAGCCTTCCCGTAGGATTTTCTTCGCCATCGTATGCCCACTAGAGTGGGTGCCAAAATTACCTTCATGTAATTCAGCCATGATCTTTTCAGCCTCAATCTTATCCACACACCGAAGCAAAATGGAGTCATGATTACGCTTGTACAGGATGCCATTACTAAGGAAGAACTTAGCAGAGAATCTCCTTAAGAACTTTTTATCATTGATTGAAGCTCCTTTCGGATATTCTTGAGCCTCGGGATACCTCTTGACTTCATGAAACCAAGGCTGGTCCACTACCTCTTCAGTATTAATCTCGTGACAATGTGCTGGTTCATCCATTCGTTCGATGGTGATCTCGGGAGCCTCGTTATCCCAAGTAAGTTTAAACATAGATGACATTGTGGCTAGAGCGTCTGCTAGCTGATTTTCTTCTCGCGGGAAATGCTCGAAGGTAATCTTCTCAAAATGTGGTAGCAATGTCAAAACATGTTCTTTGTAAGGGATAAGGTTTGGGTGCTTAGTGTCCCATTCCCCTTTGATCTGGCTGATGACCAAAGCCGAATCTCCAAACACATCTAAAGCTTTGATTCCCAAGTCTATGGCAGCTCTGAGACCAAGGATACACGCTTCGTACTCCGCCATGTTATTTGTACATTTGAAGCAAAGTATGGCAGTAAAGGGAGTATGACACCCTTCCAGAGATATGAGTACAACGCCGATACCATTACCAAGTACATTGGATTCCCCATCAAAGAATAGGGTCCATCAGGATCCTTGTTTAGGTCTGTCATATGGTCTGATTTCTTTATAGTTGTCTAATGTCATGATGTCTTCATCCGGGAATTCAAACTTCATGGACTGATAGTCTTCTACAGCTTGATGAGCAAGATGATCAGCCAATACACTGCCCTTTATAGCTTTATGAGTAGTATACTGTATGTCATATTTCGTTAGGATCATCTTCCACCTAGCTATTCTCCCAGACAAAGCAGGCTTTTCGAAGATGTACTTTATCGGATCCATCTTAGATATCAACAAAGTAGTATGAGTCAGTATATACTATCTTAGCTGACGATCAGCCCATGCCAGAGCGCAACAAGTTTTATCGAGCAGTGAATATCTGGTTTCACAGTCGGTAAACTTTTTGCTCAGGTAGTAAATATCGTGCTCTTTTCGGCCAGACTCGTCATGCTGCCCCAATACACACCCCAATGAGTTCTCTAAAACGGTCAGATACATGATCAGTGGTCTTCCCTCGACTGGTGGCATCAAAATAGGAGGCTCTTGTAAGTACTCTTTGATCTTGTCAAAAGCAAACTGGCATTCATCGTTCCATCTGACTACTTGATCTTTCTTCAATAGTTTGAAGATTGGCTCACAAGTAGCTATTAGTTGAGAAATGAATCTTGCAATATAGTTCAGGCGCCCCAAGAATCCTCTGACTTCCTTCTCAGTACGAGGAGTAGGCATTTATTGTATTGCTTTAACCTTGGCAGGATCAACCTCAATGCCTTTGTTACTGACGACAAAACCTAAAAGTTTACCGGACCGTACTCCGAATGTGCACTTGTTTGGATTCAACCTTAACTTGTACTCCTTCAATCTCTCAAACAACTTTTGCAAGTGATCAAGGTTCTCTTCTTCCGTTTGTGATTGGGCTATCATATCGTCTATGTAGACCTCTATTTCATGATGTATCATGTCATGAAACAAAGCTACCATGGCACGCTGATAGGTGGCCCCAACATTCTTCAGTCCGAACGACATCACTTTGTAGCAGAATGTGCCCCACTGTGTGACAAATGTAGTTTTTTCCATGTCCTCAGGTGCCATTTTGATTTGGTTATAACCTGAGAATCCGTCCATGAAGGAAAACACTTTGTGCTGGGCCGTATTGTCAACCAGGATATCTATGTGGGGGAGTGGAAAATCATCTTTAGGGCTGGCCCTATTCAAATCTCTATAGTCCACGCACATTCATACTTTGCCGTCCTTTTTAGGCACGGGAAAATGTTGGCAACCCATTTGGGATAAGAAGTGACAACCAAGAATCCAGCATTGAATTGTTTCATGACTTCCGCTTTGATCTTCTCTGACATGTCAGGTCTCATGCGGCGGACTTTTTGTTTTACTGGTGGACAATCTTCTCTTGTTGGCAGACGATGTACCACGATGTCTGTATCAAGTCCTGTCATGTCTTTATATGACCAAGCAAAGATCTCAACATAATCATGCAACAACCAAATCAGACGCTCCTTGACACTGGGCTCCAGATTGGCACCCACTTTGATTTCTTTTTTATCCTCCTCGGTACCTAAGTTGATTGTATCCACCGGTTTCTCATGAGGCTGGATAGCTCTTTCCTCTTGTTGTAGTAGTCTGGCCAGTTCCCCTGGTACTTCACAATCTTCCTCACCTTCGTCTTCGGCTTGGTAGATTAGATCCTCAGAGTCATAAAAGTCCATAGCAGTATCGTTACCCATGGGATCCGGAATGGAGGGGTACTTGCATTTGTGAGTATGGGTGTGTGTAAGGGTATAGCCATCCTTAAAATAAAATGTAAAAGAAAAACAACAACGAGCACAAAAGTTTGTATGTGAAAAAACGTCCATGATTCATTGAATGTCATATGAAGATGAAATAAAAACCCTTACAAATGGACCATTGTGCTTCGGGTAAGACACAAGGTTTTGAATGTGCGAATTATTTGTGAATATTACAAGTCCAACAGAAATGTAAAGATAAATTACTGAGGGATGAAAGTTATTGGAACAAAGTCTCTGTCTTCCCAATTGCGAAGTCCTCCATTGATAGTAGGAAATATCCAATCCTCCAAGCTGCAATCCTCTTTGCCATCTTCCACCGCATTGACCTCTCGGTTGCTAATCTTCAAAGGCGTCCCTCCAGCACGGGCATGGCGCACAACCTTTTGAGCATTTGAAGTGAACCCTAAACCAAACTTGTCAGCTTTATACGGAATATCCGGAAGTTGCCCCCAGATGGTGCATCCACCCTCCTCTACTACTGCCTTGGCGTCCTTCAGAGATGACATCCAGAGTGGAGGTCTTGTAATCTTGGGAATCCGGGACACAATCTTGGTTACTGCTACCTCTTGAGAGACTTCTTCGAAATGTTGAAATAGAGTTTCAATGAACTCGCCATCCAATTCCACATACCTGAAGGAATTGAGGTGGCTAATCATATACTTTTCCTCTCCGTGGACAGTGATAATCTTTCCTTAGATCGGATATTTCAGCATCTGGTGCAGTGTAGAGGTGACAGCGCCGACATTATGGATCCACGGCCGTCCTAGCAGACATGAGTAAGAGGGGAGAATGTCCACTACATAGAAGGTCGAGTTGAAATTTTGAGTCCCAACCTTTATGGGGATATCCACCTCCCCGTGCACCATCCTCTTTGAGCCATCAAATGCTCTCACGACTATGTTACTGGGTTTCAACGTCAATTCTTCGCAGTCTAGTCTGTCGAGAGCTTTCTTCGGTAAAAACATTCAAAGATGAACTAGTGTCCACCAAGACATGGGCCAAATATGTTCCTCTACATTCCATAGAGACATGCAATGCCTCGTTGTGCTTTCTTCCCCTTGGTGTCAGATCAACATCCGAGAAGCCTAGGCCATTATCCGCTGTTAAGCTAGCCACGCAATCTTTAAATTGGTCAGCAGATGTCTCTTAAGGCACATGGGTTGTCTTTAGGAACTTCACTAGATCTTTCGCATGTGCCTCTGAGCACAGTAACAATGCCAGCATGGAGATTTTGGAGGGAGTTTGTCCCAACTGTTCAACTACGTCGTAGCCGCTCTTCTTTATTATTCTCAGGATCTCCTCCATTTCCTTCTTGGAGGTTTCAGGGATAGTCAGTGGTTGAGCCTTCGTTCGGACAGGCTCCTCTTGAATACTTTTTACTCTAGTTTTAACAGTAGGAGTGTTGGTAGGGATAACAACAGGGGTTGTGTCGTCTTCGTTAACAGGAGCACTTGCAGATATGATTATTGGTATGGAGGTAACCTTTAGAGCAACCACGGGTCCAAAAACTGCCTTTGGGGGGCAATTTTTGGAGAGAAGATTCTACCGCTTCGGGTAATCTTACTGGTTCCGGAAATATTACTAATGTCGGAGTCTTCTTCTTCGGGGTTTATCTCTTCGGCGGCTAGCCCATCTTGTTTGGTGCCATGGTAGTAGACGTCGCCACCGTAGTTCCACGACACAGTTTTGTCTGATTCATATGGGACTGGCCCAAACATTATGATTATAATAGGAGTAGTTTTTGGAACCAATGTAATTCTAATGGGTCTTTTGGGGACCTTGGAAGAATTGGTGGAGATGGTGATGATTGAAACATCTTCAACAAGAGCAGGTGAAATAAGAGTACTTTCAAACATAATCTCTTTGTTGTCTATCAAGCGTTGAATATATATTTTCAACAAAGGGCAAACAGTTGGTGAGGATAAGCAGAGATGGCAGTCTTCATTACAACCCGGGAATACACCGACTTTCAACAAGTTTATCTTAATGATTGGGAGTGGAGTCAAGAGTTCATCAACTGTGGTAACAAACAAATCTTTTTCAATTGAATTGGTGTTGTGACCATGTCTAGGCATAGGAGAAGAAATGACGTTTGACTTCTCGGGTGCATCAAACTCAATCTCTTTTTCGTCTATAAGGTCTTGAATTTTGTTTTTCAAGGCCCATCAGTTGTTAGTGTCATGACCCGGACTTTCAGAATGATATGCGCATCTGGCATTTGGGTGATAATGAGGGGACACTGTGTTGGGGTTATTTGGAGCTTCCTTTAAAGTTGCGAAATTGGATTTCAGAAGGTGCGGTAAAACCTGGGCTAGAGTCATATTGATTCTGGTGAATTATCGGACTGGCCTCTCCACCCTCGGTTGATTACTTCTTGGTTGATTAGATGTAGGATTTGGGATCATAATAGCCCCTACCATTGGTCGGCGTTCAGCTCTCCCTTTGTTCCTTTATGGATAAGCAGCAAATACCTCCTTCTTCCCAATGAAAGGCTTCCTCACAACTGTAGAGGCAGATGAATCCTTCTGAATCTTTCCACTTTTTATGCCTGCTTCCACCCTCTCTCCAGTTAGTATTAACTCAGTAAATCCTGTAGATGAGCTCCCAATCAGATGGTTGAAGAAAGGTCCCGATAGAGTGCCTAAGAACATGTCCACCAACTCCCTTTCAGATAGAGGGGGTTGAACTCTTCCAGCTAGATCTCTCCATTTCTACGCGTAATCCTTGAAACCCTCATTTGAAGCCATAGCCATACTCTGAAGTTGAGTACGGGTAGGCGCCAAATCAGCATTATATTGATATTGCTTATAAAAAGCTGCGGCAAGATCTTCCCATTTGTGGACGTTGGCCCTTTCCAATTGGTAAAACCAATCGAGTTGCGTTCCAGATAGGCTATCTTGGAAAAAATGCACCCACAGGTCTTTATCGGCGGAGTGCGGCTGGATCTTTCTCACATATGATCGGAGGTGCATCTTAGGACATGACACCCCATCATATTTTGCAAACAACGGCACTTTGAACTACGGTGGGATCACAATTCCCGACACTAGTCCCAATTCTTCAAAGTCTAGACTTGGCACCTTTTGTATTTCCACAATGCTCAAACGCTCTTCAAGATGTCTGTACTTATCATCTGCTGGAGGATACTGTTCCTCATAGTACTCTTCCTCTTCTTCCTCCTCTTCATATTCTGACAGAACCACTGTTTCTTTTCCTTTCCCTTCTCCTTCCCCGGAAGTGGTTGCAAAATTCAAGGTTCTTCTATTCTGTCCCTGAAACCTTCTCCCCATGTTCAAAACCCCAGTGACCTTCTTTGTTTTCTTCTTTCTTTCTTCAGCTAACATAGTCTTCAACTCTTATTGCCCCTTGGCTAGGGTCATGAGTAACTGTTGAAAGTGCGTGTTTTGAACTTGAAGATCTTTGACTGTCTGTTCGAGATCCATCTTACTAAAATAAACAGTAGAGAGATGAGGAAACTCGTTGCAAAAGACCTGTTTATGTTATGATGAATGATATGTGCATATGTAATGTTTTCAAGGATTTTTAAAGATTCAAGTTCGTTTTTAGACAAAAAGAAACACACGTTATATTAATAAGATAGAGTTTGAGTACATCAATGCCCCTTGTGCAAAATAATACAACACTCTAAGATAAAAAAGTAGTGCGCATCCTCTTTGGTGCTATGTAGGAATTTAGAGTCTGCTCCTCATGAAGTAGCCTAGTGAGTTCCAAAACCTTCTTCTCGATTGCGTAGAATTAGTCTTCAAAAGTATCTCGCTCTCCTTTGAGCTATATCCAATCCCTTTGTAGGTCTTCAAGAGATGTGGGCATGTCAGGATGTAGGATAGTGTATGGAACTTC
The DNA here is from genome assembly GCA_948472305.1 of Vicia faba. Classification (NCBI taxonomy): domain Eukaryota; kingdom Viridiplantae; phylum Streptophyta; class Magnoliopsida; order Fabales; family Fabaceae; genus Vicia; species Vicia faba. The sequence continues at coordinate 362,171,983 of OX451737.1, read as the reverse complement.
TCCCTCCTTAACAGGCTCAATGATCATCGGAAGGATGGAAGGATAAGGCATCATAAGACTTTGAGCGCGGGTTCGTACCCACTTGAGGTAAGGCTCAAGAGGGATGGAATTCTTGTGTCCCAAAGTCTTTCTATCCACCTTGTTTAGCATCCTCCATGCTCGGATGAATCTCTGGCGAAGACCTTGACCGTCGTTGTCATAGTCGAATACCAAACCTTGAATCAGCATCTCGTGTGGGCCATCCATTAGGGCATAACCAAAATGTCTTAAGGCTAAGCATGGGTTGCAGGTGATGCCTCCCCTAATGCCAAGTAGAGGGACATTAGAGAATTCCCCACAACGGTCAACAATGATAACATTCTCTTTGGATCGAGAGCACTAATGAATATCTGAATGTTTGAGCGTCATTAAACTTTGTGACCACCTTAATCCTTTCTCATTCTTTAAGACTGATTAGGGAAGATGAGAAATAAACCATCTTTCCAGGGGAGGAGTGCAACACATAAGGACACCTCTTTTCCTCATTGTGCGAGTCTGAAAAGAGTGTAGGATATCCCCTAGCAATGTAGGCACCGGGTTGCATGATATGAAGATTTTGACGGTGCTCACATCTATGAGTTGGTCCGGATTGGGAAATAAGACCATCCCATAGATAAGAAGAGCCACAATTTCTTCAAAATCCTGCAAGTCTAAGGAATTCCAACAACTTTGGGTTTTCTCAAACAGGAACTTTGCTAAGAAGCCTTTGACACCACTTCTAGTTTCCCAATGAGTTGTGACATCAGATGAGTGCAAGTGCAGAGCTTGAGCAATCTCTTCTAGTTTTGGGTCTCTTTCCGTACCGTTGAAAGGTAGTTGATTGAGAATGGTAATCCTCAAGAGTTGAGAGAATTCTTCCAAAGTAGGCACAAGCTGATAGTCGGGAAATGTGAAGCAATGGTGCAAAGGATCAAAGAACTGGAAGAGCACCTTCATCATATCCTCATATGTGTTGGAGGTGACCAAGTTGAGTAGACGACCATGCCTCTTAGTGAATGGAGAGTTCTCAGGAATCCTTGAAGCTAGCTCCTTAAGTTGTGGAGGAATTCTTACAAGGTTGACCTGGATAGTTTTCCTGCGAAGTGAATCCATATCCTACAAAACAAAAACAAAGATGAACCTCCAAAACCCTTGAAATGGTTAGTGAATGCATATGATGCTCATGATGTCCATGATGTTATGTACAAGTATGCATATACAAGCAAAACAAACAAGTCCTTAGTTTAGGCTTGCATGGGGTTTTATAGGTAAGTACCCTCTTTGAAGTTTAGTTGGCTTAAACCTGTCCTAGTAATAGTAACCGGGTTCTAAGGAGCTCAATATCACCGGATTGTTTCCTTGGTCATTGTTTTAACTCAAGCCTCTTTAATGGCGACCAAAATATCCCAAGAAACCAAACCTCAATGAGTGTAGTATCGAGTATCTACCAACTTTGGACTGCACCAAAGCCGATCATCTCACTACATCCTAAAGGCCAAGTTGGTCAAGTAAAGGGTTCTAGAAGTTCATTAGTGCTTCATGACATCACTTAGCGTCCCCGTATTCTATTTGATTGACTCAAAGGCTACCAGTACCCACAAATATGTCACACTAACATAGCTATTGCTTAGACCATGTCGGTATACCCTGCACAGTTTACACAATGTATTGCTATTTACCTATAATGTATCCCAAATCCGGGTAGAGGATTTCAAACCCAAACAAATAACCATAATGTAAAGAAAACAAGTCAAACAATGTAAGCAAATAAGTGTGATCTAGCCTTAAGGTAACCCCACTTTTATAAAATTCCCCAGCAGAGTCTCCAGTTCTATGATACGGTGGGAGAACTGACTTTAGGTTTTGCGTTTGTGTTTGCAAATGTTGCGGTTTAATAAGAGTTACCACCGACTTTTCTTTTATCCAAAAAGGAAAGGTGAAAAAGCACAGGAAAGACCTTTAGTGATGTTTTTGAGTTCGAGGGGTAGATTATGAAAAGGGAAGGTATTAACACCCTTTTCATCCATGGTTTTCCATGGGCTCTTAGTTACTTGCTAGATCACTTGCTTTTTGTTTGAATGTGCTTGTGGTGTGTGTGAAAGTATTTTGAAAACGTCTTTGTAACAGTTCTCGTCTCTATAAGAACGCGTACAAAGTGTTTCTTTTGAAAATAATTCAAAGGAGTGTTTGTGAAATGTGTTTTTTGAAAGTGATTTTGAAAATGGAACTTCGTAATGGTTCTAGTTTCTATAAGAACGCATACAAAGTGTTTGTTTCGAAAATGTTTCAAATTGGTAGGTGTATAAAAATGTTTTTGTTATGAGCAAGCGAGTAACTAGTAGCGAATCTACCTACTCGAAAGGTCTTAGGTGTACTTTTCCTTCTCCTTTAGATGTTTCTATCTTACCATTGAATTGATAAGAAGCCCCATCGTGGGATGTGCAGGGACGAGCATGGGACGTTTGTATAGTCATAGAAGGCAACATATGGAACATTTTAGCAATGTCGTTTAGGGACTAGATGGCTTACCGAAGGCAACATCGAGGGACTACGATCTTTTATCGAGGGTCTTTGCTAAAACGCCCATATTCGAGGGATATGACTATTTTTCCGATAGGAAACAAAGTGAGGTTACCCTAAGGGTTCTAGTGTGCAAGTGTGTTTGATTTGCATGCATTTGTCTTTGATTTTTGGTGGTCTACTTGTTGGTTTTATCTTGCCATACACGCCTATTTACTATACAGTATAAGGAAAACAGTAAATTGCGAAAAATGAAATTCTACGCTGTTGTACCCCAAAATTTGCCCTCCCATATTCTTCAAGAAATTGCCAAGTCAAGCTTCAAAATCTCCCCAAGGGTTGCACAGTGCAAGGGTCTCCTGAACAGTCAAAATTAGGGTTTTGATTCTGATCAAGAAAATGAAGTTTTCAAGGGCCCAATCAAGTCCCACATGCCTATAAACATGGTCAAGTATCCTCATATCAAGTTTCAAGACTTTCAGCACAAAATTGCACAGTCAAAACCCTAATTGCACTACAGTCAACTGTAGGGGCAAAATGGTCATTTGACAGTCAAAAGTTCAAATTTTTGGTCAATATCTCATTTTGAAGCCACAAACATAATTTGATCAATGCTTGATCATGATTCTCAAAGCTTGGCTCAAAAATCATCAAAATGCAAAAGTTTCCTTATTTGGACAGCTGAAAAAGTCAACTGTAAATTGACCAGGGCATAACTTTCACATGGATTATCAGAAAAATTCCATCCAAAGCTCATTTTGAAGAGAAAGACATTTCCTACAACTCATCTTCATACTTCAAGTCCAAGAAATGCTCTCACAAAAAGTTATCAATTTCAACATTATAGGTCATTTTCAAAAGTCAACAAAAAGAGACTTTAAGTCAAAGGCCATAACTTGAGATTGGTAAATCATAATGACATGGGACCAAAGACATTGGTTAGAGGACTCAAAGACCTTTCCAAAATGTCCAAGAACATGAGCAAAGCTTAAAAATTGAGCAAGTTATGCCTTGTGGAAGTTGGGAAATTTTTGGATATTTTGAAAAGTCAACATTGGTTCAAATGACCTAAAATTGCTAATGGGCCCATTTTTCTTCCACAATTCATCACCCAAGGCATGTGCACGACCACTTGGCCCAAAGGGAAGTTTTTCTTCATTTTTTATTTATTTATTTATTTGAATTTTTATTAATAATAATTCATTTAAATCAATTAAATACATGAAAAATAATTAACCTAAGTTTTTCAATCTTTTTATGCATGTTATATCCTCAAGATTTCGTGCCTAGCCAAATATGGAAAGAATCAATTGGATTGGTCATGATTTGTATCAAAAAGCATGTGAAAAAGATTTGAAAATCATGTTTAAAAATCAAATATCATATTCATGAATGCAAGAGATTTGGATCAAGTTTTCTAACCCTAATCATTCCTACATATACAAGCAAGCAAAACCTAATGCATTTGACCAAAAAAGCTGCGCATAAACCCCATTGTCAAACTCAATTTTTTGCAAAAAATTCCAAATCTGAAAACACTTTTGCAGGGCGATTCAAGACCAAATAGTGATTCCATTAGCTTCCCTGAGGATTATAGAACGTGTTCCAATCAAAATCGATCATCCCAACGCCTAGAATTGGTACAGAAAGCGCGTTTGGAAGGGTTGGCAAGCATAGTGACTGGTAAACTACAGGACCTGGGTTCGAGCCCCAGGTCCTCACCCCCTTTCACTTTATTTTTCAATTAATAATTATATGCAGTTTCAGCCTAAAGGACACACCATACGCTCCTCCATCAAGCCGTCCATACGATCAATATCATCAATCCAAGGGCGTAGAGTTGAGGAACATGATGCACCCTAGTCAACGCGTGTACACGCGTCCTGAAAAGTCAAAGAGGCCAGCAATTTAATTGGGCCAGATTTCTAAAAGACTAACCTCCACTTTGGGGACAGATATCCCCCTAGGTTTGCCATTTTATTTTTTCTTCTTTTGTATTATTTCTATTTTCTTTTTGATTATTGTTTTTAATTAATTTAATATTTTTCATAATATATAAAAAAAACATAAAAAATCAGAAAAGACCAAAAATTAAATATATTTATTTAATTAATATTTTGTAAATAAGTTCATAAATTAATTAGTTTTAAATTAGGTTTTAATTCTAACTCTTTTAATAAAAATCTAAAAAATATAGAATTAGGGTTTGTGATAATTTTTATTCCTTTTTATTTTTTATTCCATAATAATTAAATATTTACTATTATTTATTTTTGTAATTAAATTGCAATAAAATAATTAGGGTTAATTTTAGGATTAAAACTTTAATATGTTTTCTTAACAAATAAAAATTGTAGAATTAGGTTTAATTGCATTTAATTCTTTTTCCCATTAAAATCATAAAATACTAAAAAATACCAAAAACAATTTCTCTTTTTTTTATTTATTAATTTCATCATTTAATTCAATTTTGCAAAAAGGGTCCAACGCCCTCGTTTTATTCTTATTTAATTCGCGCGTTTATTGTTTATTCTCTATAATTTTAATGTATCTCTCCCAAGGCCGTGTAACTAATTGCTCGCACTTTATTTTCTTTACTTTCTTTATTTTTCTGTCAAATCGGGTTCAAGAAATTTTGGCGATGTGGACCCGCGCCTTTTGTAATAGCTTTAGAACTTTACTTCTCGCACTTTAAACTGTTAATCAAGGCATGAAAGAATGTATGGACAAAAAATAAAAACAAACGCTAGATCACTTTTAACATGACAAGAGACAAAAATATCTGAAAACGACACACAATCACACACCACCCCTAGGGTACGCCTCACTGTTGCCTTGCCTCGAAAGGTGGTCGTCGAGTAGAGAATGTCTTAGTAAGTCCTCATGATCCGGGAACCTGGCATGAGGGTAGCTTCTAAGGTGTCTTCCCATTGATCTGGTGATCACCATGTCCCTACAAACTCGAATTGACCCGAACACCTCCAACGGTGGTGCTACCTACCTCTCAATGGTGGGATGGCACTACTTTAAAGAACATCTACATAGACGAATTCCTTAGGGTAGGTAGACGACTCTAGATACTTGCTCTAAATTCAAAAACAAATCAAAAATACTTTTCACACCGACACCTTTTCAAAAAGCTTTCGAAAGCAATTTTTCAAACACTCTTGAGGACCGATACAAGAGTCGAACTGAAATTTTCAAAGAAACTTTTTAAAACCCACAGTTGAAAAGCAAACAAACCATTTTGAAAACACAAATGAGCAAGTATCTAAGAGCCCATGGATAACCATGGATAGAAGGGGTGCTAACACCTTCCCTTTCTATAATCTACCTCCCGAACCGAGAGCAATCTCTTTAAGGAATTTTTCTGTGCTTTTGTCCTTTCCATTTGGAGAAAATAAAAGACGGTGGCGACTCTTGCTTACCGCGACATTTCGCGAACCAGCGTTAAACAGTCAGTTCCAGATCCACCGATCACAGAACTGGCGACTCTGCTGGGGATCCTTAAAGTGAGGTGTACCTTAGGGTTAGTTCATAACTGTGTTTTCAATTGTATTGCTTTGCTTGTTTAAATTTGTGGGACTGTCTTGGGAGTTCTATAGATCCTAACCCGGATCTGGGGATACCTTCTTAGAAAGTAGCAACAAGGCTGTGAGGGAACTGTGCGGGGTATACCAACATGGTTGAAACAGTCTGCTACATTGATGTGGCACTTTGGTGTGTACCGATAACCCTTGAGTTCAGTCAAGGAGAGTACGGGGCCTCCGCGTGGTGTCGTGAAGCATCAACAGACCTTAGGAACCTTAATTGAACTATCTTGGCCTCTTTAGGGTAGTGAGATAACTGACTTTGGTGCAGTCCGAGGTTTGTTGATACTCGATACTACACTCAATTGAGGGTTGCTTTCCTGGAATATTTCGGTCGCCAGTTCAGTGGCTAAATCGAAACGATGAACAATGAAAGCAATCCCGTGATATTGGGACCCTTAGAACCCGGTTACTTCTAATAGGACAGGTTGAACCCACCAACTTCAAGAGGGTACCACCCAGACCCCATGCTGGCCTTAAACCCTAAGGGCTTGTCTTGTGTGCCTTGTGTGCCTTACATGTTTGTCTTTGTAAATATCTGTGGTGTGTTTAATCATAGCATCATGACATCATCCAGCATCATATGCATTGACTAACCATTTCAGGGGTTCGAATCTTCATCTTTGTTCTTTGTTTTGTAGGACATGGAAACTGTTCGTAGAAAGACAATTCAAATCAGTCTCGTAAGGATCCCTCCTCAGCTTAAGGAGCTTATATCCAGGATTCCCGAGAACTCATCATTCAGTGAAAGACATGGAAGCCTCATTAGCTTGGTCAATACCAACATGGAGGAAGATATGATCAAGGTCCTGTTCCAGTTCTTTGACCCTCTGCATCACTGTTTTACCTTCTTGGATTATCAATTGGTACCTACATTGGAGGAGTTCTCCCGGCTCCTGAAGATCCCTATCCTTGATCAGCTACCCTTCAACGGTACAGAAAAGGAACCTAAGCTTGAAGAGATTGCTAAAGCCTTGCACCTACAGTCATCTGACCTCAAGGGACATTGGGAAGTTAGAAGTGGTATCAAAGGGTTCTTAGCCAGGTTTCTGTTTGAAAAGGCCCATGAATGTTGGAACTCCCTTGACTTGCAAGCTTTTGAAGAGGTTGTGGCTCTCCTTGTCTATGGTTTTGTGTTGTTCCCTAACCCAGATCAGCTTATTGATATCAGTGCTGCCCAGATCTTTATGTCCAGGAATCCTATACCTACGTTGCTGGGGGACATCCTTCACTCATGTTACACTCGAACCATGAGAAAAAGAGGTGTCCTTATGTGTTGCACTCCTCTCCTGGGAAGGTGGTTTATTTCGCACCTTCCACAATCAGTTTTGAAGAATGAGTGGGGTTTGAGATGGTCACAACGGTTGATGACTCTTACACATGCGAATATACATTGGTGCCCTAGGTCTAGAGAAGATGTCACTATCATTGATCGTTGCGGGGAGTACCCTAATGTTCCTTTACTTGGAATCAGAGGAGGTATTACTTACAGCCCATGCCTGGCTTGGAGACAGTTTGGTTATGCTCGGAGGGATGGTCCTCATGACATGTTAATTCCTGACATAGTTTTTGACTTCGACAACGATACTCAAGGACTTCGCCAGAGATTTATCAGAGCCTGGAGGATGCCAAGTAGGATAGACAGCAAGACACTGGGGCACAGGAACTCCATCCCATTGGAACCTTATCTCAAATGGATACGCGCCCGCTCCCAGAAGTTAGTGATGCCTTATCCCCATATGCTCCCTGTGATCAAAGAGCCAGTCTTGGAAGGAGAAGTGTCCTATACTATTCAGCACCCTGATATGCCCACATCCTGGGAAGAGATGCAGAAGAGCTGGATCCAGCTTAAGGAGGAACGGAATTCTCTTGAGACCAGTCTACATGCCAGTGAAAAGAGGGTCCTGGAGCTCACCCGCCTGTTGCATGAGGAGAGGAATCTCAACACTTACATAGCTCCAAAGAGGATGCGTAGTGTATTTTGGGATTGATTTGCTTTTGTATTATGTTGCCCATGAGGCTTTGATGTACTAAACAATTATTTCCTTAACGATAACGTGTGTTCCTTTTTGTCTACAACAAATTTGAACTTTCGAACCCTTGAATGCATTGCATAAACACATATCATTCATCATGTGCATAGCAGGTTTTCCTCTTTTCAGGTTGCTTACAGTTCTTCGCTGTTTATTTCAGCATCATGAATCCTGACTCGTCATCAACTGAGACATCTATCAAAGCTCTTCAGGCGCAGAATGCACAGTTTCAGGAATTAATCAAGGGTTTGGCTCAAGGCCAAGAAGAGTTGAAGGCTCTGCTCCTGAAGAAGGAGAAGAAGAAGAAGAGAAGAACTGTCCTGTTCAACTCGGGCCGAAGGTTTGGCAACACTTTGCAGCATGAAGAGGCTGGTTCTTCTGTTGGCAAGAGTACTCCTCAGACAGAAAAGGGTCCTAGTCCGGTAGTCTCTGACAACGAGACTGATTTTGATGAAGAGCAGTACCCTCCTGCAGAAGACCGTTACAAGCAGCTGGAGGATAGGCTGAACGCTATGGAGATACAACAGGTACCTGGGCTGGATTTTGGAGATCTGGGTTTGTCTACTGGTGTGATCATTCCTCGGAAGTTCAAAGCACCATCTTTCACTAAATATGACGGGGCGTCTTGTCCCAAGCTACATCTCAGGTCCTATGTTCGGAAAATCCAACCGTACTCAGCGGATAAGAATTTGTGGATCCACTTCTTCCAGGAGAGTCTTTCAGGGACTCACCTCGAATGGTTCTATCAGCTGGATGGGACCAAGGTTCGTAACTGGGAGGAGTTGGCTACTGATTTCTACAAGCAGTATCAATATAATGCCGACCTTGCCCCTACACGTACCCAACTCCAGGGTATGTCGTTAGGTTCAAGTGAAGGTTTTAAAGAGTACGCTCAGAAGTGGAGAGACCTGGCTGGCAGGGTGCAGCCTCCGTTGACTGATCGGGAGTTGGTAGACATGTTCTTGGGGACCCTATCTGGGCCGTTTTTCAACCATCTTATCGGGAATTCGTCTGCAGGGTTCACTGATTTGATTCTGACTGGAGAAAGAATTGAGGCTGGGTTGAAGTCTAGAAAGATTCCGAAGGGTGCATCGTCTAGTTCTGAGAAGAAACCCTTCAAAAAGGAGGCTAGTGCTGTATATGGCTCCCGGAGATCAGAAAGATTAGAGCGCCGCCAATCTGTCAGTGCGGTAACGATTGCCAAGCCTGCTGCCGCTCCTCGGCCGACCAATCCTCAAAGGGCTGAAAGACCCCGGAGAGAGTTTACCCAGTTGAGTATGACCTTATCGCAGATCCTGCCACAGTTGCTATCCACCAATTTAGTGACTGTCAGAGAGGCTCCGAAGTTCCCCAATACTACATCTCCTAAGTACAACCTAAATGCTCGTTGTGCTTACCATTCAGATAGCCCGGGGCATTCTACTGATGACTGTTGGGCATTAAGGAGTAAGGTGCAAGACCTTATCGACGCGAAGGAGATACAGTTCGAAGCGCCTGAAAGGCCGAATGTAGTTACTGCTCCTATGCCTCAGCATGGGGTAAATGCTGTTGACGAAGATGTTTATGCTGTTTCTGTGGATGATCTAGCCACTCCTCTGAAGACCTTCAAGAGGAACCTACTGCTGGCCGGTTTATTTCCGGGTTGCAGTGAGGGTTGCATGTTCTGTGCTGTTTCCCTATCTGGTTGTCCCTTGCTGAAGTTAGGCATCCAAAGCCTAATGGATAGCAAGGAGATTCTGTTTAAGAAGTCTGCTGTTCAGTTGGTTCCGGTGGAAGAAGTTTCTGTGGTTACCATCTTCAATAATCCAATCCAGGTTCTCCCGAAGAAGCCTGTCCAAATCATGACTGTTGCACCTGTGGTTATCACTGTTCCGGGGCCTCTTCCCTACGTATCTGATAAAGCTGTCCCCTGGCATTATGGGGCCGATGTGTATGTAAACGGGATCAAACAAGAATTCAACACTGGCGCCAGTATCTGTGATATCACTGGCCCAGCCAAAGTCACCCGCAGTGGCAGGCTCTTCTCGCCTGACATTGCACCGCCTGCTGCTCGAAGACCACTTCTTATAACTCCTACAAGTGTACGTGTTCCTATTGCCGATCAAGTTGTTTCTCCTGCTGCCGAGTCATCCAATGCTCGGGGCAAAGGAATTGAAGTTGAGCCTTCCCAGATGGAGGCACCTATACCTGTAACTGCTGAAGCCTCCCAACAAGAAATGGAGGAGATTCTAAAGATAATAAAGAAGAGTGACTTCAATGTTGTGGAACAGCTGGGGCACACGCCCTCCAAGATCTCCATGCTCTCTTTATTGCTGTGCTCCGAGGCCCATGCTAAGGCCTTAATCTCGTTCCTCAAGACGGCCCATGTGCCACAGGAGACTTCTGCAGTCCAATTCACTGATTGTGTAGCAAATCTGACAGCAGATAATGGCTTGGGTTTCGCAGATGCTGACCTGACTGCGAAAGGAAGAGACCATAATGATGCCCTGCATGTCTCTATCGAATGCAGGGGCACTACCTTGGCACATGTGTTGGTGGATACTGGTTCGTCCTTGAATGTTCTACCAAAGAAGGCTTTAGACCGTCTGGATTGTGAAGGCCTGGAACTGAAACCCAGCAATATCATCGTCAGGGCCTTTGACGGTTCAAAAAGGATGGTTCATGGAGAGGTTGACATTCCCATTCGTGTGGGTTCTCAGGTGTTTGACTCTACATTTTATGTGATGGATATCCGTCCATCGTACTCTTGTCTACTGGGTCGACCTTGGATCCATAAAGCTGGGGCAGTGACCTCTACCTTGCACCAGAAGCTGAAGTACCCTGTCAGAGGGAAGATCGTCACTGTGCAAGGAGAGGAGGAGTATATGGTAAGCCACCTGAATTCCTTCAGATACATTGAGATGGATGGGGAGTTTATTGAAACCCCCTTTCAGCATTTCGAGGAGGTACTTCCAATTGCAGCAGCAGCAGAAGCAGCAGTAGGAGAGAATGTTCCTTTGAAGATGGCTTCCCTGAAGGATGCCCGGGCTGTGGTTCAGAAAGGTGAATGTGCTAACTGGGGAATGCTTCCAGACTTTACACAAAAGACTGACAAATTTGGGCTGGGTTTTATTGCAGAGGGTCAGAAAGCTATGCGGAAAGCGAAGATCGGAAGACCTCCTGTGTTCATTAAAAATCCAGGAATGAATGCTGTTGGGGAAGACAACGAAGTGGATGAAGCAGAATTCAACAGCTGGATCTACCCAACGACCGAAGGCGGATTGACCAATTGGATTGCCAAAGACCATACTCCTGTTACCTTTGTGACGCAGTAATAAATTTCTTTGTTTCGTTATTTGTAATAAACAATAAATAAACTCTATGGCCCGGTGTCTTACCCGAGGCACTGTGGTTTCATTTGTGAGGGCATATAAATTGTCATTTCATATATCATGAATGAAAATCTTGGACGTTTTCTCGCATTGCAAATCTTATGCTCCTTTTCTGTCTTTCTTTCTTTTACATATATTTCAAAACAGCTGTATTTACACACACACTCACTCATACAGGTTCCAATCCACTCTGGATCTCACTGGTAACGACTCTGCTACTGCCAGTTATGACTTCGAAAATCCGATCAACTTAGCCGAAGACGAAGGTGAAGATGATTGCGAAGTGCCTGGCGAGCTTGCAAGACTGTTACTTCAGGAAGAGAGGGCAATTCAACCCCATGAAGAGCCAGTGGAAACAATAAACCTGGGTACTGAAGAAGACAGGAAAGAGGTAAAGATTGGTGCCAACCTAGAGCTCAGCGTGAAGCAACGGTTGACTCAGATGCTGCATGATTATATGGAAATCTTTGCTTGGTCCTACGAAGACATGCCCGGGTTGGATACCGATATTGTGGTCCATCACTTGCCAACTAAGGAAGACTGCCCTCCAGTTAAGCAAAAGGTCCGCCGTATGCGTCCAGAGATGTCCGAGAAGATCAAAGCCGAGGTTATGAAACAGTTTGATGCTGGGTTCCTTGCAGTGACTTCTTACCCTCAGTGGGTTGCTAATGTGGTGCCGGTACCGAAGAAGGATGGTAAGGTCAGAATGTGTGTCGACTACAGGGATCTGAACAGGGCCAGCCCCAAAGATGACTTCCCTCTACCTCACATTGATGTCCTTGTTGATAATACAACTCAGCACAAGGTATTCTCTTTCATGGATGGCTTTTCAGGTTACAATCAGATCAAGATGGCACCTGAAGACATGGAAAAGACTACTTTTGTTACTCAGTGGGGCACCTTCTGTTACAAGGTCATGCCATTTGGACTAAAGAACGCTGGGGCAACCTACCAACGAGCCATGGTTGCTTTATTTCATGACATGAGCCATCATGAGATAGAAGTGTACGTGGACGACATGATCGCAAGGTCCCAGACTGAGGAAGAGCACCTAGATCATCTGCAGAAGTTGTTTGACCGATTGAAACTGTACAAGCTGAGATTGAACCCGAACAAGTGCACCTTCGGGGTAAGATCCGGAAAGTTGTTAGGCTTCGTGGTAAGTGATAAGGGCATTCAAGTGGACCCTGCCAAGGTTAAAGCTATTCAAGAGATGCAAGTTCCTAAGACAGAGAAAGAGGTCAGAGGCTTTTTAGGACGCTTGAATTACATTGCTCGCTTCATCTCACATCTGACTGCTACCTGTGAGTCAATCTTCAAGCTGCTGAAGAAAGATCAGGTAGTACGTTGGAACGATGAATGTCAGGCTGCTTTCGACAGAATCAAGGAGTATCTCCAAGAACCACCCATCCTTATGCCACCGGTTGAAGGGAGACCCCTAATATTATACCTGACAGTGCTTGACAACTCAATGGGGTGTGTGCTGGGGCAGCATGACGAGTCTGGCCGAAAAGAGCACGCCATTTATTACCTTAGCAAAAAGTTTACCGACTGTGAGACCCGATACTCACTGCTTGAGAAAACTTGCTGCGCTTTGGTATGGGCTGCTCGCCGGCTGAGACAGTATATGCTGACTCACACTACCTTATTGATCTAAAAGATGGATCCTATAAAGTACATATTCGAAAAGCCTGCTCTGTCTGGGAGAATTGCAAGATGGAAGATGATCTTGACGGAATACGACATTTAGTACACAACCCAGAAAGCCATCAAGGGAAGTGTATTGGCAGACCACTTGGCACATCAGGCCGTCGACGATTATCAGTCAATGAATTTCGAGTTTCCGAATGAAAGCATCATGATAGTGACTGATTGTGAAGTACCTGGACCGGATGAAGGACCTGAACCAGGATCCCGATGGTCTATGCACTTTGACGGAGCCTCCAATGCTTTGGGTAGGTATCGGCGCCATAATCATATCACCTCAAGGCACTCATACTCCGCTCACTGCCCGGCTATGTTTCAACTGTACCAATAACATGGCAGAGTACGAGGCGTGCATCATGGGTCTTCAAGCTGCGATCGACCTAAGGATCAAGTTTCTAAGTGTTTTCGGAGATTCCGCTCTTGTGATCAATCAGATCAAAGGAGAGTGGGATACGAAACATCCAAACCTGATCCCTTACAGAGAATGTGTGTTGACCCTGATCCCCCACTTCACGGAGATAACCTTTGAACATTTCCCAAGAGAAGAGAATCAGCTGGCGGACGCGTTAGCTACAATGGCTTCTATGTTCAAAGGTAAATGGGATAATGAGGCTCCCCGGATCATCATCTGGAAACTGGACGAACCGGCATACTGTTGTGATCTCGAGACTGAATTGGTGACTGAGAAGCCTTGGTACCATGAGGTGAAGAGATATTTGGAAGCTCAGGAATACCCTGAAGGTGCATCTGTCAACGATAAGAAGTTCCTGATAAGGTTCGCGGCAAAGTTCTTCCTTAGCAACGACATCTTATACAAGCGAAACCATGATTCAACCTTACTGCGTTGTGTGGATAAGACTGAAGCAGAAAGGATCATGGAAGAGCTACATGAAGGGACCTTTGGTACACATTCCAGTGGACATACAATGGCTAAGAAGATCCTTCGGGAAGGATATTACTGGTCCACAATGGAAGCCGACTGCTACCAACATTCTAGGACATGCAATAAGTGCCAGATTTATGCAGACAAGGTGCATGTTCCTCCAGTTCCCCTGAATGTTCTGACTGCGCCTTGGCCGTTTGCAATGTGGGGCATAGACATGATCGGCGAGATTAAACCTACGGCATCTAATGGGCATTGCTTCATTCTGGTAGCAATTGATTATTTCACAAAGTGGGTCGAAGCAGCATCCTATGCTACGGTAACCAAGACTGTTGTGGCACGGTTCATTCGGCATAATCTGATCTGTCGGTACGGCGTCCCAGAGAGAATTATTACAGACAACGGTACCAATCTGAATAACAAGATGATCGCTGAGCTCTGCGAGCAGTTCAAGATACAACACCACAATTCTTCTCCTTACAGACCGAAGATGAATGGGGCTGTAGAAGCAGCAAATAAGAACATCAAGAAAATCGTGCAGAAGATGACAGTGACTTATAAGGATTGGCATGAGATGTTACCGTTCGCTCTACATGGGTACCGTACCTCAGCTAGGACGTCAACCGGGGCAACTCCTTTCTCTCTAGTTTATGGTATGGAGGCAGTCTTACCGATCGAAGTGCAAATACCCTCTCTCCGGATAATGAAGGATGCAAATCTGAACAAGGATGATTGGATCCAGACACGGCTTGATCAGCTCAACCTTATTGATGAAAAGAGACTTGCTGCTATCTGTCATGGTCAGACGTATCAGAAACAGATGATCAGGGCATTTAACAAAAAGGTCAGACCACAGGAATATCAAGTTGGGGATCTGGTAATCAAGCGAATCATCCTTCCTCAGAGTGATCCAAGGGGCAAATGGACCCCTACGTACGAAGGGCCATTTGTGGTTAAACATGTGTTCTCAGGAGGAGCCATGATTCTAACCAATATGGACGGTGACGACCTTCCTCACCCCGCCAATGCAGACATAGTAAAAAGATACTACGCATAAAAAAGACCCGCTAGGCTGACATGCCTAGGCAAAAATTAGGGCTTCCCGTCGAACCAAAAGGGTTCGGGCAAAATGAAGGGATGAAATGAAAAAATCTGTACACCCGGCAAGTCGAAAACCTGAAAAGGCGGCTTGGGCAAAAATGGGTATCCCGGTGGACTGAAAACCCGAAAGGGCAGTCCAGGCAAAAATTAGGGACAAAGCGTAATACTATGTCTCATTGATCGCTTTGCATCCAGAATCCGGTATCTACATCAAGTTCAGACGGCGTCAATCAGTCAGCTTCACCTTCAACCAAGGTCATCAAGTGATGAGACGCTCGGAGTTATAAAGGCAATAGCAGAGTTGAAACCCAGTGGGATCATTCATTTCACACAGCTGTTTTATTTTCTTTTGTACATATCTGTATAAACTCTTTTGTTCGGCGGCATTCTCTTACTAGGACGTCAGCCTCTTGTACACAAAACGCCTATTTTCAGGCCATTCAAAAATCAATACAAATATACTTTTCAGTTAAAAGTGCCAATTGTTTTTCTTTTTCTGTTTTGTTTTGCGAAGAACGTCCAAGGTTCAATTTGGGATATATGCATTGACAATAATTTGCTAACTCATGAATAAATTGCATACGAAACAAAGGATTAATTACAGGTAACATTGGAAACAGGGGCAATAAAGAGTTGTCTGAGCAATCTAATTGTTCCATCCTCCAAGGTACCAAGGTAGGTTCAGCTAAAGAACATAACCAGATATCCTAATTCCCCAGAGAGTAAGCAATCAGTACGCTCTCTCCAAGTTATATTATCAGGCCTTAAGGAAGTTGAGTATCCTCCAGCAGATCTCAACATTCCCCAGCAGCAATACATATATTCTTAACAAGCATCCCCGAAAATCTTGGCCTAAAAGATTGTTCCCCGGCGACATATCAAACATTCGAAGGAATCACTTTCCCCGCAGTTCAAAACTTCCCCAAGAGAGTCCAATCCAGTTTCCCCAGGAAAGTTGGAATTCATCTCCCCAAGCAGTAAGCTCATCCCTAGTAGATTCTGGAAGCTTATCCTCGCAGAACACGAACGCGTCATCCGGCCTTATTCAAAGA
This sequence comes from Vicia faba, assembly GCA_948472305.1. Classification (NCBI taxonomy): domain Eukaryota; kingdom Viridiplantae; phylum Streptophyta; class Magnoliopsida; order Fabales; family Fabaceae; genus Vicia; species Vicia faba. Next base: position 362,155,708 of record OX451737.1, on the reverse strand, counting down.
GTTATTTCCGTACTAGGACATAACTGGGTTATCCTCAGCCAAAAGCCACGGAAAGAGCGACCTCGACGCAGTCTTCTTATCCCCAGCGAAGTCTATCAGCACTTCCAATACAGCAAAGATATCCCCAGCAAGCTATTTTCAACTCAGCAAAGTATCTCTCTCCCCACAGAGTATTGCTTCCCAGCAAGATCGCTAGAGTATCTTTTCTCCCCGCAGAGTTATTCTATTCGTCAAGTTTATTCCCCAACGGAGTTATCTTCTCCTATCGGCATTCTTGCAACTATCATCCCCAGCGGAAGTAAAAGCTTATTCTTCAACATCAGCCCAGGATATGACTTCCCGGCACCCGTCAAGGATTTACTTTCCTAGACGAAAACATACATTCCTAAAACATCACATACATCATCATAGCATGCATATACGCATCATATCTTACAAATCTCATTTATATTGAGAACATCATTGCTTGGTCCATACCATGCATTGCATACGACTGACCTTTACCTTTCAGGAAAGATTCAGCTAAATTCTCAATCATCTTTCAAGACCTAGACCGGTTCAGTTAATCGACTCCAAAGATTTCTTATCCAGTCCAAGGCCTTCTCTAGTCCAGCTAAATCGACCCCAAACAGATTTTTCTGATGAAGACTCAGTAGAAGTTATCAAAGGTTTTTCTCAAACGTCCGCTTTTGAGATTATAATTTCCTATGGTTCTCTCCCCAATATTGCGGAGATGATAATTCCATTCCAGGTTTTTCTCAAACGTCCGCTTTTGAGATTATAATTTCCTATGGTTCTCTCCCCAATGTTGCGGAGATGATAATTCCATTCCAGGTTTTTCTCAAACGTCCGCTTTTGAGATTATAATTTCCTATGGTTCTCTCCCCAATGTTGCCGAGATGATAGTTCCATTCCAGGTTTTTCTCAAACGTCCGCTTTTGAGATTATAATTTCCTATGGTTCTCTCCCCAATGTTGCAGAGACGATAATTCCATCCCAGGTTTTTCTCAGACGTCCGCTTTTGAGATTATAATTGCCTATTGGTTCTCTCCCCAATGCTGCGGAGACGATAATTCCATTCCAGGTTTTTCTCAAACGTCCGCTTTTGAGATTATAATTGCCTATGGTTCTCTCCCCGATCCTGCGGAGATGGTAATTCCCACCAAGATTCTCTCAACTGCTGTTGAAGCAGAAGTCATCCAAGGTTCTCTCACCGTTCATGCTGAGGTAGTAACTATCCCTGGTTCATTCATCGCCGTTTGAAGCTCCAGATCCAGCTCCTGTAACCAGTCAGGACACATCTATACCAAGCATCTGAAAACCAACTCCTGCAACGTGTCAGGTATTCATTTTTCTTTTGCAGGTACGCAGGTTCTCGCTAAGGAATCTCTTATGCGATCAACATCCAGATGGCATCTATAAGCCCATCATCCTATCCATCAATCTCCAAATGGCATCTATAAGCCCATTTCCATCACACTGCTTCTATGTGAGCGCAAATTTCTGGGCACTCTAGTGTTCAATCATCTTCTACCCTCGGATTACGAAAGGTACGTCAGCCAATCTGCATCCTCAGGTCTAAGAAGATTGAACAGGGGCAGCTGTTGTACCCCAAAATTTTCCCTCCCATATTCTTCAAGAAATTGCCAAGTCAAGCTTCAAAATCTCCCCAAGGGTTGCACAGTGCAAGGGTCTCCTGAACAGTCAAAATTAGGGTTTTGATTCTGATCAAGAAAATGAAGTTTTCAAGGGCCCAATCAAGTCCCACATGCCTATAAACATGGTCAAGTATCCTCATATCAAGTTTCAAGACTTTCAGCACAAAATTGCACAGTCAAAACCCTAATTGCACTACAGTCAACTGTAGGGGCAAAATGGTCATTTGACAGTCAAAAGTTCAAATTTTTGGTCAATATCTCATTTTGAAGCCACAAACATCATTTGATCAATGCTTGATCATGATTCTCAAAGCTTGGCTCAAAAATCATCAAAATGCAAAAGTTTCCTTATTTGGACAGCTGAAAAAGTCAACTGTAAATTGACCAGGGCATAACTTTCACATGGATTATCAGAAAAATTCCATCCAAAGCTCATTTTGAAGAGAAAGACATTTCCTACAACTCATCTTCATACTTCAAGTCCAAGAAGTGCTCTCACAAAAAGTTATCAATTTCAACATTATAGGTCATTTTCAAAAGTCAACAAAAAGAGACTTTAAGTCAAAGACCATAACTTGAGATTGGTAAATCAAAATGACATGGGACCAAAGACATTGGTTAGAGGACTCAACGACCTTTCCAAAATGTCCAAGAACATGAGCAAAGCTTAACAATTGAGCAAGTTATGCCTTGTGGATGTTGGGAAATTTTTGGATATTTTGAAAAGTCAACATTGGTTCAAATGACCTAAAATTGCTAATGGGCCCATTTTTCTTCCACAATTCATCACCCAAGGCATGTGCACGACCACTTGGCCCAAAGGGAAGTTTTTCTTCATTTTTTATTTATTTATTTATTTGAATTTTTATTAATAATAATTCATTTAAATCAATTAAATACATGAAAAATAATTAACCTAAGTTTTTCAATCTTTTTATGCATGTTATATCCTCAAGATTTCGTGCCTAGCCAAATATGGAAAGAATCAATTGGATTGGTCATGATTTGTATCAAAAAGCATGTGAAAAAGATTTGAAAATCATGTTTAAAAATCAAATATCATATTCATGAATGCAAGAGATTTGGATCAAGTTTTCTAACCCTAATCATTCCTACATATACAAGCAAGCAAAACCTAATGCATTTGACCAAAAAAGCTGCGCATAAACCCCATTGTCAAACTCAATTTTTTGCAAAAAATTCCAAATTTGAAAACACTTTTGCAGGGCGATTCAAGACCAAATAGTGATTCCATTAGCTTCCCTGAGGATTATAGAACGTGTTCCAATCAAAATCGATCATCCCAACGCCTAGAATTGGTACAGAAAGCGCGTTTGGAAGGGTTGGCAAGCATAGTGACTGGTAAACTACAGGACCTGGGTTCGAGCCCCAGGTCCTCACCCCCTTTCACTTTATTTTTCAATTAATAATTATATGCAGTTTCAGCCTAAAGGACACACCATACGCTCCTCCATCAAGCCGTCCATACGATCAATATCATCAATCCAAGGGCGTAGAGTTGAGGAACATGATGCACCCTAGTCAACGCGTGTACACGCGTCCTGAAAAGTCAAAGAGGCCAGCAATTTAATTGGGCCAGATTTCTAAAAGACTAACCTCCACTTTGGGGACAGATACCCCCCTAGGTTTGCCATTTTATTTTTTCTTCTTTTGTATTATTTCTATTTTCTTTTTGATTATTGTTTTTAATTAATTTAATATTTTTCATAATATATAAAAAAAACATAAAAAATCAGAAAAGGCCAAAAATTAAATATATTTATTTAATTAATATTTTGTAAATAAGTTCATAAATTAATTAGTTTTAAATTAGGTTTTAATTCTAACTCTTTTAATAAAAATCTAAAAAATATAGAATTAGGGTTTGTGATAATTTTTATTCCTTTTTATTTTTTATTCCATAATAATTAAATATTTACTATTATTTATTTTTGTAATTAAATTGCAATAAAATAATTAGGGTTAATTTTAGGATTAAAACTTTAATATGTTTTCTTAACAAATAAAAATTGTAGAATTAGGTTTAATTGCATTTAATTCTTTTTCCCATTAAAATCATAAAATACTAAAAAATACCAAAAACAATTTCTCTTCTTTTTTTTATTTATTAATTTCATCATTTAATTCAATTTTGCAAAAAGGGTCCAACGCCCTCGTTTAATTCTTATTTAATTCGCGCGTTTATTGTTTATTCTCTATAATTTTAATGTATCTCTCCCAAGGCCGTGTAACTAATTGCTCGCACTTTATTTTCTTTACTTTCTTTATTTTTCTGTCAAATCGGGTTCAAGAAATTTTGGCGATGTGGACCCGCGCCTTTTGTAATAGCTTTAGAACTTTACTTCTCGCACTTTAAACTGTTAATCAAGGCATGAAAGAATGTATGGACAAAAAATAAAAACAAACGCTAGATCACTTTTAACATGACAAGAGACAAAAATATCTGAAAACGACACACAATCACACACCACCCCTAGGGTACGCCTCACTGTTGCCTTGCCTCGAAAGGTGGTCGTCGAGTAGAGGATGTCTTAGTAAGTCCTCATGATCCGGGAACCTGGCATGAGGGTAGCTTCTAAGGTGTCTTCCCATTGCTCTGGTGATCACCATGTCCCTACAAACTCGAATTGACCCGAACACCTCCAACGGTGGTGCTACCTACCTCTCAATGGTGGGATGGCACTACTTTAAAGGACATCTACACAGACGAATTCCTTAGGGTAGGTAGACGACTCTAGATACTTGCTCTAAATTCAAAAACAAATCAAAAATACTTTTCACACCGACACCTTTTCAAAAAGCTTTCGAAAGCAATTTTTCAAACACTCTTGAGGACCGATACAAGAGTCGAACTGAAATTTTCAAAGAAACTTTTTAAAACCCACAGTTGAAAAGCAAACAAACCATTTTGAAAACACAAATGAGCAAGTATCTAAGAGCCCATGGATAACCATGGATAGAAGGGGTGCTAACACCTTCCCTTTCTATAATCTACCTCCCGAACCGAGAGCAATCTCTTTAAGGAATTTTTCTGTGCTTTTGTCCTTTCCATTTGGAGAAAATAAAAGACGATGGCGACTCTTGCTTACCGCGACATTTCGCGAACCAGCGTTAAACAGTCAGTTCCAGATCCACCGATCACATACGCTATTACAATATTTAGGGGATGGGGGTACATATGTACGAATGGGGGTTGCAAGTAAAAATAAGTCCTAAATTACTATTACAACCATATTGAAATGCATAAGAATGTACAAGAAAATGTGAAATGAACTTGTTTTGTTTTAAGAAAATATTTTTGGTCTTTTTGTTTTAAGAAATAAAATAAAGTGTGAAGGAAATACTTTTGATGTTTGCTGATTAGTGGAATGGAAAGTGATAGCAAAAATAATGAAAAAAAGAAAAAAAAGAATCAACGTGTTGCTGATAAAAATGAAGTCAGAGGTTCTGACCCCGGCACGCTGCAAAACAGAAACCTGTTAGTGAAAATGTATACGGTCAGAAGTTCTGAACCCACTGGGAACACAATTGTTTTCAGAAGTTCTGATACCACTGGCAACAAAAACAAGTCTTCAGAAGTTCTGATACCACTAGCAACCAAAACAGACTTCAGAAGTTCAGAGACCACTGGCAGAACTTGGTCTCTCTCTCTCTCTCTCTATGCTAGTCAGAACATCTGTAATTTGGTTATTACTCCACAAAACAAAAGACATGCATAGAACAGTTATAACAGGTGTCATAATGTTTCAGAAGATAAGAAATATCAGAACTATAAATCAGAGGCAAGCATGCATTTGCTAATCCTAACTTTGAGTTCTAGTTTCTTCAAGAAGCTCTGAACTGATTTATTCCCTACTTAGGAAAACAGAATGCATGAAATTTCAGAATATGTATGACACCAAAAACCTGATATCTACATTGTATCTGAGCATGTAAATCTGGTAATGCTTAAGTAATGTGGTGAGGGTCAGCAAAAACTTACCTTGCCGCTGAAAGAAATTCTGTGAACCGGAGTTAACCTCAACTCTGATGATGCTCTGAACAGCTTCTTCACGTACTCAACAAATTGAAAGTTTTCAACTTCTGGGGATGGCAAGGAGGTGATGTTCTGATTTCTTTAAGTGGATGGATGGAAAATGTATAGCAATATGAACACAAAAGTTTATACAGTTTACAACGTGTGGATCAGAAACTGTCTGAATGGGTTTTTAGTCAAGAAATATTTGAGAACAAGTGGAGTTTTGAATGCAAGGAATCAAAAGTTAATGAGGTTTTATGTGTTGTGTTTTACAGTTCTTGGAACTCTTGGAATTTTGGCAGGGATTTGTTTCTCAAAATTTTGACCTCTTTCACAAATTTTTCTGGACCCCTTCTCAGTGACCAATGGTGTTCTATTTATAGGCAAAATTTTATGGGTTTGAAATGTCAAGTAGCGCCAACATCATACGCTAGCTGCTTACTTGCTCTTGAAGCAAGTTCCAAAAAAGGTGTGATAGTTGACAGTTTTTTTTAGCTTAGGCTGGATTAGCAAGCAGAGATTAAGGAAAAGTGAACCCACAAGCAAAAAGTAACGCATGCACCCTTACCTAATTCTGTCGTAAAGTATTTCTACGCTACACGTGGAGAGATCCTCTGGACAAAGACTCAAAAGTGGTTATGAGCATTAATGAGCATTAAATGATGATGATATTTGTCAAAATCAAAAATCCTATAATGTGAGATTTTGCATCATTGCTTAACTCTGGGTCAGAAGTTCCATTTCAGCGTAGTCTAGAACAAAACACCCCACTTCTGATCTCAGTATCCTGTTGCCTCAACATACTCTGAAGGATTCCCCAGGCTTTCCAGTAACCTTCTTTGATTTCCCTTTGAAAACTCTGGATTAGAAGTTCTGCTTTAACGTAACATCTAATCTTCTGATCCTCTTACCTTCTGGCTCCAGCATGTTCTGAAGGAGCTTTCAGGCTTCGTATTACGCTTTATTACCTTCTTTGTATTACTCTAGCAAACTCTGACTTGAACTTGCGTAGATGCTGAAGAGCCATGTTCTGACTGAAGACTATGTGCTGAACCATGTTTATAACTTCTGACTGCACCTGCCTGGAGGCTGGCTCAGAAGTTCTGTAGTGTCATTTTTTCTTAAATACTTAGAAAAATCCCAAGTATTTAGAAATTTGGATTTTGAACTTTTTGATGATATAAACTTCATATTCCAACATGTTTTGACGAAATGTGATTTCAGAGATTTGATTCTGATCCAAAAGTCAAAGTTTCACCTTTTAATGTGAAAATGACTATTTTGCCTTTGCAGACGACTTTTTTTTGAAAAATTTGTAATTCAAAGCTCGGGATTGGATGGTAGTAAACCTGAGGATCCAGGGTGATTTCTTGAGAAAATGAGAGGGCAAATTTTAGGGTACAACATACATGTTTATGCTTTTACTTCTAATACCGGATATACAACCACCCTAGTGGTAGAAAGCGTGCGCATAAGACATTAGTGCTAAGGGTCCTGGGTTCTAGCCCTAAAAGCATATTTTTTAGGTTCATTTATTGACATTTTTACCCATTTACCTGTCAGACAATATTCCTAGACCAGAACTTCTAGATATCCTCACCCAACAACCTTATCACCTCACTCATTTAACAACCAGAACTTCTAACCTTCCAGTATCACTAGAATTTCTAGTTTCCCATTTGCATAAGAACTTCCAGATTCTCTCGACCTCAGAACATTAATGCGCCTGGATCTAGAACTTATGGCTTTCCCCATTTTTGCTAACGTTTATTTATTGATTTGCAGCGCATCTGAGTCATAACTTCTGCACTCTCCTCTTTCAGCAATACGCTGATTCTGACTTTTGTTCTCTATTATTTTTATCAGCACTTATTATTTTCATTAATCAAAAACATAACAAATATTTTTATGTTCACATACTTTATTTTATTTCTTTTGAAACAAAAAGACTAAAAATATTTTCTTAAGCAAATTTATTTCTTCTCTTGACAAAAAAAAAGTCCATTTTACATTTCTTGTACATTATTTCAATATGGTTGTAATAGATAATTAGGATTTTAATTTCTTGCAATCCTCATTTGTAAATTTATACACCCCATCCCCCTAATGATTGTAATAGAGTAGAATATTTACTTTCCGCAATTTATCGCTTTCATATAAATGCTAGTAAATAGGATTTGTATAGAAAGATAAAATCAACAAGTAGACAACCCTTAATCAAAGACTAAATGCATGCAAATCAAACACACTATTCACACATGTACCCTTAGGGTAATTCCATGTGTTGCCTTATAAAAAATGGTCCTGTTATGCATGTGAGACGTCTTAGCAAAAATAATCAAAATACAAGATCATGGTCCCTCGATGATGCTACGAATATTGCCTTACAAATGATCTTAGTCCCTCAAGAGAAATTCTAAGACATCTCACAACTTTTCTATTCATGGCAATACGATGACGCACGCCCGTCCCTTTACATCCAAAGATAAGGCTTCTTACCAATCAATGGTAAGATAGCAATATCAAAGGAAGAGAGAAATGTACAAAAGACTTTTGAGTAGGTAAAAACGTTCCTAGTTGCTTGCTCACTTTCAAAACAAACATCCTTGCAAACACACACCAAACACTTTCAAAACAAGAAATATTTTCAAAAGTACAACACTTTGTATACATTCTTATAAAGAAAATAATCATTACAAAGTTTGCCTAAATAAAGGCGCTTTTTCAGAAATACTTTCAAAAACCACCACAAAGCACACTTTCAAATAAAGCAAGTGATCTAGCAAGCAACTAAGAGCCCATAGATAACTATGGATGAAAAGGGTGCTAATACCTTCCCTTTTCATAATCTACCCCTCGAACTCAAGAAAATAATCTCAAAAGTCTTTCCTGTTCTTTTCACCCTTTCCTTTATTTGGATAAAAGAAAAGTCGGTGGCGACTCTTGCTAACCGCAACAATTGCGATCAAGCGCAAGACATCCCAAGCCAGTTCTCCCACCGTATTACAATTAGGATTAGGTTTTTTTAGTTAATAATTAAATTTTTGACATATTTTTATTTATTAATTAATTGGTTAATTAACCTTTTCTTAATATAAAAATAAATTAGAATTTAGGTTTTATTACTATTATCACTTAAATCATTTTCTAAAAACACAAAAATATTAAAATATTTTTTATAACATTCTTTTTCTTATTTCTTTTTTCTATTTAAATTCCTAGAACAAATGTATAGGTTTTCACTCTCAAATATAATAGCTTAGATTTACATTCCCGCATTTTTTGTCTAATTATGTATTTGTCTCAAATCCATGTAATAGCGTACGAATTTTACATTGCACTTTAATTTTATGTACATATTTAACTGTTAGTAAAATAGGGTTTGTATGGAAAGACTAAAAGCAATATATATAACCCTAATTCAAGACTAAATAATTGAAACTAATGCACTTTGCACACTTCACCTCTAGGGTAACCTCTCTTGTTGCCTTATGAAATATTGGTCATGTCCCTCAAAAGTAGGGATACTTTAGAAAAAGACCCTCGATTCAATAATATCATCATGGTCCCTTTTGAATAAAGATAATAATCCCTCGACGACCTTCAGAGTTGCCCATAAAATAATTTAGTCCCTTCGATGACCCTACAAACAAAATGATGATAGTCCATTTGATACAATTGCTAAAGTATCCTTACATGTTACCTTCGATGACCATACGTTGATCCTATGATCGTCCATTCACATCTAATAGATAGAATTACCTATCAACTAATGGCATGGATAGTACTGTCTCCAAAGGAGAATGAAAATAACAATAAAGACTTTAGTGGGCAAGAACTCTTGAATGCTTGCTCACAACCTTTTTCATAAATAAATACATTTTTACACATCACTTTCAAAACAAATATTTTAAAAAACACTTTGTATACATTCTTGAGGACCGACACAAGGATTATTACAAAGTTAGCCTTACATTAGCATTTCAAAATGTTTTCAAACAAATCACACACACACAAAGCAAGTTTTTTTTAAAAGTGAGTTAAGAAATTAAGATCCCGTTGATAACTACGGATGAAAAGGGTGCTAACACCTTCCCTTTTCATAACTTACCCCCCAAACTCAAAATCTATCAAAGGTCTTTCCCGTTCTTTTCACCTTTCCTAAATATTGGATAAAAGAAAAGTCGGTGGTGACTCTTGCTAACTGCAACATTTGTGATATAACCAAAAAAGTCAGTTCTTCCACTGTATTACAGAACTGGAGACTCTGCTGGGAAATACATAAAAAAGAGGGGTTACCTTAAGAGTTAGATCACTTTACTTGATTTTATTGTATGCTTTGTCTGATTTATTTTAAGGGTTTGTTTGGGTATTATTGCTTCTGTGAAAGAACCTACACCAGAATCTAGTGATTCCTTAGGTAAGTAGCAATAAATCATAAAGACTGTACATCATATACCGATATGGTTAACATGGTAGCTACAGTTAGTGTGACACTTTGGTTTGTACTGATGTTCCTTGAGTCAGTCAAGGATAACATTAGGCTTCCGCGTGGTGTCGTTAACACTAACTTACTTTTAGAACCTTAATTGACCCATCTTGGCCATTAGAAATTAGTGAGATAGACGACTTTGGTACATTCCGAAGTTGGTTGATACTCGAGGCTACACTAAATGAGATTCGACTTTCGGGATGTTTTGGTGGAAAGCCGGTTGCCGTGCAAAAATAAAGCTTGTGATAAAGATTCGTGATATGAGATTCTTAGAACCCGGTTACTATTTAAGTATAGGTTGAGACAACTTAACTTCAAAGGGGAAGGGTATTTACCTATGGACTTCATGCAAGCCTTTAAACCTAAGGCTCTTGTATGACTTGTTTGTGTTTGCTACTTATTTAACATGAACGTAACATCATAACATCATATCATCATAACATAAAATTTTTACTAACCATTTCAAGGACCTAGGGATTTATCTTTGTTCCTTGTTGCAGGTTATGGCCTACGCTCGGAGAAATACTATCTGAATCAAATTTGTGAGGGTACCTTCCAAGCTTAAGGACTTAGTCTCAAAGGTTCCCGAAAACTCTCAATTCACCTAGAGGCATGGTTATCCACTCAGTTTGGTTACCTCAGGTTTTGAAGAACACATGATGAGTGTTCTGTTCCAGTTCCTTGATCCTAAGCATCATTGTTTTACCTTCCCAGGTTATCAGTTGGTACCTACAATGGAAGAGTTTTCTGAGCTACTTGGAGTACCTATTCTTGATCAGACACCCTTCACCGGTTTAGAGAAAGTTCCAAAACCCAAAGTTATTGCAGCAACCTTACATCTGAAGTGGTTAGACAATGTGTCTAATTGGGAAATGAGAAGTGGAGCTAAAGGTCTTCTTGCTAAATTTTTGATGGAGAAGGCTCATTTGTTTCTAGATGCTATGAGTTTTCATGCTTTTGAGGAGATCTTGGCTTTGTTAATCTATGAGTTGGTACTATTCCCTAATCCAGACCAACTCGTAGATGTGAACGCCATTAAAATATTTCTTACTCATAATCTTGTGCCTACTTTTCTTGGAGATATTTTGCATTCTCTTCACACTCGTACTATGAGAGGGCGAGGTAGTCTCATGTGTTGCATACCTTTACTATCCAGGTGGTTTATTTCGCACCTTTCCCGATCAGTGATGAAGAATGAACAAGGTTTGAAATGGTCTCGAAGGGTGATGTCACTCTCTTATTCAGATATCTATTGGTGTTCCGATCTCAGAAGGACATCACTATTAATGATCACTGTGGGGAATTCCCTAATGTGCCACTCCTTGGCATAATGGGAGGTATTAATTATAACCTTTCTCTAGCTCTACGTCAATTTGGTTATGCTTGAAGAAACAGTCCTCATGATATGCTTATCCAGGGTATTGTATTCGATTACGAGAATGATCGTCAAGGTTACTGTCAAAATTTTATACGTGCTTGGGGCATGGTGAATAAGATTGATAGCAAGACTTTGGGACAGAAAAACTCCATCCCTTTGGAGCCCTACCTCAGATGGGTGGGATTTCGTTCTCAAAATCTTATAATGACATATCCTGCTATCCTACCAGTAATCGTGGAGCCTATTGTTGAAGGAGATATTCCTCATACCATTTTTCATCCAGATATGCCTACTGATCTTATAAAGCTACAGAAGTCTTAGATTGAATTGAAAGAAGAAAGGGACAATGATACGGTGGCAGAACTGACTGTTAATACTGGTTTTCATTTTTTGTTCGCAAAATGTCGTGGTAAGCAAGAGTCTCCACCGACTTTTCTTTTATCCAACAAAGGAAAGGGTGAAAAGAACAGAAAAAGACTTTTTTTTGAGATTTCTGAGTACGGGGGGGGGGGGGGGGGGGGGGTGGGTAGATTATAGAAAGGGAAGGTGTTAGCACCCTTTCCATCCATGGTTTTCCATGGGATCTTAGGTACTTGCGCATTTTCTAAAATTGCTTGTGTTTGTGTGTTTTGAAAATGCCTTAGTGCGGAGATCCACTTTATGGTAACTCTTGTATCAGTCCTCAAGAGTGTGATAAAGCGTTTTGAAAACTTTTGTTTGAAAAGTGTTTGAAAGTGTGGTGTGAAAATTGGTTTGAGCAAGTACCTAACAACTATCTACCTACTCGGAAAAAAAGCATTCTTTTCCTCCTATCCTTTAGACCGTGTTATCCTACTATTAGTGAGTAGGTAACCCTAGTCGTTGGATTTTTGAGGGACTATCGAAAGGGACGTAAGGTCACTAAGGCAAATGGGAAAAAACTCTTAGTAACTGTCCTAAAGCCCTAAGATCACTTTTATACCGAGGCAACATTCGAGAGGGTCATCGAGGGACTAATGATCTCTTTAGACTTGAGGACAACCACTAAGAATTCTCACGATTCGAGAATTGTGACAGTTATTTTCCGAGGCAACCAAGTGAGGTATACCCTAAGGGTGGAAGTGTGCAACAATGCTTTTTTCAGATATGTTATCTTGAAGTTAGTGGTCTAATGGTTAATTAATTTATCTTGTCATGCAGATCCAGAACAATGATGATTTCGTGAGATATTCCTAGGTGGGAATTACTGTTCGTGTTGTTAGGGAGGACTTCAATGAGGAATGTTGGTCTCTGTCTTGGGGAATAGAGTCTAGGAGCTTCAGTTGTCCATTAATCTACTGGGGAGTCATATCTTGATTGAAGAGACAGAAGTGAACTGCTAACTAGTCAGGATCCAGGCTTCACAGTGACTTGCTAAGGATAATAAGGCTGACTGCTATCTAGTCGTATTCCAGGCTTCACAATGACTTACTGAGGGAATAAGATTAAACTGTTATCTGGTCAGGATCCAGGCTTCAGAGTGTCTTGAATTGTTGATTGACTATTATCCGGTCAGTTTATGGACTTCATAGCTTCTTTAACTGGAATATAAATCTTAGTATCAATTTGACTGAACCAAAGAAAGGTCTCAAGTTGTCTTCAACTGGGGTAGAAATCTTAGTGTCGATTTAACTAAACCCGGGAAAGGCCTTGAATTAACTTTGACTGGCATAGGAATCATGAGGATCTTAGTAGCGACTCAACTAATCCAGACGAAAGTCTTGGTACATCTTCTAATGGCATAGTAATCAGAGAGATCTTGGTGTCGACCTGTCTGACCCAAGGAAAAACTAGGTTAACTTTGACTGGCATAGTAATCAGGTTAATTTTAGTAGCGATTCAACTGACCCAGATGAAATTCTTGGAATCTCTTCTACCGGCATAGTAAGTAGAGAGTTCTTGGGTCAACTTTGATTGGCATAGTAATCAGGAGAATCTTGGTAGCGATTCAACTGATCTAAATGAAAGTCTTGGAATCTCTTCCACCGGCACAGTAAGCAGAGAGATCTTGGGTTAACTTTGACTAGCATAGTAATCAGGAGAATCTTAGTAGAGATTCAACTGACTCAGACGAAAGTCTTGGAATCTCTTCCACCAGCATAGTAAGCAGAGAGATCTTAGTGTTAATCTGGATGATCCAAAGAAATTCTTATGAGGACATATTCTTGAAGAAAATGCTGAAATAGCCTTTGGTTAGACGTAGCTTGTTTATTTGATCTTTTCCCTGAAAGGTAAAGAGTTAGTCGTATGCAATGTCATGATGTATGAGATGCATTATGATGATGTTCTCAAAATAAATAAGATTGTATTGTATGTAATATGTACTGCAGATGCTATGACGTTTGTAGAATGGGATGTTATTGCTGTACTTCTTAGTCGAGGAAAATAAATCTCGGACTGCTGCTGAAGATTATTGGGAAGCCGAATTCTTCATTCCGGCTGGGGATGGTGAATGGAGATGACTATGCTACAAATTTACTCCTTATTTATGAATATTCTGCCGGGGAGAGACTCCGCGGGGGAATAACTCTGTTTGCGAGAGGAGATGCTTTGCTGGAATATTTTGCCGATTCAGAGAAATAAACTCTGCCGGGGGATGAACTTCGGTAGCTAGAGAAATAAACTCTGTTGTGGATTGAGCTTTCACCGTCATCTTCTGTACAATTTTCTTGATGTTCTTGTTAGCAGCCTCCACAGTGCCATTCATCTTTGGCCGATAAGGTGAAGAATTATGGTGCTGGATCCTGAACTGTTTACAAAGTTCGGTGATCATCGTGTTGTTGAGATTCGTACCATTGTCAGTGATGATTCTCTCTGGCACACTGTACCGACAAATCAGGTTATGCTTGATAAATCGTGCCACAACACTCTTGGTAACAGTAGCAAAAGAGGCAGCTTCAACCCACTTTGTGAAGTAATCAATAGCCACTAGGATGAAGTGATGCCCATTGGAAGAGGTAGGTCTAATCTCTCCGATCATGTCAATGCCCCACATTGCAAAGGGCCAAGGAGCCGTCAAGACGTTCAAAGAACCGGAGGTACATACACCTTATCAGCGTAGATATGGCATTTGTGACAAGTTCGAGAATGCTGATAGTAGTCTGCTTCCATAGTGGACCAATAGTATCCTGCCCGTAGGATCTTTTTAGCCATGGTATGTTAACTCGAATGGGTTCTGAAGGTACCTTCGTGTAAATTTGTCATAATCCTCTCTGCTTCACTCTTGTCTATGCACCAAAGTAAAGTAGAGTCATGGTTGTGCTTGTAGAGGATTTCATTACTGAGGAAGAATTTCGCGGCGAACCTTCTCAGAAACTTCTTATCATTGACAGATGCCCCCTCAGGATACTCTTGAGCCTCGAGATATCTCTTCATTTTATAGAACCAAGGTTTGTCTGCTACTCCTTCCGTGTCGATCTCATAGCAGTATGCTGGTTCATCAAACCTCTCAATAGTGATCCGAGGAGCCTCGTTGTCTCACATGACCTTGAACATAGAAGACATGGTAGCTAGCGCGTCCGGTAACTAATTCTCTTCTCGTGGAAAATGTTCAAAGGTTACCTCTTCAAAGTGTGGAAGCAATGTCACCACGTGTTCTTTGTACGAGATGTGATTCAGGTGCTTCGTATCCCACTCTCCTTTGATCTGACTTATCACTAAGGCCGAATCCCTGAAAATGCTTAAGAACTTGATCCTCAGGTTAATAGTAGCTTTGATACCCATGATGCATGCTTTATACTCCGCCATGTTGTTGGTACAGTTGAAGCATAATTGGGAAGTGAAAGGAGTATGGAAGCCCTCGGGGGATATGATTACAACACCAATATCATTACCGAGTGCGTTCGAGGCTCCGTCAAAAACCATAGTCCATCGGGATCCTTCTTCAGGTCCTTCATCCGGTCCAGGTTTTTCATAGTCAATCACCAGCATAATATTCTCGTCCGGGAACTCAAAATTCATGGTCTGGTAGTCATCTACGGCCTGATGAGCCAAATGATCAGCTAATACACTTCCTTTGATTGCCTTCTGGGTCGTGTATTGGATATCATATTCCGTCAAGATCATTTTCCATCTTTCTATTCTTCTGGAAAGGGCGGGCTTCTCGAAGATGTACTTGATCAGATCCATCTTAGATATCAACAAAGTAGTGTGGGTCAACATATACTGTCTCAGTCGGCGAGCAGCCCATGCCAAAGCGCAACAAGTTTTCTCGAGTAGTGAGTATCTTGTCTCACAGTCGGTAAACTTTTTGCTAAGGTAGTATATTGCATACTCTTTTCGACCAGACTCATCATGCTTCCCCAACACACACCCCATTGAATTGTCTAACACTGTTAAGTACATTAACAAAGGTCTTCCTTCATTCGGAGGCATCAGAATTAGTGGTTCTTGAAGGTATTCCTTGATTCTTTCGAAGGCAGTCTGGCATTCATCGTTCCATTTTACCACTTGATCTTTCTTCAGTAGCCTGAAGATTGGCTCACAAGTAGCAGTTAGATGAGAGATGAACCTGACAATGTAGTTTAGGCGTCCTAAAAAGTATCTGACCTCCTTCTCAGTGCGAGGAGCTGACATCTCTTGTATAGCCTTTACTTTTACAAGGTCCACCTGAATGCCCTTGTCACTGACAATGAAACCCAACCGTTTACCAGACCTTACCCCGAAGGTGCACTTGTTCGGATTCAACCTCAGCTTGTATGTCTTCAACCTATCAAACATCTTTTGTAGATGATCAAGGTGATCTTCCTCAGTTTGAGACCTGGATATCATGTCATCCATATATACCTCTATCTCATGGTGAATAATGTCATGAAATAAGGCGACCATGGCTCGCTGATAGGTTTCCCCGACATTCTTTAATCCAAACGGCATCACTTTGTAGCAGAAAGTTCCCCATTGAGTGACGAAGGTTGTCTTCTCCATATCTTCGGGTGCCATCTTGCTCTGATTGTAACTAGAGAAACCATCCATGAAGGAAAAGATCTTGTGCTGCGTGGTGTTGTCAACCAGGACGTCAATGTGGGGGAGTGGAAAGTCATCTTTGGGGCTTGCCCTATTCAGATCCCTATAGTCTACACACATGAAAACTTTTCCATCTTTCTTCGGTACTGGCACCACATTTGCTACCCATTGGGGATAAGATGTCACAGCTAAGAACCCGACGTCAAATTGTTTCATCACTTCAGCTTTTATCTTCTCAGACATATCAGGTCTCATGCGAAAAACTTTTTGTTTGACAGAAGGAAAATCTTCTTTGGTCGGCAGACGATGAACTACGATGTCGGTATCCAACCCTGGCATGTCTTCATATGACCAGGAAAAGATCTCGACATAATCGTGCAACATTTGTATCAACCGCTGTTTGACATTAATCCCCAGATTTGCACCAATCTTGACTTCTTTCTATCTACCTCTGTGCCTAAGTTTATGGTCTCAACTGGCTCTTCATGAGGCTGTATAGCCCTCCCTTCCTGCTGTAACAGTCTAGCAAGTTCTCCAGGTACCTCACAATCTTCCTCACCTTCGTCCTCAGCTTGGTTGATCGGATTTTCGAAGTTATAACTAGCAATAGCAGAACTGTTATCAATGGGATCCATAGTGGATATGGATCTGCAGTTTGATATGTGAGTGTGTGTAAGAGCATAGCTGTATTGATAAAGTAAAAAGCAGAAAAGAAAAACAGAGAGCACAAAATTTGTATGCAAAACGTCTAATGCTTTATTGATGCCATATGAAAGTGAAACATGATAACCCTCACAAATAAACCGATGTGCCCTGGGTAAGACACATGTCCATAAAGTTATATTGTTTATTACATATCCAAAAAACAAGAAAGATAATTACTTCTGAACAAAAGTAATAGGTACAAAATATTTTTCCGTCCAGTTACTAGGTCCACCGTTGGTAGTAGGGAAGATCTAACTATCCAAGTCATTGTCATCGTCTCCATCTTTTACAATGTTGACCCCGTGATTACTGATGCGTATGGGAGGTTTTCCAGCACAAGCACGTCGAACAGCCCTTTGAGCCCCTGAAGAGAAACCCAAACCAAATTTATCAGACTTGTACGGAATATCAGGGAGTTGATCCCAAATGGTAGACCCACCTTCTCCAATAAAAACTTTTGCATCCTTGAGAGAGGCCATCTTCAAGGGAGGTCTGGTGATCTTCGACATGTTGATAACAATTTCAGTTGTAGCCAGAGTCTGAGGTACCTCTTCAAAATTCTGGCACAGAGTCTTGATGAACTCACCCTCTATTTCCACATATTTGAATGAATTCAGGGGACTGACCATGTATTCTTCTTTGCTGCATACAGTGATAATTCTCCCTTTGATCGAGTATTTCATCATCTGATGCAGAGTGGACGTAACAACTCCAGCCCCCGTGTATCCAAGGGAGGCCCAACAAACAAGAATAAGATGGTCTGATATCCATCACATAGAAGGTAGAGCCAAAAGTCTATGAACCAACCTTGATGGGGATGTCCACTTCCCCGTGCACCATTCTTTTTGATCCGTCAATATCCCTCACTACAATATTGTCGGGCTTTAAAGTCAAACCTTCGCAGTCTAGTCTATCCAGGCGTTCTTAGGCAGCACATTTAATGATGAACCATTATCTACAAGGACATGGGCCAAAGTGGTGCCCTTGTATTCGATAGAGACGTGCAACACATCATTATGCTTCCTCCCTCTAGGGGTCAAACCGGCATCAGAAAAGCCCAAACTGTTATCAGTCGTCAAACTGGCCACCCAATCTTCAAATTGGCCACCCAATCTTCAAATTGGTCAACAGAAGTTTCCTGGGGCACATGGGCAGTTTTCAGAAACTTCACCAAAGCCTTCGCATGAGCTTCAGAGCACAACAACAAGGCTAGCATAGAGATATTTGAAGGTGTCTTTCCCACTTGTTCGACTATGTTGTAGTCACTTTTCTTGATAATTTTAAAAATTTCTTCCATCTCCTTCTCGGAAGCCTTTGGAATAGATACTGACTGCGCCTTCGTCTAGACAGGCTCAATAAATATGTTTTTGCCCCGAGTCTCAGTCGACTCGGTAATAGAGGTGTCAGTAGGAGTAATCAAAGGAATTGCAGTAGTAGTAGTAGCAGGAAAAAAATTAGGAATAATCACAGGACCAATAACAACTTTCGGAGGAGAAATCCCAGGGGAGAACACTCTTCCACTTCTTGTCATTTTGTTGGTTCCAACAATGTTGATAATGTCGGGATCAACATTCCTAGAGACCTGGTCTTTATCAGCTAGCCAATCTTGCTTGACGCCGTGTGTTGTACCCCAAAATTTTCCCTCTCATTTTATCAACATTTCTCATCACAAGACTCTTTGAACTCAAGATCAAGCTAGGGTTTGCTCTACTCAAGACATCTCCTTGCACTGTTGACCTAAATTAGGGTTTGAGTTTGCACAAGGAATTTTGGACTTCTAATGCTCAAAGTGACTTTCATACTTCATGTTGGACTTACAAGATTAAATCTACCAAGTTTCAAGCCTTGAATCAAATTTTTGCCCAGCCAATTGGATAATTGACCTAGAAATCAGCTGTATTGGGGAAAAAGTCAACTGTGGCCAATTTACAGTCAAACCTCATAAGTTTTGACCCATATCAATATTATAAGCTCATATGAACCATTTGATCAAGTTTGGACCACAACTCTTCAAGAAATTTGATGAGATCACCAAAAGGGCAAAATGGTCATTTTTAGGGTTTTGACTGCAGAAGGGCAATATCTGACTTTTGACCTAGCCAATGGCAAATTGGGTTCAAGCATGGATTCAAGGACTCAATAGCATCATCTTGACCTATTCACAAGGTTCAAAAGATCTCAATTGCATTGAATTGGCAGATAAATTTTTCAGTCAACTGATCAAAATTTGACTGAACACTGAAAAGTCAAACTTTGACTTTTTGGTCAAAATCAAGAGCCAAGGGTCATTTTTCATCAAGATGTGTCAAAACATGAAACTTGTTCATCAAGAAACCTAATTTTGCAAATTAGGGTTTAAAATTGAAAAATTTCATAACTTAGAATTTTTCTAAGTTATGAAATTTTCTTAATTTTTCCCAACTTTGCCCAACATTTTCACCATGATGCAATTGGATTCAAACAAAACTTCCAACATGAGAGTTGTATTCCTCCACAAAATCTACAACTTTGATTCACAAAGTTTTCCAAAAAGAAGCTTGGATCTCAAGTTATTATTTTTGGAACAAGGGTCCATGAAACTTTTAACTTAGTGAAATTTTGCCCTAGTTTAGGCAGGATTTTGACCCATCTTCATGACCATTTTTCACATAGTTCCACTTGGAATATAAAATTGCATTTCAAATATGGATTTTAGATCATATTACAAGATTTACAAAATGTCCAAGAACTCTCCAAAATCATTTGTGGTTAGGGAGAATCGAAGGCTTGAAGTTGGAAAAAACTCACTTTTGATCAATGGCATGTTCGTATTGATACAAGTTGCAAACTCTAATCAGCCTTGTTTGTACTTGATTACAGGTCCCAAAACCCTTCCATACTCAATAATTAAATGCAAATCTATTGGTCTAAGGCTTTGTTTTGGTCATTAGAGGATTATACATTAGATTAATCCAAAAATAGTAAAAGGTAACTTTGCCATTTTTGTCAAAATCTTGCTTTATGTCAAATAGAATCCTTGAGCCTTGAACAAGATCTTATATAGCAAATCAAATCTACAAACTTGGGGCCAAGCTTACACAATGTATTCAGGGTTAGAGCTAGCCTGTACATGCCTGCTCTTTGTCACTTCTCATTTTGCTTCATAACCAAGAAACTTGTCAAATATCACACATCTTGCACATCTGTTAGAAAAAACTTTTGCAAACATTGGAGACAAGTTTCACACATCCCCTTGATCCAGAAACAAGATCCATTGAGCCCTCAAACCTTCCATAACACAAAATCATCTTCCATTGGCAAAACAGGGCAGCTTCTGCATCTTGAGTTCTATCTCACAAGTTGCTCGTGCGTTTTGCCCCAAACTTGTTCAAACACCTTCCACATAACCTATCCAAGCTATCCCAACCCTTAAACACTGATTGTAACTCCATTTGCAAGGTTTACCATTTTTGATTTCAGCTTGTGCAGGTTGAGTTCTACAGGCTTGTTCAAGCACATTCAAGGCAAACTTGGCATTGGGGAAGGTCAGAGGAAGTTTAAGCAAGCTCCCAAACATCTCAGGCCTCACTGAAAAGCTCCACATTGCCATACACGAAGTCAACTGAAACAGGTTTTTGTCAACTTCCTATCTCTCTATTTAGGAATCATTAGGCTTGGGTTTGTGAATAAAAAATATAGTATTCATAGCCATGAAGCTATACATATGCTCAGTTTTCATTTAAATTAAACGTGTTAAGCGAATTTGATCCATGAACTTCCTAAAAAAATTAGGTTAGAATTTAGGGCCAGAGAAATTCTCTCTGGTCTTTGAGAGTTAGAATGAGTTCTTTACATGGTTGGATTCGTCTTGAAAAATGCTACAACTTTGATGTTATGAATTTTTGCATTAGAGCACGTATGCAGGATCTGACATTGTGTACAAGGCGCGCACGTTTTTGAGCAAGAGGTTGAAGATGAAATCAGTGGGCTGAGCTTGGTTCTGGCCTTGTTTTTGACACCCCCCTCATTACTGACTGCACCCCTGGCCCATTTCTTCATATTTTTATATTTTTTGTGTTTATTTTCATTTCTGATTTTATTTTCTTATTTTTCAAACATAAAAAATATCAAAAAATATTTTTATAAATTTTCACATTTATTTTGTTTTTTATTTTTATTTTTTCTAACATAAAATAATTTAATTAGTATATACTTTTATTTAATGAAAAGTTGAAAATAATATATAATAATATTATACCTTTATTTTTTATTCTTTTTATCGTTTATACTTAAATAATATTTTTTATAAATATATTTTATTTTTGTATATACATTATTTTATTTTATTGTACATAAAAAGTATATGATATATATTTACTTTCTTAAAAGAAAATTAGGGTTTTTGCCCTTAATAAAAAAATAATCTTTTTATTTCTTTTTTACATTAAATATTATATTTTTGCATACATAAAAATAAACAAAACATTTTTTGCATATTCATAATATTTTGCATATTTGTTTAATTTATTTATTTAAATATTGTTCATTTATTATTTGTACCATTTATTCAATTTGGATGTAATAATAAATATTAGGGTTTTATTTTCTTGCAAATATCCCCCATTCAAAAATTGTATTCCCCCTTCCCATATCAAATGTTGTAATAGTGTAGATCTATTTTACGCATTTATGATTTCAATTATGCCATGATTAGAGATTAGGGTTGTATGCAAAAAATCCAAAATCAAACAAATAGCTTGACTAATACCAAGACAAAAAGCATGTAAATTGACAACACAATGCACACTTGCACCCCTAGGGTTTCATCCACTTGTTGCCTTTAAAATGGGCCATGTTATGCATGTTGAGTGCTTTGGCAAAACAAAAACAAAACAAAAAGATCATAGTCCCTCGATGACGCTATCTTGGTTGCCTATACAAAATGATATAGTCCCTCAAAAATTTGCTAAAGATACTTAGCACCATTGCTATCATGGTCTATACGATGACCCGCACCTGTCCCGTTTAACATCCTAATACAAGGTTGTTTACCAAATGAAATGGTAAAACAACACTGTCAAAAGGGTTAAAAATGTGTAGGAAAGATCTTTGAGTAAAATAGGATAGACAACTCTTAGTTACTTGATCAAAACTTGCAAAAACATCCTTGCTATTTTCAAACACACTTCACAACACAATTTCAAAACATTTCCCAAAAACAAACATTCAAACATTGAAATATCTTTTCAAAAGACAAACACCTTTGTATATATTCAAACAAGAATCATTACAAAGGTTGCCTAGACAAGGCCTGTTTTTCAAAGCATTTTCAAAGAACCACACACAAAGCACCATTTCAAACAATTGAAAAGCAAAAGCAAGTGATCTAAACAAGTAGCTAAGAGCCCATGGATAACCATGGATGAAAAGGGTGCTTGCACCTTCCCTTTTCATAATCTACCCCCCGAACTCAAGAAAACATCTCAAAGGTCTTTCATGTGCTTTTTGACCTTTCCTTTTGGATAAAATAAAAGTCGGTGGCGACTCTTGCTAAACCGAAACATTTGCGAATACAAACGCAAAACCTCAAGTCAGTTCTCCCATCGTATCGTAGAACTGGCGACTCTGCTGGGGAATATTCTAAAAGTGGGGTTACCTTAGGGTTTAGATCACCTTTACATGCTTACTTTGTTTGCTTTGATTGCTTTACATTTTAGTTCTATTGTTTGGGTTTGAAATCCTCTAGCCAGATTTGGGAAACATTCATAGGTAAATAGCAATACATTGTGGAAACTGTGCGGGGTATACCGACATGGTTGAAGCAATAACTATATTAGTGCGACATATTTGTGGGTACCGGTAGCCTTTGAGTCAATCAAAGAGAATACGAGGCCGCTGAGTGATGTCATGAAGCACTAATAAACTCTTAGAACCTTTACTTGTCCATCTTGGCCTTACTAGGGGTAGTGAGATGACCGGCTTTAGTACAGTCCGAAGTTGGTAGATACTAGATACTACACTCATTGAGGGTTATTTTCTTGGAATATTTCGGTCGCCAGTTAAGTGGCTAAACTGAAACAATAAACACAGAAAATAACCCAGTGATATTGAACTCCTTAGAACCCGGTTACTATTTATAGGATAAGTTAAGCCAACTAACTTCAAGAGGATGCTTACCTATGAACCCCCATGCAAGCCTAAAACTAGGATCTTGTGTGATTTGTTTGTACATATACTTGTGCATACATCATGAACATCATAAAGCATCATATGCATCCACTAACCATCTCAAGGGTTTGGATCTTCATCTTTGTTCCTGTTTTGTAGGTCATTGAGTCACTCCGCAGAAAAACTATTCAAGTCAACCTTGTGAGAATCCCTTCTCTACTCAAGGAGCTTACTTCCAAGATTCTAGAGAATTCTCCCTTCAGTGAAAGACATGGTAGACTTCTCAACTTGGTCAACTCCAACATTGAAGAAGACATGGTGAAAGTCCTCTTCCAGTTCTTCGACCCCTTACACCATTGCTTCATATTTCTTGATTACCAACTAGTACCTACTTTGGAGGAATTTTCTCAACTCTTGAGGATTCCTATTCTCCATCAACTACCCTACAATGGTACAGAAAGAGATCCAAAGCCTGAAGATGTTGCTCAAGCCTTACACTTGCAACCATCTGATATCAAAGGTAATTGGGAAACCAGAAGTGGTGTCAAGGGTTTCTTGGTAAAGTTTCTGTTCGAGAAAGCACAAGACTGCTGGAATTCACTAGATCTGTAAGCTTTTGAGGAGATTGTAGCACTTCTCATCTATGGGTTGGTCTTGTTTCCAAACCCTGATCAGCTTATAGATGTGAATGCTGTCAAGATTTTCATATCTCAGAATCCTGTGCCCACATTGCTTGGGGACATCCTACACTCATTTTACACACGGACAATGAGGAAAAGAAGTGTTCTCATGTGCTGTACTCCTCTTCTAGCAAGGTGGTTTATTTCTCACCTTCCCCAGTCAGTCTTGAAGAATGAACAAGGCTTGAGGTGGACACAACGGTTGATGACTCTCACATATTCTGATGTTCACTGGTGTTCTCGGTCCATAGAAAATGTCATCATCATTGGTCGTTATGGGGAATTCCCTAATGTCCCACTACTTGGCATTAGGGGAGGCATTACCTACAACCCCTGTTTAGCTCTGAGACAATTTGGGTATGCCCGAAGGGATGGCCCTCATGACATGCTGATTCCAGACTTGGTTTTTGACTTCGACAACAACGCTCAAGGACTTCGACAAAGGTTTATCCGAGCTTGGAGGATGCCCAACAAAGTGGACAGTAAGAAACTGGGACACAAGAATTCCGTCCCCCTTGAGCCTTACCTCAAGTGGGTACGAACCCGCGCCCAGAATCTTATGATGCCTTACCCCTACATTCTGCCTATGATCAAAGAGTCTGTTATGGAAGGAGAGGTTCCATACACCCTCCTACATCCTGACATGCCAACATCATTGAAGGATTTGCAAAAGAGTTGGATACAACTCAAGGAAGAACGTAATACTTTTGAAGCCAACTTCTACGCCAGTGAGAAGAAGGTTTTGGAACTTACTCGTCAACTCCATGAAGAGCAAACTCTTAACACCTACATCGCACCAAAGAGGATGCACAATGTCTTTTTACATTAAGAATTTTGTAATATCTTGCCCATGGGGCATTTATGTACTAACAAATTTCTTCTTATTAATATGACGTGTGTTCTTTTTGTTTGCAACAACTTTGAATTTCTGAATCCTTGAATGCATTACATGAATACATATCATTCATCATATGCATAAACAGGTCTTCACACCAGGTTTCCTTATCTCTCTGCTGTTTATGTCAGCAAGATGGATATAGAGAAGGCGGTCAAAGATCTGCAAGCGCAGAATTATCAGTTCCAACAACTCCTCATGACCTTGGCAAAGGGTCAGGAGGACCTTAAACCACTGTTAGAGAAAGAAAAGGAAAAAGAAAAGAAGAAAAAGAAGAAAAGAGCTGGTGTGGCCACTTTGGGAAGAAGATTTGAGAACCAATCTAGAAGGGTTCTGGATTTCCCCTCAACATCTGATGAAGGGGTTGGCAAAGGAAAGGGAGTTGCAGTACCATCCGAGTCTGAGGCTGAAGAAGAAGAAGAAGAGGATGAAGATTACTCTGAGCAGCAATACCCTCCTGCAGACGACAAGTATAAGAATCTGGAAGAGCGGTTGGCAGCTATGGAGATACAAAGAGTGCCCAGGTTGGATTTCGAAGAGTTAGGCATGGTTTCTGGGGTTATCATTCCCCCCAAGTTCAAAGTTCCTCTGTTCGCTAAATACGATGGTTTGTCGTGCCCGAAGATGCACCTACCGTCTTACGTCAGAAAGATCCAACCTCATTCTTCTGATAAGGATCTGTGGGTCCACTTTTTTCAAGATAGTCTTTTGGGTACTCAATTGGACTGGTTCTACCAGCTTGAGAGGGCTGACGTACATAATTGGGAGGATCTGGCTGCTGCCTTCTACCGACAATATCAGTATAACGCTGACTTAGCACCTACTCGTACTCAACTACAGAGTATGGGTATGGTTTCTAATGAGGGCTTTAAGGAGTATGCCCAGAAGTGGAGGGACCTGGCTGGAAGGGTGCATCCACCATTGTCCGAAAGAGAGCTTGTTGATATGTTTTTGGGGACGCTGTCTGGTCCATTCTTTAATCACCTGATAAGGAGTTCATCGGCAGGGTTCACTAAACTAATTCTGACTGGTGAACGAGTTGAAGCTGGCATCAAGAGTGGTAAGATTCAAAATGATACATCTGCTTCTGCCTCTGTCAAAAAACCTTTTCCAGTCAAGAAAGAGGTGTCAGCTGTTTATTCCCAAAAAGGTCGAGGAAGGGTAGAGCGCTGGTCAACAGTGGGGGATGTGATGATCCAAAAGACTGCAGCTGATCAACCTAAGAATGATCAACCAAGAACCAACCAACAAAGAGGGGGAAGGCCTGCTAGGTAGTTCACCAAAATAAACATGACGCCTGCCCAGGTCTCCCCCATCTCTTAAAGCTAAACCTTACAACCTTGAGAGATCCGCCGCAAAATCCGAATACAACTTCTCCTTTTTATCATGCCAATGCTAAATGTGCCTACCATTCAGACGGCATAGGGCACGACACCAACAACTGTTGGGCCCTAAAAAACAAGATCCAAGATTTAATAGATTCCAAGGAGGTAGAATTCGATGCGCCCGAAAAGCCGAATGTGATTTCTGTCCCAATGCCGAAGCATGGTCACGGTACCCATGATATTGAAGAGGATCTGTATGTTGCTGCTGTTGATGACTTAATGACCCCTTTTCCATTGATCAAGATGAATCTGTTGAAAGCCGGGATCTTCCCAGGCTGTGAAAGAGATTGTTACCTTTGTTCTACCTTGCAATCCGACTGTTTGTTATTGAAGTTAGGCGTCCAACGCCTGATGGATAATCAAGAGATTCTCTTTCAGAAAACTCCTGTTACTCTTGTTACTCCAACTCCAATCAATGATGTTGCTATAATCACCATTTCCGACAATCTTTCCAAGGTCTGCAAAAGACCTGTTAAGATTACACCCGATCCAAAGTTTGTACCGCTGAAGATTACCATGTCGGGGCCTATCCCATATAAGTCCAACAAGACGATACCATAGAATTATGGAGGAGAGATCTTCTACCACGGTGTTAAGCAGATTGAATCAGTCGAAGAGAATTCCGATGTAGAAACTCTGGATGTAGGAAATATTGTGGGGACAAGTAAGATAACTCGTAGCGGAAGAATCTTCTCTCCGGAGATTTCTCCTCCAAGGACAATCTTCGGACCCTCAAGTGCCCCTGTGCCAGTCAAGATATATGTGCGAAGTCTAGTTATTGAAGAAATTGTTACTTCTGAAGTTGTACCCTCTGCTGTTACTGCTGATAAAGGTAAGGGGATCCAAGAAGCGCCCGTCAGGACGAGGGCTCAGTATTTGGTTATCCCCGAGACCACCCAAAAGGAAATGGAGGAAATTTTAAGGATAGTCAAGAAGAGCGACTATGATGTCGTAGAACAATTGGGGAAAACCCCTTCAAAAATATCCATGGTGACCCTATTGCTCTGTTCCGAGGCTCATGCCAAAGCCTTAATCAAATTCCTGAAGACGGAGCACGTGCCTCAAGAAACTTCTACGGATCAGTTTCAAGAGTGTGTATCTAGCCTTACAGTCGACAATGTTCTTGGCTTCTCTGACGCCGATCTAACATCTAAGGGAAGAAAGCATAATGATGCGCTGCATGTTTCGATAGAGTGCAGAGGGACCACACTTGCTCACGTTCTGGTTCATACCGGGTCATCTTTAAATGTTCTACCAAAGAAAGCATTGGACAGACTAGACTGTGAAGGTTTGACCTTAAAGCTCAGTAATATCATTGTTAGAGCCTTCGACGGTTCTAAGAGGATGGTCCACGGAGAGGTGGACATCCCAATTAAGGTGGGAACGGAAATTTTCAACTCTACATTTTATGTGATGGACATCCGTCCTTCATATTCATGCTTGTTGGGAAGGCCATGGATCCACAATGCTGGGGCAGTCACTTCCTCTCTACACCAAATGCTAAAATATCCAGTCCAGGGTAAAATCATCAGTTCATGGTGAGGAGGAGTATATGATAATCTACCTTAACTCTTTCCGCTATGTGGAGTTAGATGGTGAATTCATAGAAACACCTTTCCAACACTTTGAAGAGGTTTCTCCTAAAGTTGCAACGGCCAAGACAATGACTTCTGTGCCTACAGTTACCAAGCCTGTGTCCCAGATGTCATCCCTTAAAGATGCGAAGGCGGTGATCGAGGAAGGAGGAAGTACAGTGTGGGGTCAGCTACCAGATTTTCCTTTCAAGGCAGATAAGTTCGGTTTGGGTTTCACTGCTGCTAGTCAGAAGGCTGTGAGTCGCTCCCGTGATGGAGGACCACCATTAAAGATCACTCCTCACGAAGTTCATGCTTTGGAAGATGAAGAAGATGAGAACAATTTTGAAGATTTGATTTTCTCGACCGTTGAAGGAGGACTGAACAACTGGGAGGCGAAAGACTTCATTCCCATTACTTTCATCAATCAGTAATTTATCTTTTGAATATTTCCTGTTTGGTCTGTAATAATTATTAAACAATTCCTACACTCTTTTCGCCTTATGCCTTACCCGGGGAATATAGGTCCATTTGTAAGGGTTTTGATTCTTCATTTTCATATGCCATTCTTAATGAATCATGGACGTTTTCATATATAAACTTTTGTGTTCATTTTCTTTCTTTTTACATTTTTATTTGTTTAAAGGTGGCTATCCCTTACACACACCCACACTCAAAAAATGCAGGTACCCATCCAATCTGGATTCCATGGGTAACAATTCTGCTATGGCGTTCAGTGACTCTGAAGATCTGGTCAATCATGCCGAATACGAAGGTGATGAAGACTGTGAAGTGCCTGGAGAGTTGGCTAGACTTCTACAACAAGAAGAAAGGGCTATTCTGCCCCATGAAGAGCTGTTAGAGACTATCAACTTGGGTACTGCCGAAGACAGAAGAGAGGTTAAAGTGGGTGCCAACCTAGAGCCAAGTGTCAAAGCGCGTTTAGTTCAGCTATTGAATGAATATGTTGAGATCTTAGCCTGGTCCTATGAAGATATGCCGGGACTGGATACAAATATTGTGGTTCACCGTCTCCCTATAAGAGAAGACTGTCCACAAATCAAATAGAAAGTCCGCCGAATGAGACCCGATATGTCTGAAAAGATCAAAGCCGAAGTGATGAAGCAGTTCAATGCTGGCTTTCTTGCTGTTACTTCCTATCCCCAATGGGTTGCTAACATTGTGCCCGTGCCTAAGAAGGACGGCGAAGTCATAATGTGCGTGGATTACAGAGATTTAAACAGGGCTAGCCCTAAAGATGACTTTCCACTACCACACATTGACATCTTGGTTGACAATACAACTCAACATAAGGTATTTCCTTTCATGGATGGATTCTCGGGATACAACCAGATCAAAATGGCCCCCGAAGACATGGAGAAGACTACTTTTGTTACGCAGTGGGGTACCTTCTACTATAAAGTGATGTCGTTCGGACTAAATAATGTCGGGGCAACCTATCTGCGAGCCATGGTAGCTTTGTTTCATGACATGATACATCATGAGATTGAAGTCTACGTAGACGACATGATAGCCCGTTCAAAAACAGAAGAAGAACACCTCGACCATCTGCAAAAGCTGTTTGTCAGATTGAAGGAGTATAAGCTCAGACTGAACCCTAGCAAGTGCACTTTCGGAGTCAGGTCTGGTAAACTCTTGGGATTCATCGTCAGCAACAAAGGCATTGAGGTTGATCCTGCCAAAGTCAAAGCTATACGAGAAATGCCTGCCCCTCGCACTGAAAAAGAGGTTAGAGGTTTCTTGGGACGCCTATACTACATTGCAAGGTTCATTTCTCATCTAACTTCTACCTGTGAACCAATCTTCAAGCTGTTGAAGAAAGATCAGGTGGTTGAATGGAATGATGACTGTCAAGTTTCTTTCGATAAAATCACGGAGTATTTGCTAGAACCTCCTATCTTGATGCCACCCGTCGAAGGAAGGCCGTTAATCATGTATCTGACTGTTTTGGATAACTCAATGGGGTGCGTACTGGGCCAACATGACGAGTCTGGTCGAAAAGAGCATGCCATTTATTACCTTAGCAAAAAGTTTACTGACTGTGAGACTCGCTACTCACTGCTCGAGAAAACTTACTGCACTTTGGTATGGGCTGCTCGCCGGCTAAGGCAGTATATGTTGATACATACCACTCTGCTGATCTCTAAGATGGATCCAATCAAGTACGTCTTCGAGAAGCTTGCTTTATCTGGAAGAATCGCTAGATGGAAGATGATCCTGACCGAATACGACATCCAGTACACGACCCAAAAAGCTATAAAGGGGAGTGTGCTAGCCGATCATCTGGCCTATCAAGCTGTCGAAGATTACCAATCCATGAGATTCGACTTCCCCGACGAGGATATCATGACTTTGAGCAACATTGAAGAGAACAGACCGTATGACGGACCTGAACAAGGATCCCAATGGACCCTGTACTTTGATGGTGCTTCAAACGCACTTGGAAACGGTATCGGCGCGGTACTTATCTCTCCAGAAGGTTGCCATACACCTTTCACCGCTAGACTCTGCTTCAGCTGCACCAACAACATGGCCGAATACGAAGCTTGTCTCTTTGGTCTCAAGGCTGCTATTGACTTGGGAATCAAATCTTTGGTTGTGTTTGGGGACTCAGCTTTGGCTATCAGTCAAATCAAATGAGATTGGGACACTAAACATCCTAATCTCATCCCATACAAAGAACATGTCCTGACATTGTTGCCTCATTTTGAGCAGATTACCTTCGAGCACTTTCCGTGAGAAGAAAATCAGCTAGCAGATGCTCTAGCTACAATGTCTTCCATGTTTAAACTTAACTGGGATAATGGGGCTCCCCAAATCACCGTCGAGCGAATGGACGAACCTGCACATTGTCATGAGATTAATACCGAAGAAGTAGTGGAACAACCCTGGTTCCACGAAATCAAAAGGTATCTCAAGACTCGAGAATACCCTGAAGGAGCTTCAGTCAACGACAAAAAGTTCTTAAGGAGATTTGCTGCCAAGTTCTTCCTGAGCAATTGTATCCTATACAAGCGTAACCATGATTGTGTTCTGCTTCGTTGTGTGGACAAGGTAGAAGCTGAGCAGATCATGACTGAACTGCATAGTGGCACATTTGGCACCCATTTGAGCGGACATACGATGGCTAAGAAGATTCTAAGGGCAGGCTACTACTGGTCTACCATGGAAGCTGAGTGTCATCAATATTCCCGTACTTGTCACAAATGCCAAATATATGCTGACAAGGTACATATTCCTCCAGTTCCTCTCAATGTTCTAACAGCTCCTTGGCCGTTTGCAATATGGGGAATCAACATGATTGGAGATATCAAGCCTAAGGAATCCAATGGACATCGCTTCATCCTGGTGGCTATTGATTACTTTACCAAATGGGTCGAAACAGCTTCCTTCGCCTCCGTTAGAAAGAATATGGTTGCCCGCTTCATCAAGCAGAACCTCGTTTGTCGGTATGGTATCCCCGACAGGATCATCACGAAAAACGGTATAAACCTGAACAACACTATGATCACCGCTCTATGCGAGCAGTTCAAGATTCAACATCATAATTCATCTCCCTATCGGCCAAAGATGAACGGTGTTGTTGAAGCTGCGAACAAAAATATCAAGAAGATCATTCAAAAGATGACAATCACCTACAAGGACTGGCATGAGATGTTACCGTTTGCTCTGCACGGATATCGTACCATGGTGCGTACTTCAACCGGGGCAACCCCCTTTTCTTTGGTATATGGCATGGAAGTTGTTTTACCTATGGAGGTTCAGATTCCTTCCTTGAGAATTATGAAGGATGTTGGTTTAAGTGAAGATGATTGGATTCAGACCCGACTTGATCAACTTAACTTGATTGACGAGAAGCGACTTACTGCTGTTTGTCACGGTCAGACGTATCAAAAACGGATGATCAAGGCTTTCAACAAGAAAGTCATGCGTCAGGTATATCAAATCGGAGATCTTGTAATCAAGCGAATCATCTTGCCACAAAGTGATCCCAAGGGCAAGTGGACTCCTACTTACGAAGGACCATTTGTGATAAAAAACATCTTTTCTGGTAGGGCTATGATTCTAACCACCATGGACGGTGACGACCTGCCGCACCCTGCAAACGCAGACATAGTCAAAAGATACTACGCATAAACGACCCGACAAGTTGAAAACCCGAAAGGGTGACTTGGACAAAAATGGGCATCCCGGTGAATCAAAAACCTGAAAGGGCAGTTCAGGCAAAAATTAGGGATAAACAAAAAAATCAGTACACCCGGAAAGTTGAAAACCCGAAAGGGAGACTTGGGCAAAAAAGGGTTTCCCGTTGGATCGAAAACCCGAAAGGGTGGCCCAGGAAAAAGTAAGGGAATTAAAGCGTATGACTATGTCTCGTCGGATCACTTTAAGGACAATCTCTTCACGGACAAGCTCCAAGCTTTTTATCAATCCAATCATCTGCGGACGAAGCGACGAATGGACAAGATACTCAGAGTTGCGAAGGCTGTAGCAGAATGGGAACCCCATGGAATTGTTGCACATAGCCATCTTTCTTTGTATAGAATTTTTCTCAATTTTATGACAACATTCTCTTACTAGGATGTCTGTTTCCTTTGTACAAAATACTTACACAAAGTTAATACAAAGATACTTCCAAGTGCAGATAATTGTTTGCCTTTTCTTTCTCTTTACACTTGTGTTTTATTTAAAAACGTCCAATGATTTATTAAATGAGCATATGCATTTGAATATAATCACTGCTTACAAATAAAACAGAATAAGAAAGAATAATTACTGATAAGATGAAAGTATAGGAAGATGTCTTTTGGCTATTCCAGGAGAAATCCCCTGCAATACATCATCCAGATCCCCGGCGGAACTAAAGCCTTGAAACGCATGTCCCCAGCGGAGTTAAGTTTCAAGAATCCCCAACAGAGCTGAGTTTCCAAATCCCCAATCCCCAAGCGGAGACAAAAATTCAGCCTTTGAACACCAGTGGAGACCATCCAGTTTCCTCCATTATCCCTGAAGAGTCACTTTAAAACCAGATAATTCCCCAGAGAGTTATTCTTCCTCAGTGAAGTCGCCACGATCAAATCAGCACGTCATGAAGATCCCCAACGGAGATGAAACTTTGATCTACTAATCCCCAACGGAAACCATTCAGTTTTCCTCTGATATCCCTAGAAGAATGGAGATCCTCACTCTTGAAGTCCCCAGTAGATTGGCATACAACCCGAACTCCTGATCACCCCAGCAGTATAGCTTTTCCCCACAGAGTTTGTCAAAGATCTTGAATCTCCAACAGTGGTCTTGGATTTATTTTCCCCGACAGCGGTCAAAGATTTTATTATCTCTAGCTATCCAGGATTTATTTTCCTCAACAAGACAGCTAATCAGCTTACATGCGCATACATTACATTCATAAATCATGAGCATTGACAAAACACATGTATTGCATCATACATTTCATGCAACATAACTTTGTGTTTCAGCTAACATTCTACCCTTTTCAGGATGAAATTAGATATTCAAAGCTCGGAAAACGGCTTAGAGATGCTCTAGACACATGCGCTTCTCTATTTGTTTATTCAAATCAAGGGGCAGATTCCTGCTCTAGTTATGAAGCCTGGACTCGACCAGATAATACCTTGATTATACTGAAACCCGGAGATTGACTGGAAAATAGTTGAATCCCCCGCAATTTCTTCTAAAACCTGGACGTTGACCAGATAGGAAGAAAGGTATTATGAAACCTGGATGTTGACCAGATAGCAATACAACACTGTGAAACTTGGATGTTGACCAGATAACAGTAAAGTATACTGTGAAACTTGGACGTTGACCAAATAACAGTTTACTCGGCCAATTACTTTGAAACCCGGATTCAACCGGATATTAGTATGCCCCAAAATCAAAAGGGAAACCCGGATGTTAACCGGATAACCAGTTGATATTCTTCTGAAGACTGGACGTTGACCAGATAGGAAGAAAGGTATTATGAAACCTGGATGTTGACCAGATAGCAATACAACACTGTGAAACCTGGATGTTGACTAGATAACAGTAAGGTGTATTGTGAAACTTGGGCATTGACTAAATAACAGTTTACTTAGCTGATTACCTTGAAGCCCGGATTCAACCGGATATTGGTAGGCCCCGAAGTCAAAGGAAAATCCGGAGGCGACCGGATAACCATTTGATTTCCTTCTGAAGACTAGACGTTGACCAGATAGGAAGTAAAGTATTGTGAAGCCTGGACGTTGATCAAATAGCAATACAAGACTGTAAAGCCCGGATGTTGACCAGATAGCAGTTCACTGTCACCTCCTCAACCAAGAGATGACTCCCCAGTAGAATAACAGACGACTGAAGTTCTATTTCTACCACAACAGAGACCAACATTCCCCAGCGTAGTCCTCCTCAACAACAGGTGTACGGGCTCTCGCAAAGGAATCTTTTATGCGATCAATTTTATTGGATGGCATCTTTTAAGCCCATCTCTGAAAAGATCCTTTCACACCTCCAAATGGCATATTTAAGCCCATTCCCTCAACTATACTCTGATGAGTGCAAATATACGGGCACTCTAGTGTCCAATCCTCTTTTACCTTCGAGTCACGAAAGGCCAAACTCGCCAATCTAACTCTTCAGGTTCAAGAAGATTTAACAGGGGCAACTATTGTACCCCAAAGTTTTCCCTCTCATTTTATCAACATTTCTCATCACAAGACTCTTTGAACTCAAGATCAAACTAGGGTTTGCTCTGCTCAAGACATCTCCTTGCACTGTTGACCTAAATTAGGGTTTGAGTTTGCACAAGGAATTTTGGACTTCTAATGCTCAAAGTGGCTTTCATGCTTCATTTTGGACTTACAAGATTACCTCTACCAAGCTTCAAGCCTTGAATCAAATTTTTGCCCAGCCAACTGGACAGTTGACCTAGAAATCAGCTGTATTGGGGAAAAAGTCAACAGTGGCCAATTTACAGTCAAACCTCATAAATTTTGATCCATATCAACATTATAAGCTCATATGAACCATTTTATCAAGTTTGGACCACAACTCTTCAAGAAATTTGATCAGATCACCAAAAGGGCAAAATGGTAATTTTTAGGGTTTTGACTGCAGAAGGGCAATATCTGACTTTTGACCTAGCCAATAGCAAATTGGGTTCAAGAATGGATTCAAGGACTCAATAGCATTATCTTGACCTATTCACAAGGTTCAAAAGATCTCAATTGCATTGGATTGGCAGATGAATTTTTCAGTTAACTGATCAAAATTTGACTGTACACTGAAAAGTCAAACTTTGACTTTTTGGTCAAAATCAAGAGCCAAGGGTCATTTTTCATCAAGATGTGTCAAAACATGAAACTTGTTCATCAGGAAACCTAATTTTGCAAATTAGGGTTTAAAATTGAAAATTTTCATAACTTAGAATTTTTCTAAGTTATGAAATTTTCTTAATTTTTCCCAACTTTGCCCAACATTTTCACCACGATGTAATTGGATTCAAACAAAACTTCCAACATGAAAGTTGTAGTCCTCCACAAAATCTACAACTTTTATTCACAAAGTTTTCCCAAAAGAAGATTTTATCTCAAGTTATGAATTTTGGAACAAGGGTCCATGAAACTTTTAACTTAGTGAAATTTTGCCCTAGTTTAGGCAGGATTTTGACGCATCTTCATGACCATTTTTAACATAGTTCCACTTGGAATATGAAATTTAATTTCAAAGATGGATTGTAGAGCATGTTACAAGCTTTCCAAAATGTCCAAGAACTCTCCAAAATCCTTTGTGGTTAGGGAGAATCGAAGGCTTGAAGTTGACAAAAACTCACTTTTGATCCATGGCATGTTCATATTGATACAAGTTGCAAACTCTAATCAGCCTTGTTTGTACTTGATTACAGATCCCAAAACCCTTCCATACTCAATAATTAAATGCAGATCCATTGGTCTAAGGATTTGTTTTGGTCATTAGAGGATTATACATTAGATTAATCCAAAAATAGTAAAAGGTAACTTTGCCATTTTTGTCAAAATCTTGCTTTATGTCAAATAGAATCCTTGAGCCTCGAACAAGATCTTATGCAGAAAATCAAATCTACAAACTTGGGGCCAAGCTTATACAATGTATGCAGGGTTAGAGCTAGCCTGTACAGGCCTTCTCTTTGTCACTTCTCATTTTGCTTCATAACCAAGAAACTTGTCAAATATCACACATCTTGCACATCTGTTAGAAAAAACTTTTGCAAAAATTGGAGACAAGTTTCACACATCCCCTTAAGCCAGAAACATGAGCCATTGAGCCCTCAAACCTTCCATAACACAAAATCATCTTCCATTGGCAAAACAGGGCAACTTCTGCATCTTGAGTTCTATCTCACAAGTTACTCGTGCGTTTTGCCCCAAACTTGTTCAAACACCTTCCACATAACCTATCCAAGCTATCCCAAACCTTAAACACTGACTGTAACTCCATTTGCAAGGTTTACCATTTTTGATTTCAGCTTGTGCAGGTTGAGTTCTACAGGCTTGTTCAAGCACATTCAAGGCAAACTTGGCATTGGGGAAGGTCAGAGGAAGTTCAAGCAAGCTCCCAAACATCTCAGGCCTCACTGAAAAGCTCCACATTGCCATACACGAAGTCAACTGAAACAGGTTTTTGTCAACTTCCTATCTCTCTATTTAGGAATCATTAGGCTTGGGTTTGTGAATAAAAAATGTAGTATTAATAGCCATGAAACTGCCCATATGCTCAGTTTTCATTTAAATTAAACGTGTTAAGAGAATTTGATCCATGAACTTCCTGAAAAAATTAGGTTAGAATTTAGGGCCAGAGAAATTCTCTCTGGTCTTTGAGAGTTAGAATGAGTTCTTTACATGGTTGGATTCGTCTTGAAAAATACTACAACTTTGATATTATAAATTTTTGCATTAGAGCACGTATGCAGGATCTGACATTGTGTACAGGGCGCGCGCGTTTTTGAGCAAGAGGTTGAAGATGAAGTCAGTGGGCTGGGCTTGGTTCTGGCCTTGTTTTTGACACCCCCCTCATTACTGACTGCACCCCCTGGCCCATTTCTTCATATTTTTATATTTTTTGTGTTTATTTTCATTTCTAATTTTATTTTCTTATTTTTCAAACATAAAAAATATCAAAAAATATTTTTATAAATTTTCACATTTATTTTGTATTTTATTTTTATTTTTTCTAACATAAAATAATTTAATTAGTATATACTTTTATTTAATGAAAACTTGAAAATAATATATAATAATATTATACCTTTATTTTTTATTCTTTTTATCGTTTATACTTAAATATTATTTTTTCTAAATATATTTTATTTTTGTATATACATTATTTTGTTTTATTGTACGTAAAAAGTATATGATATATGTGATACGGTGGGAGAACTGACTTGGGATTTTGCGTTTGTGTTCGCAAATGTTTCGGTTTAGCAAGAGTCGCCACCGACTTTTTATTTTATCCTAAGGAAAGGTCAAAAAGCACAGGAAAGAGCTTTGAGATGTTTTCTTGGGTTCGGGGAGTAGATTATGAAAAGGGAAGGTGCAAGCACCCTTTTCATCCATGGTTATCCATGGGCTCTTAGTTACTTGTTTATATCACTTGCTTTACTTTTCAATTGTTTGAAATGATGCTCTTCAATTGTTTGAAATGGTGCTTTGTGTGTGGCTTTGAAAGATGTTTTGAAAAGAGGCCATCGTTGTGGCAAAGTTTGTAATGATTCTTGTTTGAATGTATACAAAGGTGTTTTTGTCTTTTGAAAAGTTTTCAGTGTTTGAAAGTTGGATATTGAAATTGTGTTGTGAAGTGCGTTTGAAAATAGCAAGGATGTTTTGCAAGCTTTTGATCAAATAACTAAGAGCTATCTACCCTATTTTACTCAAAGATCTTTCTTATTTTTTTAACCCTTTTAACAGTGTTGTTTCACCATTGCATTTGGTGAACAACCTTGTGTTAGGATGTTAAACGGGACATGCGCGGGTCATCGTATAGACCATGATAACAATTGTGTTAGGTGTCTTTGGCAATTTTCTTGAGGGACTTGATCATTTTTGTTTAGGCAACCAAGATAGCGTCATGATCTTTTGTTTTGTTTTTATTTTGCCAAAGTACTCAACATGCATACCATTGCCCATTTTTGAAGGCAACAAGTAGATTGTAACCCTATGGGTGCAAGTGTGTATTGTGTTTGATTTTCATGCATTTTTGTCTTTGATTAGGTCAAACTATTTGTTAATTTGATTTTGCATACAAACCCTAATTCTCTAATCATGGCATAATTGAAAGCGTAAAATGCGAGAATTTAAAGTTCTAAACTATTACAACATGATTATGGGGATGGGGGTACAATTTTGAATGGGGGTATTTGACAAGAAATATAAATCCTAGATTACTATTACATCAAAATTGAATCTCAAATGCATCAATATTTAAATGTACAATATTTAAATAAACAAAATAAATAAATATTAAATAAAATATATTATGCAAAAAGAAGTTTTATTTGTTTATGTATGTAAAGTATTTTCAATGTAAAAAGAATAAGGAAATAAAATAAAAAGATTAATTTCATTATTTAAGGGATGAAACCCTAATTTCTTTAAGAAAATAAATATTATATATTATTTATATACAAGAAATATATTAATATGTAAAAAAATAAAATATATTAAAAAAAAAGTGTTTTTTAGTATAAATAATAATAAAAATAAAAATGTAATATTTTTGTATTTTTATTCTAAGTATCTAATAAAATAAAAGTATATACGTGTATATATATATATATATATATATATATATATATATATATATATATATATATATATATATATATATATATATATATATATATATATATATATATATATATATATATATATATATATATATATATATATATATATATATATATATATAAGTATTTAAAACTTGAAAATAATGTAAATGATACTTTTATTTGTATTTCTTATTTTTATTCACACTAAAAAATATTATTATATATATATATATATATATATATATATATATATATATATATATATATATATATATATATATATATATATATATATATATATATATATATATATATATATTAAATATGTATAATATAAAATAAAATATGTACAAAAATAAATTATATTTTAAATAATATTTTTAGTGTGAATAAAAATAAGAAATACAAATAAAAGTATCATTTACATTATTTTCAAGTTTTAAATAAATTATAAAAGTATTTAAAAGCCTTTAATATTAGAAAAATCAAAATAAAATGCCAAATAAATGTAAAAAATTATGAAAGTATTTTTTTAAGCATTTTCTTTGTTTGGAAATAAAATAACAAAGTCAAAAAAGAACACAAAAATTCAAAAATGCAAAAATATAAGAAATTGGGTCAGGGGGTGTGAAACTGAAAAAAGGGGTGTTAGAAGCAAAACTGGCCAGGCCCAGCCCAAGCCAACTTCATCTTCTTCCTCTAGACAGAAACGCGCGCGCGCCTGGTTCAAAATGGATATCCTGCATACGAGCTCCATTGCAAAAACACATAACACCAAACTTATAGAGAATTTCAATACGATTCTAACCATATAAAGCATTAATCTTAACTCTCAAAGACCAGAGAGAATTTCTCTGGCCCTAAAATCTGACCTAACTTTTTCAGCATGTTCATGGATGAAATTCTCCTAGCACACTTAATATAAATGAAAACTGAGCATATGTACAGCTTCATGGCATTGAATACTACATTTTTCATTCACAAACCTAAGGCTAAATGTTCCTAAATAGAGAGATAGAAAGTGATGAAAAACCTGTTTCAGTTGGATTCGAGTAGGACAATGCAGAGCTTCTCAACAAGTTTTGAGGTGTCTGGTAGCTTGCCTGAACTTCACTTGATCTTTTCCAATAGCTAGCTTGCCTTGAATGTCCCTGAATCAACCTCTAGAACTCAACCTGCACAAGCTTGAAATGAAAATGGTGAACACTGTAAATGGAGTTACAGTTGGAAATGGAGGTTTGGGATAGCTTGAGTGAGTTGAATGGAAGGTGTTTGAAGCAAAAAGGAGCAAAACGCACGAGCCAAATGAGCTGTGGCACTCAAGTTGCAGCACCTGCCCTGTTTTGCCAAAAGAATGTGATTTCTGGCTATGGGAGGTTTTGGGGCTCAAGCATTCGTGTTTATGGCTAGGGTTGTGTGAAAGTTGTTTGTGATGTTTGTTTAAGCTAACAATGGCTGGTTCTCAAGTTGGCAAGTGTTTTGACAATTTCTTGTTTTTGAAGCAAGAATGTGTAAGTTGTCAATACAGGCCTGTACAAGCCCTCAAGTATGCTGCCCACGATCCTCTTGGTTGCTGGAATTTGTGGATTTGATTTGGCTTCTGAGATCTTGGAGCCTATGCTTCAAAGATCATGTTTTGACATAAAGCAACCCTTTTCCAAAATAGAAATGTACCTTTTTCTAATTAAGGATTAGTTTTATGTGCAATGTCCAAATGGCCAAGATAATGCATTAGCTCAGTGGATTTGCATTTAATTAAGGAGTGTGAATTGGTTTAGAGGTCTGCAAACAAGTACAAAGCATGCTGGTTTGAAAATGCAACTTGTATGAACATGAATTGGCCATGGATACAAAGTGAGTTTTTACCAACTTCAAGCATTCGATTCTCCCTAACCACAAATGTGTTTGAGGAGTTCTTGGACAATTTGGAAAGCTTGCAACATGCTCTATAATCCATCTTTGAAATTAAATTTGAGACTCCAAGTGGAACTATGTAAAAAATGTCCAAGAAGATGGGTCAAAATCCTGCCTAAACTAGGGCAAAATTTCTCTAAGTTAAAAGTTTTAGGGACCCTTGTTCCAAAAATCATAACTTGAGATCCAAGCTTCTTTTGAGAAAAATTTGTGAATCAAAGTTGTAGAATTTGTGGAGGACTGAAACTTTTATGTTGTAAGTTTTGTTTGAATCCATTTGCATCTTGGTGAAAATGTGGGACAAAGTTAGGAAAATTTAAGAAAATTTCATAACTTAGAAAAATTCTAAGTTATGAAAATTTTCAATTTCAAACCCTAATTTGCAATTTTGGGTTTCTTGATGAACAAGTTTCATAATTTGACACATCTTGATGAAAAATGACCCTTGGCACTTGATTTTAACCAAAAAGTCAAAGTTTGACTTTTCAGTGTACAGTCAAATTTTGATCAGTTGACTGAAAAATTCATCTGTCAATCCAATGTATTTGAGATCTTTTGAACTTGTTGAGTAAGTCAAGATGATTTCATTGAGTCCATTGTTGAGCTTAATTTTCCATTGGCTAGGTCAAACAGTCAAAAATTGCCTTTGTACAGTCAAAACCCTAAAAATGACCATTTTGCCCTTTTGGTGATCTGATCAAATTTCTTGGGGAATTGTGGTCCAAACTTGATCAAATGGTTCATATGAGTTTATAATGTTGATGTGGGTCAAAGTTCATGAGGTTTGACTGTAAATTGGCCACAATTGACTTTTTCCCCAATACACCTGATTTCTAGGTCAACTGTCCAATTGACTGGGCAAAAATTTGATTCAAGGCTTGAAACTTGGTATGGACAAACTTATGAGTCCAACATGAAGTATGAAAGTCACTTTGGGCATTGTAAGTCAAAAAATCCCTGTGCAAACTCAAACCCTAATTTAGGTCAATAGTGCAAGGAGGTGTCTTGAGC
This sequence comes from Vicia faba, assembly GCA_948472305.1. Classification (NCBI taxonomy): domain Eukaryota; kingdom Viridiplantae; phylum Streptophyta; class Magnoliopsida; order Fabales; family Fabaceae; genus Vicia; species Vicia faba. The sequence continues at coordinate 362,114,031 of OX451737.1, read as the reverse complement.
AGAGCAAACCCTAGATTGATCTTGAATTCCAAGAGACTTGTGATGAGAAATGTTGGTAAAATGAGAGGGCAAATTTTGGGTTACAACAATATATATTTACTTTCTTAAAAGAAAATTAGGGTTTTTGCCCTTAATAAAAAAAAAATCTTTTTATTTCTTTTTTACATTAAATATTATATTTTTGCATACATAAAAATAAACAAAACATTTTTTTGCATATTCATAATATTTTGCATATTTGTTTAATTTATTTGTTTAAATATTGTTCATTTATTATTTGTACCATTTATTCAATTTTGATGTAATAGTAAATATTAGGGTTTTATTTTCTTGCAAATATCCCCCATTCAAAAATTGTATTCCCCCTTCCCATATCAAATGTTGTAATAGTGTAGATCTATTTTACGCATTTATGCTTTCAATTATGCCATGATTAGAGATTAGGGTTGTATGAAAAAAAATCCAAAATCAAACAAATAGCTTGACTAATACCAAGACAAAAAGCATGTAAATTGACAACACAATGCACACTTGCACCCCTAGGGTTTCATCCACTTGTTGCCTTTAAAATGGGCCATGTTATGCATGTTGAGTGCTTTGGAAAAACAAAAACAAAACAAAAAGATCATAGTCCCTCGATGACGCTATCTTGGTTGCCTATACAAAATGATCTAGTCCCTCAAAAATTTGCTAAAGATACTTAGCACAATTGCTATCATGGTCTATACGATGACCCGCGCCTGTCCCGTTTAACATCCTAATACAAGGTTGTTTACCAAATGCAATGGTAGAACAACACTATCAAAAGGGTTAAAAATGTGTAGGAAAGATCTTTGAGTAAAATATGGTAGACAACTCTTAGTTACTTGATCAAAACTTGCAAAAACATCCTGGCTATTTTCAAACACACTTCACAACACAATTTCAAAACATTTCCCAAAAACAAACTTTCAAACATTGAAATATCTTTTCAAAAGACAAACACCTTTGTATATATTCAAACAAGAATCATTACAAAGGTTTCCTAGACAAGGCCTCTTTTTCAAAGCATTTTCAAATAACCACACACAAAGAACCATTTCAAACAATTGAAAAGAAAAAGCAAGTGATCTGAACAAGTAACTAAGAGCCCATGGATAACCATGGATTAAAAGGGTGCTTGCACCTTCCCTTTTCATAATCTACCCCCCGAACTCAAGAAAACATCTCAAAGGTCTTTCCTGTGCTTTTTGACCTTTCCTTTTGGATAAAATAAAAGTCAGCGACGACTCTTGCTAAACCGAAACATTTGCGAATACAAATGCAAAACCTCAAGTCAGTTCTCCCACCGTATCACACCGTGGTAGTAGACGTCACCCCCATAGTTCCAAGAAACAGTTTTATCTGAGGAGTATGGGATTGGCCCTGGCGCAGTAATTCTTAGCGGAGTAACTTTTGGAGTAGATGTAATCCTGACGGGTATTTTGGTGGAGACCCTGGGAGGATTGGTGGAAATGGTTATTATTGAAATATCCTTGCACAGAATGGTTGGAACAAGAGTCTTCTCAAACAAAATCTCTCCAACATCCATCGACGCTGAACACATGCTTTCAACAAATGACAACCAGTCGGTAGAGATAAGCATAAGTGGAAACCTTTTCCATATCCCGGAAATAAACCGGCCTTCAACAAGTTCCACTTAATGGTCATAAGTGGAGTAACAAGCTCCTCAACAATAGTCACAAACATATCATCTTCAATAGCGTTAAAACCACGACCGTGGTTGGGCATAGGAGCAGTGATAACATTTGGCATCTCAGGGGCATCAAACTAAATTTCCTTCGCCTCGAGAAGGTCATGTACTTTGTTTTTCAAAGCCCAACAGTCATTTGTATGATGACCTGGACTTTCCAAATGATAAGCACAACGGGTATTTGGATTGTAGCGGGGAGAGGTAGTGTTGGGATTCTTCGGCGCTTCCCACAAGGTTACCAGATTGGATCTCAGCAAATGGGGCAAAAATTAGGCTAGAGTCATATTTATCCAGGTGAATTGTCTTACCGGACTTTCTGTTCTCTGCTGAATATCCCTTTGTGCAGGCTTAGGAATCACGACAATCCCTACTGTTAGACGTCGTTCAGTTCTGTCCTGACTCCGTTGATGGTGCACAACACTAACCTCTTTCTTCCCAGCGAATGGTTTTCTCACGACACTGGAAGATGCGTCCTTTTGGATTTTCCCACTCTTAAATCCAGCTTCCACTCTCTCCCCTATCAAGATTAATTCAGTGAAGCCGGCCGAGGAGCTTCCAATTAGATGATTAAATAAAGGACCAGACAGGGTACCCAAAAATATGTCCACTAGCTCCCTATCAGCCAGGGGAGGCTGGACTCTTCCTGTTAAGTCCCTCCACTTCTGAGCGTAGTCTTTGAAACCCTCGTTCAAACCCATAGTCAAACTATAGAGTTGAGTGTGGGTGGGAGCAAGGTCTGCATTATACTGATATTGCTTGTAAAAAGCAGCGGCCAGGTCTTCCCAATTATGGATGTTGGCCCTCTCCAATTGATAGAACCAATCTAACTGAGTTTCGGATAGACTGTCTTGAAAGAAATGGACCCACAAGTCTCTGTCAGCAGTGTGAGGTTGTATCTTCCTCACATAAGATCAGAGGTGCATCTTGGGACACGAAACCCCATTGTACTTAGAAAACACCAGTGCCTTGAACTTTGGCGGAATAACAACCCCAGACACCAAACCCATCTCTTCAAAGTCCAGACCATGCACTTTCTGAATCTCCATTACGCTCAGACACTCTTCCAGCTGTTTGTACTTTTCGTCAGCCGGAGGATACTGCTCTTCATTATAATCGGTGTCATTATCAGATTCCTCCAGACTAGGGTATTCCTCTCTTGTCTCACCCTCTTGGTTCTCTCCTTCCTTGGATGAAGAGGTCAGATCAACCATTTACTTCAACGGTCCCTTGAATCTTCTTCCCAGATTTACCACACCAGCTGTCCTTCTCGTCTTCTTAGCCTTGTCTTTAACAATCAGGGCTTTCAGTTCCTCCCTCCCTTTGGCTAGAGCCATGATCATCTGTTGGAATCGTGCATTATGAGTATGTAAGTCTTTCACAGTTTGTTCGAGAGCCATTTCTTGCTGAAATAAACAACGAAGAAGATGAGAACCCTGTTATGAAACCTGTTTATGCATTGATATGTATGACATGTATATGCAATGATTTCAAGGACCTTATTAGATTCAAGCTCTTTTAAACAAAACAAAAAGCAAAACCTTTTATTAGTAAGTTTTTAAAGAAACAAAAGATTACACAAGGATAAACATTAAAAGGAAATTCCTAGTTCTCCCATGGGCGCTTCCTCTTGGTGTTGAGGTAAGTGTTGAGGTTCCTCTCTTCATGAAGTTGTTTTGTTAATTCCAGCGCCTTCTTCTTACTTGCATAGAATTGAGCCTCAAAAGTATCCCGTTCTTCCTTGAAATGAATCCAAGACTTTTGCAACTCTTCGAAGTTGGTTGGTATATCGGGATGGAGAATAATATAGGACTCGCCCCCTTGAACAATAGGTTCTAGGATCACCGGTAAGATGGAATCGTATGGCATCATAAGACTTTGGGCTCAAGCTCTCACCCATTTCAGGTAAGGTACCAAAGGGGTGGAGTTCTTACGCCCCAAAGTCCTACTATCAGTCTTCTTAACAATGCCCCAAGAGCGGATGAACCTCTGACGATAATTATGCAAATCATCTGAGTAGTTGAATACAATACCCTGGATGAGCATATCCGGTGGACCATCTCTCCGTGCATAGCCAAACTGACGTAGTGCTAAAGAAGGATTATAGGTGATGCCTCCCCTGATGCCCAGGAGCGGCACATTAGGAAAACTCTCCGCAACGATCAATAAAAGAAATGTCCTCTTGAGAGCGAGGGCACCAATAGATGTCGGAGTGAGAGAGACATTATTGTTTGACTCCACCTTAAGCCTAAATCATTTTGCATTACTGACTGAGGAAGGTGCGAAATAAACCACCTATATAGTAGAGGGATGCAACACATGAGAGTTCCTCTCTTCTTCAGAGTACGAGTATGGAGAGAATGTAGGATATCCCCGAGAAATGTAGGAACCGGATTGTGAGTAAGAAAGATGTTGATGGCATTCACATCTATAAATTGATCTAAATTAGGAAACAGGACCAACCCATAGATCAAAAGGGCTAATACATCTTCGAAGGCATGATAGCTCATATTATCCAGGAAAATATGAGCATTCTTCATCAGGAAATTTGCAAGGAGACCCTTAACTCCACTTCTTTTTTCCCAATTGGCCTCAATGTCAGATGGTTTCAAGTGCAAAGCTACGGAAACATTTTCAGAAGCTGGGTCTTGTTCTAAACCAGTGAAAGGTACTCTCTCCAATATAGGTAAACCAAGTAACTTAGAGAATTCTTCCAGCGTAGGCACCAGTTGATAATCTGGGAACATGAAGTAATGGTGCTTAGGGTCGAAGAACTGGAATAAGACGCTCATCAAACCTTCGTTAAACCCGGTGGTAACCAAACTGATCAAGTGACCATGTCTTTTGTGGAATGATGAGTCCTCGGGGACTTTCAAGACTAATTCCACGAGCTTAGGAGGAACTTTTGTGAAGTTAATCCAGATGGTTTTTCTACGACCTGAATTCATATCCTACAAAACAACCAAGAGGTAAATCCAATAGGTCCTTGAAATGATTAGTATGTATGAATGTCATGATGCTTATGATGTCATGATTATGCTAAAAATCACAAATAAACACAAGAAAATTATACAATACACTTTAGGTTCAAAGGCTTGCATGAGTTTTTAAGGTATGTACCCTCTTGAATGTTCAGTTGGCTCAACCTGTCCTATTAATAGTAATCGGGTTCTAAGGAGCCTCAATATTACTGACCTTCCCTTCAGAAATTGTTTCAACTCTGCACCGAAGTATTGCGGCCAAAAAATCCTGAAATTCTAGCCTCAATGAGTGTAGTATCGAGTATCAACCAATCTTCGGTCGGAACCAAAGTCGATTATCTCACTACTTCCTAAATGCTAGGATGAGTCAATTTAAAGGTTCTAAAGGTCAGTTAACGCTTAGTGACACTGTGAGGAAGCCTAATGTTATCCTTAACTTACTTAAGGAACATTAGTACAATCCAAAGTATCGCACTAACATAGCCACCACTTTGTCTGTATCGGTCTATGCCGTACAACCTCCATGGTTTATTGCTACTTACCTAATATGGTGCCCTAGATCTGGGTATAGGATCTTTACAAGAATACCCTAACAAAACCCTCAAAGATAAAAGCAGTCCAAGCAAAACAGAGAAAGCAATATAAAATTATCTATACCCTAAGGTAAACCCCACTTTATAACTCCCCAGCAGAGTCGCCAGTTCTGTGATACGGTGGCAGGACCAACTGTTAATACTGGTTTGCGTTTTTTGTTCGTAAATGTCATGGTAAGCAAGAGTCGCCACCGAATTTTCTTTTATCCAACAAAGGAATGGGTGAAAAGAACAGAAAAAGACCTTTTTTCGAGATTTCTTAGTAATGGGGGTAGATTATGGAAAGGGAAGGTGTTAGCACCATTTCCATCCATGGTTTTCCATGTGCTCTTAGGTACTTGCTCATTTTCTAAAATTTCATGTGTTTGTGTGTTTTGAAAAGCTTTGAAAATGCCTTAGTGCGGCGATCCACTTTATGGTAACTCTTGTATCAGTCCTCAAGAGTGTGATAAAGCGTTTTGAAAACTTTTGATTGAAAAGTGTTTGAAAGTGTGGTGTGAAAATTGGTTTGAGCAAGTACCTAACAGCTATCTTCCTACTCGAAAAAAAAGCGTTCTTTTCCTCCTATCCTTTAGACTGTGTTATCCTACTATTAGTGAGTAGGTAACCCTAGTCATTGGATTTTTGAGGGACTATCGAAAGGGACGTACGGTCACTAAGGCAATTGGGAAAAAACTCTTAGTAACTGTCCTAAAGCCCTAAGATCACTTTTATACCGAGGGAACAGTCGAGATGGTCATCGAGGGACTAATGATCTCTTTAGACTTGAGGACAACTACTAAGAATTCTCACGATTCAAGAATTGTGACCGTTATTTTCCGAGGCAACCAAGTGAGGTATACCCTAAGGGTGCAAGTGTGCAACATTGCTTTTTTCAGATATATTATCTTGAAGTTAGTGGTCTAATGGTTAATTGATTTATCTTGTCATGCACGCCTAAGTTACTAACAGTTATATATACAAGCATATACAGAATATAAAAGCGAGAAATAAAGGGTCCTACGCTATTACTGGGCTTTGGTGTAGATACATAAATAATGAACGGAAAATAAGATGTGGAAATTGTAAACCCTAATTAAGCTATTACAAACTGGGCGCAGTTACATTAATAATAAAAAAAAGTAATCGTACGGAAAAAATAATTAAGCGCGAGAATTAAAATTGAAAAAAGTTTTAAACCCTAAGAATCTAATTTGCTCATTAAAAATATTTTTGGGATTTTTTTATGAAAAGGTTTGAAATTTAACCTAATTTTTCTAATTAATTTTAATTAATGAAAATAAATTAAAGTTGATGAAATTAATTAATTTGCAAAAATTAATTTATTAAAAAAACTAAGTCCTAATTTTTGTGTGATGATTTTCTGATTTTATAATTAAAAAAAAGAATAAACAAATAAAATATAAATTAAATAAAAAGAATAAAGAAGTTAGAAAAATGGGCTTGAGGGGGGGCGATAACCCAATTTGGAGGGTTGCATGCTGAATTTGTCAAGGCCCAAGATCCTATAAGCCCAATGCAAACGTGAGATCCAATGTGGAACAAATTGGGAGGTCCATCATGTGGCTGCTTCCCCAAGGCGTAAGATCTGGCACTGCTTGATCTGATGGTGATGAATTTGAGGCCTATGATGAGTGCGTTGGGAATGGAAGTATTGGATCTGCAAGCAAATTATGAGAAAAATAATATGCAGGAGGCAGGGGTCGAACCCCTGACCTCCTACACGCGCGCGCCTTAAACCCTTCCCCTTTTCCATCTAAGCCAGCTGATCATTCATTATACAAAACAAACATAATATAATATATTGAATAATGGTCATTAATTATAACAAAATGCGTGCGCCATTCAAACTAGCCAACCAGCTCTTGCCACACACTCGTCTTCCCCAATGGCTGTCGTTTTACTAGAACTTTTACCTACGGACAACCTGCTGTAACTATAACCCTGCGTATTTCAAAAATCACAACCACACAATAAAAATGAAATCTAAACACATAGATCAACTGGGTTTGATCTCATGAGTGCAATGGTGTTCATCTTTTGGCTTAATTTCACCTGTACTGAAAAACCCTAAAACAAAGCTTCAAACCCTAGCAATGGCAGTTGTCCATACAAGCATCAAAATAAACAATTGATTATGCAAACATGTTCCAAATGATTATACAAACATGAATAGGTAATCAAAATTCATTGATCATGCGTAAATTGTCAAAATCGAATTCAAGAAAACAAGGGCAAACCGTGGTTCTGTATGTGTGGTTTCTGAAGGTGTTGAGGCATGGTAATGATCCAAATAGCTTCCAAACGTGCCCAGGAGTTGATTGCAAGCTTTAGAATGCCTTGAATCTCCCTACAAATGCCAAACCGAATGCCACTTTTTTGTCAAAAAATTGGAGTTTCTTGTGTCAATTCTACACGGCCAAATCCTCTTTTTTTTTTTGCTTTGGGAATGCTGTGGACATATAATAGAACGAATTAGGTCAACAAAAACATATGCAATCTTGAAAAATTATGGAAAAGAGATTTGATTTGCATCTTGTATTTTTGATTTCTAAATTTGGCCAAATCATGATCTTTTCCAATCCAATTAGTCCTTGTACGAATTACATGATTTGCCAGCTGATTATAGACCTATAATGTGCTCATAAAATGCAATCTTTGATTTTATTTTATTATTCCATTATTTTAAATGATTTATTTTGATTTTAATGAATAAAAAATCAAAACAAATAATAAAAATAATAAAATAATAAGTGGATAAGCTCAGGGGTCGTGGGTCCTCTTAGGAACAAGTTTCAAACAAGAAAACATGGGCCCCTTTGGAAAAAAAATCAATTTTGATCAATGTTGACTTTATGCACATTTCCAAAATTTGGTCAACTTTAGCAATGCATATCTCTCTCATTTTTGACCCTAAGAGGGTGTTCTTGGAATTTTTAGAAAGCTTAGGATGTCATCTAAACAACTCTTTTGGTTTCACCTCAATTGGAGCTTCCATGTTCATGTAAGGAGCTTTCACCCAAAAGGTGTTTTTGTTGACTTTTTGAAATGACCTATAATGTCTGAGCTTATATCTTTTGATTGAGGCATCTCTTGAAATTGAGGGCTGAAGAGGAATTGTAGGGAATTGGATTCTCTTCAAAATGAGCCTTGGTTGGAAAATTTCTGATAAAGTATGAGAAAGTTATGTCTGGTCAAAGTTTGGTTGACTTTTCCCATAGAAACCCTAAATTGCCATTTTTGACTTTTGATGAGTTAGGAGAATTTCTTGAGGAATCATGATCAACCCTTGATCAAATGATGGATAATACTTCAAAATGTTGATGTTGATCAAAAATCTTGAAGTTTGATTGTATTTGGGGCCACAGTTGACTTTTGACCTAATATAGTTGATTTTCAAGCATTTGAGCAGTTGATTGAGCAAACTTGTTGTGCAAGGCATGAAACTTGTCATGGATGATCTTGAGGACATATTAGGACAATGGAGACCATTTGGGACCCTTGTAACTCAACCATCTTGATGAGGAGTGAAACCCTAATTTGAGGCTTATTGTCTTAGGAGGAGGATTTGTCTGGTCAATCCTTAGTCAACTTTGAGCAATTAAGGACCTCTAGGAGTATGTCTTGTGTGAAAATGGGAGGGAAAATTTTGGGGTACAACAGACACCTTTGAGAATCAGTCCTATTCTAGTGAGAAGAAAGTATTGGAGCTGACAAAACGACTTCACGAAGAGTAGAGCCTTAATGCATATGTCAACACAAAGAGGAAGCATCAATGGGAGACTTGAGTCTTAGGTCGTAGGAGTTCACAATTTGTTTCCTTGTAAACCTTTTGTTTTCCTTGTAATCCTAAGAGGAAATTATAATTAGAACTTACTAATAAGAGTCTTTGTTTCTATTCCCTTTTGATTAAAAAATTTAAATCCCACGAGGTCCTTGAGAATATTACATATGCATCTACATGCCATACATATCATTGCATAACAGTTTTCCAAGACCGGTTTCTCATCTTTTTGCTATTTATTTAAGCAAAAATGGCTCTCGAACAGACAGTCAAAGATCTCTAGGCTCAGAATGCTCAGTTCCAAGAGATGTTCCTAAGCTTAGGTAAGGGGCAAGAAGAAGTGAAGGCGCTCATCGCCAACAGGGAGAAGAAGAAGACAAAGAAACCAATCGGTATCCTTAACATGGGGAGAAAGTTCAGAGGTCTAGTCAAGCAAGCTCAAGATCTTGATATCCCATTGGACGAAGATGACGAACAGGGTGAAGATGGTAAGAGTGTTAAAACTAAAAAAAGCAATCATGGTTCTGACAAATGTTCTGATGAAGAGGATTATTCAGATGAACAATATCCCCCCTGCTGGCGAAAAGTATAAGCTGTTAGAAGAGTGCCTGGAATCTATGGAGATCCAAAAGGTGCCTGACTTGAACTTTGAAGAGTTGAGTTTAGTCTCAGGAGTCGTCTTTCCTCCTAAGTTCAAAACTTCCACCTTTGCTAAGTATGATGTCGTTTCTTGCCCAAAGTTGCATTTGAGATGATATGTTCGGAAAATTCAACCACACACTGTTGACAAGAAATTATAGTTGCATTTCTTTCAAGAAAGTTTGTCTGGAACACAATTGGAATGGTATTATCAACTCAAAGGTACCAATATTCATACTTGGTGTAATACAGTGGGAGAACTGACTTTTTGTTTTATCCAAATGTTGCGGTTAGCAAGAGTCGCCACCGAATTTTCTTTTATCTAATATTTAGGAAAGGTGAAAAGAAAAAGAAATGCCTTTGATAGATTTTGAGTTCGAGGGGGGGGGGGGGGGGGTAAGTTATGAAAAGCGAAGGTGTTAGCATCCTTTTAATCCATAGTTATCTACGGGCTCTTAATTGCTTAGCTCACTTTTTAAAAACTTGCTTTGTGTGTGTGCGATTTGTTTGAAAATATTTTGAAATGCCAATGTAAGGCTAACTTCGTAATAATCCTTGTGTCGATCCTCAAGAATGTATACAAAGTGTTTTTTTTTTAAATATATTGTTTGAAAGTGTAGTGTGGAAAATGTTTTATTTATGAGCAAGCATTCAAGAGTTCTTACCCATTAAGTATGGTATTTCTTATTCTTTTCCTTTTCCTTTGGAGATAGTACTATCCATGCCATTAGTTGGTAGGTAATCCTATCTACTGGATGTGAAGGGACATGCGTACGGTCATCGTATGGACATCGAAGGCACCATGTAAGGATACTTTAGCAATTGTATCAAAGGGACTATCATCATATTATTCGTAGGGTCAATAAGGGACTAGATCATATTTTTGCAGGCAACTCGAGGGATATCGAGAGACTATGATCTTTTGTATCGTAGGGACTATGATGATTTGATCGAGGGTTTTTTGCTAAAGTTTCCCTACTTTTAGAGGGACATGACCAAGTATTCGTAAGGTAATAAGAATGGTTACCCTAGAGGTGAAAAGTGTGCAAAGTGTTTGTTTTCAGTTATTTTATCTTGAAAATTAGAGTTTTCTAGATTTGCTTTTAGTCTTTCCATACAAACCCTAATTATTAACAGTTAAATATAACATGCAGAATGTAAAGTGCGAAAAGTTAAACCTAAAATATTACATCCTGTGAGAAGTTACATAATAGAAAAAAATATGCGGGAAAAGATAGATCTATGCTATTACATTGGAGAGTGTGACCTATTGTTAGCTGAAGATTTTGACATTTGATAAAAATATGAAAGTTGATGGGAGAAGATCATGGTTTAAAAATAACATGAAATTGGACCTTATAAGGTTATTTTGTAAAGCCCATTTTTATGATTCGACGTGTCGAAAGGGAAACTTAAAGTGAAAGGAATATTTCAAGATATATGAATACTTCGACAGTCATGTTTGTTGAATTCAAAGTTGAATTCAAAAGCTTCGAGCGGGAAGTTTAAATTTCAAACTAATGCGTTTCGCCAGGAAGACGCGTGGAAGTGCCAGAATGTATGCATGTAAAAGGTGTCGAACATGGCGTAATCTCATAGAAAGACCGTTAGGGTCAAATTAGTATACATAGGAGTTTTAGATGTTAGGATTCGGTGTGTTCACATCTTTGTATAATATACTCAAATACTTAAAGTACCAGTGTTAGAGAAATGAGTTAGTGGGACATGTAGGTATGATACACCATATTTATGTTCGAAAGTTATTTACATTTAACGAAATTTCTTCATGTCATTTATATTCTATACGATTTACAGTCTAGAATAGTTTTCCATTTTATTGATTTTATAAAGACACTTTATTTCAATATCAAAGTGATTCTCTTCGTTTAAAGAAGTTATCATCAAAACCTTTTTCCTAAAAACTAGAACACAATAGTCCTGAGATCAATCTGATCGATTTCGCAATTAACTGAATCTTTTTTAGAGATTTAGAAGATCAATGGTTGTTTACCAAATTACAAGGTAAACAAATTGGCACGCCCAGTGGGACACATTGTCTAGTTTTCAGTTGTCATCTAACTTGTTTCGTTGCATGGAATTAAGAAGTGAAAAATAGCCAATACCACATATCCTAGAACAAAAAAGAAGAACAGTAGAAGAATGGCTAACCCACCCGTTAGCAGTGCACAATAAGTTCCTCCTCCCACGGGAGGGAATACAAATGCTCTGAATACAACCGAAGCCATGGAGACAAGTTAAGGGACTACGATTATCCCTTCGACTATGAACGCTACAGTCATACCCCCAAATATAAGTGCTTCAACCATATTGTCAAACACATAAAATGAACCTTTTGTAATGTCTGTGGCTAGCCAAAATCCGCCTGTTTCCCTCAGACCTTTAGTATGCAGTGTCTCTAAAACCTATGTACCAGGATTCACAATCCCAACATCAGATCCAATATATGGCATGCCAACTACATTCATGATAGGACTTCAAAATAACAATCCGACATACACATGTCCTTTAACATTAGCCTTCTCACCATTACAAGGATCAGGTTCAGGGGTAAACCATATGGCACGAAACAATTCACAGCCAGGATATGTGGCCCAATTGCCTCCTATTACGACAAATACGCATGCAGTTTTAAGGCAACAAATGGATGACAGTAACCATGAAATGGTGAGAATACTCGCCCAGAAAATGAGTACAATCTTTAACCACCTAATCCAAAGCACCACACAAATGAATTTGTAGAATGCCCAAGAAAACCAACAGATGGAAGCGCAAACTGGGCGCTTGCAGATTTTTTTGGTGGACCCAGAGAATGAACTCAACAACCACAACCCACATGGACAAGGGAGAATCAAGGCATACTATTTAAAAAAGAACCAACCATTTACCAGGCCCAACCAGTGATACACCCATAAGTTGAAATTCAACAACCAGTTCGAAGGGAAGAACCACATAGGTTTCAACAGGATATTCCTAGGGAGGAACCACGAAGAACAGTAGTCATGGTGAATCGGAACCAGGAAGCTGACGAAATTCTCCTAGGGTGTCGACAGAATGATATGGTAGGAAACAATAATATAGAACCCATAGTCAAAAGAATAATGGCACGGAATGGAGTAAATATTGGCATGCGAAGGCCAAACTATATATCCCCTTTGTCTGAGTATATTCAGCAAACTGAGTTACCTAGGGGGTGGAAAGTTCCAAAATTCACAAAGTTCTCTTGTGACACCAGTGATTCAACCATAGAACATGTGGCTAGATATCTTACAAAAGCAGGGTATATAGCAAACAATGAAAATTTAAGGATTAAATATTTCCCTAGTTCACTAACCAAAAACGCTTTTACTTGGTTTACAACTCTTGCACCAAATTCCATCCATGATTGGACTCGTTTGGAGAGATTATTTCATGAACAATTTTATGTAGGTCAATCTAAAATCAGCCTAAGCAAATTGGCAAATGTTAAGCGCAAATTCAGAGATCCTATAGATGACTATCTTAACAAGTTCCGTCTGTTAAAGGCAAGGTGTTTCACACAAGTTCCTGAACACGAGTTAGTCAAAATGGCAGAAAGAGGATTGGACTTTTCTATCAGAAAGAAGTTAGATCCCCAGTATCTAAGAGACATGGAACAACTGGCTGACAGGGTTCGACAAGTGGAGCGTTTGAAGATTGAAAAGCAAGAGCTAACAAAAGCCACAGGAAAGAAAGAGTGCCTTATGTCGAAGCATGCTCAGATGAAAGAGATGTCGAAGATGACTCGTCAGAGGTCGAGGAGCATGAGATAGATCTTGCAGAATGAAAGCAAGGACCACCTTATCCTTGCAAAGGGCTAGCACCTGCGAACGGGAAGAATCCCGTCGAACCAGAAAGGAATGATAAATTCCCAAAGAAAACCTATACCTTCGACATCACCAAATGTGATGAAATCTTTGACTTATTAGTAAAAGATGGCCAGATGATAGTCCCCCCTGGCGCTAAAACTCCTCCGTTAGAACAACGGAAGAAAAGGTTTTTTTGTAAATATCATGATTGTTTAGGCCATAAAACCTCACAATGCTATCTTTTTAGGGATTTGATACAGAGTGCAATCGAGGAAGGAAGGTTGAAGTTTGGAGACAAGCCCAAGATGAAGGTTGACACAGACCCCCTTCAGGTTGCTAAGACAAATTTTGCAGAACCTGTAGATATCAACATGGTGGACGCTGTTGAAATCGAAGAAGGTCAACTCGACAAAGTATCTGAAGATGCTCGTGGGCTGGAGATTGCTGAGGGTCTCATGGACTAGTTCGAAGGGAATGCTACTGATGGCAATACCAAAACTGCTGGCAAACCTAAGACTATTGAGGGTCTTAGAGCCAAATTTGAAGAACTGGAGATTGTTGAAGATCCCAAGTTCGAAGTTAACAAAACAGGGGGCATGGCCAAAGTTGCTGTCAAATCTAAGACTACTGAGGGTCTTAGAGTCATATTCGAAGAGCTTGAGAATGCTGAAGGTCCCAAGTTTGAAGTAAACATGGTGAATATGAACCAGCTATCCCCATAGATGGCAGAGATTGAACGATGTTTGAAGATTGAGGATGACAGGATGCGAACTGGGAACCAGAAAGTAAGCATGGTGGAATATCTTTTTCATTGCCATACGAAGAATCCTGGAGGACTAGTGTGCCCAAGGTGCAGCACAAAGAATGATCGAAGTGCTGCAATGGCATACCAGAAAGTGTACCAAGAGAGGGATGGAAACAACTAGAGGAATGCCAGAGAATTGCTGCCATACCCAAAAATGGGAGAAAGCTTGATGGGATTTTTGGTTAGGTGTCATAAGACGGGATCAGAAGTTCTAATGTGCCCATGGTGCAGTGCTGTTTATGACAGGAGGGCAGCAGAAGCATTCGAAAGAATTTCGTCTACACAATACTGGAAAAATCAAAGGAGTAGCAGGGGCAAGTATGTAACCAATGCGAAAGCAATTCCAAAAAGAGAAGATAGCCCGCACCCCAGAGTGAACCGAAAAGTAACCTTTAAGCCACCATCCAACATCCCAATAGACAAATGGTTGGAGTCTAGTCAAAGCAAGGGGAGAGGAAAAGGCAAGGGAAAATGGAAGAATTTCGAAGAAGGTGGCATATCCGCATGGGCATATCGAAGACAGTTCCAGTCAACAAAGAAACAAGCCTATGTTTTTGAGAAATACAAAGGGAAAAACCCAATGACAAAGACCCAGTGGCGAAGCTACCAAAGGACCAAGAAGGCTCAAAGGGAACTCACCAGCAACGAAGTGGGGGAATCCAATACGAATCAAACTCCGTCTGTTGCACTTGTCAAAGAGAAGACACCAACACAAATAAGGCTTTTCCCCAGAAATACTGATGTATCCGTTGAATGGGCTCCAGAGTAACCAACTAACGAAGAGCCAACCAATGATGAGGACATGCTTATTGACAACTTCGACTCAGATGGGGGAGTCCTCTCTGAATATCGTCTATAATGTGGTTTCTGTACTACCACATGAATATGATCAAGTAACGGAGGTAAAAGATTCTGAAGAAGCAGATGAATTAGAGATGGCAAATCACAAACCTGTGTGATATTATATTATGAATAGTGGAGCAGTTGAAGAACATAATGCGTTCTTTGAAAAACCAGACCAAGGTATGAAGAACCATCTGAAGCCTCTCTTTATCAGGGGAAAAGTAGAACAAGTGGGGATCAAAAAATTAATGATATAAGGGGGTGATGCTATCAACCTCATGCCTCAATTCTTTCTGAAGAGGATAGGTATGTATGACACAGATATAAAACCTTATAATATGGTATTGTCTAATTATGAAGGAAAAATTGGCCATACACTTGGCGTAGTTCAAGTTGATCTCACTGTAGGAACCATCACCAGACCAACGATGTTCATGGTTATAACGGCCAAGAAAAACTACAATTTACTCTTTGGATGTGAATGGATTCATGGGATAGGCGCAGTTCCCTCCTCAATGCACCAACGCGTGGCAATTTGGAGAGAAGATGGAATTATGGAAAATATTGAACCAGACCAAAGCTATTATATGGCAGAGGTTAACCAGGTTAATCGAAGGAATTTTGATCGAAACTTGGCCAACATAGGGCCTTACAATGCCGCAGATGGCGCGTATGCACCAAACAATAATGTTATGTACTTTTTGACCCTGCATCCAAGGTATGGATTATGCTGGGATAGAGAGACTTTGGGGCAGGAAGATGATGTACCTGGAATTCCAGGGAAACGACCAACAAGCTGGGATGATGAAGACAGTGACCATATCTGGATCTTCCTTCTTCGAAAAGATTTTGGCCTATTTGGCTGAAAACAGACTAAAAACGGCTTTAGAAGCCGAAGTAAAGATTATGGCTATAAAGGCCAAGGAAGAAACAAATCATGCAAAAGGACCTGGGATTTTCTTCAAGCCAACACCCCCTGACGAAGAGAAGCCCGTCGAAGAAAAAGACCAAAGGCTAGACGCAATATATGATGATGGGCCTTTGGGATTCGAGAAGGATCCAATGGCTTCAAACGCAAAGATGCTAGCGCAGGACCATCTTGAAGAAGTGGATCTGGGAGATGGTACTATAAGAAGACCCACGTATGTCAGTTAGAAGCTTAGTCCAGGAGTGAAAGCAGAAGTGATCCAGTTGCTTAATGTGATCGGTGGATCTGGAACTGACTGTTTAACGCTGGTTCGCGAAATGTCACGGAAGCAAGAGTCGCCATCGTCTTTTATTTTCTCCAAATGGAAAGGACAAAAGTACAGAAAAATTCCTTATAGAGATTGCTCTCGGTTCGGGAGGTAGATTATAGAAAGGGAAGGTGTTAGCACCCTTTCTATCCATGGTTATCCATGGGCTCTTAGATACTTGCTCAATGTGTTATCAAAATGGTTTGTTTGCTTTTCAACTGTGGGTTTTAAAAAGTTTCTTTGAAAATTCCAGTTCGACTCTTGTATCGGTCCTCAAGAGTGTTTGAAAAATTGCTTTCGAAAGCTTTTTGAAAAGGTGTCGGTGTGAAAAGTATTTTTGAATTTGTTTTGAAATTAGAGCAAGTATCTAGAGTCGTCTACCTACCCTAAGGAATTCGTCTGTGTAAATGTCCTTTAAAGTAGTGTCATCCCACCATTGAGAGGTAGGTAGCACCACCGTTGGAGGTGTTCGGGTCAATTCGAGGTTCGGGACATGGTGATCACCAGAGCAATAGGAAGACACCTTAGAAGCTACCCTCATGCCAGGTTCCCGGATCATGAGGACTTACTAAAACATCCTCTCCTTTTTTTTTCTCCTCTCCTTTTTTTTTCTCTCTTTGTGTGAAAAGAAGGTGATTATATAATGGAAATTAGGGTAAAGCAAATGGGCTTTGAATGTGCAATTGGGCCTCCAATATTCACTTGAATTCGTCACTTTCCAGGCTAAATCGCAGGGACTTAAGTGCATTTTTTGAAGTTGAAATGTGAAAACAAAATGTAGCCGACATCGAGAACTAACTCCTGTCCGAAAATCGACTCAATCGGATAAATGGTGAATTAGTTATGAATTTTTGAAGTTTCAGCTCAGACAAACTTAATTTGGGCTCCAGTGTCGACTCTGACACGTTCTTCAATAAAAAACTGGTATTGATCGGTGCATAATTTGGTCTCGACTTTTGAAGAAAAGTTGTAGATCTATGAGTCAGTGACCTTGTGTAAAAATATGAGTCCAATCCGATAAAAATTGACCGAGTTATGAATTTCCGAAGTTTCGGCTCAGATGAAATAATATTCAGCATTCAGGATTTTCAGCGTGTCACGCACTCTGAGCAAAAAACGAAGGCCTTTTGAATACCGTTTGAACTCAATACCTTCTGTGAAAATGTAGCCAACTCAATTTGTGAAATTTTGGCACCGGAACCAGCTCGATACGATGAAAATCGACCAAGTTATGATTTTCTGAATATGACGCAAATAAACTTCTGTCACAAATTTTCTGTATGAAAATACTTGATAAATCCACATTTTTGAAGACCTTATGATCGAAATTGGCTTCCAGCCGTGAGAGATGAAAACGTAGATAATGTCAAGACGGAATTTTGGCCACCGGAATGGGTTCAAAATGAGTCACGATCTTCAAGTTATGAATTTTTTAGCGCGTAAAAACTGCACTTTCAGCGCACTTTTCCACCATATTTCTTCGAGAAAACTCACACATTCGGATACCTTCTTTAAAGAATTGACTCTTGAGCCGAACCTGAATTTGAGAATATGTTATCAGAGATATCTTGGCGAAAGAATACCTGAATATGACACGTCGGGTTGGACTTGTGAATTTTTCTTGAAATATTTTGAGAAATATGGGAGGGCAAATTTTGGGGTACAACAGTTGCCCCTGTTCAATCTTCTTAGACCTGAGGATGCAGATTGGCTGACGTGCCTTTAGTAATCCGAAGGTGGAAGATGATTGAACACTAGAGTGCCCAGAAATTTGCGCTCACATGTTGGCAGTATGATGGTGGAATGGGCTTATAGATGCCATTTGGAGATTTGATGGATAGGATGATGGGCTTATAGATGCCATGCTAAGAGATGATGGAAGGTGGATGGGCTTATAGATGCCATCTGGGTGCTGATCGCGTAAGAGATTCCTTAGCGAGAACTTGCGTACCTGCAAAAGAAAATGATTACCTGACATGTTGCAGGAGCTGGTCTTCAGATGCTTTGTATAGATGTGTCCTGACTGGTTACAGGAGCTGGATCTGGATCTTCAAAAGGTGATGAATGAACCAGGGATGGTTACTACCTCAACAGGAACGGTGAGAGAACCTTGGACGATTACTACCTCAACAGTATCATTGAGAGAATCTGGGGACGATTACTACCTCCGCAGTATCGGGGAGAGAACCACAGGCGACTACAACCTCAACAACAAACATTGAGAGAATCTTGGATAACTTCACTTCAACAGCAATCATTGAGCGAAATCTGGGATTACCACCTCTGCAGGATCGGGGAGAGAACCATAGGCGATTACCACCTCAATAGCAAACATTGAGAGAACCTTGGATAACTTCACTTCAACAGCAATCATTGAGCGAAATCTGGGATTACTACCTCCGCAGTATCGGGGAGAGAACCATAGGCGATTACCACCTCAACAGCAAACATTGAGAGAACCTCAGATAACTTCACTTCAACAGCAATCATTGAGCGAAATCTGGGATTACCACCTCCGCAGGATCGGGGAGAGAACCATGGATAACTTCTACTAAGTCTTTATCAGGAAAATCTGTTTGGGGTCGATTTAGCTGGACTAGAGAGGGCCTTGGACTGGATAAGAAATCTTTGGAGTCGATTAACTGAACCGGTCTAGGTCTTGAATGTCTTCAACTGGATAAGAGACAGGGAGATCTTTGGAGTCGATCTGACTGAACCAGACAAGGTCTTTGGAGTCTTCAACTGAGTCTTCAAAAGAAAAACCTTTAGGAGTCGGTTTAACTAGACCAGAGAACGCCTTTGACTGGATAATAACCAGGAAAATCTTTGGAGTCGATTTAACTGAACCAGACAAGGTCTTTGGAGTCTTCAACTGAGTCTTCAAAAGAAAAACCTTTAGGAGTCGGTTTAACTAGACCAGAGAACGCCTTTGACTGGATAATAACCAGGAAAATCTTTGGAGTCGATTTAACTGAACCAGACAAGGTCTTTGGAGTCTTCAACTGAGTCTTCAAAAGAAAAACCTTTAGGAGTCAGTTTAACTAGACCAGAGAACGCCTTTGACTGGATAATAACCAGGAAAATCTTTGGAGTCGATTTAACTGAACCAGACAAGGTCTTTGGAGTCTTCAACTGAGTCTTCAAAAGAAAAACCTTTAGGAGTCGGTTTAACTAGACCAGAGAACGCCTTTGACTGGATAATAACCAGGAAAATCTTTGGAGTCGATTTAACTGAACCAGACAAGGTCTTTGGAGTCTTCAACTGAGTCTTCAAAAGAAAAACCTTTAGGAGTCGGTTTAACTAGACCAGAGAATGCCTTTGACTGGATAATAACCAGGAAAATCTTTGGAGTCGATTTAACTGAACCAGACAAGGTCTTTGGAGTCTTCAACTGAGTCTTCAAAAGAAAAACCTTTAGGAGTCGGTTTAACTAGACCAGAGAACGCCTTTGACTGGATAATAACCAGGAAAATCTTTGGAGTCGATTTAACTGAACCAGACAAGGTCTTTGGAGTCTTCAACTGAGTCTTCAAAAGAAAAACCTTTAGGAGTCGGTTTAACTAGACCAGAGAACGCCTTTGACTGGATAATAACCAGGAAAATCTTTGGAGTCGACTTAACTGAACTAGACAAGGTCTTTGGAGTCTTCAACTGAGTCTTCAAAAGAAAAACCTTTAGGAGTCGGTTTAACTAGACCAGAGAACGCCTTTGACTGGATAATAACCAGGAAAATCTTTGGAGTCGATTTAACTGAACCAGACAAGGTCTTTGGAGTCTTCAACTGAGTCTTCAAAAGAAAAACCTTTAGGAGTCGGTTTAACTAGACCAGAGAACGCCTTTGACTGGATAATAACCAGGAAAATCTTTGGAGTCGACTTAACTGAACCAGACAAGGTCTTTGGAGTCTTCAAAAGAAAAACCTTTAGGAGTCGGTTTAACTAGACCAGAGAACGCCTTTGACTGGATAATAACCAGGAAAATCTTTGGAGTCGATTTAACTGAACCGGACAAGGTCTTTGGAGTCTTCAACTGAGTCTTCAAAAGAAAAACCTTTAGGAGTTGGTTTAACTAGACCATAAAACGCCTTTGACTGGATAATAACCAGGAAAATCTTTGGAGTCGATTTAACTGAACCATACAAGGTCTTTGGAGTCTTCAACTGAGTCTTCAAAAGAAAAACCTTTAGGAGTCGGTTTAACTAGACCAGAGAACGCCTTTGACTGGATAATAACCAGGAAAATCTTTGGAGTCGATTTAACTGAACCAGACAAGGTCTTGAAATAGCTGAGAACTTAACTGAATCTTTTCCTGAAAGGTAAAGGTCAGTCATATGCAATGCATGATATGGGTCAAGCAATGATGTTCTCAACATAAATGAGATTTGTAAGATATGATGCGTACATGTATGCTATAATGATGTATGCGATGTTTACAAATGTAATTTTTTCGCCTAGGAAAGTAAATCCTTGACGGGTGCCGGGAAGTCACTCCTGGGCTGATGTTGGAGAATAGATTTTTGCTTCCGCTGGGGATGATAGTTGCAAGAATACCGGTAGGAGAAGATAACTCCGTTGGGGAATAAACTTGGCGAATGGATTACTCTGCGGGGAGACAAGTACTCTAACAAACTTGCTGGGAAGCAATACTCTGTGGGGAGAGAGATACTTTGCTGGAATGTTGATAATAACTTGTTGGGGATGACCTTGTTATGTTGAAAGCGTTGATAGACTTTGCTAGGGATAAGAAGGCTTCGTCGAGGACGATCTTTCCGTGGCTTTTAGCTGAGGATAACCCAGTTATATCCTGGTAAGGGCATAACTCTTTGAATAAAGCTGGACGACGCGTTCGTGCTCTGAGAGGATAAGCTTCCAGAATCTACTGGGGATAAGCTTGCTGCTTGGGGGAGATGGATTCCACTTTCCTGGGGACACTGGGCTGGACTCCTGGGGAAGTTTTGAACTGTACCGGGGAAGTGACTCCTTTGCATGTTGATAGAACGCCGGGGAACAATCTTAAATCAAGACTGCCGGGGATGCTTGTTAAGACTGTATGCTGCTGGGGAAGGTTGAGATCTGCGGGAGGATACCCAACTTCCTTAAGGTTGATAACTGCTTTGCTTGAGGAGAGTATATTGCTTGCTGGCTCACTCTCTGGGGAATTAAGATACCTGGTTGTGTTCTTCAGCTGAACCTACCTTGATACCTTGGAGGACAGAACAATTAGATCGCTTGGACAACTCTTTATTGCCCCTGTTTCTGAGGTATGAGAGGAAGACCTGTGAGGTGCTGATAGTTGTTGATGGACAAACCTTCTTCTGGTAGGCCAGTGACAAGATGCCGGGACATAGTCGTACGCTTTTGATCCCTAACTTTTGCCTGGACCGCCCTTTCGGGTTTTCAGTCCACCGGGATACCCATTTTTGCCCAAGCCGCCTTTTCAGGTTTTCGACTTGCCGGGTGTACAGATTTTTCATTTCATCCCTTATTTTTGCCCGAACCTTTTTGGTTCGCCGGGAAGCCCTTATTTTTGCCTAGGTGTGTCAACCTAGCGGGTCTTTGATTTTGCGTAGTATCTTTTTCGACTATATCCATGCCCTCAGAATGTAGGGAGTTGCCCCTGTTAGAAGTGTTTTGTTATGCCACCAGAAGGTATTTGATTAGGCAAGATTCGTTGTTGGAATGCCCCAAGTGACTCAGGCGGAGACTTGCCTCAGGCTATTTGGCCTTTGAGAGGTTCTCCGAATCTTGATTGGACTGCCCCAGATAATAGACCATGATCATATCATGCCCCTTGATTGGAGGTACTTCTGTTCATTAGGCATTCGTCGTGCGAACTTCTATGCTGTTCAAACAAAAAGTCATATGCAAACAAAGTTATGTTAAAAATGCAACGCCTATGTCTGTTTTTGAAGATTTTGAAGATGCATTCTTTTTCCATAAAACAAATGAATGTTTGTAAACGTGATGTCAACTTCGTATTTACCGTAGGCCTTAAGGAGTCAGGATACCTTTCGTAACAGTATGCTTTCTAACTAACCCATGCTTCAGCTAGGACTTTTAAGGGTTATAAAGTGGCTTGGTTCACGGTTTAAGAAACAAAGGATAAAGGCTCAAATTATTTGTACCCACCCGCTCTTCGTGATGTTCTCCAAACCTAAACTCAGTTGATCATACGTTAGACCTTGTTTGAGTCTTTGCTCTGATTTTCCGGTGATGATTCGGATGTTGATAACTTATTTTGAATAGGCAGTCATTCCTTTTTTTGTTGAGGGTTTGTAAGACCTCTTTCTTGATTTTTGTTATCCCTTTCTTTTTTGCCTGAACTGTTTCCTTTTTTGGAATTACAGTCAGCGGGATGCCCCAGTTTTGTAAGTCTCCTTCATAGGTTTTGACTTAATGGTTTTTTTTTTTTTTTTTGAGATAATGACTGCCTTTCTTTATTGATTATTCGGAACCATCACTGTCTTTCTTTGTTTTTGTAAGGACCTCTTTGGTGCCATTCGTTATGCACTTGGATCAACTGAGAGACTACCCTGCCCCAGGTTATGATTAAGGGTTTTAAATTTCGAAAAGAAAAAACTTCTACTTCTTTGGCTCAGAGGGGTTGACGAGGGATTATCTTCCTTATAACTCCAGTGTTTAGGGATTGAAACAATGCCTGTACCTCATCAGCGGGGTCTGTTCAAAATCATACTGTAGATTATGGTATCGTTTTCGTCCTCCTCCCTCAAGAAGCTTAGAATTTTAGATCAAGAGCTGACATCAGAAAAAATATGAAAATAATTTGCATTTAGTGAATACGAGTATATTGCTTCAAAACAGACATATGCGATGCATTAATGAAATAACAACGTTCTAACATGAGTAAATGTTTGAACAAAAGAAAATTGCAACTTGAACATTCGAATGAACAACAATTTCTCAATCCTAGCCATGATTTGGCAAGGGAGCAGTGATTATGTTCGGAGTCTTAGGTACTTCAAACTGAATCTCTCCAGCATCGATCATGTCTTGAATCTTGTTTTTGAGAGGCCAGCAGTTGTCCGTAGTATGCCCCGAGCTATCAGAATGGTATGCGCACCTATCGTTAGGATGATAGTTAGGAGCAGAAGTGTTTGGATTTCGGAGAGGAGCCCTTAAGGTGATCAGCCCTGCCTCCAACATCTGTTGTAGTGCTTGATCCAGCGACATGTTGATCTTGGTGAACTGCCTCTTAGGCTTGTCTGGTTTGCTCTGATCAGCCCGTTGTTCTGGGCGAGGTCGTTGTTGGACCTGTGAAGTAATAGCAGCTTGGAGAGGCCCAAACCTTTGACTTCTTGGAAGTTGATTATTGACTGGGTCCCTGACTTGGGATGGTTGCTTCATGTCTTGATGAAGCTGACTGATCATGGCCCTCAGCTCTCCTTGCTCCTGAGCTAAACCTTGAATGAGTGCCCTTTGCCCCAGCATCTGGGTTTTCAGTGTGTCTACCTCAGCTTGTAGTCGTTTCAGCTGTTCGTCCTTGTCATCTTCAAGACTCTTTCTGATCAGATTCCCCATGAGGAGTGTCCTCAACTCTCCCTGCCCCTTGGATAGGCTTAGGAAGATCTCTTTGAACTGAGTCTCTTGAGTGTGAAGGTCCTGGTTATCTTGTTGGGAAGCCACGGCTGAAATAAACAGCAGGGAGGGTAAGTGACCTGCAACAAGGGTACCTGTAATGCAATGATATGTATGATATATATGCAATGTTTTCAAGGATCTCGCGGGGTAAACCAAAATTGTTAGAACTAGGTAGCTTGATTGAGGGAACTTCATGTTTGCTGAGAGTCCTTCTTCAAGGGTCAAAGGCTCACCATATCAAGTGGGTCATAGCCCCTGACAACTTTGTCTAGAGGAAAATAAATCCTCTTTGCCCCTTGTTGGGATAGTTGATTCACCATGACCTGCATCACAAGCCCTTGAGATCCTTGAAATGGATTAGGATGTATGCAATGGTATGATGTCATGGTAAGCATGGGGTAATGTGAGTAACCCTGTTATGAGTCCCAATTAAGGACTGCAAACAAAACCTGCAAGAAACTTAGTACACCCTGTTATGAGTCCCAATTAAGGACTATGAACAAAACCTGCGGGGAACTCAGTACACTCTGTTATGAGTCCCAATTAAGGACTATACACAAAACCTGCAAGAAACTTAGTAAACCCTGTTGTGAGTCCCAATTAAGGACTATAAACAAAACCTGCAAGAAACTCAAGTGTCAGATAACAAGCATGCAAGTAGTCAAGTACGAAGGCACACAAGTCTCACAAGAGAAACCCTTAGAGTTCAGGCCAGCATGGGGTCGGGGTATTACCCTCTTGAAGTTGGTGGGCTCAACCTGTCCTATTAGAAGTAACCGGGTTCTAAGGGTCCCAATATCACGGGATTGCTTTCATTGTTCATCGTTTCGATTTAGCCACTGAACTGGCGACCGAAATATTCCAAGAAAGCAACCCTCAATTGAGTGTAGTATCGAGTATCAACCAACCTCGGACTGCACCAAAGTCAGTTATCTCACTACCCTAAAGAGGCCAAGATAGTTCAATTAAGGTTCCTAAGGTCTGTTGATGCTTCACGACACCACGCGGAGGCCCCGTACTCTCCTTGACTGAACTCAAGGGTTACCGGTACACACCAAAGTGCCACATCAACGTAGCAGACTGTTTCAACCATGTCGGTATACCCCGCACAGTTCCCTCACAGTCTTGTTGCTACTTTCTAAGAAGGTATCCCCCAGATCCGGGTTAGGATCTATAGAACTCCCAAGACAGTCCCACAATTTAAAGCAAGCAAAGCAATACAATTGAAAACACAGTTATGAACTAACCCTAAGGTACACCTCACTTTAAGTTTAAGTCCCCAGCAGAGTCGCCAGTTCTGTGATCGGTGGATCTGGAACTGACTGTTTAACGCTGGTTCGCGAAATGTCGCGGAAGCAAGAGTCGCCACCGTCTTTTATTTTCTCCAAATGGAAAGGACAAAAGCACAGAAAAATTCCTTATAGAGATTGCTCTCGGTTCGGGAGGTAGATTATAGAAAGGGAAGGTGTTAGCACCCTTTCTATCCATGGTTATCCATGGGCTCTTAGATACTTGCTCAATGTGTTATCAAAATGGTTTGTTTGCTTTTCAACTGTGGGTTTTAAAAAGTTTCTTTGAAAATTCCAGTTCGACTCTTGTATCGGTCCTCAAGAGTGTTTGAAAAATTGCTTTCGAAAGCTTTTTGAAAAGGTGTCGGTGTGAAAAGTATTTTTGAATTTGTTTTGAAATTAGAGCAATATCTAGAGTCGTCTACCTACCCTAAGGAATTCGTCTGTGTAAATGTCCTTTAAAGTAGTGTCATCCCACCATTGAGAGGTAGGTAGCACCACCGTTGGAGGTGTTCGGGTCAATTCGAGGTTCGGGACATGGTGATCACCAGAGCAATAGGAAGACACCTTAGAAGCTACCCTCATGCCAGGTTCTCGGATCATGAGGACTTACTAAAACATCCTCTCCTTTTTTTTTTCTCCTCTCCTTTTTTTTTCTCTCTTTGTGTGAAAAGAAGGTGATTATATAATGGAAATTAGGGTAAAGCAAATGGGCTTTGAATGTGCAATTGGGCCTCCAATATTCACTTGAATTCGTCACTTTCCAGGCTAAATCGCAGGGACTTAAGTGCATTTTTTGAAGTTGAAATGTGAAAACAAAATGTAGCCGACATCGAGAACTAACTCCTGTCCGAAAATCGACTCAATCGGATAAACGGTGAATTAGTTATGAATTTTTGAAGTTTCAGCTCAGACAAACTTATTTTGGGCTCCAGTGTCGACTCTGACACGTTCTTCATTAAAAAACTTGTATTGATCGGTGCATAATTTGGTCTCGACTTTTGAAGAAAAGTTGTATATCTATGAGTCAGTGACCTTGTGTAAAAATATGAGTCCAATCCGATAAAAATTGACCGAGTTATGAATTTTCGAAGTTTCGGCTCAGATGAAATAATATTCAGCATTCAGGATTTTCAGCGTGTCACGCACTCTGAGCAAAAAACGAAGGCCTTTTGAATACCTTTTGAACTCAATACCTTCTGTGAAAATGTAGCCAACTCAATTTGTGAAATATTGGCACCGGAACCAGCTCGATACGATGAAAATCGACCAAGTTATGATTTTCTGAATATGACGCAAATAAACTTCTGTCACAAATTTTCTGTATGAAAATACTTGATAAATCCACATTTTTGAAGACCTTATGATCGAAATTGGCTTCCAGCCGTGAGAGATGAAAACGTAGATAATGTCAAGACGGAATTTTGGCCACTGGAACGGGTTCAAAATGAGTCACGATCTTCAAGTTATGAATTTTTTAGCGCGTAAAAATTGCACTTTCAGCGCACTTTTCCACCATATTTCTTCGAGAAAACTCGCACATTCGGATACCTTCTTTAAAGAATTGACTCTTGAGCCGAACCTGAATTTGAGAATATGTTATCAGAGATATCTTGGCGAAAGAATACCTGAATATGACGCGCCGGGTTGGACTTGTGAATTTTTCTTGAAATATTTTGAGAAATATGGGAGGGCAAATTTTGGGGTACAACACTTAAGGAGTACAAAGATTGTTTTGCCTAGGATTACAACGAAATGTCGGGTTTAAGCAAGGACCTGGTCGAACTGAAGCTGCCCATAAAAGATGGTAAAAAATCCATCAAATAGACACCAAGAAGATTTGCACCGGAGATCCTCTCGAAGATAAATGAAGAAGTCGAAAGACTCTTACGCTGAAAATTCATCCGGACCACAAGGTATGTCGAATGGATTGCAAATATAGTACCAGTAATTAAGAAAAATGGATCTCTTAGAGTATGCATAGATTTTCGTGATTTAAATTCTGCAACTCCTAAAGATGAATATCCAATGCCGGTGGCTGAAATGTTAGTAGATTCTGCTGCTGGTTTTGAATATCTTAGTATGCTTGATGGGTATTCAGGATACAATCATATTTTTATTGCAGAAGAAGATGTGCCAAAGACAGAATTTCGATGCCCTGGGGCAATAAGCACCTATGAATGGGTGTTTATGCCATTTGGTTTAAAAAATGTTGGGGCAAATTATCAAAGAGCCATGAACTCTATATTTCATGATTTCATAGAAACTTCCATGCAGGTCTATATTGATGATATAGTAGTGAAATCTATATCAGGATCTAGTCACCTGGATCACCTTCACTAGTCATTCGAAAGGATGAGAAAATATGGCTTGAAGATGAATCCCCTTAAATGTGCATTCTTTGTGCAGGCTGGTGACTTTCTTGGTTTTGTGGTCCATAATAAAGGCATAGAAATCAACCAAAACAAAACAAAGGCAATAATGGAAGCGAAAGTGCCATCAACAAAGAAAGAGTTACAATCACTGTTGGGAAAGATAAACTTCTTGCGAAGATTTATATCAAACTTAAGTGGTCGAACTCAAGCCTTTTCTCCACTCTTACGGCTGAAGCAAGGAGACTTTGCATGGAACGAAAAACATCAAGAGGCGTTTTAGAAAATCAAACAATACTTGATGTATCCACCTATTCTAATGCCTCCTCAAAGAGACAAGTGCAAGAGGTTATACATATCTGCGTCAGATAAAACTATAGGAAGCATGCTTGCTCAAGAGGATGAAAATGGCGTTGAAAGGGCCATTTACTACTTAACTAGAGTACTAAATGACGCAAAAACTAGATATAGTTCAATAGAAAGATTATGTCTTTGCTTGTACTTCTCATGTACCAAGTTAAAATATTATATAAAGTCAGTTGACGTTTACGTTTCCTCACATTTTGATGTTATTAACAATATGCTGTCGAAACCAATTCTACATAGTCGAATTGGTAAGTGGGCTTTGTCCCTAACAGAGTACTGTTTAACTTTCATGCCTTTAAAAGCAATGAAGGGGAAAGTAGTCTATGATTTCATTGTCGACCATCCATTGGTCGAAACATCCCAGAGCCTTGTGGAGTTGGAACCCTGGAAATTGTTCTTTGATGGTTCTACACATAAGGAAGGAAGTGGAATTGGGGTTTTGATTATTTCTCCAGAAAAATTTCCAACAAAGCTTAAGTACAAAATAGACGGCCCCCTTGTTCGAACAATGAAGTGAAAATATGAAGCATTGATAGCAGGACTTGAAGCTTTATTGGAATTGTGGGCAACTAGTGTCAAAATAATGGGTGAATCTGAATTAGTAATCAAGCAAATTACTAAAGAGTACAAGTGCATAAAAGAAAACCTGATATTTTACTTTGTGATAGCAAATAGATTGCTCCATAAATTTGAATATGTAGATATCAAGCACATCCCCAGGTTGAAGAATCAAGAAGCAAATGATTTGGTCCAGATTGCCTCAGGATATAAAGTATCAAAAGAAAGATTGAAAGATTTGATCGAAGTACGGGGCAAGGTACTAGCTACTAAACTTTCTCCAGTAGATTTAAAAAACTCAAGTCTAGGTTATGCAAACGAAGTACATTTCGAAGTATTATCCACAGACAGTTTAGTAAATACAGATTGGAGAAATCCAATAATAAGTTATTTAAAAAAGGTAAAATATCGTGCCTTAAGTTATGTGCTAATAGGCAACGAATTGTTTAAGAAAACCCAAGAGGGGGTCTTGTTGAAATGTTTAGGAGAAAGTGAAGCTTATTTAGCACTAGCCAACGTGCATAGTGGGGCATGTGGAGCACATCAGGCAGGTCACAAGATGAAGTGGCTTTTGTTTTGATATGGCATGTATTGGCCTACAGTTCTAAAAGATTGTATAGATTTTTCCAAAGGATGCCAAGAGTGCCAGATTCATGCAGGAATTCAGCATGTTCCTGCAAGTGAACTACATTCGATTGTTAAGCCATGGCCTTTTAGGGGTTGGGCATTGGATTTGATTGGCAAAATTAGACCATCATCTTCAAAAAATCAGAAATACATCTTGGTGGGAATAGATTATTTCACAAAATGGATAGAAGCAATACCTTTGGTGAATGTTGATCAAGAAAGCATCATCGAATTCATCCAGAGGCATATAATTTATAGGTTTGGAATTCCAGAAACTATTATAACATATCAAGGAACGGTATTTACTGGTTGAAGGATGCAAGATTTTGCTAAGAAAATGGGTTTTAAATTACTAACTTCTACGCCTTATTATGCAAAAGCAAATGGACAAGTTGGAGCAGCTAACAAGGTAATCATTGGTTTAATCAAGAAACACGTGGGAAGAAAGCCAAAGAATTGGCACAAAACCTTAGATCATGTCTTATGGGATTGTCGATTATCCACCAAAAAGGCAACAAATGCAACTCCGTTTCGTCTAACGTTTGGACATGATGCAGTTTTGCCAATAGAGATTTACTTATAGTCAGTCAGAATCCAAAGACAAAACGAAATTCCCACAGATCTTTATTGGGAAATGATGATGAACGAATTGGTGTATTTAGATGAGGAAAGGTTACGACTTTGGAAATTCTAAGAAGGCAAAAAGAAAGAGTAGCCAGAGCATATAATAAGAGAGTTAAGGGCAAAACCTTCTCAAATGGTGATGTGGTTTGGAAGGTGATTCTGCCAATGGATTGAAAGAATAAGTTATTGGGAAAATGGTCCCCACATTGGGAAGGCCCCTTTCGAGTCATTCAAACATTCACTAACAATGCCTATGAAATCGAAGAACTGGTAGAAGATCGAAGAATCTTGAAAGTTAATGGTAGGTATTTGAAAAAATACAAACCCTTTCTCCAATATTTAAAGATTGTGACTGTGATACGGTGGTAGAACCGACTGTTAATACTAGTTTGCATTTTGTATTCACAAATGTCGCGGTAAGCAAGAGTCGCCACCGACTTTTCTTTTATCCAATAAAGGAAAGGGTGAAAAGAACAAAAAAAAGACATTTTTGAGAATTTCTGAGTAAGGGGGGTAGATTATGGAAAAGGAAGGTGTTAGCATCCTTTCCATCCGTGGTTTTCCACGGGCTTTTAGGTACTTGCTCATTTTGAAAACTGTTTGTGTTTGTGTGTTTTGAAAGATTTTGTCTGCTTTATGGTAACTCTTGTATCAGTCCTCAAGAGTGTGATAAAGCGTTTTGAAAACTTTGTTTGAAAAATGTTTGAAAGTGTGATGTAAAAATGGATTGTTTTAAGCAAGTACTTAACAACTATCTACCTACTCGAAAAAGGCATTCTTTTCCTTCTATCCTTTAGACAGTGCTATCCTACTATTAGTGAGTAGGTAGCCCTAGTCGTTGGATGTTTGAGGGACTATCGAAAGGGACATCACAATTACTAAGGAAACTGGGCAAGAACTCTTATTAACTGTCCTAAATCCCTAAGATCACTTTTTTAACCAAGGCAGAAGTCGAGAGGGTCATCGAGGGACTAGTGATCTCTTAGACTCAAGGACAACCACTAAAAATTCTCGTGTTTCGAGAATTGTGATCGCGTTCGAAGGCAACTAAAGTGGGAGATACCCTAGGGGTGAGCATGTGCAAGTGTGCTTGATTCAGATATTTTATCTTGCACATTTGGGGGTTATCTAAGTTCAATTAATCATTATCTTTCCATACAATCCTATTAACCATTCATCTAAGCAGTTTATCATGCGGGAAAATAAATTGCGGAAAAATAAAGTTCCTAACTATTACAGGCCTTGGGGAAGTTATATAATTAGATGCAGGAATTTAAATCTAATTTAATTATTATAAAACCAGGAACAATTACAGAATTAGAAAATAATACGGCAAAAATAACAAACACACGAAGAATAACGAAGCGTCTAAACCCTAAAACGCGCATAGGTAAAAAAAGTATTTTTTTTGTTTTTTATTTGAAAAAAAAGTTAAATGATAAAGAAAATAATTAATTAATTGGAAAAATTATTAATTAAAAAAAATTAATTCTGAATAAAAAAAACTAATATTTTTGAAGAAAAAGATTTTTCAATTAAATATAGGTTCTAATTGATTTTATTTTAAAGAAACAAATCAAAATAATTACATCAAATTAATTTTAATAAAAAACCCTAAATCCTATTTTTTGTGATTTTACTGATTTTTATGATTAAATAGAAAAAATAACTTTTGAAATAATTAAAAATAACAAAGAAATTAAATAAATAATAATAAAAAGGAAAAAAAGAATGGGCCTGAAGTGTGTTAGCAATCTGAGGGGTGCATGTTGGATTTGCAAGAGCCAGGTCCACAAGCCCTATAACCCCTTGCGCGTGATTCAGTATTGTGGCCTCTGGAAGGTCCACCATGGGACTGCAAGTTTGGTGCACTGGATCTGGACACCCAGGATCTCATGGCTGGAGAGTTGATGGTGTATGGTGTACGCAAGGGAAGGCAACACATTGGATCTGAAAGAAATAAGTTAGAAAACATAAAACGTTGGACCTGGGACTCGAACCCAGGTCCTCTCCCTTCCAACGTGCTTCCTTTAACATCCGAGCCAAGTGTTCATTCATTTATACAAACAAACACAAAACAATATAATCAAAATAAATGCCCATAATTTTATTTAAAAAAAAACACGCGCTGTTTTCAAATGGTCCAACCAGGTCATGCCATGCCATCATCTTCTTCAAATGTCCATCGTTTTAGCCTAACACTTTTACCTACGGACTATATTCGGCACTAAAACACATGTAAATATCCAAAATTCACAACAGGCAATATAAATTCGTTTTAAAGACATGAATCAATTGGGTTTGATCCCCTGAGCATGATAGTATCCTTTATTAGGCCCAATTTCGCCTGTACCCGAAATCCCTAAAACGAACATTTAAACCCTACCAATGGCAGGTTATCATATATGCATCAAAACTAGAAATTAACCATTCAAACACGTTCTAAATTCTCATACAAACAAAAACACATACTCAAAATCTATTTCTAACACATGTATGATCAAAATCGATTTCAAAAAATAAGGTGCAAACCGTGATGATGTAAGTGATGATTCTGGGTGTTTTGATGCTTTGGAATGATGTTGTTAGCTTCAGAATATCCCCAGGAATGGATTGCAAACGTCAAAACTCCTTGAATCCCTCTGCAACTATCAATCTGATTGCCGCTTTTTTGTGAAAAAATTGGAACTTTTTGTGTGTGTTCTATGTGGCCAATCCTTCTTCTTTTTTGGTCTGGCAATGTTATGCATATATACTAGGATGCATTAGATCAATAAAATTGGATGGAATCTTGAAGATTTGTAAGAGAAATATTTGATTTGCAATTTGAATTTTAAGTTTCTAAACTTGGCCAAAACATGCTCTTTTCTTTCCAATCAACCCTTGCATGAAATCATGATTTTCTCATCAGATTCTAGACTCATTATATGATCATAAAACCAATCTTTGGATTTTATTTCATTATTTCACTATTTTATTTGATTTATTATGATTTAAATGAATAAAAATTCAAATAAATAAAAACAAATCTCATAAAAATAAAACAATGGATTTAAATATCTTAAATAAGTCCATGGATATGTTTTATATCCAAAACCCACACCCATTAGTCCAAAAGATCCAATTTTCTCACATTGACTTTTGTGCATTTTCCTAAAATTGGTCAACTTTAGAAATGCATATCTTTCTCAATTTTAACCCTATGAGGATGTTCTTGGACTTTTTAGAGAGCTTAGGATGTCCTTTAAACAACTCTTTTAGTTTCATCTCAATTGTATCATCCATGTTCATGTAAGGAGCTTTGACCCAAAAGGTGTTTTTGTTGACTTTTTGAAAGGACCTGTAATGTCTGAGGTTATATCTTTTGATTGAGGCATTTGTTGAACTTGAGGGCCGAAGAAAAGTTGTAGGTAATTGGATTCTCTTCAAAATGAGATTTTGAGGAATTTTGTTTGATAAAGTATGAGAAAGTTATGCCTGGTCAAAATTTGGTTGACTTTTTCTATAGAAACCCTAATTTGCCATTTTTGACTTTTGATGAGTTAGGAGCATTTATTGAGGAATCATGATCAACCCTTGACCAAATGATGGATAATACTTCAAAATGTTGATGTTGACCAAAAATCTTGAAGTTTGAATGTATTTGGGTCACATTTGACTTATGACCTAGTATAGTTGATTTCTAGGCATTTGAGCAGTTGATTGAGCAAACTTATTGTTCAAGGCATGAAATTTGGCATGGATGATCTTGGGGACATATTAGGACAATGGAGAAAATTTGGGATCCTTTGGACTCATACATCTTGCTTAAAATTGAAACCCTAGTTGAGGCTTGTTGCCTTAGGAGGAGAATTTGTTTGGTCAATTCTTGTTCATCCTTGAGCAATTGAGGACCTCTAGAGGAATGTCTTGAGTGAAAATGGGAGGGAAAATTTTGGGGTACAACAGCTGCCCCTGTTCAATCTTCTTAAACCTAAGGATGTAGGTTGGCTGGTCTACCTTTCGTGATCTGAAGGTGAAAGATGATTGAAAACTAGAGTGCCCAGAAATTTGCACTCATCTGAAATGATAATTGACTGTGTAGATAATGTTAGGAATGGGCTTACAGATGCCATTTGGATAATGTGACGGAAGATCGTTGGATATGGGCTTAAAGATGCCATCTAGAGAAGGTGACAAAAGATCGTCGAAGATGGGCTTAAAGATGCCATCCAGAACAATGTTGATGAGATACTCTTTTGTGGGAATCCTTATTCCTGTTATTGAGGAGGATTCCGATGAGGAATGTTGGTCTTTGCTTGGGAAATAGATTTTAGGAGCTTCATTTGTCCATTACTCTATTGTGGAGTCATCTCTTGATTGAAGAGACGAAAGTGAACTATTATCTAGTCAGGATCCAGGCTTTACAGTGACTTGCTGAGGATAATAAGGCTGACTGCTATCTGGTCGTGTTCCAAGCTTCACAATGACTTACTGGGGGAATGAGATTAAACTGTTATCTAGTCGTGCTCCAGGCTTTGCTATTCTTAAACTAGAATAGAAATCAGAAAAATCCTAGTGTCGATTTAACTGAACCAGAGAAAGGTCTTTAATTAACTTTAACTGGAATGAAAATCCAAAGAATCTTAGGGTCGATTCAACTGAACCAGACAAAAGTCTTGGGTCATCTTCAACTGGAATAGAAATCAGAGGGATCTTAGTATCGATCTGACTGAACCAGAGAAGGTCTTTACTTAACTTTGACTAGAATGGAAATCAAAAGAATCTTAAGATCAATTCAACTGAACCAGACAAAAGTCTTGGAATATCTTCAACTGGAATAGGAATCAGAGAGATCTTAGTGGCGATCTGACTGAACCAGAGAAGGTCTTTAATTAACTTTGTCTGGAATGGAAATCAGAAGAATCTTAGGATCAATTCGAATGAACCAAACAAAAGTCTTGGAATATCTTCAACTGGAATAGGAATCAGAGAGATCTTAGTGGCGATCTGATTGAACCAGAGAAGGTCTTTAATTAACTTTGACTGGAATAGAAATCAGAAGAATATTAAGATCGATTCGACTGAACCAGACAAAATTCATGGAATATCTTCAACTGGAATAGGAATCAGAGAGATCTTAGTGGCGATCTGACTGAACCAGAGAAGCTCTTGGATTATCTTCAACTGGAATAGGAATCAGAGAGATCTTAGTGGCGATCTGACTGAACCAGAGAAGGTCTTGGATTATCTTCAACTTGAATAGGAATAAGAGAGATCTTAGTGTCGATATGACTGAACCGGAGAAGGTCTTGGATTATATTTAACTGGAATAGGAATCAGAGAGATCTTAGTGTTGATCTGACTGAACCAAAGAAGGTCTTTAATTAACTTTGACTGGAATGGAAATCAGAAGAATCTTAGAATCGATTCGACTGAACCAGACAAAAGTCTTGGAATATCTTCAACTGGAATAGGAATCAAAGAGATCTTAGTGGTGATCTGACTGAACCAGAGAAGGTCTTTAATTAACTTTGACTGGAATGGAAATCAGAAGAATCTTAATATTCCTTTTGAGGGAATTTGATATTAGTTTGATCTCATCGACTTAACATGCAAATTGTCTCTCACATGCATCAACATACAAACACATGCATCAACATACATATAAAAAGATACAATTATGGCCCTTAGCGCAATTATTCTCCCAAGCCAATGAGAGAACCTAATCTAACCTAATAATGATCTAAACTTCTCTAAGATAGATCTCCATAGTTGTCTTCCTTCAATCTTGTCTTCTTCCTTTTCTTAATTACATTACATTACATAAAAGAATACTCATTTTACATACGAGGGAATGAGATGAGAAAAGAAGTTACATAGAGAGATTAAGAAAAATGAACGACACGCAAGTCATATTTTAAAATCCCAAAAAACAAAATAAAGGAATCTAAGGCCATAACTGATCACCACAAGACAAAAATTATAAACATTTTATTATTATTATTAATTTAAATTCTGTTAATTAAATAAGTCAAATTAAATTTCGGCAATTGATCATACTACGCAGAGTTAGCTGGGGTCAAGGGGGCAGTGCCTCCTTACAGGGTTGTTAGGGGCAGCGCCCCGTCGCAAAATTTTAATGAACAATTCATTTGAAATCAGCATCGTTTTTTGCATAACTCTTGTGTTGTTACAACCCTAATCCGCATAACTCTCTAACAACACAACCCTTGTAATTTCACGAACCCTAATATAAATAATTTCATATCGTCAAACACAACTTAATTGATAATTCAGTATGATCGATCAATATGCCATTGCTTCACCATACTAACATCGTATTCCAAAGGAAATGACCAATGATCTTTCAAAAGAATAACAATTATTCTGCGATTGAATGGAAGAAATCGAAATAGTATATCCAATATACCATCTTTGCACCATAATTGTTAATATCATATACAAATTTGACCGATCATATTAGTGTAACTTATGGACAACCTATGTATCACTGCTTCACCATACAAGTGTTGGATTCCGAAGCATAGTCAACACCCAAACTGTACACACCATGATGCCAAAATTTAATTTACTCGATTATTATTCAATTTGTTCCGTGTTTTAATATGATTAACACATAACATACAGAAAATAAACAGCTATCAGATCCATGGTTTCGTAAGTGGCTTTGATACCACTGAAGGAAAATTGCAATCCAAAACACAGCGGAAAATTAAAATTTTCCTTTAGTGATCCTTACGAATGGGCTTGGTCAGTGATAGAAATCATTGCCTCTTGTGATGATTCAGACCTTTGATGTTGTGATCACGAATGTTGATGAATAGCAACGTCTCTACTCAGTCCACACGAACAGACCACTTCCGGACACAATGCTAGCTGCTTAAGAACGAAAACTTTGAGTGAGAGAGTGAGACGAAATATACGGCTAGGATTTCAAGACCAAATTTTCATCAAGTAAAATTCTTCAGCACAAGGGTTCTATTTATAGAACCACTTATGTGGCCTGCAAGCTAAAAGCCTAATTAAGACTGTAAGCTAAAAGCCCAATTAAGCATACGGGTATCATGCCTTATGATATACCGCATATCACTTAAGCGCGTGGTACCTTACCATATTCCATATTTCACTTAAGTGCACCATACCTTACGGTGTTCCTTATTTACTCTATCTCTCATTAAACTGTCCTTATGTGTGTGACCTTGTAGGTTTTCATGACGTTGGAAATTATATTAAATCACACATTTAACATGACAAATAGTGAGCGGTATCTAGCAACACATCATTGCTACCCAAGTCATGAAAATGTCATGTGATCTGACAAAACCTTTTCACGATAATATTTGTGTGTACAATTACCCTTTTGCCGTTATGTCTATATTGAATACAAGGCATAGATCGTGTCACCCTTGTCCAGTTCAATATTGGGCCCTTAGACATTTATCCTGTTATGCAGGATGAGCAAATTCCATCTAGGTCACTCATATCCCTCAACATGCTTTGTGAAGTACCCATCAATTGTCTTTATGGTCATCCAGTTACGGATAATGTTTGATAAGTAATAAAGTACTTAACTCTACATCTAGGGTCCATAGTGGTTTTAGGTTGAAGGTTGGTATACACCATTATCACCATGAGAATAACTTATGACACCTTGCTTAACATTCTATGTAGTATTCTCATAGCGGGTCAATCCAGTATAAATATTACTCATAATATTCATACCTATGTCAAGACTTGATAACTCCTTATCCATGATCCACGAGATGTGATCATCAGTCTATCTTCATAATAATTTGAATTCTTTAATGTTATCCCACTTTGCAATAAAGCTCGACTATAGATACTTTAAGAATAGTGTTCTTATGTTTAATGAGATCTCATGATTAAGTCACACTTAACATTTAATTAAACAGACGAACTATTCTACGGACTTTATTATTTTGGAAAAGCAGACATGATAAAGAAATTCCTTTTATTATTAATAAATAATTCGATACAAGTACCAAAAGTATTAGCCTTTAGGGCTTACACCAACAACAATTGATTCAATTGAAAAATGTTGTGTCTCTTATGAGATATTTGACCTCCCTCTAAGGACTGATGAACTATTATTATTTTTGAAATTCACAAGTATTCAACTATTTATTCTCTTACTTGGTGTTAAAAGGAAGAAGAATTCAAGATCAGTCAATTGCAAAAGCTCAAGAATCAATTTTATGGATCTGAATGGTTCAATGTAAAGTGAAGGTATTGGTGGATAGAAAGGTGTATATGATTCTCTTTGTCAAAGTGAATCCATTATCTATGAATTATTCAAATGGTCCCATCTACTTCTTTTATGAGAACAAGGTATGTTTCTGAGTTAGTATTTTGAGAAAAGTACTATTGGCGATAGGTTCAGGTCCAGATTCAGTGATGTGTTCATTGAAAGGATATGATGTTCAATCAGATGTTGAGACATTATCTCAGCAATTTGATAATCTATAGATTGATGAAGATTTAAAAAGGGGCTAGCTTGCACTAAATGAGAAGGTTCTCTATAAAATAAGTTGTTTAAAAAGGGAGCTCATTATTTTGGAGGTTATTTTAGTCTATGGTCATTAGTTGTTTCAGAAATGAAATAAATAACGAGGGATTTTTCTAGAGTAAAAAACTTGGCCAAGTCTAAAGAAGATTGTATCATTGGAGGATATTCTGATCTCTGAGATTAGAATTAATTGAGTCATGGTATGTCTTAAAGATTAAGTGTATTGCTAAAGAATGATGTTTTCTATATTGGGTTGGTCACTAAGTGTGTACAATGCCTAACCAGAGGTCATGACATTGTAGTGTAACATTATACTGTAACTAAGTGATAAGGATTTTATTCAACCTACAGAATAAAGGCATTGTAACAGAAATATGGCTACATAATATTTGAACTCTAATTCTTGATCTGGCTAAGGAGCTTTGGGAATGATTTTATCATAACTTGAAGTGTAGGTTATTTTGAGTAACCAAGAGGTATTTTTGAAATTGCACTGTGAGGGAATTCTTTGTATTAACTAGTTAGACAGGGTTTCCAACTGTAATACGGTGGGAGAACTGACTTAGGTGTTTTTCATTTTATCGCAATTGTTGCGGATAGCAAGATTCTCCACCAACTTTTCTTTTATCCAATAAGGAAAGAGTGAAAAGAACATGAAAGACCTTTGAGATATTTTCTTGAGTTTGAGGGGTAGGTTATGAAAAGGGAAGGTGTTATGACCCTTTCCATCCATAGTTATCTATGGGCTCTTAGTTTCTAGCTAGCTCACTTTTGAAATTGCTTTGCTTGAAATGTGTTTGTGACGGGTTTTGAAAGTATTTTTGAAAAGCGCCTTCATTTAGGAAAACTTTGTAATGATTCTCATCTCTATAAGAATGCATATAAAGTGTTGGACTTTTTGAAAATATTTCATGTTTTGAAAGTGTTTGGTGTGTTTGAAAAGATGTTTGTTTTTGAAGATGGATTATGAGCAAGAAACGAAGAATGTTCTACCTACTCAAAAGTATTTTGTTCATTTCTCTCTTCCTTTGACATTGCTATCTTACCATTGATTGATAAGAATCCCTATCTTTGGATGTAAAGGGACAGGCGTGGGTCATCGTATAGTCATAGAATGCAATGTAGTGAGATACCTTAGCAACTTTCTTAAGGGACTAAGATCATTTGTATGGAAAAAATTGAAGCGTCGTCGAGGGACTATGATCTTGTATATTTGATTATTTTTGCTAAGATGTCTCACATGCATAACATGATTATTTATTTAAGGCAACAAGTGGAGTTAACCCTAGGGTGCAAGTGTGCAAATTATTTATATTTCATGCTTGATTTATCTTGAATTAGGATTTTGCTAGGTTTTGATTTTATCTTTCCATACAAACCCTAATTTACTAGCATTTATATGAAAGCAGTAAATTGCAGAAAATAAAGATCCTACGCTATTACATCATTTTTGGGGAAGGGGTGTGCAAATTACAAATGGGGAATTGTAAGAAATTAAAACCCTAATTATCTATTACAACCATATCGAATTTAATAAATGTACAAAAAATGTAAATATAATGTACGAGGAATAAATGAAAAATAAATGAATTTTGTTTGGATTTTGAGGAAAAGAAAAGTCTTGAACTCTAATTAAAAAAAATAAAAGTAATAAAAAAATGAGAAAATTAACTAAGTTAAGTAGAAAAGAAATGTTTTTTTAGGGTTTTTGAGAAAAGGTTCTAGTATTAATCAAATAGTATGAAAAAAAAGAATTAACTAATTAAAAAGAAACCTAAAATTTCTAAGTTAATTTTAATTGAGAAAATAAAATAAATAAAACCCTAATCTAATCACTATTTGATTAAGAAAGGAAATAAATTAAGTTTGTAAGAAAATGTTTTTAATA
The DNA here is from genome assembly GCA_948472305.1 of Vicia faba. Classification (NCBI taxonomy): domain Eukaryota; kingdom Viridiplantae; phylum Streptophyta; class Magnoliopsida; order Fabales; family Fabaceae; genus Vicia; species Vicia faba. Next base: position 362,073,724 of record OX451737.1, on the reverse strand, counting down.
TTTTTGTCTTGAAAGAAAATTATGAATATATTAGTATATGACTAAATGAAAATATTTTTGTCCTTTTTTATTAAATAATAAATATTATAATAATATTAATAATAATAAATAAAAGGAAGAAAAAAAAAGTTAGGGAGGAAATTTGAATTTGGGGTGTTTTTGAAGTAAAACAGATTTTGGTTTGAAGTTAGGGCCCAATATGGTTTTTTGTGTAATCAGAAAAAAAAGAAAATAAAAATAAACGGGTTGCATTGTTATTGTGCAAACATGGGGGGATTATGAAGTAAAAGGTGAAAGGACCATCAAAGGAGGCCCAGGCGCGCTTAGCTCAAACAAAAAAGAAAGTAACAAAAATGGAAAAATGCAAAAGGTCTCGTTGGGGTTCGAACCAAGAACCTTCTAATATGCGCGCGCTTCTTGTACCACTCGGGTGGCCTATTTCATCCTTTAGTAATACAAGTTGCAATAAACTTAAAATAAAACAAGTCTTATGACCAACTTCATCTTCAACCTCGCGCCATAACCAGTCATGGATTTAAACCTTGTAACTTTTTCATCTCTCAACCATTTGCAAAAATGTGAACATCAAACTTGTTCTAAATTTCATCATGATTACAGAAATGTAAATAACTAAAACTATAAATCAAAGATGAATGAGAATTTTGTGTGCCCTAATCGAAACCTAATTTTTCCAGAAATTTCAAACTCAAAATTCTCTAAGCTTAGGCAATATAAATAAAAACTATGGACATGGTTAGCTTTAGGGCAATGATATCTACATTTTATCTTTGAAAATGGAAGCCTAACAATGCCTATATGAAGAGATTGAAAGTCAGAAATTTTACCTAAAAACTGGAAATTGTATTTTGCAAATGAGCTTGATTCAAGTTGTTGTAATGATCAGGTTAGCTTCCTTGAGTCTCTAGGAAGCTATTCCAATGGTTACCTTGAGCTGAGAGTGCTTGAACTGACCTGGAGAAGTCATGATGCAAACCTCTATTTTTGAAAATGGAAGATGGTGATGGAGGTGTTACAGTTTGAAAACATGGATTGGGATAGTCTCTATATGTGTATTAGAAACTTTGTGAATGATTTGGCCAAGAAACGCACGAGTGGATTGTGAGTTGAGTGTTCAAAGTCAGAAATGACACAAAATGGAGGTTTTGTGTAATTTTCTGGCTTAAGGGAGTTTGAGGGCTTCTAATCTTGTGTCTTATGATGCAATAGACTGGTGTATATGTATGAAAAATGTTAGAGATCAATTGCACTCAAGATTTTTGAGTTCTATCCTTTTGGCTCTATAACTTGCTTTTGAAGAAAAGTAAGAAGACAGGTCTCAAAGTGTTGTACAAGCATGGTTTGATTTGGTAGAGGCCTTAGATATGTTTCTTTTAGTTTTGACTTTGATTATATGCAGAGAAAACAATTGAGAGGCTCAAGGAGTTGACAATTGCAAAAGCTTGCTTTTCTAAAATGGAAGTGGTGCCTTTCTCCCAAAAATGGAAAATTGCTTTGGACAATGCTTGAATTAATTGGACAATTGATAAATCAGTTGTGTAAAAATTAAATTAAGAAGTGAAATGAAAGTTAGGAAACTGAAAGGTGAGATTTGTACAACATGGCTTGAGATTTGCTCCAATGTTCATCACAAAATTGACTTGTAAATCAAGAATGAAACCCTAACTTCATCTCTTCGATTCTCTTAGCTCAAGTATGGTCTTAATGAGTTCTTGGACATTTTGGAAATCTTGTAACATCCTCTACAACATTCATGTTGTACATTTTTTAATAATCAAATTGTAACTATGTGAAAATTTTCCATGAAGTTGGTACCAAAAATCTGCCTAACTAGGGCAAAATTTCACTAAGTGTTTTAAGAAAAAGTGCATGCCTTAATGAACTCATAACTTAAAATCCAATTATTTTCTAGAAAATTTTCTGTCCTACAATGTTTTAGATATCATTGATATCTACAACTTTCATGTTGTAAGTTTTTCTTGAATCATCTTGCATCTTGGTGAAAAATTGGGATGAAGTTATGAAATAATCATGCTTTTAAACAGAAAAATTTATAAGTTTTAGAAATTTTGACTTTTCAAGATGAAATTTTACTTTTTGATTTACTAATTATAAAGTCTCATATTTTTACATGTCTTGATGAAATGTGATATTTGAAACTTTATTTTGATCAAAAAGTCAAAGTTTGACTTTACAGTGTACAATTGACTTTTCATCAGTTGACTGAAACTCATCTATCAATCCAATGATCTTGAAAAGTGATTTGAACTATGCAATTAGGTAAAGATGATGCATTTGAATCCTTGACATCATGTTTCAAACCAATAAGTCATGTATTAGGTCAAAAGTCAAAAATCAAGCATTCTCAATCAAAACCCTAACTTTGACCATTTTGCCCTTTTGGTGGTTTGATCATTTTTCTTGGGGAGTTGTGATCCCAACTTGATAAATTGATGTATATGAATTCAAAATGTTGATATGGGCCAAAAATCTTGAAGTTTGACTATAATTTGGTCACAATTTACTTTTTACCCAATACAATTGATTTTAGGTCATCTGATCAATTGATTGAGCACACTTGAACTACAAGGCTTGAAATTAGACATGAGCAATCTTGAAGGTCCGCAATGATCCATGAAAGTCATTTGAGGAATTAAAAGTTCAATTTCCCTTATGAAAACTCAAACCCTAATTTTGGAGGTATCGGTGTTAAGGAGATGTCTTGACCTAGCCAATCCTTGTGCAAGCTTGAGTCATTAGAGATCTTGTGGGAAATATCTTGAGAAATGAGAGAGAAAATTTTGGGGTACAACAGCTTCCCCTGTTCAATCTTCTTAAATTTGAAGAGTTAGATTGGTGGGTCCGCCATTCGTGACTTGAAGGTGAAAGATGATTGAACACTAAAGTGCCCAGAAATTTGCACTCGATGATGTGTTAGTTGATTAAGTCGGGAATGGGCTTAAAGATTCCATTTAGAGAAATGATGAAGAGTGGTCGGAGATGGGCTTATAGATGCCATCCATAGTGACTATTGGTAGAAACTGGAGAAGGCATCAGGATAAATCTTTGATCGATTTATACTGAAACTGGAGGAGGTTTCCTGCCTTTCTTTAATTGGGAGAAGTCAATCTGATTCAGAAGAGGTCTTGCGTTTGGTGACTTCATTGGGAAAATGGTTCTAACCAGAAGAGGTCTGTTGGATGCCTATTATTATCTGGAAGAAGTGAATATATCCTAAAGAGGACTTTTGTTTTGATTGACTTTTCGTGCAAGGAAGAGGGTTAGTTTGCATGCAGATGTACACATAGTGTAATGGTGTTCTCAAAATAAATGAGATTATGCTATATGCATTTATTATATATGGGATATGATATATGAATGTGAAACATTGAAGTGTATCTTTGTCTGGAAAATAAATCCTTGACAAATTGCTGGAGAGTTCTGGGAAGTTAAATCTCAGACTGCTGTTGGAGATGAAGAGTAAGTGTATCTTCAAACTTTGTTCAAAGTGCTTCCTGTTGGGAATTTATGATTTTGTCGTTTTAAGGAGAACTCCGCTGGGGAACATTGATTTTGGATCTTTGCTTTAAGGAAAACTCTGGGGGAAATTTTGATTTCTTCTTAGGAATAGAGTTCAAGATTTTTAGTTGTCCATTGCTCTACTGGGGAGTTATTTCATGACTGGGGAGAATAAAAGTTAGCTGTTATCTAGTAGAAATCCAGGCTTCACAGCAATTTGCTGGGAATAATAAAGTTAATTGTTATCTGGTCGTATTCCAAGCTTCGCTGCGTCTTACTGGGGAAGATGAAATTAAACTGTTATCTGGTCGGATTTCGGGCTTTGCAGAAAAATGCACCAACTGTTATCTGGTCGGATTCCAGGCTTCGCAGTGATTGAAGAAGTTAAATTGTTATCTGGTCGGGTCCAGGTGTAATACCCCAAATTTGTCCTACCCTTTTACTTTTATCTGGCTTATGCATTGTCACGTTTTTCTCATGTACATAACTCCATTAGGTCATTTAACATTGCATACATTCACTAACAACATAACGTGGCATATGATCAAAGATATTGAAGAATTAGGGTTTCTCTGTACTTTTAAGCCCTCGTCTTCATTTAGGGAGAATCAACTGATTTATTCAACAATCAATCGTTTGAAGCTAAGGGTTGTGTATTCATGGTCATTACAAACTTCTGTCTTCATCAAATTTCCATCACGAGACAAGTGTATTAAGGTTTCATTTATGGCGCTTAATGACTGCATCAATATTCCAATTGAACCTCTTTCCTTTGATGTTTCTAAAGCTTAGTTTCCATCTGAGGATTTCCTAGGGAAGAGAGTCATGTTGACCCTTCTTATGATTGATCAAGATTAATGTCAAGAGGCTTGCTATTAACTGGATATAATTCATTTATTCATCAAGGCAAGGTCTTCGGTATATTCTCAAATCAATTGAGGCTCGAATTGTAAGGGATGGTGGCATCACATTCTATGATTCTATCTTTTACTAATTCAATCCAAGATTTTTGGGTTAGAAGGCGGTAATTATGGTTTATGCGAAGAGTGGATTCAATTACCTTTTGATACAATAAAAATCAAGGAGTTGTGGGAATAAAGTGTAAGTCGACGCAGATTTAAGCATGAGTTAGGGATTACTTTAAAAAAGGGATGTGTTGAAAGAGACTTTATGAATTCAAGTTGTCAAAAATGGATCAAAGTGGGAAGAATGTTTACATGGCTTTCATACAAGAGAAGAGATGGATTCATTTATGCATCACTTAATCAATTAAGTTTTGTGTATGGTTCCAAGATATGTTTGACTTGGAACGACAAATCGAAACATGAAATTTGCTGGTAAGAATAACCAGGTTATTCACTTATTCATTGCTTGCGTTTATCAGAGTCATCAAGATTCAAAGATTCATGATCATTTTTACGATATCTAAACATCAAGCCAAATTCATCAGAGTTCTATCCAACTTCAGATATTCATGTTTGTTCAAGGTCATAATCATGCAAATTTACAAGCCATGTTGATGTTATACAAAAAAAAGTTACAATTCACAAAGAAAATTACAAGAGGTGACAACATTATCTAAGTTACATGAGTCTTTTCAATTTGCTACAAGAATATCTTCAGTCATCTCCATGCAACATTGGTTCTCAAACCCCATAAACGAAGACTTATTCATATCTTCATGTTGCTGCCTTCATTACCGAACCGCCGACCTTCAAGATTTCTGCTCATCGCTTCCGTTTAATTTCATCAAGGCCATGGCACTATGCTCCCACAACCTCCAAAACCAATCCAGAAAAAATGCCCGGTTCAAGGAAAAACCAACAAGATTATCAAAACCAAATTAACAGGTTCCTAACTCATTTCGAACTAACCTCAAACCTTCAACCCATCACAGTTTTAACTAGCTTTTAACCTTCTCTTCATAATCAAAACCGTGCTAGCTCATTATGCAAACAAGAAATAGAAACAAAAAATCAGAAATACAAAAGAGAAAGGAAGCAAGCTATAAGAGGAAAGTGTAAAAGGCCCTTTTTGGATAGCATTTGACAGCTCATGTAACAGAATTCCCAAGCCCATAACTAACTCAATCTCATATAACCAATTTCAAACTAATATCCTTACAAACTTTTCAAACAGTTTCTAACAGACAAGATCCAAACCCTTCAATTCTCTAACAGAAAAATGAATTACAAAAATATTAAAGCAAAGTTAACTCTGAATCTAACCACTGAATCGATAACAGAAAATCAAGGATCAAGGGCTCTGATTGAATCCAACTCTAACTTCTACTCTAACAGAATATAACAGAAAATAACCTTGGAATTGAATCGTTCTTCAATCTGCAGGAGAATCACCAAAAATTCACAGGAAAATTCTCTCTCTTTGAATCACATCATCATCTTCATACTGAAACTACATCTAGCCTCTCTCTGCAATCTCCATCTTCAACCTTCACTCTCAACTCTTCACAATCTTCTCCATCATCAATCTTCAACCACCTTCATCTTCACCTCTTCCTCTGAACTGTATCAACATCTTCTTCCCTAACCTTCAACCTTCGAGCCTCTGCATAATCTCCATTGATTCTGCACTTCAACCTTCATCTTCTCAGAACCTTCAATTAATTGCAATCTTCACTTCAATCTCCATCTGGTTCATTGTCAATCCTCACGCAACCACTTCACACATTATCAACTTCAATGTAATCTCCATCAAGAACTCGCAATCGCAATAACTTCCTAACAATAACAACGTGCATAACAAATCGCGGAAGAGAAGAAGAAGGTTTGTGAAAAGATTACAAGAGTTATTACCTGAAGAAATTTCCTCTGGGTTTCTGTGTTCCTATATCACCATTGAAGAACCATCGAAGCCACTCCGACAGGGCTTCACTGTTCGCGTTAGATTTAGAATGATCGGAATTGATGAAAGCAAGAGTTGAATCCGTGAAATGTAGAAAAGAGAATTCAGAAAGAGCGGATGAAGAAGAACGAAGCCGCAACGGAGGATTCAATCAGAGATGAGGAAGATGAACGGAGAAGAAGCCCCGCGGCGTTGAGTCTCATGAGAAGAATAGAGTTTGTTCGTAAAGGCCAACATTCACAAACTTAAACCTAATTCCTCTTAATTTTTTTTCTCATTTGGAGTTTATTCGATATTTTTCTGTCATGATTCAATAAATTAGACAAAGAAAATTGGATCATTGTGTTGATGGTTGGGCATCCGAATGATTTTCCTGGTCCGTCACCACAAGTTTTTTTAGAAGCTGCTACAAATTAACTGGTTCGACTTTTTGTAGTTTATTTTGTAGTTTATTTTGAACGATTTTGATAGTTACTTAAATTTGTTTGAACTTTTTTCTTTACATGATAAAAATGATATAAAAAAATAGTAGCATATTTTAGAATTCTTTAGGACTTTTCTTTAGAATTTTATTAGAACTTTCTACCATTTTATGTTTAACAATCATTTTCATTATCATTTTTTAGTTAATATTTTGTGATAGAATTTTAATGCAACTTCCGCAATGTGGAATGCTTGGAAATCAATTCTTTGATCACTCGTGCGGAGCAGCTTCTGTAGACCTTAGGTTGTAAACCATGCATGCTAACATTAGGTAGAAACTTCCCCTTTTGTTCATCCTTGACTTAGGGCTACCATTGTATGATAACACAAGGAAATAGGCTAGTCTCTCGTAGACTATTTTCTTCCCCTTTTTGCATCCTTGCATTCTAAAACAAAAACTTCTTTTCTTAGCAAATAAAAAACATGCTAATCATACTTAAACCCTTTTTCAAGGTAATAAAACACAAACCAATTCAAACCCTTTTGTGCGCTCGAGCACCATTTCTCTAAAATCCTTTTCAGGTAAGGACATGATTAGTTTACTTCTATGCCAACGCATAAGTCTCCAAAGGTCGAGCTGCGGCAGAAGGCGGAATTAACATTGTCCATAAAAAATAAAAAACAAACAAAAACATATGAGCCAAACTACGGTAGCTCTGATTCCTCAAAAAGGATACGTAGGCATTGGGGTAGGGCCTAAGCGAGTACAATTTTATTTTCCCTACATTATTTTCTCCTTTATTTTGCATGCATTCTCCCTTTAGTAGTATAGTAAACAGTAAGCATAGATTAAACACACCCATAAGATAGACAACAATAGTGGATATCATAGAGTACTACGGGCGTGTGGGGTGCTAATACCTTCCCCTCACGTAACAGATTCCCTTACCCGATCTCTTGGTTGCAAGACCGTGACTTCTCCCTTCTCAGGTTTTCTCGATGTTTACCTTTCCCTCCATGTGGGGTAAAAGACGTTCGATGGCGACTTCATTGTTTGATGATTTTCAACCGGTTGTTTCAGCTGGCGACAGGTCGACAAAATGTTGGTCCATCCCGGAGTCGCTCCTAGCTCTTGTTTCTTTTATTTGGGTGTTTATTTTTATGCTTTCAGTTTATTCACTCATTTTGTATATACTTGATCATATGTATGCATTGCATTTTACTATCTTCCATATACTACTGTTGTATTGGATTTTCTTCTTATTGGGTGGGTGCTACTATGAGGTAAAAGGCCCAATACCCAGGCCAAAGTTGTATACCATAGTGTTGCACCCCAAAATTTGCCCTCCCATATTCTCCAAGAAATTGCCAAGTCAAGTCACAAAATTCCCCAAGGGTCATGCAGTTCAACTGTCTCCTATACAGTCAAAACTAGGGATTGTGTTCTGATCAAGAAAAAGAAGTTTTCAAAGGCCCAATCAAGTCTCATATGCTTACAAAGATGGTCAAGTATCCTCATATCAAGTTTCAAGGCATTCAGCTCAAAATTGCACAGTCAAAACCCTAAATTGCACTACAGTCGACTGCAAGGGCAAAATGGTCATTTGGCAGTCAAAAGTTCAAATTTTTGGTCAACATATCATTTTGAAGCCACAAACATCATTTGATCAATGCTTGATCATGATTCTCAAAATTTGGCTCAGAAATCATCAAAGATGCAAAAGTTACTATATTTGGACAGTTGAAAAAGTCAACTGAAATTGACCAGGGCATAACTTTCACATGGATTATCAGAAAAATTCCATCCAAAGATCATTTTGAAGAGAAAGACATTTCCTACAACTCATCTTCATACTTCAAGTCCAAGAAATGCTCTCACAAAAAGTTATCAATTTCAACATTATAGGTCATTTTCAAAAGTCAACAAAAAGGGACTTTAAGTCAAAGGCCATAACTTGAGATTGGTAAATCAAAATGACATGGGACCAAAGGCATTGGTTAGAGGACTCAATGACCTTTCTAAAATGTCCAAGAACATGTGAAAATCTTAAAAATTGAGCAAGTTATGCCTTGTGGAAGTTGGGAAATTTTTGGGAATTTTGAAAAGTCAACTTTACTTCAAATGACCTAAAATTGCTAATGGCCCTATTTTCTTCCATGATTCATCATTCCAAGCCTATGCACGACCACTTGGCCCAAAGGGAAGTATTTTCTCATTTTTTATTTATTTATTTGAATTTCTATTAATATTAATTCATTTAAATTATATAAATATGTGGAAAATATAAAACTTACCTTAACCAATCTTTTTATGCATAATTTGCCATCAATATTTCGTGCATAGGTTAATAGGGAAAGATTTGGACTAATTGGATGCAAATTGATACAAAATGCACATGGAAAGATATGAAAAGGATCCTTAACAAATCAAATCCTTAATCCATAATTGCAAGAGATTTGTGCTAGTTTTGTTAACCTAATGCCTTCCATACATATTCAGAATCACAAGCCTAATGGCATAAGACTGAAAGCTGCGCATAAGAGGCTAGTACGAACTTGGAAAATTGCTAAAAAACTCAAAAACTGAAATCAACTTTAGGAGTCGATTCAAAGCACCATTCTTGTCTCAATAGTTTCCTGGAACCTCACTGAACGTGCTCCAATAAAAAACAACCACAAAAGCTCCAGGAATTGGTACCTGTAACTCAAACTGTAAAGCAAAAATTTTATAATCGTATATCATCTTTTAAGCATTGTTACATCATTCTATTCATGGCATCATGTTTGTTTTGAGCTTCTGAAACTAACCATTGTGTTTGATTGGATTTTTACACGCCATACGCGATTATGCCATAACTGCTTTCTAGGGTTACAGGTTTGCAAAATTGGGGTTTTCTACCCAAGGCAAAATTAGGGTTCCAGACCCACACCATTACACTCAGCTCATCTAGACGAAGAAGACCAGACCATCGCGCCAAATTTATTGGCCCTATAGCGCTAGTCGCTATTTTCTGGAAACTAGCCTAAGACAACGCTATAAAACCGTGGCCTATGTGTTTTGTATTTTAGGAAAACGGAGAAGACGATGTGTTGTCACGACAGGAGCGGTCCATTTAAATTTGCACGCTAAATTTATTATTCATTATCGTTTCTTATTTTATTGTTCTCCAGTTGTCTAATGTACAAAGTAACAAAATAGCCCGGTTGGCAGGCACGCACGTTGATGACTTTCAGGACCTGGGTTCGATCCCAGGTCCCCTCACTTTCCTTATGTTTTCATCTTCAATATGTTCTTATGCAGTCATTAGATAGATGACTACCGTGTGTCCACAAGATCCAATCGTACATGCGTCCAGGAGATGCAGATCAAGGGCTCAGATCCAAGGCCTATGGTAAACGATGGTCAACGCACTAGCACACAAACTGGCAAAAGTCAGTGGATCCAGAGCTATTGGGCCTGATTTGCTGAACCAAAACCTCCAATTTGGGGCTACCCCCCCTGGTTTGCTTCTCTATATTTTTATTTTTATTTTTCAATTATGATTTTATTTTTGCTTTATTGTTTTAATCAAATTAATTAATTCTTTTTTATATAAAATACAAAAACATCATGAAAATCAGAAAAGGCAAAAAATATGATATTTATTTATTTAATTATTTTTATAAATAAATTAATATGTAATTATTTAGTTTAATTAGGTTACAATTTTAATTTCTTTTAATAACCAAAAATACAAAAATATAGAATTTAGGTTTAATTGTTAATTTTATTCCTTTTCAATTTCCTTTTTTTTTTACAATAATAATATTTATTTTATTTTTTTCATAAATTAAAAAATGCATGTAAATTAACTTAGGTTTAAATTAGTTAGAATTTTAATATTTTCATAATAAATCCAAAAACACTAGAATTAGGGTTTACATTTCAAATTTCATTCTAATAAATTCTTCTTCTTTTAAATCTAAAAAAAAAAAGCATAAATCCTAAAAAACATAAAATACCAAAAAACATTCTTTTTAATTTTAATTTTTAATTCCTTATTAATTTTAATTTTGCAAAAAGGGGTCCAACGCCCATATTTTTAACGTATTTAATTTAGCGCATTTATTTTATGTCGTTTATTATAATTATGTAATTCTCCCAAAGCGTTGTAACGATTTTATTTCTCGCACTTTTATTTTATTGCTTTTCTTTATTTTTCTGTCAAATCGGGTCCGGTTTAATTTTGGCGATGTGGACCCGCGCCTTTGTAATAGCCTTAGATTTATTTTCCCGCAACTTTTAACTGTTAAATAAGCATGCAAGAATGAATGGCCCTAATTAAAATCAAGCGTAGATCACAACAAATATGACAAGACAAATTATCAATGAAAACAACACACGAACCGCACACACCACCCCTAGGGTATGCCTCACTGTTGCCTTTCGAAAGGTGGTCGTCGAGTAGAGGATGTCTTAGTAAGTCCTCATGATCCGGGAACCTGGCATGAGGGTAGCTTCTAAGGTGTCTTCCCATTGCTCTGGTGATCACCATGTCCCTAAACTCGAATTGACCCGAACACCTCCAACGGTGGTGCTACCTACCTCTCAATGGTGGGATGGCACTACTTTAAAGGACATTTACACAGACGAATTCCTTAGGGTAGGTAGGTTCTCAAGGATACTTGCTCTAACTTCAAAACAAACCAAAATCTTTTCACACCGACATTTTTCAAAAGCTTTCAAAGCAAACTTTTCAAACACTCTGACGTACGAGTCGAACTGAAAATTTTCAAAGAAACTTTTTTAAACCCACATTGAAAAGCAAGCAAACATTTTGAAAACACATTGAGCAAGTATCTAAGAGCCCATGGATAACCATGGATAGAAAGGGTGCTAACACCTTCCCTTTCTATAACCTACCTCCCGAACCGAGAGCAATCTCTTTAAAGGAATTTTTCTGTGCTTTTGTCCTTTCCATTTGGAGAAAATAAAAGACGGTGGCGACTCTTGCTTCCGCGACATTTCGCGAACCAGCGTTAAACAGTCAGTTCCAGATCCACCGATCACACATAGGAACCCTAGGAATAGAGTGGAACATGAACGACTAGTTGACTTAGGTCTCACTATCGCCTCCATGTCATCCACACTCAAATGAGGTACAAATGAGGGGCTATCATTTTCACGTAGGTGATACAATGATAGTTCTTCAGGAGTACCCTTGATTCTGAGTTACCATTGCCTTAACCTGACCTAGTCTTCACCCGTGAGCGGGGAGGGAATTATTATCACAGGTACATATGGTGACTATGCTCATATGGTGACTATGTTCAGATGGTTACTCATGTTCAGATGGTGACTATGCTCAGACGGTGACTATTGGTTCTAATGGCTATGTTCTGGATTTCTGTTGATGACTTTATGCAGATGTTATATTCTGTTGGTGACTGTATGGTTCTCATATTTATTTTCTGAGTTCTTGACTTGTTTACTTGGAGGTTCATTTGAGCCTTCGATCCTGGTATTCCCAGCATATTTAGAAAATGCTCAACAACATCCTGTTCCAGAAGCCTTGACCCCGTACAATGAGAGATATACATGGTACTTGGTTCTTATATGTGCGGAAGCTATGTCGGACCTTTGATATGATGATACTCATATGATTTCGAACAGTGCAACAATCATGTTCAGGAATGATGGAACCTTGATCCAATTTGATCCCATGCCTTTGCATGCATAACATGGTTGACCATATGCTTAACATACATGTTCTGATATTTCGAGGGAGTCACATTTGCAAGTTTTGTGCTAAGCTCTTCCATCCCTTACTTTCGCAAAATCAAAATCAAAGCACGTAAATTCCTTGGAAATGACAGAACATGACACAACATCCATTCATGCACTCCATGCATATTCATGCATTCATAACAGGTACTCGAAGATTGGGATTCTTACTCAGACCATGTGTTCTCCTCAAAGGTTCAACTTGATTTCTTACTGTTACATGCTCAGGGATCAGTTATGGGATAACTCCGTGTGATATGCATGCAAGCTTTGGCCCGTGGTCAGAAATTTCTTCGAATAGGAAGATAATTGATTGAAGACTCAGATGAGCCAAGTCATGAAAGCTCTGATAATGATGTCAACAATCTCGCACTTATTGCTGCAGCAGGTCCCCTCTTCTTCTCATCTTTTGGGAATTACTTTCAACCATGGAGTGCTACACAATCTTGAGTTCTTGGAGCATCTTATCAGCATATGGTTCACATTTATTGTGGGATCCTATATCAATGCTTCGTTCTTGTTGATACCAACATCAGATGTGGTTACTACGCTGGGGAATCTGACTATTCAATCCGGGGTATTCTCTACAGCCTTGCACTCCCTGATATGTTTGACAGCAGCCAGTCTTTATTCCCCTAGTGAATTCATGGAAAAAGCTTTTAAGCAAAGACAGAAGAAGCCTGCTAAGCATATTGATGTGAGCCCAATGCATTACGTCCTATTCTTTCCAGCTCTGATCTTTGGGGTCCTCCTTCCACAAACATCTCTTCTGATTGCGATACGCATGCTAGATGTATCCCCTATTCTGGGGAACCCGGTTTCGATATCAATGACTGTAAAGGGGTTGAAGTATAAAGCCCATCACCTGTCTAGCTTCTCTTCCAAAAGTCCAATTCCGATTTGGCCAATTTCCAGGATCTCTCTCATGAGTTGGATGTCTCTGTTCTGAGAGAAGACGAACTATATTATTTATTTGTGGCGTGATATGCTTGGTGGTGCACTTTATACCAATTCACCTGGTAAAGCATTCATTCATTCTCCCTAAAGAATCTTCTATGCATATTATTCTGGGGCACCTGGCCGTTAGATTGCAGGTAATATGTCATCCAGAGACAAAGTCCAAGACAAGATAAATTCAAAAACTGTCATGTTCACATCAGATTTGAAGGGGAACCCTCCCTCCCACTCAAGCATCAAGACTACACAAATTCGTCAGAATCAAGAAATCCATACGGAGTCAAGTCTCCTTAACGATGGCAACCATTGGTTCTCTTTAGGGCATTTTCATTTGCATTCTTGCTTGTTTGTTTAAACATTGCTTGTATATAGAAACTTGTCTATTTTTGAATGAAAATCTTAATGAAATAAGTATGCTTGTCTTGAAGTGTTCCTTTTATTCATCCATTCTCTATCACTCTTTAAATGTTTTGCTTGCATGTTGATGCCGATTTTCGTAGTCTTATGCTTAGGTAAAGATTGGAAGGAGGATGACGATAATCTAAAAACGCAAAAATCTATGGTTGGTATGCTTTTGAGTAAGACCTCGCTGACGATGTACATGCCTTGTTTCTATTCCTAAACACCGGATATATAAGGGAGATAGACCTTCGTTAACCCCTTTGAGGATTCGAAGTAGGAGTTTATTTTCTATTCAGAAAAAAAACAATCATTTTAACCCAGGGGCGGGTAGTGTTCAGTTAATCTGATCAAGCATTCAGAACTCATCAAGAGTGTGCATCCAAGGATACAAAAATGGTTATCCATCAAAAGGTTGAGGAAAGTTAAAACCACAATGGTTAACCCTCATCTAACAACAACATGCGTCTATTGACTATATCCTAATGGGTATCTCTCGCACATCAGGAGGTCGACAGAGGACGATACAACAATGGCTATCCCTCATCTACTAAAAGCTCAGGCAGTCATGATCACTTCCAACAAATCAAAGACAACGCAAAGATCAACGACTTGTTCAAAATGGAAATACGAATAAGAAAGAAACAAAAATCCCCGCTAAGTCGAAACTTGAAAACAAGTCACTTAGGCAAAAGCTGGGGCATCCCGCTGGACTTCCAAATCGAAATTCAAAAGAGTATGTCCAGGAAAAAATTAGGGAAAGCAAGAAGGAGATTGAAAAGCCTAAAAGGCGAGAAAAGGATTACCAATGAAAATCCTCATCAAAGAACAAAGTCGTGTGATTAGACACCAAATTCAGAAGTTTGTGATGGCCGTATCCAAAAGGCCTCAGTGGTTCCTCAACCATCGCAAACTCTTCTAGAGAGATGAATGCTTGTATCGGGTCAACTGAACATAGGAATGGAGAACGTCATGGAGAATGGGTGGGCACCAAATAATTTTGAGACTTAAATCCTTTTTTCTAAAACCGTGAACCAAGCCACGTTACAACCCATAAAAGTCCTAATTGAAGCACGGGTCAATTCGAAAGCATGCTATAACGAGATAGCGTTTAACTGACTCCTAAGAGGTATGTTTGAATATTTGTGTTGGCATCATGTGCTTGCGTTATCTTTCATAAAAAAGAATTTGCAAATGTTTCTCTCTAGCTAGTGACTCGTTCACAATAGAGTTGTGACGTCATTTCATTCAAAGTTTTTTCAAACTTCAAGACTTACATATGTGTCGCATTAGAATTATCATTCTCATAATAAACATTCTTCTGCATACAAAACAACTGATCGACATCAAGTAAGTTTACACAATGAACAATCGGTGAAGAGCTCAATCTTGTCAGAGAAGAGAGGCTTTAATACCCTGTTGAAGCAAGAGTCAGCTTCCACAAGAGAAATGACTTATCTAACAGCATGTTAACAAGTGATTCTGTCCATAGAAAACATCTTGGTGCTTTACAATTTGAGTACCCTTCAAGGATGAAGTTTGTAGAGTCTGCCAATCTGGGCAATCAAGTCGAGAATCGATCTCTCCAAGCTTAGCCAAGTCTGGGGCATTCCCTCAAAGCCGTCAATCAGAAATCTATCACGTCGATTAATCTCTTCAAGCTCGACCAATCAGAGGCTCTCACGTCGATAAATATCTTCAAGCTCGATCAATCAGGGGCTATCACATCGAGAAATCTATTCAAAATCCATTCAACCCGGGGCAGTTACGCTGAGATTAGAAAAATCTCTCCATGAAAGTTGTAATCAAAGCAGTTTATTTTGTGACTCAAGGCATTGGGGCAAGCCACTTCATATCATATTGTGGCACAAATATTCTGGTCTTCTATTCAACATACATTTTCTTCCAGAAATCCTCCAGACAGGGGCATTCCTCATCCATACTTGCAAAGTTGCTCAAGCCAATTATGTTGTACAAGACTACGATCAAGCTAAAAGCACCATGACAGTCACCCTGGCCTGGCCAGTGAACGAAGTTGCCTTCACCTGCTACAAACAATTTCAAACCTGATTCCCCAAGTGAATTCAGAAATTTTGGAGTCGTCATTTGACTCGGAACGTGCAAGTGCATCCCCAGTGGAGTTAATCAAGAACATCCCCAGTGAGGCTAAACCGGGGCACCCGTAAAGTTAAACTGGGGCATTCATAGGTGTCCATGTCCATCTCTTATCCCCAAGTGATTCAAGAGATAATTCCCCAGTGTGCGTAAACTTGGGGTATGTATTCGGAGAGATTCATATAATGTTAAGTATCCATTCTTCGGCATATTCGGTTCTATCATCCTCTCGACGGTTCAGGATATATGGAAGTTGGCCGGATTATCTCTTCTCCAACGGTACGATCTAGAATTCAGCAGCGTATCTGAAGGCTCGCTTCGTCAGCGATTCAGTCTCTAGCAGAGTCATCAACAATCTTCGATATCATGGGCTTCCCAGTGTGTACTCTTATCAGTATCCCCAACGATCTTTGGTACTGCATACTTCCAGCGTCGATATGAATTGGTATCCCCAGTAATGAGCAATGGTTCCCAACATGCTTTCTCTTATCCCCATGAAGTCTATTTCTTTGCATTTCATATAAGTTATCACTGCATAACATTGCATCCTCAAAAGCGCATAGCCGATCCATCAGAATGGATCTGTGCGGCAAAAGAAATTCAAACATGAATACGGAGCATAAGCCAGATCAGGTGCCTTACACGAAAGACCTGAATCATTCAAGGACAACAATACATCCCTACAAGAGGGTATCATTCCCAAAATCCCCAGTCGATGACTTTCATCTTTTCATGCCCAGCAAGGTCAATACGCCAAGTCTAAACCCAACACTCGTCTGTGTCGGTCTCCAAAACACTCGTCGTGTCAATTCTTAAACACTCGTCGTGTAAATTCCTAAACACTCGTTGTGTAAATTCCTAAACACTCATCCGTGTAAATTCCTAAACAATCATCTGTGTCAGTCTCTTAAACACTCGTCTGTGTTTAAACTTTCCTTGGTACTAGTCTGTATCTTTTCTCAATACCCGTCTGTGTTGATTCAAACACTCGTCCGTGTTTAACCTTTTGATACTCGTTCGTATCTTCTTTCAATACTCATTCGTGTTGATTCAAACACTCGTCCGTGTTTAACCTTTCTTGATATTCGTCCGTATCTTCTTTCAATACTCGTCCCTATTGATTCAAACACTCGCCCGTGTTTAACCTTTCTTTATACTCGTCCATATCTTCTTTCAATACTCGTCCGTATTGATTCAAACACTCGCCCATGTTTAACCTTTTGATACTCGCCCGTATCTTCTTTCAATACTCGTCCGTATTGATTCAAACACTCGTCCGTGTTTAACCTTTTGATACTCGCCTGTATCTTTTTTCAATACTCGTCCTATTGATTCAAACACTCGTCCGTGTTTAACCTTTTGATACTCGCCTGTATCTTCTTTCAATTCTCGTCCGTATTGATTCAAACACTCGTTCGTGTTTAACCTTTGATACTCGTCCGTATCTTCTTTCAATACTCGTCCGTATTGATTCGAACACTCGTCCGTGTTTAACCTTTAATACTCGTCCGTATCTTCTTTCAATACTCGTCCGTATCTTCTTTCAATACTCGTTCGTATTGATTCAAACACTCGTCCATGTTTAACCTTTTGACCCTCTTCCGTATCTTCTTTCAATACTCATCTGTATTGATTCAAACACTCGTCCATGTTTAACCTTTGATACTCGTCCGTATCTTCTTTCAATACTCGTCCGTATTGATTCAAACACTCGTCTGTGTTTAACCTTTGATACTCGTCCGTATCTTCTTTCAATACTCGTCCGTATTGATTCAAACACTCATCCGTGTTTAACCTTTTGATATTCGCCTGTATCTTATTTCAATACTCGTCCATATTGATTCAAACACTCGTCCGTGTTTAACCTTTGATACTTGTCCGTATCTTCTTTCAATACTCGTCCGTATTGATTCAAACACTCGTCCGTGTTTAACCTTTTGATACTCGTCCGTATCTTCTTTCAATACTCGTCCGTATTAATTCAAACACTCGTCCGTGTTTAAACTTTTTGATACTCCTCCATATCTTCTTTCAATACTCGTCCGTATTGATTCAAACACTCGTCCGTGTTATACCTTCCTTGTATTGGCATCACGCCACATTACAAGTCCAATCTCCGTCTCTTCACTGAAAAAACAAAAATATTCTTTCCCCCAACAGATATCGCAGAATAAATAAAGAAACACTTACACTCTCTCTCAGGACAAATTTTTGGCATTGGTATTTAATCTTCTTCAAGCTTGAACTTCTGAAAGGCATGAACCAATCGTACTTTCAGGTTTAAGACGATTAAATAGGGACAACTATAATATCCCAAATTTGTCCTACCCTTTTACTTTTATCTGGCTTATGCATTGTCACGCTTTTCTCATGTACATAACTCCATTAGGTCATTTAACATTGCATACATTCACTAACAACATAACGTGGCATATGATCAAAGATATTGAAGAATTAGGGTTTCTCTATACTTTTAAGCCCTTGTCTTCATTTAGGGAGAATCAACTGATTTCTTCAACAATCAATCGTTAGAAGATAAGGGTTGTGTATTCATGGTCATTACAGACTTTTGTCTTCATCAAATTTCCATCCTGAGACAAGTGTATTAAGGTTTCATTTGTGGCGCTTAATGACTGCATCAATATTCCAATTGAACCTCTTTCCTCTGATGTTTCTAAATCTTAGTTTCCATCTGAGGATTTCCTAGGGAAGAGAGTCATGTTGACTCTTCTTATGATTGATCAAGATTAATGTCAAGAGGTCTGCTATTAATTGGATATAATTCATTTATTCATCAAGCCAAGGTCTTCGGCATATTCTCTAATCATTTGAGGCTCGAATTGTAAGGGATGGTGGCATCGCATTCTATGATTCTATATTTTACTAATTCAATCCAAGATTTTTGGGTTAGAAGGTGGTAATTACGGTTTGTGCGAAGAGTGGATTCAATTGCCTTTTGATACAATAAAAATCAAGGAGTTGTGGGAATAAAGTGTAAGTCGACGCGAATTTAAGCATGAGTTAGGGATTACTTTAAAAAAGAGATGCGTTGAAAGAGACTTTATGAATTCAAGTTGTCAAAAATGGATCAAAGTGGGAAGAATGTTTACATGGCTTTCATACAAGAGAAGAGATGGATTCATTTATGCATCACTTAATCAATTAAGTTTTGTGTATGGTTCCAAGATATGTTTGACTTGGAACGAAAAATCGAAACATGAAATTTGCTGGTAAGAATAACCAGGTTATTCACTTATTCATTGCTTGCGTTCATCAGAGTCATCAAGATTCAAAGATTCATGATCATTTTTATGATATCTAAACATTAAGCCAAATTCATCAGAGTTCTATCCAACTTCAGATATTCATGTTTGTTCAAGGTCATAATCATGCAAATTTACAAGCCATGTTGATGTTATACAAAAAAAAGTTACAATTCACAAAGAAAATTACAAGAGGTGACAACATTCTCTAAGTTACATGAGTCTTTTCAATTTGCTACAAGAATATCTTCAGTCATCTCCATGCGACATTGGTTCTCAAACCCCATAAACGAATACTTATTCATATCTTCATGTTGCTTCCTTCATTACCCAACCGCTGACCTTCAAGATTCCCGCTCATTGCTTCCGTTTGCTTTCATCAAGGCCATGGCACTATGCTCCCACAACCTGCAAAACCAATCCAGAAAAAACGCCCCGTTCAAGGAAAAAACCAGCAGGATTATCAAAACCAAATTAACAAGTTCCTAACTCATTTCAAACTAACCTCAAGCCTTCAACCCATCATAGTTTCAACTAGCTTTTAACCTTCTCTTCATAATCAAAACCGTGTTAGCTCATTATGCAAACAAGAAATAGAAACAGAAAATCAGAAATACAAAAGAGAAAGGAAGCAAGTTATAAGAGGAATGTGTAAAAGGCCCTTTTTGGACAGCATTTGACAGCTCATGTAACAGAATTCCCAAGCCCATAACTAACTTAATCTCATATAACCAATTTCAAACTAATATCCTAACAAACTTTTCAAACAGTTTCTAACAGACAAGATCCAAACCCTTCAATTCTCTAACAGAAAAATGAATTACAAAAATATTAAAGAAAAGTTAGCTCTGAATCTAACCACTGAATCTATAACAGAAAATCAAGGATCAAGGGCTCTGATTGAATCCATCTCTAACTTCTACTCTAACAAACTCTAACAGAAAATAACAGAAAATAACCTTGGAATTGAATCGTTCTTCAATCTGCAGGAGAATCACCAAAAATTCACAGGAAAATTCTCTCTCTTCGAATCACATCATCATCTTCATACTGAAACTACATCTAGCCTCTCTCTGTAATCTCCATCTTCAACCTTCACTCTCAACTCTTCACAATCTTCTCCATCATCAATCTTTAACCACCTTCATCTTCACCTCTTCCTCTGAACTGTATCAACATCTTCTTCCCCAACCTTCAACCTTCGAGCCTCTGCATAATCTCCATTGATTCTGCACTTCAACCTTCATCTTCTAAGAACCTTAAATTAATTTCAATCTTCACTTCAATCTCCATTTGGTTCATTTTCAATCCTCACGCAACCACTTCACACATTATCATCTTCAACGTAATCTCCATCAAGAACTCACAATCGCAACAACTTCCTAACAACCACAACGTGCATAACAAATCGCACAAGAGAAGAAGAAGGTTTGTGAAAAGATTATAAGAGTTATTACCTGAAGAAAGTTCCTCTGGGTTTCTGTGTTCCTATATCACCATTGAAGAACCATCGAAGCCACTCCGACAGGGCTTCATTGTTCGCGTTAGATTTAGAACGATCGGAATTGATGAAAGCAAGAGTTAAATCCGTGAAATGTAGAGAAGAGAATTCAGAAAGATCGGATGAAGACAAATGAAGCCGCAACGGAGGATTCAATCGGAGATGAGGAAGATGAACAGAGAAGAAGCCCCGCGGTGATGAGTCTCATGAGAAGAATAGTGTTTGTTCGTAAAGGCGAACATTCACAAACTTAACCCTAATTCCTCTTAATTTTTTTTCTCATTTAGAGTTTATTCATTATTTTTCTGTCATGATTCAATAAATTAAACAAAGAAAATTGGATCGTTGTGTTGATGGTTGGGCCTCCGAATGATTTTCCTAGCCCGTCACCACAAGTTTTTTTAGAAGCTGCTACAAATTAACTGGTTGGACTTTTTGCAGAATGGGCCTAGCGCCTCTTTGCTACAACTCACCTCTTGGATTCCAACTTGCACCCCCTTGGGCCTCTTTTTCTTATTTTGTAGTTTATTTTGAACGATTTTGATAGTTACTTAAATTTGTTTGAACTTAGTCCTTAGGTTATAAACCATGCATGCTAACATTAGGTAAAAACTTCCCCTTTCGTTCATCCTTGACTTAGGGCTACCATTGTATGATAACACTAGGTTAGAAATAGGCTAGTCTCCCGTAGAATCTTTTCTTCCCCTTTTTGCATCCTTGCATTCTAAAACAAAAACTTCTTTTCTTAGCAAATCAAAAACATGCTAATCATACTTAAACCCTTTTTCAAGGTAATAAAACACAAACCAATTCAAACCCTTTTGTGTGCTCGAGCACCATTTCTCTAAAACCCTTTTCAGGTAAGGACATGATTAGTTTACTTCTGTGCCAACACATAAGTCTCCAAAGGTCGAGCTGCGGCAGAAGGCAGAATTAACACTATCCATAAAAAACAAAAAACAAACAAAAACATATGAGCCGAACTACAGTAGCTCTGATTCCTCAAAAAGGATACGTATGCATTGGGGTAGGGCCCAAGCGAGTACAATTTTATTTTCCCTACATTCTTTTCTCCTTTCTTTTGCATGCATTCTCCCTTTAGTAGTATAGTAAACAGTAAGCATAGATTAAACACACCCATAATATAGACAACAAGAGTGGATACCGTAGAGTACTACGGGCGTGTGGGGTGCTAATACCTTCCCCTCGCATAACAAACTCCCTTACCCGATCTCTCGATCGCAAGACCGTGACTTCTCCCTTCTCAGGTTTTCTCGATGTTTACCTTTCCCACCATGTGGGATAAACGACGTTCGATGGCGACTTCATTTTTTGATGATTTTCAGTCGGTTGTTTCACCAGGCTTTACAGTAAATTGAATCAACTGTTATCTGGTCAGATTCCAGGCTTCGTAGTGATTGAATAAGTTAAACTGATTATCTGGTCAGATTCCAGGCTTTGCAGCAACTTAAACTCGAGGTTAACTGTTATCTGGTCGGGCCAGGTTTCAACAACTTGAACTGTTATCTGATCGGATTCTAGGTTTTATAATAAATTGAATAAACTGTTATGTGGTCGGACTCCAGGATTTGTAGTAACTTGTTAAAAAGATGAAGTTGAACTAGTATCTGGTCATATTCGAGGCTTCGTAGTAACTTAGGTGAAGTTAAACTGTTATCTGGTAGGATCCTAAGCTTCATAGTAACTTACTAGGATATTAATGACTCCGTTGGGGATTGAAATGACTCTAACGGGGATTAAGGGGTTTTATCCATTGGTTCGTAATAGTCTGAGAAGGTTTTCCCGAGATTGAAACTTTGGCTGGGGATTGCATGAATCCAAATTTGTGGGGATGATTTTGTTGGAGTGACTTTGTGGGGATATCCCAAGTCTCTAAGGAGACGCTTGTTATTGTTTTTATGTATACATTTGTTAACAGATTAATCATGTTCATATGCATATGTTCATTCAATTTTAGTCATTGGATGCTTTTGCACTCAAAATAGAAAAACAAAAATTTTGCATTTCAAAGTATATTTGTATTGATGTTTGCCCATAAATAGGCGTTTTTGTACAAGGAGACATAGATCCTAGTAAGAGGAAGTGATCTTATTATGTTCCAACTCCGTTATTGCCCCTATGTCTTAGAACATCATCTCTTGCCATTGAAAGAAATAGATTGAATTGAATTTATACCATTGAAGTTGGAACTTGGTAATAAACTAAGTTGTAGGGATACAACGGGACATGGTTATATGCTTTAATCCTTAACTTTTGCCTGGACTTCCCTTTCGGGTTTTCATCCCACCAGGATACCCTTTTTTGCCCAAGTCTCCCTTTTGGGTTTTCAACTTGCCGGGTGTACAATCTTTTGCATATATCCCTAACTTTTGCCTAAACCTTTTTGGTTCGCTGGGATGCCCTTATTTTTTTGCCTAGGTGTGTCAACCTAGCGGGTCATTTTATGCATAGTATTTTTTAACTATGTCCGCGTTCACAGGATGTGGGAAGTCTTCGCCATCCATAGTAGTCAGCATCATAGCTCCACTAGAGAAAACTTTCTTTACAATAAATAGTCCTTCGTAAATGAGAGTCCATTTTCCCCCGGGGTCGCCTTGTGGGAGAGTGATGCCCTTTATCACCAAGTCACTAGTCTGATACACTCGAGGCTTGATCTTTTTGTTGAACGCCTTGATCATACGCTTTTGATACATATGACCATGACAAATAGCAGCCAGTTTCTTCTCATCGATCAAGTTTAGTTGATCCAACTTAGTCTGCACCCACTCGTCTTCGCCTAGATCTTCCTCTTTCATAATCCTTAAGGAAGGAATTCGAACTTCTATAGACAAGAAAGCTTCCGTGCCATAGACCAAAGAGAAAGGAGTTTCCCCAGTTGACGTTCATGCTGAAGTACGGTAGCCGTGGAGAGCAAATAGAAACATCTCATGCCAGTCTTTATATGTTACCACCATCTTTTGCATAATCTTCTTGATGTTTTTATTGGCAGCTTCCACTGTGCCATTCATCTTAGGCCTGTATGGAGAAGAATTATGATGCTTAATTTTGAACTGCATGCAGAGTTCCATAATCATAGCATTATTGAGATTGGTTCCATTGTCGATGATGATCCTTTCGGGGATACCATAACGGAAAATGAGGTTATGCTTGATAAATTTGGCTACAACATTCTTAGTGACTGAGGCATATGAGGCATCTTTGACCCACTTGGTAAAGTAATCAATGGCAACAAGGATGAAGCGGTGCCCATTGGAAGCAGTAGGTTTGATCTCTCCAATCATGTCAATGCCCCACATTGCAAACAACCACGAAGAGGTCATGACATTTAGAGGAATTGGGGGTACATGGACCTTGTCAGCATAGATTTGACACTTGTGACAAGTCCTTGAGTGATGATGACAATTAGTTTCTATTGTGGACCAAATAGTAACCAGCCCTCAAGATTTTCTTGGCCATAGTGTGCCCACTAGAGTGAGTCCCAAAGATTCCATCATGCATGTCTTCCATAATTTTCTCTTCATCCTCCTTGTCCATACAACGGAGTAGAGTAGAATCATGATTTCGCTTATACATGATTCCATTTCTTAGGAAGAATTTGGCTGAGAATCTTCGCAAGAATTTCTTATCATTGATGGAAGCTCCATCGGGATACTCTTGTGCTTCAAGATATCTCCTTACTTCATGGTACCATGGTTTCTCTTTGTCCGTGTTAAGCTCATAACAGCGTGCAAGTTTGTCAAATATTTCGATTGTAATTATAGGAGCTTCGTTGTCTCATTTGACCTTGAACATGGAAGACATTATTTCCAAGGCGTCAACCAACTAATTTTCTTCTCTAGGGAAATGTTCAAAGGTGATCTCCTTGAAGTATGGTATCAAGGTTAACACAAGCTCTTTGTAAGGAATAAGGTTAGGGTGCTTAGTGTCCCATTCTCCTTTGACTTGATTGATCATTAAAGCAGAATCTCCGAATACGTTCAAAAACTTGATCCTTAGGTCAATGGTAGCCTTTAGACCCAAGATGCATGCTTCGTACTCAGCCATGTTGTTCGTACAATTGAAGCACAATCTAGAAATGAAAGGAGTATGGAAATCCTTAGGATAAATAACCACAGCACCAATTCCATTTCCCAAAGCGTTGGAAGCCCCGTCGAAAACCATAGTCTATCGGGATCCTTGTTCATGTCTGTCATACGGTCCAGGTTCTTCACAGTCAGTTACTAGCATAATACTCTCATCCGAGAAGTCAAAGCTCATAGATTGGTAATCATTAACAGCTTGATGGGCCAAATGATCTTACAATACACTTCCTTTGATGGCCTTTTGTGTGGTATACTGGATGTCATATTCAGTAAGAATCATTTGCCATCTAGCTAAGCGCTCAGAGAGAGCTGGCTTCTCTAAAATATACTTGATATGGTCCATCTTAGAAATCAATAAAGTAGTGTGAGTCAATATATATTATCTTAGCCGGCGAGCAGCCCATTCCATAGCGTATCAAGTTTTCTCGAGCAGTGAATATCTGGTTTCACAGTCGGTAAATTTTTTGCTCAGGTAGTATATTGCATGCTCTTTTCGGCCAGACTCGTCATGTTGGCCCAACACACACCTCGTGGGATTATCTAATACAATAAAGTACATGATCAAGGGTATTCCTTTAACTGGAGGCATCAATATAGGAGGTTCTTATAAATATTCTTTGATCTTGTCAAAGGCAGCTTGGCAGTCCTTGTTCCATTTGATTACTTGATCTTTCTTCAAGAGTTTGAATATATGCTCACAAGTATCAGTTACGTGAGATATGAAGCGAGAAATGTAGCTAAGTAGACCCAAGAAGCCTTTGACTTTCTTCTCGGAATTGGGAGCTGACATTTCTTGAATGGCTTTGACCTTCGCAGGATCCACTTTAATACCTTTGCCACTGACAACAAAACCTAGAAGCTTTCCAGACCTTACCCCGAAGGTGCACTTGTTAGGATTTATCCTTAGCTTGTACTTCTTCAACCTTTCAAACAACTTGTGTAAGTGATCAAGGTTCTCTTCCTCAGTCTGCAACCTTGCAATCATATCATCCACATAGACCTCTATCTCATGATGGATCATGTCACGAAATAAAGCTACCATAGCTCATTGATATGTTTCCCCTATATTCTTCAAACCGAACGACATGACCTTGTAGAAGAAAGTTCCTCGTTGTGTAACAAAGGTGGTCTTCTCCATGACCCCGGGAGCCATCTTGATTTGATTGTAACCAGAGAAACCATCCCTGAAGGAGAAGACTTTGTGTTGATCTGTGTTGTCAACCAAGACGTCAATATGCGGTAAAGGGAAGTCATCTTTGGGGCTCACCCTATTCAAGTCCCTATAGTCTATGCACATACAAACCTTCCCATCTTTCTTCGGTACGGGGTCCACATTTGACACCCATTGAGGGTATGATGGTACAGATAGAAAACCTGCATCAAACTGTTTCATTACCTCAGCCTTTATCTTTTATGACATGTCTGGCCGCATACGATGAACTTTTCTCTTGACTAGAGGACAATCTTCTTTTGTCGGTAGATGATGAACCACAATGTCAGTATCCAACCCTGGAATATCTTCATAAGACCAAGCAAATACTTCAACATAGTCATGTAGCATATGTACCAATCTGCCTTTGATACTGTATTTTAAGTTAGCGCCGATCTTGACCTCTTTCTTGGCTTCCTCGGTACCTAGGTTGATCACTTCAACTGGCTCTTTGTGAGGTTGAATGACTTTCTCCTCTTGCATCAGAAGTCTGGCTAATTCCCCTGGTATTTCTCAATCTTCTTCACCTTTGTCTTCGACTTGGTAGATTGGATGTTCAAATTCATAGCTGGCGATAACGGAGTCGTTGGCAATGAGATCTGGAGTGGATGAGGATATGCAAGTGTGTGTGCATGTGCATGTAAGATACATGGCTATTTGAAAAAATGAAAAAAAGAAGTAAAAGAAAGACAATGATCACAAAATTTGAATGCAAAGGTCCAATGTTTTTCATTAAATAATCATATGATAAATGAACATGAACAAAACCCTTAACAAATGGACCATGGTTCCCCGGGCAAGGCACATGGCTTAAAAGTCATTGTTTAGAATTAAGATTACAGACAAAAGTTCTTAAATTGACAGAAAACAGTAAACAGTAATTACTCCTCATTGAAGGAGATGAGAGTGAATTCCTTTGCATGCCAGTTGTTGAGCTTTCCTCCGGCAGTAGGGTAAATCCATTCTTTAAAAGCACATTCATCGTCAGAGTTTTCCACAATGTTTACTTCATGATTTCCGATGCGAAGAGGTGGCCTTCATACGCGAGCGCGCCTGACCTCTTGCTGAGCTTTGATGGTGAAACCCAACCCAAATTTGTCTGCTTTAAACGGAATGTCGGGGAGTTGTCCCCATATAGTACAACTTCCATCTTTGAGCATGACACATGCATCTTTAAGTGAAACCATACTTGGCACAACTTCATTAGCTTTTGGGATGTTAGAAGAGATTTTGGTGGCGGAAACCATGGGAGGAACCACTTCGAAGGCTTGGCACGGAGTCTCTATAAACTCACCATCCATTTCCACATACTTGAATGAATTTGGGTGGCTAACCATGACTTCTGCTTCACCACAAACAATAACAATCTTTCCCTTGACTGGATATTTCAACTTTTGGTGAATGGTGGACATCACTGCTCCTTCCCCATGTATCCAAGGGTGCCCAAGTAAACAAGAGTAAGCGGGACGGATGTCAATCACATAAAAAGTAGAGTTGAAAGTTTGTGAATTGACTTGGGAGATCCACCTCTCCATGCACCATCATCTTGGACCCATCAAAAGCCCTAACAGTTATGTCACTTGGTTTTAAAACCAGACCTTCGCAATCTAACCTATCCAAAGAACCTTTGGATAGAACATTTAGAGAGGAATATGTATCAACCAGGACATGGTTCGGGGTAGTTCCTTTGCATTAAATAGAGACATGTAAGGCTTTGTTATGATTCCTTCCAACTCGTGTCAAGTCAATATCAAAGAACCTCAATCCATTGTCGGCAATCAGACTTGCCACACAGTTTTCAAAAGATCAGTTGTGGTCTCTTGAGGGACGTGCACTTTCTTCAAAAATTTGATCAAAGCTTGGGCATGAGCATCGGAACAAAGCAACAAAGACAACATGGAGATTTTGGAGGGGGTTTACCCTAGTTGTTCTACTATTTTGAAATCACTTTTCTTTATGATTTTCAAGATTTCCTCCGTCTCTTGGGTGGAAGGTTCCTCGGTAGTAACGTCTTTGGCCGACACCTCCGTCCTGGAAGGCTCTAATACTTTCTCTTTACCCCTAGTGACAGTACTAGGCTTATTAATGGTAATGCGGACAGATGTCGTTGTAGCATTTAGAGGTGAGATGTTAGGAGAGAAAATCCTCCCCATTCTTGTCACTTTGCTAGAGCCAGCAATATTTGTAACATTATCAGTCTTGTCTTTGTTGATCCAGAAATCTTGCTTATTTCCATGATAGTAAACCTCAACACCGTAATTCCAAGGGACTGCTTTGTCGGAGGAGTAAGGAATCGGCCCAGGAGCAATAATTATCAAGGGAGCAATCATTGGTTTGTCAGAAATCCTAATAGGACCCTTTAAAGAGATCCTAAGAGGCTTGTTGGAAATTGTTATAATGGAAATGTATTCAGCTTTATCAGTCAAACTTTCGATGGACGGAGTTCTTTCAAATAGGATTTCATGACTATTTATCAGGCGTTGAACACCTTATTTCATCCATTTGCATCCATTAACTTGTTTGGCACAACAATTACAGTCTTTCAAACAGCCGTGGAAAACCCCAACTCTCAGCAGGTTCTCTTTAACAATGGTCAATGGAGTAGTCAAATCTTCAACAGAAGAAACAAAAATAGTATCTTCAATTGCATTGACACCTTTGCCATGATTTGTCATTGGTGAATTTATAACATTCAGAGTTGTAGGTGGATCAAACTCAATAGTTTTGTTATCAATAAGATCTTGAATCTTGTTTTTCAAAGCCCAACATTGATCAGTTTCATGTCAAATTATGAAACTTGTTCATCAAGAAACCCAAAAATACAAATTAGGGTTTAAAATGGAAAAATTTCATAACTTAGAATTTTTCTAAGTTATGAAATTTTCTTATTTTTTCCTAACTTTGTCCCATTTTTTCACAAAGATGCAAATGCATTCAAACAAAACTTGAAACATGAAAGTTGTAGTCCATCACAAAGTCTACAACTTTGATTCATAAAGGTTTCTCAAAAGAATCTTGTATCTCAAGTTATGATTTTTGGAACAATGGCACCTAAAACTTTTAATTTAGAGAAAATTTGCCCTAATCTAGGCAGGATTTTGACCCATCTTCTTGGCCATTTTTCACATAGTTCCACTTGGAGTTTCAAGTTGCATTTTAAAGATGGATTATAGTACATGTTCCAAGATTTCCAAATTGTCCAAGAACTCCTCAAACACCCTTGTGGTTAGAGAGAATCGAATGGTTAAAGTTGGCAAAAACTCACTCTTGTCCATGACCAATACATGTTCATACAAACTTGCATTTTCAAATCAGCATGCTTGGTACTAGCTTGCAGGCCTCAAAACCAGTTTATACTCCATAATTTAATGCATAACCATTGAGTTAAACTGTTATCTTGGTCAGTTGGACATTGCATACAAGATTAATCCTTATTTGGAAAAAGGTAAAATGCCATTTTTGTAAAGTTCTACTTTATGTCAAACCAAAATCCTTGAGACATGGGGCCATATCTATGAAGCAAGATTCAATCTACCAATTCCAAGAACCAAGAGAAAAATATGAAGCATGGTATAGGGCTTGTACAGGCTTGCATTGAGAGGATACACACTCTTGCTTGAAAAGGAAGAAAAGTTGCAAATCATACTCCATCTCTCACATCTGTTAAGACCAACTTACACAAACATTGTAGACAAGTTTCATACCTCCCAACAAGCCAGAAACACGACCCTTCTGCCTCCCAAACTCCCTTTTACACAAAATCCCTGTTTTGCTGCATAACAGGGCAAGCTCTGCAAACTTCAAGCCATAACCAAATTCCATCCTTTGCAGGTTAAGTTCTCTGGCACGATTCAAGCTATTTCAAAACAAGACAAGCATTGGAAAAGCTTCCTTGGACCTCAGGAAAACTCAAAAGAAACTCAAACACCATTGAAGGTTGCCACATTGTCCAACTCGAACTCAACTGAAATAGGTATTTCATGGACTTCTATCTCTCTATTTAGGAATAGTTAGGCTTAGGTTTGTGAATGAAATATGTTGTACTCATAGCCCTGAAGCCATACATATGCTTAGTTTTCATTTACATTAATCGTGCTAAGAGAATTTCACTCATGAACTTTCTGAAAAAACTAGGTTAAGAATAAGGGCCAGAGAAATTCTCTCTGGTCTTTGAGAGTTAGTCCAAGTTTTTTATATGGTTGGATTCGTAGTTTAATGCTCTACAATGTTCATGTTATGAGTTTTGTCAAAAAATCAAAGAATCAGGAGATGACATTTGTGTACAGAAGCGCGCGTGTTTTGATTCAAAGGAAGAAGATGAAGTTTGACTGGGCTGGGCCTGTTTGTTCTTTGCTTTTGACACCCCACTTTTCTGTTTACACCCCCTGGCCCATTTATTTGAATATTTGTCATTTTGATATTTTTATTTTTTATTCTGACTTTATTATTTTTTGTCAAAATATAAAAAATGGCAAAAAAATATTTTCTATATTTTTCATATTTATTTGATATTTCTTTTTATCCTACTAGTATAAACATGTAAATAATCTATTTTCTTTTTTACTAAAACTTAAAGAATAATGTAAAAAAAAACTATACTTATATTCATTTATTATTTTTATTTTACACTTGAAAATATTTTCTTGAATATACACATTTTTGTAAATAATTAATCTCTATTTTTATATATTTAATACATTTAATATATATATATATATATATATATATATATATATATATATATATATATATATATATATATATATATATATATATATATATATATATATATATATATATATATATATATATATATATATATATATATATATATATATATATATATATATATATATATATATATATATATATATATATATATATATATATATATATATATATATATATATATATATATATATATATATATATATATATATACACTTATATACTTTATTTTATTAAATAATTAGGTCAAAAATATAAAAATATTACATTTTCACTTTTATTAATATTTTACACTAAAAATACCTTTTTTACAATATACTTTTATTTTTTGTACAAATCAATATATTAGTGTATATAATTAATAAATAATACTATTTATTTAAAAATTAGGGTTTTGCCCTAAATAACAAAAATAATTAAAATTGACTTTTTTTATTTTATTTACATTTCACATTGAAAAATACTTTTTACATACATGAAATATTTTTTTTTTTTGCATAATACATTTTATTTGATGTTTATTTAATTGTATTTATTTAAATATTAAATATTGCCTTGTACATTCGATTTGGTTGTAATAATTTAGAATTTAATTTCTTGTCAAATACCCCCAATTCAGTTTATACCCCCCTCCCTATATCATGTTGTAATAGTGTAGGCTTTAAATTCTCGCACTTTTAAATGCCCCCAATTATGCCATGATTAGACCTAGGGTTTGTATGCAAAATAAAATCAACAAATAGTTTGACCTAATCCAAGATAAACATGCATGAAAAACAAATACAATGCACACTTGCACCCCTAGGGTTTCAATCCACTTGTTGCCTTCAAAAATGGGCCATGGTTGCATGTCAAGTACTTTGGCAAAACAAAAACAAACAAAAATATCATAGTCCCTCGATGACGCTATATGAGTTGCCTAAACAAAATGATCAAGTCCCTCAAGAAAATTTCCAAAAATACTTGACACTATTGCTATCATGGTCTATACGATGACCCGCGCCTGTCCCGTTAACATCCTAACACAAGGTTGTTCACCAAATACAATGGTGAAACAACACTGTTAAAAGGGTTAAAAACATAAGAAAAATCTTTGAGTAAAATAGGGTAGATAGCTCTTAGTTACTTGATCAAGCTTGCAAAAAAACATCCTTGCTACTTTTCAAAACACACTTCACAACACAACTTCAAAACCCTACTTTCAAATATTGAAAACTTTTCAAAAAGACAAAAACATCTTTGTATACATTCAAACAAGAATCATTACAAAGGTTGCCACAACGATGGCCTCTTTTCAAAACATCTTTCAAAACCACACACAAAGCACCATTTCAAACAATTGAAAAGCAAATCAAGTGATCTAAAGCAAGTAACTAAGAGCCCATGGATAACCATGGATAGAAAGGGTGCTAATACCTTCCCTTTCTATAATCTACTCCACGAACCCAAGAAAACATCTCAAAGGTCTTTCCTGTGCTTTTTGACCTTTCCTTAGGATAAAATAAAAAGTCGGTGGCGACTCTTGCTAAACTGAAACATTTGCAAACACAAACGCAAAATCCTAAGTCAGTTCTCCCACCGTATCACAGAACTGGCGACTCTGCTGGGGAGATTTTTAAAAGTGGAGTAACCTTAGGGATTAGATCACCCTTTACATGATTATTATATGCTTTGATTGCTTTACATTTGGTTCTCTTGTTTGGGCTTGAAATCCTCCACCCGGATTTGGGAAACATTTATAGGTAAATAGCAATACGTTGTGGAAACTGTGTGGGGTATACCGACACGGTTAAAGCAATAACTATATTAGTGCGACATATTTGTGAGTACCGGTAGCCTCTGAGTCAATCAAAGAGAATACGGGGCCGCTGAGTGATGTCATGAAGCACTAATGAACTTTTAGAACCTTACTTGACCATCTTGGCCTTTTTTAGGGGTAGTGAGATGACCGGCTTTAGTGCAGTCCGAAGTTGGTAGATACTCGATACTACACTCATTGAGGGTTGTTTTCTTGGAATATTTTGGTCGCTAGTTAAGTGGCTAAACCAAAACAATGAACATAGAAAACAATCCAGTGATATTGAGCTCCTTAGAACCCGGTTACTATTTATAGGACAGGTTTGAGCCAACTAAACTCAAGAGGGTATTTACCTATGAAACCTCATGCAAGCCTGAAACTAGGGTTTTGTGTGACTTGCTTGTACATGTGTTTGTGCATACATCATGAACATCATAAAACATCATATGCATCCACTAACCATTTCAAGGGTTTGGATCTTCATCTTTGTTCTTGTTTTGTAGGTCATGGAATCTCTTCGCAGGAAAACAATTCAAGTCAACCTTGTGAGAATCCCTCCTCAACTCAAGGAGCTTACTTCTAGGATTCCAGAGAATTCTCTCTTTAGTGAAAGACATGGTAGACTCCTCAACTTGGTCAACACCAACATTGAAGAAGACATGGTGAAAGTTATCTTCCAGTTCTTTGACCCCCTACACCACTGTTTCACATTCCCTGATTACCAGTTGGTGCCTACTTTGGAGGAATTTTCTCAACTCTTGAGAATTCCTATTCTTAATCAACTACCCTGCAACGGTACGGAAAAAGAACCAAAGCCTGAAGATGTTGCTCAAGCATTACACTTGCAACCATCTGACATCAAGAGGCATTGGGAAACCAGAAGTGGTGTCAAGGGTTTCTTGGAAAAGTTTCTGTTTGAGAAAGCACAAGACTGCTGGAATTCTCTTGATCTACAAGCCTTTGAAGAAATTATGGCACTCCTCATCTATGGGTTGGTCCTGTTCCCAAACCCTGATCAGCTTATAGATGTGAATGCTGTCAAGATTTTCATATCTAGGAATCCTATACCTACACTGCTTGGGGACATCTTACACTCATTTTACACACGAACAATGAGGAAAAGAGGTGTTCTCATGTGCTGTACTCCTCTCCTAGCAAGGTGGTTTATTTCTCACCTTCCACAATCAGTTTTGAAGAATGAGCAGGGTTTAAGGTGGTCACAACAATTGATGACCCTCACACATTCTGATGTACATTGGTGTTCTCGGTCTAGAGAAAATGTCATCATCATTGATCGTTGTGGGGAATTCCCTAATGTCCCATTACTCGGCATTAGGGGAGGCATTACCTACAACCCCTGTCTTGCTTTGAGACAATTTGGATATGCTCGGAGGGATGGCCCTCATGACATGCTGATTCCTGACCTAGTTTTTGACTTCGACAATGATGCACAAGGACTTCGACAAAGGTTCATCAGAGCTTGGAGGATGCCCAACAAGATGGATAGTAAGACACTGGGGCACAAGAATTCCATCCCCCTTGAGCCTTATCTCAAGTGGGTACGAACCCGCTCCCAGAATCTTATGATGCCATACCCTCACATTCTCCCCTTGATCAAAGAGCCTGTTACGGAAGGAGAGGTTCCATACACCATCCTACATCCTGACATGCCAACATCATGGGAAGAAATGCAAAAGAGTTGGATCCAACTCAAATAAGAACGAGATACTTTTGAAGCTAGCTTCTATGCCAGTGAGAAGAAGGTTTTGGAGCTTACCCGTCGACTTCACGAGGAGGAAACTCTCAACACCTACATTGCAACAAAGAGGATGCGCAATGTCTTTTTACATTAAGAATTTTGTAATATTTTGCCCATGGGGCACTTATGTACTAACAAATTTCTTCTTAATATGACGTGCGTTCTTTTTGTTTGCAACAAATTTGAATTTCTGAATCCTTGAATGCATTACATGAATAACATATCATTCATCATATGCATAAACAGGTCTTCACGCCAGGTTTCCTTATCTTTCTGCTGTTTATTTCAGCCAGATGGATTTGGAGCAAACGGTAAAGGATCTGCAGGCACAAAATTCACAGTTCCAGCAACTCCTCATGACCTTGGAAAAGGGTCAAGAGGACCTCAAAGTTTTGTTGGAGAAGAACAAAGAGAAAAAGAAAAAGAGACCTGGGGTGGCCACTTTTGGAAGAAGGTTTGAGAGTAATGCTAGGATGGTTTTTGAGTTCCCCTCAACGTCTGACGAAGGGGCCGGTAAAGGGAAAGGGGCTGATGTACCTTCTGAATCTGAGGTTGAAGAGGAGGAAGAGGAAGAAGATGAAGACTACTCCGAACAACAGTATCCACCAGCGGATGATAAATATAAGAACCTTAAAGATAGACTGGCAGCTATGGAGTTGCAGAGGGTGCCCAGATTGGATTTTGAAGAACTAGGGCTAGTAGCTGGGATTGTTATCCCTCCCAAGTTCAAGGTGCCAACGTTTCCCAAGTATGACGGTATGTCATGCCCAAAGATGCACTTGAGATCGTATGTCAGAAAAATCCAACCCCAATCATCCGATAAAGATCTTTGGGTACACTTTTTCCAAGACAGCTTGTCTGGCATGCAGTTAGACTGGTTTTATCAACTCGAGAGATCAGAGGTTCACAATTGGGAAGACTTGGCAGCTGCTTTTTATTGTCAGTATCAATACTATGCTGATTTGGCGCCCACTCGTACTCAGTTACAAAGTATGGGGATGTCTTCCAATGAAGGGTTTAAAGAGTACGCTCAAAAGTGGCGTGATCTGGATGGAAGGGTGCAGCCACCACTATCAGATAGGGAGTTAGTTGACATGTTTCTGGGGACCCTGTCTGGCCCCTTCTTCAACCATCTAATCGGAAGTTCTTCCGCGGGATTTACTGAACTAATTCTGACCGGTGAAAGGGTTGAGGCCGGAATTAAAAGTGGAAAGATTCAAAAGGATGCTTCCGCATCCACAACTGTTAAGAAACCCTTTCCGACTAAGAAGGAAGCATCTGCTATGTATTCTCAGAAGGGACAGGGAAGAACTGAGCACCGGCCGACTGTAGGGGCTGTGATGATTCAAAACTCGTCAAATAATCAACCTCGTAACAATCAATCGAGACCTAATCAACAATGGGTGGAAAGGCCACAACGACAGTTCACCCGCATCAACATGACACCCGCTCAGGTACTTCCTCATTTGTTGAAGCTGAATCTGACCAGTTTGAAGGAAGCGCCAAAAAACCCTAACACTTCCTCTCCATACTACCACTCCAATGCCAAGTGAGCTTACCATTCCGACAGTGCTGGGCACGATACCAATAATTGCTGGGCGCTTAAGAACAAAATCCAGGATCTAATTGATGCTAAAGAAGTAGAATTCGATGCGCCTGAGAAGCCCAATGTTATATCTGCTCCGATGCCCAAGCATGGCCACAATATTCATGCTGTTATGGAGGACACTCATGTTACTGATGTTGTTGATCTGTTGACACCCTTACTTGTGATTAAAGAAAATTTGTTGAGAGCCGAGATCTTTCCTGGTTGTGGTAAAGACTGTTATTTTTGTTTGAACATACAAGGTGATTGCCCAATGTTGAAGTCAGGTGTCCAACGCCTGATGGATACCCAAGAGATACTTTTCCAGAAAACCCCTGTTGATACCTTCAATCCTGTTACTTCTGATACTGTTGCTACTTCTACCAATGATATTGCAATTATAACCATTTCCGACAATCCTCCCAAGGCTTGCAAAAGGCCTGTCAGGATTACACCCAACTCTGAATGTGTACCTTTAAAGATCACCATGCCGGGACCTGTCCCGTACCAATCAAGCAAAATGATACCATGGAACTATGGGGGAGAAATCTTCTACCATGGTATCAAAAAAATCGAAACAGTCCAAGAGATTTCTGAAGAAGAAAGCCCTGATATAGGGAACATTGCAGGTACAAGCAAGATAACCCGCAGCGGACGAATCTTTTCTCTGGAGATTGCTCCCCCTCGAGCAGTTTTCGGACCCTCGAAAGCTTCTGTACCTATTGGACCATCTGTGCAAGGCCCAGTGATTGAAGAATTGGATACTCCTGAAGTAAGACCATCTGCTGATACTACCGGCAAGGGTAAGGGGATACTAGAAGTGCCTGTCAGGACGAAGGCTCATGCTGTGGTTATCCCCGAAACCACTCAGAAAGAAATGGATGAAATCTTGAAAATAATCAGAAAAAGTGACTACGACGTTGTGGAACAGTTAGGGTAGACCCCTTCTAAAATTTCAATGTTAGCTCTCCTGCTCTGTTCTGAGGCCCATGCTAAGGCCCTAATCAAATTCTTGAAAGCGGCACATGTACCCCAAGAGACTTCGGCTGACCAGTTTCAAGAATGTGTGGCCAGTCTTACTGCTGATAATGGCCTTGGCTTTTCCGATGCTGAATTGACTCCCAAAGGAAGGAAACACAATGACGCGCTACATGTCTCAGTTGAATGCTGGGGAATCACTCTCGCCCATGTCTTAGTTGATACTGGTTCTTCCTTGAATGTGATGCCGAAGAAAGCCTTAGACCGTTTGGACTGCGAAGGGCTGACTCTCAAACCTAGTAACATCATTGTTAGGGCTTTTGATGGTTCAAAAAGAATGGTTCATGGAGAGGTTGATATTCCTATCAAAGTAGGCACAGAAGTTTTCAACTCCACCTTCTATGTGATGGACATCCGTCCGTCATATTCGTGTTTTCTAGGGAGACCGTGGATCCATTATGCCGGGGCAGTTACCTCCTCTTTGAACCAAATGCTGAAATATCCTGTTAAGGGTAAGATTATAATAGTGCACGACGAGGAAGAGTACATGATAAGTCATCTCAATTACTTCCGATATGTGGAGTTGGATGGCGAGTTCATCGAAACGCCTTTCCAACATTTTGAGGAAGTTTCTCCCGAGGTAGCAGTTGCGAAGACAATGGTTGAGGTGCCTATCATTCCCAAGCATGTATCTAGGATGGCATCTCTCAAGGACGTAGAGGCTGTAATTAAAGAAGGGAAGAGTACAATATGGGGGAAATTTCCTGACTTTCCCCATAAGACAGACAAGTTTGGGTTAGGGTTTACTGCTGCAGGACAAAAGGCTATGCGTCGCTCCAAGGTTGGAGGACCACCCGTCAAGATCTCACACCATGGAATCAATGCTGTAGGAGATGAAGATGAAGAGAGCCACTTTGAAGATTGGATCTTTCCGACCATCGAAGGGGGTTTGAACAACTGGGAAGCAAAGGATTTTGTTCCGATCACCTTTATCAACCAGTAATTTTATCTTTAAGCAATTTCCCATTTTTATGGTCTGTAATAACTAAAACAATTCGCACACTATTTTCACCTCATGCCTTGCCCGGGGCATGTAGGTCCATTTGTAAGGGTTTGATTTTCTTCATAATCATATGCCATGTTTTAATGAATCATTGGACGTTTTTCATCTATAAACTGCTATGTTCATTTTTCATTTTTGTTTGTTTAAGGATGGCTATCCCTTACACACACCCACACTCACAAATGCAGGTACCCATCCACTCCGGATTCCATGGGTGACCATTCTGTTTTAGCCTTCGATAACTCTGAAGATCTGGTCAATCATGCTGAGTACGAAGTTGACGAAGATTGTGAAGTGCCGGGAGAGTTAGCCAGACTTTTACAACAAGAAGAGGGGGCTATTCTGCCTCATGAAGAGTTGCTAGAAACCATCAACTTGGGGACAGAGGAAGACAGGAAAGAAGTAAAAGTGGGTGCCAATCTGGAACCAAGTGTCAAGGAGCACTTAATGCAATTGTTGAATGAATATGTTGAAATCTTCGCCTGGTCTTATGAAGACATGCCAGGATTAGACACAGATATCGTGGTCCACCATCTCCCTACAAGAGATGACTGTCCACCGATCAAACAAAAGGTCCGCCAAATGAGGCCTGACATGTCTGATAAGATTAAGGCTGAAGTAATGAAGCAATTCAACGCTGGCTTTCTGGCTGTTACTTCCTATCCACAATGGGTTGCTAACATTGTGCCCGTGCCCAAGAAGGACGACAAAGGCAGAATGTGTGTGGACTATCGGGATTTGAACAGGGCTATCCCTAAAGACGATTTTCCGCTGCCACATATCGACCTCTTGGTTGACAACACAGCTCAGCACAAGGTATTTTCCTTCATGGACGGATTCTCGAGATACAACCAGATCAAAATGGCCCCCGAGGACATGGAGAAAACTACTTTCGTCACGCAATGGGGTACCTTCTGCTACAAAGTGATTCCATTTGGACTGAAGAATGCAGGGGCAACCTATCAACGCACCATGGTAGCTTTGTTTCATGATATGATACATCATGAGATCGAAGTTTACGTAGACGACATGATAGCTCGGTCACAGACAGAAGAAGAACACCTTGATCATCTGCAAAAGCTGTTTTCCAGGTTGAAGGAGTATAAGCTCAGACTGAACCCAAGCAAGTGCACTTTTGGAGTTAGGTCTGGTAAACTTTTGGGATTTATTGTCAGCAACAAAGGTATTGAGGTTGATCCAGCTAAAGTAAAGGCTATACAAGAAATGCCTGCCCCTCGTACTGAAAAGGAGGTTAGAAGATTCTTGGGACGCTTGAACTATATTGCGAGGTTCATCTCTCACCTGACATCTACCTGTGAGCCAATCTTCAAGCTGTTGAAGAAAGATCAGGTGGTTGAATGGAACAATGATTGTCAAGTTGTTTTGATAAGATCAAGGAGTATTTACTAGAACCTCCTATTTTGATGCCACCCGTCGAAGGAAAGCCGTTAATCATGTATTTGACTGTTTTGGATAACTCAATGGGGTGCGTACTGGGCCAAAATGATGAGTCTGGCCGAAAAGAGCATGCTATTTATTACCTTAGAAAAAAGTTTACCGACTGTGAGACTCGCTACTCACTGCTCGAGAAAACTTGTTGCGCTTTGGTATGGGTTGCTCGCCGGCTAAGGCAGTATATGTTGACTCACACCACTTTACTTATTTCCAAAATGGATCCGATCAAGTATATCTTTGAGAAGCCTGCTTTATCTGGAAGAATCGCTAGATGGAAAATGATCCTGACAGAGTATGATATTCAGTATACTACCCAAAAGGCTATAAAGGGGAGTGTACTAGCTGACCATCTAGCTCATCAAGCCGTCGAAGATTACCAATCTATGAGATTCGACTTCCCAGACGAGGACATCATGACTTTGGACAACATTGAAGGTAACAAACCGTATGACGGACCTGAACAAGGATCCCGATGGACCCTGTACTTTGATGGTGCTTCAAATGCACTTGGCAACGATATTAGAGCGGTACTCATTTCTCCGGAAGGCTGCCATACACCTTTCACTTCCCGACTTTGCTTCAGCTGCACCAACAACATGGGTGAATATGAAGCTTGCATCTTTGGTCTCAAGGCTTCTATAGACTTGGGAATCAAATCTTTGGTCGTATTTGGGGACTCGGCTTTGGTTATCAGCCAATTCAAAGGAGAGTGGGACACCAAACATCCTAGTATCATCCCATACAAAGAACATGTCTTGACGTTGTTGCCTCATTTCGAGCAGATTACCTTCGAGCATTTCCCGCGAGAAGAAAAGTAGTTAGCCGATGCTCTGGCTACAATGTCCTCCATGTTTAATCTCAACTGGGATAACGAGGCTCCCCAAATTACCATCGAGCGAATGAACGAACCAACGCACTGTCATGAGATTAATATCGAAGAAGTAGTGGAACAACCCTGGTTTCATGAAATCAAAAGGTATCTCCAGACTAGAGAATATCCTGAAGGAGCTTCCGTCAATGACAAAAAGTTCTTAAGGAGATTTGCTGCCAAGTTCTTCCTAAGAAATGGCATCCTTTATAAGCACAACCATGATTGTGTTCTACTTCGTTGTGTGGACAAAGCTGAAGCAGAGTTGATCATGACTGAAATACACAGTGGCACATTTGGCACCCACTTGAGCGGACATACGATGACTAAAAAGATTCTAAGAGCAGGCTACTACTGGTCTACCATGGAAGCTGATTGTCATCAACATTCCCGTACTTGCCACAAATGCCAAGTCTATGCTGACAAGGTACATATTCCTCCTGTTCCTCTCAACGTTTTGACAGCTCCTTGGCCATTAGCAATGTGGGGCATTGACATGATTGGAGAGATCAAGCCCACGGCATCCAATGGACATCGCTTCATCTTGGTCGTTATTGACTATTTTACCAAATGGGTCGAAGCAGCTTCCTTTGCCTCAGTTACAAAGAATGTGGTTTCCCGCTTTATCAAGCAGAACCTCATATGCCGGTATGGTGTCCCCGACAGAATCATCACAGACAACGGTACAAATTTGAACAACATTATGATCACCGCTCTATACGAACAGTTCAAGATTTATCATCACAATTCATCTCCCTATCGGCCGAAGATGAACGATGTTATTGAAGCTGCGAACAAGAATATCAAGAAGATCATTCAAAAGATGACAGTCACCTACAAGGACTGGCATGAGATGTTACCGTTTGCTCTGCATGGATATCGTACCATGGCACGTACTTCAACAGGGGCAACCCCATTTTCTTTGGTGTATGGCATGGAAGCTGTTTTGCCTATGGAAGTTCAGATCCCTTCCTTGAGGATTATGAAGGATTCCGGTTTGAGTGAAGACGATTGGATTCATACCCGGCTTGATCAACTTAATCTGATCGACGAGAAACGACTTACTGCTGTTTGTCATGGTCAGACGTATCAAAAACACATGATCAAGGCTTTCAACAAGAAAGTCAGACGTCAGGTATATCAAGTCGGAGATCTTGTAATCAAGCAGATTATCCTGTCGCAAAGTGATCCCAGGGGCAAGTGGACTCCCACTTACGAAGGACCATTGCTGACCAAGAGCATCTATTCTGGTGGGGCAATGATTCTGACCACCATGGACGACGACGACTTGCCGCACCCTGCGAACACAGATATAGTCAAAAGATACTACGCATAAAATGACCCGGCAAGTTG
Organism: Vicia faba; assembly: GCA_948472305.1. Classification (NCBI taxonomy): domain Eukaryota; kingdom Viridiplantae; phylum Streptophyta; class Magnoliopsida; order Fabales; family Fabaceae; genus Vicia; species Vicia faba. The sequence goes on along the minus strand of OX451737.1, from coordinate 362,032,000 downwards.
AAAACCCGAAAGGGCGACTTGGGCAAAAATGGGCATCCTGGTGAATCGAAAACCCGAAAGGGCGGTTCAGGCAAAAATTAGGGATAAAACAAAAAAAATTTGTACACCCGGCAAGTTGAAAACCCGAAAGGGCGACTTGGGCAAAAAAGGGTTTCCCGATGGATCGAAAACCCGAAATTGCGGTCCAGGCAAAAGTTAGGGAATTAAAGCGTATGACTATGTCTCGTCGGATCGCTTCAAGAACAATCTCTTCACCAAAAAACTCCAAGCTTCTGATCAATCTAGTCATCGGAGGACGAAGCAGCAAATGGACAAGATATTCAGATTTGTGAAGGCTATAGCAGAATAGGAATCCCATGGAATTGTTACACAAAGCCATCTTTCTTTTGTATAAAATTTTTCAATTTTTACGACAACATTCTCTTACTAGGATGTCTGTCTCCTTTATACAAAGATACTCACAAAAGTTAAATACAAATATACTTCAAAATGCAGAAACTTGCTTGCCTTTCTTTTCTTTTACACTTATGTTTTATTTGAAAGCGTCCAATGTTTTATTAAATAGGCATATGCATTTGAATATAATCACTGCTTACAAATAAAACGAAATTGAAAAAGGATAATTACTGATAGGTTGAAGGAGTAGGAAGAAATCTTTATGCCATTCCAGAAGAAATCCCCTACGATACATCATTCAGATCCTCAACAAAGCTAAATTTGGAGTATATTTCCCCAGCAAAGTTAAGCTTCAAGATCCGCAGCAGAGCCAGTACAGTCTAAGATTTGATTCCCCAGCTGAGTTAAGTTTCACAATTCCCATCAGAGTTGAGCTTCGAGATCCCCAGTGGAGCCCGAAAACCCTGAAAAATCCTATCCGCAGCAAAGCCAGAATAATCTAAACATTCTCCCCACATAGTTTTTTCCCAGCAGATTGAAGATTCTCAGTCTCATTTCTCCAGCAGAAGCCTCCAAGGTTTCAATTCCCCAGTAGAGTTCATCAGAGTTTTCCTCATTCCCCAGGAAAGTCATGAAGGATCCTCACATCCCTGTAGGAGTTGTCAAAAGCCTTGTTAATCCCCACAAATTGCCGAGGAATTTCAATCTCCAACAGTGGTCCCAGAATTTCCCCTTCTCAGCAATCAGAGATCTTTAATCCCCAAGCAGTCAGCAAGGATTTCTCATCTTCAGTAATCAAAGATTTTTTTGGAATCCCCAGCATTGGTCAAGGATTTACTTTCCCCGACAACAATCAAAGATTTCATTATCTCTAGGCATCAAGGATTTATTTTCCTCAGCAAGACAACTACTCAGCTTACATGCACAACCATTACATTCATATATCATAAACATTGATGAAACACAATTCATTGCATCATACATATCATGCAACATAACTTTGTGTTTTAGCTAACATTTTACCCTTTTCAGGATAAGATTAAAAGGCTATCATTAACAATTATTCAGATACAGTATGGATACACCCCAGACACGGTAGTCATTCTATTACTCATTCAGAATTTCAAGTCAAAATACAGTACAGATACACCCTAGACACGGCGGTCATTCTACTACTCATTCAGACTTCAGCAATCAGATACAGACTAAATACGCTCCAGACACAGCGGCCATTCTATCTCTCATTCAGATTCAATTATCAACTTCAAAGTTCAGATATGCTCCAGACACGGATGCCATTCTGGCCTTTACACCAGCAGTCTGATTCTCCTAGTGCAGTCGCCACGGAAGTCATCCTGTCACTTATTCAGATCCCAGTTACAGTACAGATACACCCCAGACACGGCGGTCATTCTACTACTCATACAGATCTCAACTTCAGATACAATCCAGATACGCTCCAAACACGGTTTCCATTCTGTCACTCATTCATAGTTTATCCCCAGCATACAATTGCTCCATACGCAGACGCTTCTCTGTTACCTATATATAATACAGATACACTCCAGACATGGCAGTCATTCTGATATTCATTCAAAATTCAAATACAGTTACAGTTCAAATATGCGCCAAACACGGACGCCATTCTTTTGCTCATACAAACTCAGTTTCCAGATGCAGTTCAATGGCATTCCAGACACGGATACCGTTTTGATGCCCATTCTTCTAACCTACAGCATTGCAATTCAACAAAGATTTTTGGATGGCATCTTTAAGCCCATCTCCAGCAAGATTCTACCATCTCCAAATGGCATCTTTAAGCCCATTCCCGCATCTATGTCTTGACGAGTGCAAATTTATGGGCACTCTAGTGTCCAATCCTCTTTTACCTTCGAGTCGCGAAAGGAAAACTATCCAATCTAACTCTTCAGGTTCAAGAATATTAAACAGGGGCAACTATTGTACCCCAAAATTTGCCCTCTCATTTCATCAACATTTCTCATCACAAGACTCTTGGAATTCAAGATCAAGCTAGGGTTTGCTCTGCTCAAGACATCTCCTTGCATTGTTGACCTAAATTAGGGTTTGAGTTTGCACAGTGATGTTTTGACCTACAATGCCCAAAGTGACTTTAATACTTCATGTTGAACTCACAAGTTGGTCCATACCAAGTTTCAAGCCTTGATTCAAATTTTTGCCCAGTCAATTGGACAATTGACCTAGAAATCAGCTGTATTAGGGAAAAAGTCAACTGTGGCCAATTGACAGTCAAACCTCATGAAATTTAACCCACATCAACATTATGAACTCATATTAACCATTGATCAAGTTTGGATCACAATTCCACAAGAAATTTGATCAGATCACCAAAAGGGCAAAATGGTCATTTTTTAAGGTTTTGACTGCACAAAGGCAATTTTTGACTGTTTGACCTAGCCAATGGAAAATAAAGATCACACATGGACTCAAGGACTCAATGAAATTGTCTTGGCCCATTCAACAAGTTCAAAAGATCTCAAATGCATAGGATTGACAAATGAATTTTTCAGTCAACAGATCAAAATTTGACTGTACACTGAAAAGTCAAACTTTAACTTTTTGGTCAAAATAAAGTGCCAAGAGTCATTTTTCACCAAGACATGTCAAATTATGAAACTTGTTCATCAAGAAACCCAAAAATACAAATTAGGGTTTAAAATGGAAAAATTTCATAACTTAGAATTTTTCTAAGTTATGAAATTTTCTTATTTTTTCCTAACTTTGTCCCATTTTTTCACCAAGATGCAAATGGATTCAAACAAAACTTGCAACATTAACGTTGTAGTCCATCACAAAGTCTACAACTTTTATTCACAAAGTTTTCTCAAAAGAGGCTTGTATCTCAAGTTATGATTTTTGGAACAAGGGTACCTAAAACTTTTAACTTAGAGAAAATTTGCCCTAATCTAGGCAGGATTTTGACCCATCTTCTTGGCCATTTTTCACATAGTTCTACTTGGAGTTTCAAGTTGCATTTCAAATATGGATTATAGTACATGTTCCAAGATTTCCAAATTATCCAAGAACTCCTCAAACACCCTTGTGGTTAGAGAGAATCGAATGGTTAAAGTTGGCAAAAACTCACTCTTGTCCATGACCAATACATGTTCATACAAACTTGCATTTTCAAATCAGCATGCTCGGTACTAGCTTGCATGCCTCAAAACCAGTTTATACTCCATAATTTAATGCATAACCATTGAGTTAAGTTGTTATCTTGGTCAGTTGGACGTTGCATACAAGATTAATCCTTATTTGGAAAAAGGTAAAATGCCATTTTTGTAAAGTTCTACTTTATGTCAAACCAAAATCCTTGAGACATGGGGCCATATCTCTGAAGCAAGATTAAATCTACCAATTCCAAGAACCAAGAGAAAAGTATGCAGCATGATATAGGGCTTGTACAAGCTTGCATTGAGAGGAGACACACTCTTGCTTGAAAAGGAAGAAAAGTTGCAAATCATACTCCATCTCTCATATCTGTTAAGACCAACTTACACAAACATTGTAGACAAGTTTCATACCTCCCAACAAGCCATAAACACGACCCTTCTGCCTCCCAAACCCCCTTTTACACAAAATCCTTGTTTTGCTGCAAAACAGGGCAAGCTCTGCAAACTTCAAGCCATAACCAAATTCCATCCTTTGCAGGTTGAGTTCTCTGGCACGATTCAAGCTATTTCAAAACAAGCCAAGCATTGGAAAAGCTTACTTGGACCTCAGGCAAGCTCAAAAGAAACTCAAACACCATTGAAGGTTGCCACATTGTCCAACTCGAACTCAATTGAAACAGGTATTTCATGGACTTCTATCTCTCTATTTAGGAATAGTTAGGCTTAGGTTTGTGAATGAAATATGTTGTAATCATAGCCCTGAAGCCATACATATGCTTAGTTTTCATTTACATTAATCATGCTAAGAGAATTTCACTCATGAACTTTCTAAAAAAACTAGGTTAAGAATTAGGGCCAGAGAAATTCTCTCTGGTCTTTGAGAGTTAGTCCAAGTTTTTTATATGGTTGGATTCGTTGTTTAATGCTCTACAATGTTCATGTTATGAGTTTTGTCAAAAAATCAAAGAATCAGGAGATGGCATTTGTGTACAGAAGCGCGCGTGTTTTGATTCAAAGGAAGAAGATGAAGTCTGACTGGGTTAGGCCTGTTTGTTCTTTGCTTTTGACACCCCACTTTTCTGTTTACACCCCCTGGCCCATTTATTTGAATATTTGTCATTTTGATATTTTTATTTTTTATTCTGACTTTATTATTTTTTGTCTAAATATAAAAAATTCCAAAAAATTATTTTCTATATTTTTCATATTTATTTGATATTTCTTTTTATCTTACTAGTATAAACATGTAAATAATCTATTTTCTTTTTTACTAAAACTTAAAGAATAATGTAAAAAAAAAACTATACTTATCTTCATTTATTATTTTTATTTTACACTTGAAAATATTTTCTTGAATATACACATTTTTGTAAGTAATTAATCTCTATTTTTATATATTTAATACATTTAATATATATATATATATATATATATATATATATATATATATATATATATATATATATATATATATATATATATATATATATATATATATATATATATATATATATATATATATATATATATATATATATATATATATATATATATATATATATATATATATATATATATATATATATATATATATATATATATATATATATATATATATATATATATATATATACTTATATACTTATACACTTTATTTTATTAAATAATTAGGTCAAAAATTTAAAAATATTACATTTTCACTTTTATTAATATTTTACACTAAAAATACCTTTTTTACAATATACTTTTATTTTTTGTACAAATCAATATATTATTGTATATAATTAATAAATAATACTATTTATTTAAGAATTAGGGTTTTGCCCTAAATAACAAAAATAATTAAAATTGACTTTTTTATTTTATTTACATTTCACATTGAAAAATACTTTTTACATACATGAAAATCTTTTTTTTTTTGCATAATACATTTTATTTGATGTTTATTTAATTGTATTTATTTAAATATTAAATATTGCCTTGTACGTTTGATTTGGTTGTAATAATTTAGAATTTAATTTCTTGTCAAATACCCCCAATTCAGTTTATACCCCCTCCCTATATCATGTTGTAATAGTGTAGGCTTTAAATTCTCGCACTTTTAAATGCCCCCAATTATGCCATGATTAGACCTAGGGTTTGTATGCAAAATAAAATCAACAAGTAGTTTGACCTAATCCAAGATAAACATGCATGAAAAACAAATACAAGGCACACTTGCACCCCTAGGGTTTCAATCCACTTGTTGCCTTCAAAAATGGGCCATGGTTGCATGTAAAGTACTTTGGCAAAATAAAAACAAACAAAAAGATCATAGTCCCTCGATGACGCTATCTGAGTTGCCTAAACAAAATGATCAAGTCCCTCAAGAAAATTGCCAAAAATACTTGACACTATTGCTATCATGGTCTATACGATGACCCGCGCCTGTCCCGTTAACATCCTAACACAAGGTTGTTCATCAAATACAATGGTGAAACAACACTGTTAAAAGGGTTAAAAACATAAGAAAAATCTTTGAGTAAAATAGGGTAGATAGCTCTTAGTTACTTGATCAAGCTTGCAAAAAAACATCCTTGCTACTTTTCAAAACACACTTCACAACACAACTTTAAAACCCTACTTTCAAATATTGAAAACTTTTCAAAAAGACAAAAACATCTTTGTATACATTCAAACAAGAATCATTACAAAGGTTGCCACGACGATGGCCTCTATTCAAAACATCTTTCAAAACCACACACAAAGCACCATTTCAAACAATTGAAAAGCAAAGCAAGTGATCTAAAGCAAGTAACTAAGAGCCCATGGATAACCATGGATAGAAAGGGTGCTAATACCTTCCCTTTCTATAATCTACTCCCTGAACCCAAGAAAAAATCTCAAAGGTCTTTCCTGTGCTTTTTGACCTTTCCTTAGGATAAAATAAAAAGTCAGTGGCGACTCTTGCTAAACCAAAACATTTGCGAACACAAACGCAAAAGACCAAGTCAGTTCTCCCACCGTATCACACTTTGCTTTTTCAATTGTTTGAAATGGTGCTTTGTGTGGTTTTTGAAAGTATTTTGAAAAGAGGCCTTTTGTTTAGGCAACCTTTGTAATGATTCTTATTTGAATGTATACAAAGGTGTTTATCTTTTGAAAAACATTTCAATGTTTGAAAGTTTTTTGGGAAATGTTTTGAAATTGTTTTGAAAGGTGTGTGATAGTTTGAAAATAGCAAGGATGTTTGCAAGTTTGATCAAGTAACTAGGAACATCTACCTACCTAATCGAAAGTCTTTCCTACACATTTTTAACCCTTTGACATAGTTGTTTTACCATTGCATTTGGTAAACAACCTTGTGTTTGGATGTTAAATAGGACAGGCGCAGGTCATCGTATTGACCATGATAGAAATAGTGCTAAGTATCTTAGCAAGTTTTTGTTTGAGGGTCTAGATCATTTTGTATAGGCAACCAAGATAGCGTCATCGAGGGACTATGATCTTTTGTTTTTGTTTTTGTTTTGCCAAGATACCTAGCACGCGTACCATGGCCATTTTAAAGGCAACAGGTGGATGACCTAGGGGTACATGTGTGTATTGTGTTGTCATTTTCATGCATTTTGTCTTGTATTAGTCAAGTTATTTGTTTTGGTTTTTGATTTTTTGCATACAAACCCTAATCTCTATCATGCATATTTGAAAGCTATAAATGCGTAAAAATAAATCTACAGCTATTACAACATTGATATGGGGAGGGGGATACAATTTTGAATAGGGAATTATTTGCAAGAAATTAAAACCCTAAGATTATTACAACCAAATTGAATTCTTTGTTCAAATGATAAATAAGAAAATATTTAAATGGACAATTAAATAAATATGCAATATATTATAAATATGCAAAAAATGTTTTTTGTATTATTTTTCTGTATGTAAAAACAAACTATTTAATTCATTAAAAATAATAAAATAAAAGAATATTTTTATTAAGGGTGGAAACCCTAATTTGTTTTAAGAAAGTATATATATTAATTATATTATTTATGTACAATAAAAATGAATAAAAATATATACAAATATTAAAAAATAAAAATAATGTGAGAAAATATTATTTAAGTATATAAATAATAAAAATAAAATATATAATATTTTTTGTATTATTTACAAGTTTTTTATTTAAGAAAATAACTATATTAAACTTAATAAATTAAATACTATGCCAAAATAAAAATAAAAATAAAATATACTAAAATGTGAAATTTTAAGAAAAATATTTTTGATATTTTTTTATGTTTAGAAAAATAAAATAAAGTCAGAAATGAAAAAGAAATAGAAAAATATGCAAAAAATAAACAAATGGGTTGAGGGGTGTAAACAGCAAGTCAGGGGGTGTCAAAAGCATGGAACAAACAAGCCCAGCCCACTTGCTTCATCTTCAACCTTGTGACAGGAAATACGTGCGCCTTGATGTTCAAACTGGGAAATCCTGCATACGTGCTCTAAAGTAAAAACTTGCAACATGGAATTTATACATCATGATCATACGATTCTAACCATATAAGAAACTTAATCTAACTCTCAAAGACCAGAGAGAATTTCTCTGGCCCTAATTTCTAACCTAGATTTTTCAGAAAGTTCATCATTCCAATTCTTCCAACACAGTTAACTTAAATGAAATCTATGCATATGTACATCTTAAGGGCAATGAGTACTACATTTTTTATTCACAAACCTAAGCCTAATGTTTCCTAAATAGAGAGATAGAAGTTTGAACAATACCTGCTTTAGTTGAACTCGAGTATGGCAATGTAGGGGTTTTCAGTGAGGCCTGAGATGCTTGGGAGCTTGCTTGAACTTCCTTTGACCTTCCCCAATGCTTAGTTTGCTTTGAACTTGCTTGGATAAGCTTGTAGAAGTCAACCTGCACAATCAGAATTCAGAAATGGTGAAGTGTGTAAATGGAGTTACAATCACTGGCCAATGGTTGGGATAACTTAGGTGGGTTGTATGGAGTGTGTTGGAAGAGGTTTGGGGAATAACACACGAGTAGTTTTTACTTTGGATGTGAAAATGTAGAAGCTGCCCTGTTTTACAAGAAGATGGTGTTTTAATGTTCAAGGGTGTTTGTGGACTAGCTAGCTCGTGTTTCTGGCTCAACGTGATATGCAAAAGTTGTTTGGAATGGTTACCAAGCTTGGTTATAACAGATACTAGAGTTATGTGGTTTTTGCAAGGTTTTTTGGTTTTGAAGAAAAGTGTGAAGTGATCAAGCAAAGAGCCTGTAAAGGCCTCCTTCCTAGCTGCACAAAGTTTTTTACTTTTCCCTGAGTTTGTGGAGTTGGTATGCTGCAGAAAGCTTGGTGCAATGCTGTTGGATGAAGATTTTGATAATGTTATTTAGAAGCCAAAAGAGTTAAATGTTCTGATCGAAATAGAATTAAACGCCAAATTTCGAAGTTGCAGAAACAGTGTTTCGAATAAATGTGTCAAAGCTTGAAGCTTCGAACGACAATTATGGGAACATATCCAAAGGAGTCTCGAAGCAACAGCGAGGCTATGTTTGGGAAAAGCGTTCGAAACGGAGAAACACCAAAGCATGTTAAATTCAAATGGAAGCGGGACTTTCAAAGTTTGAAAGTTATGTGTTGGAGCATTTGGGGACACGTGGAAAGATGAAAGAAGCATTGTCCTGCATGTTCGAAACGTGGCATAATCCTATAGCAAGACCGTTAGGGTCGAATTAGTATAAATAGGAGTCTTAATATTAGGATTTCTGTGTGTCATATCTATTATACAAAATACTCAATAACATTCAAACTACCACATGGCAAGGGAAACGAATGCAAGAGAAATGTATGTATGATAGCACCATGTATTTCTAATTTAGTGAAAACCTTTTTACCATTTCCAGTACTTCCTTTATTCCTTTTGTCAAACAACATTTACAAGTTTTCTTATTCACAGCCTTTTTACTTCGAAATCTCTTCCTCAAAATCTTACACTTTAATGTTATCTTTATGTTTCGAGCGTTTTATATTTCTGAAAACCATCACATTTTCCATATCTTTACGTTCAAGTCTTGTTCTTCGAACGCATACTTTTACTTAAAATCATTTATAGATTTCTTGCATTAAACGTTTCTCCTTCTTTTAAAACTTTTATGTTCCAGAAACCCTTTATGTTAACCGTTTTTGTAAGTCGAAACCATTTACTTCATTTTCATGCAGTTTTATATGTCTTTACAATTCAGCATTACAATTAGCATCTATTCGTGTAACTTAGTTTTTATACACATTTTGACTACATTTTAGAGAGAGATCGAAATAAGCCAAACACTTATACAATATTGACCATGAATATCTGTTCGATTGTAAGAGTAACTTTAATATCCAAGGAGTCCTAGGATCAATCTAGTCGATCCTGTGAGTTACCAGAGGGATTGAATAATAGTAAGAAAGATTATTCGATAGTTTGGAAGACTAGCGGTTGTTTACCAGAAATCACTGGAAACAAATTGGCACACCTGGTGGGACGAATAGTTGGATATCAGAATTAAGGATTGTTGAGACGTAACCATTACAAAAACGTTGGAACCTAAGAAGTTTGCTGTTTTATGAACCTGAGAAGTGGTAAGATAACCAACAGCAACCAACCTTTATCCAGAAGAAAACGTTTGGACAAAATGTCTAATTCAGACAATCAACAAGGGGACCAAGGTGGCCCACATGCAACAGGCACTAACGCGTCCATTTCGAGCGGAACATCTAATGCAATTCCTTCGAATGCACAGTCTGTTGCATCTTCAACCAGTAACATAGCCACCAATGGAATAAGTGGCATATCAACTAATAGTTCGATCTTAGGAAATACTGGAACTATGGGCTACCCTGGGGGATTCGTTCCACCACCAGGGACACAATCCCACTTCGCCACCCCATTAACTAGACCACCCGGTTTCGATGGGAATAGAATCAGAAATTCCTCTTATGGAATGCCAACATCTTTTATGGCAGGTTTACACAATTCCACATCGAATTCATCTCCCCAACTAGGGTCTGGGTCTGGTGCGAATCAGTTTATGACAAATAACCAAGGGTCAGTGGGTTATAGCACATTGCCTATCCTAACCACAGACAACCAGTTGGCTTTTAGGCAATTGATGGATGACAGTAACCATAATATGATAGGGGTATTAGCGCAAACCATGCAGGAAATATTTGCCCCAATAGTGCAGAATGTGACTGTGACGAACAGGGAAAACGCTGATAATATGAGTCGAATAGCAGATTTTTTTGCTCCTACAGAAAGGCGTAGGCAGAATCAGGCGGGATTTCGAACAAACATTCCTGTTATAGAACAAATTGCTAACGACCCAATTTATAGACCACCCAGAGAAGAAGTTAACTTAGGGGCCAGGGCACCAAGATTAGAAGCCCCAATAATCCCGGCTCCACAAAGGGAAGTTATGGAACCAGGGGCAAGGATCGAAAGGCCAGAAGCCCCAGAATTTCGAGAAGAACAACCTAGGGGAGTTGTTTTGGTTGGTTGAAATCAAGATGCCGATGCCGTCGTTCATAGGATTCAAAACGATAACATCCTGGCAGAAAACAACCTAACCACCATGATAGAGAGGATCATGGCCCAGAATGGCCTCAACACAGGAATGAGGAGGCCAAATTACGCTTCTCCTATATTGGATTGTATAATGCATACTGATTTACCAAGGGGATATAAAGTCCCTAAATTTACAAAGTTCGCTGGGGATACCAATGAGTCAACAGTCGAACACATAGCGAGATATCTAACCGAAGCGGGAGATATAGCCAATAATGAAGATCTCAGGATCAAATACTTCCCAAGTTCTTTGACAAAAAACGCCTTCACATGGTTTACCACTTTGCCCCCTGGGTCCATTGACACTTGGACTCTCTTAGAGAGATTATTCCATGAACAATTTTACATGGGACAATCGAAAATAAGTTTGAAGGAATTGGCGAGTGTTAAGAGAAAATTCACCGAACCCATAGATGATTATTTGAATAGATTTAGGCTGTTGAAATCCAGATGTTACACAGTAGTGCCTGAACATGAGTTAGTCGAAATGGCCGCTGGTGGTTTGGATTATTCTATTCGAAAGAAACTAGACACTCAGTATTTGAGGGATATGGCTCAGTTAGCCGATAGGGTTCGACAGGTCGAAAGACTAAAGGCCGAAAAAGCCAGAGTCTTTAAGAATAGCAAGAAAGAAAGGATTTCCTATGTTGGGACTGAGGAAGTAGAAGAATATCCTGAATTCGAATTCGAAGAGGTCGAAATCGACCTCGCTGAATTAAAACAGGCCCCGCCTTACTCCTGCAAAATGTTAGTTCCCACAAAAGGGAAAGATATTGTTGAAAATGAGAAAAGTGACAAATTTCCAAAGAAGGTTTATACCTTCGACGTCACCAAATGCGACGAAATTTTTGACTTGCTTGTCAAGGATGGCCAACTAATTGTGCCATCAAATGTCAAAATACCTCCTTTGGATCAGAGAAAGAAGAGGGGATTTTGCAAATATCATAGTTTCCTGGGCCACAAGACCTCACAATGTTTTCTTTTCAGGGACTTGATTCAAAACGCGATCAAAGATGGCAGACTAAAGTTTGCTGATAAGGTGAAGATGAAAGTGGACGAAGATCCTTTGGACGTCGCAGACACCAACTACTCCGAGCCTGCATGCATTGGAGAAGTCAACATGGTGGAGACTGATCGAAGCGACGCCCTAGCAGAAGAAAAGGATACTGAAGTTGAGAACTGGGTGATGGTCGAAGTCAGCGAGGAGGTCACTGAAGACATCCAGAATACGCCAGAGACTCCGATTGCTGCACCTGTAGCTGTTGCAGGAGAAACCCAGGCTACTGAAGGCCAGGGGAATCAAAACGAAGAATTAACACAAGTCACTGAAGGCTTGAGGCTGGAATTGGAGAAAGTCCAAATCACGCAGCCAATTCCCCCTCAGAAGGAAATGTGGGACACTCTAGGGGAACCCAGTGGAAAATTTGACTATCTGGTCAAATATTCTGCCCCAGAGAGTTCGAAGGTCCAGATTGAAGATATAAAGCCCACAGGATGGGGTGATGATGAAGCTAAAGAGGGGGATGTGGAAATAAATATGGTAGACATGGAAAGGCCTCGCTCTGAGATGGAGGAAGTGGAAAAATACTTAGAAAAAGAAAAGTACAGAATGGGGGATAATCACACTGGAGATGCTAGTCTCAAAGATTATCTCATGACATGCCACAAAGGAGATTCAGGCATGATATTGTGCCCAAGGTGCAGCATCCTCTGCAACCAAAGAATTGCTGCGAATTTCGAAAGGGTACAGAGGGCTCGAACTGGCAACAATTGGCGCCAGGATAACCAGCTTTTTAGGTGTTATCCCAAGGCTGGAGAGAGTCTGTTGGAGTTTGTTTTTCGCTGCTACAAAGGGGCAACCAAGTGCTTGATTTGCTCAAGGTGTTCTGCTGTGTATGACCAAAGCATGGCCAGGGCCTTCGAAACGATTCCCTTCGCCCCTTGCTGGAACCATCAGGAAACTGCCCAGATGGGCCCACGTTTCGACAGCAGATACAAACAGCGAAGGCCTGATAGCCCTCACCCCAAAGCTGCTCGAAGAGTGACTTTCAAACTCCCTGCTGAAGTGCCAACCGATAGATGGCTACAAGTCAGAAATGACAAAGGCAAAGACAGATGGAGGAGTGCTGAACGAAATGCACGCCATGCTGTGACATACAGGAGGCAATTCAACACACAAAAAAGGGAGGAAGTGAGATTAGAGAATTACAAAGGAAGGAACCCCATGTCAAGATCCCAGTGGCGCAGACAGCAAAGGATTCGAAATGCTGAGAGAGAAGCTGTGGCAAACAAAGGGGATACTTCAACGAAAATACAAGGTGAATCTAGCACCAACAAACCAAAAAATCAAACTGAAGATAAACCTCCAGTCAATAGGAGGCTCTTCTCTGAAGAACAATGCAATGAACCAAAGGAATACACTCCAGGCCCGGAAGAGGACGAAGATATGATAACAGATAACTTCGAATCGGAGGGGGAGTCTTCATTCAACTTGAACTGTAACGTGGTGTCTGTGCTTCCCTGCGAATTTGGGCAGGAAACCGAAATCAATGAATATGAGGAGGAAGACACCACAGATTTAATGAAACATAGGCTCGTGTGCTACTACGTGATGGACAATGGGGCTGTTGAGGAACAAAATGCGTTCTTCGAACGTCCAGAACCTGCAATGAAGAATCATCTCAAGCCACTTTTCATTCGGGCGAAAGTGGGTGTCCATGGTGTGAAGAAAGTTCTAGTGGATGGGGGTGCTGCAGTCAATTTGATACCCCATTTCATGCTAAAAAGATTAGAGATCCGCGAAGGAGATATCAAGCCCCATAATATGGTTCTGTCCAATTATGAGGGAAAAGTGGGCAAAACACTGGGAATGGTCTAGTTGGAATTGACAATAGGCTCAAGTTGCAGGCCCACCATGTTTATGGTGATCGAAGCCAAGGCCAACTATAACCTGCTGCTGGGAAGAGAGTGGATCCATGGCGTGGGGGCAGTTCCTTCGTCAATGCATCAGCGACTAGTTCTGTGGAGAGATGATGGAATCGTGGAAAACATCGAAGCAAATCAGAGTTACTTTATGTCAACTGTCAATTTAGTTGACAAAAGGGACTATGATAAAAATCTGGCAAAGATTGCTCCATGTGTTCCAAATGATGAGATGAACGAAACTAGAAACGCCCACTACTACATGACACTTCGTCATGACGGCCTTTACTGGGATAGAACAATAATCAGTGAAGAAGAGGAAGTCGAAAGCACTATACAAAAACGGCCAACAGGCTGGGACTTCGACAACCTTAGCCATGACTGAGTCTACCTTTTTCGAAAGGATTTCGGCCTATATGGCTGAGAACAAATCAAAAGCGGCCTTAGAGGCTGAAATAAATAAATCAACTATAAAGACGAAAGAAGTCAGTGGGGAGGATTCGAAATGCTCACCCTTCAAAGAGTCTGAGATGGATCAAAGGTTGGATGCCATCTATGATAAAGAACCCTTAGGCTTCGAAAGGGACCCCATAAACTCAGGTGTCAAAATGTTGGCACAGGATCCGCTCGAAGAAGTCAACTTAGGGGATGAAAAAACGAAAAGAGTAACTTACATAAGTGCTAAACTTAGCCCAGGCCTCAAGAAGAAAGTGATCGAAGTCCTTAAGGAAAACAAAGATTGTTTCGCATGGGATTATGATGAGATGCCTGGTTTAAAGAGGGAGTTGGTCGAACACAGACTGCCAATCAAAGATGGCAAGAGGCCCATCAAACAAACTCCCAGGAGATTCGCACCAGCGGTCCTCACAAAAATTAAGGTTGAGATTGAAAGGTTGTTGCGCTGCAAATTCATCAGAACAACAAGGTACATTGAATGGTTAGCAAACATAGTACCCGTTATTAAGAAAAATGGTTCTTTAAGAATTTGCATAGATTTTAGGGATTTAAACACTGCAACCCCTAAGGATGAATATTCCATGCCCGTGGCAGAAATGCTAGTAGATTCTGCTGCAGGGTTCGAATACTTGAGTATGTTAGATGGATACTCTGGGTATAACCAGATTTTCATTGCTGAAGAAGATGTTGCAAAAATAGCATTTCGTTGCCCAAGAGCCTTAGGCACCTACGAATGGGTGGTGATGCCTTTTGGTTTAAAAAATGCTGGGGCAACTTATCAAAGGGCGATGAATTCAATTTTTCATGATTTCATCGAAACCTTCATGCAGGTGTATATTGACGATATAGTCATCAAATCTATATCTGCAGAAGCACATTTGCATCACTTAAGCCAATCATTCGAACGAATGAGAAAGCATGGCTTAAAGATGAATCCCCTTAAATGTGCATTTTTTGTGCAGGCTGGAGATTTTCTTGGTTTTGTGGTCCACAAGAAAGGAATCGAAATCAACCAGAACAAGACCAAAGCCATAATGGAGACGAAAGCACCTGCGTCAAAAAGGGAGTTGCAATCTTTGTTAGGGAAAATTAACTTCCTCAGAAGATTCATCTCGAACCTGAGTGGAAGAACCCAAGCTTTCTCTCCGTTACTTCGTCTGAAGCAAGGTCAAGCCTTCGAATGGAACGAAGCTCACCAGGAGGCGTTTGACAAAATAAAAGAATATCTTTCTCAGCCTCCTATTTTGTCTCCACCATCATGGGGGAAGCCCATGAGATTGTACATATCTGCCTCTGAAGTTAGTATAGGTAGTATGCTAGCACAAGAGGATAACAATGGCGTCGAAAGAGCCATATACTATTTAAGTAGAGTGCTAAATGAAGCAGAGACCATATATAGCAATTTAGAAAAGCTATGTCTCTGTTTGTATTTCTCTTGTATGAAACTCAAGTATTATATAAAACCTGTTGATGTTTATGTTTCATCTCACTTCGATGTCATTAAACATATGCTTTTAAAACCAATAATGCATAGTAGATTTGGCAAGTGGGCTTTAGCCTTAACAGAATATTCATTGACTTTCATGCCTTTAAAAGCTATGAAAGGTCAAGTGATTTCTGATTTCATTGTGGATCATTCGTTGGTTGAGCAGACAAGCATGAGTTACGTCGAAATGCAACCATGGAAATTGTACTTTGATGGTTCAACCCATAGGAATGGAAGTGGTGTTGGAGTCCTTCTAATTTCTCCTGAAGGAATTCCAACAAAATTCAAGTATAAATTAGATGGTCCTCGTTGTTCGAACAACGAAGCTGAGTATGAAGCGCTCATTGTTGGACTTGAAGCTTTGTTGGAATTGGGGGCAACCAGAGTCGAAATTAAAGGAGACTCTGAATTGGTGGTCAAACAAATCACAAAGGAATACAAGTGCATAAAGGAAAATTTAATGGTATACTTCGTCATAGTCAATAGGCTATTAAGGAAATTTGAATACATGGATATTCAACACATACCAAGAATAGAGAACCAAGAAGCAAATGACTTAGCACAGTTGGCTTCAGGTTATAAAGTATCTACCAAGAATTTTAAGGATTTGGTCGAATTAAGGGGAAGAGTTATGGCTACTAGATTCACACCATCGGATCTGGAAAGTATGAGATTGGGATATGCTGAGAAACAGGGATTCGAAATACTGGCCATAGATACTTTGTCAGATGCAGATTGGCGAAGTCCATTGAAGAGTTATTTAGCAGACCCAACTCTAAAGGTGGATAGAAAAACAAAATATAGAGCATTGTCATATCTCCTCATGGGGAACGAATTGTTCAAAAAGACCCAAGAGGGTGTATTATTGAAATGCCTAGGAGAGAGTGAGGCATATTTAGCATTGTCTGAAGTCCATAATGGGGCATGTGGGGCACACCAAGCAGGCCATAAAATGAAATGGTTGCTATTTCGATACGGTTTGTATTGGCCTAGCATGCTCAAAGATTGCATAGACTTTGCTAAAGGATGTGAGGAGTGTCAGAAACATGCAGTAATTCAACATGCCCCTGCAAGCGAGTTGCATTCGATCATCAAACCATGGCCATTTAGAGGATGGGCATTGGATTTGATAGGAGAAATAAATCCTGCTTCGTCCAAAGGACAGAAATATATCTTGGTGGGAGTAGATTATTTTACCAAATGGATCGAAGCTATACCTCTGGTAGTTGCTGATCAAGAGGCAATTATCGAATTTATACAAAAGGACATTATCTATAGGTTTGGATTGCCAGAAAGCATAACTACAGACCAAGGCTCTGTATTTACTGGTAGAAAGATGCAAGGATTTGCCCAAGAAATGGGGTTTAGATTGCTAACATCAACACCATATTATGCTCAAGCAAACGGACAAGTCGAAGCAGCAAATAAAATAATAATAGGATTAATCAAGAAGCATATTAGCAAGAGGCCAAGAAATTGGCACAAAACTCTGCACCAAGTGTTATGGGCTTGTAGAACATCTCCTAAGGAAGCTACTAACACTACGCCTTTCCAACTTACATTTGGGCATGATGCAGTGTTACCAGTAGAAATTCATCTGCAATCAGTTCGAATTCAGAGACAAAACGAAATCCCAGCTGCATTATATTGGGAAATGATGATGAATGAATTAGTTGAGTTGGACGAAATTAGATTACATGCGTTGGAAATTTTGATGAGGCAAAAAGAAAGAGTGGCTAGAACATACAATAAAAGGGTGAAGAAAAAAGTATTCATTATTAATGACTTGGTTTGGAGAGTCATATTGCCTATGGACAAGAAGAATAAAGCGTTAGGTAAATGGTCACCTCATTGGGAAGGACCTTTTCGAATATTAAAAGTGTTCTCAAACAATGCATACGAAGTCGAAGAACTCTTGGATGATAAACGTGTCCTAAAGGTTAATGGGAAATATTTAAAGAAATATAAGCCAAGCCTGCGGGAGATTCGAATAGTAACAACGTAAACAAAATATTATAAAAAGCCAAGATGGCAAGATATAATGCCAAAATGGCGTTGTTCGAATATTACATGTAAGAAACCAAAGTTATAGTCAGATAAACATCAAAATCTAGAAATAAGCATTATTTTTCAATCGATTAAAGGTGCTTCGAAATGTTTCAAGTTTCTGATGAGCGAACCGCCTGGCACCTTCCAAGGTTGCCACTTCTACTTTAAGTTGTTCTGCAGTCTCCATTTCTGCAAGCCCCTGGTTGAGAAGCTCTTCGAATTGGTTACCTGCAGGATTAGTTTCGAAGGCTAGTTGTTGTTCCTTAGCCTCCTTAACTTTCTGCCGAAGTTCCAGAATCTGCCTTTCCCAAACAAGAATGGACTCAGCTCGAGCCTCATATTCAGTTTTCGCCTGCTTCAGATGCATAGCTTGATCCTCAGCTTCTTGAGAAAGTTTCGAAGCTTGTTCGTAAGCGGCATCCATGGCAATGCGTTTCTCGTGAACCTTCTTGGCAGCAGATTCGTCTTGGAGAAGGTAGCCAGTTACGTTGTCCAGCAAATTCTGAAGATCAAACAAGAGAGTACTAACTGGCAAGGAGCAGGTGGAAAGATTGACCTTTGTGAGCAGCTCCTTCATAGTATAGCAAGCAGTACTATCTTGCTTAAGCACTTCGAATATATCCACATTGAGAATAGTTCTCCTAATTTTGTTGAGAAGAACAACTCTTTCATCTGTGGGAAGAGGATAACTGGTTGAACTTGTGCCAGCCCTAGCGAGTGGGACGTCCCTCTGAGCCAACTTTGCCTTCATGTACCCAATGGGGTCATTTCGCCTCAGAAGTGCCAGTTCCTCGTCAGTCATTCGAGACGGAGAGGATTGGGGGAATTCCACGCGTAGGGGAACCACGTTTGTTTCAACCTCTAGGGTTTCGTTGATTGCACCACCATCCCCTTCATTTGCTTCGTGCTCTTGGTCTTCTTCATCCTCGTCCAAATCTACCACTTCAATACCATCCCTTTCGCCGCTATTTGCGTTAGATTCCGTCCCAGCAGTCGAACCGTCATTGACATTTTCCTCGTCATTGGCACTTTCCCCCTCAGATTCTTCGTCTGCAGATTCTTCGGCTCCTTGCCTAGAGTCAACTTTCTCTTCTTCAGTCTGAGTGTCCTTTGGGTCCTCTTGAAGTGTTTCAAGAGGGGACTTTTGAAGAGAAGCCCTTTGTAAATCCTCTGTAAACGTTTGAAGTGTTGTTTCGTTCACCTCTTTCGGAGGAATGGAGGTACCTTGATCATCCTGCTGATCAGAAGTTCCAGCCAGAACCGCCACATTGGAAGAACCTTTGTTTTGGACCAAGTTGCTGGAATCTCCTTGAGGAGAGGAGTTGAGCGGAGCGGAAGCTCTGGATGGTGAGGTCGAAATGGTGGAAGTGGGATTCAAAATGTTCTGCAAGGAACAACAGAATGTTAAAGAAAAACATTCACCAAGGTAATAAGAAGTTAGTGTTGGGAACAATTTTTAGAAGTTCGATTTACCTGTGGACCCTCAGAGGAGAGGCTACTAGCTATACGTTCCAACGGTGGGTTGGAGGTCGAAGGTGGATTTTTGGATTTAGGTAAGGGAGCAGCATCCCTGGAATCGAGTCCAGAGACACTAGCCGGAACAGTGCTTTTAGGAGTATCTTTCTTTAGCTTCTTCTTCGAAGCAGTATTTGAGCTTCCTCCAGCCTTGGGGTCTTCCCCAATAGTGCTTAATTTCCGCTTCTTGGGAGTAGTAGGAGGAAGCTTGTTGGTCTGAAAGAATTTTAACGAAAAGTTAGATATAAACCACAAAGCTTGAGTGAATTCGAAACGTCAAGGCTAAGTGATTACCGTTGGAATTGGAGCACTTGTTGTTGTTGGCGTTATTGTTGTTGTTGTAGTTGCAGCAATGGTAGTTGTTTCGGGTGGATTAGCTTTTTCGGTAGTTTCGATGGAGGCTTGAGAGGCACTCCCTTCCTTCGATTTCGAGGCAGCTGTCTTTATCCTGATAGCTGAAAATCAAAACAATTAAAGCAAAGGTTAAAGATATGGAAAATAAAAGACATTTGGGATTTTTCCCAAGCATTCGCACCTGTGCCTTGATCAGATTTAATTGACATGGCAGAAAGGTCGTATCGAAGGTGTCCTGGGAAATCATGAAGCCAGTATCGAGCCCATGTCACAGTCTCAGATGGCTTTGGTTTCCTTTGAAGATATTTGAACATCTCTTTGCAAGTAAACCACCATGGATATGGGGGAAACCAAGCCAGAGCCAGTTCTGAGGTAGGTAATCTGGGAAATTTAGGTGGATGCATTTCGAATGCCAACCTATACCTATCCTCAGGTGACAGCCCTGAAGGAAGTTTTAGCTTAGAAACTTTTTGTTTAAATTTTTCCTTCAAGGTCTCAGCTGCTTGATGCACAGTGGAGTCCAAGCGCGTGGGGTCGTAAGTAGTTTCAAAATAATTTTGAAAAGCTTTAATCTCTTTGGCATGAGTAAACATACCTTTCTTTGCTGGTACCTGCACATCGAAGGCATCAATTAGTTTCTGTCGAATCGTAAGAGTATCGAACATGCAAGTTTGATAAAACTTAATCCACCACTCCAGAAATCCTTTAGCCGCGAGATGGGTAGGTTCGAAGGCTATCAGCTCAAATTGGGCAAAGCCTTGATATTGTTCTTGCTGGATCTTGGCTTCCCTTGCCCTGAAAGTTCGGCCAGAAGTGATGGCGCTCTCAGTTTGGAACAAAGGTTCAGGAATCAGTTGGCATAAGCCAAACTGCCTTGAAACGAAGTTTGGTTGGTAGGCAAAGAGCAGAATTTGGTTCTTGGCTGGGGTTATCCTTGAAGAGATGAGTCTAGGCAGCAAGAAAGCTCTCCATACATCCTGAATCTCCTTGCTCTTGATGGCTTCTGAGAGAGCCATGGTGAACCAAGAAGGTCCATGAGCCCTCGAAGCAAAAGGCGCCATGCTCTCTTCGAACTTGTGCCTTTTGGAGAATATCATGATGTACTTCGAGAATTGAATCTTGAAGTCATCTTTGTCATCATTAGGAGTTAGTCTTCGAAGCCTAGTGCCTTCGACTATCCTATCACTTATTTCAGAATCTTGCTCATCAATGGTATTGGCGGTTGATAAGGAAGGTTCGAACATGGCATTTAGCCATAGTTGGAGTAACCAAAATGGGCCAGCCAATAAAATGTTTTTGGAGGTGTGGGATTTGAGGCTCGAAACAGCTGACCTCAGGCTTTCATAAAGGTCAACTAAGAGTAATTCACTTAGGCACACTTTTCGATTTTCATGTAAATCCCTAGCTAGAGGAATGAACCTACTAGCTACCTGCAGGGATCTACTGCAGAAAACGTATCTAGACAGCCACAGGGTTAAGAAAGCAATGTGCTCTACGTCAGACACATTGTCCCCTTCAGCATGATAATGGCTGATAAATTTGGAAAAGCTGGCTAACTTGACTTCGAAGTCAATTATGCTTGAGTGCTCTTCGTTGTCAGGAACATAAGTTTCTCCCACTGGCGACAGCCCAGTAATGGCTGCTATATCGAAGAAGGTGGGGGTGATCATTCCACCTGGGAGATGGAAAGTGTTGTAGGTACTGTCCCAGAATTAAAGGGACGCGAATAGCAGAGGATGGCTGTAGGTGAATCCAGGTTTCGATAGCTTAATCAGGTTATAAATGCCTAATTCTTCCCATTGCTGGGATTTCTTGGCTTCTACTTTTGTGAACCAATTTTGATAAGCGATATCAGAAGTAGGGCAAGATCGAAATGGCTTAAAATTGCTTTTTACATAATCCAAAACAAAGGGATCCTTGGGAGGAACGGTTGGGGTTTCTACGGCATTTGAACTAGGAGATTCTACTGCCCTAGGGGCATCCATTTTGTTGAATAAGGGTTTGAAGCTATAACAGACGGGAAAAATTGTCCTGGTATCCTTTAATATTTCAAAAACTGTAAGAGGGCCATTTAAGGCTAACCTCTTACCAGCAACGTGGGTAGGAATGAGTACCTGTGATGCGTACAACATTTCTTTTTCTTTGGAAATCATTTGAGGAGCAAGAGCAGATTGGCCTTGAATGGTGATGATTTTACTCTCCATGGTAGCTCCTGTAGTTTTTCCTTTCTTCTTGGAGACTTTCTTGAGTTGGGATGAAGTAGAAGAAGACATTTTGGAAGATGTTTGAAAGCTTAGATTGTTTTATGAGAGAAGGAGGGTAAAAATTCAGAGTATGAAAGGTTTAGAGTGTGAAAAGAAAAGAAGAATATTAAGTTGACGTTTTATAATGGGGAAGTTTAAGCATCCACCGAATAGAAGCGTGATACGTGGAGATCATGGGTTGGTATGATGAAGAGGTGGCGTGAAAATTAGGATAGGTAATAGGCGTGATTAAAAAAGATAATCATTACTTATAACTGCACCACGCCGTGAAGTGACTCCGGGCGGTTAAGGAATCCAAAAGGTGTTATGATTGATGTGACTGGAGTCAAAGGCATTAAATGTTACGATGATTCGAAAGTCCTATCAAAATCTTGTGTGAATGTTTAAAATAGGTATTTCTCAAAGAAATCGAAATACATATTTTAAAGGGGCAATTTGTTGGCTGAAGATTTTGATAATGTTATTTAGAAGCCAAAAGAGTTAAATGTTCTGATCGAAATAGAATTAAACGCCAAATTTCGAAGTTGCAGAAACAGTGTTTCGAATAAATGTGTCAAAGCTTGAAGCTTCGAACGGCAATTATGGGAACATATCCAAAGGAGTCTCGAAGCAACAGCGAGGCTATGTTTGGGAAAAGCGTTTGAAACGGAGAAACACCAAAGCATGTTAAATTCAAATGGAAGCGGGACTTTCAAAGTTTGAAAGTTATGTGTTGGAGCATTTGGGGACACGTGGAAAGATGAAAGAAGCATTGTCCTGCATGTTCGAAACGTGGCATAATCCTATAGCAAGACCGTTAGGGTCGAATTAGTATAAATAGGAGTCTTAATATTAGGATTTCTGTGTGTCATATCTATTATACAAAATACTCAATAACATTCAAACTACCACATGGCAAGGGAAACGAATGCAAGAGAAATGTATGTATGATAGCACCATGTATTTCTAATTTAGTGAAAACCTTTTTACCATTTCCAGTACTTCCTTTATTCCTTTTGTCAAACAACACTTACAAGTTTTCTTATTCACAGCCTTTTTACTTCGAAATCTCTTCCTCAAAATCTTACACTTTAATGTTATCTTTATGTTTCGAGCGTTTTATATTTCTGAAAACCATCACATTTTCCATACCTTTACGTTCAAGTCTTGTTCTTCGAACGCATACTTTTACTTAAAATCATTTATAGATTTCTTGCATTAAACGTTTCTCCTTCTTTTAAAACTTTTATGTTCCAGAAACCCTTTATGTTAACTGTTTTTGTAAGTCGAAACCATTTACTTCATTTTCATGCAGTTTTATATGTCTTTACAATTCAGCATTACAATTAGCATCTATTCGTGTAACTTAGTTTTTATACACATTTTGACTACATTTTAGAGAGAGATCGAAATAAGCCAAACACTTATACAATATTGACCATGAATATCTGTTCGATTGTAAGAGTAACTTTAATATCCAAGGAGTCCTAGGATCAATCTAGTCGATCATGTGAGTTACCAGAGGGATTGAATAACAGTAAGAAAGATTATTCGATAGTTTGGAAGACTAGCGGTTGTTTACCAGAAATCACTGGAAACAAATTCTCAAGAGAAACAAATTGACATAAAGCCAACTTTACCAAAGTGGCAATGCTACCTTTTTGCCATTTTTAGATTAACTCAATGTGTAATCTTCCATTGATCAGAATAATGCCTTAATCCATTGAGTTTGCATTCAATTTTTGAGTGTGGAAGGGTTTAGATACCTTAAAACAAGTACAAGAAAAGCTGGATAGAAATTGCAACTTGTAGCAACATGAAAAATGCCATGGATCAAAGTGATATTTTGCCAAATTCAAACCTTCGATTCTTCCTAACCATTAATGATTTTGGAGAGTTCTTGGACATTTTGGAAAGCTTGTAACATGCTCTAAAATCCATATTTGAAATTCATTTTGAGATTCCAAGTGGAACTATGTGAAAAATTGCCATGAAGATAGGTCAAAATATTGCCTAAACTAGGGCAAAATTTCACTAAGTTAAAAGTTTCATGGACCCTTATTCCAAAAATCATAACTTGAGATCCAAGCATCCTTTTGGAAATCTTTGTGAATCAAAGTTGTAGATTTTTTGGAGTAATACAACTTTCATGTTGGAAGTTTTGTTTGAATCCAATTGCATCATGGTGAAAATGTTGGACAAAGTTGGGAAAAAATAAGAAAATTTCATAACTTAAATAAATTTCTAAGTTATGAAAATTTTCAATCTTAAACCCTAATTTGCAAAATTTGGTTTCTTGATGAACAAGTTTCATGTTTTGACACATCTTGATGAAAAATGACCCTTGGCACTTGATTTTGACCAAAAAGTCAAAGTTTGACTTTTCAGTGTACAGTTGATTTTTGATCAGTTGACTGGAAAATTTATCTGTCAATCCAATGCAATTGAGATCTTTTGAGCCTTGTGAATAGGTCAAGATGATGACATTGAATACTTGAATCCATTCTTGAACCCAATTTTCCACTGGCTAGGTTAAAAATCAGAAATTGCCCTTCTGCAATCAAAACCCTAAAAATGACCATTTTGCCCTTTTGATGATCTGATCAAATTTCTTGAGGAGTTGTGGTCCAAACTTGATCAAATGGTTCATATGAGCCTATAATGTTGATGTGGATCAAAAATCATGAGGTTTGACTGTATATTGGCCACAATTGACTTTTTCTCCAATACAGCTGATTTCTAGGTCAATTGTCCAATTGACTGGGCAAAAATTTGATTCAGAGCTTGAAACTTGGCAGTGGCAATCTTATAAGTCCAACATGAAGTATGAAAGTCACTTTGAGCATTGGAAGTCCAAAAATCCCTGTGCAAACTCAAACCCTAATTTCAGGTCAATAGTGCAAGGAAATGTCTTGAGCAGAGCAAACCCTAATTCTGTCTAGAGATCAAAGAGTCTTGTGAGGGGAAATATTGATAAAATGAGAGGGCAAATTTTGAGGTACAACAGCTGCCCCTGTTCAATCTTCTTGAACCTGAAGAGTTAGATTGGAGAGTTTGCCTTTCGTGACTCGAAGGTAAAAGATGATTGGACACTAGAGTGCCCGTAAATTTGCACTTGTCAAAAATGTAGCTGAGGAAATGGACTTAAAGATGCCATTTGGAGATGTAGAAATCTTGCTGGAGATGGGCTTAGAGATGCCATCCAAGACTGTTTGTTGAAAATCAGGAGAATGAACATCAAAATGGTATCCGTATCTGGAACGTATCTGAGTTTGTATCTGGAGATTGAATTTGTATGAGCAATGGAATGGCGTCCGTGTCTGGAGCGTATCCGAGCTGTAACTGTATTTGATTCTTGAATGAATATCAGAATGACTACCGTTTCTAGAGTGTATCTGTATTGTACCTGAATCTGAAATCTGAATAAACGATAGAATGACATCCATGTATGGAGCATCTCTGGGCTGGGGAAATGTTTGAATGAGTGACATAATGGCTACCGTGTCTGGAGTGTATCTGGACTAGATATTGATAGTTGAATCTGAATGAGAAATAGAATGGCTTCCGCGTCTCGAGCGTATATACTCTGTATCTGATTGTTGAAATCTGAATGAGTGATAGAATGGCCTCCGTGTCTGGAGTGTATCCATACTGTATCTTGACTTTGAATTCCAAATGAGTAATAGAATGACCTCTGTGTCTGGGGTGTATCCATATTGTATCTGAATAAGAGATCTGAATGAGTAACAGAATGACTTCCGCATTTGGAGTGTATTTGTACTGTATCTGAAATCTTTGAATATTCGTTAAAGGTAACTTTTTATCTTATCCTGAAAAGGGTAAAATGTTAGCTGAAACACAAACTTATGTTGCATGACATGTATGATGCAATAAAATGTGTTTTATCAATGTTTATGATATATGAATGTAATGTATGTGCATGTAAGCTGATTAGCTGTCTTGCTGAGGAAAATAAATCCTTGATGGCTGGAGATAATAAAATCCTTGACTACTGTCGGGGAAAATAAATCCATGACCGCTGCTGGAGATTCAAAATCTTTGATTGCTGAAGATGAGAAATCCTTGGACCACTGTTGGGGATAGAAAATCCTTGGCAACTTATGGGGATTAACAAAACTTTGACAATTTCTGTAGGGATGTGAGAATCCTTCATGACTTTCCTGGGGACAGGGATCCTTCAAGTCTACTTTGAGAAACCTATTTGGGGAATCCAGAGATCTTTGACAACTGTAGCTGGGGAGTACATCAATGGGAATCCTTACTCGGCTGGGGAAATAGGGAAACTTTGATGAATCTCTACTGGGGATTAGATGAAAGAAAACCTTGATCTGCTGGAGAATAAGGAAGACTTTGATGGCTTCTGCGGAGATTTAAGAATGAGAATCTTCACTCTTCTGGGGAAGTTGAAACCTTGGGGACTTCACTGGAGAAGCGAGAGTGAGAATCTTCGATCTGCAGGGGATTAAAAATTCTGATAAAATCAAGTTAGGGAGTGATGAAGACTCTGGAAACTTCACTGGGGAATCCAGATTGAGAATCCTTAATCTGTTAGGGAAAATAAATCCCTGGGAACTTCAAACTGGAGAGTTAAGAATGAGAATCTTCATTCTGTTGGGGATGAAGAACTCTGTGGGGAATAACTATATTGCTGGAGAGTAGCTACTCTTCTTGGGAGATCAGGACTCTGGGGGAAGAGCTTATTCCTGTTTGGAAAAAGTTCAAGAGCTTGGGTTGTATGCCAATTTACTGGGGAATTATCCGGAGGTTGGGGACAAAAGTTAATTGTCATTTGGTTGATTCTCAGACTTTAAGACAACTTGTTGGGGAATCTAGGGAAAACTGAGTGGTTTCCGCTGCGGATTGGTAGTTGGAAATTGACTTCGCTGGGGATCCATGACCCAAAGTGTTTCTTCCGCTGGGGATTGGGAGTTTGAAGTTTCGACTCTGGCGAGGATTTGTAATTCCGCTGGGGATATGTATTTCAAGGTTCTAGCTCCGCTGGGTATCCAGATGATGTACTGAAGGAGATTTCTCTTGGAATAGCCTAAAGACGTTTTCCTATACTTTCAACCTGTCAGTAATTATTCTTTCACATTTCGTTTATTTGTAAACGGTGATTATATTCAAATGCATATGCTCATTTAATAAATCATTGGACTTTTTCAAATAAAACACAAGTGTAAAGAAAAAGAAAAGGCAAATAGTTTTCAGCACTTTGAAGCATCTTTGTATTAACTTTGTGTGAGTATTTTGTACAAAGGAGACAGACATTCTAGTAAGAGAATGTTGTCATAAAATTGAGAAAAATTTATACAAAGAAAGATGGCTATGTGTAAAACTCCATGGGGTTCCTATTCTGCTATAGCCTTCGTAACTCTGGATATCTTGTCCATTCGCTGCTCCATCTGAAGATGACTGGATTGATCAGAAGCCAGGAGCTTGTCTGGTGAAGAGATTGTTTTTAAAGTGATCCGACGAGACATAGTCATACGCTTTAATTCCCTAACTTTTGCCTGGACCGCCCTTTCGGGTTTTCAGTCCACCGGGAAATTCTTTTTTCCCAAGTTGCCCTTTCGGGTTTTCAACTTGCCGGGTGTACAGATTTTTTTGTTTATCCCTAATTTTTACCTGAACCGCCCTTTCGGGTTTTCGATTCACCGAGATGCCCATTTTTTCCCAAGTCGCCCTTTCGGGTTTTCAACTTGTCGGGTCGTTTATGCGTAGTGTCTTTTGACTATGTCTGCGTTTGCAGAGTGTGGCAGGTCGTCACCGTCCATGGTGGTTAAGATCATTGCCCCACCAGAAAAAATGTTTTTGATCACAAATGGTTCTTCGTAAGTAGGAGTCCACTTGCCACTGGGATCACTTTGTGGCAAGATGATCTGCTTGATTACAAGGTCGCCGACTTGATATACCTGGCGTCTGACTTTCTTGTTGAAAGCCTCGATCATTCGTTTTTGATACGTCTGACCATGGCAAACAACAGTAAGTCGCTTTTTGTTAATCAAGTTCAGTTGATCAAGCCGGGTCTGAATCCAATCGTCTTCACTCAAACCAGCATCTTTCATGATTCTCAAGGAGGGAATCTGAACCTCGATAGGTAAAACAGCTTCCATGCCGTATACCAAAGAAAAGGGTGTTGCCCCAGTTGATGTACGTGTTGTGGTACGGTACCCGTGCAGAGCAAACGGTAACATCTCATACCAGTCCTTGTAGGTGGTTTCCATCTTTTGAATGATCTTCTTGATATTTTTGTTTGCAGCTTCGACATCACCGTTCATTTTTGGCCGATAGGGAGATGAATTGTGATGTTGAATCTGGAACTGCTCGCATAAAGCTAAGATCATAGAGTTGTTCAGGTTTGTACCGTTGTTCGTGATGATCCTGTCGGGGATACCATACCTGCAAATGAGGTTCTGTTTGATGAAGCGGGAAACCACATTCTTTGTAACAGAGGCGAAGGAAGCTGCTTCGACCCACTTGGTAAAGTAATCAATAGCCACTAGGATGAAGCAGTGTCCATTGGATGCTGTAGGCTTGATCTCTCCAATCATGTCGATTCCCCACATTGCGAATGGCCAAGGAGCTGTTAGAACATTGAGAGGAACTGGAGGAATATGTACCTTGTCTGCATAGATTTGGCATTTGTGACAAGTACAGGAATATTGATGACAGTCAGCTTCCATGGTAGACCAGTAATAGCCTACCCGTAGAATCTTCTTAGCCATCGTATGACCGCTCGAGTGGGTGCCAAATGTACCATTGTGAAGTTCAGTCATGATGTACTCAGCTTCAACCTTGTCCACACAACGAAGCAGAATGCAATCATGATTGCGCTTGTATAGGATACCATTTCTCAGGAAGAACTTGGCAGAGAATCTCCTCAAGAACTTTTTTTCGTTGAATGAAGCTCCTTCAGGGTGTTCTCGAGTCTCGAGATACCTTTTGACTTCATGAAACCAGGGTCGGTCCACTACTTCTTCGGTATTAATCTCGTGACAATGTGTAGGTTCATCCATCTGCTCGACGGTGATTTGGGGAGCCTCATTATCCCAGTTAAGTTTAAACATGGATGACATTGTAGCTAGAGCATCTGCTAGCTGGTTCTCTTCTCGCGAAAAGTGCTCGAAGGTAATCTGATTGAAATGAGGTAGCATTGTCAGGACATGTTCTTTGTAAGGGATGAGGTTAGGATGTTTAGTGTCCCACTCTCCTTTGATCTGACTGATGACCAAAGCTAAGTCTCCAAACACAACCAAAGATTTAATTCCCAAGTCTATTGCAGCCTTGAGACCAAAGATACAAGCTTCATACTCGGCCATGTTGTTGGTGCAGTTGAAGCAGAGTCTATCGGTGAAAGGTGTATGTCAACCTTCTGGAGAGATAAGTACCGCGCCGATACCGTTCCAAAGTGCGTTGGAGGCACCATCAAAGTACAGGGTCCATCGGGATCCTTGTTCAGGTCCTTCATACGGTCCGTTATCTTCAATGTTGTCCAATGTCATAATGTCTTCGTCGGGGAAGTCAAACTTCATGGATTGGTAATCTTCGACAGCTTGATGAGCTAGATGGTCAGCTAGCACACTCCCCTTTATAGCTTTTTGGGTCGTGTACTGGATATCATACTCAGTCAGGATCATTTGCCATCTAGCTATCCTTCCAGATAAAGCAGGTTTTTCGAAGATGTACTTGATCGGATCCATTTTAGAAATCAGTAGAGTGGTATGAGTCAACATATACTGTCTTAACCGGCGAGCAGCCCATACCAAAGCGCAACAAGTTTTCTCGAGCAGTGAGTAGCGGGTCTCACAGTCGGTAAACTTTTTGCTAAGGTAATAAATGGCATGCTCTTTTCATCCAGACTCGTCATGTTGGCCCAATACGCACCCCCATTGAATTATCCAAAACAGTCAGGTACATGATTAGCGGTCTTCCTTCGACGGGAGGCATCAAGATAGGAGGTTCTAGAAAATACTCCTTGATTTTATCGAAAGCAACTTGACAGTCATCATTCCATTTAACCACCTGATCTTTCTTCAACAGCTTGAAGATTGGCTCACAGGTAGGTGTAAGGTGAGAAATGAACCTTGCAATGTAGTTTAGGTGTCCCAAGAAACCTCTAACCTCCTTCTCAGTGCGAGGGGAAGGAATTTCTTGTATAGCTTTGACTTTGGCAGGATCGACCTCGATGCCTTTGTTGTTGACTATGAAACCCAAGAGTTTACCGAACCTAACTCCGGAAGTGCACTTGTTAGGGTTCAGTCTGAGCTTATACTCCTTCAGCCTGACAAACAGCTTTTGCAAGTGGTCGAGGTGTTCTTCTTCTGTCTATGAACGGGCTATCATGTCGTCTATGTAGACTTTAATCTCATGATGTATCATATCATGAAATAAAGCTACCATGGTGCGCTGATAGGTTGCCCCGACATTCTTCAGTCCAAATGGCATCACTTTATAGCAGAAGGTACCCCACTGTGTAACAAAAGTAGTTTTCTCCATGTCTTCAGGGGCCATTTTGATCTGGTTGTACCCCGAAAATCCATCCATGAAAGAAAATACCTTGTGCTGAGCTGTATTGTCAACCAAGATGTCAATGTGCGATAGTGGAAAGTCATCTTTAGGGCTATCCATGTTTAAGTCTCTATAATCCATGCATATTCTCACTTTGCCATCCTTCTTAGGCACGAGCACAATGTTAGCAACCCATTGTGGATAGGAAGTAACAGCAAGAAACCCAACATTGAACTGCTTCATCACTTCAGCTTTGATCTTTTCAGACATATCGGGCCTCATTCGACGAACTTTTTGTTTAATCGATGGACAGTCTTCTCTTGTAGGGAGACGGTGAACCACAATATCTGTATCAAGTCCCGACATGTCTTCGTAGGACCAGGCGAAGATCTCAACATATTCATTCAATATCTGAACTAAGCGTTCTTTGACATTTGGCTTCAGGTTGGCACCCACTTTAACCTCTTTTCTGTCTTCCTCGGTTCCCAAGTTGATTGTCTCTAACAACTCCTCATGTGGTAGAATAGCCCTTTCTTCCTGTTTTAGAAGTCTAGCCAACTCTCCCGGCACCTGAAAGTCATCATCACCTTCGTACTCGGCATGATTGACCAGATCTTCAGAGTCACTGAAGGCCGTAGCAGAATTGTTACCCATGGAATCCGGAATGGAAGGGTACCTACATTTGTGAGTGTGGGTGTGTGTAAGGGATAGCCACCTTTAAACAAATAAAATGTAAAAAGAAATAAAATGAACACAAAAGTTTATATGTGAAAACGTCCATGATTCATTAAAAATGGCATATGAAGATGAAAAATCAAGCCCTTACAAATGGACCTATATGCCTCGGGTAAGACATAAGGCAAAAAGTGTATGAATTGTTCAAGAATTATTACAGACCAACAGAAATATTCGAAAGATAAATTACTGATTTATGAAAGTAATGGGAACAAAGTCCTTTGCCTCCCAGTTGTTCAGTCCTCCTTCAATAGTCAGGAAAATCCAGTCTTCAAAGTTGCTCTCATCTTCACCATCCTCCAAAGCATGAACTCCATTATGAGTGATCTTTAATGGTGGCCCTCCAGCCCGAGAGCGACGCACAACCTTTTGAGCAGAAGCAGTGAAACCCAAGCCGAACTTATATGTCTTGTAAGGAAAATCTGGCAGCTGACCCTATACTGTGCTTCCTCCTTCCTCAATTACAGCCTTCGCATCTTTAAGGGATGACATCCGGGACACAGGTTTGGTAATGATGGGTACAGAAGTCATTGTCTTGGCTACCGCAACTTCAGGATAAACCTCTTCAAAGTTCTAAAAGGGGGGTCTCGATGAATTCACCATCTAATTCAACATAGCAGAATGAATTTAGATGGCTTATCATATACTCCTCCTTGCCATGAACTGTTATAATTTTCCTCTGAACTGGGTACTTGAGCATTTGGTGCAGAGAAGAAGTGACGGCCCCAACATTGTGGATCCAGGGTCTTACTAACAAGCAAGAGTAGGAAGGATGGATGTCCATCACATAAAATGTGGAGTTGAAAGTTTCCGTTCCCACTTTAATTGGGATGTCCACCTCCCCGTGGACTATCCTTTTAGAACCGTCAAAGGCTCTGACAATGATATTGCTGGGCTTCAGGGTCAAACCTTCACAGTCCAATCTGTCTAATGCTTTCTTCGGCAAGACATTTAAAGACGACCCGGTATCAACCAGAACATGAGCTAAAGTAGTCCCTCTGTATTCCACTGAGACATGCAGCGCGTCATTATGCTTTCTCCCCTTAGATGTTAAATCATAATCAGAGAAGCCAAGACCGTTGTCGGCTGTTAGGCTAACTACACACTCCTGGAACTGGTCCGCGGAGGTTTCCTGAGGCACATGGGCCGTCTTCAAGAATTTGATCAGAGCTTTGGCATGAGCTTCGGAACAGAGCAACAGGGCCAACATAGAGATTTTTGAAGGGGTTTGCCCCAGTTGTTCTACGACATCATAGTCGCTTTTCTTAATTATTTTTAAAATCTCCTCCATTTCCTTTTGAGTGGTCTCGGGGATGACCAAAGGTTGAGCCCTCGTCCTGACGGGCGCTTCTTGGATCCCCTTACCTTTATCAGCAGCAACAATAGAGGGTACAACTACGGGAGTAACAATTTCTTCAATAACTGGAGTTCGCACATATATATTGACCGGCACAAGAGTAACCTTAGGAGCATTTGAGGGTCCGAAGATTGCCCTTGGAGGAGCAATCTCCGGAGAGAAAATTCTTCCGCTGCGGGTGATTTTACTCGTCCTAGCAATATTTCCTATGTCAGGAGTCTCTTCATCGGAACTTTCTTCAACTGATTCAATCTGCTTAATACCGTGGTAGAAGATCTCTCCTCCATAGTTCCATGGTATTGATTTGTTGGACTTGTATGGGATAGGCCCCGACATAGTTATCTTCAGGGGTACAATCTTTGGATCAGATGTAATCTTAACAGGTCTTTTGGAGACCTTGGAAAGATTGGTGGAAATGGTAATTATAGCAACATCGTTGATAGGAGTCGGAGTAACAGGAGTTTTCTCAAAGAGGATTTCTTGATTATCCATTAGGCGTTGGATGCCTAACTTCAACAACGGACAAACGGATTGTAAGGAGGAACAAAGGTAGCAATCTTTTTCACAGCCCGGGAAAATCCCGGCTTTCAACAGATTCATCTTGATTATTGGTAACAGAGTCATTAAGTCATCAACAGCAGCAACAAAAAGATCTTCTTCAATAGCATGGGCATTGTGACCATGTTTTGGCATTGGAGCAAATATCACATTCGGCTTTTCGGGGGCGTCAAATTCCACTTCCTTAACGTCTATTAAATCTTGGATCTTATTCTTGAGGGCCCAACAATTGTTGGTGTCGTGCCCTATGCTATCTGAATGATAATCACACTTGGCATTGGCATGGTAAAAAGGAGAAGTTGTATTCGGATTATTCGGAGCCTCTTTCAAACTTGTAAGGTTTAACTTCAACAG
This sequence comes from Vicia faba, assembly GCA_948472305.1. Classification (NCBI taxonomy): domain Eukaryota; kingdom Viridiplantae; phylum Streptophyta; class Magnoliopsida; order Fabales; family Fabaceae; genus Vicia; species Vicia faba. The sequence goes on along the minus strand of OX451737.1, from coordinate 361,998,292 downwards.
ATGAGGGAGAACCTGAGCAGGTGTCATATTGATCTGGGTGTACTGCCGTGCAGTCCTTTCCACCCTTGCTTGGTTGGTTCTGGGTTGACTGTTTCGAGGTTGATCAGCTGCAGACTTCTAAATCATTATAGCCCCCACCGCTGGCCGGCACGCAACTCTTCCTTGACTTCTTTGGGAGTAAACAACTGGGACTTCTTTCTTGGCAGGAAAGGTCTTTTTTATGGCAGCAAAAGCAGATGCATCCTTTTGAATTTTTCCGCTCTTGATTCCGACATCAACTCTTTCACCAGTCAGAATCAACTCGGTGAACCCCATAGATGAACTTCCTATCAGGTGATTAAAGAATGGACTTGACAGAGTCCCCAAAAACATATCAACAAGCTCTCTTTCAGACAATGGTGGATGCACCCTTCCAACCAAGTCCCTCCATTTCTGGGCATACTCCTTAAAGCCTTCATTAGAGACCATACCCATACTGTGTAATTGAGTACGAGTAGGTGCTAAGTCCGCATTATATTGATATTGTCTGTAGAAGGCAGCAACCAAATCCTTCCAATTGTGCACATCAGACCTCTCAAGCTGGTAGAACCAATCCAATTGCGTACCCGACAAACTATCTTGAAAAAAGTGGACCCATAGGTCCTTGTCAGAAGAATAAGGTTGAATTTTTCTGACGTAAGACCGTAGGTGCATCTTTGGGCAAGACACCCCATCGTATTTAGAAAATGTAGGCACCTTGAATTTAGGGGGAATCACAATCCCAGCAACCAACCCTAGCTTCTCGAAGTCCAGCCCAGGCACTCTTTGTACCTCCATAGCTGTCAGACGCTCTTCCAGATTCTTGTATTTGTCGTCTACAGGAGGGTACTGCGGCTCAGAGTAGTATTCATCCTCTTCTTCTTCTTCTTCTTCTTCCTCAGACTCGGAGGGCACTGCAGCTCCCTTTCCTTTTCCTACCCCTTCATCAGATGTTGAGGGGAAATCCAGGACCCTTCTAGCTTGACCTTTAAATCTTCTACCCAAAGTAGCCACACCAACTCTTTTATTTTTCTTTTTCTCCTTTTCCTTCTCTAACAATGCTTTAAGATCCTCCTGACCCTTCGCCAAGGTCATGAGGAGTTGTTGGAACTGTGAATTCTGCGCTTGTAAGTCTTTGACCGTCCGCTCTATATCCATCTTGCTGAAACAAACAGCAGAGAGATAAGGAAACCTGGTGTGAAGACCTGTTTATGCATATGATGAATGATATATATTCATGTAATGCATTCAAGGATTCAGAAATTCAAATTTGTTTCAAACAAAAAGAACACACATCATATTAATAAAGATAGAATTTGTTAGTACATAAATGCCCCATGGGCAAAAATAATACAAAATTCTAATGTAAAAAGACGTTGCGCATCCTCTTTGGCGCAATGTAGGTGTTGAGAGTCTTCTCTTCATGGAGTCGACGAGTAAGTTCCAAAACCTTCTTCTCACTGGCGTAGAAGATGGCTTCAAAAGTGTTTCGTTCTTCCTTGAGCTGTATCTAACTCTTTTGCAAATCTTCCAATGATGTTGGCATGTTAGGATGCATGAGGGTGTATGAAACCTCTCCTTCCATAACAGGCTCTTTGATCACATGGAGAATGTAGGGGTAAGGCATCATAAGACTCTGGGCGCGGGTTCATACCCACTTGAGGTAAGGCTCAAGGGGGATGGAATTCTTGTGTCCCAGTGTCTTACTTTCCACCTTGTTGGGAATCCTCCAAGCTCAGATAAACCTTTGTCGAAGTCCTTGAGCATCGTTGTTGAAGTCAACAACCAAGTCTGGAATCAGCATGTCATGAGTGCCATCCCTTCGGGCATACCCAAACTGTCTCAGAGCCAAGCAGGGGTTGTAGGTAATGCCTCCCCTAATGCCAAGTAATGGGACATTAGGGAATTCCCCATAACTATCAATGATGATGACATTTTCTCTGGACCGAGAACACCAATGAACATCAGAATGTGTAAGATTCATCAACCGTTGTGACCACCTTAAGCCTTGCTCATTCTTCAAGACTGACTGGGGAAGGTGAGAAATAAACCACCTTTCTAGAAGAGGAGTACAACACATGAGAACACCTCTTTTCCTCATTGTTCGTGTGTGAAATGAGTGGAGGATGTCCCCAAGCAATGTAGGTACATGATTCCGAGATATGAAAATCTTGACAGCATTCACATCTATAAGTTGATCAGGGTTTAGGAATAAGACCAACCCATAGATGAGAAGTGCTACAATCTCCTCAAAAGCTTGCAGATCTAGATAATTCCAGCATTCTTGAGCTTTCTCAAACAGAAACTTTGCCAAGAAACCCTAGACACCACTTTTGGTTTCCCAATGACCTTTGATATCAGATGGTTGCAAGTGTAAGGCTTGAGCAACATCTTCAGGCTTTGGCTCTCTTTCCATACCGTTGTAGGGTAGTTGATGGAGAATAAGAATCCTCAAGAGTTGAGAAAATTCCTCCAAAGTAGGCACTAACTGGTAATCAGGAAATGTGAAGCAGTGGTGTAGGGGGTCAAAGAACTGGAAGAGAACTTTCACCATGTCTTCTTCAATGTTGGAGTTGACCAAGTTGAGAAGTCTACCATGTCTTTCACTGAATGGAGAATTTTCTGGAATCTTGGAAGCAAGCTCCTTGAGTTGAGGAGGAGATCTCACAAGGTTGACCTGGATTGTTTTCCTGCAGAGTGATTCCATAACCTACAAAATAGGAACAAAGATGAAGATCCAAAATCCTTGAAATGATTAGTGAATGCATATGATGCTTCATGATGTTCATGATGTATGCACAAGTATAAGCAAATCACACAAGTTCCTAGTATCAGGCTTGCATGGGTTTTCATGGGTAAGTACCCTCTTGAAGTTTAGTTGGCTTAACCTGTCCTATAAATAGTAACCGGGTTCTAAGGAGCTCAATATCACTGGATTATTTTCTGTGTTCATTGTTTCAGTTTAACCACTTTACTGGCGACCGGAATATTCCAAGAAAACAACCCTCAATGAGTGTAGTATCGAGTATCTACCAACTTCGGACTGCACCAAAGCCAGTCATCTCACTACCCCTAAAAAGGCCAAGATGGTCAAGTAAAGGTTCTAAAAGTCCATTAGTGCTTCATGACATTACTCAGCGACCCCGTATTCTCTTTGATTGACTTAAAGGCTATCGGTACCCACAAATATGTCGCACTAATATAGCTATTTCTTCAACCATGTCGGTATACCCCGCACAACTTCCACAACGTATATTTACCTATGAATCTTTCCCCAAATCCGGGTAGAGGATTTCAAACCCAAACAATATAACCAAATGTAAAGAAAACAAAGCAAACAAGATAAGCATGTAAAGGTGATCTAAACCCTAAGGTAACCCCACTTTTAGATTTGATTCCCCAGCAGAGTCGCCAGTTCTATAATGCGGTGGGAGAAATGACTTGAGGTTTTGCGTTTGTGTTCGCAAATGTTTCGGTTTAGCAAGAGTCGCCACCGACTTTTTATTTTATCCAAAGGAAAGGTCAAAAAGCACAGGAAAGACCTTTGAGATGTTTTCTTGGGTTCGGAGGGTAGATTATGAAAAGGGAAGGTGCTAGCACCCTTTTCATCCATGGTTTTCCATGGGCTCTTAGTTACTTGTTTTAGATCACTTGCTTTACTTTTCCAATTGTTTGAAATGGTGCTTTGTGTGGTTTTTGAAAGTATTTTGAAAAGAGGCCTTTTGTTTAGGCAACCTTTGTAATGATTCTTGCTTGAATGTATACAACGGTATTTGTCTTTTGAAAAACGTTTCAATGTTTGAAAGTTTGTTGGGAAATGTTTTGAAATTGTTTTGAAAGGTGTGTGATAGTTTGAAAATAGCAAGGTTGTTTGCAAGTTTGATCAAGTAACTAGGAGCATCTACCTACCTACTCAAAAGTATTTCCTACACATTTTTAACCCTTTGACATAGTTGTTTTACCATTGCATTTGGTAAACAACCTTGTGTTTGGATGTTAAACGGGACAGGCGCGGGTCATCGTATTGACCATGATAGCAATAGTGCTAAGTATCTTAGCAAGTTTTAGTTTGAGGGTCTAGATCATTTTGTATAGGCAACCATGATAGCATCATCGAGGGGCTATGATCTTTTGTATTTGTTTTTGTTTTGCCAAGATACCTAGCATGCGTACCATGGCCATTTTAAAGGCAACAGGTGGATGAAACCCTAGGGGTGCATGTGTGTATTGTGTTGTCATTTTCATGCATTTTGTCTTGTATTAGTCAAGCTATTTGTTTTGATTTTGGATTTTTTTCATACAAACCCTAATCTCTATCATGCATATTTGAAAGCTATAAATGCATAAAAATAAATCTACAGCTATTACAACATTGATATGGGGAGGGGGATACAATTTTGAATAGGGGATTATTTGCAAGAAATTAAAACCCTAAGATTATTACAACCAAATTGAATTATTTGTTCAAATGATAAATAAGCAAATATTTAAATGGACAATTAAATAAATATGTAATATATTATAAATATGCAAAAAATGTTTTTTGTATTATTTTTATGTATGTAAAAATAAACTATTTAATGCATTAAAAATAATAAAATAAAAGATTATTTTTATTAAGGGTGGAAACCCTAATTTGTTTTAAGAAAGTATATATATATTAATTATATTATTTATGTACAATAAAAATGAATAAAAATATATACAAATATTAAAAAATAAAAATAATGTGAGAAAATATTATTTAAGTATATAAATAATAAAAGTAAAATATATAATATTTTTTGTATTATTTACAAGTTTTTTATTTAAGAAATTAACTATATTAAGCTTAATAAATTAAATACTATGCCAAAATAAATAAAAAAATAAAATGTGAAATTTTAAGAAAAATATTTTTGATATTTTTTTATCTTTAGAAAAATAAAATAAAGTCAGAAATGAAAAAGAAATAGAAAAATATGCAAAAAAATAAACAAATGGGCCGAGGGGTGTAAACAGCAAGTCAGGGGGTGTCAAAAGCATGGAACAAACAATCCCAACCCACTTGCTTCATCTTCAACCTTGTGACAGGAAATACGCGCGCCTTGATGTTCAAACTGGGAAATCCTGCATACGTGCTCTAAAGCAAAAACTTGCAACATGGAAGTTATAGAGCATGATCATACGATTCTAACCATATAAGAAACTTAATCTAACTCTCAAAGACCAGAGAGAATTTCTCTGGCCCTAATTTCTAACCTAGATTTTTCAGAAAATTCATCATACAAATTCTTCCAACACAGTTAACTTAAATGAAATCTATGCATATGTACAGCTTAAGGGCAATGAGTACTACATTTTTTATTCACAAACCTAAGCCTAATGTTTCCTAAATAGAGAGATAGAAGTTTGAACAATACCTGCTTCAGTTGAACTCGAGTATGGCAATGTAGGGGTTTTCAGTGAGGCCTGAGATGCTTGGGAGCTTGCTTGAACTTCCTTTGACCTTCCTCAATGCTTAGTTTGCTTTGAACTTGCTTGGATAAGCTTGTAGAAGTCAACCTGCACAATCAGAATTCAGAAATGGTGAAGTGTGTAAATGGAGTTACAGTCACTAGCCAATGGTTGGGATATCTTAGGTGGGTTGTATGGAGTGTGTTGGAAGAGGTTTGGGGCAAAATGCACGAGTAGTTTTTGCTTTGGATGTAAAAATGCAGAAGCTTCCCTGTTTTGCAAGAAGATGGTGTTTTAATGTTCAAGGGTGTTTGAGGACTGGATAGCTCGTGTTTCTGGCTCAATGTGATATGAAAAAGTTGTTTGGAATGGTTACCAAGCTTGGTTATAACAGATACTAGAGTTATGTGGTTTTTGCAAGGTTTTTTGGTTTTGAAGAAAAGTGTGAAGTGATCAAGCAAAGAGCCTGTACAGGCCTCCTTCCTAGCTGCAAAAAGTTGTTGTACTTTGCCCTGAGTTTGTGGAGTTGGTATGCTGCAGAAAGCTTGGTGCAATGCTCAAGAGAAACAAATTGACATAAAACCAACTTTACCAAAGTGGCAATGCTACCTTTTTGCCATTTTTAGATTAATTCAACGTGTATTCCATTGATCAGAATAATGCCTTAAACCATTGATTTTGCATTCAATTTTTGAGCGTGGTAGGGTTTAGATACCTGTAAGCAAGTACAAGCAAAGCTGGATAGAAATAGCAACTTGTAGCAACATGAAAAATGCCATGGATCAAAGTGATATTTTTCCAAATTCAAACCTTCGGTTCTCCCTAACCATAAATGATTTTGGAGAGTTATTGGACATTTTGGAAAGATTGTAACATGCTCTACAATCCATATTTGTAATGAATTTTGAGATTCCAAGTGGAAATATGTGAAAAATTTCCATGAAGATAGGTCAAAATCCTGCTTAAACTAGGGCAAAATTTCACTAAGTTAAAAGTTTCATGGACCCTTATTCCAAAATTCATAACTTTAGATACAAGCATCCTTTGGGAAAACTTTGTGAATAAAAGTTGTATATTTTGTGGAGGACTACAACTTTCATGTTGGAAGTTTTGTTTGAATCCAATTGCATCATGGTGAAAATGTTGGGCAAAGTTGGGAAAAAATAAGAAAATTTCATAACTTAGAAAATTTCTAAGTTATGAAATTTTTCAATCTTAAACCCTAATTTGCAAAATTAGGTTTCTTGATGAACAAGTTTAATGTTTTGACACATCTTGATGAAAAATGACCCTTGGCACTTGATTTTGACCAAAAAGTCAAAGTTTGACTTTTTAGTGTACAGTTGATTTTTGATCAGTTGACTGGAAAATTCATCTGTCAATCCAATGCAATTGAGATCTTTTGAACCTTGTGAATAGGTAAATATGATTCCATTGAGTCCTTAAATCCATGCTTGAACCCAATTTGCCATTGGCTAGGTTAAAAATCAGAAATTGCCCTTCTGCAGTCAAAACCCTAAAAATGACCATTTTTCCCTTTTGATGATCTGATCAAATTTCTTGAGGAGTTATGGTCGAAACATGATCAAACGGGTCATATGAGCCTATAATGTTGATGTGGACCAAAAATCATGAGGTTTGACTGTAAATTGGCCAGAGTTGACTTTTTCCCCAATACAGCTGATTTTTAGGTCAACTGTCCAATTGACTGGACAAAAATTTGATTCAGAGCTTGAAACTTGGTAGGGGCAATCTTATAAGTCCAACAGGAAGTATGAAAGTCACTTTGAGCATTGGAAGTCCAAAAATACCTGTGCAAACTCAAACCCTAATTTCAGGTCAACAATGCAAGGAGATGTCTTGAGCAGAGCAAACCCTAATTCTGTCTGGAGTCCAAAGAGTCTTGTGAGGGGAAATCTTGATAAAATGAGAGGGAAATTTTTTGGGTACAACAATACCCATTGTCATTCCTTGAAGTTGAACTATTGTCGGTGCTAAATCAGCGTTGTACTGATATTGGCGGTAGAAAGCGGTGGCCAGATCTTCCCAAGTATGAATGTTGGAACCCTCCAACTGATAAAACCATTTTAACTGAGTCCCAGATAGACTCTCTTGAAATAAGTGTACCCAGAGCTTCTTTTCAGTAGTATGCGGTTGTATCTTGCGGACATAGGACCTCAAGTGATGTTTTGGGCATGAGACTTCGTCGTACTTAGCAAAGATTGGAATTTTGAACTTGTGGGGGATGACAACCCTAGGAACTAAGCCCAAATCACCAAAATCCATATCAGGTACAACTTGAATTTCCACATCTTTCAACCTATCTTCCAGTTGCTTGTACTTATCCTCAGCAGGTGGATACTTTTCATTAAAGTAATCCTCATCCTCAGAAGCTTGATTGTTCGCACCCCCAACACAGGTGCTCCTTGCATCTTTGTCTTGGTTCTCGTCCTCCTCGGACGACTCTTCAACCGCTTGTACTTGACGGAAAGGGCCTTTAAAACTTTTCCCATGTTGATCAGGGCCTTCTTCTTGGTCTTCTTTTTGGCCACCAGAAGTGACATCAGCTCTTGTTGTCCTTTGGCCAAGGTGAGCAAAGTTTCTTGAAATTGAGAATTTTGCGTCTGTAAGTCTTTTACGGTCTTCTCGAGATCCATCTTACTGAAATAAACAGTAGAAAGACGAGGAAACCTGTATCTGAAAACCTGCTTATGTTATGATGCATGAAATGCGTATGCAAATGATTTCAAGGACTTTTAAGATTTAAATTTGTTTAGACAAAGATGGAACAAACATTAATTGCATTAATAAGTTCAAACGGTTACAGAAATGCCTCTTGGGCTTACAAAGATTAACTCCTAAAACAAAACAAAGACTCGAGCTTCCCATGAGCGCATCCTCTTTGGTGCAATGTAGGCATTCAAATTTCGCTCTTCATGAAGTTATTTCGTGAGCTCCAAGACCTTCTTCTCTCTTGTGTAGAACTGGGTTTCAAAGGCATCTCGCTCCCCTTTTAGTTGAACCTAAGATCTTTGCAACTCTTTGAGAGTAGTCGGCATGTCAGGATGGAGAATAGTGTAAGGAACATCTCCCTCGGTAATAGGCTCTACGATGATAGGTAGAATGGCCTCATAAGACATTGTGAGGTTTTGAGCGCAAGCTCACACCCACTTGAGATAAGGCTCCAAAGGAATGGAATTCTTATGCTCCAAAGTCTTGCTATCAACTTTGTTAACCATGCCCCAAGCTCGTATGAATCTCTGACAATAACCTTGGACATCACTCTCATAGTCAAATAAAATTCCTTGGAGAAGTGCATCATAAGGACCATCCCTCCTAGCATATCCAAACTGTCTCAAAGCCAAACAAGGATTATAAGTGATACCTCCCCTAATGCCAAGTAGAGGGACATTAGGGAATTTCCCGCATTGGTCAATAATGATAACATCCTCCAAAGATCGATAACACCAATGAATATTCGAATGCGAGAGTGACATCAACCTATTAGAACATCTTATGCCTTGCTCATTCTTCACAACAGATCGAGCTAGGTGAAAAATAAACCACCTAGACAACAGAGGAATGAAACACATAAGAAGTCCACTTCTCTTCATGGTGCAAGAGTGAAGAGAATGCAAGATATCCCCAAGTAAAGTAGGCACCTGATTGTGAGAGAAATGTTTTGACTGTGTTCACATCTATGAGTTGGTCAAGATTTGGAAACAGTATCATCCCATAGATGAGAAGAGCCAATACTTCTTCAAAGGCTTGTAAATCCAGAGCATCCCAAAAATCTTGAGCCTTCTCCAACAAAAACTTGGCTAGAAACCCTTTGCACCACTTCTTGCGTCCCAATTTGCCACAGCGTTGGATCGTTGCAAATGTAGAGCTTGAGAAATCTCATCAGGTCTTGGTTCTCTCTCAATACCGGTGAAGGGTAATTGATTAAGAATAGGCACTCCAAAAAGTTGAGAAAACTCCTCCATAGTAGGCACTAGTTGGTAATCAGGAAACATAAATCAATGGTGCTTAGGATCAAAGAATTGGAAAAGCACATGTACCATATCCTCTTCAAAATTTGTGGTAACCAAGTTAATAAGACGACCGTACTTCTTGGTGAATGGAGAATCATTTGGAACCCTTGATGCTAATTCCTTAAGTTTAGGAGGCACTTTCACAAGGTTGATTTGGATGGTATTTTTTCATGCGGAAGCCATGTCCTACAAAATAGCACAAAGATAAATTCAAAAGTCCTTGAAATGGTTAGTGCTAATGCAATGATATGATGCCATGATGTTATGTACAAGTAAACACATACACACAAAGAAAAAAAGTTCTTAGGTTTAGGCTTGCATGAGGTTTCATTGGTAAGTACCCTTTTGAAGTTTAGTTGGTTCAACATGTCCTAGAAAGTAACCGAGTTCTAGGGAATCTCAATATCACTGATCTTTCTTCATTGGGCATTGTTTCAGTGAAAGCCTCTTTATTAGCGACCAAAATATCCTAAAAGTCCAATCTCAATGAGTGTAGTATCGAGTATCAACCAACTTCGGACTGCACCAAAGCCGACTACCTCACTACTTCCTAATGGCCAAGTTGTTCAATTAAAGGTTCTAAGGTTTGTTAGTGCTTTATGACACCACACAACGGCCCCGTATTCTCCTTAATTCGCCATAATGCATACCGGTACCCACAAATGTGCCACACTAATATATCTATTGTCTTAACCATATCGGTCTACACCGTATAATATCTATAATTTTTTTATTTACCTAATGGTGTTCCCCAATTCAGGTAGAGGATCAATGCAAGCCTAAATAATGACCCATAAATGTAAAGCAAACAAGTCAAACAATGAAAGCAAATAAATGTGATCTAGCTCTAAGGTAAACCCACTTTTAAATATTCCCCAGTAGAGTCGCCAGTTCTGTAATATAGTGGGAGAACTGACTTGGGTGTTTTGCATTTTATCGCAGTTGTTGCAGATAGCAAGAGCCGCCACTAACTTTTCTTTTATCCAATAAGGAAAGGGTGAAAAGAACAGGAAATACCTTTGAGATATTTTCTTGAGTACGGGGGGTAGGTTATGAAAAGGGAAGGTGTTATCACCCTTTTCATCCATAGTTATTGTGATCGGTGGGAATAGAACTGACTGTTTTTTAAGCTGGTTCACGAAATGTCGCGGTAAGCAAGAGTCGCCACTGTCTTTTATGTTCTCCAACATGGAAAGGACAAAAGCACAGCAAAATTCCTTATTCGAGAATGTTTCTCGGTTCGGGAGGTAGATTTATAGAAAGGGAAGGTGTTAGCACCCTTTCTATCCGTGGTTATCCACGGGCTCTTAGGTACTCGCTCTTATGTTTTCAAAAATTGTTTGCTTTTCAAGTGTGTGTGGGTTTTGAAAAAGTTTCGTTTGGAAAATTTCTAAGTAACTCTTGTATCTGTCCTCAAGAGTGTATGAAATATTTGTTTGAAAACTTTTTGAAAGTGTAGGTGTGAAAAGTATTTTGTTTGTTTTTGAGAGAGAAAGTACCCATGAGAAATCTACCTACTCTAAGGAATTATGCTGTGTAAGAGTCCTTTAGACAGTGCTATCCCACTATTGAGAAGTAGGAAGCACCGCCGTTGGAGTTATTCGGGTCAATTCGATTATAAGGGACAATGTGGTCACCAAAGCAATGGTAGGACGCCTTAGTGGTAACCCTAATGTCCTAGATCCTTTTTTATCCGAGGCAACCATTTCGAGGCAACTGGATCTTTAGACAGGAGGGCGACCTCTAAAACACCCTATACTTGATGACCACCTCGAGGCAACCAGTGAGGCGTACCCTAAGTGGCATGTGCATGTGTATTGTTTTTCAGTTAAATTGTCTTTACATGTTATTTGTGAGCTACGAATTGGTTTTATTTTTCATACATTCTTGCAGGCATATTAACAGTTAAATGATTTGCAGGAAATAAAGTGCGGAAAGGTAAATCTAGCTATTACAAGGCGCGGGTCTATACATCGCCAAAAACAAAAACCCATTTGGAAATAAAGTGCGAGAAAAGTAAATAAAGCGATAAAAGCCTAATTAACTATTACAATTCCGAAGCAGATACATAAATATAATGAATTAAATAAATATGCGCGCGAAAGATTGAATCGGGACGTCCTTAGGGTTTTGACCCTTTTTTGAGAAAAGAATTGAATTTTGTCCCCTTTTTTGCAATTAATGAAATTAAGCCTAATTACTAATTAATTAATTTATTAAAAGAAAAAAATGTTTTTGTGTTTTTTATGTTTTAATGAAATAAAATAAAAAGAAATTAAAAGTCAAAAGTTGGAAAAAACCTAAGTCTAATTTTATTTATTGTAAAAGAAAATTAAAATTAAACCTAATTAACTAATTAATTTGTTAGAGTTTATTTACAAAATAATAATTGAAATTAATAATAATAAATAAAATATTTACATTTTTTAGTTTATCTGAATTTTTATGATGAAAAATTAATTATGTTAATTAATTAAATAATACTAAGAATAATTACTAAAGAAAATAAAAGGAAAAAAAGAAAATGAAAAAAAAAGTAAACCAAGGGTGTTGGGCCAGCATGGGGGGTGGATTATGGAATTGTGGAGTCCATTATTTCAAGCCTTGTTTGACTTCTGGAATTTCCTGGAGCGTGGATTGACCAGGAACATGGTAGTCTGCACTTCATGGCCATCAGATCTGTGAGAAAGGCCACTTGGCGCGTTGACTTGTGAGGTACATGGTACGCCTTCTTTTGAACCCTGCACACAATTACATGAAGAAAAAAGAGAATGAATATTTTGGGGGACCTGGGATTCGAACCCAGGTCCAAGTGATCATTTGCCAGCGCGTCCTTCCACTGAGCCACTTGCCTTCATTTGTTATCATAACAATACATAATTATTATATTGATAAATCAAAACAAAGCCTGGAAAAAAAAATAAAACGCGCGTTATTTTAAACGGACGAATGAGAGGGGGACGCGTCAGCGTCTTCTTCCTTTGATACTGGTTTTTTACCTGCGGATTTTTATCCGCAGGTAGTTTCGTAGGCCTTTCTGAAAATCGTCCCTAGGCCATGAAAACCCATTTCAAAACCATGGTTGATCTCATCCATGTCCCCTGAATCCATCCATACCCATGCTTTGTTCTAATTTCACCTGTAGTCAAAATACCTACAACGCAAAAAGATTAACCCTAGAATCGGGCACCACGATTCAGGGCCTAAAAACCAAATTGGATAATGCAGTTACGTCAGAAATCAAACAAGCAACATGATTATGCCAATATTTTTGAGAAACAATGCAAGAATAGAGAGTTCAAGTTTCGTGTACAGGGGTGAGTTTGGAAGAACTTACAGTGCTTGATAGGTGGTCTTAGGATGCATTTGTGGTCACTTTGGCTTCAGGGGATGGCAAGGAAGGATGTCACGCTCTCCTTTTGATCTGAAAATGCTTGCAACACCCCTTTTGATCTCACACTTTTTTGACAACTTTGCACTTTTGCTCTGGCCGTTTCAATGATCTCTAGGTCGTGAATGCTGTTGCTACTGCTTGCTTATGTATGTATGAATGAAATTAGGTCAGCAGCTGGGCTTGAATCTTGGTCTATTGAAGTCTTGAGATCTTGGTTAACCACCATTAAAAGACCTTCCATATTTGGTTCAAATTTTGGATTTTATGCTCAAATAGGCTTGGCACGAATTTGGTAGCTGGCATATGACACATAAAAGCTATTCAAACCAAAAGATGTTATTCCATTAAATTTTTTTGATTTTATTTGAATTATTATGGATTTAAAATGAATTAAATCAATAAAAATTAAATTAAATGGAAAAATAAATGTTTGATCTTGAAATTAATCATGGGACACGTGTATGGCATGACAAGGCTGAATCAAGTGGAAGAAAGTGGGCCCTTTTGTCAAAAATTGAAGTTTTAAGGATAGTTGACTTTTGCCATTTCACAAAAACTTCCCAACTTCTCCAATGCATATCTTGCTCAATTTTGATCATATGAACATGTTCTTGGACATTTTGGAAAGGTCTGGAAGTCCTCTATCCAATGCCTTTGGTCCCATGTCATTTTTATTTACCAATATCAAGTTATGGTCTTTGACTTAAAATGCCTTTTTGTTGACTTTTGAAAATGACATATAATGTAGAAATTGATAACATTTTTTGAGAGCATTTCTTGGATTTGTAATGTGAAGATGAGTTGTAGGAAATGTCATCCCCTTCAAAATGAGCATTGGATGGGATTTTTCTGATGAACCATGAAAAAGTTATGCCCTGGTCAAGTTACAGTTGACTTTTCAACTATCCAAAAATAGAAACTTTTGCATCTTGATGATTTTTGAGCCATGCTTGTGGAATCATGATCAAGACTTGATCAAATGATGATTGTGGCTTCAAAATAAGATGTTGACCAAAATTTTTGACTTTTGACTGCCAAATGACCATTTTACCCCTATAGTTGATTGTGAAGCAAATGAGGCTTTTGATTGTGCAACTTGACCTTGTGAGCCTTGAAACTTGGCATATGGATGCTTGGCAATGTATATAGGCACATGAGACTTTTTTGAGCCATTGAAAACCTCAAATTCACTGAAGGAACCAAAACCCTAATTTTGACTGGCTTAGGAGGCCTTTGAATTGTGCAATCCTTGATCCATTTGAAGATTGATCTTGACAAATTTTGAAGAATATGGGAGGGAAAATTTTGGGGTACAACAATTTCCCCTGTTCAATCTTCTTAGACCTGAGGATGTAGATTGGCTTGTGTACCTTTCGTGATCCGAAGGTGGAAGATGATTGAACACTAAAGTGCCCAGAAATTTGCACTCACATAGTAGAATATCAGCAGTGTGATGGCGGGAACGGGCTTATAGATGCCATTTGGAGAGATGATGGATAGGAGGATGGGCTTATAGATGCCATCTGGAAGTGTGACAGAACCTTGTCGGGAATGGGCTTATAGATGCCATTTGGAAATGTAATGGATAATGGTGGAGATGGGCTTAAAGATGCCATCGGAAGGTGTCGATCGCGTAAGAGATTCCTTAGCGAGAACTTGCGTACTTTGAGAAAGGAAGGTGATTTCCTGGCCTGTTACAGGGGTTGATCTTCAAACTCTTCATGCAGATATGCCCTGGCTAGATGCAGGTATTGAATCTACAATCAGTTGCTCATAGATGTGCCCTGGCTAGATACAGGAATCGAATCCAGAACTTCAAAAGGTTGTTTACAGACGTGCCCTGGCTGGATACAGGTATCGAATCTCTAAACTCTGCATGCAGACATGCCCTGGCTAGATACAGGTATCGAATCCACAATCAATCACTCACAGATATGCCCTGGCTAGATACAGGAATCGAATCTGGAACTTCAAAAGGTTGTTTACAGACGTGCCCTGGATGGATACAGGTATCGAATCTCTAAACTCTTCATGCAGACATGCCCTGGCTGGATACAGGTATCGAATCCACAATCAATCACTCACAGATATACCCTGGCTAGATACAGGTATCGAATCTGGAATTAGTCGTCTACAGATATGCCCTGGCTGGATACATGAATCGAATCTCTAAACTCTTCATGCAGACATGCCCTGGCTGGATACAGGTATCGAATCTACAACCTCACAGATATGCCCCGACTAGATACAGGAATCGAATCTGGAATTGGTCGTCTACAGATATGCCCTGGCTGGATACAGGTATCGAATCTCTAAACTCTTCATGCGGACATGCCCTGGCTGGATACAGGTATCAAATCTACAATCTCACAGATATGCCCTGGCTAGATACAGGAATCGAATCTGGAATTGGTCGTCTACAGATATGCCCTGGCTGGATACAGGTATCGAATCTCTAAACTCTTCATGCAGACATACCCTGGCTGGATACAGGTATCGAATCTACAATCTCACAGATATGCCCTGGCTAGATACAGGAATCGAATCTGGAATTGGTCGTCTACAGATATGCCCTAGCTGGATACAGGTATCGAATCTCTAAACTCTTCATGCAGACATGCCCTGGCTGGATACAGGTGTCGAATCTACAATCAGTTACTCACAGATATGCCCTGGCTAGATACAGGAATCGAATCTGGAATTGGTCGTCTACAGATATGCCCTGGCTGGATACAAGAATCGAATCTCTAAACTCTTCATGCAGACATGCCCTGGCTAGATACAGGTGTCGAATTTACAATTAGTTACTCATAGATATGCCCTGGCTAGATACAGGAATCGAATCTGGAATTGCGACAGTTGATAGTAATTATCTTTGGATTGACCTTTTCCTGAAAAGGCAAAACATTAGTCATATGCAATGTCATGATGTATGAAATACATGATGTCATGAGATCGTGTCGTATGCACTTTATCATGTATGTAGGCAGGATGTATGAAATTTGAAATGTCTATGAATGTATTTTTTGTCTAGGAAAATAAATCCTTGACGAATGTCGGGAGCTTTGTTAAATCCTGGGATGATGTTGAAGAGTAGAGCTCTTCGTTTCCTCTGGGGATGATGGTTGCAAGAATAAACCGGTAGAAGAAGATGACTCCGTTGGGGAATAAACTTGTGGGAGAGATTACTCTGTGGGAAGAGATACTTCGCTGAGGTTTGAACGAGAACTCCACTGGGGATTCCATTGATAAGTTATGTTGGGGAATTTGATGAACACCGCTGGGGGATAGGAAGAACTTCGCCGAGGATGATCTTTCCGTGGTAATTAGCTGAGGATAACCCAGTTATAAGCTTTGGTGGGTGTGATACGGTGGGAGAACTTACTTGAGGTTTTGCGTTTGTATTCGCACTTGTTCGGTTTAGCAAGAGTCGCCACCGACTTTTTATTTTATCCTAAAGGAAAGGTTAAAAAGCACAGGAAAAACCTTTTGAGATGTTTCATGGGTTCGGGGGGTAGATTATGAAAAGGGAAGGTATTAACACCCTTTTCATCCATGGTTATCCATGGGCTCTTAGTTACTTGTTTTAGATCACTTGCCTTGATTTTCAAATTGCTTGAAATTGTGGTGTGTGTGTGTGTTTTGAACATATTTTGAAAAAGAGGCCTTGTCTAGGCAACCATTGTAATGACTCGTGTTTGAGTATATACAAAGGTGTGTATCTTTTCAAAAAGATGTTTCAAATGTTTTTGGAAGTTTGTTTTGAAAGTGTTTGTGGAGTGGGTTTTGAAAAGTAGGCAAGTGGGTTTTGCAAATTGATCAAGTAACTAAGAGTTGTCTACCCCTAAATTTACTCAAAGGTTTTTCTCATGTTTTAACCCTTTTAACAATTTTGTTCCACCATTGTATTTGGTGGGCAATCTTGCGTTAGGATGTTAACGGGACAGGCGCGGGTCATCGTATGGACCATGAATGCAATGGTGCCAAGTGTCTTTGGCAATTTGCTTGAAGGGACTATGATCATTTTGATAGGCAACTTTTGAAAGCGTCATCGAGGGACTATGATCATTTTGATTTGTTTTGTTTTGCCAAAGAAACTCAACGTGCAAGCATGGCCCATTTTGGAAGGCAACGAGTGGGATTACCCTAGGGGTGCAAGTGTGAATTGTGTATTGATTGTCATGAATTTGTCTTGTATTTAGGTTATCTAGCGTTTGATTTTATGTACATACAAACCCTAGGTCTAACCATGGTATATTTGAAAGCGATAAATTGCGGGAATTTAAAGTCTACGCTATTACAAATAAGTATCCGGGAGTGGGGGTACAAATATTTACAAATGGGGATGAGACTTAATAGGAGATTAGTGTCCAAATATTTACAACCAAATTGAATCAATCGCAATGTAAATGTAACGTATAGCAATGTACAAGAATAAAGCAATGTGAATGTATCAATGTATTTGTGTAAGTGTATGATTATTTACAAGTTGAGAAATGTGTATTATTAAGTATTGTTAACTTAATGTATTTAATGTATTTTGTTTATTTAGTATTATTATCTTTTTTTCTTTCTGTTAAATATGTACAAAACAAAATATTTTAAGAAAAGAAAAGGAAATGTTTTAAGAAATTCTAATTTTATGTATTTATGTTAGTATTTTTATGTACAAAACGTTTTAGTTAAAAAAGAATATTCAACTTAAAAATCTATTTTTTGTGTATTTTCTATAAATGTTTTATACAAGGTTTACGTTTAAATAAAAAGTTTTAATAAAAGGAAGAAAAGAAAGAAAAAGTTTAAGCTTAATAATATTGAATATTCATGTATTTTAGTTATAATGAAAAGTATTAGTAATATTTTTCTTTATATGAGAAATTAGTTAAGTTATATAAAAAAATAAAAAGCTTTTAGTTTGAATGAAAAAAAAAAGGAAAAGAGGTAAATGGGCTTTAGAGAAGAAGGGGTGACCCAAAATGAATAAACAGAATAATGAAAAGGGGGTGCATTCCAGACATTAATGGGCTTAGGCGTGCTGAAAGGTGAACCGGCCCAATGCTTGACACAACGTTTTTCCAAGGGTTTCAATGTTTTGTTTTCATTTGGGATTTAGGGTTACTGAATACAGAGGCGTCGTTGATCACTTTGCTTCGTTCCTCTTCATCTCCTTCACCATAGCCACTGAGCTTTCCTCCGCCTAGGGCCACTGAGCACCAACATCCGTTTCTTCTCCCTCCATGGATCGCTCAACCGATGGTTTATACAAGGTAACAACTTTATCTCAGCATATTTTTGAGGGTGTCATGTTCATGCACATTTTGATTTTTATGTTCTGATTTTTAAGTGTTGTTGTCATCGTTTCTGTTTGAAGTGCATGAAAGGAAAGAAAAGAAAATATACCTTTGTTGGAGACGGAGGAGGACGAAGCTGGAGGCGCTCTAGGCGGCCAAGGGCGAGGGCGACGATGACAAGGCTTGCTCCAGTTTGTCTAGTACTCGTATTTGCTCTTTGTTAGGTTTGATGATGATTGCTTGAAAACCTAGTTCATATCACTTCTTTTCTTCTTCTGCTTCTTTGCCTCGCTTTTGAAAAATATTGATGTTGTTGCACCCTATGATGAAGCAATTCTGAGGGTTTGGATTTCTTGAGTCTAAATTGCCTTGAATGCTTGATACGTTTTCCTCTCTGATATGCTTCTGAGTGATGGCCTTGATGATGTTTATGATTATGAATATTGTTGTCCTACCCCTATGATGAGCCCAGCTCTGAGGGCTTTATGATTTTGAATTTTATTCTGATTTTTGAGTTGCCTCTGAGATGCTTTGGTTGGACTTTGCTGGATTGATACTGGTTTAGGCCTTGAAGTTACAGGCCTTGGCTTCAGGCTTTTACGCAGGCATGAGGCTTGAACTTCAGTTTGGGGCTTGGCTTCTGTTACACTTGTTTTTTGTGTGTTTATTGCTGGCTTATGTGTTTTGTTGAAGCTTATGTTACAGGCTTGGAGTTTAGGGGCTGGTTAGGCTTGTGTGGATCTGTTTATGTTTGAATGTTTGACAGGTTACAAGCTTCAAGGTTTGGCTTGTTGTTTGGGTTTACAAACTTCAGGTTTAATGCAGGTTTGGCTTGAAGCTTTTGTTTGTGCAGGTTTTTATGTTTGATAGTTTGTGGTGAGCCTGGCAGGTTTAGGCTTTTGAAATTTTGTTTGAGGCAAGTCACAGGCTTATGCTGTTGAAGCTTTAGGCTTGACAGGTTATGTGCTTTTCTTTTTGTTGGAGGCAGGACTGTCTTCTTGATACAGTTTTATGGTGTTTCTCTTTTGTGATATTTTCTGCCTCCCTTACTGTTCTATATCAGTTTGTCTTATATCCTTCTAAGCCTAAGCCCTGTAAGCCTTTCTTCTTTCTCTCTTTTTCACTCTCTACAGTTTTAAAAGCATAAAATATTGCTTAGAACTGTACTATGCTGAAAAAGCAACTGGCCTAGGAAAATGATGTGATTTGAAGTGTTTGCTTGCACACTAGTTTTCCTCTGCATACTTTGTACTTCTTGATATCTTTCTATATCTTTTGGACAACTTTTGGATAGCCTTTTTGGTGGCTCTTGTACCTTTGACAGTTTGGATAGTTTGACATCTTTGGCTTAGTTTGAAATTGTGATTCAGTTTGCCTTTATACTTGTACATGCTGTTTGGAAACTTTGGTTGACAATTTTTGGATTTATGCAGTATGTTTGACAAACTTTGAATTTGTGCAATGTGTAAATTTGTGCATTTTATTTGCAAGCATATTCTATTCCTCTTTGTGAACCGAGAGAAATCTCGTGATTTGCAGAGAGGGCAAACTGATTCCGGCCAGTTGCTTTTAATGATGATCTTTTTAACTGTCTGCCTTTTATTTCATTTCATCTGCTTTTGACGTTTTCTTTTTCTTTGTTTTGCAGATAAAAATCAATGGAGCAAAAGAGGAGGAGCAGTAGAAGATGAAGATTTCAAGATATTTAGGACATAGTTTTATTTCAATTTAAATTATTTGTAATAATATTAATGTAAATAACTGTAAATAAATTTACAGTATTTAAATAATATCTGTAACAAACAGTTCAAAATGAATAAACATCCTTTTTTGATCAGTTAATTCTTTTTCTTCTTCAACTATTTATTTAATTATTTATAGTTCTTAAATTATAATAACTGGAAATAAATCCCAACCATTTTAACTCAGAATAATAAATAACCAATAAACGTCCGGAATTCCGAATAATCAACGCATTGCACAGCTAAACAACAAACGTCCACATGTCCTCTTTTCACTGATTAAATCCAAACACTGCAAATTCTCAATCAACAGCCTCAGTCCATATCTCAGAGTAAATTAAAAAGAACTGTAGAATTAATTCTTTCTGAGAAATATGTGCACAAAACCCTGATTCTTGATTAAATGTCAAAGAAGCGCCCGCCTGATCAAAACCTGAGCCAACTCAACCAAACCTTAACAATCTGCTTGAAATGCTTTAAAATCAATGAAAACCCTAAATTTTGTCTGACTGACAAGAAAAGTCTGTTTGACCGATTCTTGAGCCAGTCTGAAAAATCAGGAAAAGCCCGAAGCTGTGATTTCTTATGGAAAAAGAGGAGGGCAAATTTTGGGGTACAACAGTTGCCCCTGTTCAATCTTCTTGAACCTGAAGAGTTAGATTGGCAAGCTTGCTTTTCGCGACTCGAGGGTAAAAGGAGATTGGACACTAGAGTGCTCAAAAATTTGCACCCGGTGATGTGATGGTAGAGGGAATGGGCTTAAAGATGCCATTTGGTGATGGGCTTAAAGATGCCATCTGGAAATGTGACAGGGGGAGGATGGGCTTATAGATGCCATCTGAAGGTGATTGTTAAACTGTATGCTGCTGGTGAGTGAGCGAGTATCAGCAAGGTATCCATGTTTTGGAACATCTCTGAACTGGGGGTCTGAACACGCAATAGATTGACATCCATGTTTGGAGAATCCGTAAACTGTTTTCAGGAGTTGGAGTTGAATAAGCAATAGAGTAGCATCCGTTGTTGGGAGGCGTCCGTAAACTGTTTTCAAAAGTTGAGAAGAATCTGAACAAGCGACAGGTCAACATCCGTTACTTGGAGAACCCGTGAACTATTTTCAGAATTCTTGACGTTGAATAAGCAATAGAGCAGCATCCGTTATTGGGAAGCGTCCGTAAACTGTTTTCAAAAGTTGCATCTGAATAAGCGATAGATTAACATCCGTTGTTGGGAAGAATCCGTAAACTGTTTTCAGAAGTCTTGAAGTTGAATAAGCAATAGAGCAACATCCGTTGTTGGGAAGCGTCTGTAAACTGTTTTCAAAAGTTGCATCTGAATAAGCGATAGATTAACATCCGTTGTTGGGAAGAATCCGTAAACTATTTTCAGAAGTCTTGAAGTTGAATAAGCAATAGAGCAGCATCCGTTGTTGGGAAGCGTCCGTAAACTGTTTTCAAAAGTTGCATCTGAATAAGCGATAAATTAACATCCGTTGTTGGGAAGAATCCGTAAACTGTTTTCAGAAGTCTTGAAGTTGAATAAGCAATAGAGCAGCATCTGTTGTTGGGAAGCGTCCATACACTGTTTTCAAAAGTTGAGAAGAATCTGAATAAGCGATAGGTCAACATCCGTTACTTGGAGAACCCGTGAACTGTTTTCAGAAGTCTTGAAGTGGAGAAGGAACCGGTGTAGGGTTTCCTGATGATGAGTCTGTGTAAAACTGCATCTAGATGAATCCGGAATAAGTATCAGAATGTCGCCATGTTTGGGTCATATCTGAACTATCTTTGGGTGAATCTGGGATAAGTATCAGAATGTCGCCATGTCTGGGTCACATCTGAACTATCTCTAGAAATACTTCAGAAGATGATGATCTTTGTCTGTCGACTGATCTTACCTGAAAAGGTAAAGAGTTAGTTGTATGCACTGTCATGATGCATGATGCAATGTATGTTATATCAATGTTTATGATATGAATGTGATGAATGCGCATGTAAGCTGATGAGCTATCTTGCTGAGGATAGATGAATCCTGGATGGCTGGAGACAAAAGAATCTTGACTGCTGTCGGGGAGAATAATTCCTTGGCTGCTGCTGGGGAGGGCAAGAATCTTTTGATCGTTGAAAGATGAGAAGTCCTGGGACCACTGTTGGGGAATCAGGAGCTTGGGTTGTATGCCAATCTACTGGGGATTCCTGTCTTGAGAAGATCTTCACTGAGGAACATCCGATTATCCTATGAGGAACTGAGAATGAGCCTTCACTCTGCTTGGAGATTGATAGTTGGAATTTTTAGCTCCGTTGGGGATTGCAAGAATCTTGACTCTGAGGGGAATTAGATTCTGGAAGATTCTCTGGCTGGGGATTGCACGGATCTTCTGATTGCTGCAGGTGTTGATCTTGAATAAGTTACTGAATATCACCATCTCTAGGTCACATCTTGAACTATCTCTAGAAGCAAATCTGGAATGAGTATCGGAATGTCGCCAAATCTGGGTCACATCTTAAACTATTTCTGGAAGGAAATCTGGAATAAGTTACGGAATGTCACCAAATCTTGGGACACATCTTGAACTATTTCTAGAAGCAAATCTGAATAAGTATCGGAATGTCGCCAAATCTGGGTCACATCTTAAACTATTTCTGGAAGGAAATCTGGAATAAGTTACGGAATGTCGCCAAATCTTGGGTCACATCTTGAACTATTTCTAGAAGCAAATCTGAATAAGTATCGGAATGTCGCCAAATCTTGGGTCGCATCTTGAACTATTTCTGGAAGGAAATCTGGAATAAGTTACGGAATGTCGCCATCTCTGGGTCACATCTTGAACTATCTCTAGAAGGAAATCTGAATAAGTATCAGAATGTCGCCAAATCTGGGTCACATCTTAAACTATTTCTGGAAGGAAATCTGGAATAAGTTACGGAATGTCGCCAAATCTTGGGTCACATCTTGAACTATTTCTAGAAGCATATCTGAATAAGTATCGGAATGTCGCCAAATCTTGGGTCACATCTTGAACTATTTCTGGAAGGAAATCTGGAATAAGTTACGGAATGTCGCCATCTCTGGGTCATATCTGAACTATTTCTGGAAGGAAATCTGGAATAAGTTACGGAATGTCGCCATCTCTGGGTCACATCTTGAACTATCTCTAGAAGGAAATCTTGAATAAGTTACGGAATGTCGCCAAATCTTGGGTCACATCTGAACTATTTCTAGATCTTGATTTTGTTAAGGGTCAGAAATTGGGAGTATACCAATCTTCTGAGGTGATAAGGATGAGAGTCTTCACTCTTGAGAGAAACAGATTTTTAGGAGCTTCAATTGTCCGTTATTCTGTTGGTGGTTGTAACTTCCAGCAGGTGATGAAGGAATTGTTGAACACTTTTGACATTCGAATGCCCCAAGTGATGATGAAGGAATCTTGCCCCAGGTTACTCTGCAAATTGAGAGATTTCTTGAAATCTTGACTGGACTGCCCCAGGTTAACTGAACTTTGAAAGATCTGTTGAAACCTTGATTGGACTGCCCCAGGTTAACTGAATGGTGACATGTCATGCCCCTTGTTGATAGGAGACTTGTTAATGGAAGTGTCATCCTTTTTGAAGTGTTTTTTGTTCACTGAGAGAGTTTTCGTTCCTCCGAACATTCGCTATATGAATTTCTTCGCTGTCAAACAAATAGCCAAATGCAAATAGTGATATTCAAGCAATGCAAAGTTTATGTTTGTCTCGAAGTTTTGAAAAATGCGTTTTTTAGCAGAAAACTTTTTATAAGACAAATCAACACAAGGTTTTAGAGCAAAGCCTTACAGGAGTCAGGATACCTTTTGAACAGTATGCTTTCGAACTAACCCATGCTTCAATTAGGACTTTTGAAGGGTTGTAACGTGGCTTGGTTCACGGTTTAAGAAACAAAGGATAAAGGCTCAAAGTATATTTGTACCCACCCGCTCTTCGTGATATTCTTCAATCCTAAGCTCAGTTAATTGTGCGTTGCACTCTATTCGAGTTTGGAACAACTTTTTGGGTGATGGTTCACCAATTGAATTTGGGAGACAATCATCATTTCCTTTTTTCTTTGCAACATTTTTCATGTTGTTGAGGATTTGTAATGACCTCTTTATTTTGATTTTGATTTGTTATCCCTAACTTTTGCCTGACTGTTCCTGTTTTCGAGATTACAGTCAGCAGGATGCCCCAGGTTTCTTAAGCCTCCTTTGTAGGTTTTGGCTCAGTGGACTTTTATTTTCTTGAAAGATTGACTGCCTATGTGATAGGGAACCATCACTGTCTTGTGATTCCCAAAGAATGTCTTTTTTTGACGTCGTTCGTTGTGTCACGAACTGAGAGTTTGCGACTTCAATGCGCATTTTCTTTTGAATCAACTGAGATACTACCCTGCCCCAGGTTCATATCAAAGTTTTTGATTGTTTAGAACAGAAAACTCCTACTTCTTTGGCTCGAAGGGGTTGACTAGGGATTATCTTCCTTATAACTCCAGTGTTTGGGAATTGAAAGAAATACATGTACATCATCAGCAAGGTCTGTTCAAAAGCATACTGCATGAGATTATGGTATTGTTTCGTCATCCTCCCTCTAAAGGCTTACAACTTTTTATCAAGAGTCAAATATCATAAAGAAACCATAAGAGTAGTGAAAACGAATGGATGAATTCAAGACAAACATATGCAATGCATTAATGAAACAGAGTTTTACATTAACAGTTAATTGTTTGAATAACAAAAGAAATTACAACTTTGAAAATTCAAATGAACAAAAGTCTCTCAGTTTGAGCTTTGTCACTTCAGGTGGAGAAATCCTTAACGGAAGATTTTCATCTCGCCGTCTGGCATGAACCTCAACACTCCAATGTCGATCAGATCTTGAATCTTGTTCTTCAAGGCCCAACAGTCGTCGGTGTCATGCCCCGGGCTATAGGAGTGGTATACACAAAATGAGTCAGGATGATAGTTAGGAGCAGTGGTATTGGGCTTCCGAATAGGATCCCTCAAAGCAGTCAGATTGACCTCCAACAAGCGCTCCAGAATCAGAGATGACGGTATGTCAGTCTCAGTGAACTGTCTTCCCGACGTCTCTTGCTTATGCCGATTACCCCGTTGATGCTAACGAGGTTGTTGATGGGCTTGTGACCCTGAAGCAAGCAGAGGAGCCTTCCCCTTGTCTTCTTGTCTGGAGGGGGGTTGAGTGGTGACTTGCTCTTCAACCTCAGATGTTTTCCCTAGTTGGTTGTTCCGAAGCAGTTGGTTGACGAGAACTCTGAGTTCCTCTTGTCTTTGAGACAAATCCTGGATGAGAGCCATATGGCCCACTAGTTGTCCCATCACTTGGATCCTCAATGTTGCCAAATCAAACTGTAGTTCCCCCAGCTGATCACTCCTGGCATTGTTTGAATTCTCCTGGACCAAGCCCTTTGTGAGGAGAGCTTTCATTTCTTCTTGCCCCAGAGATAGGTTCAAGAACATTTCCTGAAGCTGGGCAGTCTGGTCCTGGATATCCTTGACAGTCCTTTCTAGAGCCATCTCTTACTGAAATAAACAGCAGGAGAGTAAGGAAACCTGAAAAAGGAAAAACTGTTATGATGTAATGCATGATATGCGGATGCATGTTTTCAAGGATCTCTTGGGGTAAATACAAGAGAATGTTAGAGGTTGAACTTTGAACTTTGATTGGAGAACTTTGCACCGGTGGATGTCTTTCCACGAGAATCAAGCTCACCATGTCAAGTGGGTCATAGCCCCCGATTCAAGTTGTTGCACTTGATCTTTGATTGGAGAACTTTGCATCGGTGGATGTCTTTCCATGAGAATCAAGCTCACCGTGTCAAGTGGGTCATAGCCCCCGATTCAAGTTGTTGCACTTGATCTTTGATGGCATTTGTTAGAGGAGAAACCTCTTGCCCTTTTTGGTAGACGTCTGGTTCAACGTAACCCTGCACCAAAAGAACCCTCGAGATCCTTGAAATGGTTAGTGAAAAAATGCTATGGTATGATGTCATGATGTTACGTACATGCATGCAAAAGCAAGTAATTGTATATACAGGTAATCATATTTACACAAAGCAAACAAGTCCTTAGGTTTAGGCTTGCATGGGGTTGTAGGTAAGTACCCTCTTGAAGTTAGTTGGCTCATCCTGTCCTAAAACAGAAACCGGGTTCTAAGGAGCTCAATATCATTGGATTGTTTTCTGTGTTCATTGTTTTGGTTTAGCCACTTAACTGGCGACCAAAATATTCCAAGAAAACAACCCTCAATGAGTGTAATATCGAGTATCTACCAACTTCGGACTGCACCAAAGTCGGTCATCTCACTACCCCTAAAAAGGCTAGGATGGTCAATTAAGGTTCTAAGAGTTTGTTAGTGCTTCACGGCATGACTCAGCGGCCCCGTACTCTCCTTGATTGAACTCAAGGGTTACCGGTACTCACAAATATGTCACACTAACATAGCTTACTTCTTCAACCGTGTCGGTATACCCCACACAGTTCCCTCACAGTTTTATTGCTATTTACCTAAGAAGGTGCCCCAAATCCGGGTGTAGGATTTATAGCAAACCCAAACAAGGACCCAAAAAGTAAAGCAATCAAGGTAATCAAAGCAAGAATGTAAAAGTGATCTAAACCCTAAGGTAACCCCACTTTTGAATTTATCCCCAGCAGAGTCGCCAGTTCTGTGATACGGTGGGAGAACTGACTTGAGGTTTTGCGTTTGTATTCGCACTTGTTCGGTTTAGCAAGAGTCGCCACCGACTTTTTATTTTATCCTAAAGGAAAGGTTAAAAAGCACAGGAAAAACCTTTTGAGATGTTTCATGGGTTCGGGGGGTAGATTATGAAAAGGGAAGGTATTAGCACCCTTTTCATCCATGGTTATCCATGGGCTCTTAGTTACTTGTTTTAGATCACTTGCCTTGATTTTCAAATTGCTTGAAATTGTGGTGTGTGTGTGTGTGTTTTGAAAATGTTTTGAAAAAGAGGCCTTGTCTAGGCAAACATTGTAATGACTCGTGTTTGAGTATATACAAAGGTGTGTATCTTTTCGAAAAGATGTTTCAAATGTTTTTGAAAGTTTTTTTTGAAAGTGTTTGTGGAGTGGGTTTTGAAAAGTAGGCAAGTGGGTTTTGCAAATTGATCAAGTAACTAAGAGTTGTCTACCCCTAAATTTACACAAAGGTTTTTCTCATGTTTTAACCCTTTTAACAATTTTGTTCCACCATTGTATTTGGTGGGCAATCTTGCGTTAGGATGTTAACGGGACAGGCGCGGGTCATCGTATGGACCATGAATGCAATGGTGCCAAGTGTCTTTGGCAATTTGCTTGAAGGGACTATGATCATTTTGATAGGCAACTTTCGAAAGCGTCATCGAGGGACTATGATCATTTTGATTTGTTTTATTTTTCCAAAGAAACTCAACGTGCAAGCATGGCCCATTTTGGAAGGCAACGAGTGGGATTACCCTAGGGGTGCAAGTGTGAATTGTGTATTGATTGTCATGCATTTGTCTTGTATTTAGGTTATCTAGCGTTTGATTTTATGTACATACAAACCCTAGGTCTAACCATGGTATATTTGAAAGCGATAAATTGCGGGAATTTAAAGTCTACGCTATTACAAATAAGTATCCGGGAGTGGGGGTACAAATATTTACAAATGGGGATGAGACTTAATAGGAGAGTAGTGTCCAAATATTTACAACCAAATTGAATCAATCGCAATGTAAATGTAACGTATAGCAATGTACAAGAATAAAGCAATGTGAATGTATCAATGTATTTGTGTAAGTGTATGATTATTTACAAGTTGAGAAATCTGTATTATTAAGTATTGTTAACTTAATGTATTTAATGTATTTTGTTTATTTAGTATTATTATCTTTGTCTTTCTGTTAAATATGTACAAAACAAAATATTTTAAGAAAAGAAAAGGAAATGTTTTAAGAAATTCTAATTTTATGTATTTATGTTAGTATTTTTATGTACAAAACGTTTTAGTTAAAAAAGAATATTCAACTTAAAAATCTATTTTTTTGTGTATTTTCTATAAATATTTTATACAAGGTTTACGTTTAAATAAAAAGTTTTAATAAAAGGAAGAAAAGAAAGAAAAAGTTTAAGCTTAATAATATTGAATATTCATGTATTTTAGTTATAATGAAAAGTATTAGTAATATTTTTATTTATATGAGAAATTAGTTAAGTTATATAAAAAATAAAAAGCTTTTAGTTTGAATGAAAAAAAAAAGGAAAAGAGGTAAATGGGCTTTAGAGAAGAAGGGGTGACCCAAAATGAATAAACAGAATAATGAAAAGGGGGTGCATTCCGGATTTTAATGGGCTTAGGCGTGCTGAAAGGTGAACCGGCCCAATGCTTGACACAATGTTTTTCCAAGGGTTTCAATGTTTTGTTTTCATTTGGGATTTAGGGTTACTGAATACAGAGGCGCCGTTCATCACTTTGCTTCGTTCCTCTTCATCTCCTTTGCCATAGCCACTGAGCTTTCCTCCGCCTGGGGCCACTGAGCACCAACATCAGTTTCTTCTCCCTCCATGGATCGCTCAAGCGATGGTTTATACAAGGTAACAACTTTATCTCAGCGCATTTTTGAGGGTGTCATGTTCATGCACGTTTTGATTTTTATGTTCTGATTTTTAAGTGTTGTTGTCATCGTTTCTGTTTGAAGTGCATGAAAGGAAAGAAAAGAAAATATACCTTTGTTGGAGACGGAGGAGGACGGAGATGGAGGCGCTCTAGGCGGCCAAGGGAGAGGGCGACGATGACAAGGCTTGCTCCGGTTTGTCTAGTACTCGTATTTGCTCTTTGTTAGGTTTGATGATGATTGCTTGAAAACCTAGTTCATATCACTTCTTTTCTTCTTCTGCTTCTTTGCCTCGCTTTTGAAAAATATTGATGTTGTTGCACCCTATGATGAAGCAATTCTGAGGGTTTGGATTGCTTGAGTCTAAATTGCCTTGAATGCTTGATACGTTTGCCTCTCTGATATGCTTCTGAGTGATGGCCTTGATGATGTTTATGATTCTGAATATTGTTGTCCTACCCCTATGATGAGCCCAGCTCTGAGGGCTTTATGATTTTGAATGTTATTCTGATTTTTGAGTTGCCTCTGAGATGCTTTGGTTGGACTTTGCTGGATTGATACTGGTTTAGGCCTTGAAGTTACAGGACTTGGCTTCAGGCTTTTATTCAGGCATGAGGATTGAGCTTCAGTTTGGGGCTTGGCTTCTGTTACACTTGTTTTTTGTGTGTTTATTGCTGGCTTATGTGTTTTGTTGAAGCTTATGTTACAGGCTTGGAGTTTAGGGGCTGGTTAGGCTTGTGTGGATCTGTTTATGTTTGAATGTTTGACAGGTTACAAGCTTCAAGGTTTGGCTTGTTGTTTGGGTTTACAAACTTCAGGTTTAATGCAGGTTTGGCTTGAAGCTTTTGTTTGTGCAGGTTTTTATGTTTGATAGTTTGTGGTGAGCCTGGTAGGTTTAGGCTTTTGAAATTTTGTTTGAGGCAAGTCACAGGCTTATGCTGTTGAAGCTTTAGGCTTGACAGGTTATGTGCTTTTCTTTTTGTTGGAGGCAGGATTGTCTTCTTAATACAGTTTTATGGTGTTTCTCTTTTGTGATATTTTCTGCCTCCCTTACTATTCTATATAAGTTTGTCTTATATCCTTCTAAGCCTAAGCCCTGTAAGCCTTTCTTCTTTCTCTCTTTTTCTCTCTCTACAATTTTAAAAGCATAAAATATTGCTTAGAACTGTACTATGTTGAAAAAGCAACTGGCCTAGGAAAATGATGTGATTTGAAGTGTTTGCTTGCACACTAGTTTTCCTCTGCATACTTTGTACTTCTTGATATCTTTCTATATCTTTTGGACAACTTTTGGATAGCCTTTTTGGTGGCTCATGTACCTTTGACAGTTTGGATAGTTTGACATCTTTGGCTTAGTTTGAAATTGTGATTCAGTTTACCTTTATACTTGTACATGCTGTTTGGAAACTTTGGTTGACAATTTTTGGATTTATGCAGTATGTTTGACAAACTTTGAATTTGTGCAATTTGTAAATTTGTGCATTTTATATGCAAGCATATTCTATTCCTCTTTGTGAACCGAGAGAAATCTCGTGATTTGCAGAGAGGGAAAACTGATTCCGGCTAGTTGCTTTTAATGATGATCTTTTTAACTGTCTGCCTTTTATTTCATTTCATCTGCTTTTGAGCTTTTCTTTTTCTTTGTTTTGCAGATAAAAATCAATGGAGCAAAAGAGGAGGAGCAGTAGAAGATGAAGATTTCAAGATATTTAGGACATAGTTTTATTTCAATTTAAATTATTTGTAATAATATTAATGTAAATAACTGTAAATAAATTTACAGTATTTAAATAATATCTGTAACAAACAGTTCAAAATGAATAAACATCCTTTTTTGATCAGTTAATTCTTTTTCTTCTTCAACTATTTATTTAATTATTTATAGTTCTTAAATTATAATAACTGGAAATAAATCCCAACCATTTTAACTCAGAATAATAAATAACCAATAAACGTCCGGAATTCCGAATAATCAACGCATTGCACAGCTAAACAACAAACGTCCACATGTCCTCTTTTCACTGATTAAATCCAAACACTGCAAATTC
This sequence comes from Vicia faba, assembly GCA_948472305.1. NCBI lineage: Eukaryota > Viridiplantae > Streptophyta > Magnoliopsida > Fabales > Fabaceae > Vicia > Vicia faba. The sequence continues at coordinate 361,967,713 of OX451737.1, read as the reverse complement.
TAAATCAACAGCCTCAGTCCATATCTCAGAGTAAATTGAAAAGAACTGTAGAATTAATTCTTTCTGAGAAATATGCGCACAAAATCCTGATTCTTGATTAAATGTCAAAGAAGCGCCCGCCTGATCAAAACCTGAGCCAACTCAACCAAACCTTAACAATCTGCTTGAAATGCTTTAAAATCAATGAAAACTCTAAATTTTGTCTGACTGACAAGAAAAGTCTGTTTGACTGATTCTTGAGCCAGTCTGAAAAATCAGGAAAAGCCCGAAGCTGTGATTTCTTATGGAAAAAGAGGAGGGCAAATTTTGGGGTACAACAGTGGGGAATAACCTCTGAATAAAGCCGGGGAGAAGCGTTCGTACTCTGCAGGGATAAGCTTCCAGAATCTACTTGGGATAAGCTTCCAGAATCTACTGGGGAGGATAATTCAACTCTCCTGGGGAAACTTTGGATTGCACTGGGGAATAGCTCCACTGGGGTGTCTGGTATTCCGCCGGGGAACAATCCTATATCAAGACTGCCGAGGATGCTTGCTTAGGAACATCTGTATACTTCGCTGGGGAATATTGAGATTTTCTGGGGATACCCAACTTCCTTAAGGATGACAATAGACTAACTCTGCTTGGGGAGAGTATCGCTGTCTTGCTGGAGATATTGTGCCTTATTAGGGCTGACGGGAGACCAACTCTACTCGAGGGAGAGTATTGCTGAACCTTGTCTTACCCTGCGGGGAGTGTAGGTATCTTGGTTACATTCTTCAGCCGAACCTACCTTAGTACCTTGGTGGACAGAGCAACTAGATCGCTTAGACAACTCATTATTGCCCCTGTTTCTGATGTCACCTGTAATTAGTCCTTTGTTTCGCATGCAAATATTTATGATTAGCAATTAATGTCAAATGTATATATAAAAAACGAACATTGGACGTTCTTCGCAAGACAAAACAAAAAAAGGAAAAACAATTGGCAATTTGTCTGGAAAATTGAGCTTGTATTGATTCTGAAATTTGCCTGTAAATAAGCGTTTTGTGTACAAGAGGCTGATGTCCTAGTAAGAGAACGCCAACGAACAACAGAGTTTATACATTTTGTGAAAAGGAAAACAAAACAGCTATGTGAAAAATAATCCCACTGGGTTTCAACTCTGCTATCGCCTTTATGTCTTCAAGCGTCTCATCACTTTGCTGCTCAGTTGAAGATGAAGCTGATTGATCGATGCCGTCTGAACTTGATAGTTGATACCGGATTCTGGATGTGAGGTGATCCAATGAGACATAGTATTACGCTTTAATCCCTCACTTTTGCCTGGACCGCCCTTTCAGGTTTTCAGTCCACCGGGATACCCATTTTTGCCCAAGCCGCCTTTTTAGGTTTTCGACTTGCCGGGTGTACAAAATTTTTTCATTTCATCCCTTATTTTTGCCCGAACCCTTTTGGTTCGCCGGGAAGCCCTTATTTTTGCCTAGGTGTGTCAACCTAGCGGGTCTTTTATCATGCGTAGTATCTTTTTACTATGTCTGCATTGGCAGGGTGAGGAAGGTCGTCACCATCCATGGTGGTTAGAATCATGGCTCCTCCTGAGAAGACATGTTTAACCATAAATGGACCTTCGTACGTAGGGGTCCATTTTCCCCTGGGATCACTTTGAGGAAGAATGATGCGCTTGATTACCAGGTCTCCGACTTGATACTCTTGTCGTCTGACTTTCTTGTTAAATGCCATGATCATCCGTTTTTGGTACGTCTGACCATGACACATAGCAGTGAGTCTCTTTTCATCAATTAGGTTTAATTGATCAAGCCGAGTCTGGATCCAGTCATCTTTGCTCAAACCTGCATCCTTCATTATCCGGAGAGAGGGTATCTGGACTTCAATAGGCAAGACTGCCTCCACGCCATAGACCAAGGAAAAGGGAGTTGCCCCTGTTGACGTCCGTGCTGAGGTACGGTACCCATGAAGAGCGAATGGTAACATCTCGTGCCAATCTTTGTAGGTCACTGTCATCTTCTGCATAATCTTCTTGATATTCTTATTCGCCGCTTCTACAGCCCCATTCATCTTCTGCCGGTAGGGAGAAGAGTTATGGTGTTGTATCTTGAATTGCTCGCAGAGCTCAGTGATCATCTTGTTGTTGAGATTGGTACCATTGTCCGTAATGATTCTCTCCGGTACACCGTATCGACAGATCAGGTTATGCCGAATGAACAGCGCCACGACGTTCTTGGTTACAGTAGCATAGGAAGCTGCTTCAACCCACTTTGTGAAGTAATCAATCGCTACCAGGATGAAGTGATGCCCGTTGGATGTCGTAGGTCTGATCTCGCCGATCATATCAATGCCCCACATTGCAAAAGGCCAAGGTGCTGTCAAAACGTTCAGAGGAACTGGAGGAATGTGCACCTTATCAGCGTAGATCTGGCACTTGTGACACGTCCGAGAATGCTGGTAACAGTCGGCTTCCATTGTGGACTAGAAATATCCTGCTCGAAGGATTTTCTTTGCCATGGTATGTCCACTGGAATGTGTTCCGAAGGTACCTTCATGCAGCTCTGCCATGATCCTTTCTGCTTCAGTCTTATCCACACAACGCAGTAAGGTCGAATCATGGTTTCGATTGTACAAAATTCCATTACTGAGGAAGAACTTCGCCGCGAACCTTCTCAGAAACTTTTTGTCATTAACAGATGCACCGTCAGGGTATTCTTGAGCTTCCAGGTACCTCTTTACTTCATGATACCAAGGTTTTTCAGTTACCTCTTCAGTCTCAAGATCACAGCAATGTGCAGGTTCATCCAATTTCCAGATAATGATCCGGGGAGCTTCGTTATCCCATTTGACTTTGAACATAGAAGACATCGTAGCCAGCGCGTCCGCCAACTGATTCTCCTCTCTTGGGAAGTGTTCAAAAGTTATCTCCTCGAAGTGGGGGATCAATGTCAACACATACTCTTTGTAAGGAATAAGATTTGGGTGTTTCGTATCCCACTCGCCTTTGATCTGATTGATCATGAGAGCGGAATCTCCGAAGACACTCAGAAACTTGATCCTTAAGTCAATTACAGCTTGAAGACCCATGATGCATGCCTCATACTCTGCCATGTTGTTGGTGCAGTTGAAACATAGCCGGGCAGTAAGTGGAGTATGAGTGCCTTTAGGGGATATGATTACAGCGCCAATACTGTTACCCAAAGCGTTTGAGGCTCCGTCAAAGTGCATAGACCATCGGGATCCTTCCTCAGGTCCTTCATCCGGTCCAAGTACTTCACAATCAGTTACTACCATGATGTTCTCGTCTGGAAATTCAAAGTTCATCGATTGGTAATCATCCACTGCCTGGTGTGCCAAATGGTCTGCCAATACACTTCCCTTGATTGCTTTTTGAGTCGTGTACTGGATATCATATTCAGTCAAGATCATTTGCCATCTTGCTATTCTTCCGGACAAGGCAGGCTTTTCGAATATGTACTTTATTGGATCCATTTTTGAAATCAACAGAGTAGTGTGAGTCAACATATACTGTCTTAGCCAGCGAGCAGCCCATACCAAAGTGCAGCAAGTCTTCTCGAGCAGTGAGTATCGGGTCTCACAGTCGGTAAACTTTTTGCTAAGGTAATAAATAGCGTGCTCTTTTCGTCCAGACTCGTCATGCTGCCCCAGCACACACCCCATTGAGCTGTCAAGTACTGTCAAGTATAGTATTAGAGGTCTCCCTTCAACCGGTGGCATAAGAATGGGTGGTTCTTGGAGATACTCTTTGATTCTGTCGAACGCGGCCTGACATTCATCATTCCAACGTACTACTTGATCTTTCTTCAGCAGCTTGAAGATTGGTTCACAGGTAGCAGTTAGATGCGAGATGAATCGGGCAATATAGTTCAGCCGTCCTAGAAAGCCTCTGACTTCTTTCTCTGTCTTGGGAGTTGGCATCTCTTGTATGGCTTTCACTTTGGCAGGGTCCACTTGAATACCTTTTTCGCTTACGACGAAACCTAGTAGTTTTCCAGATCTCACCCCGAAGGTGCACTTGTTCGGGTTCAACCTCAGCTTGTACAACTTCAGACGGTCAAACAACTTCTGCAGATGGTTAAGGTGTTCCTCCTCAGTTTGGGACCTTGCAATCATATCATCGACGTATACTTCAATCTCATGATGTATCATGTCATGAAACAAAGCGACCATGGCACGTTGGTAGGTTGCCCCAGCATTTTTCAATCCAAAAGGCATGACTTTGTAGCAAAAGGTGCCCCACTGAGTAACAAAAGTGGTCTTTTCCATGTCTTCAGGAGCCACCTTAATCTGATTATAACCGGAGAAACCGTCCATGAAGGAGAATACCTTATGCTGAGCAGTGTTGTCAACCAGAACGTCGATGTGAGGCAGAGGGAAATCATCCTTGGGGCTCGCCCTGTTCAAATCCCTGTAATAAACACACATTTGGACCTTACCATCCTTCTTCGGCACTGGAACCACGTTGGCAACCCACTGAGGGTAAGAAGTCACTGCTAGAAACCCGGCATCAAATTGTTTCATAACCTCAGCCTTGATTTTCTCGGACATCTCTGGATGCATACGGCGGACCTTCTATTTTACCAGAGGGCAGTCTTCCTTGGTAGGAAGGTGATGAACCACAATGTCAGTATCCAACCCATGCATGTCTTCGTAAGACAAGGCAAAGATTTCCACATAGTCATGCAGCATCTGAATCAACCGTTGTTTCACACTGAGCTCTAGATTAGCACCAATCTTGACTTCCTTTCTGTCTGTCTCAGCACCCATATTTATCGTTTCCACTGGCTCTTCATGTGGCTGAATGGGCCTCTCTTCCTGGAGTAGCAGTCTTGCAAGCTCACCAGACACTTCGCAATCATCTTCACCTTCATCTTCGGCTAAGTTGATCGGATTTTCGAAGTCATAACTGGCAGTAGCAGAGTCGTTACCAGTGAGATCCAGAGTGGATTGGAACTTGTATAGGTGAGTGTGTGTAAATATAGCTGTTTTGCAATATATAATAAAGAAAGAAAAGGAGCGCAAGATTTGAAATGCGAAAAACGTCCAATGCTTTTATTAATGATATATGAAAGTGACACACAAAAGCCCTCACAAATGAAGCCACGGTGCCCCGGGTAAGACACCGGGCCATAAAGTTTAGTAATATTGTTTGTTACAAATTCAAAACAAAGGAGTTCATTACTGAGTGACAAAAGTAATAGGTATGAAATCTTTCGCCGTCCAGTTGCTTGGTCCACCATTGGTTGTTGGGTAGATCCAGTTGTCGAACTCAGATTCTTCCGCTTCGTCCTCAATAGCATTTACTCCCGGGTTGGTGATGAACACAGGAGGTCTTCCAATCCTTGCCTTACGCACAACCTTCTGAGCCTCTGCAGTGAAACCCAAACCAAACTTGTCAGTCTTCGGAGTGAAATCAGGAAGTCGGCCCCAGTTTGCACACTCACCCTTCTCAATCACAGCCCGGGCATCCTTTAAGGAAGCCATCTTCAAAGGAGAACCCTCTTCAGTCACAGTCTCTGCTGCTGCCAATGTTTGAGGCACCTCTTCATAGTGTTGAAAGGGGGTCTCAATGAACTCCCCATCCATCTCTACATATCGGAACGAGTTGAGGTGGCTGACCATATACTCCTCTTCCCCTTGAACTGTTATGATCTTCCCTCTGACCGGGTACTTAAGCTTCTGATGTAATGTGGAGGTCACAGCTCCAGCCTTGTGGATCCATGGATGACCCAGCAAACAAGAATAGGATGGTCGGATGTCCATCACATAGAATGTTGAATCAAAGACTTGAGAACCAACCCTGATTGGAATGTCAACTTCGCCATGTACCATCCTCTTCGACCCGTCAAAGGCCCGGACAACAATGTTACTAGGCTTGAGCTCTAAACCCTCACAATCCAACATGTCTAGGGCCTTCTTGGGTAATACATTCAACGAAGAACTGGTGTCTACCAACACATGGGCAAGAGTAGTGCCCCTGCATTCAATGGAGACATGCAGGGCGTCGTTATGGTTCTTTCCTTTGGCAGTCAGATCGGCGTCAGAGAAACCCAACCCATTATCAGCAGTCAGGTTGGCCATACAATCGGTAAATTGATCAGCACACATTTCTTGTGGCACGTGGGCCATCTTCAGGAAGGCAATCAGGGCCTTGGCATGGGCCTCTGAACACAACAATAGTGATAGCATGGAAATCTTAGATGGTGTGTGCCCCAGCTGCTCAACTACATTGAAATAACTCTTCTTGATAATCTTGAGGATCTCTTCCATCTCTTGTTTGGAAGCTTCAACATTGACGGTCTTCGGTGCCTCCGTCCGGGCAGGCACATCAGTAGCAATCCCTTTGCCCCGAGCGTCAGATGACTCGGCAGCAGGGGTAGAAACAGGAACTTGGTCAGGCAGGGAAGTGGGCACACTTGCAGGTGTGATGACAAGAGGTCTCTGAATTGTTGGAGGCGCAATATCAGGTGAGAAGAGCCTACCACTACGAGTAACCTTGGCAGGCCCGGTGATGTTGCTGACACCGGTACTAGTATCAAACTCTTGTTTTACTCCTATAACATAAACATCTGCCCCATAGTGCCACGGGACAGCTTTGTCAGATTTATAGGGGATGGGCCCCTTAACAGTGATGATGATAGGAGCAATCTTCTGAACGGACATGATTTTGACAGGCTTCTTTGAGGGAGCCTTAGGAGGGTTATTGAAAATAGTGACAATAGAAACTTCTTCGGCACGGGTAGCAGGAACAACAATCTTCTCGAATAAGATCTCCTTATTATCCATCAGGCTTTGGATCCCTGACTTCAACGAAGGACAACCAGCAGGTGCAACAGAACATAGAAGGCAACCTTTACCACATCCCGGAAATAAACTGGCTAGCAACAGGTTCCTTTTGACAGTCAGCAACGGGGTAACAATATTTTCCACAGAGGCCACATACGGGTCTTCTTCCACAGCATTCACTCCATGTTGGGGCATGGGAGCAGTCACAACATTGGGCTTTTCGGGCGCCTCAAACTGTATTTCCTTAGCATCAATAAGGTCCCGAACCTTATTCCTTAGAGCCCAATAATCATCGGTAGTATGCCCCGGGCTATTAGAGTGATAAGCGCAGCGGGCGTTGGGGTTGTACTTTGGAGAGGTTGTGTTCACAACCTTTGGAGCTTCTTTGACAGTTACCAGATTGGTTGACAGCAGTTGCGGCAATATCTGAGACAAGGTCATACTAAGCCGAGTGTACTCCCTTCTGGGTCTCTCACCCCTTGGTTGGTTATATTGTCGAGGAGCGGCAGTAGGCTTTGAAATTACCACCACGTTGACAGCTTGGCGGCGTTCCGGTTTATTCTGTTTCCTTGACCCATAAACTACACTAGCTTCCTTCTTGAAGGGTTTCTTTTCAGAACTCGAGGCGGCACCTTTTTGTATCTTCCCCGACTTGATACTAGCTTCTATTCTTTCACCAGTCAGAATGAGGTCTGTAAACCCTGCAGAAGAATTACCAATCAGATGGTTGAAGAACGGACCAGACAGGGTTCCCAAGAACATGTCCACGAGTTCACGGTCAGTCAGCGGTGGCTGCACCCTGCCAGCCAGGTCTCTCCACTTTTGCGCGTACTCCTTAAAACCTTCACCCGTCCCAAGTGACATACCCTGGAGTTGGGCACACGTGGGAGCGAGGTCGGCATTGTACTGATACTGCTTATAAAATGCAGTAGCCAAATCCTCCCAGTTACGAATACTGGTTCCATCCAGCTGATAGAACCACTCGAGTTGAGCCCCTGAAAGGCTATCCTGGAAGAAATGGATCCATAGATTCTTGTCTGCAGTGTAAGGTTGGATCTTCATTACATAAGAACGGAGGTGCAGTTTAGGACAGGAAGCCCCGTCGTACTTCGCAAAGGCAGGTGCCTTGAACTTGTGTGGGATCACCACCCCAGAAGATAAACCTAGATCTCCAAAATCCAACCCAGGCACGCGTTGGATCTCCATAGCATTTAACTGGTCCTCCAACTGTTTGTACCTGTCCTCAGCAGGAGGGTACTGTTCATCATTGAAATCTGTCTCGTTGTCGGAGACCACGGGACTAGGAACCTCCCTCCCTTGGGGGCTGTCTTTCCCTGCAGAGGAAGTAGCCTGATCAGCCTCATTTTGCAGTGTATTCCCAAACCTCCGTCCAGTGTTAAACAGCACAGTCCTCCTCTTCTTCTTCTTCTTCTTCTCCTTCAAGAGCAGAGTCTTCAACTCCTGTTGACCCTGGGCTAAGCTCATGACCAGCTCCTAGAACTGGGCGTTCTGGGCCTGGAGGGCCTTGATAGCTTGTTTAGTAGTAGGTTCAGGATTCATGATGATTGCTGAAATAAACAGCGAAGAAGATTAAGCAACCTGTAGAAAAAGAGTACCTGTTATGCACATGATGCATGATATGCTATTTATGCAATGCATTCAAGGGTTCGAAAGTTCAAATTCGTTGTAGACAAAAAGGAACACACGTTATATTAAGAAATAATCTGTTCAGTACATCAGGGCCTCATGGGAAAAACATTACAAAAATAATTAATCCCAAAAGACACTGCGCATCCTCTTTGGAGCGATGTAGGTGTTGAGGGTCTTTTCCTCGTGCAGTAGGCGGGTGAGCTCCAAGACCTTCTTCTCACTGGCATGTAGACTGGTTTCAAGAGAATTATGTTCTTCTTTTAGTTGGATCCAGCTCTTTTGCATTTCTTCCCAAGATGTTGGCATGTCAGGATGTTGAATGGTGTAGGGCACCTCTCCTTCCAAAACTGGCTCTTTGATCACAGGGAGAACATGAGGATATGGCATCACCAGCTTCTGGGAGCGGGCTCGTACCCACTTGAGATAAGGTTCCAGGGGGATGGAGTTCTTGTGCCCCAATGTCTTGCTATCCACCTTGTTGGGCATCCTCCAAGCTCTGATGAATCTCTGGCGGAGTCCTTGCGCATCGTTGTCGAAGTCAAAAACTATGTCAGGAATCAACATGTCATGAGGGCCATCCCTCCGAGCATATCCAAACTGTCTCAAAGCCAGACATGGGTTGTAAGTAATGCCCCCCCTAATTCCAAGTAAAGGAACATTATGGAACTCTCCGCAACGATCAATGATAGTGACATTTTCTCTGGACCGAGAACACCAATGTATATCAGCATGTGTGAGGGTCATCAGTCGTTGTGACCATCTCAAACCCCACTCGTTCTTTAAAACTGATTGTGGAAGGTGCGAAATAAACCACCTTGCCAGGAGAGGAGTACAGCACATGAGAACACCCATTTTTCTCATGGTTCGAGTGTAACATGAGTGGAGGATATCCCCAAGCAACGTAGGTATAGGATTCCTGGACATGAAGATCTTGACAGCATTGATATCTATAAGTTGATCTGGATTTGGGAACAATACCAACCCATAGACAAGGAGTGCCACAACTTCTTCAAATGCTTGTAGGTCAAGGGAATTCCAACATTCTTGGTCCTTCTCAAACAGGAACTTTGCCAAGAATCCTTTGATACCACTTCTGGTTTCCAAATGCCCCTTGATGTCAGATGGTTGTAGGTGTAATGCTTTAGCAACCTCTTCAAGCTTTGGTTCCTTTTCCGTACCGTTGTAGGGTTGTTGACTAGGAATAGGAATCTTCAGAAGCTGGGAAAACTCTTCCAAGGTAGGCACCAATTGATAATCCGGGAAAGTAAAACAGTGGTGCAGAGGGTCAAAGAACTGGAACAACACTTTCACCATATCCTCTTCAATGTTGGTATTGACCAAGCTGATGAGTCTACCATGCCTTTCACTGTAGGAAGAGTTCTCAGGAATCTTGGATGTAAGCTCCTTAAGCTGAGGAGGGACCCTTACAAGGTTGATCTGAATTGTCTTTCTACGGATAGATTCCATGTCCTACAAAATAAGAACAAAGATGAAGATTCGAACCCTTGAAGTGGTTAGTAAATGCATATGATGCTGTATGATGCTATGATGTTATGATAAGGACACACCACAAGTATTCACAAAAAGCAAACATGATAAGGCACATAAGTCACACCAGACAGCCCTTAGAGTTTAGGCCAGCATGAGGTCTAGGTATTACCCTCTTGAAGTTGGTGGGCTCAAACCTGTCCTATCAAAAGTAACCGGGTTCTAAGGAGCTCAATATCATTGGGTTGTTTTCTATGTTCATTGTTTTGATTTAGCAACTGAACTGGCGATCAAAATATTCCAAGAAAACAACCCTCAATGAGTGTAGTATCGAGTATCTACCAACTTCGGACTGCACCAAAGTCGGTCATCTCACTACCCTAAAGAGGCCAGGATGGTCAAGTAAGGTTCCTAAGGTCAGTTGATGCTTCAAGACACCACGCGGCGGCTCCGTACTCTCCTTGACTTGACTCAAGGGTTACCAGTACTCACCAAAGTGCCACATCAACGTAGCAGACTACTTCAACCGTGTCGGTATACCCTGCACAGTTCCCTCACAGTTTGTTGCTACTTTCTAAAAGGTATCCCCCAGATCCAGGTTAGGATCTATGAAACTCCAAGACAGGCCCACAATTTTAAAGAAAACAAAACAAGCAATTGAAAACAAAGAGTGGTCTAATCCTAAGGTACACCTCACTTTATTAAATCCCCAGCAGAGTCGCCAGTTCTGTGATCGGTGGGAATAGAACTGACTGTTTTTTAAGCTGGTTCGCAAAATGTCGCGGTAAGCAAGAGTCGCCACCGTCTTTTATGTTCTCCAACATGGAAAGGACAAAAGCACAACAAAATTCTTTATTCGAGAATGTTTCTCGGTTCGGGAGGTAGATTTATAGAAAGGGAAGGTGTTAGCACCCTTTCTATCCGTGGTTATCCACGGGCTCTTAGGTACTTGCTCTTATGTTTTCAAAAATTGTTTGCTTTCCAAGTGTGTGTGGGTTTTGAAAAAGTTTCGTTTGGAAAATTTCTAAGTAACTCTTGTATCTGTCCTCAAGAGTGTATGAAATATTTGTTTGAAAACTTTTTGAAAGTGTAGGTGTGAAAAGTATTTTGTTTGTTTTTGAGAGAGCAAGTACCCATGAGAAATCTACCTACTCTAAGGAATTAGGCTGTGTAAGATTCCTTTAGACAGTGCTATCCCACTATTGAGAAGTAGGAAGCACTGTCGTTGGAGTTATTCGGGTCAATTCGATTATAAGGGACAATGTAGTCACCAAAGCAATGGTAGGACGCCTTAGTGGTAACCCTAATGTCCTAGATCCTTTTTTATCCGAGGAAACCGTTTCGAGGCAACTGGATCTTTAGACAGGAGGGCGACCTCTAAAACACCCTATACTTGATGACCACCTCGAGGCAACCAGTGAGGCGTACCCTAAGAGTGGCATGTGCATGTGTATTGTTTTTCAGTTAAATTGTCTTTACATGTTATTTGTGAGCTACGGATTGGTTTTATTTTTCATACATTCTTGCAGGCATATTAACAGTTAAATGATTTGCAGGAAATAAAGTGCGGAAAGGTAAATCTAGCTATTACAAGGCGCGGTTCTATACATCGCCAAAAACAAAAACCCGTTTGGAAATAAAGTGCGAGAAAAGTAAATAAAGCGATAAAAGCCTAATTAACTATTACAATTCCGGAGCAGATACATAAATATAATGAATTAAATAAATATGCGCGCGAAAGATTGAATCGGGACGTCCTTAGGGTTTTAACCCTTTTTTGAGAAAAGAATTGAATTTTGTCCCCTTTTTTGCAATTAATGAAATTAAGCCTAATTACTAATTAATTAATTTATTAAAAGAAAAAAATGTTTTTGTATTTTTTATGTTTTAATGAAATAAAATAAAAAGAAATTAAAAGTCAAAAGTTGGAAAAAAACCTAAGTCTAATTTTATTTATTGTAAAAGAAAATTAAAATTAAACCTAATTAACTAATTAATTTGTTAGAATTTATTTACAAAATAATAATTGAAATTAATAATAATAAATAAAATATTTTTAGTTTTTCTGAATTTTTATGATGAAAAATTAATTATGTTAATTAATTAAATAATACGAAGAATAATTACTAAAGAAAATAAAAGGAAAAAAAGAAAATGAAAAAAAAAGTAAACCAAGGGTGTTGGGCCAGCATGGGGGGTAGATTCTGGAATTGTGGAGTCCATTATTTCAAGCCTTGTTTGACTTCTGGAATTGCCTGGAGCGTGGATTGACCAGGAACATGGTAGTCTGCACTTCATGGCCATCAGGTCTGTGAGAAAGGCCACTTGGCGCATTGACTTGTGAGGTACATGGTACGCCTTCTTTTGAACTCTGCACACAATTACATGAAGAAAAAAGAGAATGATTATTTTGGGGGACCTGGGATTTGAACCCAGGTCCCAGTGATCATTTGCCAGCGCGTCCTTCCATTGAGCCACTTGCCTTCATTTGTTATCATAACAATACATAATTATTATATTGATAAATCAAAACAAAGCTTGGAAAAAAAAATAAAACGCGCGTTATTTTAAACGGACGAATGAGAGGGGGACGCGTCAGCGTCTTCTTCCTTTGATACTGGTTTTTTACCTGCGGATTTTTATCCGCAGGTAGTTTCGTAGGCCTTTCTGAAAATCGTCCCTAGGCCATGAAAACCCATTTCAAAACCATGGTTGATCTCGTCCATGTCCCCTGAATCCATCCGTACCCATGCTTTGTTCTAATTTCACCTGTAGTCAAAATGCCTAAAACGCAAAAAGATGAACCCTAGAATCGGGCACCACGATTCAGGGCCTAAAAACCAAATTGGATAATGCAGTTACGTCAGAAATCAAACAAGCAACATGATTATGCCAATATTTTTGAGAAACAATGCAAGAATAGAGAGTTCAAGTTTCGTGTACAGGGGTGAGTTTGGAAGAACTTACAGTGCTTGATAGGTGGTCTTAGGATGCGTTTGTGGTCGCTTTGGCTTCAGGGGATGGCAAGGAAGGATGTCACGCTCTCCTTTTGATCTGAAAATGCTTGCAACACCCCTTTTGATCTCACACTTTTTTGACAACTTTGCACTTTTGCTCTGGCCGTTTCAGTGATCTCTAGGTCGTGAATGATGTTGCTACTGCTTGCTTATGTATGTATGAATGAAATTAGGTCAGCAGCTGGGCTTGAATCTTGGTCTATTGAAGTCTTGAGATCTTGGTTGACCACCATTAAAAGACCTTCCATATTTGGTTCAAATTTTGGATTTTATGCTCAAATAGGCTTGGCACGAATTTGGTAGTTGGCATATGACACATAAAAGCTATTCAAACCAAAAGATGTTATTCCATTAAATTTTATTGATTTTATTTGAATTATTATGGATTTAAAATGAATTAAATCAATAAAAATTAAATTAAATGGAAAAATAAATGTTTGATCTTGAAATTAATCATGGGACACGTGTATGGCATGACAAGGCTGAATCAAGTGGAAGAAAGTGGGCCCTTTTGTCAAAAATTGAAGTTTTAAGGATAATTGACTTTTCCCATTTCACAAAAACTTCCCAACTTCTCCAATGCATATCTTGCTCAATTTTGATCATATGAACATGTTCTTGGACATTTTGGAAAGGTCTTGAAGTCCTCTAACCAATGCCTTTGGTCCCATGTCATTATGATTTACCAATCTCAAGTTATGGTCTTTGACGTAAAATGCCTTTTTGTTGACTTTTGAAAATGACCTATAATGTAGAAATTGATAACTTTTTGTGAGAGCATTTCCTGGATTTGGAATGTGAAGATGAGTTGTAGGAAATGTCATCCCCTTCAAAATGAGCATTGGATTGGATTTTTCTGATGAACCATGAAAAAGTTATGCCCTGGTCAAGTTACAGTTGACTTTTCAACTGTCCAAAAATAGAAACTTTTGCATCTTGATGATTTTTGAGCCATGCTTGTGGAATCATGATCAAGACTTGATCAAATGATGATTGTGGCTTCAAAATAAGATGTTGACCAAAGTTTTTGACTTTTGACTGCCAAATGACCATTTTACCCCTACAGTTGATTGTGAAGCAAATGAGACTTTTGACTGTGCAACTTGACCTTGTGAGCCTTGAAACTTGGCATATGGATGCTTGGCAATGTATATAGGCACATGAGACTTGTTTGAGCCATTGAAAACCTCAAATTCACTGAAGGAACCAAAACCCTAATTTTGACTGGCTTTTGAGGCCTTTGAATTGTGCAATCCTTGATCCATTTGAAGATTGATCTTGACAAATTTTGAAGAATATGGGAGGGCAAATATTGGGGTACAACAGTTATCTATGGGCTATTAGTTGCTAGCTAGCTCACTTTTGAAATTGCTTTGTTTGAAATGTGTTTGTGACAGGTTTTGAAAGTATTTTTGAAAAGCGCCTTCGTTTAGGCAAACTTTGTAATGATTCTCGTCTCTATAAGAATACATACAAAGTGTTGGACTTTTTGAAAATATTTCATGTTTAGAAAGTGTTTGGTGTGTTTGAAAAGATGTTTGTTTTTGAAGATGGATTGTGAGCAAGCAACTAAGAACGTTCTATCTACTCAAAAATCTTTTGCTCATTTCTATCTTCCTTTGACGTTGCTATCTTACCATTGATTGGTAAGAAGACCTATCTTTGGATGTAAAGGGACAGGCGTGGGTCATTGTATATTCATAGAATGAAATATAGTGAGATACCTTAGAAACTTTCTTAAGGGACTAAGATCATTTGTAAGGCAACATTTGAAGCGTCATCGAGGGACTATGATCTTGTATTTTTATTGCTTTTACTAAGATGTCTCACATGCATAACATGACTATTTATTTAAGGCAACAAGTGGAGTTAATCTTAGAGGTGTAAGTGTGCAAAGTGTTTGTATTTCATGCTTGATTTATCTTGAATTAGGGTTTTTCTAGGTTTTGATTTTATCTTTCCATACAAACCCTAATTTACTAGCATTTATATGAAAGTGATAAATTACAGAAAATAAAGGTCCTACGCTATTACATCATTTTTGGGGAAGGGGTGTACAAATTATAAATGGGGAATTGCAAGAAATTGAAACCCTAATTATCTATTACAACCATATCGAATTTAATAAATGTACAAAAAATGTAAATATAATATACGAGGAATAAATGGAAAAGAAATGAATTTTGTTTGGATTTTGAGGAAAAGAAAAGTTTTGAACTCTAATTAAAAAAAGAAAAGTAATTAAAAACTGAGAAAATTAACTAAGTTAAGTAGAAAAGAAATGTTTTTTAGGATTTTTGAGAAAATGTTTTACTATTAATCAAATAGTATGAAAAAAAAAAGAATTAACTAATTAAAAAGAAACCTAAAATTTCTAAGTTAATTTTAATTGAGAAAAGAAAATAAATAAAACCCTAATCTAATCACTAATTGATTAAGAAAGGAAAGAAATTAATTTTGTAAGGAAATGTTTTTAATGTTTTTGTCTTGAAAGAAAATTATGAATATATTAGTATATGACTAAATGAAAATATTTTTGTCCTTTTTATTAAATAATAAATATTACAATAATATTAATAATAATAAATAAAAGGAAGAAAAAATAAAATAAGTCAGGGGAAAAATTTGAATTTGGGGTGTTTTTGAAGTAAAATAGATTTTGGTTTGATGTTAGGGCCCAATATGGTTTTTTGTGTAATCTGAAAAAAGAGAAAATAAAAATAAATGGGATGCGTTGTTATTGAGCTAACATGGGTGGATTGTGAAGTAAAAAGGGAAAGGCCCATCAAAGGAGGCCTAGGTGTGCTGTAGTTCAAACAAAAAAGAAATTAACAAAAATGGAAAAATGCAAAAGGTCTCGCTGGGGTTCGAACCCAGGACCTTCTAATACGCGCGCGCTTCTTGTACCACTGGGGTGGCCTGTTTCATCGGTTAGTAATACAAGTTGAAATAAACTTAAAATAAAACAAGCCCTATGGTCAGCTTCATCTTCAACCTCGCATCGTAACCAGTAATGTAAATAACTAAAACTATAAATCAAAGATGAATGAGAATTTTGTTGGCCCTAATCTGAAACCTAATTTTTCCAGAAATTTCAAACTCATAATTCTCTAAGCTCAGGCAATATAAATGAAAACTATGGACATGGTTAGCTTTAAGGAAATGATATCTACATTTTATCTTTGAAAATGGAAGCCTAACAATGCCTATATGAAGAGATTGAAAGTCATAAATTTTACCTTAAAACTGGAAATCATATTTTGCAAATGAGCTTGATTCAAGTTATTGTAATGATCAGGTTAGCTTCCTTCAGTCTCTAGGAAGCTATTCCAATGGTTACCTTGAGCTGAGAGTGCTTGAACTGGCCTGGAGAAGTCAAGATGCGGACCTCTGTTTTTGAAAATGGAAGATGGTGATGGAGGTGTTACAGTTTGAAAACAGGGATTGGGATAGTCTCTATATGTGTATTATAAACTTTGTGAATGATTTGGCCAAGAAACGCACGAGTGGATTGTGAGTTGAGTGTTCAAAGTCAAAAATGACACAAAATAGAAGTTTTGTGTAATTTTCTGGCTTAAGGGAGTTTGAGGATGTTTGAGGGCTTTTAATCTTGTATGTTATGCTGCAATAGATTTTTGTATATGTATGAAAAAGGTTAGAGATCAATTGCACTCAAGATTTCTGAGTTCTAGCCTTATGGCTCTATAACTTGCTTTTGAAGAAAAGTGAAAAGACAAGTCTCAAAGTGTTGTACAAGCATGGTCTGAGTTGGTAGAGACCTTTGACATGTTGCTTTTAGTTTTGAAATTTCTTTTTTGCAGAGAAAATAATTGATAGGCTCAAGGAGTTGACAATTGCAAAAGCTTGCTTTTCTAAAATGGAAGTGGTGCCTTTCTCCCAAAAATGGCAAATTGCTTCGGACAATGCTTGAATCAATTGGAAAATTGATCAATCAGTTGTACAAACATTAAATTAAGGAGTAAAATTCAACTTAGGAACCTGAAAGGTGGGATTTGTACAACATGGCTTGAGATTTGCTCCAATGTTCATCACAAAAATGACTTGTAAATCAAGAATGAAACCCTAACTTCATCTTTTCGATTCTCTTAGCTCAAGTATGGTCTTAATGAGTTCTTGGACATTTTGGAAAGCTTGTAACATCCTATACAACATTAATTTTGGACATTTTTGAAGAATCAACTTGGAACTATGTGAAAAGTTGCCATGAATTTGGTACCAAAAATCTGTCTAACTAGGACAAAATTTCACCAAGTGTTTTAAGAAAAAGTGCATGCCTTTATGAACTCATAACTTAAAATCCAATCATTTCTAGAAAATGTTCTGCCGTACAATGTTTTAGATCTCATTGAGATCTATAACTTTCATTTTAGAAGTTTTTCTTGAATCATCTTGCATCTCAGTGAAAAATTGGGATGAAGTTATGAAATAATCATGCTTTTAAACACTTAGAAAAATTTCTAAGTTTTAGAAATTTTGACTTTTCAAGATGAAATTTGACTTTTTGATTTCTTGATTATCAAGTCTCATATTTTGACATGTCTTGATGAAATGTGATCTTTGAAACTTGATTTTGATCAAAAAGTTAAAGTTTGACTTTACATTGTACATTTGACTTTTCACCAGTTGACTGAAATTCATCCGTCAATCCAATGATCTTGAGAAGTGATTTGAACTATGCAATTAGGTCAAGATTATGAATTTGAATCCTTAACATCATGTTTCGAACCAATAAGTCATGTATTAGGTCAAAAGTCAAAAATCAAAAATCAAGCCTTCTCAATCAAAACCCTAACTTTGACCATTTTGCCCTTTTGGTGGTTTGATCAATTTTCTTGGGGAATTGTGACCCCAAATTGATCAATTGATATATATGAATTCAAAATGTTGATATGGGCCAAAAATCTTGAAGTTTGACTGTAATTTGGCCACAATTGACTTTTTACTCAATACATCTGATTTTAGGTCATATGATCAATTGATTGAGCACACTTGAACTAGAAGGCTTGAAATTTGACATGAGAAATCTTGAAGGTCCATAATGATCCATGAAAGTCATTTGAGGCATTAAAAGTTCAATTTCCCTTATGAAAACTCAAACCCTACTTTTGGAGGTATCAATGTTGAGGAGATGTCTTGACCTAGCCAATCCTTGTGCAAGCTTGAGTCATTAGAGATCTTGTGGGAAATATCTTGAGAAATGAGAGAGAAAATTTTGGGGTACAAAACCAACTATATTCCTCTGTGTGTCGTGTGCAGTCTCAGAAAAAACATGCTTAATGGCATGAAGAATGTCATTTCAAATGTTGTAACATTTTTATGCAGACAAAGTTTTGAAAATAGGAAAGTTTGAACAGGGACGTGTTTCTCTCTCATTAAGTGGTACACTGTTTCTAATGAAGATTTTATCTCATTCCAATAACGTTTTCATTGACTGGTTTATCGTTACAAGCAAGGTTTTTGTTACAATCAAAGTAACACATCTTATATTTATATGATCTACTTCCTCACGTTTCTCATATACTATATTTCAACATGAGTAAATTCTCCAAAGATACTGGTGTCAAGGAAGTTCATTTGCTTAAATCCAACAAAGATAAGGGCAATGATCCTAAGATGGTTAGGTTCAACATTACAACAAATGTTGTAACATCAATTTGGACATCCTAGACAAGGAAATCATTTGTGATAGAGATGAACTCATTTACAATTCAGATACATGATTTAGATTCAAATGGTGATGAAGACTGGGTCAAGTTCATTGACTCAGGAGAGATAATTGGATAGTTGGTGATTGTTATCTTGTATATATTTTGGGTCAGTTTTTTTTCTTTGAAGAGTCTTGATTTTTTTTGGAAACTTAGACTTACTCTTAGTTTCCTTGGGATATTTTTTTTTTTGGGAATAAACTTAGACTTACTCTTTGTTTCTTTGGGTTTGTTTGTTATTTTGAGTCAGTCCTGCTTGGGGAGTTGTTTTTCCTTATTCACCTTGATGCTTCTTATTCTGCATCATTTTATAGAGTCTGTTTTCTTTGTGTCTTGAATCAATTCTTGTCAGTTTTGATTCTTTAAGTCAGTTTCTTTTCACTTTCCTTTTGTCAATTTTGGCTAAAAATGGGGAGAAAAGATCAATGTGTGTCTAGAGTCTAGGTTAGGACAAGTGTTGTTACTTGTTCTATAAGACGCTTTAGGGGGAGCGCGACAATCCATCATGTAAGTTTGAGTCTATTCTTACACTTGTTTTACAAGGATGTTTAACAAGATGTTCTAATATTCTGTCTATATATTCTTTAAGTCTGAGTTTATGTGTTGTGGTCTGAGTCTTTCTGTTGTGTCTTGTGGTCTGAATTATGAGCATGGTTGTGTCCTATGATGAGTTACCCATATTTAGAGTCAAGTCCCATGTGCTAGTATCTCTGGTCCTGTGTTTGAGGGGGAGTGTTTCTTATCTTCTTCCTCATGTACAAGATCTATGAGCTTTGTTTGTACATAGTTTACATGATCAACATGTAGCTTGTGTTGGATCTCTGTGGTTTTATTCCTCTTCCCTGGTTATTTGACCTTAGGTTGTTTTAGGTTAAATTTTCCAAAAAGGGAGATTATTAGTACCATGGTTTTAGGGAATTGGTAACATTTTACTAAAACATGGTTTATGACCAGATGTTGAACAGGATGTCACAACATTATGTTCTGGTGTAGCAGTCAAGGCACTGCTATTTTTAAATCTTCCCAGATTTGTTTTTATTTAGGAGATTTCTTTTGGGATTTGTCTCATATATTCTCGCAGGTCTTGAAGATTTGTTTTAGAACATATTATATCTCCAACTGTACATAAGATACTAATTTGGGCCTTGAAGACAAATTAAGAAACTATGTATTGGTTTGTTCCAAGATTTAAGAGATTGGATGCACAAAAGGTGCATCACTCAACGTGTGGATTAAGAAACTTATGGACTCAGAATATCAAAGCCCATGGACTACAGAGGTGTATTTAAAGGACAATCCTAGCCTAATGTAATTCAAGTTTTTCAAAAATTTTAAAATTAGAGCAAGCATAAGTCTTAGGTTTTGAGAGTCTCTTGTATAGTTTGTAAGTCACCCATGTATCTTTTGATACTATGTGGTCGACTGATTGTTGCTTGACTGTTAGTCAAGTTATTGTCCTTACTCAGAAGCCTTTAGGTAACGAGTTAAGTATTATTCTCACTCAAAGCTTTTAAGCAAGAGGTTGAGTTATTATAATCAAAGATTGATCTTCTAAATTGAGTTGTATTTATAGACAACCCCCGTGGATAGGTATTTTATCACTGCGGTGATTGGAAGTGGGTTAGAAATTTCTCATATCTAGGGAGGACCTAGGTAGAAGTAGTATTGTGTAGGGATTTAGCGAGAAATTGTAAACAGGGGAATTTAGCTTTGAACTAATACTGCTGATAGTGGCCTTCCTTCTTGGCTTGGTAGCTCCCAGAGTAGGTAGCGTTGCACCGAACTAAGTTATCATCTTCATGTGTTATTTATCTTTCTATAGTTTTATTTTCTGTTTTATATTCAACTTAATTTATCTGGTTTGTTACCAGATGTTCTAACATCTGTCTCGGCATCTTCTGTTGTTAAGACAATTTCGATTGTTTGTGTTGCCTGTACCAGAATTTCAGTTTCACTCGGCCTCCTTTTTCCCACTTTCACCAAGGCTATTTAGAGCGTACACATTAGTATTAATTTCTAACATTTTTGTTGTTTTTTTGTATTCAAACATTGGGCTAATAATTTGAAGACGCATGAGGTGATTTTCCAAGTTTGATCGTTTCAACTTGCAGATGTATGGTAATAATATTGTTTGAAGTTGTTACAACGCAAGGTACTCGTTTATCGCTTTCTAGAACATAGTATGATTAGGAAACTTGTAATTTGTAAAATTTCCATGCCATTCATTCATTTGCACTACTTTCTTTTGATTAATAACTTTAGTTCCTACCACAAATGTGAGGAAGCTTTCCATTGTTCATATATGCAGAAGACCAACATTTCTTGTTTTAACTAGATTCTATTATGTTTAATCTTTTATTTTTGTTGATATTATGGAAGCATGAAAAGGATCAAGACATTATGTTTAATTTTGAGCACAACCACTTGGCCAAATAGTAACTTACCTTGGGAGTGAGTGATAATTTGCTAACCCCTTTTGATATTTTTTGTCAATATACATGTTGTATTTGAACTATGATGGTTGTCCATGAGTATTTAGTTCACTTATTTTTGAATGGATATTGATCTTTGTTTTCTTGAACCCTCAACCATAACTTGTTGTTTGAATTTTTACATTGCCTTAGAAATTGGGGAGCATTCACACTATGATGTCTGGTTGAATTCAAGTTAGGGAAAATATGATTACTTGTTTATTTGTTGGTTGCTTTGAGGTTGAGAAAAATAAAAATATTGAGAAAAAAGAAAGAAAAAAGTGAAAAAGAAAAGAAAAGTCTTGAAAAAGGAAAGAAAAAAAGGGGAAGCAAATGATTGTGCTAAATAAGTTGTGTGATTGTTAAAACAAATTGGAAAAAGAGAAGAAGTGTGATTGAAATTTTGGTGCTTGAGACTTTGTGGATTGATCACTCCCTTAGGATTAGACAAGTTTGTGTTTCAATTACCTTTAGAAATGACCCCTTCTTTGTTAACTAAGCCACACTACAACCCTTACAAGCCCTTGTGATTCTTGCTTTTATGTTTTCAATATGAATTTTTGGTGAATGCATAATTTATTCTTTTGTTTTCAAGATTGTTCGATGAGTGTCAAGTCCCTCATGTTTGTTTGATTTTCATACCTCGATGAGTTTTTGCAAGATTGATTCATGATTGAGCTTGTGTTAATTTAGAAATTTTAGTATGATTTTTATTCTGGACTGGGTCTAGATCTGGCCCACTGTTGGACACGGCCCAACTATCCCTTACGTCGAGGACGACCCAAATGATGGCCCAATCCATCGTGGCCTGATCTGAGGATATATTCTCCGCGTGCTCATCACCCGAGGACACATCATTAGCGTGTTCTACACACTTCAGAGTCTTTGTGCCCTTCGTAACGGACATGGTCAACCCTCTATCCGCAAAGTTCGGAGCACCTCACTAAAGATGATGTGCACGTGCTGCTCATCCTCACTCTCACGTGAAAATCCTGGCAGTCATCCATTATGGGCCTAGATACTCAGCCCATAATGAAGACCATTGGCCCGACGTTGGGGGCTCTATAAATACTCTCATGTACATGAGATTCAGGTAATCTAATCCTCATATCTAATTCCCTCACTTACCTCTCACTCTTTCTGACTTCATCATCAGAATGCCTTACAGGTACAACTATCCTTTCATGGAACGCTTTCGATCAACAGGTGCTTGGTGTAATGCCCGTTAATTTAATTAATTATTTAATTAAATTATTTTTGGATTGTTTGTTGAAGTTGTGAGGTGTTGGGAATTATTGGTATAAGTTGTTAGATTATTATTAATTAATTAATTAATTGATTAATAATAATAATGTTGGAATTAATAGAATAATTGTGTTGGGATTATGTTATTGGTTGGAAGTAGTAAAGTGAGGGTGTGTAAGTTAGGCCCAATATAATTGATGATATAAGGTTAAGCTAACACAAGGGTTTGGTTTTTGGAGAACAAGGAGTCTTGTGCGTGACCGTGTGAAGCCTCATAAATAGAGGAGCAAGCTGCTTGGTGTTGAGCAGAACAAAGCAAGGCTGTCGACTGGAATTTTGGTAGAGCAACCTTCAATCCAGGTAAGGGTGGGGTTCTGACCTTATGATAGGATTGATGATGATTGCCAGCTTCCCTATGTCGTGGTCGTTTAGGGAGTTACCGTATGACTGACTTGTATGATTAACGAACCTATTTTAGGAAGTTTCCTAGTTGTTATGTTGTGGGCGTTTTGAGTTATCTGTATCATTGCCCGGTAGAATCGATGATTAGGTTAGTGTAGTTTATCACTGGGTGGTGTGGTCGTTATGATGCTATGGTATTCTGAGAAGTTGGCAGGAAATTAGAGATTATTGTTGTGGTCGCTTTATAAAGGTTTCTGTGTGACTGTCTTATATAATTAATGAATCTGTCGATAGGAAATATAGTTTCCTGTTGTTGTGATACTCCGAGCGGTTGGCCGAAAATTATGGGTTCTCTTGATGTGGTTGTTATGATGTTGTATTATTCCATGTTGATGGTCGGGATTGGTGGTCGAGGAGGATGGTGATGGTGTTAGGTATCGAGCGACATTTGGGCTGTGAAGTGTGTCAGAGAATATATGTGTTGGATGTTGAGCTGCATTAGGCTGCGAGGCGTGCTGAGGAGCACAATACTGTTGTCGAGCAAAACAAAGTTACAGGTTGTGTGAGGAACATAAGTTAGTTGTTATTCTTCTTTGTTTCTGTGTGTGTCGAGGAGTATGAGTTAGTTATTATAATGTCTTGGTTGTTGTGCATGTCGAGAGGTATGTAGTTTCCTTAGTCCTATTTCTCATATATGTTGTTCTAAATTGAGAATTTGCAGGTTAATGAATTATGTTGAGATGCCTCTAATTTTGGAAGATATTATGTTGTAGGCTCATGGCCAAAGAGTATTTATATTGAGTTGATGTTGAATTGTTGTTGATGTTGTAGGCTTATGGCCAATGTTTATTTATATTAAGTTGTTGTTTATTGTTGTTGTTGCTACATTCATGTTGTGTCGCATACATCGCATATCAAGTTGGAGCTGATGCTCGTTAAGTTGTCCTAGATTGGCAAAATATTAAGTTGAAGGCTTATGCCTTGTTGACGCCTCTATTTATTGGCAGATTATTAAGTTGAGAATTTTGCTTCATTGGTACCACATGCATTTTCATAAAGACAAATTGCATTCTGTGTTGTATTCTGAGTCGTTGCATGGTTGATTTGATTATGCTTATGTTGTTAAAATCTGAGAAGTGCTGAATATGTATGAGCTGAATCTAATGTTTTATTTATCATACGTTCTATTATATTGTTCGATATCTCACCCTTTCTGTTTGAATGTTATCTCTATGTTGGTAATGTGCAGGTAATCCAGAGAGAATGTGGTTTAACTTCAGTAGTTCGAGTCGGTGTCATTGCTCTGATACATAACACTCGGGGGGATGAACGCTTGCTATTTTATTGTTGTTATTATTCAGTTGTTTCACTTTAATTTGTTGTTCATTAAATATTTGTTATTTGAAGTTGTTTTAGTTGGATAAAGATGTTATATTCTTTAAGTTGAATATTTGATTCCGCTGTGTGGTTATGAAAGTTGTTGGTTTTAAAAGATTAATTTATGTTTTTGTTGGTACATCCAAGTTTAATGTGTTATGCATTTGTAATGAATGCCGTTGTCAAAAGTTGAATTTGTAGCATCCTGATTTGGTTGTCGAATTTTTGTAACTCTGATTTTATATAATTGTTGGATAGAATTGGGGTGTTACAAAGTTGGTATCAGAGAAAGTCGGTCTGTCCGACCAAGTTGTCAAGTCGTGGTGTTGTCTAACAATCGAGTATTGTTAACTTGAGTTCTAACCGTTGTTTGTGTTGTAGTGTTAAGTTGAGATGGCTGGAAGGAATGATGATGCACTTGATGCTACTTTATAAGCAATGACGCATGCTATGGAGAATCATTCGAACACTGACGGGAATGCTGGATCTCGTAGTTTGGAGACCTTTGAGAGGGAGAATTCGCCTACCTTCAAGGGAAAGTATGATCTTGACGGAGCATTGGATTGGTTAAAAGAGATTGAGAGGATCTTCTATGTGATGGACTGCACTCTAGCGCAGAAGTTTCAATATAGTACTCATATGCTAGCAGTCGAGGTTGATGACTGGTGGCTAGATACTTGTCTGAAGTTGGAAGCTGCAGGTGAAAATGACACTTGGGCTGTGTTCCGTAGAGAGTTTCTAAGGAAGTATTTCCATGAAAATGTTCGTGGTAAGAAGGAAATTGAGTTTCTTGAGCTGAAGCAAGGGAGTCTATGGGTTGTTGAATATGCTGCAAAGTTTGATGAGTTGGCTAAGTTTTATCCGCACTATAGTGAGGCAAATGCTGAGTTTTCAAAGTCCATCAAGTTTGAGAACGGGTTGCGCCCGAAGATCAAGAAGGCGGTTGGATACCAGAAGTTTCGTGTCTTTGCTGATTTGGTTGATAGTTGCAAGATCTATGAAGAGGATAATAATGCTCATTATAAGATTACCAATGAGAAGAGGGGTAAGCACCAACAGAACCGTGGTAAGCCTTACGATGCCCCATGTTGTACCCCAAAATTTTCCCTCCCATATTTCTCAAGACATGTCAAGAATCATCTCCAAGTTGTTCAAGATGGCTCAAGAGTTGGACAGTCAAATCATCTCCTAAGGCAGTCAATTCAAAATTAGGGTTTTGTGTTGCATCAATGTCCTTACATACAAATGAACTCAAGTTCTACCAAATTTCATAATATGTTCTTAAGTTCATCCATGTCAAATTTCAAGCCTTGCAGAGGAAGTTTGGTCAGTCAATTGCTTAAGAAGCCCAAAAATCGACTATGCTAGGGCAAAAGTCAACTGTGACCTACAAATAGTCAAACCTCAAGATTTTTTGTCAACATTCTCATTTTGAATTATAATTCATCATTTTATCAAGGGTTGATCATGATTCATCAAGGATTGCTCAAGATTCATAAGGATTCAAAAGTTGCTAAATTAGGGTTTTGTAAGAAAAGTCAACTCAACTTTGACCAAGCATAACTTTCTCATACTTTATGAGAAATGATCCATCCAAAGCTCATTTTGAAGAGAATTAAATTTATTACAATCCATATTCACACCCCAAGATAAAGAAATGCTCTCACAAAAAGTTACAAATTTGGACATTATAGGTCATTTTTGAAAGTCAACAAAAAGACCTTTTTTTCCAAAGCTTATAACTTGATAATGGAATATCAAAATGCGATGAGACAAAAAGTTTTGGTTAGAGAACATCTCAAGGTTTCTAAGAAGTCCAAGAACACTTCCAAAAGTTCAAAATTGAAGAAGTTATGCATTGTTGAAGTTGGGCATTTTTCTAAAATTGCCAAAAGTCAAATATCTTCAAAACTCCAATTTTTGACAAAAGGGCCCACTTTTTTCCACTTGATTTGGTCTTATCACACCCCACACGTGTCCCATCTTCAGTTTCATGTCCATTCATTAAATTTTCTATTTTATTTAATTTTTATTGAATTAATTCATTTTTAATTAATATTAATTCATATAAAATCCAAAAATTGATGGAATGATATCTTTTTGATCATTACAACTTTCAATTAACATTATACACCAAATCAAATTCGAATCATGCCATGTTGTGTACAAAATATTTGATTTGAGGAAAATATGGAAGCTTTGTTAATGGTGGCAAAATCATATCTTGGAATCATCAATGCACAAGGATTGGAGGCCCAAAGTTTAACCTAATGCAATCCCTTATACACATACAAGCTACACACATAAAAAACAAGACCAAAAAGCTTGAAAACGGCCAGACAAAACTTGGAAAAAAGCTTGAAAACCTTGAAACGGAAATCATACTTAGAGGTCAATTCAATCCAAAATCTCAACGTGGTGTCCTTGTTTGCAATCCACTGAAGCTATAGCAAT
Source organism: Vicia faba (assembly GCA_948472305.1). NCBI lineage: Eukaryota > Viridiplantae > Streptophyta > Magnoliopsida > Fabales > Fabaceae > Vicia > Vicia faba. Next base: position 361,941,088 of record OX451737.1, on the reverse strand, counting down.
CAGAACCAAGCCCTCTCATCGCCTGAAACGCCTTGTAAGTCATCCTGAACATAGCTCTAAACTGGAAATCGTGAATCCATGTTCTTGCATCTTCTTGCCAAATTCTTTGTATAATCATGCCTAACGTCCAATTTCCAACATTTCTGCATTATTTAATTTTGTTTTCATGGCCTATAACGTAATACCCGAACCTAGGGTTTCCATTCTTTGTTTTTAGGCGTTTGCTATGCAGGAAAAATTAGGACAAATAATTGGTACAGGGATGCCCAGGAAGGAGAGACGAAGTGAACCATGGCTTTGGATTGCATTTCTATAACCTAGAGTTAATTTTAGAACGAACCTAGGGATTTTGCTGCGGACAAAAATCCGCAGGAAAAAGAACAGGGTTTGTTGAAGAAGACGAAGACGTGGCTTGTCTTCATTGGCCCGTTCAAATAAATTTAGCGCTTTTTTTTATTTCCAGTATATTATGCGTTTTTTCCTTATAATATTATTCATCTATTCTAATAACAAATAAGCAGGTTAGTTGGATTGGTAAGCGCACTAGTGAATTGTCTCATGGGACCTGGGTTCGAATCCCAGGTCCCCCAATATTTGTTGCATTTTATTTCCAGGCTATCCAGTACATGCCAAGGCTTAAGGTCCACCATGCATCATCACCTGATCAGGCGCCAGATGGCCTTCAGGCCAAATCTGGTGGCCAAGAATGAAGGACTATCATATGTCCAAGTCAACAAGCGCGTGGGTGATCTGGAAAGTCAAAGCCGGCTTGCAGTAAATGGGCTTGGAATTGCTATTCTAACACTCAGAATTGGGCCCAACACCCTCCCCATGGGTTATTTCTTTATATTTTCTCTTTTATTTATTTGCTTTATTTAATTATTATTATTATTTAATCAACCAAATAATTTATTTCTTTCATAAAAAAATCAGAAAACAAAAAAAATGTTATTTTTATTAATTTCATAATTTTATTTTTGTAAATAAATATTAATTAATTGACTTAGTTTAAATAGGTTTAAACATTTAATATTTTTTGCAATAAATTAAAACTAATGTAGAATTAGGTTTTTAATAATTTTAATCAATTTTATTTTATTTCCTTAAATATAAAAAAACCGAAAAATATTTTCATTAATTAATAATTTAATTATTAACTTAGATTTATTTTTTTAGTTCAAAAATAAGCAAAAATCTTTTCTTTAATAAAAAGGGTCAAAACCCTAAAAATGCGTCGTTTTAATTTTCTCGCACGCGATCCATATTTCCAATATTGTAATTGCTCCCGGTATGTAATAGCTTTTAATTAGGACTTTATTTATTTATCGCTTTATTTATACTTTCCGCAATTTAAATTAAAGGGTTTGTTTTTGGCGATGTAAATACCCGACGCCTTGTAATAGCTTAGATTTAATTTTCCGTGATTTAATTTCCGCACAATATTAACTGTTAGATGTTTGATAAATAGGGAATGCATGACAAGATCCAATGTATGAACTTAAAATTAATATAGCTCACCCATGACATGTACAGATAAAATTAATCGAAACAACACACTCGCACATGCACACTCTTAGGGTACACCTCACTTGGTTGCCTTCGAACGTGGTCATTGAGTATAGGAAGTTTTAGAGGTCGCCCTCTTGTGCAAAGATCATAGTTACCTCGAAACGGTTGCCTCGGAAAAATGATCTAAGACATTAGGGTTACCGCTAAGGCATCCTAACATTGCTTTAGTGACCACACGTCCCTTAATCGAATTGACCCGAAAACTCCGACGACGGTGCTACCTACTCCTCAATAGTGGGATAGAATTGTCTAAAGGACATTAGCACATATTAATTCCTTTTTCGAGTAGGTAGATGGTTCTTAAGTACTTGCTCCTTTTAAAACAAAACAAAACTTTTCGCACTTACACTCCTTTCAAACAAAAAACACTTTTCAAACCCACAATCATAAAGAAAAGCAAACTTTTGAAAACACAATGAGAAAGTACCTAAGAGCCCGTGGATAACCACAGATAGAAAGGGTGCTAACACCTTCCCTTTCTATAATCTACCCCCCGGACCCGAGAAACATCTCGAAAAAGGAATTTTTCTGTGCTTTTTTCCTTTCCTTGTTGGATAAAATAAAAGACGGTGGCGACTCTTGTTTACCGCGACATTTTGCGAAAACAAATGCAAACGCGAACCAGCATTCCAAAACAGTCAGTTCTCATTCCCAGCGATCATAAAACTGGAGACTCTGTTGGGGAATTAATAAGTGAGGTGTACCTTAGGATTAGATCATTGTGTTTTCAATTGCTTGATTTGCTTGATTTACATTTGTGGGCTTGTATCGGAGTTTCTATAGATCCTAACCCGGATCTGGGGGCACCCTTTAGGTAAGTAGCAATAAACTGTGAAGGAATTATCCGGTGTAGACCGACACGGTTGAAGCAGTAGCTATGTTGGTGTGGCACTTTAGTCTGTACCGATATCCCTTGTGTTAGAACGAGGAGAATATGGGTCTTCTAAGGGGTCATTAAGCACCAACTGACCTTAGAACCTTAAATTGACCAACTTGGCCATAGAACAGTAGCAGTATGCTACACTCATTGAGACTAAACTCTCACGATGATTCCAGCTGCAAGAAAAGGTTGCTAAACTGGAATTATGACCAATTGAGGGTAGTCAGTGATATTGAGATCCTCTAGAACTCGGTTACTATTTTTAGGATAGGTTTAAACCAACTAAACTGAAAGAAGGTAGTACCTAAAGCTCCTTGCCAGCCTGAAATCTAAGGGCTCTTTTGTGTGACTTGTATGCCTTTACCATGTTTGCTGTTTGTGGATACTTGTGGTGTGCTTACTATCATGACATCATGACATCATAACATTACATACATCTTGCATAAGGACTAACATATTTCAAAGACAAGAGGGATTCATCTTTGCTCTGTTTTGTAGGTCATCATGATGCCCATGCGTAAGAATACCATCTGAATCAACTTTGTCCAAGTACCTACCTTGCTTAAAGAGTTGGTTGCCAAGATGCCTGACACTACTTCCTTCATCAGGAGGCATGGTTATCTTCTCAGTTTGGTCACCTCTAAATTGGAAGAGCAGATGATGAGTGTCCTAGTCCAGTTCTATGATCCGATGTACCATTGTTTTACTTTTCAAGACTATCAGTTGGTTCCTATCCTAGAAGAGTTCTCTGAGCTGCTCGGTATCTCTGTTCTGGAGCAGACCCCGTTTACTGGTTGGGAAAAGACTCTTAAGCCCGAAGAGATTGCTGCAGCCCTTCATTTGACCAAAGAGGAGGTAATGGCTAATTGGGAGACTAGAAGTGGAGCAAAGGGTTTTCTGACTAATTTCTTGGTTGGCAAGGCTAACTACTTCTGGGATAGCCTAGACTTTAAGGCATTGGAGGATGTTCTGGCTCTCCTGATATATGGCTTGGTATTGTTTTCGAATCCTGATACTTTTGTTGATGTTAATGCCATAAAGATCTTCATCTCTAAGAACCCTGTACCCACTCTCTTGGGTGACATTCTTCCTCAACTCTATGCTCGTACTGCCCGAAAGCGGGAAACCTTGATGTGCTGTGCTCCTTTATTGTCGAGGTGGTTTATTTCGCACCTCCCCAAGTCAGTGTTGAAGAACAAAGAAGGGATGGGTTGGGCTTATAGGGTGATGTCTCTTTCTCATAACGACATTATCTGGACTCTCAGAGGTATGGATGAGGTGACTATCATTGATCGTTGTGGAGAGTATCCTAATGTTCCATTGATAGGAACCCATGGAGGAATTTCTTATAACCCAGGCTTAGCTCTCCGCCAGTTTAGAAGAGCCAGAAGAGAAGGACCCCATGAGATGCTAATGCCTCATATCATCTTTGATTTTCAAGGGGATAGCGACGAGCAGCATCGCAGATTCATAAGGGCTTGGGATAGAGTTCACCAATCTGATCCACATGAGCTGGGCCCAAAGACTTCTTTGCCAATGTAGCCTTATCTCAGATGGGTCCGCATCCGTGCCCAGAAGCTAGGTATGCCATATGAAGCTGTCCGGCCTGTCACACTTGAAGTTGCTAATGAAGAAGGGGTTCTCCCAACAATTCTCCATCCTTATATGCCCACTAACATTGGGGCACTGAAGAGGTCTTGGATGCAGTTGAGGGATGAACGAGATTCTTATCGAGAGAAGTTCAACGAGCAAGAGCAAAAGATCCAGAAACTGACTAGGCAGTTAGAGAACGAGCAGATTCTCAACGACTATGTCCGCACTGATAAGAAGAGGCCATGAGAGCCTTGATGGGACTTTGATGATTTCCTTTCCAGTTTTATTTTTTACTCTTCAGTATTTCCATTCTTGTAACGCCTTAGAGGCAATTTGTTGAACAATTTGAATTACAAAGTCATCTAATAAAGTGTGTTTCCTTTCTTGTTTACAAATTTGAATCTCTCAATTGTCTTTGAAATCATAATCATACGCATTTCATCCCATGTACTTCATAAACAGGTACCCATTACAGGTCTCTTATCTTCTTTGTTGTTTATTTCAGCAATCATCATGTCTGCTGAACCTTCAACTGAGCAAGCTATCAAGGCCCTCCAGGCCCAGAATGCCCAATTTCAAGAGTTATTCATGAGTCTAGCTAAGGGTCAACAAGACCTGAAGACCCTGATTCTGAAGAAGAAGAAGAAGAAGAAGAGGACAGTCCTGTTCAACACTGGTCCTAGGTTTGGAAACAGGCTACAGGATGAAGTTGATATAACCACCTCATCTGGAGGGAAAGATAGTCCACAAGAAAGGAGGGCTCCTAGCCCTGTGGTCTCCGACAACGAGACAGACTACGATGAAGAACAGTATCCTCCTGCTGAGGATAGATACAAGCAACTGGAAGACCAGTTGAGTGCTATGGAGGTTCAAAAGATGCCTGGTCTGGACTTCGGTGATCTAGGTCTATCATATGGGGTGGTGATTTCCCACAAATTCAAGGCACCAGCTTTTGCTAAGTATGACGGAGTTTCTTGTTCGAAGCTGCATCTCCGGTCATATGTGAGGAAGATCCAGCCTTACACTGCTGATAAGAACCTATGGATCCATTTCTTTCAAGACAGTCTCTCAGGGACTCAGCTTGAGTGGTTCTATAAGTTGGACGGAGCCAGTATTCGCAGTTGGGAAGATTTGGCTGCTGCATTCTACAGGCAGTATCAGTACAACTCCAACCTCGCTCCTACGTGTACCCAACTCCAGGGTATGTCAATGGGAACGGGTGAAGGATTCAAAGATTATGCTCAAAAGTGGAGAGACCTCGTCGGAAGGGTACAACAACCCTTAGCTGATCGGGAACTTGTTGACATGTTTTTGGGGACCATGTCTGGTCCATTTTTCAACCACTTGATTGGAAGCTCTTCATCTGGGTTTACAGATCTTATTTTGACTGGTGAGAGGATTGAGGCTGGTATTAAGGCTGGGAAGATACAGAAGGGTGCCTCCGCAAGCACCGAAAAGAAGCCGTTTATGAAAGAGTCCAGTGCTGTCGACAGTGCAAGAAGACAGGATAGACCTGAACACCGCCAAGCTGTCAATGTGGTTGTTATTTCAAAACCTGATGGTGCTCCTCAGCACAACAATCAACAGAAGGATGAGAGACCTAAGAGTCAATTCACTCGTCTCAGCATGACCTTATCCCAGATTCTGCCACAGTTGCTGAAGACTAATATGGTGACTCTAAGGGAAGCCCCAAAGAATTCAAATACAATGTCACCAAGGTATAACCCTAACGCCCGCTGTGCTTATCACTCTGATAGCCCGGGCATAATACATATGATTTTTGGAGTCTGAAAAATAAGATACAAGACTTAATTGATGCGAAAGAGATCGAGTTCGGAGCACCAGAGAAGCCTAAACAAGATGCAGGGGTAAATGCTATCGGGGATGACGATGATGAAGAGTTTGATATCAACAGTTGGATCTACCCGACTGCCAGCGGTGGATTAAGCAACTGGACAACAAAGTATTCTATGCCAGTTTCTGTGATCACTCAGTAATAAAACTTTTGTTTTGAATTTGTAATAAACAATGTTTTAAGCTTTATGGCCCGGTGTCTTACCCGGGGAACTGTGGCTTCATTTGTGAGGGCTTTTGTGTGTCATTTTCATATATCATTAATAAAAGCATTGGACGTTTTTTGCATTTCAAATTTTGCGCTCCTTGTTTTTCTTTATTATATATTGCAAAATAGCTATTTTACACACACTCACATATACAGGTCCACATCCACTCTAGATCCTACTGGTAACGACTCTGCTATTGTCGGTTATGACTTTGAAAATCCGATCAACTTAGCCGAAGACGAAGGTGAAGATGATTGTGAAGTGCCTGGTGAACTTGCAAGACTGTTACTCCAAGAAGAGAGGGCCATTCAGCCACACGAAGAGCTAGTGGAAACAGTGAATCTGGGTACAGAGACAGACAAGAAAGAGGTCAAGATTGGTGCCAACCTGGAGCTTAGTGTGAAACACGGTTGATTCAAATGCTGCATGACTATGTTGAGATCTTTGCCTGGTCTTATGAAGACATGCCCGGTTTGGATACTGATATTGTGGTTCATCGCCTGCCTACCAAGGAAGACTATCCTCCAGTGAAACAGAAGGTTCACCGTATGCGCCCATAGATGTCTGAGAAAATCAAGGCTGAAGTTATGAAACAGTTTGACGCCGGTTTTCTAGCAGTTACTTCTTACCCTCGGTGGGTGGCCAATGTGGTTCCTATGCCGAAGAAAGATGGTAAGGTCCGAATGTGTGTTGACTACAGGGATTTGAACAGGACGAGTCCCAAGGATGATTTCCCTTTACCTCATATTGACGTTCTGGTTGACAACACCACTCAGCACAAGGTATTCTCCTTTATGGATGGTTTCTCCGGTTATAATCAGATAAAATGGCTCCCGAAGACATGGAGAAGATGACCTTTGTTACTCAGTGGGGTACCTTTTGCTACAAGGTCATGCCTTTTGGATTGAAGAATGTTGGGGAAACTTATCAGCGCGCCATGGTTGCTTTATTTCATGACATTATCCATCATGAGATTGAAGTATACGTCGACGATATGATTGCAAGGTCCCATACTGAGGAAGAACATCTTGACCATCTGCAGAAGCTGTTTGACAGGATGAAGTTGTACAAGCTGAGGTTGTACCCGACAAGTGCACCTTCGGGGTGAGATCTGGCAAACTACTGGGTTTCGTTGTAAGCGACAAAGGTATTTAAGTGGACCTTGCCAAGGTGAAAGTTATACAGGAAATGCCAGCTCCCAGAACAGAGAAAGAAGTCAGAGGCTTTCTGGGATGTCTAAACTACATTGCCTGATTCATCTCACACCTAACTGCTACTTGTGAGGCAATCTTCAAGCTACTGAAGAAAGATCAAGTAGTACGTTGCAACGATGAATGCCAGGCCGCTTATGAAAGGATTAAAGAGTATCTCGAAGAGCCACCCATTCTGATGCCACCAGTTGAAGGGAGACCTCTGATATTATACTTGACAGTGCTCGATAACTCAATGGGGTGTGTGCTGGGTCAGTATGATGAGTCTGGCTGAAAAGAGCATGCTATTTATTACCTTAGCAAAAAGTTTACCGACTGTGAGACCCGATACTTACTGCTCTAGAAAACTTGCTTCGCTTTGGCATGGGCTGCTCGCCGGCTAAGACAGTATATGTTGACTCACACTACCCTGTTGATATCAAAGATGGATCCAATCAAGTATATCTTCGAAAAGCCTGCCTTGTCCGGAAGAATAGAAAGATGGCAGATGATATTGACTGAGTATGACATCCAATATACGACCCAAAAGGAAATTAAGGGAAGTGTGTTGGCAGACCATTTGGCACATCAGGCAGTGGATGATTACCAGTCTATGAACTTTGAGTTTCCGGACGAGAATATCATGGTGTTTACTGATTGTGAGACACCTGGACCGGATGAAGGACCTGAGGAAGGATCCCGATGGTCTATGTACTTTGATGGAGCTTCGTACGCTTTGGGTAATGGCATTGGCGCTGTGATCATATCTCCTAAAGGCTCTCATACTCCGTTTACCGCCCGACTCTATTTCAACTGTACCAACAACATGGCAGAGTATGAAGCATGCATTATGGGTCTTCGAGCAGCAATTGACCTAAGGATTAAGTTCTTGAGTGTCTTCGGAGATTCCGCTCTCGTGATCTGTTAGATAAAAGGCGAGTGGGATACGAAACACCTGAATCTTATTCCTTACAAGGAATTCGTATTGACACTGCTTCCCCATTTCGAGGAGATAACCTTTGAACACTTCCTTAGAGAGGAGAATCAGTTAGCGGGCGCGCTAGCTACAATGTCTTCTATGTTCAAAGTCAATTGGGACAATGAAGCTCCCCGGATTATCATTGAAAGATTGGACGAACCAACACATTGTTGTGATCTTGAGACTGAAGAAGTAACAGAAAAGCCCTGGTATCATGAGGTGAAGAGGTATCTTGAAGCTCAAGAATACCCCGAGGGTGCATCTGTTAATGACAAGAAGTTTCTGAGGAGGTTTGCAACAAAGTTCTTCATCAGCAATGGCATCCTTTACAAGCGTAACCATGATTCGACCTTACTGCGTTGTGTGGATAAGATTGAAGCAGAAAGGATCATGGCAGAACTGCATGAAGGTACCTTCAGAACCCATTCTAGTGGACATACCATGGCAAAGAAAATTCTTCGGGCAGGATATTACTGGTCCACAATGGAAGTCGGCTGTTATCAACATTATCGGACATGTCATAAGTGCCAAGTCTATGCTGATAAAGTGCATATACCTCCAGTTCCTCTGAACGTATTGACGGCACCTTGGCCTTTTTCAATGTGGGGCATTGATATGATCGGCGAGATCAGACCTAAGGCATCCAACGGGCATCGTTTCATCTTGGTAGCGATCGATTACTTTACGAAGTGGGTTGAAGCGGCTGTCTTTGCTACTGTAACCAAGAATGTCGTGGCACGGCTCATTTGGCATAATCTGATCTATCGATACGGTGTACCAGAGAGGATCATTATAGACAATGGTACCAATCTCAACAACCAGATGATCACTGAGCTCTACGAACAGTTCAAGATACGGCATCATAACTCTTCTCCCTACCGGCCGAAGATGAATGGGGCTGTAGAAGCAGCTAATAAGAACATTAAGAAGATTGTGCAGAAAATGACAGTGACATACAAAGACTGGCACGAGATGTTACCATTTGCTCTTCATGGGTACCGTACCTCAGCACAGACGTCAACAGGGGCAACACCCTATTCCTTTGTTTATGGCATGGAGGCAGTCTTGCCTATTGAAGTTCAGATACCCTCTCTTCGGATCATAAAGGATGCAGGTTTGAGTGAAGATGACTGGATTCAGACCCGGCTTGATCAACTGGACCTAATCGACAAAAAGAGACTTACTGCTATTTGTCATGGTCAGACGTACCAAAAACGGATGATCAAGGCATTTAACAAGAAAGTCAGACGACAAGAGTATCAAGTTGGGGACCTGGTAATCAAGCGCATTATTCTACCTCAAGGTGATCCCAGGGGAAAATGGACCCCTACTTACGAAGGGCCATTTGTGGTTAAGAACATCTTCTCAGGAGGAGCTATGATTCTAACCACCATGGATGGTGACGACCTTCCTCACCCCGTCAATGCATACATAGTGAAAAGATACTACGCATAATCCAAGACCCGCTAGGTTGGCTGGCCTAGGCAAAAATAAGGACTTCCCGGCGAACCAAAAGGGTTCGGGCAAAAATAAGGGATGAAAATGAAAATTTTTTGTACACTCGGCAAGTCGAAAACCTGAAAAGGCGGCTTGGGAAAAAATGGGTATCCCGGTGGACTGAAAACCCGAAAGGGCGGTCCAAGCAAAAATTAGGGATTAAAGCGTAACACTATGTCTCATTAGATCACCTGGCATCCGGACTTCGGTATCGACTATCAAGCTCAGACGGCACTAATCAATCTGATTCATCTTCAACTAAGCAGCAAAGTGATGAGATTGCTTGAGGACATAAGGGCAATAACAGAGTTGGAACCCAGTGGGATTATTCACATAGCTGTTTTGTTTTCTTTTCACAAATTGTATAAATTCTATTTGTTCGGCGGCGTTCTCTTACTAGGACATCAACCTCTTGTACAAAAATGCCTATTTACAGGCCAAACCTCAAAATCAATACAAATTCATTTTCAGACAAATCTCAAACTATTTTTCCTTTATCTGTTTTGTTTTGCAAAGAACGTCCAATGTTCATTTTTGATATATGCATTTGATATTAATTGCTGCTCATAAATATTTACATGTGAAACAAAGGATGAATTACTGGTAATATCAGAAACAGGGGCATAAGAAATGTCCAGGCTGTGTAGTTCCTTCGTCCACCAGGTACAAGGTAGATCCAGCTGAAGAATATGGCTACGATACCTTCACTCCCCGCAGAGCATTACAGTAATGGTAGCTCTCCCAGCTGAGACTTGCAGTTAGGTACAAATCAGCAATACTCTCCCCCAAGCAGAGTTAGCCTACCATCAGCCCTAAAAAGGTTGGCTATCCCATGAAGGTCTTAATCTTCCCCAGTGGAGTATAAATATATTCCCCAGCAAGTATAAGAGCATCCCCGACAGTCTTAATATTCCTCAACGGAGTATAAGAATGTTCCCCGGCGGAATACAAGATACCCCCCAGTAGAGCCATTTCCCCAGCGCAATCTAAAAAAGCTTTCCCAATGGAGTTGAATCATTTTCCCCAGTAGACTCTGGAAGTTTATCCCCGACGGAGTACAATAAACCTCCCAAGCCAGGTTCAAAGGAGCATTCCTAGCAGAAATTAGAGGTTTATCCCCATAAGAGTCTAACAGGATTATCCCCAGCAGGTTGCAACCGAAAGATCATCCCCGGCGAAGTTCTTTCCTTTCACGAACAGGAATTCAATCCTCAACAGATTCAGTATCACCAGCAACGGTAATTCATCCCCAACGGAGTTTATCCCCAGCGGAGTTCATCATTGAAATCCCCAACAAAGTTTATCAGCGGAATCCCCAGCGGAGTTTATCGTTAAAATCCTCAGTAGAGCATCTCTTCCCCACAGAGTAATCTCTTCATCAGTTTATTCCCCAACGGAGTCATCTCCTCCTGCATGTTTATTCTCACAATCATCTTCGTTCATCATCCCCAGCGGAAACGAAGAACTCAACTCTATTTTCCAGCAGCTCCGGGATTTATTTTCCCCATCTAAAACATTACATGTCCATACATCATGATACATGCATATACGCATCATACCATACAATCTCATTTATGTTGAGAACATCATTGCCTTATCCATATCATGCATTTCATATGACTGACCTTTACCTTTCAGGAGGGATGCAGTTAAACTCTCAACCATGTCAATGGAGACAACCCGTCAATGGAGACAACTTGTCAATAGAGACAACCCGTCAATGGAGACAACCCGTCAATGGAGACAACCCGTCAATAGAGACAACCCTTCAATGGAGACAACCCGTCAATGGAGACAACCCGTCAATAGAGACAACCCGTCAATGAGGACAACCCGTTAATGGAGATAACCTATCAATAGAGACAACCCGTCAATAGAGACAACCCGTCAATGGGGACAACCCGTCAATGGAGACAACCCGTCAATGGAGATAACCCATCAATAGAGACAACCTGTCAATGGAGACAACCCGTCAATGGAGACAACCCGTCAATGGAGACAACCCGTCAATGGAGACAACCTGTCAATGGAGATAACCCGTCAATGGAGACAACCCATCAATAGAGACAACTCGTCAAAGGAGACCCCTGTTAATAGAGACAACTCGTCAATGAAGACAAAACCACCTACCAACAATATCCAAATGGCATCTGTAAGCCCATTCCCGACATCACCAGGCTGATACCACTTCATGCGAGTGCAAATTTGTGGGCACTCTAGTGTTCAATCATCTCCCACCTTCGGATCACGAAAGGCCCGAACGCCAATCTATATCCTCAGGTTTAAGAAGATTGAACAGGGGTAACTATTGTGCCGCAAAATTTTCCCTCCCATATTTCTTAAGACATGTGAAGAATCATCTCCAAGTTGTTCAAGATGGCTCAAGAGTTGGACAGTCAAATCATCTCATAAGGCAGTCAATTCAAAATTAGGGTTTTGTGTTGCATCAAGGTCCTTACATCCAAATGACCTCAAGTGCTTCCCAATGTCCTAATATGTTATTAAGTTCATCCATGTCAAATATCAAGCCTTGCAGAGGAAGTTTGGTCAGTCAATTGCTCAAGAAGCCCAAAAATCGACTATGCTAGGGCAAAAGTCAACTGTGACCTACAAATAGTCAAACCTCAAGATTTTTTGTCAACATTCTCATTTTTAAGGATAATTCATCATTTTATCAAGGTTTGATCATTATTCATCAAGGATTGCTCAAGATTCATCAAGATTCAAAAGTTGCTAAATTAGGGTTTTGTAGGAAAAGTCAACTCAACTTTGACCAAGCATAACTTTCTAATACTTTATGATAAATGACCCATCCAAATCTCATTTTTAAGAGAATTAAATTTCCTACAATCCATCTTCACACACCAAGATCAAGAAATGCTCTCACAAAAAGTTACAAATTTGGACATTATAGGTCATTTTTGAAAGTCAACAAAAACACCTTTTTTGCCAAAGCATATAACTCGAGCATGGAATATAAAAATGAGATGATACCAAAATGGTTGGTTAGAGGACATCTCAAGGTTTCTAAAAATTCCAAGAACACTTCCAAAAGTTCAAAATTGAAGAAGTTATGTATTGTTGAAGTTTGGCATTTTTCCAAAATTGCCAAAAGTCAACTATCTTCAAAACTCCAATTTTTGACAAAAGGGACCACTTTTTTCCACTTGATTTGGTCTTATCACACCACACACGTGTCCCATCTTCAGTTTTATGTCCATTCATTAAATTTTCTATTTTATTTAATATTTATTGAATTAATTCATTTTTAATCAATAATAATTCAAATAAAATCCAAAAATTGATGGAATGATATCTTTTTGATCATTACAGCTTTCAATTAACATTATACACCAAATCAAATTCGAATCATGCCATGTTGTGTAAAAATATTTGATTTGAGGCAAATATGGAAGCTTTGTTAATGGTGGCAAAATCATATCTTGGAATCATCAATGCACAAGGATTGGAGGCCCAAAGTTTAACCTAATGCAATCCCTTATACACATACAAGCTACACACATCAAAAACACGACCAAAAAGCTGCCGAAACGGCCAGACAAAACTTGGAAAAAAGCTTGAAAACCTTGAAACGGAAATCATACTTAGAGGTCAATTCAATCCAAAATCTCAACGTGGTGTCCTTGTTTGCAATCCACTGAAGCTATAGCAATCAGAACCAAGCCCTCTCATCGCCTGAAACACCTTGTAAGTCATCCTGAACATAGCTCTGATTTGGAAATCGTGAATCCATGTTCTTGCATCTTCTTGCCAAATTCTTTGTATAATCATGCCTAACGTCCAATTTCCAACATTTATGCATTATTTAATTTTGTTTTCATGGCCTATAACGTAATACCCGACCTAGGGTTTCCATTCTTTGCTTTTAGAAATTTGCTATGCAGGAAAAATTATGACAAATAATTGGTACAGGGATGCCCAGGAAGGAGAGACGAAGCGAACCATGGCTTTGGATTGCATTTTTATAGCCTAGAGTTAATTTTAGAACGAACCTAGGGATTTTGCTGCGGACAAAAATCCGCAGGAAAAAGAACAGGGTTTGTTGAAGAAGACAAAGACGTGGCTTGTCTTCATTGGCCCGTTCAAATAAATTTAGCGCTTTTTTTTATTTCCAATATATTATGCGTTTTTTCCTTATAATATTATTCATCTATTCTAATAACAAATAAGCAGGTTAGTGGGATTGGTAAGCGCGCTAGTGAATTGTCTCATGGGACCTGGGTTCGAATCCCAGGTCCCCCAATATTTGTTGCATTTTATTTCCAGGCTATCCAGTACATGCCAAGGCTTAAGGTCCACCATGCATCATCACCTGATCAGGCGCCAGATGGCCTTCAGGCCAAATCTGGTGGCCAGGAATGAAGGACTATCATATGTCCAAGTCAACAAGCGCGTGGGTGATCTGGAAAGTCAAAGCAGGCTTGCAATAAATGGGCTTGGAATTGCTATCATCACACTCAGAATAGGGCCCAACACCCTCCCCATGGGTTATTTCTTTATATTTTCTCTTTTATTTATTTGCTTTATTTAATTATTATTATTATTATTTAATCAACCAAATAATTTATTTCTTTCATAAAAAAAATCAGAAAACAAAAAAATGTTATTTTTATTTATTTTATTATTTTATTTTTGTAAATAAATATTAATTAATTGACTTAGTTTAAATAGGTTTAAACATTTAATATTTTTTGCAATAAATTAAAACTAATGTAGAATTAGGTTTTTAATAATTTTAATCAATTTTATTTGATTTCCTTAAATATAAAAAAACCAAAAAATATTTTCATTAATTAATTAATTTAATTATTAACTTAGATTTAATTTTTTAGTTCAAAAATAAGCAAAAATCTTTTCTTTAATAAAAAGGGTCAAAACCCTAAAAATGCGTCGTTTTAATTTTCTCGCACGCGATCCATATTTCCAATATTGTAATTGCTCCTGGTATGTAATAGCTTTTAATTAGGACTTTATTTATTTATCGCTTTATTTATACTTTCCGCAATTAAAATTAAAGGGTTTGTTTTTGGAGATGTAAATACCCGACGCCTTGTAATAGCTTAGATTTAATTTTCCGCGATTTAATTTCCGCACAATATTAACTATTAGATGTTTGATAAATAGGGAATGCATGACAAGATCCAATGTATGAACTTAAAATCAATATAGCTCACCCATGACATGTATAGATAAAATTAATCGAAACAACACACTCGCACATGCGCACTCCTAGGGTACACCTCACTTGGTTGCCTTTGAACGTGTTCATTGAGTATAAGAAGTTTTAGAGGTCGCCCTCTTGTCCAAAGATCATAGTTGCCTCGAAACGGTTGCCTCGGAAAAATGATCTAAGACATTAGGGTTACCGCTAAGGCATCCTAACATTGCTTTAGTGACCACACGTCCCTTAATCGAATTGACCCGAAAACTCCGACGACGGTGCTACCTACTCCTCAATAGTGGGATAGCATTGTCAAAAGGATATTAGCACAAATTAATTCCTTTTTCGAGTAGGTAGATGGTTCTTAAGTACTTGCTTCTTTTAAAACAAAACAAAACTTTTCGCAGTTACACTCCTTTCAAACAAAAAACTCTTTTCAAACCCACAATCACAAAGAAAAGCAAACTTTTGAAAACACAATGAGAAAGTACCTAAGAGCCCGTGGATAACCACGGATAGAAAGGGTGCTAACACCTTCCCTTTCTATAATCTACCCCCCGGACCCGAGAAACATCTCGAAAAAGAAATTTTTCTGTGCTTTTTTCCTTTCCTTGTTGGATAAAATAAAAGACGGTGGCGACTCTTGCTTACCGCGACATTTTGCGAAAACAAACGCAAACGCGAACCAGCATTCCAAAACAGTCAGTTCTCATTCCCACCGATCACAGAACTGGCGACTCTGCTGGGGAATTAATAAGTGAGGTGTACCTTAGGATTAGATCATTGTGTTTTCAATTGCTTGATTTGCTTGATTTACATTTGTGGGCTTGTATCAGAGTTTCTATAGATCCTAACCCGGATTTGGGGGCACCCTTTAGGTAAGTAGCAATAAACTATGAGGGAACTGTCCCGCGTAGACCGATACGGTTGAAGCAGTAGCTACGTTGGTGTGGCACTTTAGTCTGTACCGATATCCCTTGTGTTAGAACGAGGAGAAATGGGTCTTCTAAGGGGTCATTAAGCACCAACTGACCTTAGAACCTTAAAATGACCAACTTGGCCATAGAACAGCAGCAGTATGCTACACTCATTGAGACTAAACTCTCGTGATGATTCCGGCCGCAAGAAAAGGTTGCTAAACTGGAATTATGACCGATTGAGGGTAGTCAGTGATATTGAGATCCTCTAGAACCCGGTTACTATTTTTAGGACAGGTTTAAACCAACTAAACTGAAAGAGGGTAGTACCTAAAGCTCCTTGCCAGCCTGAAATCTAAGGGCTCTTTTGTGTGACTTGTGTGCCTTTACCATGTTTGATGTTTGTGGATACTTGTGGTGTGCTTACTATCATGACATCATGACATCATAACATTGCATACATCTTGCATAAGGACTAACATATTTCAATAACAGGAGGGATTCATCTTTGCTCTGTTTTGTAGTTCATCATGATGCCCATGCGTAAGAATACCATCCAGATCAACTTTGTCCAAGTACCTACCTTGCTTAAAGAGTTGGTTGCCAAGATGCCTGGCACTACTTCCTTCATCAGGAGGCATGGTTCTCTTCTCAGTTTGGTCACCTCCAAATTGGACGAGCAGATGATGAGTATCCTAGTCCAGTTCTATGATCCGCTGTACCATTGTTTTACTTTTCAAGACTATCAGCTGGTTCCTACCCTAAAAGAGTTCTCTGAGCTGCTCGGTATCTCTATTCTGGAGCAGACCCCGTTTACTGGTTGGGAAAAGACTCTTAAGCCCGAAGAGATTGCTGCAGCCCTTCATTTGACCAAAGAGGAGGTAATGGATAATTGGGAGACTAGAAGTGGAGCTAAGGGTTTTCTGACTAAGTTCTTGGTTGGCAAGGCTAACTACTTCTGGGATAGCCTAGACTTTAAGGCTTTCGAGGATGTTCTGGCTCTCCTGATATATGGCTTGGTATTGTTTCTGAATCCTGATACTTTTGTTGATGTTAATGCCATAAAGATCTTCATCTCTAAGAACCCTGTACCCACTCTCTTGGGTGACATTCTCCATCAACTCTATGCTCGTACTGCCCGAAAGCGGGAAACCTTGATGTGCTGTGCTCCTTTATTGTCGTGGTGGTTTATTTCGCACCTCCCCAAGTCAGTGCTGAAGAACAAAGAAGGAATGGGTTGGGCTTATAGGGTGATGTCTCTTTCTCATAACGACATTATCTGGACTCTCAGAGGTATGGATGAGGTGACTATCATTGATCGCTGTGGAGAGTATCCTAATGTTCCATTGATAGGAACCCATGGAGGAATTTCTTACAACCCATGCTTAGCTCTCCGTCAGTTTGGAAGAGCCAGAAGAGAAGGACCCCATGAGATGCTAATGCCTCATATCATCTTTGATTTTCAAGGGGATAGCGACGAGCAGCGTCGCAGATTCATAAGGGCTTGGGATAGAGTTCACCAATCTGATCCACATGAGCTGGGCCCAAAGACTTCTTTGCCAATGGAGCCATATCTCATATGGGTCCGCATCCGTGCCCAGAAGCTAGGTATGCCATATGAAGTTGTCCGGCCTGTCACACTTGAAGTTGCTAATGGAGAAGGGGTTCTCCCAACCATTCTCCATCCTTATATGCCCATTGACATTGGGGCACTGAAGAGGTCTTGGATGCAGTTGAGGGATGAACGAGATTCTTACCGAGAGAAGTTCAACGAGCAAGAGCAAAAGATCCAGAAACTGACTAGGCAGTTAGAGAACGAGTGGATTCTCAACGACTATGTCCGCACTGATAAGAAGAGGCCATGGGAGCATTGATAGGACTTTGATGATTTCCTTTCCAGTTTTATTTTTTACTCTTCAGTATTTCCATTCTTTTAACGCCTTAGAGGCAATTTGTTGAACAACTTGAATTACAAAGTTATCTAATAAAGTGTGTTTCCTTTCTTGTTTACAAATTTGAAACTCTCAATTGTCTTTGAAATCATAATCATACGCATTTCATCCCATGCACTTCATAAACAGGTACCCATTACAGGTCTCTTATCTTCTTCGTTGTTTATTTCAGCAATCATCATGTCTGCTGAACCTTCAACTGAGCAAGCTATCAAGGCCCTCCAGGCCCAGAATGCCCAATTTCAAGAGCTATTCATGAGTCTAGCTAAGGGTCAGCAAGACCTGAAGACCCTGATTCTGAAGAAGAAGAAGAAGAAGAAGAAGAAGAGGACAGTCCTGTTCAACACTGGTCCTAGGTTTGGAAACAGGCTACGGGATGAAGTTTATCTAACCACCTCACCTGGAGGGAAAGATAGTCCACAAGAAATAAGAAAAGAGACACGAGGATTTGTCTTCACAGTTCCCCACTTTTATCCTCGCGTGTGGGTGCGTCTGTGCCTAATTCCAATGGAATTAGGATAATTATTACTATGCAAAAATCTTGATACAATAGAAGTGTTCAAGATCAACTCCACAAACCCAGTGCTTGTTGTTGATTCAACCCATTCTGCTCTTTTGATCTTGAGAAAGACCAAGACACAGTAGATACAAATTTACTATCTGGATCATGCTACTCCTTTGTGTTCTTTATCTCCAAAGCTTTCGCGCACCGTAAATTTCAACTATTGCAACATAATACCTCAATTGTAATTCGTCATTCTTTCACTACTTCCTTTGCGTTATTTATCTCCAAAGGATCCCTTTCATTCTTTATCTCCAAAGGAATTCAGTTGGATGCAATTAACTCTTGATTGTCTTGAATGAAAACCCCTAAATCAATCAATGATCTTGGAGGAAAAACCTGCGGTTTTTCCAGATGAAGACTCCTACAAATATCAACCCAATATCTTCGGCTACACAAGAACCTAATCGGAGGTTATCAAACCTCATCTAGATGGTACCCCAATAAAATATCTTTATAATGGAATGTTAGTGTGTATGCATAGATTGAAGGTTGAATATGAAGAGCAAATGTAGGCTAGTTTTATGGTATCATCAAGTTGTAAATAATGCATAAGAGATGTGTCATACCCCCAAATTTGCCCTACCATTATATTATATCTAGGGTTTTATTTAAATAAATTATATTATATATGTTTTCTATAGGGGTGTTGTTGTAACCCAAAATTTGACCTCTCATTTTGTCAAGATTTTCCTCACAAGACTCTTTTGACTCAAGACCAGATTAGGGTTTGCTCAGCTCAAGACCTCTCCTTGCATTGATGACCTGAAATTAGGGTTTGAGTTTGCACAAGGATTTTTGGACTCCCAATGCCTCATGTTACTTTCATACTTCATGTTGGACCTCTAAGATTTCCCATACCAAGTTTCAAGCCTTGAATCAAAATTTTGCCCAGTCAATTGGACAGTTGACCTAAAAATCAGCTGTATTGGGGAAAAAGTCAATTGTGGCCAATTTACAGTCAAACCTCATAATTTTTGATCCACATCAACATTATAGACACATATGAACCATTTGATCAAGTTTGGACCACAACTCCTCAAGAAATTTGATCAGATCATCAAAAGGGCAAAATGGTCATTTTTAGGGTTTTGACTGTAGAAGGGAAATTTCTGATTTTTGACCTAGCCAATGGCAAATTGGGTTCAAGCATGGTTTCAAGGACTCAATGGAATCATCTTTACCTAATCACAAGGTCCAAAAGATCTCAAATGCATTGGATTGACAGATGAATTTTTCAGTCAACTGATCAAAAATCTACCATACACTGAAAAGTCAAACTTTGACTTTTTGGTCAAAATCAAATGCCAAGGGTCATTTTTCATCAAGATGTGACAAAACATGAAGCTTTTTCACCAAGAAACCTAATTTTGAAAATTAGGGTTTAAGTTTGAAAATTTTCATAACTTAGAATTTTTCTAAGTTATGAAAATTTCTTTTTTTTTTCAACTTTACCCAACTTTTCACCATGATGAAATTGGATTCAAAGAAAACTTCCAACATGAAAGTTGTATTCCTCCACAAAATCTACAACTTTGATTCACAAAGTTTTCCCAAAAGATGCTTGTATTTCAAATTATGATTTTGTGAATAGGGGTCCATGAAACTTTTAACTTAGTGAAATTTTGCCCTAGTTTAGGCAGATTTTTGACCTAACTTCATGGCAACTTTTCACCTAGTTCCAATTGGAATATAAAAATTCATTTCAAATATGGATTTTAGATCATGTTACAAGCTTTCCAAAATCTCCAAGAACTCTCCAAGATCATTTATGGTTAGGGAAAATCGAAGAAATGAAAATGGTTATTTCTCACTTTTGTCCATGGCATTTTTCACATTGGCACAAGTTGCAAATCAGTTTGGATCATGCTTGTACTTGTTTTACAGGTCTTAATCCTTTCCACACTCCTTAATTTAATGCAAATACATTGGACAAAGGGATTGTTCTGAGTTATGGAGCATTGTACAAGGAATTATTCCAAAAATGGCAAAAAGGTTACAATGCTACTTTGATAAAGCATACTTTTTGCAATTTTGTTTATCTTGAGCATTGAACCTGATCTATGGTTGCAAACAAATCCATGAACATCATAAAAATTGTACCAACTCTCCTCAGGCCTTGAGCTAGCCTGTACAGGCTTTGGCTTTGTCAACTCAACTTTTGCTTCAAAAGCAAGTAAGCTTACAAAAAGTCCACAACTCTTGTATCTGATAAAACCAAGCCTTATGATCATTTCAAACAGGTTCAGCACATTGTCTCAAGCCAGAAACCCTAATTGCCAAGCTCTCAAACACCCTAAAACACAAAATCACAAGTTCTTGTCAAAATAGGGCCATATCTGCAGAACCACTTCCAAAACGAAATTGGCTCGTGCGTTTTATCTTGAACCACTTCAGACACATTCCATACATCACACCTAAGTTGTCCAAGCCCTTCTCAAGCAACTGTAACCCCTGTTTCGTGCTTCACCATTTTCAATTTCTGAGTTTGCAGGTTGACTTCTACAAGGATATTCAAGCCATTTCAAAGCAAGCTGAGCATTGGGAAAGGTCAAGGGAACTTCAGGAAAGCTAACATGGCCTTCAGGCCTCACTCACAACTCCTACATTGCCATATCCAAACTTAACCGAAACAGGTATTTGTCAAGATTCTAACTCCTTATTTAGGCATCATTAGGCTTAGGTTTGTGAAGCAAAAATGTAGTCTGTAATGTGCTTGAGTTGTACTTATGCATAGTTCTTATTTATATTAACTGAGCTAGGAGAATTTGGATGATGAACATGCTGAAAATTTTAGGTTAAAATTTAGGGCCATTAAAATTCTATCTGTCCTTTGAGAGTTAGGTCACAAAATGGATATGGTTGGAATCGTGATTGAAAATGCTATAACTTTCATGTTGTAAATTTTTGATTTTATGCAAGCAATAGAGAGATACAATTTGAGCTGAACAGGGCGCGCGCATGGTGTCTCAAGGTCAGGGATGAAGTGAAGTGGTCCTGGTGCTTTGGGCTTGGTTCTATTTGCACCCCCCCATTTTGTTATTTGCACCCCCTTGGTCCATTTTCCATATTTTGTATATTTTCTTATTTCTTTTATATTTTTTTACTTTTATTATTTTTTATAAACATTGAAAAATCTCAAAAATATTTTCTTAATTTTTTGTATTTTATTTTATTATTTTTATTATTTTTTGGGCATAAAAATAGTTTATTAATAATAATATAACTTATTTTTCTAAATAAAACTTGTAAATAATACAAAAATATTATATATTTTTATTTTTATTATTTATACACTTAAATTAATATTTTCATACAATATTTAAATTTTTAACATTTTTGTATATATTATTATTATTTTTCTTAAACAAAAAATGAATAAATAAATAATATAAAGCATATTTTCTTTTAAACCAAAAATTAGGGTTTTCACCCTTTCAAAAAATAATCATTTTATTTTCTTATTTTGAAGACATAAATAAATTCATTTTTACATACATAAAAATCAATACAAAAACATTTGTGCATATTTACATTTTATTGTACATTTAAGTAATTGTTCATTTATTTGTTATATAAATTCAATTGGGTTGTAATAGTAAATTAGGGTTTTATTTTGTGCAAATATCCCCCTATTCAAAACTTGTATCCCCCTCCCCATAATAATGTTGTAATAGTCTAGATTTACTTTACGCATTTATTGCTTTCATATACCATGATAGTAAGAACTAGGGTTTGTATGCAAAAGACCAAAAATCAAAACAAATAGCATGACCTAACACAAGACAAAAATGCATGAAAATGACAACACATTAAACACAAGCACCCCTAGGGTTTCATCCACCTTGTTGCCTTAAACATGGCCATGGTATGCATGCTAGGTATCTTGGCAAAATCAAAACAAAAACAAAACAAAAAGATCATAGTCCCTCGATGATGCTATCTTGGTTGCCTAAACAAAGATGGTCTTAGTCCCTAAAACTTGCTAAGATACTTGGCACCATTGCTATCATGGTCATACGATGACCCATGCCCGTCCCGTTTAACATCCAACGATAAGGTTGTTTACCAAATACAATGGTAAAACAACAATGTCAAAGGGTTAGAAATGTATAAGAAAGACTTTTGAGTAGGGTAGACAACTCCTAGTTACTTGATCTCTTGAAAACCATCCTTGCTAATTTCAAACTATCACACACATTTCAAAACAATTTCCAAACAACTTTCAAAAACATTGAAACATTTTTCAAAATACAAACATCTTTGTATACATTCTTCAAATAAGAATCATTACAAATATTGCCAAAACGATGGCCTCTTTTCAAAATACTTTCAAAACCACACAAAGCACAATTTCAAACAATTGGAAAAGAAAAGCAAGTGATCTAAACAAGTAACTAAGAGCCCATGGATAACCATGGATGAAAAGGGTGCTAGCACCTTCCCTTTTCATAATCTACCCCCCGAACTCAAGAAAACATCTCAAAGGTCTTTCCTGTGCTTTTTGACCTTTCCTTTGGATAAAATAAAAAGTCGGTGGCGACTCTTGCTAAACCGAAACATTTGCGAACACAAACGCAAAACCTCAAGTCAGTTCTCCCACCGTATCACAGAACTGGCGACTCTGCTGGGGAATAATAAAAAGTGGGGTTACCTTAGGGTTTAGATCACATTTACATGCTTATCTTGCTTGACTTGTATGCTTTACACTTTGGTTCTGTTGTTTGGGTTTGAATCCTCTACCCGGATTTGGGAAACATTCATAGGTAAATAGCAATACGTTATGGAAACTGTGCGGGGTATACCGACACGGTCTAAGAAATAACTATATTAGTGCGACATATTTGTGGGTACCGGTAGCCTTTGAGTCAATCAAAGAGAATACGGGACCACTGAGTGATGTCATGAAGCACTAATGGACTTTTAGAACCTTTACTTGACCATCTTGGCCTTTTAGGATGTAGTGAGATGACCGGCTTTAGTGCAGTCTGAAGTTGGTAGATACTCGATACTACACTCATTGAGGGTTGTTTTCTTGGAATATTTTGGTCGCCAGTAAAGTGGCTAAACTGAAACAATGAACACAAAAAATAATCCAGTGATATTGAGCTCCTTAGAACCCGGTTACTATTTATAGGATAGGTTGAGCCAACTAAACTTCAAGAGGGTACTTACCTATGAAACCCCATGCAAGCCTAAACTAGGAACTTGTATGATTTGTTTGTACATATATACTTGTGCATAACATTCTGGACATCATGAAGCATCATTTGCATCCACTAACCATTTCAAGGATTTTGGATTTTCATCTTTGTTCCTGTTTTGTAGGTTATCGATTCACTTCGCAGGAAAACTGTTCAGGTCAATCTTGTGAGAATTCCTCCTCAACTCAAGGAGCTTGCTTCCAAGATTCCAGAGTATTCTCCATTCACTGAGAGACATGGTCGACTTCTCAACTTGGTCACCTCCAACACAGAGGAAGACATGGTCAAAGTTCTCTTCCAGTTCTTTGACCCCCTACACCACTGCTTCACATTTCCTGATTACCAATTGGTGCCTACTTTGGAGGAATTTTCTCAACTCTTGAGGATTCCTATTCTCCATCAACTACCCTTCAACTGTACGGAAAGAGATCTAAAGCCTGAAGATGTTGCTCAAGCCCTGCACTTGCAACCATCTGATGTCATAGGCCATTGGGAAACCAAAAGTGGTGTCAAGGGTTTCTTGGAAAAGTTCCTGTTTGAGAAAGCTCAAGAATGCTGGAATTCTCAAGACCTGCAAGCTTTTGAGGAGATTGTAGCTCTTCTCATCTATGGATTGGTATTGTTCCCAAACCCTGACCAACTTATAGATGTCAATGCTGTCAAAATCTTCATGGCTCGCAACCCGGTGCCTACATTGCTTGGAGATATCCTCCACTCTTTTCACACTCGAACAATGAGGAAAAGAGGTGTTATCATGTGTTGCACTCCTCTACTGGCAAGATGGTTTATTTCTCATCTTCCCCAATCAGTCTTGAAGAATGAGCAAGGCTTGAGGTGGTCACAACGGCTGATGACTATTACATATTCAGATGTCCATTGGTGTTCTCGATCCAGAGAAAATGTTATCATCATCGACCGTTATGGGGAATTCCCTAATGTACCTCTACTTGGCAATAAGGGAGGCATCACATACAATCCCTGCTTGGCTCTGAGACAGTTTGGGTATGCCCGAAGGGATGGACCACATGACATGCTGATTCCAGACTTGGTTTTTGATTTTGACAACGACGATCAAGGACTTCGACAAAGGTTTATCCGAGCTTGGAGGATGCCCAACAAGGTAGACAGTAAGACCTTGGGACACAATAATTCCATCCCTCTTGAGCCTTACCTTAAGTGGGTACGAACCCGCGCCCAAAGTCTTATGATGCCTTACCCCTACATTCTCCCCATGATTAAAGAGCCTGTTAAGGAAGGAGAGGTTTCGTACACCCTCCTACATCCTGACATGCCAACATCACTTGAAGATTTACAAAGGAGTTGGATACAGCTCAAGGGAGAACGCGATACTTTTGAAGCCCAATTCTACGCCAGCGAGAAAAAGGTTTTAGAACTCACTCGTCAACTTCACGAAGAGCAGACTCTCAACACCTACATTGCACTAAATAGGATGCGCAGCGTCTTTTTACCTTAGAATTTTGTATTATTTTTCCCATGGGGCATTGATGTACTAACAAATTCTATCTTATTAATATGACGTTTGTTCCTTTTGTTTAAACAAATTTGAATTTTTTGAATCCTTGAATGCATTACATGAATACATATCATTCATCATATGCATAAACAGGTCTTCACACCAAGTTTCCTCATCTCTCTTCTGTTTATTTCAGCAAGATGGATATTGAACAAACGGTCAAAGACTTACAAGCTCAGAATTCACAATTCCAATAACTACTCATGACCTTGGCTAAGGGTCAGGAGGAGCTTAAGACTCTACTAGAAAAGGAAAAGGAGAAAAAGAAGAAGAAGAGAGTTGGTGTGGCTACCTTGGGCAGAAGGTGTGAAGGTTAAGCCAGAAGGGTCCTGGATTTCCCATTAACATCTGAAGAGGGTGAAGGAAAGGGTAAAGGAGTTGCAGTGCCATCTGATTCTGAAGCTGAAGAAGAGGAGATAAGGATTACTCAAAACAACAGTATCCTCCTGCAGATGACAAATACAAAAATCTGGAAGAGCGTCTGGCAGCTATGGAGTTACAAAGAGTTCCTGGGCTGGACTTTGAAGAGTTGGGGTTGGTTTCTGGAATTGTCATTCCTCCTAAATTCAAAGTGCCACTATTTGCTAAGTACGATGGGGTGTCTTGCCCGAAGATGCACCTACGATCTTATGTCAGGAAAATTCAACCACATTCTTCTGACAGAGACCTGTGGGTCCACTTTTTCCAGGACAGTTTGTCGGGGACGCAGTTAGATTGGTTCTACCAGCTAGAGAGGTCTGATGTGCATAATTGGGAGGATTTGGCTGCTGCCTTCTACAATAAGTATCAATACAATGCGGACTTAGCACCAACCCGTACTCAATTACAGAGTATAGGCATGGTCTCAAATGAAGGCTTTAAAGAGTATGCCCAGAAATGGAGAGACTTGGCAGGACGAGTACAACCACCTCTATCTGAGAGGCAGCTAGTTGATATGTTCTTGGGGACGCTGTCAGGTCCTTTCTTTAATCACTTGATAGGAAGCTCTTCTGCGAGGTTCACCGAGTTGATTCTAACTGGTGAAAGAGTTGAGGCCGACATAAAAAGCGGGAAAATTCAAAAAGATGCATTTGCTTCCGCTGCCTTCAAAAAGTCCTTTCCAGCAAAGAAAGAAGTCTCAGCTATCTACTCTCAAAGAGGTCAAGGAAGAGTTGAGCGCCGACCAGCGGTGAGGGCTGTAATGATTCAGAAGTCTGCAGCTGATCAGCCCAGAAACAATCAACCCAGAACCAACCAAACAAGGGTGGAAAGGCCTGCACGACAATTCACCCGGATAGACATGACTCCTGCTCAGGTTCTACCCCATCTCTTGAAGTTAAACCTTTCCAGTATGAAAGAGGCCCCGAAGAATCCGAATACAACTTCTCCTTTCTACCATTCAAACACCAAGTGTGCTTATCATTCAGGGAGTATAGGGCACGACATCAACAATTGTTGGGCCCTCAAGAATAAGATTCAGGATTTGATAGATGCTAAAGAAGTTGAATTCGACGCCCCTGAAAAGTCGAATGTAATCTATGCTCCAATGCCAAGGCATGGCCACAGTGCCCATGCTGTTGAAGAGGACCTTTTTGTTGCTACTGTTGATGATTTGATAACTCCGCTACCGGTAATCAAGTTGAATTTGCTGAAGGCTGGGATTTTCCCAAGTTGTGAAGAAGATTGCTGCCTTTGTTAATCCTTACCAACCGACTGTCCATTGTTGAAGTTAGGCATCCAACTCCTAATGGATAACCAAGAAATCTTTTTTGAAAAGACTCCTGTTACACCGACTCCTGTCAATGATGTTTCAATAATAACCATATCCGCCAATCTTTCCAAGGTCTCCAAAAGACCTGTTAAGATTACATCCGCTCTGAAGATTGCACCTTTGAAGATAACCATGCCCGGGCCCCTCCCATACCAGTCCAACAAATCAATACCGTGGAACTATGGTGGAGAAATCTACTACCACGGTGTTAAGCAAATTGAATCAACTGAAGAGAGTTCTGATGAAGAGACTTCTGACATTAGAAATATTGCTGGAACAAGCAAAATCACCCGCAGTGGAAGAATTTTTTCTCCGGAGATTGCACCTCCAAAGGCAATCTTTGGACCCTCAGTTGCTCCTAAAGTTACCCCTGTGCCGGTCAACATATATGCAAGAACTCCAATTATTGAAGAAGTTGTAACTCCTATGGTTGTCCCCTCTGCTGCTTCTGATGATAGAGGGAAAGGGATCCAAGAAGCGCCCTTCAGGACGAGGGCTCAGCCATTGGTCATCCCTGAAACCTCTCAAAAAGAAATGGAAGAGATTTTGAAAATAATCAAGAAAAGCGATTATAATGTTGTGGAACAACTGAGGCAAACCCCCTCAAAGATCTCTATGTTGTCCCTACTGCTTTGTTCAGAGGCTCATGCTAAAGCTTTGATAAGATTCTTGAAGACGGCCCACGTGCCACAGGAAACCTCTGCGGATCAGTTCCAGGAATGTGTAGCTAGCTTAACAGCTGACAATGGTCTAGGATTCTCCGATGCCGATTTAACATCTAAAGGGAGAAAACATAATGACGTTTTGCATGTCTCGGTGGAATGCAGAGGGACTACTCTAGCACATGTTCTAGTAGACACTGGTTCGTCTTTAAATGTCTTGCGAAGAAAGCATTGGATAGACTGGATTGTGAAGCTTAGCCCTGAAACCCATCAATATCATTGTCAGAGCTTTTGATGGTTCTAAAAGAATGGTCCACGGGGAGGTGGACATCCCGATTAAAGTGGGAACTGAAACCTTCAACTCCACATTCTATGTGATGGACATTCATCCTTCCTATTCTTGCTTGTTGGGAAGACCTTGGATTCACAATGCTGGAGCCGTTACTTCCTCTCTGCATTAGATGCTCAAGTACCCAGTCCAGGGGAAAATTATAACTGTTCATGGCGAAGAGGAATACATGATAAGCCATCTAAATTTTTTCCGCTATGTAGAATTGGATGGTGAATTCATTGAGACCCCTTTCCAACACTTTGAAGAGGTTTCTCCTGAAGTTGCAGCAACCAAAACAGTGTCTTTTGTACACATGATTACCAAACCTGCGCCTCGGATGTCATCTCTCAAAGATGCGAAGGTTGTGATTGAAGAAGGAGGAAGCACAATCTGGGGGAAACTCCCAGACTTTCCTTTCAAATCAGACAAGTTCGGCCTAGGGTTTACTTCGGCTAGTCAGAAGGATGTGCGTCGCTCCCGTGTCGGAGGGCCACCAGTGAAGATCACCCCTCATGGAGTCAATGTTTTGGAGGATAGTGAAGAGGAGAGCAACCTGGAAGACTGGATTTTCCCTACTGTTGACGGAGGACTGTGCAACTGGGAAGCAAAGGACTTTGTTTTGATTACTTTCATACCACAGTAACTTATCTTTCAAACATTTTTGTTGGTTTGTAATAATTCTCAAACAATCCGTACACTTTTAACCTTGTGCCTTACCCGAGGTACATAGGTCCATTTGTAAGGGTTTGATTTTTCATCTTCATAAGCCATTTTAATGAATCATGGACGTTTTTACATATAAACTTTTGTGTTCATTGTCTTTCTTTTTACATTTTATTTGTTTAAGTTGGCTATCCCTTACACACACCCACACTCACAAATGCAGGTACCCTTCCATTCCGGATTCCATGGGTAACAATTCTGCTATGGCTTTCAGTGACTCTGAAGATCTGGTCTACCATGTCGAATACGAAGGTGATAAAGATTGTGAGGTGCCGGGAGAGTTGGCTAGACTGCTACAATAGGAAGAAAGGGTTATTCTGCCTCACGAGGAGCTGTTAGAGACAATCAACTTGGGTACTGAGGAAGACAGGAAAGAAGTCAGAGTGGGTGGCAACCTAGAGCCAAGTGTCAAAGAGCGCCTAGTTCATCTTTTGAATGAATATGTTGAGATCTTCGCCTGGTCTTACGAAGATATGTCGGGACTCGATACAGACATTGTGGTACATCGTCTACCCACAAGAGAAGACTGTCCACCAATTAAACAAAAAGTATGTCGCAAGAGGCCCGACATGTCTGAAAAGATCAAAGCAGAAGTTATGAATCAGTTCAATGCTGGATTTCTTGTTGTTACTTCCTATCCACAATGGGTTGCTAACATTGTGCCTGTGCCTAAGAAGGATGGAAAAGTCAGAATGTGCATGGATTATAGAGACTTAAACAGGGCCATCCCTAAAGATGACTTTCCACTACCGCACATTGACATCTTGGTTGACAATACAGCTCAGCACAAGGTTTTTCTTTCATGGACAGATTTTCAAGTTACAACCAGATCAAAATGGCACCTGAAGACATGGAGAAAACTACTTTTGTTACACAATGGGGTACGTTTTGCTATAAAGTGATGCCAGTCGGACTGAAGAATGTCGGGGAAACCTATCAACGCGCCATGGTAGCTTTGTTTCATGATATGATACATCATGAGATAGAGGTCTACATCGACGACATGATAGCCCGATCACAGACAAAAGAAGAACACCTCGACCATTTGCAAAAGCTGTTTGTCAGGTTGAAGGAGTACAAGCTCAGACTGAACCCTAACAAGTGTACATTCGGGGTCCGATCCGGTAAACTCTTAGGTTTCATTGTCAGCAACAAAGGCATCGAGGTTGATCCTGCCAAAGTCAAAGCTATACAAGGAATGACTGCTCCTCGCACTGAGAAGGAGGTCAGAGGTTTCTTGGGACGCCTAAACTACATTGCAAGGTTCATTTCTCACCTAACATCTACCCGTGATCCAATCTTCAAGCTATTGAAAAAAGATCAGGTGGTTAAATGGAATGATGACTGTCAAATTGCTTTCGAATAAATCAAGGAGTATTTGCTAGAACCTCCTATCTTGATGCCACCTGTGATACGGTGGGAGAACTGACTTGAGTTTTTGCGTTTGTATTCGCACTTGTTCGGTTGAGCAAGAGTCGCCACCGACTTTTTATTTTATCCTAAAGGAAAGGTTAAAAAGCACAGCAAAAACCTTTTGAGATATTTCGTGGGTTCGGGGGGTAGATTATGAAAAGGGAAGGTATTAGCACCCTTTTCATCCATGGTTATCCATGGGCTCTTAGTTACTTGGTTTTTAGATCACTTGCCTTGATTTTCGATTGCTTTGAAATTGTGGTGTGTGTGTGTTTTGAATTTTTTTTTGAAGAGATGCCTTGTCTTAGGCAACCGTTGTATTTGACTCGTGTTTGAGTGTTTTACAAAAGTGTGTATCTTTTCGAAAAGATGTTTCAAAATGTTTTTGAGAGTTGTTTGAAAGTGTGTATGAAGTGTGGTTTTTGAAAAGGAGGCAAGTGTTTTTGCAAATTGATCTCAAGTAACTAAGAGTTTTGTCTACCCCTATTGTACTCAAAGGTTTTCTCTATATTTTCAACCCCTTTTAACAATTTTGTTCCACCATTGAATTTGGTGGACAATCTTGCGTTTAGGAAGTTTAACGGGACGGGCGCGGGTCATCGTATGGACCATGAATGCAATGGTGCCAAGTGTCTTTGGCAATTTGCTCGAAGGGTCTTAATCATTTTGATAGGCGACTTTCGAAAGCGTCATCGAGGGACTCATGATCGTTTGAATTTGTTTTGCCAAAGAAACTCGACGTGCAAGCATGGCCCATTTTGGAAGGCAACATGTGGGATTACCCTAGGGGGTGCAAGTGTGATTGTGTATTGATTTCATGTATTTGTCTTGTATTAGGTTATCTAGCGTTTGGTTTTATGTACATGCAAACCCTAGGTCTACCCATGGTATAATTCGAAAGCGGTAAATTGCGGGAATTTTAAAGTCTACGCTATTACAAATGGTATCCGGGAGTGGGGGTACAAATTCACAAATGGGGATGAGACTTTAAAAATGTAGTGTCCAATAATTTACAACCAAATTGAATCGCGATTAAATATAAATAATGTAATGTAAAGTACAAGAATAGCAAATGTATATTGTCAAATGTAAAGTATATTATGTAGGTGTACATGTATTTATTTACAAGTTGAGATGTGAATTTGAATGTATTATTAAGTATTTGATTTAATTAATTTTGGTATCTTGTTCAATATGTACAAAAGAGTATTTTACTTAAAAGAAAGAAAAATGTTTTAAATTATATTATGTATGTTTTTTTTAGTATTAATGTACAAGGATAATATCTTGAAAAAAGAAAAGTATTTATCTTAAAAGAAAGATTATGTAACTATGTATTTATGTACAAAGTATTTTTAAGAAAAGAAAAATGCATATTTTAAAGAATATTTATGTATATAAAAAGTATTTTAATTGATTATGTACAAATGTTTATTAAACACCAATCCTAAAAATAGATTATTTAAGTTAGAAAACTTATTTTTATATACTCTTGATTGTAAAAGAAGTATCATTTTATAAACGAAAATAAAGTTTAAATTGTATATATATATAAAAAAAAGGAAGTAAAAAAATGATAAATAAAAAGGAAAAGAAATAGTTTATGTAAAAGGGAATGGGCCGAAAGGAGGTTTATAGCCCAAATCAAAATAAACGAAATAAGAAAGATAAGGGGGGGTGCGTTTAAAAATGAATGGGCTTAGGCGTTAGGAAAGGCAAGGGCCCAAAGGTTTTGTACGTTTGTTTTTTAGGGTTGTAATGTTTGTTTTCATTTAGATGAAGGGCTTAGGGTTTACAGCGCCGTTTGTTCTTCGTTTTCCGTTCGCCTCCGCCTCTGAGTTCCCTTCGCCCATGGCCGCCGGCGCCACCATCCTTTCTCTTCCCCTCAATGATCAATCAGCGACGTTCACACAGGTAATAAATTTGTTCATTTTTTTGTTTGACGGTCTTTTATGTTTTCCAATTTTTATTGGTTTCTAATCTTTGCATGTTCCGATTCTTTGTGATTTGTGAGGTACCTTAAAGAAAAGGAAGTGTTTTTATACCTTTGGAGGAGACGGAAGAGAAAGGAATCCGGAGGTGCTCTAGGCGGCTTTGACGGCAAGGAGAACGTGATGTGAGCTCGCTTTTTGGTAACCCTGGTACTTTTGTATTGCTTCTTCTTATTAGGGTTTGATGATGACTTTGAGAACCTTGTATATCTCTTTTTCTCCTCTTTTCTGGTTGCCTCGCCCTTTTGCTTTTGTTTCTATGTACTTCTGTATGCTAGCTTGGCGTTTACCCCTGGTTGCTTCTGAACATGCTTTAGCTTGATGTGTTTGCTATCCTATGATGATTCCAACTGAGGATTTATGTTGCCTCGATGATTTTTGATGATGATATGCTGGAAATGCCTTTGAATATATTTGATTCTTTTCCTCTTCTCTTCTGGTTGCCTTGTATGCTAACCCAGTGATGAGCTCCCTGAGTTCTGAGGGCCTTGAATGTTGATATGTTTGGGGCTTGACAGTTTGTATGGTTTATGGTATTTTGGTTCTTGGCCTTTGACTTGACAGGGTATTGTGTTTAGGTTTTGAAATGGATTGATGGTCTTTTTGGGGACCTTTGATTTGATGTAGGCTGATAGGTTGAGGCTTAACAGATTAAGCTTGAACCAGTTTAGGCTTTAGCAGATCTGATTTAAGGTCGATTAAGCTTGAGGGCTTGACTTCATGTTTGTTAATGCAGACATGAGGTTTTTGCTTTGGGCGTGTATGACTTGTATGTTTGTATCAGTTTGACAGGTTAGGCTTAGCGTGCTTACCGGTTTGTTGCTTAAGGCTTGGCCTTGCTTATGCAGGATTTAGGCTTCTGGTTTGTTTAGGCTTTTGGCTATCACAGTTTTTGTGCAGGATGTAAGAGGCTTCAGCAGGTTTGTTGTTTGGATAGTTTTCAACAGCTTTGACAGGGTATATGGGTGAACTGGTTTTAGGCTTGACAGGTTAACTTTGGCTCAAGGTTTTTATGGACTTTGAAATATCTTTGCTTTTGTGGCTTCTCCTTTTTGATTTTCTCCCCCTTTGTACTATGTTATGAACAGATTGTTTTATATTTTGTTTCTCATGCCTAAAGCCTAAGCCTGCAAAACCTGCACTTCTTTTCTCTTCTCTCTCTCTCTCTAGTACAGTCAAAGCATTAAAAAATGTTTATGCTTGTACTTTGCTCTGAAAAGGCAACACTGGGAAATGATGAAAATGAACTATGCTTGCTTGCATATGTGGTTTAACTCTGCATATTTGTCTCTCTTTTCCATACTTTGTGTTGCACTTTTGTGATACTTTGATATCTTTGACAGCTTTTTTTTTGGCAGCTTGTGACTTTAGTTAGGCCATTCTGTTTGCCTTTGGACTTTGTACTTGGCATATGCTGTTGGTTTTGAACTATGCAGTTTTTTGACAAACTTTGAACTTGTGCATTTTTTAATTCTGTGCATTCCAAGTTTAGCAAGCAAATATTCATCCCTTTTGTGAACCGGGAGAAATCCCGTGATTTGCAGGAAGGGCTAACTGATCCCAGTCAGTTGCCTTTAATGATGAGCCCAAATTAATTGTCTGCTTTTTAATTATTTATCTGCCATTGACTTCTTTCTTTTGTTTCTTTTGCAGACAAAAATTGAATGGAGAGGATTTAGTCAACAGATGAAGAATGAAGAATTGAAGATTTAGAAATAATTAGGATAGTCTTATTTTAAATTTAATTATTGTAAAATTATTATTGTAAACAATTTGTAAACAAAACAATTGTACAAATAAATTAAAGATAAATAAAAACTCTTTTTTATCCAATTAATTCTTTTCTTCTTTTCACTTGTTTACTTTATTATCTATAATTCTTTAAATTAAAATAATTGAAAATAAATTCCAACTATTTAATCTTAGAATAATAAATAATTAAATAAACATTTCTTCAGCATTGATCAATTAAACTTGGCGCTTCCAACGTCCAAAGCAAAACAACAATCAATCACAACAACTGTCCAGACGTATTTTCTTTTTATTGACTTTAATCAAACACTGTAAATTCAAACCCAATGCATCCTTTCACTGATTTAGTCACACAATGCGAATTCCATCCAAGTGCATTTTTTACTGATTAAGTCAAACAATGCGAATTCAATCCAAATCTCGGAATATCTTGCAAAGCACCGTAGAATTAAATCTTTCTGAGGAACCGTGCATGAAAACCCTAATTCCTGATTAAATGCCAAAGAAGCGTTCGCCTGATTGAAGTTGAGTCAAAATAAACCAAAACCCTAAGCAAACTGCGTGAACTGTTCTAAACCCCTCAAAACTAGAGAAAACCCTAATTTTGTCTGACTGACGAGAAAAGTCTGTTTGACCGATTCTTGAGCCAGTTTGAAAAATCAGGAAACGCCTGAAGCTGTGATTTCTTGTGGAAAAATGCGAGGGCAAATTTTGGGGTACAACAGTTGCCCCTGTTCAATCTTCTTGAACCTGAAGATTTAGATTTGCAAGTTTGCCTTTCGCGACTCGAAGGTAAAAGAAGATTGGACACTAGAGTGCCCTAAAATTTGCACTCGGTGATGTGATGGTAGAGGGAATGGGCTTAACGATGCCATCTGGTGATGGGCTTAAAGATGCCATCTAGTGATTGCTGGTAGGAGGACGGGCTTGTAGATGCCATCTGGAAATGGGCTTAAAGATGCCATTTAGAAGTGTAATGGATAGTTGTGGAGATGGGCTTACAGATGCCATCGGGAGGTGTGACGGAACTTTGTCGGGAATGGGCTTATAGATGCCATTTGGAGTTATGTGTCGATCGCATAAGAGATTCTTTAGCGAGAACTTACGTACTTGAGAAAGAAAGATAATTTCCTGGCCTGTTACAGGGGTTAACCTTCAGTCTCTTCATGCAGACATGCCCTGGCTGGATACAGGTATCGAATCTACAATCAAACGTTCACAGATATGCCCTGGCTGGATACAGGTATCGAATCTGGAATTCGTCGTTAACAGATATGCCCTGGCTAGATACAGGAATCGAATCTGGAAATAGTCGTCAACAGATATGCCCTGGCTGGATACAGGAATCGAATCTTCAAACTCTTCAGATGTGCCCTGGCTGGATACAGGAATCAAATCTGGAAATAGTCGTCAACAGATATTCCCTGGCTGGATACAGGAATCGAATCTTCAAACTCTTCAGATGTGCCCTGGCTGGATACAGGAATCGAATATGGAAATAGTCGTCAACAGATATGCCCTGGCTGGATACAGGAATCGAATCTTCAAACTCTTCAGATGTGCCCTGGCTGGATACAGGAATCGAATCTGGAAATAGTCGTCAACAGATATGCCTTGGATGGATACAGGAATTGAATCTTCAAACTCTTCAGACATGCCCTGGCTAGATACAGGAATCGAATCTGGAAACTGATCACTCACAGATGTGCCCTGGCTAGATACAGGAATCGAATATGGAATTGTGACAGTTGAAGGTAGTCGTCTTTTGGATTGACCTTTTCCTGAAAAGGCAAAACATCAGTTGTATGCAATGTCATGATGTATGAAATGCGTGATGTCATGATGCTCAAAATGAGATAGTGTTGTATGCACTTTATCATGTATGTAAGCAGGATGTATGAAATGTGAAATGTCTATGAATGTATTTTCGTCTAGGAAAATAAATCCTTTGACGCCCGGCCGGGGAATTAAATCCTAGGCTGATGTTGAAGAGTAAAGTTCTTCGTTTCCTCTAGGGATGATGGTCGCAAGAATACACCGGTAGGGGAAGATGACTCCGTTGGGGTTTGATGAGAACTCCGCTGGGGATTCCATTGATATGTTATGTTGGGGAATTTGATGAACTCCGCTGGGGATAGGAGGAACCTGACTGTTGTTGGGGGAAGGCAAGAATCTTTTGATTGCTGCAGGTGTTGGTCTGGAATAAGTTACTGAATGTCGCCATCTCTGGGTCACATCTTGAACTATATCTGGATCTTGATTAAGTTGCGGAATGTCGCCATCTCTGGGTCACATCCGGAATGATATCTTAGAATGAAGTCTGGAATAAGTTAAGAATGTCGCCAAATCTGGGTCACATCTTGAACTATATCAATCTTCTGGGGTTATGAAGGAATTGTTGAACACTTTTGACATTCGAATGCCCCAAGTGGTGATGTAGATAATTTCCTGGCTTGTTACAGGTGTTAATCCACAATCGGTCGTTCACAGATATTTTCCTGGCTTGTTACAGGTGTTGATCTGGAACTTAAGAAAGTTGGTCAAGGAGATATTGTCCTGGCTTGTTACAGGTGTTGATCTCTGATCTGAGAAAGAAAGATGGTTCCCTGGCTTGTTACAGGTGTTGATCTTCAATCTCTTCATGTAGATGATTTCCTGGCTTGTTACAGGTGTTAATCCATAATTAATCGTCCACAGATATTTTCCTGGCTTGTTACAGGTGTTGATCTGGAACTTAAGAAAAGTTGGTCAAGGAGATATTGTCCTGGCTTGTTACAGGTGTTGATCTCTGACCTGAGAAAGAAAGATGGTTCCCCGTCTTGTTACAGGTGTTGATCTTCAATCTCTTCATGCAGATATGCCCTGGCTAGATACAGGTATCGAATCTACAATCAATCACTCACAGGTATGCCCTGGCTAGATACAGGAATCGAATCTGGAATTATGACAGTTGATCTGTTGGTGGTTGTAATTTCCAACAGGCGGTGAAGGAATGATTGAACACTTTTGACATTCGAATGCCCCAAGTAATGATGAAGGAGTCTTGAATCAGATTACTCTGCGGATTGAGAGATTCCTTGAAATCTTGACTGGACTGCCCCAGGTTAACTGAATTTTGAAAGATCTGTTGGAACCTTGACTGGACTGCCCCAGGTTAACTGGATGGTGCTATGTCATGCCCCTTGTTGATAGGAGATTTGTCGTTGGAAGTGTCATCCTTTTGAAGTGATTCTGTTCACTGAGAGAGTTTTCATTCCTCCGAACATTCGCTGTATGAATTTCTTCGCTGTCAAACAAAAATCCAAATGCAGACAGTGAAATTCAAGCAATGCAAAGTTTATGTTTGTCTCGAAGTTTTGAAAAATGCGTTTTTAGCAGAAAACTTTTTATAAGACAGATCAACATATGATTTAGAGCAAAGCCTTACAGGAGTTAGGATACCTTTTGTAACAGTATGCTTTCGAACTAACCCATGCTTCAATTAGGACTTTTAAAGGGTTGTAACGTGGCCTGGTTCACGGTCTAAGAAACAAAGGATAAAGGCTCAAAGTATATTTGTACCCACCCGCTCTTCGTGATGTTCTTCAACCCTAAGCTTAGTTAACTGTGCGTCGCACTCTGTTTTGAGTTTGGAACGACTTTTTGGGTGATGGTTCACCAGTTGAATTTGGGGAGACAATCATCATCTCCTTTTTCTTTCTCAACATTTTTTATGTTGTTGAGGATTTGTAATGACCTCACTATTTTGATTTTGATTTGTTATCCCTAACTTTTACCTGACTGTTCCCATTTTCGAGATTACAGTCAGTGGGATGCCCCAGCTTTCTTAAGCCTCCTTTATAGGTTTTGGCTTGGTGGGCTTTTCTCTTTTGAGAGATTGACTGCCTATGTGATAGGGAACCACCCTTGTCTTTTAATTCCAAAGGAATGCTTTTCTTTTTCTTTGACGTCGTCCTTTGTATTACCAATTGAGAGTTTGCGATTTCAATGCGCGTTTTCTCTTGAATTAACTGAGATACTACCCTGCCCCAGGTTTATATCAAAGGTTTTGATCGTTCAGAACAGAAAACTCCTACTTCTTTGGCTCGAAGGGGTTGACTAGGGATTAACTTCCTTATAACTCCAGTGTTTGGGAATTGAAAGAAATGCCTGTACATCATCAGCAAGGTCTGTTCAAAAGCATACTGTATGAGATTATGGTATTGTTTCGTCATCCTCCCTCTAAAGGCTTGCAGCTTTTTATCAAGAGTCAGATATCATAAAGAAAAGCATAAGAGTAGTGAAACGAATGGATGAATTCAAGACAAACATATGTGTGATACGGTGGGAGAACTGACTGTGGTTTTGCGTTCGTATTCGCACTTGTGCGGTTGAGCAAGAGTCGCCACTGACTTTTTATTTTATCCTAAAGGAAAGGTTAAAAAAGCACAGCAAAAACCTTTTGAGATATTTTCTTGGGTTCGGGGGGTAGATTATGAAAAGGGAAGGTATTAGCACCCTCTTCATCCATGGTTATCCATGGGCTCTTAGTTACTTGGTTTTTTAGATCACTTGCCTTGATTTTCGATTGCTTGAAAATGGTGTGTGTGTGTGTGTGTGTTTTGAAAATGTTTTTGAAGAGATGCCTTGTCTTAGGCTAACCTTGTATTTGACTCATGTTTGAGTGTTTTACAAAAGTGTGTATCTTTTCGAAAAGATGTTTCAAATGTTTTTGAGAGTTTGTTTGAGAGTGTTGTGGATTGTGGTTTTTGAAAAGAAGGCAAGTGTTTTTGCAAGTTGATCTCAAGTAACTAAGAGTTTTGTCTACCCTATTGTATTCAAAGGTTTTTGTTATGTTTTAACCCCTTTTAACAATTTTGTTCCACCATTTAATTTGGTGGACCATCTTGCGTTTAGGAAGTTTATTCGGGACGGGCGTGGGTCATCGTATGGACCATGAATGCAATGATGCCAAGTGTCTTTGGAAATTTTCTTCGAGGGACTTGATCATTTGTTTAGGCAACATTTTGAAAGTGTTATCGAGGGACTATGATCATTTTGAATTTGTTTTGCCAAAGATACTCGACATGCAAGCATGGCCCATTTTGGAAGGCAACATGTGGGATTACCCTAGAGGGTGCGAGTGTGATTGTGTATTGATTTCCTGTATTTGTCTTGTATTAGGTTATCTAGCGTTTGATTTTATGTACATGCAAACCCTAGGTCTAACCATGGTATAATTGAAAGCGGTAAATGGCGAAAATGTAAAGTCTACGCTATTACAAAATAGTATCCGGGAGTGGGGGTACAATATTCACAAATGGGGATGAGACTTATAGTATCCAATAAGTTACAACCAAATCGAATTTGCGATCAAATGTAAATAATGAATATCAATGTATAAGCAAATGTGTATAGGGGTAATGTGAATGTATTTGTATTGTGCAAATGTGAGATGTATTGTGTAAGTATGTGATTATTTACAAATGCGACAAGGTGAAATTAATGTATATTAGGGTATTTGTTTTGACCTAAATATGTGTTTAATGAATCTTGGATTTGTGTATTTTTAATATGTACAAAAGAAATGTGTTTTAATTGAATGTTCAAGTTCTAATTAAATTATGTATAAAAAAGGTATCTTCATTTATTATGTAAAAATATTTAGAAGAGAGGAAATGTTACAAGTTTGAAAATTGTCGTTTTGTATTTGATATAAGAAATGTATCTTTATTATTATATACAAAAAATATTAAATGTCAAGAATTGAATTATGTATATTAAAAAAAGAAATGTATTTTTATATTGTTATGTACAAAAGTAATTCAATTAAATGTATTAGAGTTATGTATATAAGAAATGTGTTTTTATTATATGCACAAAAATATATTTTAATTAAAGGAAAAAAAGGTTATTTTCAATTTTAATTATATAGTGCAAAAAATGAAAAAAATATATTTTATTATTTATGTATAAAGAATGGTATTTTCTTAAAAGAAAAGAAAAAAGTTTTACATTTTATTGTATGGTATAAAACATGTATTTCAATTATTAAAAAAAATATTTTGATGTCAAAAAGGGTTTTGTTGTAAAAAAGGGAAATGATGTTTTGTTTTTAAACATTTGGAAACCAAAACACAAAAAAAAACGGAAATGGGCTTTAGGCATTCAGAATGGGACGAAGCCCACTTGCTTGAAACGATTTTTAGGGTTTGTAGGTTTTGTTTCAGTTGGGAATGTTAGGGTTTGTACAGCGGCGCTCATGGTTCGTTCGTCCTTCTCTTTGTCTTCTCCAACCGTTCTTGAATACCCAGCGTGAGCCCTTTGCCTCAGCCACCAGCGACCTTCAATTCCTCTCCTCTCTTCCTGGACGCGGGGAAGCGCACAAGAGGGTAACTTTTTTTTCTCTTCGATTTCGCGTTTTAGGTTTTAATTTCTTTTACATGCTATGGGTCACTGTATTCCTCTTGATTTAATTGCTTGATTAGATTTCTTATGTTGTTTATTATTGATCTTAATGGAGGTACGTGAGATTAAAGAAGAGGTCTTACTTTTACTGGAGAGGGGAAGGAGGTCCTTAGGAGGCTTGACGAGCGGAGGATGCTGATGTTTGCGCTTTGAGCTCCCTGGTATTTCTGTACTACCTCTTTTGCCTAGGGTTTCATGATGATTTGCACTGAAAAACCCTCTTTTAAAAAGATTCACTTCTTTATCTCTTCTCTTTGCCTTTGAACTGCTGGTTTCCTTGTACGTGTTTGCCTATGATGAAGAGCTTCTTCTGAGGCCTAGGGTTTAGTTGCCCTTGTTGCCTGTTGGAATATTTCTTTCTTCTCCTTCTTCTGTATGCTTTGAGTTGGATGCCTGGATTAATTTGCTTCGTGCGTTGGTTTGATGGCCCGATGATGAAGAGATTCTGAGGGTCTAGAGTTGGTTGGTTCTGCTTATGTGGGTTATGTCTGGATTGAATGGTCGATGGTTTTGGCCAGGTATTGTGCTTGCTTCAAAGCTTAGGCAGGTTTAGTGTTTGACAGGGTATGTGCTTTGAACTTGTTTCTGTGTTGACAGTAGGTAAGGGTTTGTGAGGTTTCAGGCTGGAGGCCTAGCAGGTTGAATGTTTTTAGTTTATGCTGGTTATTACTGGATTTGTTATTGACAGGTTTGTATGGTTTTTGTTTTTGAGCCAATACAGGTTATTGGTTTCGAGGTGTCTTTTGGAGGTGTTTATGGTTTATGCAGTTTGTGCTAATGCAGGTTGTGGTTAGGCTTCTGCTTGACAGTAGGGTGGTTTAGCAGGTCATGTAAATGGCTGGTATATGCTTTGGTTGTTTTATAGTTCAGGTTTTGGAAATGGTAAAAGTTTGGAAGCTTTTGTTGGTCACTGAACTTGGAACAGGTTTTTTTCTCCCTTAGGTTTGAGGCCTGGCAGGTTCTATATATCAATTTGTTTTTGCCTAAGGTTCTTGGACAGCAGGTTGATGGTTGGAAAACTGGTTTGATTATTTTGCCCCCCTGTATATTTTTCTTTGTGCTTTGGTGAAAGTTCTCTCCCTTTTCTTACTGTCTTTTGCTCTTTTGTATATCTTTCTGTCTATGCCTCTAAGCCTAAAAACCTGCTCCCTGCTTACTTTATCTCTCTCTCTTCTAGTACAGTTAAATATTTTATGTGTTTTGTGTTGTACTTTTTCTAAAGGGGCCACCCTTTTTGGGAAATGATGATAAAAGAGTTTGCTTGCATATCATGCTTTCCTCTGCATTCTTTATCTCTTCTTTGACAGCTTTTGTACTTTGTGAACTTTCCATATCTTTGCCAAATCCTCTTTATGACAGCTTTGAGTAGACTTTGGCATTTTTGACAGCAAGTTGTACTTCTTGGCCCTTTTGACATAAAGTAGGAAATTGGATTTTTTCAGTTTGGTTGAACTTGAACTAAGCAGTTTGACATTTTGAATTTATGCACTTTGACATTTTGCATTCATGATTAAATGAATAAAATTCTTCCCTCTTTGTGAACCGGGAGAAATCCCGTGATTTGCAGAGAGGGTTAACTGATCCCAGTCAGTGGCCCTTAATGATGAATTTCTTTTATCGTTTATCATTTTATCTGCCTTTTGACTTTTCTCCTTTTCTTTTGCAGATGAATATTTGGATGGAGAGGAATAAAGTGAAGCATGAAGAATTAGAAATAAATAGGATAGTTTTCTTTTTATTTAAGTTTAAATCAATGTAAAACCAATGTTTGTAATTAAATTCCAAACAACAATTGTACAGTTAATTTAAAGATAAATAAAAGTTTCCATTATCCAATTTAATTCTGTTTTCTCTTTATTGTTTATTTATTATTTAAAACTCTTTGAATTAAAATAATTGAAAAATAAATTTCAATCATTTAATTTAGAATAATAAATAAATAAATAATGCTTTAGCACACTGATCAGTTAAACCTGGTATCTCCAAAGCAAAATGACAGTTAACCGAAACAAACCAAACAGGCGCATTCCCTCTTCACTGATTTTCAACAAACACTGTAAATCCAAACTGCGTATTTCTTTTGACTGGCTCAAACAAAACAACGTGAATTCAAACCAACTGCCTCTTTTACTGATTAAATCAAAACAATGCGAATTCAACCCGAATCTCGGAACATCTTGCAAAGTGCTGTGGAATTTTAACCTTTCTGAGAATATGCCCATAAAACCTTAATTCCTGATTAAATGCCAACGAACATTCGCCTGATCACAATTGAGTCAAAATTAACCAAAACCCTAAGCCAACTGTGTGAACATTCCGGAGTCCTGAAAAATCAATGAAACCCTAATTTTTGTTTGACTGACGAGAAAAGTCTGTTTGTCCGATTCTTGAGCCAATTTGAAAAGTCAGGAAATGCCTGAAGCTGAGATTTCTTGTGGAAAAAATGTGAGGGCAAATTTTGGGGTACAACAATTGCCCCTGTTCAATCTTCTTGGACCTGAAGAGTTAGATTGGCAAATTTGCCTTTCGCGATTTGAAGGTAAAAGAAGATTGGACACTAAAGTGCCCAGAAAATTTGCACTCGGCGATGTGATGGTAGAGGTGAATGGGCTTACAGATGCCATTTGGTGATGGGCTTAAAGATTCCATCTGGTGCGATAGAATCTTATCGGGGGATGGGCTTAGAGATGCCATTTGGTGATGGGCTTAAAGATGCCATTTGGCGACTGCTGGTAGGAGGATGGGCTTATAGATGCCATCTGGACATGTTGAACTGTATGTCAATGGTGAGTGGGCAAGTATCAGAAGGGCATCCATGTCTTGGAACATCTCTGAATTAGGGGTCCGAATAAGCAACAGATTGACGTCCATGTTTGGAGAATCCGTAAACTATTTCAGGAGTTGAGATTGAGTGAGCAATAGAGCGGCATCCGTTGTTGGGAAGCGTCCGTAAACTATTTTCAAAAGTTGAGAAGAGTCTGAACAAGTTGGTAGATTGACATCCGTTGTTGGGAAG
Source organism: Vicia faba (assembly GCA_948472305.1). Taxonomy (NCBI): domain Eukaryota; kingdom Viridiplantae; phylum Streptophyta; class Magnoliopsida; order Fabales; family Fabaceae; genus Vicia; species Vicia faba. Next base: position 361,897,881 of record OX451737.1, on the reverse strand, counting down.
AATCCGTAAACTGTTTTCAAAAGTTGAGAAGAGTCTGAACAAGTTGGTAGATTGACATCCGTTGTAGGGAAGAATCTGTAAACTGTTTTCAGAAGTCTTGAAGTTGAAGAGGAACCGGTGTAGGGTTTCCTGATAATGCGTCTGAATGGATCTGGAATAAGTATCAAAATGTCGCCGTGTCTGGGTCACATCTGAACTATTTCTGGATGAACCTCGGGAGGTGATCTTTGTCTGTCGACTGATCTTACCTGAAAAGTAAAGGGTTAGTTGTATGCAATGTCATGATGCAATGTATGTGACATCAATGTTTATGACATGGATGTGATGAATGCGCATGTAAGCTGATGAGCTAATCTTGCTGAGGATAAATGAATCCGAGATGGCTGAAGATAAAAGCATCTTGACTGCTGCCGGGGAAAATAAATCCTTGGCTGCTGCTGGGGAAGAGAATTCCTGATGACCTCTACTGGGGAGTTCCAATCTAATAGGCTCATGTTGGGGAGGTAAGATTGAGAATCTTCAGCTTGGTGGGAAGTAACTCTGGCGACTTCACTGGGGAACTCAAGATTTGCCCTCCCAAAACTCTGTGGGGAGAAGGTTCAATGGTCTGGCTCCACTGGGGATTGATAATTTGAAGTTTTAGCTTTGCTGGAGATAATGAAGCTTGACTCTGAGTGGAGCTAGCTTGAGAAGAATCTGAACAAGCGATAGGTTAACATCCGTTACTTGGAGAACCCATGAACTGTTTTCAGAAATCTTGAGATTGAATAAGCAATAGAGCAGCATCCGTGGTTGGGAAACGCCCGTAAACTGTTTTCAAAGGTTGCATCTGAACAAGCTGATAGATTAACATCCGTTGTTGGGAAGAATCCATAAACTGTTTTCAGAAGTCTTGAAGAAGAATCTGAACAAGTGATAGGTTAACATCCGTTTACTTGGAGAACCCGTGAACTGTTTTCAGAAATCTTGAGATTGAATAAGCAATAGAGCAGCATCCGTTGTTGGGAAACGCCCGTAAACTGTTTTCAAAGGCTGCATCTGAACAAGCTGATAGATTAACATCCGTTGTTGGGAAGAATCCATAAACTGTTTTCAGAAGTCTTGAAGAAGAATCTGAACAAGTGATAGGTTAACATTCGTTTACTTGGAGAACTCGTGAACTGTTTTCAGAAATCTTGAGATTGAATAAGCAATAGAGCAGCATCCGTTGTTGGGAAACGCCCGTAAACTGTTTTCAAAGGTTGCATCTGAACAAGCTGATAGATTAACATCCGTTGTTGGGAAGAATCCATAAACTGTTTTCAGAAGTCTTGAAGAAGAATCTGAACAAGTGATAGGTTAACATCCATTTACTTGGAGAACCCGTGAACTGTTTTCAGAAATCTTGAAGTTGAATCAGCAATAGAGCAGCATCCGTTGTTGGGAAGCGTCCGTAAACTGTTTTCAAAGGTTGCATCTGAACAAGCTGATAGATTAACATCCATTGTTGGGAAGAATCCATAAACTGTTTTCAGAAGTCTTGAAGAGGAACCGGTGTAGGGCTTCCTGATGATGAGCTCGTGTAAAACTGCATCGTTTTTTTTGAACACTTTTGACATTCAAATGCCCCAAGTGGTGATGTAGATAAATTCCTGGCTTATTACAGGCGTTGGTCTACAATCGGTCGTTCACAGATGTTTTCCTGGGTTGTTACAGGTGTTGATCTGGAATTCTTCAGACGTGCCCTGGCTGGATACAGGAGTCGAATCTGGAAATAGTCGTCAATAGATATGCCCTGGATGGATACAGGAATCGAATCTTCGAACTCTTCAGACGTGCCCTGGCTAGATACAGGAATCGAGTCTGGAAGTGGTTGTCAACAGATATGCCCTGGCTGGATACAGGAGTCGAATCTTCGAACTCTTCAGACGTGCCCTGGCTAGATACAGGAATCGAGTCTGGAAGTGGTTGTCAACAGATATTCCCTGGCTGGATACAGGAGTCGAATCTTCGAACTCTTCAGACGTGCCCTGGCTAGATACAGGAATCGAGTCTGGAAGTGGTTGTCAACAGATATGCCCTGGCTGGATACAGGAGTCGAATCTGGAATTGTGATAGTTGATAGACATGCCCTGGCTGGATACAGGAATCGAATCTTCAAACTCTTCAGACGTGCCCTGGCTAGATACAGGAATCGAATCTGGAAAGGTGATAGTTTATAGATATGCCATGGCTGGATACAGGAATCGAATCTTCAAACTCTTCAGACGTGCCCTGGCTAGATACAGGAATCGAGTCTGGAAATGTAATAGTTGATAGATATGCCCTGGCTGGATACAGGAATCGAATCTTCAAACTCTTCAGACGTGCCCTGGCTAGATACAGGAATCGAGTCTGGAAATGTAATAGTTGATTTTTTGAACACTTTTGACATTCGAATGCCCCAAGTGGTGAAGAAGGAGTCTTGAATCAGATTACTCTGCATATTGAGAGATTTCTTGAAATCTTGACTGGACTGCCCCAGGTTAACTGAACTTTGAAAGATCTGTTGGACCTTGACTGGACTGCCCCAGGTTAATTGAATTGTGACATGTCATGCCCCTTGCTGATAGGAGATTTGTGATAGAAGTGTTATCCTCTTGAAGTGATTTTTACTTACTGAGAGAGTTTTCGTTCTTCCGAACATTCGTCGTATGAAATTCTTCGCTGTCAAACAAAAAGCCAAATGCAGACAGTGATATTCAAACAATGCAAAGTTTATGTTTGTCTTGAAGTTTTGAAAAATGCGTTTTTAGCAGAAAACTTTCCATAAGACAAGTCAACACAAGATTTAGAGTAAAGCCCTACAGGAGTCAGGATACCTTTTGTAACAGTATGCTTTCGAACTAACCCATGCTTCAATTAGGACTTTTGAAGGGTTGTAACGTGGCCTGGTTCACGGTTTAAGAAACAAAGGATAAAGGCTCAAAGTATATTTGTACCCACCCGCTCTTCGTGATGTCCTTCAACCTAAGCTCAGTTAATTGCGTCATACTCTGTTTTGAGTTTGGAACGACTTTTGGGCAATGGTCCACCAGTTTGAATTTGGGGAGACAGTCATCATCTCCTTTTTCTTTTTCAACACTTTTCATGTTGTTGAGGATTTTGTAATGACCTCACTATTTTGATTTTGATTTGTTATCCCTAACTTTTGCCTGACTGTTACCGTTTTCCGGGATTACTGTCAGCGGGATGCCCCAGCTTTCTTAAGCCTCCTTTATAGGTTTTGGCTTGGTGGGCTTTTCGCTTTTGAGAGATTGACTGTCTATGTGATAGGGAACCACCCTTGTCTTTTGATTCCAAAGGAATGCTTTTCTTTTTTGACGTCGTTCGTTGTATTACGAACTGAGAGTTTGCGACTTCAATGCGTGTTTTCTCTTGAATTAACTGAGGACTACCCTGCCCCATGTTTATATCAAAGGTTTTGATTGTTTTAAAACAGAAAACTCCTACTTCTTTGGCTCGAAGGGGTTGACTAGGGATTAACTTCCTTATAACTCCAGTGTTTGGGAATTGAAAGAAATGCCTGTACATCATCAGCAAGGTCTGTTCAAAAGCATACTGTATAAGATCATGGTATTGTTTCGTCATCCTCCCTCTAAAGGCTCACAGCTTTTTATCAAGAGTCAAATATCATAAAGGAAAGCATGAGAGTAGTGAAACGAATGGATGAATTCAAGATAAACATATGCAATGCATTAATGAAAACAGAGTTTAACATCAACAGATAATTGTTTGACAGCAAAAGAAATTACAACTTTGAAAATTCAAAAAGAAGCAAAAGTCTTTCAGCTTGAGCTTCGTCACTTCAAGTGGAGAACCCTTTAACGGAAGATCTTCATCTCGCCGTCTGGCATGAATTCCAGCACCCCAATGTCGATGAGATCTTGAATCTTGTTCTTCAAGGCCCAACAGTCGTTGGTGTCGTGTCCCGGGCTGTAGGAGTGGTAAACACAGAATGCGTCGGGATGATAGTGAGGAGAGGAGGTATTGATCTTCTGAGGAGGGTCCTTTACAGTAAGTAAGTTGACCTCCAACAGGCGCTTCAGTATAAAGAATGATGGTATTTCAGTCTCCGTGAACTGTCTTCCCGACTTTTCTTGCTTACGCCGATTACCCCGTTGACGCTGGCGAGGTTGTTGATGGGCTTGTGACCCTGAAGCAAGCAAAGGAGCTTTCCCCTTGTCTTCTTGAGTTGATGGAGGCTGAGCGGTGACTTGCTCTTCGACCTCCGATGTTTGCCCCAGTTGGTTGTTTGGAAGCAGTTGGCGGACAAGAACTCTGAGTTCCTCTTGTCTTTGGGATAGGTCTTGGATGAGAGCCATCTGGCCCACCAACTGTCCCATCACTTGGGTCCTCAGGGTTGTCAGATCAAACTGCAGTTCCGCCAGCTGGTCACTCCTGGTATTGTTGGAATTCTCCAAGCCCTTGGTGAGGAGAGCTTTCATCTCTTCTTGCCCCAGAGACAAGTTCAGGAACATCTCCTGCAGCTGAGCAGTCTGGTCTTGGATGTCTTTGACAGACCTTTCTAGAGCCATCTCTTGCTGAAATAAACAGCTGGAGAGTAAGGAAACCTGAAAAAGGAAAAATTGTCAAAATGCAATGCATGATACGTGGATGCATGCTTTCAAGGATCTCTTGGGGTAAACACAAGAAAATGTTAGAGGTTGAACTCTGCTCTTGGATTGGGGATCTCTGCACCGGTGGACGTCTTTCCACGAGAATCGAGCTCACCATGTCGAGTGGGTCATAGCCACTGATTCAAGTTGTTGTACTTGATCTTTGACTGGAGAACTTTGTATCGATGGATGTCTTTCCACGAGAATCAAGCTCACCATGTCGAGTGGGTCATAGCCACTGATTCAAGTTGTTGTTCTTGAACTTTTGATTGGAGAGCTTTGTATCGGTGGATGTCTTTCCACGAGAATCAAGCTCACCATGTCGAGTGGGTCATAGCCACTGATTCAAGTTGTTGTTCTTGAACTTTGGTTGGCATTGGTTAGAGGAGAAACATCTTGCCCCTTGGTAGACATCTGGTTCAACGTGACCCTGCATCAAAAGAACCCTCGAGATCCTTGAAATGGTTATTGAAAATGCTATGGTATGATGTCATGATGTTATGTACATGTATGCACAAGCAAGTGAGTGTATATACAGGCAAACATATTCACACAAAGCAAACAAGTCCTTATCTTTAGGCTTGCATGAGGTTCAGGTACTACCCTCTTTCAGTTCGTTGGTTAAAACCTGTCCTATCAAAAGTAATTGGGTTCTAGAGGATCTCATATCATTGGCTACCCTCAATCGGTCATAACTCCAGCATCGCAACCTTTTCTCGCGGCCGGAACCATCGCGAGAGTTTAGCCTCAATGAGCGTAGCATACTGCTACTGTTCTAATGGCCAAGTTGGGTCAATTTAGGGTTCTAAGGTCGGTTGGTGCTTAATGACTCCTTGGAAGACCCATATTCTCCCCGTTTCAACACGAGGGATATCGGTACAGACCAAGGCGCCACACCAATGTAGCCACTGCTTCACCCATGTTGGTATACGCCGGACAGGTCCCTCACAGATTATGCTACCTAAAGGGTATTCCCCAGATCCGGGTTAGGATCTATGAAACTCCGATACAAAGCCCACAAATATAAAGAAAACAAAGCAATGAATTGAAAACAAAGGTGATCTAAACCCTAAGGTAACCCCACTTTAAAAATTCTCCCCAGCAGAGTCGCCAGTTCTGTGATACGATGGGAGAACTGACTGTGGTTTTGCGTTCGTATTTGCACTTGTGCGGTTGAGCAAGAGTCGCCACCGACTTTTTATTTTATCCTAAAGGAAAGGTTAAAAAAGCACAGCAAAAACCTTTTGAGATATTTTCTTGGGTTCGGGGGGTAGATTATGAAAAGGGAAGGTATTAGCACCCTCTTCATCCATGGTTATCCATGGGCTCTTAGTTACTTGGTTTTTTAGATCACTTGCCTTGATTTTCGATTGCTTGAAAATGGTGTGTGTGTGTGTGTTTTGAAAATGTTTTTGAAGAGATGCCTTGTCTTAGGCTAACCTTGTATTTGACTCGTGTTTGAGTGTTTTACAAAAGTGTGTATCTTTTCGAAAAGATGTTTCAAATGTTTTTGAGAGTTTGTTTGAGAGTGTTGTGGATTGTGGTTTTTGAAAAGAAGGCAAGTGTTTTTGCAAGTTGATCTCAAGTAACTAAGAGTTTTGTCTACCCTATTGTACTCAAAGGTTTTTGTTATGTTTTAACCCCTTTTAACAATTTTGTTCCACCATTTAATTTGGTGGACCATCTTGCGTTTAGGAAGTTTATTCGGGACGGGCGTGGGTCATCGTATGGACCATGAATGCAATGGTGCCAAGTGTCTTTGGCAATTTGCTTTGAGGGACTTGATCATTTGTTTAGGCAACATTTTGAAAGTGTTATCGAGGGACTATGATCATTTTGAATTTGTTTTGCCAAAGATACTCGACATGCAAGCATGGCCCATTTTGGAAGGCAACATGTGGGATTACCCTAGAGGGTGCGAGTGTGATTGTGTATTGATTTCCATTATTTGTCTTGTATTAGGTTATCTAGCGTTTGATTTTATGTACATGCAAACCCTAGGTCTAACCATGGTATAATTGAAAGCGGTAAATGGCGAAAATGTAAAGTCTACGCTATTACAAAATAGTATCCGGGAGTGGGGGTACAATATTCACAAATGGGGATGAGACTTATAGTATCCAATAAGTTACAACCAAATCGAATTTGCGATCAAATGTAAATAATGAATATCAATGTATAAGCAAATGTGTATAGGGGCAATGTGAATGTATTTGTATTGTGCAAATGTGAGATGTATTGTGTAAGTATGTGATTATTTACAAATGCGACAAGGTGAAATTAATGTATATTAGGGTATTTGTTTTGACCTAATATGTGTTTAATGAATCTTGGATTTGTGTATTTTTAATATGTACAAAAGAAATGTGTTTTAATTGAATGTTCAAGTTCTAATTAAATTATGTATAAAAAAGGTATCTTCATTTATTATGTAAAAATATTTAGAAGAGAGGAAATGTTACAAGTTTGAAAATTGTCGTTTTGTATTTGATATAAGAAATGTATCTTTATTATTATATACAAAAAATATTAAATGTCAAGAATTGAATTATGTATATTAAAAAAAGAAATGTATTTTTATATTGTTATGTACAAAAGTAATTCAATTAAATGTATTAGAGTTATGTATATAAGAAATGTGTTTTTATTATATGCACAAAAATATATTTTAATTAAAGGAAAAAAAGGTTATTTTCAATTTTAATTATATAGTGCAAAAAATGAAAAAAATATATTTTATTATTTATGTATAAAGAATGGTATTTTCTTAAAAGAAAAGAAAAAAGTTTTACATTTTATTGTATGGTATAAAACATGTATTTCAATTATTAAAAAAAATATTTTGATGTCAAAAAGGGTTTTGTTGTAAAAAAGGGAAATGATGTTTTGTTTTTAAACATTTGGAAACCAAAACACAAAAAAAAAATGGAAATGGGCTTTAGGCATTCAGAATGGGACGAAGCCCACTTGCTTGAAACGATTTTTAGGGTTTGTAGGTTTTGTTTCAGTTGGGAATGTTAGGGTTTGTACAGCGGCATTCATGGTTCGTTCGTCCTTCTCTTTGTCTTCTCCAATCGTTCTTGAATACCCAGCGTGAGCCCTTTGCCTCAGCCACCAGCGACCTTCAATTCCTCTCCTCTCTTCCTGGACGTGGGGAAGCGCACAAGAGGGTAACTTTTTTTTCTCTTCGATTTCGCGTTTTAGGTTTTAATTTCTTTTACATGCTATGGGTCACTGTATTCCTCTTGATTTAATTGCTTGATTAGATTTCTTATGCTGTTTATTATTGATCTTAATGGAGGTACGTGAGATGAAAGAAGAGGTCTTACTTTTACTGGAGATGGGAAGGAGGTCCTTAGGAGGCTTGACGAGCGGAGGATGCTGATGTTTGCGCTTTGAGCTCCCTGGTATTTCTGTACTACCTATTTTGCCTAGGGTTTCATGATGATTTGCACTGAAAAACCCTCTTTTAAAAAGATTCACTTCTTTATCTCTTCTCTTTGCCTTTGAACTGCTGGTTGCCTTGTACGTGTTTGCCTATGATGAAGAGCTTCTTCTGAGGCCTAGGGTTTAGTTGCCCTTGTTGCCTGTTGGAATATTTCTTTCTTCTCCTTCTTCTGTATGCTTTGAGTTGGATGCCTGGATTAATTTGCTTCGTGCGTTGGTTTGATGGCCCGATGATGAAGAGATTCTGAGGGTCTAGAGTTGGTTGGTTCTGCTTGTGTGGGTTATGTCTGGATTGAATGGTCGATGGTTTTGGCCAGGTATTGTGCTTGCTTCAAAGCTTAGGCAGGTTTAGTGTTTGACAGGGTATGTGCTTTGAACTTGTTTCTGTGTTGACAGTAGGTAAGGGTTTGTGAGGTTTCAGGCTGGAGGCCTAGCAGGTTGAATGCTTTTAGGTTATGCTGGTTATTGCTGGATTTGTTATTGACAGGTTTGTATGGTTTTTGTTTTTGAGCCAATACAGGTTATTGGTTTCGAGGTGTCTTTTGGAGGTGTTTATGGTTTATGCAGTTTGTGCTAATGCAGGTTGTGGTTAGGCTTCTGCTTGACAGTAGGGTGGTTTAGCAGGTCATGTAAATGGCTGGTATATGCTTTGGTTGTTTTTTAGTTCAGGTTTTGGAAATGGTAAAAGTTTGGAAGCTTTTGTTGGTCACTGAACTTGGAACATGTTTTTTTCTCCCTTAGGTTTGAGGCCTGGCAGGTTCTATATATCAGTTTGTTTTTGCCTAAGGTTCTTGGACAGCAGGTTGATGGTTGGAAAACTGGTTTGAGTTTTTTGCCCCCCTGTATATTTTTCTTTGTGCTTTGGTGAAAGTTCTCTCCCTTTTCTTACTGTCTTTTGCTCTTTTGTATATCTTTCTGTCTATGCCTCTAAGCCTAAAAACCTGCTCCCTGCTTACTTTATCTCTCTCTCTTCTAGTACAGTTAAATATTTTATGTGTTTTGTACTGTACTTTTTCTGAAGGGGCCACCCTTGTTGGGAAATGATGATAAAAGAGTTTGCTTGCATATCATGCTTTCCTCTGCATTCTTTATCTCTTCTTTGACAGCTTTTGTACTTTGTGAACTTTCCATATCTTTGCCAAATCCTCTTTATGACAGCTTTGAGTAGACTTTGGCATTTTTGACAGCAAGTTGTACTTCTTGGCCCTTTTGACATAAAGTAGGAAATTGGATTTTTTCAGTTTGGTTGAACTTGAACTAAGCAGTTTGACATTTTGAATTTATGCACTTTGACATTTTGCATTCATGATTAAATGAATAAAATTCTTCCCTCTTTGTGAACCGGGAGAAATCCCGTGATTTGCAGAGAGGGTTAACTGATCCCAGTCAGTGGCCCTTAATGATGAATTTCTTTTATCGTTTATCATTTTATCTGCCTTTTGACTTTTCTCCTTTTCTTTTGCAGATGAATATTCGGATGGAGAGGAATAAAGTGAAGCATGAAGAATTAGAAATAAATAGGATAGTTTTCTTTTTATTTAAGTTTAAATCAATGTAAAACCAATGTTTGTAATTAAATTCCAAACAACAATTGTACAGTTAATTTAAAGATAAATAAAAGTTTCCATTATCCAATTTAATTCTGTTTTCTCTTTATTGTTTATTTATTATTTAAAACTCTTTGAATTAAAATAATTGAAAAATAAATTTCAATCATTTAATTTAGAATAATAAATAAATAAACAATGCTTTAGCACACTGATCAGTTAAACCTGGTATCTCCAAAGCAAAATGACAGTTAACCGAAACAAACCAAACAGGCGCATTCCCTCTTCACTGATTTTCAACAAACACTGTAAATCCAAACTGCGTATTTCTTTTGACTGGCTCAAACAAAACAATGTGAATTCAAACCAACTGCCTCTTTTACTGATTAAATCAAAACAATGCGAATTCAACCCGAATCTCGGAACATCTTGCAAAGTGCTGTGGAATTTTAACCTTTCTGAGAATATGCCCATAAAACCTTAATTCCTGATTAAATGCCAACGAACATTCGCCTGATCACAATTGAGTCAAAATTAACCAAAACCCTAAGCCAACTTTGTGAATATTCCGGAGTCCTGAAAAATCAATGAAACCCTAATTTTTGTTTGACTGACGAGAAAAGTCTGTTTGTCCGATTCTTGAGCCAGTTTGAAAAGTCAGGAAATGCCTGAAGCTGAGATTTCTTGTGGAAAAAATGCGAGGGCAAATTTTGGGGTACAACAATATGCAATGCATTAATGAAAGCAGAGTTTAACATCAACAGATAATTGTTTGACAACAAAAGAAATTACAACTTTGAAAATTCAAAATGAAGCAAAAGTCTTTCAGCTTGAGCTTTGTCACTCCAGGTGGAGAACTCCTTAACGGAAGATTTTCATCTCGCCGTCTGGCATGAATTCCAGCACTCCAATATCGACCAGATCTTGAATCTTGTTCTTCAAGGCCCAACAGTCGTTGGTGTCGTGTCCCGGGATGTAGGAGTGGTAAACACAAAATGCGTCGGGACGATAGTTAGGAGAGGAGGTATTGAGCTTCTGAGGAGGATCCCTTAAGGTAAGCAGGTTGACCTCCAACGGGCGCTTCAGTATAAAGAATGATAGTATCTCAGTCTCCGTGAACTGTCTTCCCGACGTTTCTTGCTTACGCCGATTACCCCGTTGACGCTGGCGAGGTTGTTGATGGGCTTGTGACCCTGAAGCAAGCGAAGGAGCCTTCCCCTTGTCTTCTTGAGTGGATGGAGTCTGAGCGGTGACCTGCTCTTCAACCTCAGATGTTTGCCCCAATTGGTTTTTTGGAAGCAGTTGGCGGACAAGAACCCTGAGTTCCTCTTGTCTTTGAGATAGGTTTTGGATGGGAGCCATCTGGCCCACTAACTGCCCCATCACTTGGATCCTCAATGTTGCCAGATCAAACTGCAGCTCCGCGAGCTGATCACTCCTGGTATTTTTGGAATTCTCCAAGCCCTTTGTGAGGAGAGCTTTCATTTCTTCTTGCCCCAGAGACAAGTTCAAAAACATTTCCTGCAGCTGAGCCGTCTGGTCCTGGATATCCTTGACAGTTCTTTCTAGAGCCATCTCTTACTGAAATAAACAGCAGGAGAGTAAGGAAACCTGAAAAAGGAAAGATCGTCAAGATGCAATGCATGATATGTGGATGCATGCTTTCAAGGATCTCTTGGGGTAAACACAAGAAAATGTTAGAGGTTGAACTTTGCTCTTGGATTGGAGAACTTTGCACCGGTGGATGTCTTTCCACTAGAATCAAGCTCACCATGTCGAGTGGGTCATAGCCCCTGATTCAAGTTGTTGTACTTGATCTTTGATTGGAGAACTTTGCACCGGTGGATGTCTTTCCACGAGAATCAAGCTCGCCATGTCGAGTGGGTCATAGCCACTGATTCAAGTTGTTGTACTTGAACTTTGATGGCATTTGTTTAGAGGAGAAACCTCTTGCCCCTTGGTAGATGTCTGGTTCAACGTAACCCTGCATCAAAAGAACCTTCGAGATCCTTGAAATGGTTATTGAAAATGCTATGGTATGATGTTATGATGTTATGTACATGTATGCAAAAGCAAGTGAGTGTATATACAGGTAATCATATTCACACAAAGCAAACCAGTCCTTAGGTTTAGGCTTGCATGGGGTTATAGGTAAGTACCCTCTTGAAGTTAGTTGGCTCATCCTGTCCTAAAATAGAAACCGGGTTCTAAGGAGCTCAATATCATTGGATTGTTTTCTGTGTTCATCGTTTCGGTTTAGCCACTTACTGGCGACCAAAATATTCCAAGAAAACAACCCTCAAATGAGTGTAGTATCGAGTATCTACCAACTTCGGACTGCACCAAAGTCGGTCATCTCACTACCCCTAAAAAAGGCTAAGATGGTCAATTAAGGTTCTAAGAGTTCGTTAGTGCTTCACGACATCACTCAGCGGCCCCGTACTCTCCTTGATTGAACTCAAGGGTTACCGGTACTCATAAATATGTCACACTAATATAGCTTACTGCTTCAACCATGTCGGTATACCCCGCACAGTTCCCTCGCAGTTTTTTTGCTATTTACCTAAAAAGGTGCCCCAAATCCGGGTGTAGGATTTACAACAAACCCAAACAAGGACCCAAAAGAGTAAAGCAAACAAGGCAATCAAAGCAAGAATGTAAAGGTGATCTAAACCCTAAGGTAACCCCACTTTTGAATTCAATAAGTCCCCAGCAGAGTCGCCAGTTCTGTGATACGGTGGGAGAACTGACTTGAGTTTTTGCGTTTGTTTTCGCAAATGTTTCGGTTTAGCAAGAGTCGCCACCGACTTTTTATTTTATCCTAAAGGAAAGGTTAAAAAGCACAGCAAAAACCTTTTGAGATATTTCGTGGGTTCGGGGGGTAGATTATGAAAAGGGAAGGTATTAGCACCCTTTTCATCCATGGTTATCCATGGGCTCTTAGTTACTTGGTTTTTAGATCACTTGCCTTGATTTTCGATTGCTTTGAAATTGTGGTGTGTGTGTGTGTGTTTTGAAAATGTTTTTGAAGATATGCCTTGTCTTAGGCAACCGTTGTATTTGACTCGTGTTTGAGTGTTTTACAAAAGTGTGTATCTTTTCGAAAAGATGTTTCAAAATGTTTTTGAGAGTTGTTTGAAAGTGTGTATGAAGTGTGGTTTTTGAAAAGGAGGCAAGTGTTTTTGCAAATTGATCTCAAGTAACTAAGAGTTTTGTCTACCCCTATTGTACTCAAAGGTTTTCTCTATGTTTTGAACCCCTTTTAACAATTTTGTTCCACCATTGAATTTGGTGGACAATCTTGCGTTTAGGAAGTTTAACGGGACGGGCGCGGGTCATCGTATGGACCATGAATGCAATGGTGCCAAGTGTCTTTGGCAATTTGCTCGAAGGGTCTTGATCATTTTGATAGGCGACTTTCGAAAGCGTCATCGAGGGACTCATGATCGTTTGAATTTGTTTTTCCAAAGAAACTCGACGTGCAAGCATGGCCCATTTTGGAAGGCAACATGTGGGATTACCCTAGGGGGTGCAAGTGTGATTGTGTATTGATTTCATGTATTTGTCTTGTATTAGGTTATCTAGTGTTTGGTTTTATGTACATGCAAACCCTAGGTCTACCTATGGTATAATTCGAAAGCGGTAAATTGCGGGAATTTTAAAGTCTACGCTATTACAAATGGTATCCGGGAGTGGGGGTACAAATTCACAAATGGGGATGAGACTTTAGGAATGTAGTGTCCAATAATTTACAACCAAATTGAATCGCGATTAAATGTAAACAATGTAATGTAAAGTATAAGAATAGCAAATGTATATTGTCAAATGTAAAGTGTATTGTGTAGGTGTACATGTATTTATTTACAAGTTGAGATGTGAATTTGAATGTATTATTAAGTATTTGATTTAATTAATTTTGGTATCTTGTTTAATATGTACAAAAGAGTATTTTACTTAAAAGAAATAAAAATGTTTTAAATTATATTATGTATGTTTTTTTTTAGTATTAATGTACAAGGATAATATCTTGAAAAAAGAAAAGTATTTATCTTAAAAGAAAGATTATGCAACTATGTATTTATGTACAAAGTATTTTTAAGAAAAGAAAAATGCATATTTTAAAGAATATTTATGTATATAAAAAAGTATTTTAATTGATTATGTACAAATGTTTATTAAACACCAATCCTAAAAATAGATTATTTAAGTTAGAAAACTTATTTTTATATACTCTTGATTGTAAAAGAAGTATCATTTTATAAACGAAAATAAAGTTTAAATTGTATATATATATAAAAAAAAAGGAAGTAAAAAAATGATAAATAAAAAGGAAAAGAAATAGTTTATGTAAAAGGGAATGGGCCGAAAGGAGGTTTATAGCCCAAATCAAAATAAACGAAATAAGAAAGATAAGGGGGGGTGCGTTTAAAAATGAATGGGCTTAGGCGTTAGGAAAGGCAAGGGCCCAAAGGTTTTGTACGTTTGTTTTTTAGGGTTGTAATGTTTGTTTTCATTTGGATGAAGGGCTTAGGGTTTACAGCACCGTTTATTCTTCATTTTCCGTTCGCCTCCGCCTCTGAGTTCCCTTCGCCCATGGCCGCCGGCGCCACCATCCTTTCTCTTCCCCTCAATGATCAATCAGCGACGTTCACACAGGTAATAACTTTGTTCATTTTTTTGTTTGACGGTCTTTTATGTTTTCCAATTTTTATTGGTTTCTAATCTTTGCATGTTCCGATTCTTTGTGATTTTTGAGGTACCTTAAAGAAAAGGAAGTGTTTTTATACCTTTGGAGGAGACGAGGAGAAAGGAATCTGGAGGTGCTCTAGGCGGCTTTGACGGCGAGGAGAACGTGATGTGAGCTCGCTTTTTGGTAACCCTGGTACTTTTGTATTGCTTCTTCTTATTAGGGTTTGATGATGACTTTGAGAACCTTGTATATCTCTTTTTCTCCTCTTTTCTGGTTGCCTCGCCCTTTTGCTTTTGTTGCTATGTACTTCTGTATGCTAGCTTGGCGTTTACCCCTGGTTGCTTCTGAACATGCTTTGGCTTGATGTGTTTGCTATCCTATGATGATTCCAACTGAGGATTTATGTTGCCTCGATGATTTTTGATGATGATATGCTGGAAATGCCTTTGAATATATTTGATTCTTTTCCTATTCTCTTCTCGTTTCCTTGTATGCTAACCCAGTGATGAGCTCCCTGAGTTCTGAGGGCCTTGAATGTTGATATGTTTGGGGCTTGACAGTTTGTATGGTTTGTGGTATTTTGGTTCTTGGCCTTTGACTTGACAGGGTATTGTGTTTAGGTTTTGAAATGGATTGATGGTCTTTTTGGGGACCTTTGATTTGATGTAGGCTGATAGGTTGAGGCTTAACAGATTAAGCTTGAACCAGTTTAGGCTTTAGCATATCTGATTTAAGGTCGGTTAAGCTTGAGGGCTTGACTTCATGTTTGTTAATGCAGACATGAGGTTTTTGCTTTGGGCGTGTATGGCTTGTATGTTTGTATCAGTTTGACAGGTTAGGCTTAGCGTGCTTACCGGTTTGCTTCTTAAGGCTTGGCCTTGCTTATGCAGGATTTAGGCTTCTGGTTTGTTTAGGCTTTTGGCTATCACAGTTTTTGTGCAGGATGTAAGAGGCTTCAGCAGGTTTGTTGTTTGGATAGTTTTCAACAGCTTTGACAGGGTATATGGGTGAACTGGTTTTAGGCTTGACAGGTTAACTTTGGTTCAAGGTTTTGATGGACTTTGAAATCTCTTTGCTTTTGTGGCTTCTGCTTTTTGATTTTCTCCCCCTTTGTACTGTGTTATGAACAGATTGTTTTATATTTTGTTTCTCATGCCTAAAGCCTAAGCCTGCAAAACCTGCACTTCTTTTCTCTTCTCTCTCTCTCTAGTACAGTCAAAGTATTAAAAAATGTTTATGCTTGTACTTTGCTCTGAAAAGGCAACACTGGGAAATGATAAAAATGAACTATGCTTGCTTGCATATGTGGTTTAACTCTGCATATTTGTCTCTCTTTTCCATACTTTGTGCTGCACTTTTGTGATACTTTGATATCTTTGACAGCTTTTTTTTGGCAGCTTGTGACTTTAGTTAGGCCATTCTGTTTGCCTTTGGACTTTGTACTTGGCATATGCTGTTGGTTTTGAACTATGTAGTTTTTTGACAAACTTTGAACTTGTGCATTTTTTAATTCTGTGCATTCCAAGTTTAGCAAGCAAATATTCATCCCTTTTGAGAACCGGGAGAAATCCCGTGATTTGCAGGAAGGGCTAACTGATCCCAGTCAGTTGCCTTTAATGATGAGCCCAAATTAATTGTCTGCTTTTTAATTATTTATCTGCCATTGACTTCTTTCTTTTGTTTCTTTTGCAGACAAAAATTGAATGGAGAGGATTTAGTCAACAGATGAAGAATGAAGAATTGAAGATTTAGAAATAATTAGGATAGTCTTATTTTAAATTTAATTATTGTAAAATTATTATTGTAAACAATTTGTAAACAAAACAATTGTACAAATAAATTAAAGATAAATAAAAACTCTTTTTTATCCAATTAATTCTTTTCTTCTTTTCACTTGTTTACTTTATTATCTATAATTCTTTAAATTAAAATAATTGAAAATAAATTCCAACTATTTAATCTTAGAATAATAAATAATTAAATAAACATTTCTTCAGCATTGATCAATTAAACTTGGCGCTTCCAACGTCCAAAGCAAAACAACAATCAATCACAACAACTGTCCAGACGTATTTTCTTTTTATTGACTTTAATCAAACACTGTAAATTCAAACCCAATGCATCCTTTCACTGATTTAGTCACACAATGCGAATTCCATCCAAGTGCATTTTTTACTGATTAAGTCAAACAATGCGAATTCAATCCAAATCTCGGAATATCTTGCAAAGCACCATAGAATTAAATCTTTCTGAGGAACCGCGCATGAAAACCCTAATTCCTGATTAAATGCCAAAGAAGCGTTTGCCTGATCGAAGTTGAGTCAAAATCAACCAAAACCCTAATCAAACTGCGTGAACTGTTCTAAACCCCTCAAAACTAGAGAAAACCCTAATTTTGTCTGACTGACGAGAAAAGTCTGTTTGACCGATTCTTGAGCCAGTTTGAAAAATCAAGAAACGCCTGAAGCTGTGATTTCTTGTGGAAAAATGCAAGGGCAATTTTTGGGGTACAACACCATCCATCGAAGGAAGACCTCTAATCATGTATCTGACCGTCCTAGAAAATTCAATAGGGTGCGTACTGGGCCAACATGATGAGTCTGGCCGAAAAGAGCATGCCATTTATTACCTTAGAAAAGAGTTTACCGACTGTGAGACCCGATACTCACTGCTCGAGAAAACTTGCTGCGCTTTGGTATGGGCTGCTCGCCGGCTAAGGCAGTATATGTTGACTCATACCACTCTGTTGATATCTAAGATGGATCTGATCAAATACATCTTTGAGAAGCATGCTTTATCTGGAAGAATAGCTAGATGACAGATGATCCTGACCGAATACGACATACAGTACACGACCCAAAAACCTATAAAGGGGAGTGTCGAAGATTACCAATCCATGAGGTTCGACTTCCCTGACGAAGACATTATGACATTGGACAATGTTGAAGATTTCAGACCATATGACGGACCTGAACAAGGATCCTGATGGACCCTGTACTTTGATGGTGCCTCTAATGCACTTGGCAACGGTATCGACGCGATACTCATTTCTCCAGAAGGTTGCCATACACCTTTCACCGCCAGACTTTGCTTTAACTGCACCAACAACATGGCCGAGTATGAAGCTTGCTGTGATCGGTGGATCTGGAACTGACTGTTTAACGCTGGTTTGCGAAATGTCGCGGAAGCAAGAGTCGCCACCGTCTTTTATTTTCTCCAAATGGAAAGGACAAAAGCACAGAAAAATTCCTTAAAGAGATTGCTCTCGGTTCGGGAAGTAGATTATAGAAAGGGAAGGTGTTAGCACCCTTTCTATCCATGGTTATCCATGGGCTCTTAGATACTTGCTCACTTGTGTTTTCAAAATTGTTTGTTTGCTTTTCAACTGTGGGTTTTAAAAAGTTTCTTTGAAGATTCCAGTTTGACTCTTGTATCGGTCCTCAAGAGTGTTTGAAAAATTGCTTTCGAAAGCTTTTTTGAAAAGGTGTCGGTGTGAAAAGTATTTTTGAATTTTTGTTTTGAAGTTTAGAGCAAGTATCCACGAGTCGTCTACCTACCCTAAGGAATTCGTCTGTGTAAATGTCCTTTAAAGTAGTGCCATCCCACCATTGAGAGGTAGGTAGCACCACCGTTGGAGGTGTTCGGGTCAATTCGAGGTTCGGGACATGGTGATCACCAGAGCAATGGGAAGACACCTTAGAAGCTACCCTCATGCCAGGTTCCCGGATCATGAGGACTTACTAAGACGTCCTCTACTCGACGATCACCTTTCGAGGCAAGGCAACAGTGAGGCGTACCCTAGGGGTGGTGTGTGATTTGTGTGTCGTTTTCATTTATTTTGTCTTTTGTCATGTTATTGGTGATCTAGCGCTTTTGTTTTTATTTTATCCATACATTCTTTCATGCCTTGATTTAACAGTTAAAAATTGCGAAAAAAGTAAATTCTAAGCTATTACAAACGGCGCGGGTCCACATCGCCAAAATTTCTTGAACCCGATTTGACAGAAAATAAAGAAAGTAAAGAAAATAAAGTGTGAGAAAATTAATTACAAGGCCTTGGGAGAGATACATAAATATTATACGAAATAAAATAAATATGCGAATTGAAATTTAAATCGAAACGAGGGCGTTGGACCCTTTTTGCAAAATTAAATTAAATGAGGGAATTAATTAATTAAAAAGAGAAAAGAAATTTTTTTTTTTGTATTTTTGGTATTTTATGATTTTAATGAAAAAGACTTAATTAAAATAAATGCTAACCCTAATTCTACAATTTTTATTTGTTAAGAAAACATATTAAAGTTTTAATCCTAAAATTAATTTACATGCAATTTTAATTACAAAAAATACATATTTAATATTTTAATTATTTATGAAATAAAAATAAAAAAAAGAATAAAATTATCATAAACCCTAATTCTATATTTTTTAGATTTTTATTAAAAGAGTTAAAATTAAAACCTAATTTAAAACTAATTAATTTATGAATTTATTTACAAGAAATATTAAAATAAAAAATATTTATTATTTTTTCTCTTTTCTGATTTTTTTTTTATGGTTTTGTGTTTCAATAATTAAAAGAAAATAATAATAATGCAAAATAAAGAAAGTAAAAAAAATAATTAGCAAACCTAGGGGGTCTGCCCCAAATTGTGAGGTTTATCTTTAGAAATCTGGCCCACTTGAATTGCTGGCCCCTTTGACTTTTCAGGACGCGTGTACACGCGTTGACTAGGGTGTATCATGTTCCACAAATCCTGGCCCTTGAATTGATGAGATTAAACGCGTGGATGGTTTGATTGTGTGAGCGTACGGTGTGCTTTTACATTGAACCTGCATGGAATCATTAAATGCAAAATAATATGAAGGGGGGTGGGGACCTGGGGCTCGAACCCAGGTCCTATAGTTTACCAGTCTCATGCTTTACCAATCAAGCCAAACGCGCGTGTTGTACCTTAAATATCAAACAATAAATATAAAATAAATAATGGTTAATGGGGCGCTTTACGCGCGAAATTTGAACTAGCCAATCCATTGATGCCACGAGGTCATCTTCCTCGTTGTTTATTTTTTTTCTGAAATACAAGGACAATAAGCCACGGTTTTTCAAGTGTTCCCTTAGGCACCCTCAGAGAAAATAGCGAATAGCCCCTGGGGCATCATAAATTAGGCGCGAGGGTTGATTCATGATCGTCTCATCGCACTGGATTGAATGGCCTTGGTTTCACACTCCAATTTTTCCTCATTCAAAAAACCCCAATTCGGAGCTTCATGAACCCTAATGAACAACAATGGCATATTTGCGTATAGTGCATAAAAATACAATTAATCCATATAGTTAGCTTCAGAATACATTACTCAGTATAAATACACAATCAAAATGCCCTGAAAACGTCTAAATCTTGAAATACGATTTTGAAAAAAATATGAGGAAACTGGATTTCTGTATACCAATTATGGGCGTTGGGATGATCGATTTTGATTGGAACACGTTCTATAATCCTCCAGGAAGCTAATGGAATCACTATTTGGTCTTGAATCGCCCTGTAAAAGTGTTTTCAGAATTGAGTTTTTTTGCAAAAAAGCTTGAGTTTTATTATGGGGTTTTTGCGCAGCTTAGTGGTTCTTTTCATTAGGTTTTGCTTCCTTGTATAAGTATCAATGAATTAGGTCAAAAAAACCAATCCAAATCATTTGCATTCATGGTTTTTGAGATTTGATTTTCAAAGATCTTTTTTTCAATATTTTTCATGCACTTTTGCTCTCAATCATATCAAATCAATTCAATTCCTTCCAAATCTAATCATGCACGAATTATTGAGTATATTTCATGCACAAAAAGATTGAAAAACTTAGGTTAGATATTTTTCATGTATTTAATTGATTTAAATGAATTATTATTAATAAAAATTCAAATAAATAAATAAAAAATGAATAAAAACTTCCCTTTGGGCCAAGTGGTCGTGCACATGTCTTGGATGATGAATTATGGAAGAAAAATAGGCCCATTAGCAATTTTAAGTCATTTGAATCAATGTTGACTTTTCAAAATATCCAAAAATTTCCCAACTTCCACAAGGCATAACTTGTTCAATTTTTAAGCTTTGCTCGTATTCTTGGACATTTTGGAAAGGTCTTTGAGTCCTCTAACCAATGCCTTTGGTACCATGTCATTTTTATTTACCAATCTCAAGTTATGGCCTTTGACTTAAAGTCCCTTTTTGTTGACTTTTGAAAATGACCTATAATGTTGAAATTGATAACTTTTTGTGAGAGCATTTCTTGGACTTGAAGTATGAAGATGAGTTGTAGAAAATGTCTTTCTCTTCAAAATTAGCTTTGGATGGAATTTTTCTGATAATCCATGTGAAAGTTATGCCCTGGTCAATTTACAGTTGACTTTTTCAGCTGTCCAAATAAGGAAACTTTTGCATCTTGATGATTTTTGAGCCAAGCTTTGAGAATCATGATCAAGCATTGATCAAATGATGTTTGTGCCTTCAAAATGAGATGTTGACCAAAAATTTGAACTTTTGACTGCCAAATGACCATTTTGCCCCTACAGTTGACTGTAGTGCAATTTAGGGTTTTGACTGTGCAATTTTGAGCTGTAGGTCTTGAAACTTGATATGAGGATGCTTGACCATGTTTATAGGCATGTGAGACTTGATTGGGCCCTTGTAAACTTCATTTTCTTGATCATAACCAAAACCCTAATTTTGACTGTTCAGGAGGCCCTTGAACTGTGCAACCCTTGGAGAATTTTGAAGCATGACTTGGCAATTTCTTGAAGAATATGGGAGGGCAAATTTTGGGGTACAACAGTTGCCCCTGTTCAATCTTCTTAGACCTGAGGATGCAGATTGGCTGACGTGCCTTTCGTAATCCGAGGGTAGAAGATGATTGAACACTAGAGTGCCCAGAAATTTGCGCTCACATAGAAGCAGTGTGATGACGGGAATGGGCTTATAGATGCCATTTAGAGATTGGTGAATAGGATGATGGGCTTATAGATGCCATCTGGATGTTGATCGTGTAAGAGATTCCTTAGCGAGAACCTGCATACCAGCAAAAGAAAAATAAGTACCTGACATGTTGCAGGAGCTGGTTTTCAGATGCTTGATATAGATGTGTCCTGACTGGTTACAGGAGCTGGATCTGGAGCTTCAAACGGTGATGAGTGAACCAGGGATGGTTACTACCTCAACAGGAACGGTGAGAGAACCTTGGATGACCTCTGCTTCAACAACAGTTGTTGAGAGAATCTTGGGATTACCACCTCCGCAGGATCGGGAAGAGAACCATAGGCAATTACAATCTTAATAGCAAACATTGAGAAAACCTGGAATGGAATTATCATCTCCGCAACATTGGGGAGAGAACCATAAGAAATTATAATCTCAAAAGCGAACGTTTGAGAAAAACCTGAAACGGAATTATCATCTCCACAACATTGGGGAGAGAACCATAGGAAATTATAATCTCAAAAGCGGACGTTTGAGAAAAACCTGGGTTGGAATTATCGTCTCCACAACATTGGGGAGAGAACCATAGGAAATTATAATCTCAAAAGCGGACGTTTGAGAAAAACCTGGGTTGGAATTATCATCTCCACAACATTGGGGAGAGAACCATAGGAAATTATAATCTCAAAAGCGGACGTTTGAGAAAAACCTGAAACGGAATTATCATCTCCACAACATTGGGGAGAGACCCATAGGAAATTATAATCTCAAAAGCGGACGTTTGAGAAAAACCTGGGTTGGAATTATCGTCTCCACAACATTGGGGAGAGAACCATAGGAAATTATAATCTCAAAAGCGGACGTTTGAGAAAAACCTGGGTTGGAATTATCATCTCCACAACATTGGGGAGAGAACCATAGGAAATTATAATCTCAAAAGCGGACGTTTGAGAAAAACCTGGGTTGGAATTATCATCTCCACAACATTGGGGAGAGAACCATAGGAAATTATAATCTCAAAAGCGGGCGTTTGAGAAAAACCTGGGTTGGAATTATCATCTCCACAACATTGGGGAGAGAACCATAGGAAATTATAATCTCAAAAGCGGACGTTTGAGAAAAACCTCGGTTGGAATTATCATCTCCACAACATTGGGGAGAGAACCATAGGAAATTATGATCTCAAAAGCGAACGTTTGAGAAAAACCTGAAACGGAATTATCATCTCCACAACATTGGGGAGAGAACCATAGGAAATTATAATCTCAAAAGCGGACGTTTGAGAAAAACCTGGGTTGGAATTATCATCTCTACAACATTGGGGAGAGAACCATAGGAAATTATAATCTCAAAAGCGGACGTTTGAGAAAAACCTGGGTTGGAATTATCATCTCCACAACATTGGGGAGAGAACCATAGGAAATTATAATCTCAAAAGCGGGCGTTTGAGAAAAACCTGGGTTGGAATTATCATCTCCACAACATTGGGTAGAGAACCATAGGAAATTATAATCTCAAAAGCGGGCGTTTGAGAAAAACCTGGGTTGGAATTATCATCTCCACAACATTGGGGAGAGAACCATAGGAAATTATAATCTCAAAAGCGGACGTTTGAGAAAAACCTGAAACGGAATTATCATCTCCACAACATTGGGGAGAGAACCATAGGAAATTATAATCTCAAAAGCGGACGTTTGAGAAAAACCTGGGTTGGAATTATCATCTCCACAACATTGGGGAGAGAACCATAGGAAATTATAATCTCAAAAGCGGGCGTTTGAGAAAAACCTGGGTTGGAATTATCATCTCCACAACATTGGGGAGAGAACCATAGGAAATTATAATCTCAAAAGCGGACGTTTGAGAAAAACCTGGGTTGGAATTATCATCTCCACAACATTGGGGAGAGAACCATAGGAAATTATAATCTCAAAAGCGGACGTTTGAGAAAAACCTGAAACGGAATTATCATCTCCACAACATTGGGGAGAGAACCATAGGAAATTATAATCTCAAAAGCGGACGTTTGAGAAAAACCTGGGTTGGAATTATCGTCTCCACAACATTGGGGAGAGAACCATAGGAAATTATAATCTCAAAAGCGGACGTTTGAGAAAAACCTGGGTTGGAATTATCATCTCCACAACATTGGGGAGAGAACCATAGGAAATTATAATCTCAAAAGAGGACGTTTGAGAAAAACCTGAGTTGGAATTATCATCTCCGCACCGTTGGGGAGAGAACCATAGGAAATTATAATCTCAAAAGCGGACGTTTGAGAACAACCTGTGATAACTTCTACTGAGTCTTCATCAGAAAAATCTGTTTGGAGTCGTTTTAGCTGGACTAGAGAAGGCCTTGGACTGGATAAGAAATCTTTGGAGTCGATTAACTGAACCGGTCTAGGTCTTGGAATGTCTTCAACTGGGTTTTTATCAGAAAAATCTGTTTGGGGTCGATTTAACTGGACCAGAGAAGGCCTTTGACTGGATAAGAAATCTTTGGAGTCGATTAACTGAACCGGTCTAGGTCTTGAAATATGATTGAGAATTTAGCTGAAACTTTCCTGAAAGGTAAAGGTCAGTCATATGCAATGCATGATATGGATCAAGCAATGATGTTCTCAACATAAATGAGATTTGTAAGATATGATGCGTCTATGCATGCTATAATGATGAATGGAGGTGTGATGTTTATGAATGTATGTTTTCGTCTAGGAAAGTAAATCCTTGACGGGTGCCGGGAAGTCACTCCTGGGCTGACGTTGAAGAATAAGCTTTTACTTCCGCTGGGGATGATAGTTGCAAGAATACCGGTAGGAGAAGATAACTCCGTTGGGGAATAAACTTGGCGAATGATTACTCTGCGGGGAGAAAAATACTCTAGTGATCTTGCTGGGAAGCAATACTCTGTGGGGAGAGAGACGCTTTGCTGAGTCGTTGATAATAACTTGCTGGGGATACCATCGTTATATAGGAAGTATTAATGGACTTTGCTGGGGATAAGAAGACTCCGTCGAGGACGCTCTTTCCGTGGCTTTTGGCTGAGGATAACCCAGTTATATCCCGTTAAGGAAATAACTCTTTGAATAAAGCCGGACGACGCGTTCGTGCTCTGCGTGGATAAGCTTCCAGAATCTACTGGGGATAAACTTACTGCTTGGGGAGATGGATTCCAACTTTCCTGGGGAACTAGATCGGACTCTCCTGGGGAAGTTCTGAGATGCATCGGGGAATTGGTTCCTTTGAATGTTTGTACGCCGCTGGGGAACAATCTTTAGACCGAGACTGCCGAGGATGCTTGTTAAGAATACATGTATATATGCTGCTGGGGAATGTTGGGACCTGCTGGAGGACACCCAACTTCCTTAAGTTTGATAATAGCTTCGCTTGAGGAGAGTGTACTGACTTGCTGGCTCACTCTCTGGGGAATTAAGATATACTGGTTATGTTCTTCAGCTGAACCTACTTTGGTACCTTGGTGAACATAGCAATTGGATTGTTCGGACAGCTCATTATTGCCCCTGTTTCTGAGGTGGGAGAGGAAGATCTGTGAGATGCTGATAGCCATTGATGGGCAAACCTTCTTCTGGTGGGCAGGTGACAAGATGACAGGACATAGTCGTACGCTTTGATCCCTAACTTTTGCCTGGACCGCCCTTTCGGGTTTTCAGTCCACCGGGATACCCATTTTTGCCCAAGCCGCTTTTTAGGTTTTCGACTTGCCGGGTGTACAGATTTTTTTTCATTTCATCCCTTCATTTTGCCCGAACCCTTTTGGTTCGACGGGAAGCCCTAATTTTTGCCTAGGTGTGTCAACCTAGCGGGTCTTTGATTTTTGCGTAGTATTTTTTCCGACTATGTCCATGTTCTTGGAATGCAGGGAGGTGCCCCTGGCTGTTTATGTTGTCATATTACCAGAAGATGTTTAATCAGGCAAGATTCGTTGTTGGAGTGCCCCAAGTGACTCAGGCGGAGATTTTCCCCAGGCTATTTGGCCTTTGAGAGATTCTCCGAATCTTGACTGAATTGCCCCCGATAATAGACAATAGTCATGCCATGCCCCTTGATTGGAAGTGCCTTTGTTCACTAGGCTTTCATCGTGCGAATTTCCCTGTTGTTCAAACAAAAAGTCATATACAAACAAGGTTATGTCAAAAATGAAAAGCTTATGTCTGTCTTGAAGATTTTGAAAATGCATTCTTTTTTCATAAAACAAATGATTGTTTTTAAAACGTGATGTCAACTCGTTATTTTATCGTAGGCCTTAAGGAGTCAGGATACCTTTCGTAACAGTATGCTTTCGAACTAACCCATGCTTCAGCTAGGACTTTTGAGGGTTATAACGTGGCCTGGTTCACGGTTTAAGAAACAAAGGATAAAGGCTCAAATCATTTGTACCCACCCGATCTTCGTGATGTTCTTCAAACCTAAGCTCAGTTGATCGTGCGTTAGACCTTGTTTGAGTCTTTGCCCTGATTTTCCGGTGATGATTCGGATGTTGATAACTTATTTTGAATAGGCAGTCATTCCTTTTTTGTTGAGGGTTTGTAAGACCTCTTTCTTGTCTGATTTTTTTTTTGTTATCCCTTTCTTTTTTTTGCCTGAACTGTTTCCTTTTTTGGAATTACAGTCAGCGGGATGCCCCAGTTTTGTAAGTCTCCTTCATGAGTTTTGACTTAATGGTTTTTTTTTTATTTTTGAGATAATGACTGCCTTTCTTTATTGATTATTCGGAACCATCACTGTCTTTCTTTGTTTTGCAAGGACCTCCTTGGTGCCATTTGTTATGCACTTGGATCAACTGAGAGACTACCCTGCCCCAGGTTATGATTAAGGGTTTTAAATTTCGAAAAGAAAAACTCCTACTTCTTTGGCTCAGAGGGGTTGACGAGGGATTATCATCCTTATAACTCCAGTGTTTAGGGATTGAAACAATGCATGTACCTCATCAGTGGGGTCTGTTCAAAAGCATACTGTAATGATCGCGATATCGTTTTCGTCATCCTCCCTCAAGAGACTTAGAATTTTAGATCAAGAGTTGACATCAGAAAAAATATGAAGATAAATTGCATTTAGTGAATACGAATATATTGTTTCAGAACAGACATATGCGATGCATTAATGAAATAACAATGAATAAATGTTTGAACAGAAGAAAATTGCAACTTGAACATTCGAGTGAACAAAACTTTCTCAATCCTAGCCATGTTTTGGCAAGGGAGCAGTGATCACATGGGGAGTCTTGGGTACTTTAAACTGAATCTCTCCAGCGTCGATCATGTCTTGGATCTTATTTTTCAAGCTCCAACAATCATCTGTAGTATTCCCCGGGCTATCAGAGTGATAAGCGCAGTGGGCGTTGGGGTTATACTTCGGTGACGTTGTATTTTGGTTCTTCGGAGCTTCTTTTAGAGTTACCAGCTTGGTCTCCAGCAACTGTGGCAATATCTGGGATAAGGTCATGCTGAGCCGAGTGAACTGCCTTCTCTCGCTCTTTTGTTGGTTGTGATGTTGAATTTGTGACACTGGAGCCATTTGAGGAGCTCTCCCCTTACCTCCTTGTCTCAAAGGTGGTTGAACAATGACTGGCTTTTTACCCTTAGACTTTTGCCCCAGTTGGTTACCCTGAAGCAGTTGGTTGACGAGAAACCAGAGCTCATCTTGTCTTTGAGCTAACCCTTGAATGGCAGTCACCTGCCCCAGCATCTGAACCTTCAATGCATCCACCTCAGCTTGTAGGTGTTCCAGCCTTTCATCCTCAGCACTGTTCCTGACAAAGGTCTCCATGAGAAGTGTCCTTAGCTCTTCCTGCCCTTCGAATAGATTCAGGAGGATTTTCCCGAACCGGGTCTCTTGAGCAAGAAAGTCCTGGTTGTCTTGTTGGGAAGCCATTGCTGAAATAAACAGCGGGAAAGGTAAGTGACCTGCAACAAGGATACCCGTTATGCAATGATGAGTATGACATGCATGTAATGTTTTCAAGGACCTCGCGGGGTAAACAAGAAAATTTGTTAGCATTTGGATCCGGTAGCTTGATTGAAAGAACTTCATATTTGTTGAGAGTCTTTCTTCCAAGGGTCAAAGGCTCACCATATCAAGTGGGTCATAGCCCCTGACTTTAGTCATCATGTCTAGTTTTTGGTTTCCAAACAAACTTGGTTAGGGGAACCTTCTTCAAGAGTCAAAGCTCACCATATCCAGTGGGTCATAGCCCCTGACTTTAGTCTAGAGGAAAATAAATCCTCTTTGCCCCTTGCTGGGATAGTTGATTCACCATGACCTGCATCACAAGCCCTTGAGATCCTTGAAATGGGTTAGGATGTATGCAATGGTATGATGTCATGATGCATGGGGTAATGTAGGTAACCCTGTTATGAGTCCCCATTAAGGACTGCAAACCAAAACCTGCAAGAAACTTAGTAAACCTGTCATGAGTCCCAATTAAGGACTAAAACAAACCCTGCAAGAAACTTGGTAAACCTTGTTATGAGTCCTGGTTAAGGACTAAAACAAAAACCTGTAGGAAATTCAGTAAACCCTGTTATGAATCCTAGCTAAGGACTATGGACAAAACCTGCAAAAACTTAGCAAACCCTGCTATGAGTCCCAATTAAGGACTATAAGCAAACCCTGCAAGTAGTTCCTGTGTTAGATAACAAGCATGCAAATAGTCAAGTACGAAGGCACACAAGTCACACAAGAGAAGCCCTTAGAGTTTAAGGCCAGCATGAGGTCTGGGTATTACCCTCTTGAAGTTGGTGGGTTCAACCTGTCCTATCAAAGTAACCGGGTTCTAAGGGTCCCAATATCACGGGATTGCTTTCATTGTTCATCGTTTCGATTTAGCCACTGAACTGGCGACCGAAATATTCCAGGAAAGCAACCCTCAATTGAGTGTAGTATCGAGTATCAACCAACCTCGGACTGCACCAAAGTCAGTTATCTCACTACCCTAAAGAGGCCAAGATAGTTCAATTAAGGTTCCTAAGGTCTGTTGATGCTTCACGACACCACGTGGAGGCCCCGTACTCTCCTTGACTGAACTCAAGGGTTACCGGTACACACCAAAGTGCCACATCAACGTAGCAGACTGTTTCAACCATGTCGGTATACCCCGCACAGTTCCCTCACAGCCTTGTTGCTACTTTCTAAGAAGGTATCCCCCAGATCCGGGTTAGGATCTATAGAACTCCCCAGCAACCCACAATTTAAAGCACACAAGGAAAACAATTGAAAACACAGTTATGAACTAACCCTAAGGTACACCTCACTTTATAAAGGTTCCCCAGCAGAGTCGCCAGTTCTGTGATCGGTGGATCTGGAACTGACTGTTTAACGCTGGTTTGCGAAATGTCGCGGAAGCAAGAGTCGCCACCGTCTTTTATTTTCTCCAAATGGAAAGGACAAAAGCACAGAAAAATTCCTTAAAGAGATTGCTCTCGGTTCGGGAGGTAGATTATAGAAAGGGAAGGTGTTAGCACCCTTTCTATCCATGGTTATCCATGGGCTCTTAGATACTTGCTCACTTGTGTTTTCAAAATTGTTTGTTTGCTTTTCAACTGTGGGTTTTAAAAAGTTTCTTTGAAGATTCCAGTTCGACTCTTGTATCGGTCCTCAAGAGTGTTTGAAAAATTGCTTTCAAAAGCTTTTTTGAAAAGGTGTCGGTGTGAAAAGTATTTTTGAATTTTTGTTTTGAAGTTTAGAGCAAGTATCCACGAGTCGTCTACCTACCCTAAGGAATTCGTCTGTGTAAATGTCCTTTAAAGTAGTGCCATCCCACCATTGAGAGGTAGGTAGCACCACCGTTGGAGGTGTTCGGGTCAATTCGAGGTTCGGGACATGGTGATCACCGGAGCAATGGGAAGACACCTTAGAAGCTACCCTCATGCCAGGTTCCCGGATCATGAGGACTTACTAAGACGTCCTCTACTCGACGATCACCTTTCGAGGCAAGGCAACAGTGAGGTGTACCCTAGGGGTGGTGTGTGATTTGTGTGTCGTTTTCATTTATTTTGTCTTTTGTCGTGTTATTGGTGATCTAGCGCTTTTGTTTTTATTTTATCCATACATTCTTTCATGCTTTGATTTAACAGTTAAAAATTGCGAAAAAAGTAAATTCTAAGCTATTACAAACGGCGCGGGTCCACATCGCCAAAATTTCTTGAACCCGATTTGACAGAAAATAAAGAAAGTAAAGAAAATAACGTGTGAGAAAATTAATTACAAGGCCTTGGGAGAGATACATAAATATTATACGAAATAAAATAAATATGTGAATTGAAATTTAAATCGAAACGAGGGCGTTGGACCCTTTTTGCAAAATTAAATTAAATGAGGGAATTAATTAATTAAAAAGAGAAAAGAAATTGTTTTTTTTGTATTTTTGGTATTTTATGATTTTAATGAAAAAGACTTAATTAAAATAAATGCTAACCCTAATTCTACAATTTTTATTTGTTAAGAAAACATATTAAAGTTTTAATCCTAAAATTAATTTACATGCAATTTTAATTACAAAAAATACATATTTAATATTTTAATTATTTATGAAATAAAAATAAAAAAAAAAGAATAAAATTATCATAAACCCTAATTCTATATTTTTTAGATTTTTATTAAAAGAGTTAAAATTAAAACCTAATTTAAAACTAATTAATTTATGAATTTATTTACAAGAAATATTAAAATAAAAAATATTTATTATTTTTTCTCTATTCTGATTTTTTTTTATGGTTTTGTGTTTCAATAATTAAAAGAAAATAATAATAATGCAAAATAAAGAAAGTAAAAAAAATAATTAGCAAACCTAGGGGGTCTGCCCCAAATTATAAGGTTTATCTTTAGAAATCTGGCCCACTTGAATTGCTGGCCCCTTTGACTTTTCAGGACGCGTGTACACGCGTTGACTAGGGTGTATCATGTTCCACAAATCCTGGCCCTTGAATTGATGAGATTAAACGCGTGGATGGTTTGATTGTGTGAGCGTACGGTGTGCTTTTACATTGAACCTGCATGGAATCATTAAATGCAAAATAATATGAAGGGGGTGGGGACCTGGGGCTCGAACCCAGGTCCTATAGTTTACCAGTCTCATGCTTTACTAATCAAGCCAAACGCGCGTGTTGTACCTTAAATATCAAACAATAAATATAAAATAAATAATGGTTAATGGGGCGCTTTACGCGCGAAATTTGAACTAGCCAATCCACTGATGCCACGAGGTCATCTTCCTCGTTGTTTATTTTTTTTCTGAAATACAAGGACAATAAGCCACGGTTTTTCAAGTGTTCCCTTAGGCACCCTCAGAGAAAATAGCGAATAGCCCCTGGGGCATCATAAATTAGGCGCGAGGGTTGATTCATGATCGTCTCATCGCACTGGATTGAATGGCCTTGGTTTCACACTCCAATTTTTCCTCATTCAAAAAACCCCAATTCGGAGCTTCATGAACCCTAATGAACAACAATGGCATATTTGCGTATAGTGCATAAAAATACAATTAATCCATATAGTTAGCTTCAGAATACATTACTCAGTATAAATACACAATCAAAATGCCATGAAAACGTCTAAATCTTGAAATACGATTTTGAAAAAAATATGAGGAAACTGAATTTCGGTATACCAATTCTGGGCGTTGGGATGATCAATTTTGATTGGAACACGTTCTATAATCCTCCAGGAAGCTAATGGAATCACTATTTGGTCTTGAATCGCCCTGCAAAAGTGTTTTCAGAATTGAGTTTTTTTGCAAAAAAGCTT
The DNA here is from genome assembly GCA_948472305.1 of Vicia faba. NCBI lineage: Eukaryota > Viridiplantae > Streptophyta > Magnoliopsida > Fabales > Fabaceae > Vicia > Vicia faba. Next base: position 361,866,831 of record OX451737.1, on the reverse strand, counting down.
GAGTTTTATTATGGGGTTTTTGCGCAGCTTAGTGGTTCTTTTCATTAGGTCTTGCTTCCTTGTATAAGTATCAATGAATTAGGTCAAAAAAACCAATCCAAATCCTTTGCATTCATGGTTTTTGTGATTTGATTTTCAAAGATATTTTTTTCAATATTTTTCATGCACTTTTGCTCTCAATCATATCCAATCAATTCAATTCCTTCCAAATCTGATCATGCACGAATTATTGAGTATATTTCATGCACAAAAAGATTGAAAAACTTAGGTTAGATATTTTTCATGTATTTAATTGATTTAAATGAATTATTATTAATAAAAATTCAAATAAATAAATAAAAAATGAATAAAAACTTCCCTTTGGGCCAAGTGGTCGTGCACATGTCTTGGATGATGAATTGTGGAAGAAAAATAGGCCCATTAGCAGTTTTAAGTCATTTGAATCAATGTTGACTTTTCAAAATATCCAAAAATTTCCCAACTTCCACAAGGCATAACTTGCTCAATTCTTAAGACATTTTGGAAAGGTCTTTGAGTCCTATAACCAATGCCTTTGGTACCATGTCATTTTTATTTACCAATCTCAAGTTATGGCCTTTGACTTAAAGTCCCTTTTTGTTGACTTTTGAAAATGACCTATAATGTTGAAATTGATAACTTTTTGTGAGAGCATTTCTTGGACTTGAAGTATGAATATGAGTTGTAGGAAATGTCTTTATCTTCAAAATGAGCTTTGGATGGAATTTTTCTGATAATCCATGTGAAAGTTATGCCCTGGTCAATTTACAGTTGACTTTTTCAACAGTCCAAATAAGGAAACTTTTGCATCTTGATGATTTTTGAGCCAAGCTTTGAGAATCATGATCAAGCATTGATCAAATGATGTTTGTGGCTTCAAAATGAGATGTTGACCAAAAATTTGAACTTTTGACTGCCAAATGACCATTTTGCCCCTATAGTTGACTGTAGTGCAATTTAGGGTTTTGACTGTGCAATTTTGAGCTGTAGGTCTTGAAACTTGATATGAGGATGCTTGACCATGTTTATAGGCATGTGAGACTTGATTGGGCCCTTGGAAACTTCATTTTCTTGATCATAACCAAAACCCTAATTTTGACTGTTCATGAGGCCCTTGAACTGTGCAACCCTTGGAGAATTTTGAAGCATGACTTGGCAATTTCTTGAAGAATATGGGAGGGCAAATTTTGGGGTACAACACTTGCATCTTTGGTCTCAAGGCTGCCATAGACTTGGGAATCAAATCTTTGATTATGTTTGGGGACTCTGCTTTGGTCATCAGTCAGATCAAAGGAGAGTGGGATACTAAGCATCCAAACCTCATCCCTTACAAAGAACATGTCTTGACGTTGCTACCACATTTCGAGCTGATCACCTTCGAGCACTTCCCGTGAGAAGAAAATCAGCTAGCAGATGCTCTAGCTACAATGTCATCCATGTTTAAACTTAACTGGGATAATGAGGCTCCCCAAATCACCATTGAGCGGATGGATGAACCTGCACATTATCACGAGATTAATACCGAAGAAGTAGTGGAACGGTTGTGGTTTCATGAAGTAAAAAGGTATCTCGAGGCTCAAGAATATCCTGAAGGAGCTTCAGTCAACGACAAAAAGTTCTTGAGGAGATTCTCTGCCAAGTTCTTCCTGAGCAATGGTATCTTGTACAAGCGCAATCATGATTGCATTCTGCTCCGTTGTGTGGACAAGATTGAAGCTGAACAGATAATGGCTGAACTGCACAATGGTACCTTTGGCACTCACTCTAGCGGACATACGATGGCTAAGAAGATTCTACGGGCGGGCTATTACTGGTCTACCATAGAAGCTGACTGCTATCAACATTCCCGTACTTGTCACAAATGTCAAATCTATGCGGACAAGGTACATATACCTCCAGTTCCTCTCAATGTCTTAACAACTCCTTGGCCATTCGCTATGTGGGGAATCGACGTGATTGGGGAGATCAAGCCTACAATATCCAATGGACACCGCTTTATTCTAGTGGCCATTGATTACTTCACCAAGTGGGTCTAAGCAGCGTCTTTCGCATCCGTTACAAAGAATGTTGTTGCCCGCTTCATCAAACAGAACCTCATTTGTCGGCACGGCATCCCCGAAAGGATCATCATTGACAATGGTACAAACCTTAACAATACTATGATCACCGCCTTGTGCGAGCAGTTCCAGATTCAACATCATAATTCATCTCCCTATCGGCCAAAGATGAACGATGATGTCGAAGATGCGAACAAAAATATCAAGAAGATCATACAAAAGATGACAGTCACCTACAAGGACTGGCATGAGATATTACCGTTTTCTCTTCACGAGTACCGTACCACGGCGCGTACATCAACTGGGGCAACATCCTACTCTTTGGTATACAGCATGGAAGCTGTTTTACCTATCGAGGTTCAGATTCCCTCCTTGAGAATCATGAAGGATGCCGGTTTGAGTGAAGATGATTGGATTCATACCCGGCTTGATCAACTTAACTTGATTGACAAAAAGCGACTTACTGCTGTTTGCCATGGTCAGACGTATCAAAAGCGAATGATCAAGGCTTTCAACAAGAAATTCAGGCGCCAGACATATCAAGTCGGGGATCTTGTAATCAAGTGGATCATCTTGCCGCAAAGTGATCCTAGGGGCAAATGGACTCCTACCTACGAAGGACCATTTGTGATCAAAAACATCTTTTCTGGTGGGGCAATAACATTAACCACCATGTACGGTGATGACTTGCCGCACCCTGCAAACACAGACATAGTCAAAAGATACTACGCATAAATGACCCGCTAGGTTGACACACCTAGGAAAAAAAAGGGCATCCCGGTGAATCAAAAACCCGAAAGGGCGGTTCAGGCAAAAGTTAGGGATAAATAAAAAAATTTGTACACCCGGCAAGTTGAAAACCTGAAAGGGCGACTTGGGCGAAAAAGGGTTTCCCGATGGATCGAAAGCCTGAAAGGGCGGTCCAGGAAAAAGTTAGGGAATTAAAGTGTATGACTATGTCTCGTCGGATCACTTTAAGGACAATCTCTTCACAGACATGCTCCGAGCTTCTGATCAACTCAATCATCTTCGGACAAAGCAATGAAAGGACAAGATATTTAGAGTCACAAAGGCTATAGCAGAATGGGAACCCCATGGAATTTTCACACATAGCCATCTTTCTTTGTATAAATTTTTCTCATTTTTTATGACAACATTCTCTTACTAGGATGTCTGTCTCCTTTGTACAAAATACTTACACAAAGTTAATACAAAGATACTTCAAAGTGCAGAAAACTATTTGCCTTTTCCTCTTTTTACACTTGTGCTTTATTTGAAAACGTCCAATGATTTATTAATGAGCATATGCATTTGAATATAATAACTGTTTACAAATAAACGAAATGGGAAAGAATAATTACTGACAGGTTGAAAGTATAGGAAAACGTCTTTAGGCTATTCCAAGAGAAATCCCCTGCAGTACATCCTCTAGATCCCCAGTGGAGTTAAAAATCTTGAAATACATATCCCCAGCGGAGCTAAATTTCAAACCCTTAATTCCCATCAGAGTTAAGTCTTCAAACTCCCAATCCCCAGCGGAGTAAAACTTTGAATTACAGACCCTCAGCGGAGATGAAACCTTCTTCCCCGGTCTAGTCAAATTTCCAACTGTCAATCCCCAGCGGGAATCATTCAGTTTTCCTCAAAATTCCCCAGTAAGTTGTCTTAAAGTCTGAGAATCAACCAGATAACAGTTAACTTTTGTCTTATCCCCAAACTAGGATAATTCCCCAGTAGAGTGGCATACAACCCAAACTCTTGAACTTTTTCCAAACAGGAATAAGCTTTTCCCTCAGAGTCCTGAACTTACTCTCCAGCAGGATAGCTACTCCTCACAGAGTTTTTCATCCCCTAGCAGAATGAAGATTCTCATTCTTGATCCCACAGTGAAGTTGCCAAAGTCTTCATTACTCCCCAGCATGAATTTGTCAGAATTTTTAATCCCATGCAGATCGAAGATTCTCATTCTTGACTCCTCAGCATGAAGTCCCCAAGGATTCAAATTCCCCAGGAGATTGAAGATTCTCATTCTTAGTTCCCCGTAGAAATCAACAGAGTTTTCCCTATTCCCCAACCGAGTAAGGATTCCTGTTATTTAACCCCCAGTAGAAGTCTTCAAAGTTCTCGGGATTCCCCAAGCAGGTTTCTCAAACAACACTATGCATTATTCTCACAACAGAATGTTTATCATCCTCCAACTCCAAAGACTTAAAGGATCCTTATCCCCAGGAAAGTAGTGAAGGATTCTCACATCCCCACAGAGGTTGTCAAAGATTTTGAATCTCCAGCAACGGTCATGGATTTATTTTCCCCGGTAGCAGTCAAGGATTTCATTATCCCCAACCGTCAAGGATTTATTTTCCTCAGCAATACAACAAATCATCTTACATGCGCATACATTACATTCATATATCATAATCATTGATAAAACACATTTTATTGCATCATACATTTCATGCAACATAATTTTGTGTTTCAGCTAACATTTTACCCTTTCCAGGATAAGATTAACATATATCTTTAACAAATATTCAAAGATTTCAGATACAGTACGGATACACTCCAGACACGGAAGTCATTCTGTTACTCATTCAGAATTCCAAGTCGAGATACAGTACAGATACGCTCCAGACACGGATGCCATTCTGTCGCTAATTCAGACTTCAACAATCAGATACAGATTAGATACGCTCCAGACACGGAAGCCATTCTATTTTCTCATTCATATTCAACTATCAATTTCAAGCTCAGATACACTCCAGACACGGAAGTCATTCTATCACTTATTCAGATCCCAGTTACAGTTCAGATACACTCCAGACACGGAAGTCATTCTGCTACTCATACGAATCTCAACTTCAGATACAGTCCAGATACGCTCCAGTTACGATTGCCATTCTGTCACTTATTCTGACCTTTTCCCCAGCCCAGAGATACTCCAGACACGGATGTCATTCTGTTGCTTATTCAAATTCCAGATTCAGATACAATACAGATACACTCTAGACGCAGAAGTCATTCTGTTATTCATACAAGAATCAAGTTCAGATACAGCTCGGATACGCTTCAGACAAGGACACCATTCCTTTGCTCATTCAGATTCAGTTTCTAGATACAGTTCAGATACGTTCCAGACACGGATACCATTCTAATACTCATTCTTTTGACTTACAACATACAATTTAACAAACATTCTTGGATGGCATCTTTAAGCCCATCTCCGACAAGATTCTGTCACCTGTCCAAATGGCACTTTAAACCCATTCCTTCAACTACATTTTGACGAGTGCAAATTTACAGGCACTCTAGTGTCCAATCATCTTTTACCTTCGAGTCACGAACGACAAGCTCGCCAATCTAACTCTTCAGGTAGAAGAAGATTAAACAGGGGCAGCTGTTGTACCCCAAAATTTGCCCTCTCATTTTGTCAAGATTTTCCTCATAAGACTCTTTTGACTCATGACCAGATTATGGTTTGCTCAGCTCAAGACCTCTCCTTGCACTAATGACCTGAAATTAGGGTTTGAGTTTGCACAAGGATTTTCGGACTCCCAATGCCTCATGTGACTTTCATACTTCATGTTGGACCTCTAAGATTGCCCATACCAAGTTTCAAGCCTTGAATTAAAATTTTGCCCATTCAATTGGACAGTTGACCTAAAAATCAGTGGTATTGTGGAAAAAGTCAACTGTGGCCAATTTACAGTCAAACCTCATAATTTTTGATCCACATCAACATTATAGACTTATATGAACCTGTGATTGGTGGAAATAGAACTGACTGTTTTGGAATGCTGGTTCGCGTTTGCGTTTCGCAAAATGTCGCGGTAAGCAAGAGTCACCACCGTCTTTTATTTTCTCCAACAAGGAAAGGACAAAAGCACAACAAAATTCCTTTTCGAGATGTTTCTCGGGTTCGGGAGGTAGATTATAGAAAGGGAAGGTGTTAGCACCCTTTCTATCAGTGGTTATCCACGGGCTCTTAGGTACTTACTCACTATGTTTTCAAAAGAGTTTTGCTTTTCTTGTGTTTGTGGGTTTTGAAAAAAGTTTTGTTTGAAAACTTCGATTTAACTCATGTATCTGTCCTCAAGAGTGTATGAAGTGTTGTTTGAAAACTTTGTTTGAAAAAGTGTAAGTGCGAAAAGTATTTTTGTTTTGAAATAGCAAGTACCTGAGAACCTATACCTACTCAAAAGAAATTAAGCTGTGTAAATGTCCTTTAGACAGTGCTATCCCACTATTGAGGAGTAGGTAGCACCATCGTTGGAGTTTTCGGGTCAATTCGATTATGGGACATGTGGTCACTAAAGCAATGGTAGGACGCCTTAGCGGTAACCCTAATGTCCTAGATCATTTTATCTGAGGCAACCGTTTCGAGGCAACTTTGATCTTTAGACAGGAGGGCGACCTCTAAAACACCCTATACTCAATGACCACGTCGAGGCAACCAAGTGAGGCGTACCTTAGGAGTGGCATGTGCAAGTGTGTCAAGTTTCAGTTATGTTATCTTTGTACATGTTATGGTGAGCTACGATTGATTTTATTTTAAGAGAGATCTTGTCATGCATAGCCTAGTTAACATACATCTAGCAGTTAATGGTTGCGGAAAGTAAAACTAAACTATTACAAGGCGTCGGGTATTTACATCGCCAAAAACAAACCCTTGAAAAGTAAATTGTGGAAAATTAAATAAAAGCGATAAAAAGTCCTAATTAAAGCTATTACATCCTCAGAACAATTACATAATATGGATCAAAACATGAATAAAATAAACATACGCGCGAGAGAAAAATTGAATCGAAGTGTTTTTAGGGTTTTGACCCTTTTTTGAGAAAGAAAGAGATTTTTGGTTATTTTGTATTTAATTAAATTAAACCTAAACTAATTAATTAATTAAATAAAAGAAAGATATTTTTTGGTTTTTTAATGTTTTAAGGAAAAAATAAAAGATGGTCAAAAGTTGTCAAAAACCCTAATTCTACATTAATTTTAAATTATTGCAAAAAAAAAAGGTTAAAATTATCCTAATTAAAACTAAACAAATTATATTAATATTTATTTACAAAAATAACTAATTAATTTTAATAAATAAAAATATTATATTTTTATGTTTTCTGATTTTTATTATGAAAATAAATATTAATTTGTTAGTGAAAATAATAATTATAATAAATAATTAAAATGAAAGAAATAAAAATAATAATAATAAACTTGAAGGGGGGTGTTGGGCCCAAGAGGAGGTGTCTTTGGCAATTCTGAAGCCCATTAACAATTCCAGCCCTGTTGACTTTCCTGATCACCCATGCGTATTTTGACTAGGGAGCATGGTGGTCTTCCACTCATGACCATTGGATCTATGCTTGGAGATACCTGGCGTGTTGAGGTTTGAACCATATGGTGGTCTTCATACCTGGAAATCTATTGGAATATGCACAAGAAAATAATAATAAGAATTTTGGGGGACCTGGGATTCGAACCCAGGTCCCAGTGTTCACATGCCAACGCCCCAGCCACTCAACCAACCTGTTTAATTTGTTAGTGGAATAATAGGCAATTACTATATGTCAAACAATCAACGTGTTGTGAATTAAAACGCGCGCTTTTCAAATAAGCCAATGAGGTATCAACACATCATCATCTTCTTCGTTTATCCTGCATAATTAGAATCAAATAGCGGGGGTTTTTAACCCCCACTACTTCCTGCAAGGAAAAATAGCGATTAGAAGCACAGTGAATATAAATGTTTCGCGAGGTATGGGTTGTGTTCGTCTTGGTCTCACGATTTCAGTCATGTATCTCACTGGTCTCAATTTTTCCTGGTTCAGAAAGCCCTAATTTAAAGCTCAAGAACCCAAGAAATTTGATCATAGCATCTCACGATTAAGGGCGTTACATTTCAATTCAATCATGCCATTAGCTTTGTATGATCTCTAGCAATGCAAAACAATCACAAACACATGTTAAATGCACATGAATTAGGAGATATAATTCTGAATAAAAAGTGCAAACTGTGGGACTGTATGTGACGATTCTTTGAGCTTTGGTGCGTGAATTCGATTGCAAAACGTTCCTGGAACCTCCTGCAATGTATTTGAATGGTCAAAACACCTTGAATTAGCCTAGGATGCAAGAACAGATTTTCAGTTTTCTTGAAAATTCTTGAATTTGACAGGGTAGTTTCTGCAGCTTTTTCACGTGTGCTAGGGTATGGTTAGCTTGCTTATGTATAGGGGAAACAAATTAGGTCAAAAACTTGGATCCAACCCATGTGCATTGATGTTTAAATCTTTGATTGAAAATCAAATATTCTTGATTTTTCATGATTGAACAATGTTGCCAAATTTGGATTTTTTTTTGTATCTTTGACTTGTGCACGAATATGCCAGCATGTTTTGATCATATTTGCTTCACAAATTGATTTAAAAATCAAATCTTGTATTTTCTTATGATTTAAATTAATTAAATGAATTAATATTAATTAAAAATCCATTTAATCAATAAAAATAAGAAAATAAATCCAATTAAGCTTGGTGGGTCGTTCATAGGTCATGGGTGAAGTTTCAAGAAGAGATTTGAGGCCCATTAGCAAAAAGAAGGTGTTTTGAGCAAAGTTGACTTTTGCAAATTCATGAAAATTTCCCAACTTCTCCAATGCATATTTTACTCAATTTTGATCATATGACCATGTTCTTGGACATTTTGGAAATCTCTTGAAGTCCTCTAACCAATGCCTTTGGTCCCATGTCATTTGGATTTACCAATCTCAAGTTATGGCCTTTGACTCAAAGTGTACTTTTGTTGACTTTTGAAATTGACCTATAATGTAAAAATTGGTAACTTTTTGTGAGAGCATTTATTGATCTTGGAGTGTGAAGATGGATTGTAGGAAATTTCATCCCCTTCAAAATGAGCATTGGATGGAATTTTTCTGACAAACCATGAAAAAGTTATGCCCTGGTCAAGATACAGTTGACTTTTCTACTGTCCAAAAATAGTAACTTTTGCATCTTGATGATTTTTGAGCTATTCTTGTGGAATCATGATCAAGACTTGATCAAATGATGATTGTGAACTCAAAATAAGATGTTGACCAAAAATTCTTACTTTTGAATGCAAAATGACCATTTTGCCCTTGCAGTTGACTGTAGATCAAATGGAGCTTTTGACTGTGTAAACTGGCGTTGTGAGTCTTGAAACTTGGCATGTAGGTGCTTGAGAATTTATATAGGCCTATGAGACTTGATTGGACCATTGAAAAACCCCAAATTCCTTGAAAGAACAAAAACCCTAATTTTGAGTTGATTGTCTTAGGAGGTGGTTTGACTGTACAACCCTTGAGCCATCTTGAGCAATTTTGAGGATCATTCTTGACAAATCTTGAAGAATATGGGAGGGCAAATTTTGGGGTACAACAGTTGCCCCTGTTCAATCTTCTTAAACCTGAGGATGTAGATTGGCTTGCGTGCCTCTCGTGATCCGAAGGTGGAAGATGATTGAAAACCAAAGTGCCCAGAAATTTGCACTCGCATGGTGTAGTATCAGCGATGTGATATCGGGAATGGGCTTACAGATGCCATTTGGAAATTGTTGGTAGAAGGATGGGCTTATAGATGCCACCTGGAGATTGTTGGTAGGTAGTTTTGTCTTCATTGACGGGTTGTCTTCATTGACGGGTTGTCTTCATTGACAAGTGTTGTCTTCATTGACGGGTTGTCTTTATTGACAGGTTATCTCCATTGACGGGTTGTCTCTATTGACAGGTTGTCTCCATTTATGGGTTGTCATCAGAAAAATCTTTAGGAATCGATTTAGCTGATTTTGTCTCCATTGACTGAATTAGCATCAGAAAAATCTTTAGGAATCGATTTAACTGGTTTTGTCTCCATTGACTGAATTTGCGTCAGAAAAATCTTTAGGAATCGATTTAACTGATGTTGTCTCCATTGACTAGTTTCAGAAAAATCTTTAGGAATCGTTTTAACTTGTTTTGTCTCCATTGACTGGCTTGTCTCAGAAAAATCTTTAGGAATCGATTTAACTGATTTTGTCTCCATTGGCTGAATTTGTCTCCTTTAACTGGATTTGTCTCCTTTGACTGAATTTGTCTCCTTTGACTGCTGAGAACTTTAACTGTATCTTTCCTGAAAAGCAAAGGTCAGTCGTATGCAATGCATGATATGGATTAAGCAATGATGTTCTCAACATAAATGAGATCGTATGATATGATGTGTATATGCATGTATCATGATGTATGAAAATGTGATGTTTTAGCTGGGGAAAATAAATCCCGGAGCTGCTGGAGAATAGAGTGGAATTCCTCGTTTCCGCTGGGTTGATGAACGAAGATGATTGTGTGAATAAACCTGTAGGAGAAAAGAACTCCGTTGGGGAATAAACTGGTGAAGAGATTACTCCGTGGGGAATTACTTTGTGGGGAGGAGATGCTTTGCTGAGATTTTAACGATAACTCCGCTGGGGATTCCGTTTATAAGCTCTATTGGGGATTTTGATGATGAACTCCGCTGGGGATAGAAAGAACTTCGCTGGGGATGATCTTTCCATTGCAATTTGCTGAGGATAACCCAATTAGACTCTTGTGGGGATAACCTTTGAATATGGCTGGGGAGAGATATTTGTACTCTGCAGGGGACAAGCCTCCAGAATCTACTGGGGAGATGATTCAACTCTGGCGGGGAAGCTTTTTTTTAGACTGCACTGGGAAATGGCTCCATTGGGGGTTGTTGTACCCCAAAATTTGCCCTCCCATATTCTTCAAGAAATTGCCAAGTCAAGCTTCAAAATTCCCCAAGGGTTACACAGTGCAAAGGCCTCCTAAGCAGTCAAGATTAGGGTTTTTGTTCTGATCAGTAGAATGAAGTTTTCAAAGGTCCAATCAAGTCTCACAAGCCTACAAATATGGTCAAGCATCCTCATACCAAGTTTCAAGACATTCAGCACAAAATTGCACAGTCAAAAACCCTAATTGCACTACAGTCAACTGCAGGGGCAAAATGGTCATTTGGCAGTCAAAAGTTCAAATTTTTGGTCAACATATCATTTTGAAGCCACAAACATCATTTGATCAATGCTTGATCATGATTCTCAAAGCTTGGCTCAAAAATCATCAAGATGCAAAAGTTTCCTTATTTGGACAGCTGAAAAAGTCAACTGAAATTGACCAGGGTATAACTTTCACATGGATTATCAGAAAAATTCCATCCAAAGCTCATTTTGAAGAGAAAGAAATTTCCTACAACTCATCTTCATACTTCAAGTCCAAGAAATGCTCTCACAAAAAGTTATCAATTTCAACATTATAGGTCATTTTCAAAAGTCAACAAAAAGGGACTTTAAGTTAAAGGCCATAACTTGATATTGGTAAATCAAAATGACATGGGACCAACGGCATTGGTTAGAGGACTCAAAGATCTTTCCAAAATGTCCAAGAACATGAGAAAAGCTTAAAAATTGAGCAAGTTATGCCTTGTAGAAGTTGGGAAATTTTTGGATATTTTGAAAAGTCAACATTGATTCAAATAACCTAAAATTGCTAATGGGCCCATTTTTCTTCCATAATTCATCATCCATGGCATGTGCACGACCACTTGGCCCAAAGGGAAGTTTTTATTCATTTTTTATTTATTTATTTGAATTTTTATTTATATTAATTCACTTAAATCAATTAAATATGTGAAAAATACTTAACTTAACCTAACAAATCTTTTTGTACATGTTTTAGTCTCAATAATTCGTGCATATGCAAATAAGGAAAGATTTGGAGAGATTGGAGCTGATTTGAACCAAAAACACATGGAAAAAGATATGGAAATCATGGTGGAAAAATCAAATCTTCAAATTCATGAATACAAGAGATTCTGATCAAATTTGTTAACCTAATGGACTCAGTACATAAGCCTAAAGGAAACCCTAATGTTCATACACACTGAGCTGCGCCCAAAAGCCATTACAAAACTTGAAATTTTTCTCAAAAAAGTCAATTCTGAAAACTCCCTTTCAAGGCGATTCAAGACATAATTTTTGTTCCATTGGCTTGCTGAAGGTCCATTGAACGTGTCTCAATCAAAAACAGTCATCAAAGCTTAAGGAATTGGTATACAGAACCTGAAATATCTCGTGAAAATTTCATAATCGTACATCCTAATCCATGCATTCTTTGTGAAATTTAATTATTGATTCATGTTGGTCATTTGATTCTGAAGCTAACCCATGTATTCAATTGCGTTTTTGAGCTATACACGCGATTATGCCATTGTCAATTTCTAGGGTTTACAGGACCTAGAATTAGGGCTTCTCAAATAAGGAAAAATTAAGGCTTGGGATCTTGGCCATCAAAACAAACGCATCTGGACGAAGAGAATCCATGTGTCGCGCTCAATTTATGAGTGCCTGAGTGCTAATCGCTATTTTCTGGAAAGTGGCCTAGGAGAACGCTTGAAAACCATGGCCAATGTGTTCTTGTTTCAGAAAAAAAATAAAACACACGAGGAAGATGAATTCGTGGCGTGCGTTGGTTGGTCCTTTTAAATTTCGCGCGCAGAAACCCCACTAACGCTTGTTTTCATTTATTATATTTGTTAGTTATTATATATTAACATATGTGAATTGGCTCAGCTGGCAAGGCATAGTGGTAGCAACAGTCCTGACCTGGGTTCGAGCCCCAGGTCTACGTTATTTCCATATTATTTTGCAATACATGTTCATATGCAGTTTCAAAAGTGGAGCGCACCGTACATCTTCCTAAATCAAGCGTCCACGTGCCCAGCTTCAACAATCACAAGGCTAAGAATTGAGGAACATAGTGGATCCCAGTCAACGCCTCTGCACGTGAATAAAAAAGTCCACAAGGCCAGGAATTGAATTGGGCTCAAAATGCTTGGACTTAACCTCCATGTTGGGGACTGACACCCCCCTAGGTTTGCTAATTTATTTTCTTTCTCCTTTATTTTTTATTTATACTTTCTTTTAAATTATTGCTTTATTAATTAAACTAATTATTTTTACAAACATAAAAAATACACAAAAAATCAGAAAAAGAGAAAAAAACACTAAATATTTTATTTCTAATATTTTCATAAATAAATTTGCATGTAACTATTTAGTTTTTAAATTAGGTTTGCAACTTTAATTCTTTTTTATAAAAAAAAAACATAGAATTAGGTGTAATTAATGTTTTTATTCCTTTTTAATTTTCCTTTTTATAATAATATTACTTATTTTATTTATTTTCATAATTAAATTTGTATATAAAAATTAGAGTTAATTTAGGTTAAATTCTAATGTTTTCTTAATAAATTAAAATAAAATAGAATTAGGGTTAGCGTTTAATTGCAATTAATTTTTTCTATTAAATCTTAAAATACTAAAAAACCCCAAAAAAAAAACAAGTTCTTTCTCTTTTAATTAATTAACTCCGTTATTAATTTAATTTTTTGCAAAAGGGTCCAACGCCCTCGTTCTTAATTTCTTATTTATTCGCATCTATTTTATTTCATTATAATACTTATGTATCTCTCCCGAAGCCTTGTAAATTATTTCTCGCACTTTTCAATTCTTTATTTACCTTGTCTATTTATTCTTTTTTGTCAAATCGGGTTCTGGTTAATTTTGGCGATGTGGACCCGCGCCATTTGTAATAGCTTTAGATTTACTTTTCCTCGCAACTTTTAACTGTTAATCAAAAGCATGAAAGAATGTATGGACAAAATAAAAATAAACGCTAGATCACCAATAACATGACAAGATAAATGCAAATGAAAACGACACACGAATCGCACACACCACCCCTAGGGTACGCCTCACTGTTGCCTTGCCTCGAAAGGTGATCGTCGAGTAGAGGATGTCTTAGTAAGTCCTCATGATCCGGGAACCTGGCATGAGGGTAGCTTCTAAGGTGTCTTCCCATTGCTCTGGTGATCACCATGTCCCGAACCTCGAATTGACCCGAACACCTCCAACGGTGGTGCTACCTACCTCTCAATGGTGGGATGGCACTATCTTAAGGACATTTACACAGACGAATTCCTTAGGGTAGGTAGGTTCTCGTAGATACTTGCTCTAATTTCAAAACAAATTCAAAAATACTTTTCACACCAACACCTTTTCAAAAAGCTTTCGAAAGTAATTTTTCAAACACTCTTGAGGACCGATACAAGAGTCGAACTGAAATTTTCAAAGAAACTTTTTTAAAACCCACAGTTGAAAAGCAAACAAACCATTTTGAAAACACAAATGAGCAAGTATCTAAGAGCCCATGGATAACCATGGATAGAAAGGGTGCTAACACCTTCCCTTTCTATAATCTACCTCCCGAACCGAGAGCAATCTCTTTAAGGAATTTTTCTGTGCTTTTGTCCTTTCCATTTGGAGAAAATAAAAGACGGTGGCGACTCTTGCTTCCGCGACATTTCGCGAACCAGCGTTAAACAGTCAGTTCCAGATCCACCTATCACAGAACTGGCGACTCTGCTGGGGACCAAACTTAAAGTGAGGTGTACCTTAGGACTAAGATCACTGTGTTTACAATTGTTTTCCTTGTTTGCTTTAAATTGTGGGACTGTCTTGGGAGTTCTATAGATCCTAACCCGGATATGGGGATACCTTCTTAGAAAGTAGCAATAAGGCTGTGAGGGAACTGTGCGGGGTATACCGACATGGTTGAAACAGTCTGCTACGTTGATGTGGCACTTTGGTGTGTACCGGTAACCCTTGAGTTCAGTCAAGGAGAGTACGGGGCCTCCGCGTGGTGTCGTGAAGCATCAACAGACCTTAGGAACCTTAATTGAACTATCTTGGCCTCTTTAGGGTAGTGAGATAACTGACTTTGGTGCAGTCCGAGGTTGGTTGATACTCGATACTACACTCAATTGAGGGTTGCTTTCCTGGAATATTTCGGTCGCCAGTTCAGTGGCTAAATCGAAACGATGAACAATGAAAGCAATCCCATGATATTGGGAACCTTAGAACCCGGTTACTTTGATTAGGACAGGTTGAACCCACCAACTTCAAGAGGGTACTACCCAGACCCCATGCTGGCCTTAAACCTTAAGGGCTTGTCTTGTGTGCCTTGTGTGCCTTACATGTTTGTCTTTGTAAATATCTGTGGTGTGTTTAATCATAGCATCATGACATCATCCAGCATCATATGCATTGACTAACCATTTCAGGGGTTCGAATTTTCATCTTTGTTCTTGTTTTGTAGGACATGGAAACTGTTCGTAGAAAGACAATTCAAGTCAGTCTTGTAAGGATCCCTCCTCAGCTCAAGGAACTTATATCCAGGATTCCCGAGAACTCTTCATTCAGTGAAAGACATGGAAGCCTCATCAGCTTGGTCAACACCAACATTGAGGAAGATATGATAAAGGTCCTGTTCCAATTCTTTGACCCTCTGCATCACTGTTTCACCTTCTTGGATTATCAGTTGGTACCTACATTTGAGGAGTTCTCCCGGCTCCTGAAGATCCCTGTCCTTGATCAGCTACCCTTCAACGGTACAGAAAAGGAACCTAAGCTTGAAGAGATTGCTAAAGCCTTGCACCTACAGTCATCTGACCTCAAGGGACATTGGGAAGTTAGAAGTGGTATCAAAGGGCTCTTAGCCAGGTTTCTGTTTGAAAAGGCCCATGAATGTTGGAACTCCCTTGACTTGCAAGCTTTTGAAGAAGTGGTAGCCCTCCTTGTCTATGGTTTGGTGTTGTTCCCTAATCCAGATCAGCTTATTGATATCAGTGCTGTCCAGATCTTTATGTCCAGGAATCCTATACCTACGTTGCTGGGGGACATCCTTCACTCATGTTACACTCGAACCATGAGAAAAAGGGGTGTCCTTATGTGTTGCACTCCTCTCCTGGGAAGGTGGTTTATTTTGCACCTTCCACAATCAGTCCTGAAGAATGAGCGAGGTTTGAGATGGTCACAATGGTTGATGACTCTTACACATGCAGATATACATTGGTGCCCTAGGTCCAGAGAAGATGTCACTATCATCGATCGTTGCGGGGAGTACCCTAATGTTCCTTTACTTGGAATCATAGGAGGTATTACTTACAGCCCATGCCTGGCTTGGAGACAGTTTGGTTATGCTCGGAGGGATGGTCCTCATGACATGTTAATTCCTGACATAGTTTTTGACTTCGACAATGATACTCAAGGACTTCGCCAGAGATTTATCAGAGCCTGGAGGATGCCAAGTAGGATAGACAGCAAGACATTGGGGCACAGGACTTACATCCCGTTGGAACCTTATCTTAAGTGGGTACGAGCCCGCTCCCAGAAGTTAGTGATGCCTTATCCTCATATGCTCCCAGTAATCAAAGAGCCAGTCTTGGAAGGAGAAGTGTCCTGCACTATTCAGCACCCTGATATGCCCACATCCTGGGAAGAGATGCAGAAAAGCTGGATCCAGCTTAAGGAAGAAAGGAATTCTCTTGAGACTAGCCTACATGCCAGTGAAAAGAAGGTCTTGGAGCTCACCCGCCTGTTGCATGAGGAGAGGACTCTCAACACTTACATAGCTCCAAAGAGGATGCGCAGCATATTTTGGGATTGATTGATTGTATTATTTTGCCCATGAGGCTTTGATGTATTAAACAATGATTTCCTTAATGATAACGTGTGTTCCCTTTTTGTCTACAACAAATTTGAACTTTCGAACCCTTGAACGCATTGCATAAACACATCTCATTCATCATATGCATAGCAGGTTTTTCCCTTTTCAGGTTGCTTACAGTTCTTCGCTGTTTATTTCAGCATCATGAATCCCGACTCTGCATCAACTGAGACCTCCATCAAGGCTCTTCAGGTGAAGAATGCGCAGTTTCAGGAATTAATCAAGGGTCTGGCTCAAGGCCAAGAAGAACTGAAGGCTATGCTCCTGAAGAAGGAGAAGAAGAAGAAGAGAAGGACCGTTCTGTTCAACTCGGGCCGAAGGTTTGGTAATGCTCTGCAGCAGGAAGAGGCAGGTTCTTCTGTTGGCAAGAGTAGTCCTCAGGCAGAAGCAAGGGTTCCTAGTCCGGTAGTCTCCGACAACGAGACTGATTTTGATGAAGAGCAGTACCCTCCTGCAGAAGACAAATACAAACAACTGGAGGATAGGTTGAAGGCTATGGAGATTCAACAGGTACCTGGGCTGGATTTCGGAGATCTGGGTTTGTCAACTGGTGTGATCATCCCTCACAAGTTCAAAGCACCATCCTTCTCTAAGTATGACGGGGCGTCTTGTCCCAAGCTGCATCTAAGGTCCTATGTTAGGAAAATTCAACCGTACTCTGCGGATAAGAATTTATGGATCCACTTCTTCCAGGAGAGTCTTTCAGGGACTCATCTCGAATGGTTCTATCAGCTGGATGGGACCAAGGTTCGTAACTGGGAGGAGTTGGCTACTGCTTTCTACAAGCAGTATCAATATAATGCCGACCTTGCCCCTACACGTACCCAACTCCAGGGTTTGTCGTTAGGTGCAAGCGAAGGTTTTAAAGAGTACGCTCAGAAGTGGAGAGACCTGGCTGGCAGGGTGCAGCCACCATTGACTGATCGGGAGTTGGTAGACATGTTCTTGGGGACCCTATCTGGGCCGTTTTTCAACCATCTGATCGGGAATTCTTCTGCTGGGTTCACTGATTTGATTCTAACTGGAGAGAGAATTGAGGCTGGGCTGAAGTCTGGGAAGATTCCGAAGGGTGCATCATCTAGTTCTGAGAAAAAACCATTCAAGAAGGAGTCTAGTGCCGTGTATGGTTCCAAGAGATCAGAGAGACCTGAGCGCCGCCAATCTGTCAGTGCGGTAATGATTGCTAAGCCTGCTGCCGCTCCTCGGCCGACCAATCCTCAAAGGGCTGAAAGACCCCGGAGGGAGTTTACCCGGTTAAGCATGACCCTATCGCAGATCCTGCCACAATTGCTATCCACCAATTTGGTGACTGTCAGGGAGGCTCCGAAGTTCCCCAATACTGCATCTCCTAAGTACAACCCGAATGCTCGTTGTGCTTACCATTCAGATAGCCCGGGGCACTCTACCGATGACTGTTGGACGTTAAAGAATAAGGTGCAAGACCTTATCGACGCGAAGGAGATACAGTTCGAAGTGCCTGAGAGGCCGAATGTAGTTACTGCTCCTATGCCTCAACATGGGGTAAATGCTGTTGACGAAGACGTTTATGCTGTTTCTGTGGATGATCTAGCCACTCCTCTAAAGGTTGTCAAGAAGAACCTACTGCTGGCCGGTTTATTTCCGGGCTGCAGTGAGGGTTGCCTGTTCTGTGCTGTGTCCCTATCTGGTTGTCCCTTGCTGAAGTTAGGCATCCAAAGCTTAATGGATAGCAAGGAGATTCTGTTTAAGAAGTCCTCTGTTCGGTTGGTTCCAGTGGAAGAAGTTTCTGTGGTGACTATCTTCAATAATCCGATCCCGGCTCTCCCAAAGAAGCCCGTTCAAATCATGATTGTTGCACCTGTTATTATCACTGTTCCGGGGCCCCTGCCCTATGTATCTGATAAAGCTGTCACCTGGCATTATGGGGCAGATGTGTATGTGAATGGGGTTAAACAAGAATTCAACGCTGGCGCCAGCATTTGTGACATCACTGGCCCAGCCAAGGTTACCCGCAGTGGCAAGCTCTTCTCGCCTGACATTGCACCGCCTGCTGCCCGACGACCGCTTCTCATAACTCCTACCAGTGTACCTGTTCCTGCTGCTGATCCAATTATTCCTCATGCTGCTGAGTCATCCAATGCTCGGGGCAAGGGAATTGAAGTTGAGCCTGCCCAGATGGAGGCACCTGTACCTATAACTGCTGAGGCCTCCCAACAAGAGATGGAGGAGATTCTGAAAATTATAAAGAAAAGTGACTTCAATGTTGTGGAACAGTTGGGGCACACGCCCTCCAAAATCTCCATGCTCTCTTTATTGCTGTGCTCCGAGGCCCATGCTAAGGCCTTAATCTCTTTCCTCAAGACTGCCCATGTGCCACATGAGACGTCTGCAGTCCAGCTCACTGATTGCGTAGCAAATCTGACAGCAGACAATGGCTTGGGTTTCTCAGATGCTGACTTGACCGCGAAGGGAAGAGACCATAATGATGCTCTGCATGTCTCTATCGAATGCAGGGGCACTACCTTGGCACATGTGTTGGTGGATACTGGTTCTTCTTTGAATGTGCTGCCCAAGAAGGCTTTAGACCGGCTAGATTGTGAAGGTCTGGAATTAAAACCCAGCAATATCATCGTCAGGGCCTTTGATGGTTCAAAGAGGATGGTTCATGGAGAGGTTGACATTCCGATTCGTGTGGGCTCTCAGGTGTTCGACTCTACATTTCATGTGATGGATATACGTCCATCTTACTCTTGTCTATTGGGTCGACCTTGGATACATAAGGCTGGGGCAGTGACCTCTACCTTGCACCAGAAGCTGAAGTACCCCGTCAGAGGGAAGATCGTCACTGTGCAGGGAGAGGAGGAATATATGGTGAGCCACCTGAACTCCTTCAGGTACATTGAGATGGATGGGGAGTTTATTGAAACCCCCTTTCAGCATTTCGAGGAGGTGCTTCCAATTACAGCAGCGTCAGAAACAGCAATGGAAGAAAGTGTTCCTTTGAAGATGGCTTCCCTAAAGGATGCCCGGGCTGTGGTTCAGAAGGGTGAAAGTGCCAACTGGGGCAGGCTTCTAGACTTTACTCAGAAGACTGATAAATTTGGGCTGGGTTTTACTACAGAGGGGCAGAAAGCTATGAGGAAAGCAAAGATCGGAAGACCTCCTGTGATCATTACAAATCCAGGAGTGAATGCTGTTGAGGAAGACAACGAAGTGGATGAAGCGGAGTTTAATAGCTGGATCTATCCGACGACCGAAGGCGGATTGAACAACTGGATTGCTAAAGACCATACTCCCGTTACCTTTGTGACGCAGTAATAAGTTTCTTTGTTTCGTTATTTTGTAATAAACAATAAATAAACTCTACAGCCCGGTGTCTTACCCGAGGCACCGTGGTTTCATTTGTGAGGGCATATAAATTGTCATTTCATATATCATGAATGAAAATCTTGGACGTATTTTCGCATTACAAATATTGTGCTCCTTTTCTGTCTTTCTTTCCTTTACATATATTTCAAAACAGCTGTATTTACACACACTCACTCATACAGGTTTCAATCCACTCTAGATCTTACTGGTAACGACTCTGCTACCGCCAGTTATGACTTCGAAAATCCGATCAACTTAGCCGAAGACGAAGGTGGAGATGATTGCGAAGTGCCTGGCGAGCTTGCAAGAATGTTGCTTCAGGAAGAGAGGGCAATTCAACCCCATGAAGAGCCAGTGGAAACAATAAACCTGGGTACAGAGACAGACAGGAAGGAGGTAAAGATTGGTGCCAACCTAGAGCTCAGCGTGAAGCAACGGTTGACTCAGATGCTGCATGATTATATGGAGATCTTTGCCTGGTCCTACGAATACATGCCCGGGTTGGATACCGATATTGTGGTCCATCACTTGCCAACTAAGGAAGACTGCCCTCCGGTTAAGCAGAAGGTCCGTCGGATGCGCCCAGAGATGTCTGAGAAGATTAAAGCCGAGGTCATGAAACAGTTTGATGCTGGGTTTCTTGCAGTGACTTCTTATCCTCAGTGGGTTGCTAATGTGGTGCCGGTACCTAAGAAAGACGGGAAGGTCAGAATATGTGTCGACTACAGGGATCTGAACAGGGCCAGCCCCAAGGATGACTTCCCCTTACCTCACATTGACGTCCTTGTTGATAATACGGCTCAGCACAAGGTATTCTCTTTCATGGATGGCTTTTCAGGTTACAATCAGATCAAGATGGCACCTGAAGACATGGAAAAGACTACCTTTGTTACTCAGTGGGGCACCTTCTGCTACAAGGTCATGCCGTTCGGGTTGAAGAACGTTGGGGCAACCTACCAACGTGCCATGGTTGCTCTATTTCATGACTTGATCCATCACGAGATAGAAGTATATGTTGACGACATGATCGTAAGGTCCCAGACCGAGGAAGAGCACTTAGATCATCCGCAAAAGTTGTTTGACCGGTTGAAACTGTACAAGCTGAGATTGAACCCGAACAAGTGCACCTTCGGGGTAAGATCGGGAAAATTGCTAGGCTTCGTGGTCAGTGACAAGGGAATACAAGTGGACCCTGCTAAGGTCAAAGCTATTCAAGAGATGCCAGTTCCTAAGACAGAGAAGGAGGTCAGAGGCTTTTTAGGACGCCTGAACTACATTGCTCGGTTCATCTCACACCTAACCGCTACCTGTGAGCCAATCTTCAAGCTGCTGAAGAAAGATCAGGTAGTACGTTGGAATGATGAATGTCAGGCTGCTTTTGACAGAATCAAAGAGTATCTCCAAGAACCACCTATCCTTATGCCACCGGTTGAAGGGAGACCTCTGATACTATATCTAACAGTGCTTGACAACTCAATGGGGTGTGTGCTGGGGCAGCATGACGAGTCTGGCCGAAAAGAGCATGCCATTTATTACCTTAGCAAAAAGTTTACCGACGGTGAGACCCGATACTCACTGCTTGAGAAAACTTGCTGCGCTTTGGTATGGGCTGCTCGCCGGCTGAGACAGTATATGCTGACTCACACTACTTTATTGATCTCAAAGATGGATCCTATAAAGTACATATTCGAAAAGCCTGCTCTGTCTGGGAGAATTGCAAGATGGCAAATGATCTTGACGGAATACGACATTCAGTACACGACCCAGAAAGCCATCAAGGGAAGTGTATTGGCAGACCACTTGGCACATCAGGCTGTAGATGACTATCAATCAATGAACTTTGAGTTTCCGGACGAGAGCATCATGATAGTGACTGATTGTGAAGTACCTGGACCGGATGAAGGACCTGAACCAGGATCCCGATGGTCTATGCACTTTGACGGAGCCTCCAATGCTTTGGGAAATGGTATCGGCGCCATAATCATATCTCCTCAAGGTACTCATACTCCTCTCACTGCCCGACTATGTTTCAACTGTACCAACAACATGGCGGAGTATGAGGCGTGCATCATGGGTCTTCAAGCTGCGATCGACCTAAGGATCAAATTTCTGAGTGTCTTCGGAGATTCCGCTCTTGTGATCAATCAGATTAAAGGAGAGTGGGATACGAAACATCCAAACCTAATTCCTTACAGAGAATGTGTGTTGGCCCTGATCCCCCACTTCACAGAGATAACCTTTGAACACTTTCCGAGAGAAGAGAATCAGCTGGCGGACGCGTTAGCTACAATGTCTTCTATGTTTAAGGTCAAATGGGATAATGAGGCTCCCCGGATCATCATCTGGAAACTGGACGAACCGGCATACTGTTGTGATCTCGAGACTGAGTTGGTGACTGAGAAGCCTTGGTACCACGAAGTAAAGAGATATCTAGAAGCTCAGGAATACCCTGAAGGTGCATCTGTCAATGATAAGAAGTTCCTGAGAAGGTTCGCAGCCAAGTTCTTCCTTAGCAACGGCATCTTATATAAGCGAAACCATGATTCAACCTTACTGCGTTGTGTGGATAAAACTGAAGCAGAAAGAATCATGGAAGAGCTACATGAAGGGACCTTTGGTACGCATTCCAGTGGACATACTATGGCTAAGAAGATCCTACGGGTAGGATATTACTGGTCCACCATGGAAGCTGATTGCTACCAACATTCTAGGACATGCCACAAGCGCCAGATCTATGCAGACAAGGTGCATGTTCCTCCAGTTCCCCTGAATGTTCTGACTGCGCCTTGGCCGTTTGCAATGTGGGGCATAGACATGATCGGCGAGATTAAACCTACGGCGTCTAATGGACATCGCTTCATCCTGGTAGCGATTGATTATTTTACAAAGTGGGTCGAAGCAGCTTCCTATGCTACGGTAACCAAGACTGTTGTGGCACGGTTCATTCGGCACAATCTGATCTGTCGGTACGGCGTCCCCGAGAGAATTATTACAGACAACGGTACCAATCTAAATAATAAGATGATCGCTGAGCTCTGCGAACAGTTCAAGATACAGCACCATAATTCTTCTCCTTACAGACCGAAGATGAATGGGGCTGTAGAAGCAGCAAATAAGAACATCAAGAAGATCGTGCAGAAAATGACAGTGACTTATAAGGATTGGAACGAGATGTTACCGTTCGCTCTACATGGGTACCGTACCTCAGCTAGGACGTCAACCGGGGCAACTCCTTTCTCTCTGGTTTATGGTATGGAGGCAGTCTTACCGATCGAAGTACAGATACCCTCTCTCCGGATAATGAAGGATGCAAATCTGAACGAAGATGATTGGATCCAGACACGACTTGATCAGTTAAACCTCATTGATGAAAAGAGACTTGCTACTATCTGCCACGGTCAGACGTATCAGAAACGGATGATCAGGGCATTTAACAAAAAGGTCAGACCACAGGAATATCAAGTTGGGGATCTGGTAATCAAGAGAATCATCCTTCCTCAGAGTGATCCAAGGGGCAAGTGGACCCCTACGTATGAAGGGCTATTTGTGGTTAAACATGTGTTCTCAGGAGGAGCAATGATATTGACCAACATGGATGGTGACGACCTTCCTCACCCCGCCAATGCAGACATAGTAAAAAAATACTACGCATGAAAAAAGACCCGCTAGGCTGACATGCCTAGGCAAAAATGAGGGCTTCCCGTCGAACCAAAAGGGTTCGGGCAAAATGAAGGGATGAAAATGAAAAAATCTGTACACCCGGCAAGTCGAAAACCTGAAAAGGCGGCTTGGGAAAAAATGGGTATCCCGGTGGACTGAAAACCCGAAAGGGCGGTCCAGGCAAAAATTAGGGATAAAGCGTAATACTATGTCTCATTGGATCACTTTGCATCCAGAATCCGGTATCTACATCAAGTTCACACGGCATCGATCAGTCAGCTTCACCTTCAACCAAGGTCATCAAGTGATGAGACGCTCGGAGTTATAAAGGCAATAGCAGAGTTGAAACCCAGTGGATCATTCATTTCACACAGCTGTTTTATTTTCTTTTGTACAAAATTTGTATAAACTCTGTTGTTTGGCGGCGTCCTCTTACTAGGACGTCAGCCTCTCGTACACAAAACGCCTATTTACAGGCCATTCAAAATCAATACAAATATATTTTCAGCTAAACGTGCCAAGTGTTTTTCTTTTTCTGTTTTGTTTTGCGAAGAATGTCCAAGGTTCAATTTGTGATATATGCATTGACAATAATTTGCTAACTCATAAATATTTACACACGAAACAAAGGAATTAATTGCAAGTGACACTAGAAACAGGGGCAATAAAGAGTTGTCTGAGCAGTCTAATTGTTCTATCCTCTAAGGTACCAAGGTAGGTTCAGCTAAAGAACATGACCAGTACATCTTAATTCCCCAGAGAATAAGTCAGCAGCCAATACACTCTTCTCCAAGCAGAGTTATCAAATATTTAAAGGAAAAACTTCCCCAGGAGAGTCCAATCTAGTTCCCCAGGAAATTTGGAATTCATATCCCCAAGCAGTAAGCTTATGCCCAGTAGATTCTGGAAGCTTATCCCTCGCAGAGCACGAACGCGTCTCCCGGCTTTATTCAAAGAGTTATTTCCTTAACAGGATATAACTGGGTTATCCTCAGCCAAAAGCCATGGAAAGAGCGTCGTCGACAAAGTCTTCCTATCCCCAGCGAAGTCTATTCACGCGTCCAACACAGCAAAGATATCATCAGCAAGTTATTATCAACACTCAACAAAGTATCCCTCTCCCCACAGAGTAGCACTCCCCAGCATGGACGCTAGAGCATTTTCCCCCCGCAGAATCTCCCATTTGCCAAGTTTATTCCTCAACGGAGTCATCCTCTCCTACCGGTATTCTTGCAATTATCATCCCCAGCGGAAGCAAAATCTATTCTTCAGCATTAGCCCAGGATATGAATTCCCGGCACCCGTCAAGGATCTACTTTCCTAAACGAAAAACATACATTCATAAAACATCACATACACCATTATAGCATGCATAGACGCATTATATCATACAAATCTCAGTTATGTTGAGAATATCATTGCTTGATCCATATCATGCATTGCATATGACTGACCTTTACCTTTCAGGAAAGATGCAGTTGAAATTCTCAATCATATTTCAAGACCTAGACCGGTTCAGTTAATCGACTCCAAAGATTTCTTATCCAGTCCCAGGCCTTCTCTAGTCCAGCTAAATCGACTCCCAACAGATTTTTCTGATAAAGACTCAGTAGAAGTTATCCCAGATTATAATTTCAGATGGTTCCCTCTCCGACTGTGAGTGAGGTGATAATTCCTTTTCCCATGGTTCCCTCTCCGACGGTGAGTGAGGTGATAATTCCTTTTTCTATGGTTCCCTCTCCGACGGTGAGTGAGGTGATAATTCCTTTTCAGATGGTTCCCTCTCCGACGGTGAGTGAGGTGGTAATTCCTTTCCTAATGGTTCCCTCTCCGACGGTGAGTGAGGCGATAATTCCTTTCCTAATGGTTCCCTCTCCGACAGTGAGTGAGGCGATAATTCCTTTCCTAATGGTTCCCTCTCCGATGGTGAGTGAGGTGATAATTCCTTTTCAGATGGTTCCCTCTCCGACGGTGAGTGAGGTGATAATTCCTTTTCAGATGGTTCCCTCTTCGACGGTGAGTGAGGCGATAATTCCTTTTCTAATGGTTCCCTCTCCGACGGTGAGTGAGGTGATAATTCCTTTCCTAATGGTTCCCTCTCCGACGGTGAGTGAGGTGATAATTCCTTTCAGATTATAATTTCCTATGGTTCCCTCTCCGACGGTGAGTGAGGTGATTCCCTTTCAGATTATAATGGCCTATGGTTCTCTTCCCGATCCTGCGAAGATGGTAATTCCCACCAAGATTTTCTCAACGAGCGTTGTTGAAGTTAAAATCACCCAAGGTTCTCTTACCATTCATGCTAAGGTACGCAGGTGCTCGCTAAGGAATCTCTTACGCAATCAACATCCAGATGGCATCTATAAGCCCATCATCTTATCTAGCAACCCCTAAATGGCATCTATAAGCCCATTCCACCATCACTGCTACTATGTGAGCGCAAATTTCTGGGCACTCTAGTGTTCAATCATCTTCCACCCTCGGATTACGAAAGGCACATCAGCCAATCTGCATCCTCAGGTCTAAGAAGATTGAACAGGGGCAACTGTTGTACCCCAAAATTTGCCCTCCCATATTCTTCAAGAAATTGCCAAGTCAAGCTTCAAAATTCCCCAAGGGTTACACAGTGCAAAGGCCTCCTAAGCAGTCAAGATTAGGGTTTTTGTTCTGATCAGTAGAATGAAGTTTTCAAAGGTCCAATCAAGTCTCACAAGCCTACAAATATGGTCAAGCATCCTCATACCAAGTTTCAAGACATTCAGCACAAAATTGCACAGTCAAAAACCCTAATTGCACTACAGTCAACTACAGGGGCAAAATGGTCATTTGGCAGTCAAAAGTTCAAATTTTTGGTCAACATATCATTTTGAAGCCACAAACATCATTTGATCAATGCTTGATCATGATTCTCAAAGCTTGGCTCAAAAATCATCAAGATGCAAAAGTTTCCTTATTTGGACAGCTGAAAAAGTCAACTGAAATTGACCAGGGTATAACTTTCACATGGATTATCAGAAAAATTCCATCCAAAGCTCATTTTGAAGAGAAAGACATTTCCTACAACTCATCTTCATACTTCAAGTCCAAGAAATGCTCTCACAAAAAGTTATCAATTTCAACATTATAGGTCATTTTCAAAAGTCAACAAAAAGGGACTTTAAGTCAAAGGCCATAACTTGAGATTGGTAAATCAAAATGACATGGGACCAAAGGCATTGGTTAGAGGACTCAAAGACCTTTCCAAAATGTCCAAGAACATGAGAAAATCTTAAAAATTGAGCAAGTTATGTCTTGTAGAAGTTGGGAAATTTTTGGATATTTTGAAAAGTCAACATTGATTCAAATGACCTAAAATTGCTAATGGGCCCATTTTTCTTCCATAATTCATCATCCATGGCATGTGCACGACCACTTGGCCCAAAGGGAAGTTTTTATTCATTTTTTATTTATTTATTTGAATTTTTATTTATATTAATTCACTTAAATCAATTAAATATGTGAAAAATACTTAACTTAACCTAACAAATCTTTTTGTACATGTTTTAGTCTCAATAATTCGTGCATATGCAAATAAGGAAAGATTTGGAGAGACTGGAGCTGATTTGAACCAAAAACACATGGAAAAAGATATGGAAATCATGGTGGAAAAATCAAATCTTCAAATTCATGAATACAAGAGATTCTGATCAAATTTGTTAACCTAATGGACTCAGTACATAAGCCTAAAGGAAACCCTAATGTTCATACACACTGAGCTGCGCCCAAAAGCCATTACAAAACTTGAAATTTTTCTCAAAAAAGTCAATTCTGAAAACTCCCTTTCAAGGCGATTCAAGACATAATTTTTGTTCCATTGGCTTGCTGAAGGTCCATTGAACGTGTCTCAATCAAAAACAGTCATCAAAGCTTAAGGAATTTGTATACAGAACCTGAAATATCTCGTGAAAATTTCATAATCGTACATCCTAATCCATGCATTCTTTGTGAAATTGACTGGGCAAAATTTTGATTAAAGGCTTGAAACTTGGTATGAGCAATCTTGTAGGTCCAACATGAAGTATTAAAGTCACATGGAGCATTAGAAGTCCAAAATTTCTTGTGCAAACTCAAACCCTAATTTAGGTCAACAGTGCAAGGAGATATCTTGAGTAGAGTAAACCCTAGCTTGGTCTTGAGTTCAAAGAGTCTTGTGATAAAAAATATTGATAAAATGAGAGGGCAAATTTTGGGGTACAACACTTGCTAAGATACTTGGCACCATTGCTATCATGGTCATAGGATGACCCACGCCTGTCCCGTTTAACATCCAAAGTTAAGGTTGTTTACCAAATACAATGGTAAAACAACAATGTCAAAGGGTTAAAAATGTACAAGAAAGACTTTTGAGTAGGGTAGACAACTCCTAGTTACTTGATCACTTGCAAACCATCCTTGCTAATTTCAAACTATCACACACATTTCAAAACAATTTCCAAACAACTTTCAAAAACATTGAAACATTTTTCAAAAGAAAAACATCTTTGTATACATTCTTCAAACAAGAATCATTATAAAGATTGCCAAAACGATGGCCTCTTTTCAAAATACTTTCAAAACCACTCAAAGCACCATTTTAAACAATTGGAAAAGCAAAGCAAGTGATCTAAACAAGTAACTAAGAGCCCATGGATAACCATGGATGAAAAGGGTGCTAGCACCTTCCCTTTTCATAATCTACCCCCCGAACTCAAGAAAACATCTCAAAGGTCTTTCCTAATATTTTTGACCTTTCCTTTAGATAAAATAAAAAGTCGGTGGCGACTCTTTCTAAACCGAAACATTTGCGAACACAAACGCAAAACCTCAAGTCAGTTCTCCCACCGTATCACAGAACTGGCGACTCTGCTGGGGAATAATAAATATTGGGGTTAACTTAGGGTTTAGATCACCTTTACATGCTTATCTTGCTTGATTTGTATGCTTTACACTTTGCTTCTGTTGTTTGGGTTTGAATCCTCTACCCGGATTTGGGAAACATTCATAGGTAAATAGCAATATATTGTGGAAACTGTGTGAGGTATACCGACACAGTCTAAGCAATAGCTATATTAGTGCGACATATTTGTGGGTACCGGTAGCCTTTAAGTCAATCAAAGAGAATATGGGGCCGCTGAGTGATGTAATGAAGCACTAATGGACTTTTAGAACCTTTACTTGACCATCTTAGCCTTTTAGGATGTAGTGAGATGACCGGCTTTGGTGCAGTCCGAAGTTGGTAGATACTCGATACTACACTCATTGAGGGTTATTTTCTTGGAATATTTCGGTCGCCAGTAAAGTGGCTAAACTGAAACAATGAACACAGAAAATAATCCAGTGATATTGAGCTCCTTAGAACCCGGTTACTATTTATAGGACAGGTTGAGCCAACAAAACTTCAAGAGGGTACTTACCTATGAAACCACATGCAAGCCTAAACTAGGAACTTGTGTGATTTGTTTGTACATATATACTTGTGCATAACATCATGGACATCATGAAGCATCATTTGTATCCACTAACCATTTCAAGGATTTTAGATTTTCATCTTTGTTCCTGTTTTCTAAGTTATGGATTCACTTCGCAGGAAAACTGTTCAGGTCAATCTTGTGAGAATTCCTCCTCAACTCAAGGAGCTTGCTTCCAAGATTCCAGAGTATTCTCCATTCATTGAGAGACATGGTTGACTTCTCAACTTGGTCACCTCCAACACAGAGGAAGACATGGTGAAAGTTCTCTTCTAGTTCTTTGACCCCCTACACCACTGCTTCACATTTCCTGATTACCAGTTGGTGCCTACTTTGGAGGAATTTTCTCAACTCTTGAGGATTCCTATTCTCCATCAACTACCCTTCAACGGTACGGAAAGAGATCCAAAGCCTGAAGATGTTGCTCAAGCCCTGCACTTACAACCATCTGATGTCATAGGCCATTGGGAAACCAGAAGTGGTGTCTAGGGTTTCTTGGCAAAGTTCCTATTTGAGAAAGCTCAAGAATGCTGGAATTCTCTAGACCTGTAAGCTTTTGAGGAGATTGTAGCTCTTCTCATCTATGGATTGGTCTTGTTCCCAAACCCTGACCAGCTTATAGATGTCAATGCTGTCAAAATCTTCATGGCTCGCAACCCGGTGCCTACATTGCTTGGAGATATCCTCCACTCTTTTCACACTCGTACAATGAGGAAAAGAGGTGTTCTCATATGTTGCACTCCTCTACTGGCAAGATGGTTTATTTCTCATCTTCCCAAATCAGTCTTGAAGAATGAGCAAGGCTTGAGGTGGTCATAACGGCTGATGACTCTTACACAATCAGATGTCCATTGGTGTTCTCTATCCAGAGAAAATGTTATCATCATCGACCGTTGTGGGGAATTCCCTAATGTCCCTCTACTTGGCATTAAGGGAGGCATCACCTACAATCCCTGTTTGGCTCTGAGACAGTTTGGGTATGCCTGAAGGGATGGCCCACATGACATGCTGATTCTAGACTTGGTTTTTGATTTCGACAACAAAGATCAAGGACTTCGACAAAGGTTTATCCGAGCTTGGAGGACGCCCAATAAGGTAGACAGTAAGACTTTGGGACACAATAATTCCATCCCCCTTGAGCCTTACCTCAAGTGGGTACGAACCCGCGCCCAAAGTCTTATGATGCCTTACCCCTACATTCTCCCTGTGATTAAAGAGCATGTTAAGGAAGGATAGGTTCCGTACACCCTCCTACATCCTGACATGCCAACATCACTTGAAGATTTATAAAGGAGTTGGATACAACTCAAGGGAGAATGCGATACTTTTGAAGCC
This sequence comes from Vicia faba, assembly GCA_948472305.1. Classification (NCBI taxonomy): domain Eukaryota; kingdom Viridiplantae; phylum Streptophyta; class Magnoliopsida; order Fabales; family Fabaceae; genus Vicia; species Vicia faba. Next base: position 361,836,295 of record OX451737.1, on the reverse strand, counting down.
CAATTCTACGCCAGCGAGAAAAAGCTTTTAGAACTCACTCGTCAACTTTATGAATAGCAGACTCTCAACACCTACATTGCACCAAAGAGGATGTGAAACATCTTTTTACCTTAGAATTTTGTATTATTTTGCCCATGGGGAATTGATGTACTAACAAATTCTATCTTATTAATATGACGTTTATTCCTTTTTGTTTAAACAAATTTGAATTTTCTGAATCCTTGAATGCATTGCATGAATACATATCATTCATCATATGCATAAACAGGTCTTCACACCAAGTTTCCTCATCTCTCTGCTATTTATTTCAGCAAGATGGATATTGAACAAACAGTCAAAGACTTACAAGCTCAGAATTCACAATTCCAACAGCTACTCATGACCTTGGCTAAGGGTCAGGAGGAGCTCAAGACTCTACTAGAAAATGAAAAGGAGAAAAAGAAGAAGAAGAGAGTTGGTGTGGCTACCTTGGGCAGAAGGTTTGAAGGTTAAGCCAGAAGGGTCCTGGATTTCCCATCAACATCTGAAGAGGGTGAAGGAAAGGGTAAAGGAGTTGCAGTGCCATCTGATTCCGAAGCTGAAGAAGAGGAAGATGAGGATTACTCAGAACAAAAGTATCCTCCTGTAGATGACAAATACAAAAATCTGGAAGAGCGCCTGGCAGCTATGGAGTTACAGAGAGTGCATGGGCTGGACTTTGAAGAGTTGGGGTTGGTTTTTGGAATTGTCATTCCTCCTAAATTCAAAGTGCCACTGTTTGCTAAGTAAGATTGGGTGTCTTGCCCGAAGATGCACCTACGATCTTATGTCAGGAAAATTGAACCACATTCTTCTGACAAAGACCTGTGGGTCCACTTTTTCCAGGACAGTTTATCGGGGACGCAGTTAGATTGGTTCTACCAACTAGAGAGGTCTGATGTGCATAATTGGGAGGATTTGGCTGCTGCCTTCTACAAGCAGTATCAATACAATGCGGACTTAGCACCAACCCGTACTCAATTAAAGAGTATGGGCATGGTCTCAAATGAAGGCTTTAAAGAGTATGCCTAGAAATGGAGAGAATTGGCAGGACGAGTACAACCACCTCTATCTGAGAGGGAGCTAGTTGATATGTTCTTGGGGACGCTGTCAGGTCCTTTCTTTAATCACTTGATAGGAAGCTCTTCTGCGGGGTTCACCGAGTTGATTCTAACTGGTGAAAGAGTTGAGGCCGGCATAAAAAGCGGGAAAATTCAAAAAGATGCATCTGCTTCCGCTGCCTTCAAATAGTATTTTCCAGCAAAGAAAGAAGTCTCAGCTGTCTACTCTAAAAGAGGTCAAGGAAGAGTTGAGCGCCGGCCAGCGGTGAGGGCTGTAATGATTCAGAAGTCTGCAGCTGATCAGCCCAGAAACAATCAACCCAGGACCAACCAAACAAGGGTGGAAAGGCTTGCACGGAAATTCACTCGGATAAACATGACTCCTGCTCAGGTTCTACCCCATCTCTTGAAGTTAAACCTTGCCAGTCTGAAAGAGGCCCCGAAGAATTCGAATACAACTTCTCCTTTCTACAATTCAAACACCAAGTGTGCTTATCATTCAGGGAGTATAGGGCACGACACCAACAATTGTTGGTCCCTCAAGAATAAGATTCAGGATTTGATAGATGCTAAAGAAGTTGAATTCGATGCCCCTGAAAAGCCAAATTTAATCTCTGCTCCAATGCCAAGGCATAGCCACAGTGCTCATGCTGTTGAAGAGGACCTTTTTGTTGCTACTGTTGATGATTTGATAACTCCACTACCGGTAATCAAGTTGAATTTGCTGAAGGCTGGGATTTTCCCAGGTTGTGAAGAAGATTGTTGCCTTTGTTCATCCTTACCAACCGACTGTCCATTGTTGAAGTTAGGCATCCAACGCCTAATGGATAACCAAGAAATCCTTTTTGAAAATACTCCTGTTACACCGACTTCTGTCAATGATGTTTCAATAATAACCATATCCGCCAATCTTTCCAAGGTCTCCAAAAGACCTATTAAGATTACATCTGCTCCGAAGATTGCACCTTTGAAGATAACCATGCCCGGGCCCGTCCCGTACCAGTCCAACAAATCAATACCGTGGAACTATGGTGGAGAAATCTACTACCACGGTGTTAAGCAAATTGAATCAACTGAAGAGAGTTCTGATGAAGAGACTTCCGACATTGGAAATATTGCTGGAACGAGCAAAATCATCCGCAGTGGAAGAATTTTCTCTCCGGAGATTGCCCCTCCAAAGGAAATCTTTGGACCCTTAGCTGCACCTAAAGTTACCCCTGTGTTGGTCAACATATCTGCAAGAACTCCAATTATTGAAGAAGTTGTAACTCATGTGGTTGTCCCCTCGGCTGCTGCTGATGATAGAGGGAAAGGGATTCAAGAAGCGCCCGTCAGGACGAGGGCTCAGCCATTGGTCATCCCTGAAACCTCTCAAAAAGAAATGGAAGAGATTTTGAAAATAATCAAGAAAAGCAATTATAATGTTGTGGAACAACTGGGGTAAACCCCCTCAAAGATCTCTATGTTGGCCCTGCTGCTTTGTTCAGAGGCTCATGCTAAAGCTTTGATAAGATTCTTGAAGACGGCCCACGTGCCACAGGAAACCTCCGCGGATCAGTTCCAGGAATGTGTAGCTAGCTTAACAGCTGACAATGGTCTAGGATTCTCCGATGTCGATTTAACATCTAAAGGGAGAAAACATAATGACGCTTTGCATGTCTCGGTGGAATGCAGAGGGACTACTCTAGCACACATTCTGGTAGACACTGGTTCGTCTTTAAATGTCTTGCCGAAGAAAGCCTTGGATAGACTGGATTGTGAAGGCTTAACCCTGAAACCCAGCAATATCATTGTCAGAGCTTTTGATGGTTCTAAAAGGATGGTCCACGGGGAGGTGGACATCCCAATTAAAGTGGGAACTGAAACCTTCAACTCCATATTCTATGTAATGGACATTCGTCCTTCCTATTCTTGCTTGTTGGGAAGACCTTGGATTCACAATGTTGGAGCTGTTACTTCCTCTCTGCATCAGATGCTCAAGTACCCAGTCCAGGGGAAAATTATAATTGTTCATGGCGAAGAGGAATACATGATAAGCCATCTAAATTCTTTCCGCTATGTAGAATTGGATGGTTAATTCATCGACACCCCTTTCCAACACTTTGAAGAGGTTTCTCCTGAAGTTGCGGCAACCAAAACAGTGTCTTCTGTACCCATGATTACCAAACATGCGCCTCGGATGTCATCTCTCAAAGATGCGAAGGCTGTGATTGAAGAAGGAGGAAGCACAATCTGGAGGCAAATCCCAGACTTTCCTTTCAAATCAGACAAGTTCGGCCTAGGGTTTACTTTGGCTAGTCAGAAGGCTGTGCGCCGCTCCCGTGCCGGAGAGCCACCAGTGAAGATCACCCCTCATGGAGTCAATGCTTTGGAGGATAGTGAAGAGGAGAGAAACCTGGAAGACTGGATTTTCCATACTGTTGACGGAGGACTGTGCAACTGGGAAGCAAAGGAATTTGTTCCGATTACTTTCATACCGTAGTAATTTATCTTTCAAACATTTTGTTGGTTTGTAATAATTCTCAAACAATTCGTACACTTTTAACCTTGTGCCTTACCCGAGGTACATAGGTCCATTTGTAAGGGTTTGATTTTTCATCTTCATATGCCATTTTAATGAATCATGGACGTTTTCACATATAAACTTTTGTGTTCATTGTCTTTCTTTTTACATTTTATTTGTTTAAGGTGGTTATCCCTTACACACACCCACACTTACAAATGTTGGTACCCTTCCATTCCGGATTCCATGGGTAACAATTCTGCTATGGCCTTCAGTGACTCTGAATATCTGGTCTACCATTCTGAATACGAAGGTGATGAAGATTGTGGGGTGCCGGGAGAGTTGGCTAGACTGCTACAATAGGAAGAAAGGGCTATTCTGCCTTACGAGGAGCTGTTAGAGACAATCAACTTGGGTACTGAGGAAGACAGAAAAGAAGTCAGAGTGGGTGCCAACCTAGAGCCAAGTGTCAAAGAGCACATAGTTCAGCTTTTGAATGAATATGTTGAGATCTTCTCCTGGTCTTACGAAGATATGTCGGGACTCGATACAGACATTGTGGTACATCGTCTACCCACAAGAGAAGACTGTCCACCAATTAAACAAAAAGTTCGTCGCATGAGGCCCGACATGTCTGAAAAGATCAAAGCAGAAGTTATGAAGCAGTTCAATGCTGGATTTCTTGCTGTTACTTCCTATCCACAATGGGTTGCTAACATTGTGCCCGTGCCTAAAAAGGATGGCAAAGTCAGAATGTGCGTGGATTACAGAGACTTAAATAGGGCCAGCCCTAAAGATGACTTTCCACTACCGCACATTGACATCTTGGTTGACAATACAACTCAGCACAAGGTTTTTCTTTCATGGACGGATTTTCAGGTTACAACCAGATTAAAATGGCACCTGAAGACATGGAGAAAACTACTTTTGTTACACAATGGGGTACGTTCTGCTATAAATTGATGCCATTCGGACTGAAGAATGTCGGGGCAACCTATCAACACGCCATGGTAGCTTTGTTTCATGATATGATACATCATGAGATAGAGGTCTACGTCGATGACATGATAGCCTGATCACAGACAGAAGAAGAACACCTCGACCATTTGCAAAAGTTGTTTGTCAGGTTGAAGGAGTACAAGCTCAGACTGAACCCTAACAAGTGTACATTCGGGGTCTGATCCGGTAAACTCTTGGGTTTCATTGTCAGCAACAAAGGCATCGAGGTTGATCCTGCCAAAGTCAAAGCTATACAAGGAATGCCTGCTCCTCGCACTGAGAAGGAGGTCAGAGGTTTCTTGGGACGCCTAAACTACATTGCAAGGTTCATTTCTCACCTAACATCTACCTGTGAGCCAATCTTCAAGCTGTTGAAGAAAGATCAAGTGGTTAAATGGAATGATGAGTGTCAAATTGCTTTCGATAAAATCAAGGAGTATTTGCTAGAACCTCCTATCTTGATGCCACCCGTCGAAGGAAGACCTCTAATCATGTATCTGACCGTCCTAGAAAATTCAATGGGGTGCGTACTGGGCCAACATGACGAGTCTGGCCGAAAAGACATGCCATTTATTACCTTAGCAAAAAGTTTACCGACTATGAGACCCGATACTCACTGCTCGAGAAAACTTGTTGCGCTTTGGTATGGGTTGTTCGCCGGCTAAGGCAGTATATGTTGACTCATACCACTCTGCTGATATCTAAGATGGATCCGATCAAATACATCTTTGAGAAGCCTGCTTTATCTGGAAGAATAGCTAGATGGCAGATGATCCTGACCTAATACGACATACAGTACACGACCTAAAAAGCTATAAAGGGGAGTGTGCTAGCTGACTATCTGGCTCATCAAGTTGTCGAAGATTACCAATCCATGAGGTTCAACTTCCCCGGCGAAGACATTATGACATTGGACAATGTTGAAGATTTCAGACCATATGACGGACCTGAACAAGGATCCCAATGGACCCTGTACTTTGATGGTGCCTCTAATGCACTTGGCAATGGTATCGGCGCGGTACTCATCTCTCCAGAAGGTTTCCATACACCTTTCACCGCCAGACTTTGCTTTAACTGCACCAATAACATGGACGAGTATGAAGCTTGCATCTTTGGTCTCAAGGCCGCCATAGACTTGGGAATCAAATCTTTGATTGTGTTTGGCGACTCCGCTTTGGTCATCAGTCAGATCAAAGGAGAGTGGGATGCTAAGCATCCAAACCTCATCCCTTACAAAGAACATGTCTTGACGTTGCTACCACATTTCGAGCAGATCACCTTTGAGCACTTCCCGCGAGAATAAAATCAGCTAGCAGATGCTCTAGCTACAATGTCATCCATGTTTAAACTTAACTGGGATAATAAGGCTCCCCAAATCACCATTGAGCGGATGGACGAACCTTCACATTATCACGAGATTAATACTGAAGAAGTAGTGGACCGATCGTGCTTTCATGAAGTCAAAAGGTATCTCGAGGCTCAAGAATATCCTAAAGGAGCTTCAATCAACGAAAAAAAGTTCTTGAGGAGATTCTCTGCCAAGTTCTTCCTGAGCAATGGTATCCTGTACAAGCGCAATCATGATTGCATTCTGCTCTGTTGTGTGGACAAGATTGAAGTTGAACATATAATGGCTGAACTACACAATTGTACCTTTGGCACTCACTCTAGCGGATATACAATGGCTAAGAAGATTCTACGGGCAGGCTATTACTGGTCTACCATAGAAGCTGACTGCTATCAACATTCCTGTACTTGTCACAAATGTCAAATCTATGCGGACAAGGTACATATACCTCCAGTTCCTCTCAATGTCTTAACAGCTCCTTGGCCATTAGCTATATGGGGAATCGACATGATTGGGGAGATCAAGCCTACAGCATCCAATGGACACCGCTTTATTCTAGTGGCCATTGATTACTTCACCAAGTGGGTCGAAGCAACGTCCTTCGCATCCGTTACAAAGAATGTTGTTGCCCGCTTTATCAAACAGAACCTCATTTATCGGTACGGCATCCCTGAAAGGATCATCACTGACAATGGTACAAACCTTAACAATACTATGATCACCGCCTTGTGCGAGCAGTTCCAGATTCAACATCAAATTCATCTCCTTATTGTCCAAAGATGAACAGTGTTGTCGAAGCTGCGAACAAAAATATCAAGAAGATCATACAAAATATGACAGTCACCTACAAGGACTGGCATGAGATGTTACTGTTTGCTCTTCACGGGTACCGTACCACGGCGCGTACATCAGCTGGGGCAACACCCTATTCTTTGGTATACGGCATGGAAGCTGTTTTACCTATCGAGGTTCAGATTCCCTCCTTGAGAATCATGAAGGATGCCGATTTAAGTGAAGACGATTGGATTCAGACTCGACTTGATCAACTTAACTTGATTGACGAAAAGCGACTTACTGCTGTTTGCCATGGTCAGACGTATCAAAAGCGAATGATCAAGGCTTTCAACAAGAAAGTCAGGCGTCAGACATATCAAGTCGGAGATCTTGTAATCAAGCGGATCATCTTTCCGTAAAGTGATCCCAGGGGAAAATGGACTCCTACCTACGAAGAACCATTTGTGATCAAAAACATCTTTTCTGGTGGGGCAATGATATTAAGCACCATGGACGGTGATGACTTGCTGCACCCTGCAAACGCAGACATGGTCAAAAGATACTACGCATAAATGACCCGCTAGGTTGACACACCTAGGAAAAAAAGGGCATCCCGGTGAATCAAAAACCCGAAAGGGCGGTTCAGGAAAAAGTTAGGGATAAATAAAAAAATCTGTACACCCGGCAAGTTGAAAACCCGAAAGGGCGACTTGGGCAAAAAAGGGTTTCCTGGTGGAACGAAAACCCGAAAGGGCGGTCCAGGAAAAAGTTATGGAATTAAAGCGTATGACTATGTCTCGTCGAATCACTTTAAGGACAATCTCTTCACAGACAAACTTTGGGCTTCTGATCAACTCAATCATCTTCGGACGAAGCAATGAAAGGACAAGATATTCAGAGTTACGAAGGCTATAGCATAATGGGAACCCCATGGAATTTTCACACATAGCCATCTTTCTTTGTATAAATGTTTCTCATTTTTTATGACAAAATTCTCTTACTAGGATGTTTGTCTCCTTTGTACAAAATACTTACACAAAGTTAATACAAAGATACTTCAAAGTGCAGAAAACTATTTGCCTTTTCTTCTTTTTACACTTGTGCTTTATTTGAAAACGTCCAATGATTTATTAATGAGCATATGCATTTGAATATAATCACTGTTTACAAATAAACGAAATGGGAAAGAATAATTACTGACAGGTTGAAAGTATAGGAAAACGTCTTTAGGCTATTCCAAGAGAAATCCCCTGCAGTACATCCTCTAGATCCCCAGCGGAGCTAAAAATCTTGAAATATATATCCCCAGCAGAGCTAAATTTCAAACCCTTAATTCCCATCAGAGTTAAGTCTTCAAACTCCCGATCCCCAGCAGAGTAAAACTTTGAATTACAGACCCTCAGCGGAGATGAAACCTTCTTCCCCGGTCAAGTCAAATTTCCAACTGTCAATCCCCAGCGGGAATCATTCAGTTTTCCCCAAAATTCCCCAGCAAGCTGTCTTAAAGTCTGAGAATCAACCAGATAACAGTTAACTTTTATCTTATCCCCAAACTAGGATAATTCCTCAGTAGAGTGGCATACAACCCAAACTCCTGAACTTTTTCCAAACAGGAATAAGCTTTTCCCTCAGAGTCTTGAACTTACTCTCCAGCAGGATAGCTACTCCCCAGCAGTATAGCTACTCCCCACATAGTTTTTCATCCCCTAGAAGAATGAAGATTCTCATTCTTGATCCCTCAGTGAAGTTGCCAAAGTCTTCATTACTCTCCAGCATGAATTTGTCAGAATTTTTAATCCCATACAGATCAAAGATTGTCATTCTTGACTCCTCAGCATGAAGTCCCCAAGGATTCAAATTCCCCAGGAGATTGAAGATTCTCATTCTTAGTTCCCCGTAGAAATCATCAGAGTTTTCCCTATTCCCCAGCCGAGTAAGGATTCCCGTTATTTAACCCCCAATAGAAGTCTTCAAAGTTCTCGGGATTCCCCAAGCAGGTTTCTCAAACAACACTTGGCATTATTCTCACAACAGAATGTTTATCATCCTCCAACTCCAAAGACTTGAAGGATCCCTATCCCCAAGAAAGTCGTGAAGGATTCTCACATCCCCACAGAGGTTGTCAAAGATTTTGAATCTCCAGCAGCGGTCATGGATTTATTTTCCCCGGCAACAGTCAAGGATTTCATTATCCCCAACCGTCAAGGATTTATTTTCCTCAGCAATACAGCAAATCAGCTTACATGCGCATACATTACATTCATATATCATAAACATTGATAAAACACATTTTATTGCATCATACATTTCATGCAACATAATTTTGTGTTTCAGCTAACATTTTACCCTTTCCAAAATAAGATTAACAACTATCTTTAACAAATATTCAAAGATTTCAGATACAGTACGGATTCACTCCAGACACGGAAGTCATTCTGTTACTCATTCAGAATTCCAAGTCAAGATACAGTACGGATATGCTCCAGACACGGATGTCATTCTGTCACTCATTCAGACTTCAACAATAGATACAGATTAGATATGCTCCAGACACGAAATCCATTCTATTTTCTCATTCAAATTGAACTATCAATTTCAAGCTCATATACACTCCAGACACGGAAGTCATTTTGTCACTTATTCAGATCCCAGTTACAGTTAAGATACACTCTAGACACGGAAGTCATTCTTCTACTCATACGAATCTCAACTTCAGATACAGTCCAGATACGCTCTAGACACGGTTGCCATTCTGTCACTTATTCCGACTTTTTCCCCAGCCCAGAGATACTCCAGACACGGATGTCATTCTGTCACTTATTCAAATTCCAGATTCAGATACAATACAGATACACTCCAGACGCGGAAGTAATTATGTTATTCATTCAATAATCAAGTTCAGATACAGCTCGGATACGCTCCAGACACGGACGCCATTCCTTTGCTCATTCAGATTCAGTCTCCAGATACAGTTCAGATACCTTCCAGACACGGATATCATTCTGATACTCATTCTTTTGACTTACAACATACAATTCAACAAACATTCTTGGATGGCATCTTTAAGCCCATCTCCGACAAGATTCTGTCACCTTTCCAAATGGCATCTTTAAGCCCATTCCCTCAACTACATTTTGACGAGTGCAAATTTACAGGCACTCTAGTATCTAATCATCTTTTACCTTCGAGTCACGAACGACAGGCTCGCCAATCTAACTCTTAAAGTTCAATAAGATTGAACAGGGGAAGCTGTTGTACCCCAAAATTTGCCCTCTCATTTTGTCAAGATTTTACTCATAAGACTCTTTTGACTCAAGACCAGATTAGGGTTTGCTCAGCTCAAGACCTCTCCTTGCACTTATGACCTGAAATTAGGGTTTGAGTTTGCACAAGGATTTTTGGACTCCCAATGCCTCATGTGACTTTCATACTTCATGTTGGACCTCTAAGATTGCCCATACCAAGTTTCAAGCCTTGAATCAAAATTTTGCCCAGTCAATTGGACAGTTGACCTAAAAATCAGCTGTATTGGGGAAAAAGTCAATTGTGGCCAATTTACAGTCAAACCTCATAATTTTTTATCCACATCAACATTATAGACTTATATGAGCCATTTGATCAAGTTTGGACCACAACTCCTCAAGAAATTTGATCAGATCATCAAAAGGGCAAAATGGTCATTTTTAGGGTTTTGACTGTAGAAGGGCAATTTCTGATTTTTGACCTAGCCAATGGCAAATTGGGTTCAAGCATGGTTTCAAGGACTAAATGGCATCATCTTGACCTAATCACAAGGTCCAAAAGATCTCAAATGCATTGGATTGACAGATGAATTTTCCAATCAACTGATCAAAAATCTACTGTACACTGAAAAGTCAAACATTGACTTTTTGGTCAAAATCAAATGCCAAGGGTCATTTTTCATCAAGATGTGTCAAAAAATGAAGCTTGTTCACCAATAAAACTAATTTTGAAAATTAGGGTTTAAGTTTGAAAATTTTCATAACTTAGAATTTTTCTAAGTTATGAAAATTTCTTTTTTTTCTTCCAACTTTGCCCAACTTTTTCACCATGATGCAATTGGATTCAAAGAAAACTTCTAAAATGAAAGTTGTATTCCTCCACAAAATCTACAACTTTGATTCATAAAGGTTTCCCAAAAGATGCTTGGATTTCAAGTTATGATTTTGTGAATAGGGGTCCATGAAACTTATAACTTAGTGAAATTTTGCCCTAGTTTAGGCAGATTTTTGACCTAACTTCATGGCAAATTTTCACCTAGTTCCAATTGGAATCTCAAAATGCATTTCAAATATGGATTGTATAGCATGTTACAAGCTTTCCAAAATATCCAAGAAATCTCCAAGATCATTTATGGTTAGGGAGAATCGAAGAAAAGAAAATGGCCATTTCTCACTTTTGCCCATGGCATTTTTCACATTGGCACAAGTTGCAAATCAGTTTGGATCATGCTTGTACTTGTTTTACAGGTTTTAATCCTTTCCACACTCCTTAATTTAATGCAAATACATTGGACAATGGCATTGTTCTGAGTTATGGGGCATTGTATAAGGAATTATTCCAAATATGGCAAAAAGGTTACAATGTTACTTTGATAAAGCATACTTTTTGCAATTTTGTTTATCTTGAGCATTGAACCTGATCTATGGTTGCAAATAAGATCCATGAACATCAGGAAAAGTGTACCAACTCTCCTCAGGCCTTGAGCTAGCCTATACAGGCTTTGGCTTTGTCAACTCAACTTTTTCTTCAAAAGCAAGTAAGCTTGCAAAAAGTCCACAACTCTTGTATCTGATAAAACCAAGCCTTGTGATCATTTCAAACAGGTTCAACACATTGTCTCAAGTCAGAAACATGGATTGCCAAGTTCTCAAACACCCTAAAACACAAAATCACATGTTCTTGCCAAAACAGGGCCATATCTGCAGAACCACTTCCAAAACCAAATTGGCTCGTGTGTTTTGTCTTGAACCACTTCAGACACATTCCATACATCACACCTAAGTTGTCCAAGCCCTTCTCAAGCAACTGTAACCCATGTTTCGTGCTTCATCATTTTCAATTTCTGAGTTTGCAGGTTGACTTCTACAAGGAGATTCAAGCCATTTCAAAGCAAGCTGAGCATTGGGAAAGGTCAAGGGAACTTCAGGCAAGCTAACACGACCTTCAGGCCTCACTCACAACTCCTACATTGCCATATCCAAACTTAAATGAAACAGGTATTTGTCAAGATTCTAACTCCTTATTTAGGCATCATTAGGCTTAGGTTTGTGAAGCAAAAATGTAGTCTGTAATGTGCTTGAGTTGTACATATGCATAGTTCTTATTTATATTAACTGAGCTAGGAGAATTTGGATGATGAACATGCTGAAAATTTTAGGTTAAAGTTTAGGGCCATTAAAATTCTCTCTGTCCTTTGAGAGTTGGGTCACAAAATGGATATGGTTGGAATCGTGATTGAAAATGCTATAACTTTCATGTTGTGAATTTTTGATTTCATGCAAGCAATAGAGAGATACAGTTTGAGCTGAACAGGGCGCGCGCGTGGTGTCTCAAGGTCAGGGATGAAGTGAAGTGGGCTTGGCGCTTTGGGCTTGGTTCTATTTGCACCCCCCCATTTTGTTAATTGCACCCCATTGGCCCATTTTCCATATTTTGTATATTTTCTTATTTCTTTTATATTTTCTGACTTTTATTATTTTTTCTAAACATTGAAAAATCTCAAAAATATTTTCTTAATTTTTTGTATTTTATTTTATTATTTTTTGGGCATAAAAATAGTTTATTAATAATAATATAACTTATTTTTCTAAATAAAACTTGTAAATAATACAAAAATATTATATATTTTTATTTTTATTATTTATACACTTAAGTTAATATTTTCATACAATATTTAAATTTTTAACATTTTTGTATATATTATTATTATTTTTCTTAAACAAAAAATGAATAAATAAATAATATAAAGCATATTTTCTTTTAAACAAAAAATTAGGGTTTTCACCCTTTCAAAAAATAATCATTTTATTTTCTTATTTTGAAGACATAAATAAATTCATTTTTACATACATAAAAATCAATACAAAAACATTTGTGCATATTTACATTTTATTGTACATTTAAATAATTGTTCATTTATTTGTTATATAAATTCAATTGGGTTGTAATAGTAAATTAGGATTTTATTTTGTGCAAATATCCCCCTATTCAAAACTTGTATCCCCCTCTCCATAATAATGTTGTAATAGTCTAGATTTACTTTACGCATTTATTGCTTTCATATACCATGATAGTAAGAACTAGGGTTTGTATGCAAAAGACCAAAAATCAAAACAAATAGCATGACCTAACACAAGACAAAAATGCATGAAAATGAAAACACATTGCACACAAGCACCCCTAGGGTTTCATCCACCTTGTTGCCTTAAACATGGCCATGGTATGCATGCTAGGTATCTTGGCAAAATCAAAACAAAAACAAAACAAAAAGATCATAGTCCCTCGATGACGCTATCTTGGTTTCCTAAACAAAGATGATCTTAGTCCCTAAAACTTGCTAAGATACTTGGCACCATTGCTACCATGGTCATACGATGACCCACGCCCCTCCCGTTTAACATCCAAAGATAAGGTTGTTTACCAAATACAATGGTAAAACAACAATGTCAAAGGGTTAAAAATGTACAAGAAAGACTTTTGAGTAGGGTAGACAACTCCTAGTTACTTGATCTCTTGCATACCATCCTTGCTAATTTCAAACTATCACACACATTTCAAAACAATTTCCAAACAACTTTCAAAAACATTGAAACATTTTTCAAAAGACAAACATCTTTGTATACATTCTTCAAACAAGAATCATTACAAAGATTGCCAAAACGATGGCTTCTTTTCAAAATACTTTCAAAACCACACAAAGCACCATTTCAAACAATTGGAAAAGCAAAGCAAGTGATCTAAACAAGTAACTAAGAGCCCATGGATAACCATGGATGAAAAGGGTGTTAGCACCTTCCCTTTTCATAATCTACCCCCCGAACTCAAGAAAACATCTCAAAGGTCTTTCTTGTGCTTTTTGACCTTTCCTTTGGATAAAATAAAAAGTCGGTGGCGACTCTTGCTAAACCGAAACATTTGCGAACACAAACGCAAAACCTCAAGTCAGTTCTCCCACCGTATCACAGGTGCAAAACATAAAAGAAGAGTGTGTTGATCTAAAATGGACCATCAATATCTGATGGCCCATTAAGTTTTTTAAAGCCTGCTTCAAGTTAAAAAAGGTGCTTGTATTTGTTTGGTGAAAGGCCCATTAAAATTTCATTCTTTTTTGGGTGTACAAAATAATTCTTTTTTTGTTAAGGCCCAATGTGGAGGCCCATTCGGTTTTTTGTTGGAAAAGATTGTTTTTGTTTTTATATCATTATCTTTATCTTATTATAATCACTGATTGGTTTTCCTTTTTAGGTCGGTTTTCATTTGATTTCATCTTTTGTTAAAGCCCATTCGGTTAATCTTATAAGGATCTTTTATAAGCCCAAATTCAAAGAACTTGTGAGCCCAAAACAATGGAAAAAAAATCTATTGTTTGGATTAAGCAAACAATATATTTTTCATTCCTTTTCACGGAACATAACAAAACCGGATACGAAAATAAAGCTCATAAACAGAAACAAATTTTTTTAGCGTTCATGGTTTTAATCAATATACAGTCAAACCATAATCGATACATTGCACTTAACCTTGCTTCTCCAGAAACAAAAATACAACTTGAAACAAGAAAGGAAACACATTAAATTATTCTTACAATTTGAAGACAAATTCAATAAATTCCTAAACTAAAAAGCCTAATCAATTCTAAAAATCAAATTACAGACAAACTTATTGATTTCTTAATTTACTAATCTCTTAAAAAACTATAAGAACATAAGTATTACAGTAGAAGAGGGACGAGAGAGGGATTGCAGAAGAAAATTGTTGTAGTAAGAAAAAATACATAGAGAGGGTCGCTTTGTCGTTCGTATCCTCATTTGGAAAATACTAATTAACCTAATTGATTAATAAATAAATAAAGTCAAAATTAATTTATTAAAAAAAAATAAACCTAATTTTTTAGGGTTTTTTTTAAAAATAATTAAAACATGTTAATGGTTGATTAATGAAATAATTAGGGTTACTAAAAAATTAGGGTTAGTAATTAAAAGAAAAGAAAGAAAGTTAGTAAAAATAAGAAGAAGAAAATTTGCATGGGGTGGATGTTGAACCCACGCCCCCAAGGTTCACAACATCAATCCTTGACAGCACGTTGTTGGTGTCTGAGAATAGAACATGAATGATATATTGAAAACCTGCGCGTTAGATGAAAAATAACAAAAATATTTGCAGTGCGCAGGGATCGAACCCATGCCCTCTACATCACACGCCTTCGTCTTGACCAGCGGTGTTATGCCCTCATCCGTTCATATAATTGAAATAATTAAATATAAAATCAACCAAAATAGATTGACCGGAGAGGCGCTGGAGCCCTAGCTCTGGTCGTCTTCTCCGGTGAGACCTTTTTTTTACTTGCAAAAATAGAGCATGTTAGCGATCAAATAGGTCCTACCCCCCTAATTTGAGGGCTGCGAACTCATTGGTGGCCTTAGTTTTGGCTAATTCTTCCTGCATAAATAGATACGGAAAAAATAATGTATATCGGTTTAAACATGGTGCTAAGTTATCCAAGCATTATGGGAGTCATGCAAGGGTCTAGTTCTTTATTATTAAATCTCAAACACAATGAAAGCATTAGTATGAATCAAAGCATGGTAATAATAAAAATACGAAATTGACAAGAGTATGGAAACTGGTGATGCATGGGATGTGTGTTTCAGGCCTCTTTGATCATCAAGGATGATCCCAACTCACCCTATGATATCCCAGGAGTCGATTTGGATGGTTGCTTTGCTTTGAAAGTGGATGTATGAGAGGTTTCAAGTTTTCCCTAGTTTCACAAACTTTAAGGTTTTGAGTGGGTGTTCTTGCAAGGTTTTTCCGTGTCCCCTATTGTCTGAACATGAAGGGTATATATAGGAGAAGATTAGGTCAAGAAGAATGGGCTTCGACCTTGTGTAAAACAATATTTGATTCTTGTTTGAAAATAACTTGGAATAAGAAAAAACATCAAGATTTTTTTTGCAAGTAAGCTTCACACGGTTTCTCATACAATCTTGGGTCTTCAAAAGATTTGAAACAAAAGCCTTATAAGCCTTATACCTCCACTTACTATTTATTTGATTTAATTTGTATTTAAATGAATAAAAATTCAAATAAAAGAAATAAAAATCATAAAAAACATGTGAATGGTTTTGGGGATCCCCTAACATGTCATTAGAACTTTTGAACTTCAACAATTAGGCCCATTGGTCCAAAAGTCCAAAATTGTTCAATTGAGGTTTCTTACAATTTCACAAAATTACCCCACTTGTGCAACTCATAACTTGCTCAATTTTTATCATATGAAGATGATCTTAGACTTTTTAGAAATCTTAAGATGTCCCCTACAACTCTCATGTTGATCATTTTTCCATTTGAAGAATTTATCTTAATGTAAATTGCTTTGACAAGAATTGTCTTTTTGTGGACCTTTAAATGACTTATAATGTTTTGGTTCATATCTCTCAAATGTAGCATTTTTGGGCCTTGCGCTTAGAGAGAAAAAGTTGTATAGAATGGAATTTCCTTCAAAATGAGATATGGTTGAGAAAAATATGATGAAGTATGTTAGAGTTATGCTTGGTCAAAGTTCAATTGACTTCTCCTAAAGAAAACCCTAGTTTAGCAACTTTTGACTTTTAATGAATCTTGAGTTTTCTTGATAAGTTATGATCAACCTTTGGCCAAATGATGAATGTTACTTCAAAATGTTGATGTTGACCAAAAATCTTTAATTTTGACTATATGTTGACCATAGTTGACTTTTTTGTCCAATACAGTTGATTTTCACTTATTTGAGCAATTGACTAAGCAAATTTGTGATGTGAGGCTTGAAACTTAACATGAGGATTCTTTGAAGCATATGAGGAACCATGAAACTCATTTGAGACATTAGAAGCTCAATTTCCTCTGAGAAAACCAAAACCCTAGTTATAGGCAACTGCTTAGGAGGAGGACTCATCTGATCATTCTTGAGCAGTCTTGAATACTTGATATCCTTAAGAGCGTGAGAAAGTCTTGAAATGGGAGAAAATTTTAGGGTACAAAAACTTCCCCTGTTCAATCTTCTTAAACCTGAAGAGTTGGATTGACATGCTCTCTATTCAGAATCTAAAGGTGGAAGAGGATTGAACACCTAAGTGCCCAGAATTTTGCAATCGCATGTGCACAAAGTAACGCTTTTCAGCTGATTGTATTACTTGAATAGGCTTAAAGATACCATTCGGAGAAGTGATAGAGTGTCGTCAGATATGGGCTAATGGATTCCATCCAAAATAACTGTTGACATGAGTAATAGAATGAGTTTACGCTAGACTGTATCTGAAGAATGCTTTTCAGGATTCCGTCTCTGAAGGGGAAATGCTTTTCAGAGTGAAGCGCTGACAGAGATGTTTTTTAGCATAGACTTTTGAAGTAAATGCTTTTCAGAATGAAGTTCTAAAAGGGAAATGCGGTTCAGAACTCCTATGATAGAAATGCTCTCCAGAACTCGGTCTCTAGGGAGAATGCTTTTCAAGATTCTGTCTTTGAAGGGGTGTTGTACCCTAATTTTACCCCCTAATATCCCTTCATCATACCATGTTGTTTCACTCACAACAAGATCACACTAGGATTCTTGGTTCCCCTCCCTACATTTAGCTTTGCTCCTTTTGAGGAGTTACCAAGCACCTTGACTTATGTTCCTTTTGTGATCATGAATATTGTTTTGATTTATTCACTTAACTAATGAAATACAATGTTGGCTTGTCTTGCTTGTTATCCATATAGGTAAGGGCAATGAGATTTATCAAGTTACTCCATGGGTTCATGAGTTTATTTCCAGCCCTAGTCAACATAGCTTGAGAAATTCCAACCTCACCATTGAATTGGTTTTGGAAGAATTGGCATGGAAAAGTTTCTTTGGTTCACCACATTTCAAGGTTATTAGATTTGACTCAAAAGTACAAGGGGTTGATTGGAGAAGTTGTCATGTTTGGACAAGGCCTTGTTCCTATTGGTCACAAGAGCATATTTCTCTCAAATTTCAAGATATGGAAGTGGTTTTGGTGGCTATGAGTCCTCATCATCATCCTCAACAAATTCTATTCATAAAGCAAGAATATTGGCACAAGAAGTTTGTTCAAACTTGTCAAAGTTCCTCAAAGCATTCTCTTGATCTAAAAGCTAGGGTTTTGAACTTCAAAGGAGCATATCTTGCTCACCTTTTGGTATTTTTGAGTGATTCCAAAGACATCTTTCTCTTAGAAGGGTTATCAACAAATCACTTCAAAAGTTCCAAGGAGTTTTCATGTGGAAGGAACTTGGTGAAGAAGAAAGATTACAAGTCATCCAGATGAATCCACAATTTTCCATATGTGACTTCAAATGGTCATAACTTGGTCAATTTTTATCACCTTGAGTCCATTATTTTTCCATAATGATCTTGAAGATGTGTACTTTATGCCTTCTTTTATGTGCAAAGTGAGAAAATGGATGGAAGTTGCCTTAAATATGCAAAAGATTATAGGTCATTTCATGATTTTTGGCCAACTTCAACAAGTCATAACTTGCTCAATTTTTGGAGATTTTGAGTAGTTCGAGTCTCAAAATGTCACTCAAGAGATCTACTTCATTCCATCTTTTTTGGTCAAGAGCAAATTCCAAGTGGAATGCCATGTTTGGATGCAAAAGATTATAGGTCATTTTTGAAGAAGAATTTGAAATATTTCTAAGTATGGAAAGTCAACCCTTTTTCTTCAACTTTGACTCAATGCAACTTTCAGCTCAAGTATCCATTTAACCCAATTCTTTTTCCATTGCAAAGCTTGTAACCTCATCTTTCTAAAGCATCAAGAATTATGCCCTAAGACCCCTTGAGTTGGAAATGCCATGGATTTGAATTTGGTAACTTGAAACTGAATTTTTCACAAAGTCAGAATTTTGAAATTCATAATGTGACTTCTAAACACAAGATTTATGCGCGTTTTTGATTTAAACTTGATTAGAAAACTTGCCAGAAGTGATTAGCACCCCAAAACGCAAGATTTGGTTGAGTTTTGATGGAAATTAAGTCACACTTCACTCGTGCTCGACCTTCACTCAATTTCCCTCCAAACTTCCTTGTTTCTTCAAATTTTCATTCTCATTCACTTCCCTATAAATAGAGGGCCATCCCCCATCCATTTTTTCAAGCTTGGAGAGCCAAAAACACCCTGCCAAAACATCACATGAACCCATCTCTTTTGAATTCAGTTTCTGAGATTTAAGCTCCCTTTTCCAAAATTCTTTGCGCATTCATCATCCTTGATCATCATATAAACTCTCCAGCACTTAAACCAATTAAAACGAGCCATAATTCAAGCTACAGAAGTCCAGTTTCAGAGCTTCTTCCTTGAACTTCGAAAAGGTAGAATTCTCCACCATTTGGATCCAAATCAAGCACTAATCTATTCTACTCCTCCTCCTAATTCTAATGTTGCTTACAATTTTTAAATCCATTGAGAATTGAGAGAGAAATCTCAAATTGAAGGTGCTCTCTATTTTCTAGATTTT
Organism: Vicia faba; assembly: GCA_948472305.1. Lineage (NCBI taxonomy): Eukaryota > Viridiplantae > Streptophyta > Magnoliopsida > Fabales > Fabaceae > Vicia > Vicia faba. The sequence continues at coordinate 361,816,845 of OX451737.1, read as the reverse complement.
GATTCATATCTCTCTCCATACTTTATATAAATTTGGCGTAATGGTTGTGTTAGAATCGTCTTGAAGAGACGAGTTCAATGATGCTAGCCCGGGGTCCTAATTTTTCCATTTGAAGGATCTCACAAAATCCTCATTGCAGGGTGTATGGAGTTTGAACATGATGACATGTCTCGTCTCAGCCAATGATAGCGTGACAAACGTTTTAATTTCATTGGTTGCCCTTTTTCTTATCCTATGTGTATCTCACTAAGGTCCATATCAAGCACAACGCGTCTGGTCCACTGGATTAGCTTACTAACGCGTTTTGACTATGATCTGATGGTCCACATCTTTTTGGTTTTATTTTATTTTCTGATTTTATATTTTTTATTGATTAAATTTTCAAAAATTCATAACTCTTTTAAAACTATGAAAAGAATCACAAAAATACTTTGAATTATTTCTGATCTCATGACTATTTTTTCACATTTTTATTTTGACATTTGGTATTTTTTATATTTTTTGTATTATTTGCTTTCTTTTAATTACTTAAAAAATACTTTCTGACATTTTTTAATTCTGAAAAAATTCATAAATATTATTTTGCATATTTTTTACTTTCTGAAAATTTTATGGAATTTTATGTTGAGGTTTACTATTTTTGACCTATTTTATGTTTGTTTGAACAATTTTAAATAGTTTAAAAATGGTTTCTGACTTGTAAAAATTACCTAAAATTTTATAAAAATACTTGGCCCCTTTTCTGATTTTTCTATGGTCTTACTTTTCATTTCTTGATTAATTTGAACATAGTTGATATTTTTCTCATTATTTTCTATTTTTTAAAACATTTTTAAAACCCTTTTTGTGTATATTAAATATGATATTATTTTGTGATTATCCTCTTGAAGTTCAGTTGGCTTAACCTGTCCTAAGAATAGTAACCGGGTTCTATGAGCCTCATATCACCGATCTTTCTCACAGACCTGTTTCAGGAGTGCAACTGACTTTCCACCGAAATATCCTGAGAGTCGAATCTCAATGAGTGTAGTATCGCATATCAACCAACTTTGGACTGCACCAAAGCCGGCCATCTCACTACCTTCTAATGGCTAAGTTGGGTCAATTAAGGTTCTAAAGGTCAGTTAGTGCTTATGACACCACGCGGAAACCTAGTATTCTCCTTGACTGACTCAAGAGACACCCGTACAAACCAAATTGTCACAATAACATGGCCATCACTTCAACCATATCGGTCTATGACGTACAGTTTCCATGATCTATAGCTACTTACATAAGGTCCCCAGATCCGGGTGTAGGATCTTTGCAAGAAATAAAAACCCGAGCAACCCTCAAATTTAAAGCAAACAATTCAAACAAAGTAGATAATGTGATATAACTCTAAGGTAACCCTTCTTTTTGTCTTCATCCCTAGCAGAGTCGCCAGTTCTGTAATATGGGGGAAGAACTGACTTGGTTTTGCGTTTTACCATAAATGTTGTGGATAGAAAGAGTCGCCACCGACTTTTCTTTTATCCAATAAGGAAAGGGTGAAAATAATAGGAAAGAATTTTTTGATTTTGAGTTTGGGGGGTAGGTTAGGAAAATGGAAGGTGTTAGAACCCTTTTCATCCATAGTTATCTACGGGCTCTTAATCGCTAGCTCACTTTTAAAAAATTTCTTTGTGTTGTGTATGTTTGAAAAATATTTTGAAAAGATGAACTTTGTAATGATTATCATATCTATCCTCGAGAATGCGTACAAAGTGTTTGTTTGAAAATATTTTTGAAGAGTGTAATTGTGTGAAAAATGTTTTATTTTTGTGAGTAAACATTCAACAGCGTTCTACCTGCTCAAGGTCTTTCTTTTAATTTTTCTCCTCTTTTAGATAGTACTATCCTACCATTAGTTAGTAGGAAGCCCTATCATTGGATGTGAAAGGACATGCGTGTGTCATCGTACAATCATTGAAGGCAACTGGTAGAGACGCTTTAACAATTTTCATTAAGGGACTAGATCATTTACTGAAGGAAACATCGAAAGGGTCATCGAGGGACTATGATCTTTGTTTTCGAGGGACTTTGCTAAAGCGTCCCCATGTTCGAGGGACATGACTGTTTTGTAATCCGAAGGCAACAAGGGAGGTTACCCTAGAGGTGAGAGTGTGCGAGTGATTTGTTTTTAGTTATTTTTAGTCTTGAAATTAGGGTTTTCTATCGTTTTTTTATTCTTTCCATACAAGCCCTAATTACTAAGCAATAATATAACAAGCATAAAAAAATAGTAATGTGCGGAAAGTAAATCCTAAGTTATAACACGACTTTGGGGTATATACAAAAAATAGAAGAAAAAAACGGGAAATTAAACCCTAATTACTATTACATCTCGGGAAACAGTTACAATAATGATGAAAATGCGAGAAGAATAAAATACGCAAAAAAAAGAATGTAAGAATAAACACAAATAATGTTTTTTTTAGTGATTTTAATGAAAAGGTTTTTGACGGTTAAATAAACCTAAAAAATCTAATTAATTTTAATTAAAAAAACAAAGTTGATTAATTAAATTGAAAACCTAAAAAACCTAATTTGATTAGGGTTTTAAAAAAGGTTTTGAAAAATAATTAGGTTTGTTTAAAAACAATTTATAGTTTATGAACTTTAGGGTTTTTAAGTGAAATTGATGAAAATATGAAAAAAGACAAGGTTTAAAAAATACTGCCAGGGGTGGGTGTTGAACCCATACCCTTAGCTCTTTCAGCCAACACCTTCACCACTGCACCAAGCGCACAATTATGTACAAGGGATATCATCAACACGCTTTGTATGTTAACCTGCAAAAATAAAAAATTATGAAAAAAAGTCACAAACGGTAGGGATCGAACCCACGCCTTGATAGAGGAAAGTCGTAGCGTGCGCATTTTAAGCACTTGGGTGGTGATACATCCAGTGTTATTGATGAAACAATTTAAACAAATATTAAACAAAACGCATAAACCGAAAAGGCATCGGAACCCTAGCTTTGGTCGTCTTCTCCGGTGAGTATATTTCTTGTTCCTGCAAAATAACAAATATTAGGAGTCCAAAGGTGCCCTACCCCCCTAAATCCAACCTCGCGAATCCAATGAGACAGTTAGTTTGGGATGAATCGTGTTGGTTTAGGAGCTATAATGAAAATTGCATGGATCGGTGTGGTTATGGTAACTCGTGACTCTGGTGGCATGAAGGTCATGCGATCTACTTTTCCTGCACTAACATACCTCAGCAACACATTAATACAGTTAGTTTGTAATGAAACATGAAGGAAATAAAAATAGGAATTTTGCAAAAAAAAATATGAAACGGAGATGTATGTGTGCAGGTTCTAGGGACTTTGGATCATCAGGTTTGATCCATTCTTACTCTGTAGGGTTGCTAGAAGTGAATGGACAAGTTAGAACGCCTTGGAAACGGGTGCAAGCTAGGGTTTCAAGTTTCCTTAGTTTGAATGATTTTGTTATTTTTTGGAAGTTGTCTCTTGCACAAGGTTTTATGGTTTTTTTGTATGAATGGGGAAGAATATATAATGGAGAATTAGGTCAGCCAAACATGGACTTGGACTTGTATGAAAAAGCCTTGTTTTTATCTTATTTATTTTGAATTAATAATGAATAAAAAATCAAAATAGAATAAAAGGTCAAGGGGTGCATGAGTAAGATTTGAGGTCCATTATAGGCTACAAAACACGTTTGGACTTTGAAACAATAGCCTATTAGCCCAAAAGTCTAAGTTTGGTCACTTTTGGTTTCATGCATTTGCTCAAAATTTCCTAACTTGCATTAGTCGGAATTTTCTCAATTTTTATCATTTGAAGATAATCTTGAACTTTTTGGAAAGCTCAAGATGTCATCTACAATCCCTAATTTTATCATTTTTTCATTTGAATATTTTATCTTGATATAAGTTGCCTTGATAAAAAGTGTCTTTTTGTTGACTTTTGAAATGACCTATAATGTATTGGCCCATATCTCTCAAATGAAGCATTTTTGGACTTGATCTTAGAGAGCCAAAGATGTAGGGAATTGAATTTCCTTCAAAATGAGCTTTGGGTTAGGAAAATATGATGAAGCATGTGAAAGTTATGTTTGGTCAAAGTTTAGTTGACTTTCCCTTAAGAAAACCCTAATTTTGGCAACTTTTGACTTTTGATGATTTGGAAGTTTTCTTGATGGATTATGATCAACCCTTAATCAAATGATGAATACCAACTCAAAAACTTGATGTTGACCAAAAATCTTGAGGTTTGAGTGTATGTTGACCAGAATCGACTTTTTGTCTAATATAGTTGATTTTTAGTCACCTGAGCAATTGACTGAGCAAACTTGTGATGCAAGGCATGAAACTTGGCATTAAGCTCATTAGGGACATATAAGAAACCATGACATCCACTTGAGGCCTTAGAAACCCAAACTTCTTTGAGAAAATTGAAACCCTAGTTGTAAGTCCATTGCTTAGGAGGAGAATTTGTCTGATCAATTCTTGAGCAACCTTGAGCATTTGAGAACCCTAGGAGAATGTCTTGAGGAAATGAAATGGAAAACTTTGGGGTACAATAACCATGATCATTGTCACCATCAACATAACTTTTATCTTTATTTGTATGTTGTTCGAGGTTTTCACTTAATCTCTACATCATAATATTCAGTTAGAATAAGAATAAGCACAATATATATCATACATTTCCGATAAAACATTAAAATATCAAGTAAAGCACATACCGAATATAAGTCTTGAAACATTTTCACATCTTTCTCCTTTTTCCCTTCTCCTCTTCAAATAACCTCCTTTGTTCTTCTAATTACTTCTCAATATTCTTAATCTTTTGTTTTTGTTCATTTAATTCTGAGCTTTCTGTATTTTTTTAAGACCCAAAGAATAACCTCAAGCCAACACCACAGACACGCCCTCCATGCTCATCTCTTCTGATTGCTTCTACTAATATGTCATGTTGTGCTTCTGGAACAAATGCGCCTTCACGAGTCGCCTCAACCAACTTATCCTACACAACATGAGCAACTTACATATATTGTTACCAACATATTTAAATAACAAATAACATAATAAAAACAAATCATACTTACAATTTTCTGGTCAACTACTCTTGTTGCCTCAAAGGTGTACTCTCTGTTGGGTCTTAATCGAGCCCTCTTCCATTTCTCATGTCTTGACGGTGGGGATGGGATGCAATCATCTCCTATTTATAGTTGTTTTTTAAGCATTATTCTTTTCTGAAGTTTCCTGTAACCCCCTTAAGACAATGTATTGGGGTACATATTCTTTGCCTTGTTTCGTATTCCTACTTCGATTTAAAGAGGTTATTAACATAGTGAATAATATATATAATTAGTATTTATAACTCATTATCATAAAATTATCTGTTAAATAAAACTATATCTTTTCCATGGAAGATTAAGATCACTTTTAGGCTTCCTAATGTAGTCAGTCGTGAGTTGTGACTTAAACCCCCTTTAACGAGTACCGACATAAGAGATCTACTTTTTTTGAAACTTTGAGTCATCAGTAAACTAAAAATACAACTACATTTAAATCAATGTATTAGAAATTATAGGTAGTGATATCTAATATATGAAAATTATAGTATGTAATACCTTAACGTCTGTCCATATGCTTTCTTTGACTTTCTCATCCACTTGTTTCCAATCATATATCAATATACTTACTTTGCTTTTTCCAAGGAATGCAATATAACTCTTAAAAGTAGAGTAATATTCACAATCAACTACTCTGTAGAACGAATCGAATTCAATCAGAGTTTTTTCACCTGAGCAGTTGCGCACTGATGTGAATTGGGGTATCATTGTGACACCTCTTTGGGATCTTTTTGATTGAGTATCATTTGTTTGAGTTTCATTCACATAACACTCATTTGTTTGATGTTCTTCTCTAGTATCTGATGAAGAACTCGACAAGGTCTACATCTACGTTCAAAAACAACAACAACATGAACAAAAAGAACATAAACAACAACCACAATATAAACAACAACAACCACAACAATAGAAAATGAAGTTTATTGTAGATGCACGGGGAAAATATTTATGTACCCTAAATGTGATGACTAAATAAATGATGTTGGTGTTGGTGTTGTCTTCCTTCCTTATGGCAATGATAATGTTGTTTTTATCTTCCTTTTCGATGGTTACAACTTGGTTGGTGTACTCTTCCTTCTCGACGTCACGATCGTGATGGTCTTGTTAGCCTTGACGATGATGACGAAAATGACAAATACACAGTGAAGAATGGATATTGAAGAGACAAGCTAGGGTGAACGATGGTGTTTTGGTTGAAATCCTGTATTATTTTACAGTATTGAACGTTATGGTTTATGGTTGAAATCGTGTATTGTTTCGTCTAGTTCATTTTTCAATGGAAAAAATGATACTTAAGAGATAAGCTAACTAGAAGTGTATAATATTATAAAGATATCACCACGGTCAAAACCATAAACCATTATGATATATTACTTTCATAGTGAATTTTCATAAAGAAGAGCCAGAGTTTAATTTACAATTAGAATTTTTAAATAAAAAATAAATTAAATTATATCACAACGGTGTAACGAACCAACCGTAGTCATAACCTTTTAAGTTTTTTATTTAAAAGTTAATAAGAAAGAAAAGGCGCACTTTAATATTAATGGAATAATATATATGATAGCGCCGAGGTTTGAATCCATTAAAGCTTGACAATTTCACCACGGTTGATTCATCAACCGTTGTTATATACAATTAATTTTAAATCAAAAAACAAAAATAATATGTGAGCGCCTTAGTTTAGAGATGTCACCATGGTGTAGGTAAGAACCCTGGTGAACATGACCTTGTTGTTTACGCGTTTTGTAGTAGTGTCTCCATAATTAGAAAGTCAATATTATTTTTGAATTCAACTTGAATCTTCTAGACCTTAAAATCAGCGCCACATATGATAGCATAATATTCCCATAATATTTTTCATTTGTTAAATCTTAAACCAATTCAACTTCCCAACCCAACACAATCGCGATGTTAAATGACTCTACATAGGACGTCTTGTCTGACATATTACTTCAGTTGATAAACATCTCAACTCAATATATTTCTTCATAAAATAAGACTTCGTGTTAGTAACTCATTCTATTTAATACCTTGCTACCTGTTATACCCCCAACTTTTGCCCCTAAGATCCCTCATCATACTCTTTACATCTCACACATAGCGCTGGCCCCATGTTTACAGGATCAAAGAGCTTTAGAATTAGTATTTCTCTCTATGAATTGAGGTTGTCATCTTACTCAAAATTGATTCAAATGGTGCTCTCATTATTCTTGGTACGAGATTAGGGTTTTGGATCTCAAGTAACATAGACGTCTCCTCTAGCAGGGTTCCTCGAGATATAAGGTTCTCTTCAGCAGATTTTCTTCAAGGAACAAAGGCATTAGGGTTTAACTCAGTCATAGAATCAAGATTTCTCTTCATTTTATTTGAGCTTGGTAGCGATTCTTCTATGGAGATTTATTGAATTAATGTCTCACTTCAAGGCTACATTGAGCATTACTCTTCCCTTGTTCCAAGTTCATCACCATCAGTTAGGGTTTATCCTAATCGTTATATCTCAAGACATTCCTCTCAATAAGTTTAGAGGATTTAGTCAAGGACTTTTTCTTGTGATTCTATTTGTTACATGGTTAAGGATTGATTGAAGATTTCATCAAGATAATTCTTGGTGCTCAAACTGTGAATCAAAGTAGGTTTGCTTCTCGGGCTTTGATTAAATAGAAGATTTGGATTGAGGTTTCGTTGGAGGTGATTTGAAGATTCGTTCAAGAAATTCCTCTAAGCCCAGATTGATTCAAGAAAATCCGTATAATGGTTTGTATGGAATTCAAAGTTGGTGATTCAAATATCATTCAAAGTGAATGCGAATTCAAGCCCGTTTTATGAGAATTTCTTTAAAGGAGATTTACATGAAACTTAAGACATTTCTCATTCATTTCGATTCTACTCAAATCCCTTTCAAGTGAATATTCTGGCGTAATTTGTTAAATAGATTTATATTTTAAAGATGGAGGATTTGTTCAAGACTTAATTCAAACATCATACTGTGTGTTATACGGACCTAGTAAAAACACCACACTGGAAGTTGATGAGGAAGATGATGCTATCAATTTTAGTACTTCAACAAACAAGTTCTCTAGTATTGTGAATGTTATTCTTCAGAAGTTATGTTCTGTTCTCAGACTACTCAAGAATTTTTTGTTAATAGAGAGGTTGTCAGATAGTTGCATTTTATAACTTGTAAAAAAAAAGGCATTACAATATTCTTGGTTGATAACATCTAGCTCTTGCAATTGAAGGCAAGTGGTTTACTCAATGCAGTATTGTATTTATACACACGATATTACACTTATGTGTTAAATGAAATGCTGATATAATGCCATGCTACAAGTTTCAAAATCCAATACAAGTTAATAAATCTACCAAGACCGGGATCATGAAAAGGCATCCCAACAAGTTGCAAAACCTCAATTCGATGAGAAGGTACAACCAACTACTTTGATCCCAAAGCAAGTTGGCAACATGCACATAACGTCCCTCTATGCAACATTTGTATCCCTTATTCACGACAAAAATAGCCCATTGGAAGGTGAGAGGGTGATATTATTCTCATACGGAAGTGGCTTAATTTCCACAATGTTTTCCTTGCAATTATGCGAAGCTAAACATCCATTTAGCTTGTCAAACCTTTCCCGAGTGATGGATGTTGCTGAAAAGTTGAAGTCAAGACAAGAGTTTCCTCCAGAGAAGTTTATTGAAACACTGAAGCTAATGGAGCATAGTTATGGTGGCAAAGATTATGTATCAGCAAGGATAGTAGCCTTTTATATCCAGGCACATTCTATCTCACGGAAGTGTAGGTCGAATTTGATGCATTAACTGGAAGCAATATTTCCGCCCTTGACATTGGTGTGCCTGTTGTTTGAATGACTTACAGTCCAACAAGTGGACATATAGATGGGCTGCATTTAAAAAAACAGGGAGAGTGAAACTAAAAATAAATCAGAAATAACCATAACAGGTTCGACTGATTTTTCAATTGAAGGAATAATTGTCATAACAGAATTGTCAGCTAACAAAAGTGGATAATAGAATCTGTAACAGAATCTCCAGGGCGAGATAACAGATTCATAACAGAATTCTGAAGGGGATTCATTACAAAGAAGAATAAGAAAAGTTTTACTTGAGAGAGATTCTCTTCGAGGCTGGTTTTCTCACCTCCATCTTCATCCTCTATCACCATTCTCTGAACCGTAGGAAGGTTAAACCGCATCAAAAAAAATTTAACCAGCTTAGATCCTCATTTTGAATCCACAATTCTAACCTCACGCACATCATCACCACATATTATGCATCGTCATCATCATTACCGTTCATTTATCATCTGCAAAAACAACAAATTCAGAGCACATGAAAATTCAGAAAATAAGGATACAGAATGAGAGGGAGTACGAGTCTGGAAAGGAATGAAGGTGAGTGGTTTGCCCAAGTCAGCGCGGAAAAAGATGAGGAAAATTCTACAACCATTTCAGTTAGAGGTTACAACTAACTGTCAAAACTGACTTGGAACTGCCTAACTGAATCTCTAACAAACTTTTTGAAATAATAACAGAATTCAACAGGAAAAGAGGAGGAGATTGATGCATAACAGAAAAGAGAAAGAATTTAACAGGGGATTCACCTCTGAATCTCTGGGAGATTTTTCGGAAGGAATCTCTCTTTTCATCTTAAACGTTCACTCTCTCTTTTCATTTTAAAACGTTCACTCTCTCTTTTCATCTGGAACCTTCCATTCTCCCCTTTCATCAAAAAGCCTTGATTCTCTCTCTCACCTTTATCCTTCATTCTGCAGAAGAACCACTGTCGAAAACTCTGATCCATCTTCATCTTCAACTTTTCATTCCTTCTTCTTCATCTGGAATCTTCAATCATCATCATTGTTTTGTTTTTCTCTACGCATAACTTCACAACACACAACATCTTCAACCTTGACTCTCTTTATCCTCCACTATACAATCTTCTTCATTATGCACTTCTCAACGACTCAACGCATTAGTGAGGAGCAACAACAATGTGACTTCATCAATCTGCAACAATGATAACAACATCTCCATCAATAACACAGTCAAGAAATAGAGAAGAAAACAAAACTCGAAGAAGAGAAATAAAACTCACGAGCGTACCTGATTTTCCTCTTATAGAGCTTTTTCTGGATTTTTCACCTTCGACACCGTCGAAGAGCCACCTAAGTTCTCTGGTAGGTAAGGCTCAAAATACTTTATCGTTTCCACTTCTATGAGCGTATAGATTTGTTGTTGTTCATTCCTGTTTCAGATTTTATCAACTTTGAAACCTTGAATCTTTAGACGTCAACGAATATGTCGCGAGGCTGATGCTGATATGTTTGAGACTGAATCGCATCGGCAAAGACGAATGAAGTGAATCAGAACAAAGAAGATGATGTAGCGAGACTACGAAGATGACGGAGAAGAGTGAGACGGTGGAAAATGATTGAAAATCGGTGGGGTCTTGATCAGAACCGGAGAAGGATGGCGAGGTAATCGATCAGAGACGGCGGTAAGGGAGAAGAAACTGCATTATTCGCGTTCAAGATGGAAAGGGTGGATGAAAAGTCCCAATTCACAACCCTAACTCAGTTCACAGTAGCATCGTGTCATCATACTATTGTCTCATTCAATTTTTTTTATTTCTTTTTCTTTAGCTTAATGATGGTGTTGTATAATTAATAATGCTGAAAGGGAATAAATGTTGGAGTGGGTTGAACCGAGATCCCCCTAAGCCCATCACCATTTTTTGAAAGTTTCTACCTTGCCAAAAAAACTGAACTGCCTGGGCTTCATTCAGCAGGCCTCATGTCTTTACACCTCCATCCCATTTAACACCCCCTGACCAATTATATTTCCTATGTTTTCTAGATTTTATTTAAGTTTTAGTTTAAATTCATTTTATAATAAAAGTAGTAGCAAAATACATATAAAAAATATAAATTTTAGGATTGCCTCTTATTTTTTAGGGTAATAAACTACAAAGATCAATAAAATTTGTTAGATTTCTCATTTGATTTTTAGGAAATTAACTCCTAATTTTTTTGATTACTTGAGACTTGTGATTCACTTTTGCATGTTGAGTTGAGTCTTGTGCAGGTCCATTGTCTGATATGCGGATGTGTTTGGATTCCAATTGTGATTTATTTTCACATCGATGAAGCTTCGACACCTTTTCCGAACATTCGATCTCTAACTATTTGTTTATTGATGTCAGCTTGCGCGAAGTATTCCTGGTTTCTTTGCTTTTGTTGCGCTTTTTGCGGACATTATTGTTCGTTTGGTATTATACTGCTTCCAAACTATATTTTCGCATTTATTGCTTTTCTAGATATCATGAGAAGTAGGAAATAAAGAGCGTGCGCTCGAAGTCGCTGTTTAAAGACCTGTAGCAGGCATTCCACACTTCATTTATTATATGTGTTGTGCTTGTGTTTGTTTCCTTTCTTATTGATCGATGAGTCACTCAATTTAGAAATTGAGATCACGATTTCGCTCTCAGTGCATGCTCTCTATGGGACTTTATCGCTTTCCTTTATTTCTTATTGATCGATGAGTCACTCAATTTAGAAATTGAGATCACGACTTCGCTCTCATTGTATGTTCCCTATAGGATAGTTTGTTAGAATTTCTTCGGCATGCTAATTTAGATAGGATCTCCTATTGTATGATAATATTAGGTTAGAGATATGTTAGTCTCCCTGAGATATTTTCTTCCCATCTTTGCATAATTGCATTTAAAACTAAAGCTTCTTTTTCTTGGCAAATGTATAAAAAATGCTAAGCATACAAAAAAAAATTTCATGGTAAAAAACAAATACCAACTAATTCATTTATTTTCGCCATTCGGCTTTTCTCTTCTAAGAGCATGTTAGCTCCTTTCCACTACAGGTCATAAGTCTCCAAAGGTCGAGCAGCGGTGGAATGATCGAATGCAACATCGTTCATTTAAAAAATACAAACAAACAAAATATATGAGCCGAACTACGACGCTCCGATTCCTTAAAGGGGATACGTAGACATCTGGTCACGGGGCTCAGCCGAGCGAAAATTTGTAAATATTTCCTTCTTTTCCCCGTGTTTTCTTTGCATGCATTCCCTCTTAGTTTATAACTCTTAAGCATTAGATTGAACACACTCTTTGATTAGAATAACTAGAGTGGATCCCGTAGAGTACTATGGACGTGTGGGGTGCTAATACCTTCCCCTCGCGTACTCGACTCCCTTACCCAATCTCTCGATCGCAAGACCTTGATTTCCCCCTTTAAGTTTTTCTTCGATGATTTTCCTTTCCATTTTGTTGGATAAATAAATACTCGATAGCGACTTCATTGATTTTACCACTATACTACCATATTTATTTTACTAAAATTAATATCAATTCTAAAATAGAGAACTAACACAAAATACTAACAGTATGTCAAACAATTATGCTACAAAATTTCAAACAGTGACTGAACATGCAGTTTAGTTTTCTCAACTTTACCACAACTAAATTGAACGGTTAGACTAGAATAATTCTAAACATAGGAAAAAAATCCTCTAAACAAAAACTGGACTAATTTTTAAATATCAGGATAATTCTTGTGTGTTATTTGTATTCCACTCTAATTTTCTGTATTTTTATTTTTGAATAAGTTACATAAACACTAAATCGCTTACGACAAAATTACATTATAAAAGATTATCATTAAAACGAGAAAAATCCGAAAATTCTATTTCACCTCTCGTAAATTACATCTAATATTACATACACGTGTTAAATGAGAAAGATCAATTTAGAATACCTCACACACTCTCTACTATGGCAACCTAGCAGATTGCATGACAAGCTTTAATGTTTCCTATAAAACGAGAACCTCATAGTCCAGATTTCCCCTCCCCAAAGATTAGACATCTCATAGAAGTGGGTGCTGTAGAATTTTTTTTAAATAATTTAATTTTCTCTCTTTTTCTGTGTAATAAAAAAATTAATGTATTATAAAATGTCATGATTATAATAAATATTCTCTCTCCATTTTATAATAAGTATTTTATTTAATTTTTATGCAATTTAAAAAAAATGATTTTAATAACAAAATTAATATTATTTATTAAAATATTTTTATTTAATATATATTGAGTAGTGGAAAAACATGAAAGTTATGTTAAAAAAATATTTATCTAAAATATAAAAAATAAATAAATGAAATATTTATTATAATACACAGGGAGTATGTGTCAGAATTCTTATCTTTTCCGAAAAATCCCTATTGTTCATGTCTCAGAAATTGTTCATATCCAACTTACACAAAGGCCAATAGTAGCTTTATATCATAGAAGGTTCATTTCATATTTTGTTAAGGAATCAAAATTTTAATTATATTTTTTGAGTTATCTTCATGTCTTTTTTAATTTGGATATAGTTACCCATAGGAAGGTGGTACATAGAATATCCAAACCGGCCAAGAGAGCATATATTCCTTCTATGAACTGACAAAAGTTTGATTTTTTTTTGTAAGAAAATAAATATTACTTAAAGTTGCAAATCTTTCAAGTTCATGTATATACATGAAAATAAAAGAATTTATTTTTTATAAAAGAAGGAAAAATTAAAAGCAATTAATGAATTGTATGTTTGATAGGTACGTAACATGGAAGAAGAAAAAAGGGGACAAAACGACATGGACTAAGATTTACGAGAGAGCCAAGAAATTTGCATGTGCCCTAACATGGTAGGGTCTACTATAATTTTATTAGCTATGTTGGCTTTTTCTATATCTTCTTTTTCTTCTTTTTATAGTGTTTTTATTTTTTGACTAACTTCTTTTTATAGTTAAAAATGACATATCACAATTACTTTTGGTTGGCTTTCATTCCAATCATTTTTAAGATGTTTATATTCATATTCTTATACTCCAACCGACCACAAAATAACTTATCTGGTGGATCAATTTATTTTAGATTGAGAAGAGGGGGGAAAATATTAAATTACTCTTATTTATATAGTGATGTATCCACATTCACTAAATTATAATGTGAGTGATTTAAATAACGTTGCTTGATTTTATTAATATTTTCAAAATATAGTTTTTGTGTACTATTAATTAAATACACCAGTTAATTTATTAAATACATTTAAACTCTATCGTAACTATTTTTAAAGTTATATGTATAAATATTGTGATGAATTGATAAGATAACTTTTTATATTGATAGCCTATAATAATTAAATTTGATGTAAAATTATTGGAATTAAATAATAATTTAAATGTATTTAATAAACAGGTTGAAGTTGGTTGGAAATTACAGTTCTTCTCAAATAACTATTTTTAGAGGCAATTTCTGGACGGTAATTAGTTACATGACAGTGTATTTTTTGTGTTTTTAGTTGTGAATACCGGTTATAACGTTTGGCATAATTGATTATCAGCCCGAGTTTTTGAATTTTCAACTTATTTATTTTATGTTTTTGGATCCTAATTGTTGTAGCTTGCTTGTATAAATACCTTTTGTGGTATAGTGTGCAAAATTAATGATAATTTCTCTCTCTCTCTCTCTCTCTCTCTCTCTCTCTCTCTCTCTCTCTCTCTCTCTCTCTCTCTCTCTCTCTCTCTCTCTCTCTCTCTCTCTCTCTCTCTCTCTCTCTCTCTCTCTTATTTTCCCACTTTATCTTCTCCACAAGCACAAACCTCCATTGATTCAATTGAATGTTCTAATATTTGGCATCAGAAGCTCTCGTTATGATCCATAATCTGCTGTACAAAGATGACTACAGTATTCAACTACCGAGTCCCTGCTAATCTACCAACCCTTGATTCGAAGAATTATGATAAATAGTACAAGCAAATGAAAGTATTGTTTGAATATCGAGATGTTCTTGAAGTGATCAACAATGAAGTTACTCCCTTTGTTGTCGGAGCAATAGAGGCACAAAAGGCTACACACAAGGAAGAAAAGAAGAAAGATTACAAGACGATGTTCTTGATCCATTCTTGCGTCGATAATGATAACTTTGAGAAAGTTGGTGATTGCGATTCGACAAAGCAAGCATGTGAGATCTTGAAGAAGGTTTACAAAGGGGTTGATAAAGCAAAGGTGGTGAGATTACAAACTCACAAACGACAATTCGAATTGGTTCAAATGGAGGAGAATGAGACAATCAATGACTACGTAACGTGCATTACGCGTTCGGTGAATCAAATTAAGTCTTGTGGAGAAAATACTTTGGACCAGAATATTGTATCAAAAATCTTGTGTTCTTTGACACCCAAGATTTGACATTGTAGTGGCGATTGAAGAGTCGAAGGATCTTCCTACTTTGAGCAAAGAGGAGCTTCAAAGCTCTCTTAAGGATCATGAACAAGGGATGGATAAGAGGAGTGATGACAAGAAAAATGCGGAGATCGCGTTCCAAGCACGGCTCAATGATAAGAACAAGTCGAAAGGAAAATGGCCCGCGAAGAACAAATGCAATGTTTAGAATTTCGGTGGAAAAGATTCACAAAATTCAAAGAGTTCGATAAGTCAAAGGGGTGAGACCATCTACAAGATTGGTGGTCAAAGCAACTGTACCAAGAGGATTGACAAGAGTAAAGCACAATGTTGGAACTGTCAAAAGCTTGGTCATTACACACGTAATTGTAATGTTAAGCCGAGAACATCTCATGGAGATGAGGCTAAAGATGCTAGACAAGAGGTGGACGATCAAAACATGCTCTTCGTGATGATCACAGAAGGTGATTGCAACAGTAGCAAGTTGTTGGACAGCAACTGTAGTAGCAGAAAGTTGTTGGACAACATCTACAACAGTTTCAGGAACGCTGCAGAAATGTGTTTGGAAGAAAACGTTATGATGAATGTGCGGGATGGAGTTCAATGCAATGAGGAGTGATACTTGGACTTCGATTATTAAACTCATATGACGAGTAGGAAGGATTGGTTTGTCAAACTCAATCAAACCATGAAGAATAAAGTAAAATTCGCGGATGACACCACTTTAGTGGCCATTGGGGTCGGTGATGTTTTGATCATGAGAAGGGATGTTGGTAATTCCTTGATCAAATAGTGCTATACATTTTAGGAATTAAACGTAATCTTCTAAGAATTAGACAATTACTTGAGAAGAATTACATGATTCGCATAAAAAAAATAAGATTTTGTGCATTTTGGATGCAAACGGGGTTTTGGTCCTTTAAACGCCTATGACTGCCAATAGGACTTTCAAGATAGAGTTGAAAGTGATGGAACATAGATGTCTTGCTACAGCCGCAAGTCGAGATGAGTGGTCGTGGAACTACCTTCTTAGGCATCTCAAATTTAGAGACCTTGACACGTTACAAAGGAATGATATGGTAACCAGGCTACTATCGGTCAAAATTCTAGATGTGATTCATGAAGAGTGTATGCAAGGGAAGCAACACAAGAAAAAATTCATCAAGGGTGCAGGTCATAGGACTAAGCATCACCTTGAGGTGGTGTAGTCCGATGTGTGTGGGCTGATGCAAGTTGATTCGTAGGTTGCAGTTGGTATTTTGTCACTTTTATAAATGATTTTAGTAGGAATCTATGGACATAACTAATCAAGATAAAGAATGAGGTATTTGATGTGTTTAACAAATATAAGTCCATGGTTGAGCGGCTAAGCGGTCACAAGCTCAAAATCCTCAAAACAGATGGTGGAGGTGAATATGTCTCAAATGATTTTGGGAAATATGGTGATGAATAGGGGATTATTCATGATATTGTACCACTCTATACACCACAGCAAAACGGTGTTGTTGAGAGGAAAAATCGATCAATCATGAACATGGTGAGAAGCATGTTAAAAGGGAAAAACATGCCAAAAGAGTTATGGGGAGAAGCCATTTCCACAACTTCCTATTTGTTGAATAGGTTCCCTATAAAGAAGCTTGAGAATGTAACTCTAGAAGAGGTATGTTATGGATTTAAACTGAATCTGAGCAATTTAAGAGTTTTCGATATGATAGCATATCGACATGGTCCGGATCAGCCCAGAAAGAAGTTCGATGACAAAGGTGAGGTGATGTTACTTGTTGGTTATCACCCTACTGGAGGTTATAAGTTGTTTGATGTTGAAAACAAAAAGAACATGATCAGTCGAGATGTTATGGTTAACAAACTGAAGCGCGTCGAGCTGTCTGGAACTGCTGTTGCAAGTGCTGTAACCGGTTACTAGAATGATGTAACCAGTTACGAGCATAATTTTCGGATTTTGAAAAAGCTAAAATTGGTTTGACAGGTGCTGTAACCAGTTATCATAATCCTGTAACCAGTTACAGGCACAAATATTTTAATTCTCAGGCTGCTGTAAGCTCAGAACAGCAACCCGTCGAAGCCAGAATCGGGGAAAATGTTAGACGACCAATAAGGCAAAAAGGTTTGCCTCAAAGACTCCAAGATTGTGAAGTATTTTGGGATAATGAGATCAATGATGTTGGTGATTTCATTCACTGCGCTTATGGCCGAATCCAAGCCCGTTAACACGGAAGAGGCATTAAGTGAACCAAATAGGGTGTGTGCGATGAAATAGGAGATGGAACCGATTGAGAAAAACAGTACTAGAGAGTTGGTCGATTTACCTAAAGGTAAGAAGCCAGTTGGTGTGAGATGGGTCTAGAAAGTGAAGGCAAATCCTAAAGATGAGATAATCAAGCATAAGGCTCGATTAGTTGCGAAGAGATTTTTGTAAAGAAAAGGTATAGACTTTGATGAGGTGTGTGAACCTGTTGCTGAACTTGAAACTATACGGCTAGTTGTTGGTATTGTGAGTAACAACAATTGGCTGATCTATCAAATAGATGTTTAATCCGCGTTTTTGAACGTTCTGCTTGAAGAAGAGGTATATATAGAACAACCCATGGTTTTGTTGTGAAGAATCAATAGGATAGGTTATACAAGTTAAGAAAAGCAGTATATGGTTTGAAGCAAGCTTCGAGAGCTTGGAACAAATGGATAGATGGTTTCCTATTTGATGTTGGCTTCAAGAAATGTGTGTCTGAGCATGGAGTTTATGTGAAGCCGAATGCAATTGAAGGTGTGATCATCACGGGCAGCAATAAGAAGAGTATTTCTAAGTTCAAAAGTGATCTTATGAAAGAATTTGAGATGAGTAACCTTGGGATTATTACATACTTCCTTGGAGTAGAGTTCCATAAGTAAAAAATGGGACTACTCATGCATCAAAAGAGATATGCTCTTGAAAAAAGTGTAATATGGAGCATTGTAATGTTTCCAAATAACACCAACTGAAGCAATGCTACGGTTGTCCAAAAGTGAGGATGAGCAGGATATGGATCCTACTCAATATATGAGATTGATTGGATTGCTGCATTACTTGTATAATACGCTGCCAGATTTAGCGTTTAGTGTCGATATTGCAAGTAGATTCATAGAGACCGAAGGTGTCCCACTTGGCAGTAGTCAAAAGAATCCTAAGATACGTCAAAGGGTCTATTGGCTGCAGAATTCTCTTTCTCGTAGCGGATACGGGCAGAAAATGCAATTTGCTCACTTTCACTGATTCTAATGGTGCAAAGATAAAGATGGTCAAAAGCCTACAATTGGTTAGATCTTTATTTTTGGAGGAGCACCAATATCTTGGTATCATAAAAAGGAATTTATGGTTGTACTCTCGTCTTGTGAGGCCGAGTACATTGCTGCATCATTATGTGCGGGCTAAGCCGTGTGGATGATGAATTTACTGCAGGAGTTGGGCAACAATGAGGGTAAGGTTGACACACTCTTGATTGATAATGTTTCAATTATTAATCTTGCTAAGAACATAATTGCACATGAAATGAGCAAACATATTGAAATGAGGTTTTACTACTTGAGGGATTTGGTGAGTAAAAGCAAGAGGGAAATACAACACTGTTGGAGCTTGAAAGGAGTATCGCGTTCGGCTCTTGGAGGTTGAAGCGTCATAATGCATTTTAAACCTAGCCTAACTGATACCAAAACACCAACATTTCTTTTGTTTTAATTTTCTTTATTTGTTTTCTTTTCTGTAAATAATAAAACTGAAACAAAATAGATAATGAAAATATGCTAAAAATGAAAGAATTAGTTAGACTGAGACAAATCATGGACCAGATCTTACTCTCTCTAGGCACCGTATTTTTTTAAAACCTGATACACAACAAATTTCTTCTTGGACTATTTTCTGATTGGGCCTTTGCGCCACTTCTTCTAATTTGCAGCACCTCTGGTTCAGTTTTCACCCCCTGACTCTTTCTAATTGTTTTAATTTTTTTCCTTTTAGTTTAAGTTTTCTTTTAAAACTTTCTTAACAAAATTCAGTGATAAAAGGATAAAAAAAAGATATGTATAATTTAGGTCTTGCTTTTAATTTCTTCTATATTTTTGTTATGATAAAAGAGTATAAAATCAATAAAATTTATTGGTTTTTCTTAATCGATTTTAGGAATTGATTCCTTAGTTTTTGATAGAATTTTCTTCACATAAAAACTAATAAAAATACTTTTTATTTTAGTTTTTATTCATATTTTCATAATGTTGTACCCCAAAATTTTCCCTCTCATTTTATTCAAAACATACTCCTAGAGATCCTCAAATGCTCAAGGTTGACCAAGAATTGACCAGGCAAATTCTCCTCCTATGCAATGGACTTGCAACTAGGGTTTCACTTTTCATAAATATGTTTTGGTTTCAAAGGCCTCAATTGATTTCCATGGCTCCTAATATATCCTCAATAATGCTCATGCCAAGTTTCATGCCTTGCATCACAAGTTGGCTCAGTCAATTGCTCAGATGACTGAAAATTAACTATATTAGGTCAAAAGTCAATTATGGTTAATATACAGTCAAACTTCAAAAATTTTGGTCAACATCTACATTTTGAAGTGATATTTATCATTTGATAAAGGGTTGATCATGATTCCTCAAGGAAATTCCTCAGATCATCAAAAGTCAAGATTTGCTAAATTAGGGTTTCCTAGGAAAAGTCAACTGAACTTTGACCAGGAATAACTTTCACATGCTTCATCCATTTTACCCCAAAAAAATCTCATTGTGAATATAATTCAATTCTATACAACTTTGTTTTTATTCTCAAGTTCATAAAATGCATCATTTGGAAGATATCAGCTCATACATTATAGGTCATTTTCAGAAAGTCAACAAAAGACACTTTTTTACAAGACAACTTACATCAAAATAATTTCTTCAAAAGAAAAATGGCTAACATATAGATTGTAGAGTACATATTGTTATTTCCAAAAAGTCTTATATCATCTTTAAAGGATAAAAATTGAGCAGGATATGAGTTGCACAAGTTGGATAATTTTGAGGAATTTCAAAAAGTACACATTGAGCAAAGTTATGTTTTTAGACTAATGGGCCTACTTTTTGAACTTCAAACATGTCCATGAACATTCCAAGGACTCCTAAATTAACTCTCACTTTGCTTTGAATTTTTTCTGTATTTTATTCATATTTATTTTTGTTTTTATTCAAATAAACACAAAATAAATTGCATAAAATAATAGATAAAGGGTTTGGACACATGGGCTGATGACCTGGGTCAATATTGGGCCTAATATTTCGTGCAAGGCATGTGAAAAAAGGACCAGTGTTGTACCCCAAAATTTACCCTCCCATATTTTTCAATACATTTCAAGTAAGATCTTCAAATTGCCCAAGGAAGTCCAAGAGTTGACCAGACAAACTCTCTCCTAAAGGCAGTCTACCTCAAATTAGGGTTTCATTTTGCATCAATATTTTTGAGTCCAAAGGGTCCAAAATTATCACTATTGTCCTAATATGTTCTCAAGATCATCCATGTCAAGTTTCAAGCCTTGCAGAGGAAGTTTGCTCAGTCAATTGCTCAAAGGCCTAAAAGTCGAATGTGCTAGGGCAAAAGTCAATTGTGGCCCACATACAGTCAAACTTTAAGATTTTTGGTCAACGTCCTCATTTTGAAGTATTATTCATCATTTGATCAAGGGTTGATCATGATTCCTCAAGGATTGCTCACAATTCATCAAAACCCAAAAGTTGCTAAATTAGGGTTTTGCAGGAAAAGTCTACTCAACTTTGACCAAGCATAACTTTCTCATACTTTATCATAAATGACCCATCTAAAGCCATTTTAAAGAGGATGTAATTCCCTACAATTAATGTTCAGATCCTAAGTTCAAAATATGCACTCACAAGAAGATATAAATTTGGACATTATAGATCATTTTGAAAAGTCAACAAAAACACCTTTTGGGTAAAAGGTACTTACATGAACATGTAAGATCCAATTGAGATGAAACAAAAGAGGTTGCTTAGGGGACATCATAAGCTTTCTAAAAAGTCCAAGAACACCCTCATAAGGTTAAAATTGAGAGAGATATGCATTGTCAAAGTTGGACAATTTTTGAAAAAAATACATGAAGCAAATATTGACCAAACATGGATTTTTTCCAAATGGGCCTATATTTTCAAGTTTGAAACTCATTCCTAACATGGTCCACGACCTCTAAGCCCACCCATACATTTTTCTACTATTTATGCTATTTATTTTGATATTTTATTCATTAAAATTCAGAATTAAATAAATAAATAATAGAAATAATGTAAATTTTGATGTGAATCCATTTTGGGCAAGTTTTATGCTGGTTTATGTCAATTGATTTCATGCAATAACCCTTCAAATATGTCCAGGTTCATCCACATGTGAAAATGGCATAAAATCATCAAATATGGCATTTTTTTCAAATCTTGATCATGGTCTTAAAACACAACATTATGAGGGAGATTCTTTCCATGCTTTCTTGTCTCCTCATTCTCCTCTATAAATATAGAGCCATACAAGCTTGAAGACACGAAATTCCTCTCTAAAAAGCTCTCAAAAAGCTCTTCAAAAAGCTCTCCAAAAATCAAAGAATTGGTGCAAGTCATATCTCGAGGTTCTGGTCTCTCTCAATTGACATCAAGCCTCAAACCATCCTCTTAAAGTCCTCAGGAGTCTTACAAGGCCCAAGAGCAATCCGTCACACGCCTAGCACGCCCCCATTTGACAATACCGATTTGGTAAAATTTTAAACTTCAAATCTCTAATTTTAATCACATTTTATGGTATGCTAATGTTTGTTTGAGTTTATATAGAACTGTTATGGATGGTTGAATCATAGGTTCCACACAAGAATAAAAAAACACCATAGTTAGTGCATGAAGCTTTTGAAGATTCAACCCTAGGGATTTCTGATGATTTCACCCCCTGTTTACTTTTGCTACTAGGCCCATCTTTATTTTCTTGTTTTATTCATTTCATTTATTTCTTTTAATCACTTTTTTATTTTTATCAATAAACAAATATAAAATCACATAAAAATAGATTTAGGATTTTTTCTTAATTAAATTTTAATTTTGGTAAATTAATTAACTAAACACTTTAAATTTTTTTTTAAATTAAAATTAATAGAACTTAGGTTTAATTTCATTTTAATTCATTTTCCTTTTCGTAACAAAAATACCAAAAAAACATAGAATTAATTTCTTTTATTTAAATTTCATGTTTCTTTAATAATTATTATTTTTAAATATAGATCTAGATCAATTATTTTTTAACTCAAACCATTTTTATAAATTAAAACAAAAAAACAACAAAAAGAATTTTTTTATATCTTAGGACTTTTAGACGTCTTTTCAAATTTGCGCGTTATTATTCTTTTGCACTTCATCTTATTATTGTAACTGTATATTGAGATGTAATAGATGATTAGTTGGACCTTTACCGCTTTTATTTATTCTCCCCCCAGTTTTGGATATGTACATAATCCCCCTCCCCAAAGCCTTGTAATAGCTAGGTTTTATATTTTTGCACTTTTAAATTACTGCAATTATTAACTGCTAGATGTATGACTAATAGGATTGTATGGCAAGAATAATCAAACATTACACACCTTGCACATATGCACCCTTAGGGTATACCTCACTTGGTTGCCTCGGAAAATAATGGTCATGTCTCTCGAACGTAGGGATACCCTTAGCAAAGGCCCTCAGTTAAAATCATCATAAAGATCATGGTCCCTCAATGTCCCTCGAAGTTACCTACGTTATATGATCTTGTCCCTCGATGTTGCCTACGAATATATGATGACAGTCCCTTAGAAATGATAAGGTATCCCTACATGTTGCCTTCAATGACCATTACGTCCCTTTCAAATTGACCCTTACAAATTCCAACGACGGTGCTACCTACTCGCTAATAGTGGGATAGCGCTGTCTAAAGGAAACAAGAACATAAACATTCTTTTTTCGAGTAGGTAGATGCTAGTAGGTACTTTCTCAAAAACAAACTTTTTCCACACTTACACTCTTTTCAAACAAAGTTTTTAAAAACACTTCGTAACACTCTTGAAGACAAAAACAAGGGTTAAATCAAAGTAAAACAAAAACTTTTCAAAGCAAGCACACACAAGAAAATTTTTAAATGATGAGCAAGTACCTAAGAGCCCGTAGAAAACTACGGATAGAAAAGGTGCTAATACCTCCCCTTTCTATAATCTACCCCCCGTACTCAAAATATCGAAAAATGAATTTTTCTGTGTTTTTGTCCTTTCCAGTTGGATAAAATAAAAGTCGATGGCGACTCTTGCTTACCACAATATTTTGCAAACACAAACGCAAAACGTAAACCAGCATTTTCCTAAAACAATCGGTTCAGCCACCGTATCAAAGAACTGGCGACTCTGCTGGGGAAAAATAAATGGGGTATAACTTAGGATTAGTTCATCATAAATTGCTTCTCTTGTTTGTTTTGGTTGCTTTACTGTTAAAGGGTTTTGTATCGGGAGTTACTATAGATCCTAACCCGGATCTGGGGGACACCTTTTAGGTAAGTAGCAATAAACTGTGAGGGAACTGCATGGCGTAGACCGATACGGTTGAAGCAGTAGCTATGTTAATGTGGCACATTGGTATGTACCGGTATCCCTTGTGGAGAAACGAGGAGAATACAGAGCTGCTATGTGTGTCGTTAAGCATCAACTGACCTTAGAACCTATAATTGACCAACTTGGCCATTAGAAATTAGTGAGATAGCCGGCCTCAGTGTAAAGCTGAGAACTAGTTAATACTCGATGCTACACTCATTGAGACCATACTCTCGAGATAGTTCTGGCCGCAAGAAAAGATTACGTGAGCTGAAACCATGACCGATGGAGGATGGTCAGTGATATTGAGAACCTCTAGAACCCGGTTACTTTTCTAGGACAGGTTGAACCAACTAAACTTCAAGAGGGTACTACCTTAAAACCCATGCAAGCCTAAACCTAAGGCTGTTTGTGTGACTTGTGTGCTTTCAACTTGAACTACTTGCACATTTTTATTATCTGACAACATGAGTTCCTTGCAGGTTTTGTTTACAGTCCTTATCCAATAACTTAGATTTCTTGCCAAGTTTACTTGCTTACATCACCTAGCACTTTTGCTTAAACACATAGCATACACATCATGACATCATACCATAGCATTTCCTTAACCATTTCAAGGATCTCAAGGGCCTGTGGTGCAGGTTATGGTAAATCAAACGTCTAGCAAGGGGCAAAGGGGATTTATTTTCCTCTAGCCAATGTCGTCTAGAGATCAAAACACGATAACTTGAGTCAGTGGCTATGACCCACTCGATATGGTGATCTTGACTCTTGAAGAAGGACTCTTAACGACACGAAGTTTCTTCAATCAAGCTGCAATCAAATTCTAACAATTTCTTGTTTACCCCGAGAGATCCTTGAAAACATTGCATACATATATCATACATATCATTACATAACAGGTCTTCCAGTACAGGTTTCTCATCTTCTTCACTGTTTATTTCAGCAGAAATGTCTTCCGATCAAGCTATCAAAGTTCTTCAGGCACAAAATGCCCAATTCCAAGAGATATTCTTGAGCTTGGCTAAAGGGCAAGAGGACTTGAAAGCTCTCATTCTGAAAGAGAAAGAGAAGAAGAAGAAGAAGAAGAAGAAGGTTGTTCTGCTGAGTATGGGTAAAAGGTTTGGGGATAGCTTGAAACAACAAGCTGATCTGTCCTTTTCATCCAAGGGAGGGGAGGACCAAGAAGAAGAAAAGGGCCCCAGTCCTGCAGTTTCTGATAATGATACAAATTATGATGAGTAACAGTATCCTCCTGCTGAGGATAAGTACAAACAACTTGAAGACCGTCTGAGTGCTATTGAGATTCAGAAGATCCCTGGTTTGGATTTCGGAGATTTGGGACTGGTATCTGGAGTGGTGATCCCTCAGAAGTTCAAAGCTCCAGTTTTTACTAAGTATGATGGGGTGTCCTGCCCAAAACTCCATCTCCGTTCTTATGTCAGGAAGATCCATCCCCACACACCTGGTAGAAATCTATGGGTTCACTTCTTTCAAGATAGTCTGACAGGGACTCAACTTGAAGGGTTCTACCAGCTAGAGGGAGCAAATATCCGAAACTGGGAAGATCTGGCTGCTGCTTTCTACAAGCAGTATCAGTACAATGCCGACCTTGCTCCTACTCGTACTCAACTTCAGAGTATGTCCATGGGTGCAAGTGAAGGATTTAAAGACTATGCCCAAAAGTGGAGAGACTTGGCTGGAAGAGTCCAACCCCCATTGTCTGATAGGGAGTTGGTTGATATATTTCTGGGGACACTATCTGGTCCATTCTTTAATCATTTGATCGACATCTCGTCAGCGGGTTTCACCGAGCTGATTCTGACTGGAGAAAGAGTAGAAGCTGGGATCCTGATTGGTAAGATCCAGAAAAATGCCTCTTCGAGTACAGAGAAAAAGTCATTTGGTGGCAAGAGGGAAGCCAATGTTGTGCACGGCCAAAAGAGGCGTAGCAAGGCAGACTACCACCAATCTGTGGGAGCAATGTTGATCTCTAATTCGACACACACACAACGACCACAACAACGAAACAATCAGCCAAGGGTGGAAAGACCTCAAAGGCAGTTCACCCAAATCAACATGCCATTGTCACAAGCATTGCAACACATGCTGAAGATGAATCTGATTACGGTGATAAACCCTCATCCGAACCCTAAGACTTCTTCTCCTAACTACAACCCAGATGCAAGGTGTGCTTATCATTCTGGTAGCCCGGGGCACGATACTAACGATTATTGGGCGCTGAAATACAAGATTCAGAATATGATTGACGCCAAGGAGATCAAATTTGACCCTCCTGAGACGCCCAATGTGATCACTTCTCCCTTGACAAAACATGGCTAGGATTGAAAGCATTTTTGTTCATTTGAATTCTGAAGTTGTATTTTCTTTGCTTATTCAAACAATTATTGTCATGTCAAACTTTTTTATTTCATTAATGCATTACACGTGTCTGTCTTGAATTAATTTTTTTTCATTATGCTTAAATTTCTTTATATTTCCTTTTCGTGATATTCAACTCTCGACTAAAAAACTGTAAGCCTTTAGAGGGAGGATGACGAAAACGATACCATAATCTCTACAGTATGCTTTTGAACAAACCTTGTTGATGATGTACAGGCGTTGTTTCAAATCCTAAACAATGGAGTTATAAGGAAGATAATCCCTATTCAACCCCTTCGAGCCAAAAAAAATAGGAGTTTTTCTTTTCACACATATTAAAACCCTTAATCATAACCTGGGGAAGGGTAGTTTTCTCAGTTAATTCAGAGGCGCATCCAGTCACAATCTGCCACTTCATACACAATGAATGGCATCAAAGATGTCCTTCCAAAACAAAAGATGGTGATGGTTCCCTATAATCATCAAGACAGGCAGTCATTATCTCTCGAAATAAAAGCCCATTAAGTCAAAACCTATGAAGGAGACTTAAGAAAAATAACTGGGGCATCCCGCTGACTGTAATCACAAAAAGAAACAGTTCAGGAAAAAGACAGGGATAATAAAATCAAAAAGAAAGAGGTCCTACAAACCCTCAACAAAAAATAAATGACTGCCTATTCAAAATAAACTGTCAGTATCCGAACCATCACTGGAATATCAGAGCAAAGACTCAAACGGGATCTAAATACACAATTAGCTGAGTTTAGGATCGAAGAACATCATGAAGAACGGGTGGGTACAAATAAAATTTGAGCCTTTATCCTTTGTTTCTTAAACCGTGAACCAGGCCACGTTATAACCCTTAAAAGTCCTAGCTGAAGCATGGGTTAGTTCGAAAACATACTGTTACAAAAGGTATCCCGACTCCTGAAGGTCCGTTACAAATCCTGAGTTGATATCACATCTTTGCAAAATTCTATTTTTTCTATAAAAAAAACTGCATTTTCAAAACTTCAAGACAAACATAAGCTTTGCATTCTTAAAATAACATTGTTTGCATATGACTATTTGTTCAACAGTAGAGAAATTTGCATGACGAATATCTAGTGAACAAAAATCTTCTCAATAAAAAGGATCACCTCAAGTTGAAAAACACTTCCAACCAAGGGGCACAACATGATCATTGTCCATCATCCGGGGCAGTCAAGTCAAGATTCAAGGAATCTCTCAAAGATGCCAAATAGCCAGAGGCATATCTCCATCTGAATCACTTGGGGGCATTGGGCATGAATTCCAGCAACGAATCATGTACGATCAAACAAACATCTTCTGGTAGTGTGGCAACACAACTTTATCGACAGTGACAACTCCCTACACCCTGAGAGCGTGGACATAGTCAGAAAATACTGCGCATGAACAAAGACCCGCTAGGTTGACTGGCCTAGGAAAAAATAAGGGCATCCCGGCGAACCAAAAGGGTTTGGGAAAAAATTATGGATAAAAACAAAAAAAAGATATGTACACCCGGCAAGCCGAAAACTTTAAAAGGCGACTTGGGCAAAAAAGGGTATCCGGTGGACTGAAAATCTGAAAAGACAGTCCAGGCAAAAGTTAGGGATTAAAGCGTACGACTATGTCTGGTCATATCGTCACTTGCCTATCAGTAGAAGACTTATCATTTCGATCGGCAGTTACCAATCCACAAGGCCTCCACAGGCACTTTCTCCAGCAGGTACTGGGGCAGAAAAGTCTTGATACAAAGTCATTGTCGTATCCTCAACATGCGTCCTAGTAACATCTACACTCCCCACATAGTAGAGGCAACCAAAGTTTTGATCTCTGCCTCCCTAAACAGGAGTTACTTTCCCCAGCCAAGCTCTTTTGAAGAGCCGACGTCTATATTCCCCAGCTGAATTTTGTAATCGTAAGCGATTCATAAAGTTTTCTCCCAAACAGAGTTTATTTCTCTCAATACAGAAGCTCAATCCCCGACAGAGTTTATCCCTTCAGCTATGGAAGCTTCTCTCTCCAACAGAATTATTCCCCCGCAGAGTTTTTCTCAAGCAGAGTCTCTCCTCGGCAAAATATCCATAAACAAGGGGCAAATCCCCAGCATAGTCATCTCTGGTTCACCATCTCCAGCGGAAGTAGAAGAACCACTTTTTCTACGACAATCAGGAACTCAATTTCCACTACTCTCCAACAACAGTCAGTGATTTATTTTCCCAAACTCGGACGTGCCACAATAGCATTTCATGTTCATATATCATGATGTGCGCATACATATTGCATACGACATAATCTCATTTATTTTGAGAACATCATCATACAATGCATGTCATGCATCATATACGATTAATCATGTACCTTTTTAGGAAAGATGGTTATCATCAACAACTTCCAGCAAGTTCAAGATTAGCTCAGAAAACTAAACAGAGTAATTATCTGCATAATCAAATGCAGCTTTACACGGGTTCGTCACGAAGCAATCTTACACGGGTTTCTCCTAAATGCAGCTTTACACGGGTTCGCCACGAAGCAATCTTACACGGGTTTCTCCTAAATGCAGCTTCACACGAGTTTATCCTGAAAAATCTTACACGGGTCTTTTCTCATACATTTCCAAATAAAGTTTTACACGAACTTATCACAAAGTAACCTTACCCAGGTTCCTTCTGAATTTTTACACAAACTTATCACAAAGTAACCTTACACAGGTTCCTCCTGAAGTTTTACACGAACTTATCACAAAGTAACCTTACCCAGGTTCCTCTTGAAGTTTTACACGAACTTATCCCGAAATAACCTTACCCAGGTTCCTCCTGAAGTTTTACACAAACTTATCTCAAAGTAACCTTACCCCGGTTCATTTTGAAGTTTTACACGAACTTATCACAAAGTAACCTTACCCAGGTTCCTCTTGAAGTTTTACATAGACTTAGCCCAAAGTAACCTTACCCAGGTTCCTGCCGAAGTTTTACACGGACTTATCCCGAAGTAACCCTACCCAGGTTCCTCCTAAAGCCCTACACAGACTCCTCACAAAGCAACCTTACCTAGGTTCCTTCTCAGTTCAGATGCAATTTTACCCAAACTTCTCACAAAGCAACCTTACCCAGGTTCCTTCTCGGTTCAGATGCAGTTTTACCCAAACTCCTCACAAAGCAACCTTACCCAGGTTCCTTCTCGGTTCAGATGCAGTTTTATCCAAACTCCTCACGAAGTAACCTTACCCAGTTTCCTTCCCATAAGCCATACTATCCAGGTTCCTTCTTTTAACCTTACCATCCAGGTTTCTTTTCTCTTATCTCCAGACAGCAGTCCACAACACTGTAAGACCTGGACCTGATCAAACACGATCGATTTCACCTTTCCCCAATAGGTCGCGATGCAGCCTATACACGACCAGATAGTAGTTCATTTTCACCTCCTCGACTAAGAGATGATTCCCCAGTAGAATAACGGATGACTGAATCTCCTAAAATTCTATTTCTCTCAAGACAGAGACCGGTATTCCCCAATGAAATCCTCCTCAACAACAGGTATACGGGCTCTCGTGAAGGAATCTCTTATGCGATCAACACTTCTTTTGATGGCATCTTTAAGCCCATTTTCCTTCATTAACTTACAAATGGGATCTATAAGCCCATTCCCGAAATCGCAAGGCCAATACCACTTCATGCGAGTGCAAATTTCTGGGCACTCTAGTGTTAAATCATCTTCCACCTTCGGATCACGAAAGGCAAGCAAGCTAATCTACATCCTCAGGTTAAGAAGATTGAACAGGGGCAGCTGTTGTACCCCAAAATTTTCCCTCCCATATTTCTCAATATATTTCAAGTAAGGTCTTCAAATTGCCCAAGGAAGTGCAAGAGTTGACCAGACAAACTCTCTCCTAAAGGCAGTCTACCTCAAATTAAGGTTTCATTTTGCATCAAGATGTTTGAGTATAAAGGGTCCCAAATTCTCACTATTGTCCTAATATGTTCTCAAGATCATCCATGTCAAGTTTCAAGCCTTGCAGAGGAAGTTTGCTCAGTCAATTGCTCAAAGGCCTGAAAGTCGATTGTGCTAGGGCAAAAGTCAACTGTGGCCCACATACAGTCAAACTTCAATATTTTTGGTCAACATCCTCATTTTAAAGTATTATTCATCATTTGATCGAGGGTTGATCATGATTTCTCAAGGATTGCTCATAATTCATCAAAACCCAAAAGTTGCTAAATTAGGGTTTTGTAGGAAAAGTCAACTCAACTTTGACCAAGCATAACTTTCTCATACTTTATCAGAAATGATCCATCCAAATCTCATTTTGAAGAGGATATAATTCCCTACAATTAATCTTCAGATCCCAAGTTCAAAATATGCACTCACAAGAAGATATAAATTTGGACATTATAGGTTATTTTGAAAAGTCAACAAAAACACCTTTTGGGTCAAAGCTTCTTACATGAACATGGAAAATACAATTGAGATGAAACCAAAGAGGTTGCTTAGGGGACATCCTAAGCTTTCTAAAAAGTCCAAGAACACCCTCATAAGGTTAAAATTGAGAGAGATATGCATTGTCAAAGTTGGACAATTTTTGAAAAAAATGCATGAAGCAAATATTGACCAAACATGGATTTTTTCCAAATGGGCCTATCTTTTCAAGTTTGAAACTCATTCCTAACATGGTCCACGACCTCTAAGCCCACCCATACATTTTTCTACTATTTATGCTATTTATTTTGATATTTTATTCATTAAACTTCAGATTTAAATAAATAAATAATATAAATAATGTAAATTTTGATGTGAATCCATTTTGGGAAAATTTTATGCTGGTTTATGTCAATTGATTTCATGCAATAACCCTTCAAATATGTCCAGGTTCATCCACATGTGAAAATGGTATAAAATCATCAAATTTGGCATTTTTTTTCAAATCTTGATCATGGTCTTAAAACACAACATTATGAGGGAGATTCTTTCCATGCTTTCTTGTCTCCTCATTATCATCTATAAATATAGAGCCATACAAGCTTGAAAAATACGAAATTTCTCTCTAAAAAGCTCTCAAAAAGCTCTTCAAAAAGCTCTCCAAAAGCTCTTCAAAAAGCTCTCCAGAAATCAAAGAATTGGTGCAAGTCATATCTCGAGGTTCCGGTCTCTCTCAATTGACATCAAGCCTCAAACCATCCTCTTGAAGTCTTCAGGAGTCTTACAAGGCCCAAGAGCAATCCATCACACGTCTAGCACGCCCCCATTTGACAATACCGGTTTGGTAAAATTTTAAACTTCGAATCTCTAATTTTAATCACATTTTATGGTATGCTAACGTTTGTTTGAGTTTATATAGAACAATTATGGATGGTTGAATCATAGGTTCCACGCAAGAATAAAAAAACACCATAGTTAGAGCATGAAGCTTTCGAAGATTCATTTTAATTCATTTTCCTTTTCGTAACAAAAATACCAAAAAAAAAAACATAGAATTAATTTCTTTTATTTAAATTTCATGTTTCTTTAATAATTATTATTTTTAAATATAGATCTAGATCAATTATTTTTTAACTTAAACCATTTTTATAAATTAAAACAAAAAAAAACAACAAAAATATTTTTTTTTATATCTTAGGATTTTTAGGCGTCTTTTCAAATTTGCGCGTTATTATTCTGTCGCACTTCATCTTATTATTGTAACTGTATATTGGGATGAAATAGATGATTAGTAGGACCTTTACCGCTTTTATTTATTTTCCCCCCCAGTTTTGGATATGTACATAATCCCCCTCCCCGAAGCCTTGTAATAGCTAGATTTTATATTTCTGCACTTTTAAATTACTGCAATTATTAACTGCTAGATGTATGACTAATAGGATTGTATGGAAAGAATAATCAAACATTAGCAAACTTAACACAAGACTAAAATAACTGAACATAACACACCTTGCACATATGCACCCTTAGGGTATACCTCACTTGGTTGCCTCGGAAAATAATGGTCATGTCTCTCGAACGTATGGATACCCTTAGCAAAGGCCCTCGGTTAAAATCATCATAAAGATCATGGTCCCTCGATGTCCCTCGAAGTTGCCTATGATGTATGATCTTGTCCCTAAATGTTGCCTACGAATATATGATGACAGTCCCTTCGAAATGCTAAGGTATCCCTACATGTTGCCTTCAATGACCATTACTTCCCTTTCGAATTGACCCTTACAAATTCCAACGACGGTGCTACCAACTCGCTAATAGTGGGATAGTGCTGTCTAAAGGAAACAAGAACAAAAACATTCTTTTTTCGAGTAGGTAGATGCTAGTAGGTACTTGCTCAAAAACAAACTTTTTCCATACTTACATTCTTTTCAAACAAAGTTTTCAAAAACACTTCGTAACACTCTTGAAGACAGAAGCAAGGGTTAAATCGAAGTAAAACAAAAACTTTTCAAAGCAAGCACACACAAGCAATTTTTAAATGATGAGCAAGTACATAAGAGCCCGTAGAAAACTACGGATAGAAAGGGTGATAATACCTTCCCTTTCTATAATCTACCCCCTATACTCAAAATCTCGAAAAAGGAATTTTTCTGTGCTTTTGTCCTTTCCAGTTGGATAAAATAAAATCGATGGCGACTCTTGCTTACCGCGACATTTTGCAAACACAAACCCAAAATGCAAACTAGTATTTTCCTAAAATATTCGGTTCTGCCACCGTATCACAACCAGTTTCATTACATTTCAAGAATGGCATGAAAATTATCAAAAATGGCATATTTTCAAATTTGTGATTTTGCAATCAAAACTATGGTTAATGGTTGATTCTTGCCATGTTTATCTAGCCTTTCATTCTTCTATAAATAGAGTTAAATATTGTAAGCCAAGGACAGGCACAACTGCTTCCAAACAAACTTTAAAAAATTCCAAAATATTTAAAAAGAAGGTGCAATCTGTTTTGTACGATCCAGCCAGTTTCCATCAGATCTAAGGACTCCATTACGCTCTTGAAAGTACCAGGAGTCCATCCCTATCATTCTTGAGGCTCACAGCATCCTAAATCATCATAACCAAGTGTCACCGGCTAGCAAGGTTTGATGCTTCGCATGAAAGCTTTGAGGCTTAGAACACGGGATGCCATTGTTAGGGCATCCATGGCCGTTTGAGCTCGATCTCTTAATACAGGGACTTTCATACCAATATAAGGCTAGAATCGAGCTCAGGGCTTGATTTCGTGTTGGATAGGGGTTTTTATTTTGTTTTAAATCTCATGTTTTGCAGGTTTAGGTTTTCGGTCGACCGGAGAAGGTGATCGAAGTTTGACTCCGACACCTTTAACTTCCATTGACTCCAGTGGCCCAAACGTTAGCATCCTATTGGTCCATTTGAATCCTTTCTGGCGCGCATGTTTAAATTTGAAAATTTGACTGGATTCATATTATATTATTATTTTTCTATTATATTAACAATTGAATTGAATGGCCCAGCAGTGATAAGTGTGCGTGTAAGGTTACTCTCTCCTAAGGGGCCTGGGTTTGATCCCCAGGTCTTGAGGTTTATTTTTATAACAATTTCATTTCATATCCAGTGTAGCGTAGACCCAAAGTATGTAAGATGTGTCCCATCTCGTGGCCAATTGATCTCCATCCAATTCAAATCCACAGTCAAGAAAAGGTCTCCATGATGCACCCTCATGAACAAAGTATACTAGATTTTATTCAAGCGCCTGGACCTCATTGTTATTGGGCCTAACGTTTCTTTAATATCACACCCCTGATCTCTTTTTGCAGGGCCTATTCTTTTGTTTTTGGGCCTAAGGGTTTTATCTTCATCACCCCCCATTCTGCTTCACACCAGGCCCATTGCAAATTTGTTCCTTTTTTATTTTATTCATTTTCTTTGTTTATATCACTTTTAAAAATTAATTTTCTTTTAATAATAAAATTACAAAAATAGATTTAGGTTTTTTTGTTAAATTTAATTTTTGTAAGTTAATTAATTTAATTGTTTTGACTTATTTCAATTAATTTAAAATCAATTAGAACTAGGTTTAATCACTTCAAATCTTTTTCTCAAACAAAATGCCAAAAATAATAGAATTAGTTTTCTTCTATTGGTTAGAATTAATTTTTAATTGATAATCATTCTCTCTTATTTAATTAATTAAGGTTAGATTTAGTTTTTTTTCTTTTCTAATTTAATTTAAGTATTTTCTTAATAAAAACAACAAAATATTCTATGTGTTTAGGAGTTTTAGGGTTTTTACCTCGCTTTCCCCCCGCGCACTTATTTACTTTTGCATTTTTTATTGATGTAACTGCAAAAGGATGTACTAGCTTTAAATTTAGGACTTTACTTTTATTTCCCCGTTTTGGTTTGTAATTCCCCCTCCCCAAAGCCATGTAATATTGTACCTTTTAAATTCCACACTTTATTTTTGCACTGATATTAACTGTTAGATGTATGCTAATAGGCTTGTATGATAAGATTAAAATCAAACGCTAGCAAACTTAAACATTCGAAGATAAATAACTGAAACACAACACACTCGCACACGTGCACCTCTAGGGTATCTCCACTTGTTGCCTTCGGAATAAACAGTCGCGACTCTCGAATGTAAGTGATTTTAGTGACGATCCTTTGGTTTAAAGATCATAAGTCCCTCGATGACCCTTTCGATGTTGCCTCGGTATATGATCTTAAAATCTTAGGGTAGTTACTAAAGTATCTTACTAAGTTGCTTTCATGACTGTACAATGACCCTCACTTGTCCCTCAAAAAATCCAATGATAGGGCTACCTACTCACTAATAGTAGGATAACATTGTCTAAAGGAAAAGAGGAAAAGAACAAATTTATCGAGTAGGTAGATAGCTCCTAGTTGCTTGCTCATAAAAATAATAAAAAAACAACTTTTTTCAGACACATACAAACTCTATTATAAATATTTTCAAGAAACAAAGAAAACACTTTGTATACGTTCTCGCTAAAACGAGAAACATTGCAAAGTTCACCGCACTAAGGCATCTTTCCAAAATATTTTCAAAACACACTTACACAAAAAAAGCATTTTCAAAATGAGCTAGCAACTAAGAGCGCGTAGATAACTACAGATGGAAAGGGTGCTAAAACCATCCCTTTCCATAACCTACCCCTCTTAATCAGAAAATAATCTCGAAAGGTCTTTCCTGTTCTTTTCACTCTTTCCTTTGTTGGATAAAAGAAAAGTCGGTGACGACTCTTTCTAACCACAACATTGTGAATAAAAATGTAAAAGAAACCAAGTCAGTTCTCCCACCGTATTATAGAACTAGCGACTCTACTGGAGATTTATAATTCTTAAAGTGGGATTACCTTAGAGCTAAATCATATTTAAATTGCTTTACATGTTTGATTTGTGTGCTTTATCTTTCAGGTTTATGTTTGGGTTATTGTTAAAGATCCTACACCCGGATCGGGGAACACTTTTAGGTAAGTAGCAATAAGTCATGGAGGCTATACAGCATAGACTGATTTGGATGATATGATAGCTACGTTAGCGTGATACTCTGGCTTGTACTAATGTTCCTTGAGTCAGTCATGGATAAAATTAGGCTTCTGCATAGTGTCATTAAGCGCTAACTGATCTTTAGAACCTTAAATTGACTCATCTTAGCCTTTAGAAAGTAGTGACATTTTCGGCTTTGGTGCAGACTCAAGTTGGTTGATACTCGATGCTACACTCATTGATATTTGACTTTCGGGATATTTCAGCCGCAATTCAGATGCTTGAGCTGAAACAATGCCTAAGAGAAAGATCAATGGTATGAGATCCCTAGAACCTGGTTACTACTGCTAGGACAGGTTGAGCCAACTGAAATTCAAAAGGGTACTTACCTATAGACCTCTTGTAAGCCTTTAAACCTAAGGTCTTTGTGTGACTTGTCTGTGTTTTCTATTTTGTTTTAAGCATGAACATGACACCATAAACATCATAATATATCATTTGCACTAACCATTTCAAGGACATGGGGATTTATCTCTTCTCTG
Source organism: Vicia faba (assembly GCA_948472305.1). Taxonomy (NCBI): domain Eukaryota; kingdom Viridiplantae; phylum Streptophyta; class Magnoliopsida; order Fabales; family Fabaceae; genus Vicia; species Vicia faba. The sequence goes on along the minus strand of OX451737.1, from coordinate 361,780,435 downwards.
CTTTGTAGGTTATGGACTTCGCTCGCAGAAATACCACCCGGATCAACTTCGTAGGAATTCCTTCCAAGCTTAGGGAATTGGTCTTAAAGGTTCCTGAAAGTTCCCAATTCAACAAAATACATGGTCACTTGCTCAGTTTGGTTACTACCGGGTTTGATGAGGGTATGATGAGCATCCTATTCTAGTTCTTTGATCCTAAACACCACTACTTCACATTCCCCGATTACTAGTTGGTTCCCATGTTAGAAGAATTCTCTAAGCTACTTGGAGTGCCCATATTGGAGCAGATACCCTTCACAAGTTTAGAACAAGATCCAAAATCTGAAGAGGTTGCCACAACCTTGCACTTGAAGCCATATGACATTGAATCTATGTGGGAAAGGAGAAGTAGGGTTAAAGGTCTTCTTGCAAAGTTTCTGATAGAGAAAGCTCAGATATTCCTAGACGCCATGAGTTTCTATGATTTTGAGGATATCTTAGCCCTCCTGTTCTATGGGTTGGTATTGTTCCCTAACCCGGACCAACTTATAGATGTAAACACCATCAATATTTTCCTTAATCATAATCCAGTGGCCATACTGCTCGGGGATATCCTACATTCTCTCAATACCCGTACTATCAATAAACGAGGAACTCTTATGTGTTGTATACCTTTGCTCTATGAGTGGTTTATTTCGCACCTTCCTCGATCACTAATGAATAATGAGCTAGGCTTAAGATGGTCTCAAAGGTTGATGTCTCTTTCTCACTCTTATATCTATTGGTGTTCTCGCTCTCAAGAAGACATCTCTAGTATTGATCGTTATGGAGAATTTCCTAATGTGCCACTCCTTGGAATTATAGGAGGCATCACTTACAAACCTTCTTTAGCCTTAGGCTAGTTTGGTTACACACTAAGAGACGGTCCTCATGATATGCTCATCCAGGGTATTGTGTTCGACTATGACAATGATCTGCAAGGTTATCGTCAGAGGTTCATACGTGCTTCGAGCATGGTTACGAAGACTGATGGTAAGACTTTAGGGCATAAGAATTCCATCCCTTTGGAACCTTACCTCAAATGGGTGCAAGCCCGTGCTCAGAGTCTTATGATACCATATCCCGCCATCTTACCAGTGATCTTAGAGCCTATTGCTCAAGGGGACGAGTCTTGCATTATTTTTCATCCTGACATGCCAACAAACTTTGAAGAACTACAAAGATCTTGGATCCAACTCAAGGAAGAACGAGACACCTTTGAGGCTCAATTCTATGCTAGTGAGAAGAAAGTGTTGGAACTGACAAAGCAACTTCACGAGGAGCATAGCCTTAATGCTTATATCAACACAAAAAGGAAGCGTCCATGGGAGACCTAGAAGTTTTAGGATTTTTAATTTTATTTCTTTGTAAACTTTCATTTCATGTGAACTTACTAATAAAAAATCTCGGTTTCTATTTTGATTAAAAGAGTTTAAATCCCACAAGGTCCTTGAAAACATCGCATAAACATGTCATGCATATAATTACATAAGCAGGTATTTCAAGACAGGTTTCTTATCCTTTCGCTGTTTATTTCAGCAAAAAGAAATGGATCTTGAACAAAACATTAAGGATCTTCAAGCACAGAATGCTCAATTCCAACAGATGTCCCTGGCTCTGGCTAAAGGACAAGAAGATATGAAAGCTCTCATTGTTAAAGAAAAGACAAATAAGGCAAAGAAAAAAATTGGCATCCTGAACATGGGGATAAGGTTTAGAGGACCCACCAAGTGAGCTCTTGAATTCGCAACCCCATCAAATGAAGGGGATAATCAGGAAGAGGATAACAAGAAGATGAAAGAAGAAGATAACAACCCAGGGTCTGATGAAGAGGAGGAAGCAGACTATTCTGAGGAACAATATCCTCCTGCTGATGACAAGTATAAACAGTCGGATGATCATCTCAATGCTATGGAGATATAGAGGGTACCTGGCTTGGACTTTGAAGAGCTAGGGTTGGTCTTAGGAGTGGTCATCCCACAAAAATTCAAAGTTCCCACTTTTTCAAAATATGATGGTGTTTCATGTCCCAAGCTTCATTTGAGGTCTTACGTCAAGAAGATCCAATCCCATACAGTTGATAGGAAATTATGGGTTCATTTCTTTCAAGAGAGTTTGTCGGGAACGCAATTAGAGTGGTTCTATCAACTGGAAGGGACCAATATCCGTAATTGGAAAGACTTGGCTGCTGCTTTTTACAAGCAGTATCAATATAATGTTGACCTCGCCCCAACTCGCACGCAACTCTAAAACATGTCTATGGGTTCTAGTGAGGGTTTCAAAGATTATGCCCAAAAGTGAAGGGATCTTGCAGGTAGAGTACAACCTCCCCTGTCTGATAGGGAGTTGGTAGATATGTTCTTGGGTACTTTGACAAGCCCATTTTTCAACCATTTGATTGGAAGCTCTTCAGTCATATTCACCAAGTTGATATTGACAGGAGAACGAGTGGAAGCTGGTATCAAGAGTGGTAAAATCCAAGGGGCTGCATCTTCGAGTACTGCGAAGAATCCGTTCAGTGGAAAGAGGGAGGTCAGTGCTGCCAATGGTCAAATAAATCATGGTAAAGTTTAATATCGTCCAACGGTGGTAGATGTAATGAACTCCAACCCTGCTCTAGCTCAACGATAAAATAATTAGCGCAGGCAAGATGTGCCTAAAAAACAATTCACTAGAATATACATGCCTTTGTCTTAGGCATTGCAACACTTGGTGAAGGCTGACTTGGTCACTCTGAAGGATCCTCCCCAAAACCCAAATACTTCCTCTCCCCGTTACAATCCAAATGCACGGTGTGCTTACCACTCCAACAGTCCGGGGCATGATACGAATGATTACTGGGCTGAGGAATAAAGTTCAAGACTGTATTGATGCAAAGGAGATTGAATTTGACCCTCCTGAGACTCCTAATGTAATAACTGCACCAATTCCCAAGCATGACAAGGGTATCAATGCTAGTGATGATATTTTGTTTGTTTCTTCTGTAGGTGAATTGACTACTCCTCTTTCAGTTGTTAAGAAGAATCTCTTACGAGACGATTTATTTTCGGGTTGTAGTGAAGGTTTCTACCATTGTGTGTCTCTACCCAATGGTTGTTCATTGTTGAAGGTAGGTGTTAAACATCTAATAGAAAACCGGGAGATCCTCTTTGAGAAAGTTCCCTCTACAAAAAAGCTTGTGTGAAGATGTATCAATTATTACCATTTCTAACAATCCTGCAAGGATCTCCTCTAAAATTCCTATGAGGATTACCACCACTCCTAAAGTTTCTCCCTTGATCATTACCTCTCCAGGGCCAATACCATATTCCTCCGACAAGACAGTTCCTTGGAATTATGGAGCTGACGTCTATTTTCATGGCATCAAGCAAGACCTATTGGCTACCAAGAATGAAGTTACTGAAGATATTGGTCCTAACATTGAAAATATTGTTGGAACCAGTAAGGTTACCAGAAGCGGAAGGATTTTCTCTCCTGAAATATCTCCAAAGACTATTGCTACTCCTGCCACTGAGCCAACTGAGACTCGGGGCAAAGAAGTATTAATTGAGCCTGCTCGGAGGCACCGGAAGAAGCCATTCCTGAGGCCTCCAAACAAGAGATGGAGGATATTTTGAAGATCATACATAAAAGTGATTACAATGTTGTGGAACAATTGGGGAAGAGCCCCTCAAAGATTTCAATGCTAGCTTTATTGTAGTGCTCTAAGGCCCATACTAAAGCCTTGGTGAAGTTTCTGAAGTCCGCTCATGTGCCACAAGAGACTTCTCCCGACCAATTTGAGGATTGTGTTTCCAGTATGACCGCCAACAATGGACTAGGTTTCTCCGATGCTGATTTGACTCCTAAAGGAAGAAAACATAATGATGCCATGCATGTCTCTATTGAGTGCAGGGGCACTACTTTGGCTCATGTATTAGTAGATATGGGTTCGTCTCTGAATGTTCTACCCAAAGGTGCCTTAGACGGATTTGATTGTGAATGAATTACATTAAAGCCTAGTAACATTGTGGTGAGGGATTTTGATGGTTCCAAAAGAATGGTACACGGGGAGGTGGGAATTCCAATTAAAGTTGGTTCCCAAACTTTTGACTCCACTTTCTATGTGATGGACATTCACCTGTCTTACTCCTTCTTACTGGGAAGCCCTTGGATTCACGGGGTCGATGCTGTCACTTCCACTTTACATCAAATGTTAAAATATCCGATTAATGGAAAGATTATTACAGTCTATGGTGAAGAAGAATATATGGTAAGCCACCTGAATTCTTTTAGGTATGTCGAGATGGACGGAGAATTCATTGAAACTCCCTTTCAGAATTTTGAAGAGGTTCCTCAGACGATCACTGTTACCAAAGCTGCTACTGTTGTTCTGAAGATTACCAGACCTCCATTGAAAATGGCTTCTCTGAAGGACGCCAAGGCTTTGGCTGAAGAAGGTGGGTGTACTATTTGGGGCCAACTCCCTGACACCCCCTATAAGTCTGACAAATTTGGTTTGGTTTTCACTTCAGGAGCTTAAAAAGTTGTTCGTCATGCTCGCGCTGTAGGACCCCCACCATGCATTAGCAACCATGGAGCCAATGCTGTGGAGGAGGCTGACAGTGACTGTGACCTAGACAATTGGATATTCCCTACTATCAATCATGGACTCAATAATTGGAAGCCTAGAGACTTTGTGCCTATCTCTTTTATCCAGGAGTAATTGTTTTTTCTATTTTTGGGATATGTAATATATGAACAAATTAAACTCTAAACCTTGTGTCTTACCCGAGGCACAACGGTATATTTGTGAGGGGTATCACACTTCATTTTCATATGTCATTAATAAATCATTGGACATTTTACATTCAAATTTTATGCTCTCTGTCTTTTCTTTTTACTTTATTTTTTCAAAATAACCATGTGCTCTTACACACACCCACATATCAAATTGCAGATCCACATCCACCCTGGATCCCATTGATAACAGTTATGATATTGCCAGTTATGACTTTGAAAATCCGATCTACCAAGCCGAGGACGAAGATGGGGAAGATTGTGAAGTACCGGGAGAACTTGCTAGACTATTACAACAAGAGGAAAGAGCAATACAACTTCATGAAGATCCGGTCGAGGCAGTAAACTTGGGTACTTAGGAGAATAGAAAGGAAGTCAAGATAGATGAAACTTGGAGAATGATGTCAAAGAATGGTTAATCCAGATGTTACGTGACTATGTTGAGATGTTTGCTTGGTCATACAAAGACATGCCGATGCTTGATACTGATATTATGGTTCATCGGCTGCTAACAAAAGAAGATTGCCCTCCAGTGAAGAAAAAGGTTTGTCGTATGCGTCCTGAAATGTCAGAAAAGATCAAGGCTGAAGTCATGAAACAATTCAATGCCGGATTCTTAGCTGTTACTTCTTATCCACAATGGGTTGCAAACGTGGTACCAATACCTAAGAAGGACGATAAAGTGCCTATGTGTATGTATTACAGAGATTTGAATAGGGAGAGCCCCAGAGATGACTTTCTGCTTCCCCATATTGAAGTTCTGGTTGACAACACCGCACAACATAAGATATTCTCCTTCATGGACGATTTCTCCAGTTATAATCAGATCAAGACGGCGCCTGAAGACATGGGTAAAACCACTTTCGTCACACAGTGGGGTACTTTCTGCTACAAAGTTATGCCTTTTAGGTTGAAGAACATCGGGGCAACCTATCAGCGTGCTATGGTAGCTTTATTCCATGATATGATTCATCATGAGATAGAGGTCTACATTGACGACATGATATCCAGGTCTTAGACTGAAGAAGAACACCTTGATCATTTTCAAAAACTGTTTGAAAGGCTGGAGAAGTATAAGTTAAGACTGAACCCGAACAAGTTCACCTTTGGAGTAAGATATGGTAAACTCCTAGGTTTCGTCATCAGTGGCAAAGGTACTGAGGTAGATCCTACAAAAGTTAAAGTTATTCAATATATGCCAACTCCCTGCATCGAGAAGGAAGTTAGAGGTTTCTTGGGACGTCTAAACTATATTTCCATATTCATTTCCCACCTAACCACTACTTGTGAACCAATATTCAAATTATTGAAGAAAGATCAAGTAGTGAAGTGGAACGATAATTTCCAGATGGCCTTTGACAAAATCAAAGAATATCTTCAAGAACCTCCAATTTTAATACCACCAGTTGAAGGAAGACCTCCGATCATGTACTTAACAATGTTAGGAAATTCAATGGGGTGTGTGCTGGGGTAACAAGACGATTCTGGCCGAAAAGAGCACGTAATATACTACCTTAGAAAAAAGTTTACCGACTATGAAACAAGATACTCACTGCTCGAGAAAACTTGTTGCGCTTTGGCATGGGCAGCTCGCCGACTAAGACAGTATATGTTGACTCACACTACCTTATTGATATCTAAAATGGATCCTATCAAATACATATTCGAGAAGCCTGATCTCTCCGGAAGAATAGCAAGATGGAAAATGGTTATGACCGAATACGAAATTCAATACACTACTCAAATGGAAATCAAAGGAAGTGTACTAGCTGATCATTTGACTCATCAGGCTTAGACGACTACCAATCAATAAATTTTGAGTTCCCGGATGAGAACATTATGTTAGTAACTGACTGTGAAGAACTTGGACCGGATGAAGGACCTGAAAAAGGATCCTGATGGACTATGGTCTTTGAAGCAGCTTCCAACATGCTCGACAATGGCATTGGCTGTGATTATCTCTCCTGAAGGCTTCCATACACCTTTCACTTCCAGACTATGTTTTAACTGTACCAACAATATGGCCGAATATGAAGCATGCATTATGGGTATCAAGGCTGGTATTGATATGAGGATAAAGTTCTTACAAGTATACGGAGACTCAGCCTTGGTGATCAGTCAGATTAAGGGAGAATGGGATACGAAGCATCCTAATCTCATCCCGTACCAAGAGCGTGTGTTGACATTGATCCCGTATTTTGAAGAAATTACCTTTGAACATATTCCACGAGAAGAAAACCAGTTAACGGACACGCTAGCTACCATGTCATCCATGTTTAAGGTCAGATGGGATAACGAAGCCCGTCGGATCAATATTGAAATATTAGACGAACCGACATACTGTTATGATATTGATACTGAGGGAGTAGAGGAAAAACCTTGGTTCCATGAGGTGAAAAGGTATCTCGAAGCCCAAGAATATCCTGAGGGAGAATCTATAAATGACAAGAAGTTTCTAAGAAGGTTCTCTTCCAAGTTCTTCCTCAGTAATGGAATTCTCTACAAGCGCAACCATGATTCCACTTTACTTCGGTGTATGGACAAGAGAGGAGCGGAGAAGATTATGGAGGATATGCACGAAGGTGTATTTGGAACCCATTAGAGTGGGAACATAATGGCTAAAAATATTCTGAGGGCAGGTTACTATTGGTCCACTATAGAAATAGACTGTCATCATCACTCCCGGGCTTGTCACAAATGAAAAATCTACACTGACAAAATACATGTGCCTCTGATTCCCTTAAATGTCTTGACTGCTCCATGGCCTTTTGCAATATGGGGAATTGATATGATTGGAGATATTAGACCTACCACTTCCAATGGACACCGCTTCATCCTCGTTGCCATTGATTACTTCACAAAGTGGGTAAAGGCAACCTCATTTTCTCTTGTTACCAAGAATGTCGTGGCTCGGTTCATCAGACATAATCTTATCTGTCGGTATGGTATCTCATAAATAATTATCACAAATAATGGTACCAACCTCAATAATACTATGATCACCAAGCTCTGTACACAATTTAAGATCCATCATCATAACTCTTCTCCTTATCAGCCGAAGATGGATGGCGTTGTGGAGGCAGCCAATAAGAATATAAAGAAGATTATATAGAAGATGACGGTAACATATAAAGACTGGCACGAGATGGTTACCATACCTCGGTGCGCACGTCAACAAGAGCAATCTCGTTTTCTCTCGTATACGGTATGAAAGCCGTTTTACCCGTCGAAGTCCTGATCCATTTCCTGAGAATCATGAAGGATGCAGGTTTAAACAAAGACGAATGGATTCAGACTCAATTTGACCAATTGAACCTGGTTGACAAAAAGAGGCTCGCGACTATTTGTCATGGTCATATGTAACAAAAATGTATGATCAAAGCTTTTAACAAGAAGGTCAGACGTCAGGTATATCATGTTGGTGACCTAGTAATCAAGCGCATCATCCTGCCACAAGGTGACCCCAAGGGCAAGTGGACTTCTACATACGAAGGACCATTTGTGATCAAGAGTATATTTTCCGGTGGAGCTATGATATTAACCACCATGGACGGTGACAACCTTACACACCCTGTAAACACAGATATAGTTAAAAGATACTACGCATGAAAAGAGACCCGCTAAGTTGACTGGCCTAGGCAGAAATAAGGGCATTCCGACGAACCAAAAGGGTTCGGGAAAAAATCAGGGATATATATATATATATATATATATATATATATATATATATATATATATATATATATATATATATATATATATATATATATATATATATATATATATATATATATATATATATATATATATATATATATATATATATATATATATATATATATATATGAAAAATCTGTACACCTAGAAAGTTAAAAACCTAAAAAGGCGGCTTGGGAAAAAAAGGGTATCCCGATGGATTGAAAACCCGAAAGGGCGGTCCAGGCAAAAATTAGGGATTTAAAAAGCGTATGACTATGTCCCATTGGATCACTTTACAACCAAACATCATTAGCAAGTTCAAACGGTACAGATCAATCCAGTCGACATCTTCCAAACAACAAAGTGATAAGGCGCTCAAAGATATAAATGCAATAACAGAATTGAAACCCAATGGGATTATCCCACATAGCCATTTTTCTTTGTGTACCACTTTGTATATTTTTCATTTTATACAACAACGTTTCTCTTATTAGGATGTCCGTTTCCTTGTACAAAGATGCCTGTTATAGGCAGACTTTCTCAAAATTAAGACAAAATTCCTCTTTTAAAGTTCAAAACTATTTGTTTTTATTTTTCTGTTTTGATTGCAAAATCGTCCAGTGTTTATTTTAAATGAACATATGTATTTGAATATGATTACCGTTTACAAATGCATGCATAAAAACAGAAAGACAGTTACTAAGGGCTTTAAGAGTTGGGACAATGTCGAAAAGCCATATGTAAATCCCCATAGAGCAACCACCCATAGGGGACTATCTTCACAAAATTCAACACCGACAAGGATACATTCCTTAGTAGGTACAGAAACGGGGGCATCCTCCCGCAAAGTCATCACCATATCTTCAGCATATAGCCTAATGATTTCAGATATTCCGGCATTTCTTAACAGATCAAGAGGTTCAATCATTTCCCTAGCATCTTGGAGAATTCCCCAACATGGTCTATAAATTTCTTGGGTTCCCCAACAGGGTTTCATAAAATCCCCAAGCAGTTTACGAAGCTTTGTTTCCCAGTAGAGTTTATTTCTCTAGCTACAAAAGCTCATCCCCCAGCAGAGTTTATTTCTCCAAATTAGTAAAATCTTCCAACAGAACTCTTCTCTCCAGCAGGATTAATCAAGATAACCACCTCCAGAAGAATAGCTACTCACATCAAAAGGTTATTCATCTCCAGTCATAGTGCATGTAATCCATCCGTTTCAAGAACCCTAACAGGTTATCAACCTCCCTTGAAGGCTTCTATCCTCAAGCAGAAATCAAAATCTCCAGTGGAATATCCTCAGAAAAAGTGAGAATCCCCAACGAATTTAACTTTAACAAATAGTGAGGAACTACATTCTTCATCTTCGACAGCAGCCAAGGATTTATTTTCCCCCAGTCTAACGACACTACAAAAACAACTGATACGCTCGCATATTACATTCATACATTATTTACAAGTGTCATAGCATATGAATACAAAACAAATACAACACAATCTCATTTATTTTGAGAACATCATCCTGCAATGCATGTCATACATCATGACATTACATACAACTAACTCTTTACCTTTTCAGGAAAAGATAAATCAACAAGACCAACATCATCAACTATTGGTAGAACCAGATAGTCTTATCAAAGACAACGTCTTCTGGCTTAGAATAAATCAACCAAAGAATCATTCTGATACTTATTCCAGATAAAAATAAGCATAAATATTTGTTGGCTCAGATTAAATCGACCAATGATTTATTCTGATACTTCTTCCAGTAGACCTTTTTATGGCTCAGATTAAATCGACCAATGATTTATTATGATACTTCTTCCAGTTAAAGACACAGATACCTCTTATGGCTCACATTAAATTAACTAAAGATTTATTCTGATAATTATTCCAGTTGAAGACGGTCATAGATAGTCGCTGGCTAGGATTAAAGCGACCGATAATTTATTTTGATACTTCTTCCAGTGGACATTCTTCTGGCTCAGCTTAGATCAAGTGTAGATCTATTCTGATACTTTTTCCAATTGAAGATATTTTCTAGCTCAGATTAAATCAACCAAACATTTATTATGATACTTCTTCCAGATAAAAGCAAGCATAAATATCTGCTGGCTCAGATTAAATTGACCAAGATTTACTCTGATACTTCTTCTAGTAGACCTTTTGCTGGCTCAGGGTAAATCGACCAAAGATTTATTCTGAACTTCTCCTAGTTAAAGACAACAGAGACTTCTTATGGCTTAGATTAAATCAACCCAAGATTTATTATGATACTTCTTCTTGTTGAAGATGGTCTTAGATAGTTGCTAGCTCAAGGTAAATCAACCAAAGATTTATTATGATACTTCTTCCAGTAGACCTTTTTTCTGGCTCGGATTAAACCAACCGTAGGTTTATTCTGATACTCCTTCCAGTTTGAAGTCAACATTTACTTTGTATGGCATCTATAATCCCATCTCTAACGACTCCCAATCATCTCTCCGAATGGAATATTTTAAGCCCATTCAAGCATACCATCAACCGACAATGTTACTCCGTGCACCGGCGAGTGCAAATTTTTGGGTACTCTAGTGTTCAATCATCTTCCACCTTCAGGTCATAAAAGGTAGATAAGCCAAACTAAATCCTCAGGTTTAAGAAAATTGAACAAGGGAAGTTGATGTACCCCAAAATTTTCCCTCTCATTTTATTCAAAACATACTCCAGAGATCCTCAAATGCTCAAGGTTGACTAAGAATTGACCAAGCAAATTCTCCTCCTAAGCAATGGACTTCCAACTAGGGTTTCACATTTCACAAAGAATTTTGGGTTTCAAAGGCCTCAAGTGATTTACATGGCTCCTAATATGTCCTCAATAATGCTCATGCCAAGTTCCATGCCTTGCATCACAAGTTGGCTCAGTCAATTGCTCAGATGACTGAAAATCAACTATATTAGGTCAAAAGTCAACTATGGTCAATATACAGTCAAACTTCAAGATTTTTGGTCAACATCAACACTTTGAAGTGATATTTATAATTTTACCAAGGGTTGATCATGATTTCTCAAGGAAAGTCCTCAGATCATCAAAAGTCAAGATTTGCTAAATTAGGGTTTGCTAGGAAAAGTCAACTAAACTTTGACCAGGCATAACTTTCACATGCTTCATCCATTTTGCCCCAACCAAAGCTCATTGTGAAGAGAAACCAATCCTATACAACTTTGTTTTTATTCTAAAGTTCATAAAATGCATCATTTAGAAGATATCAGCTCATACATTATAGGTCATTTTAAGAAAGTCAACAAAAGACACTTTTTGACAAGACAACTTACATCAAGATAATGTCTTCAAAAGCAAAAATGGTCAATATAGATATTGTAGAGGACGTCTTGGGATTTCCAAAAAGTCAAATATCATCTTCAAAGGATAAAAATGTGCAATATATGAGTTGCACAAGTTGGAGAAATTTGAGGAATTTCAAAAAGTACACATTGAGAAAAGTTGTGTTTTTAGACTAATGGGCCTACTTTTTGAACTTCAAACATGTCCATGACCATGCCAAGGACTCCTAAATTCACTCTCACTCTGATTTGCATTATTTCTATATTTTATTCATATTTATTTTTGTTTTTATTCAAATAAACACAAAATGAATTGCATAAATAATAGATAAAGGGTTTGGACACATGGGCTGATGATTTGGGTCAATATTGGGCCTAATATTTCGTGCAAGGCATGTGCAAAAAGAACCAGGTTCATTACATTACAATAATGGCATGAAAATGATCAAAAATGGCATATTTTCAAATTTGTGATTTGCATTCAAAACCATGGTTAGTGGCTGATTCTTGCCATGTTTATCGAGCCTTTCATTCTTCTATAAATATAGAGCAATTTTGTAAGCCAAGGGCAGGCACAACTGCTTCAAAACAACCTTTAAAAAATTCCAAAAAATTCAAAAAGAAGGTGTAATATGTTTTCTACGATCCATCCAGTTCCATCAGATCTAAGAAATCCATCACACTCTTGAAAGTCCCAGGAGTCCATCCCTACCATTCTTGACGCTCATAGCACCCCAAATCATCGTAACCAAGTGTCACCGATTAGCAAGGTTGGACGCTTCGCATGAAAGCTTTAAGGCTTAGAACATGGTATGCCATTGTTAGGGCATCCATGGATTTTGGAGCTCGATCTCTTAATACAGGGACTTCCAGACAAATCTAAGGCCAAAATCGAGCTCATGACTTGATTTTATGTAGGATAGGAATTTTTATTTTGTCTCAAATCTCGTGTTTTACAGGTTTAGGTTTTTGGTCGACCGAAGAAGGTGACCGGAGTTTGACTCTAACACCTTTGAATTTCATTGACTCCAATGGCCCAAACGTTGGCACCCTATTGGTCCATTTGAATCCTTTATGGCGTGCACATTTAAATTTGAAAATTTGACTAGACTCATATTATATTATTATTGTTCTATTATATTAAAAATTAAATTGAATGGCCCAGCGGTGATAAGTGTGCGTGTAAGGTTACTGTCTCCTAAGGGGCCTGGGTTCGATCCCCAGGTCTTGAGTTTTATTTTGCAAACAATTTCATTTCAAATCCAGTGTAGTGCATACCCAACGTATGAAAGATGTGTCCCATCTCGTGGCCAATTGATCTCCATCCAATCCAAATCCACAGTCTAGAAAAGGTCTCCATGATGCACCCTCATGAACGAAGTATACTTGATTTTATTCAAGTGTCTGGACCTTATTGTTTTTGGGGCTAACGTTTTTTTAATCTCACCCCCTAACCTCTTTTTGCAGTGCCTATTATTTTGTTTTTGGGCCTAAGGGTTTTATCTTCAGCACCCCCTATTCTTCTTCACACGAGGCCCATTGCAAATTTTGTTCCTTTTTTATTTTATTTGTTTTCTTTGTTTATATCACTTTTAAAAATTAATTTTTCTTTTAATAATAAAATCACAAAAAAAAATTTAGGTTTTTTTATTAAATTTAATTTCTATAAGTTAATTAATTTAATTGTTTTGACTTATTTTAATTAATTTAAAATCAATTAGAACTAGGTTTAATCACTTCAAATATTTTTCTCAAATAAAATACCAAAAATATTAGAATTAGTTTTCTTCTATTGATTAGAATTGATTTTTAATTGATAATCATTCTCCCTTATTTAATAAATTAAGGTTAGATTTAGTTTTTTTTCCTTTTCTAATTTAATTTAAGTATTTTCTTAATAAAAACAACAAAATATTCTATGTGTTTAGGAGTTTTAGGGTTTTTACACCGCTCCCCCCCCCCCCCCCCCCCCCGTGCACTTATTTACTTTCGCATTTTTTAATGATGTAACTGCAAAAGGATGTACTAGCTTTAAATTTAGGACTTTACTTTTATTTTCTCGTTTTGGTTTGTAATTCCCCCTCCACGAAGCCATGTAATAGTGTAGCTTTTAAATTCCGCATTTTATTTTTGCACTGATATTAACTGTTAGATATATGCTAATAGGCTTGTATGATAAGATTAAAATCAAAAACTAGCAATCTTAAACATCCGAAGTTAAATAACTGAAACACAACACACTCGCACACGCGTACCTCTAGGATATCTCCACTTGTTGCCTTCGGAATAAACAGTCGCGACTCTTGAATGTAAGATATTTTAGTGACAACCCTTTGGTTTAAAGATCATAAGTCCCTTGATGACCCTTTCGATGTTGCCTCGGTATATGATCTTAAAATCTTAGGGTAGTTACTAAAGTATCTTACTAAGTTAATTTGGTGATTGTACAATGACCCTCGCTTGTCCCTCAAAAAATCCAATGATAGGGCTACCTACTCACTAATAGTAGGATAACACATTCTAAAGGAAAAGTGGAAAAGAACAAACCTTTTGAGTAGGTAGATATCTCCTAGTTGCTTGCTCATAAAAACAATTAAAAAAACAACTTTAATTCAAACACACACAAACTCTTTTCTAAATATTTTCAAAGACAAAGAAAACACTTTTTATACGTTCTCTCCAAAATGAGAAACATTACAAAGTTCGCCGCACTAAGGCATCTTTCCAAAATATCTTCAAAACACACTTACATAAAAAAAGCATTTTCAAAATGAGTTAGAAACTAAGAGCGCGTAGATAACTACGGATGGAAAGGGTGAAAACACCTTCCCTTTCCATAACCTTCCCCCCTTACTCATAAAATAATCTCGAAAGGTATTTCCTGTTCTTTTCACCCTTTCATTTGTTGGATAAAATAAAAGTTGGTGACGACTCTTTCTAACCACAACATTGCGAATAAAAATGTAAAACAAACCAAGTCAGTTCTCCCACCATATTATAGAACCGACGACTCTGCTGGAGATTTATAATTCTTAAAGTGGGGTTACCTTAGAGCTAAATCATATTTAAATTTCTTTACATGTTTGATTTGTGTGCTTTACCTTTTGGGTTTATGTTTGGGTTATTGTTAAAGATCCTACACCCAGATCGGGGAACACTTTTAGATAAGTAGCCATAAATCATGGAGGCTAACACCTTCCCTATCTATAATCTACCCCCTTACTCAGAAATAATCTCGAAAGATCTTTTTCTGTTCTTTTCACCCTTTCCTTTGTTGGATAAAAGAAAAGTAGATGGCGACTCTTGTTAACCGCAACATTGCGAATAAAAATGCAAAACCAGTAAAGTCAGTTCTCCCACCGTATTACACATACAGTCATGCCTCGTTATTTTTGATGCGTTTGTTCATTGTGCAAGGTACATTTTTAGTTCTTTCGATCATGTAACATAACAAGTTATTATGTGATCAAAGCATACGACTTATGCTCTCTTCCGATGCGACACGCCTTATTTCTCATCGTCCTGAGAAATTCTTATCATATTATATGTTGTCCATATGCATGTGATATTTTATGATGCTTTATGCAGGAACTTATGATTATGCGTTGCACTCACAACACACATTTGCTTTTATCTTAGTTGGATACCGTTTTTGTCTTTGTTTGTTCCTTGGTGAAGCTTGGTCGACGCGTACTCATTACTTCTCCATCGCTTTCGTCTTCTTTAAACGATTTTCTTGCTTTGGTAGTCGCCGCTACTACTTTTATATTTCTCCGCACTTTATCACATTTCTTTACCGCTTTCCTAGAGATCATGAGAAGTAGGGCTTTACTGCTTTCCTTTCCATGAGAAGTAGGGTAGAGATGTATGACGGGGGGTCTCTGTTGCTGATCATGTCAGGAACCCCTCTGGTTTGTTTAAAGACCCGTTTAGGGAAATTTCGCATTATTTTCCATTGTGTTGTACTTGTGTGTGGTTTATTTAAAACCCTACCTTTGTGTAGGTATTTCTCACGTGTGTTTACATTTGTGCCCATATTATTCCCTCATCCCTTATTGAAGTCCTCAAAAGGAGGCGAGCGGAAATGGGTTAGCAATTAACCCTCGCAATTTCGTTTGTGTCATCCTTATCTCGTGATGCATCACGGTGCTTCGGTGTTGTGCCTACTCTTGTTATCGAGTTGTCAAGTGGAAAATGTTTTCGCAATCAAACCCCCACACTTTTTCAAGAGTTCACATTGGCCGATGTTGATACTCTGTGATTATTCATATTGCCTTCTATCTCTTACCTCGATCTACTATATCTGGGTTAGGTGTTCAGTCGCTTTGGACATCACATTTTTGTCTTTTCATCTCACTCCAACTTGTTTGTCTCAGGTGATACGCTCCCCTTAATTAAAGAATTTTTCTTCTTTTCTTTACCATTTTATGTGTGTGCTCTTTCGATCTTGTTTGCTTTTTAGCTTTCTATACCATGTTCCCTTAGGATGTACCTGTTCCTTTCGGATGCGAGTTAGACCTTAGGTTGCAAACCATACATGCTAAAATTAGGTAGAGATTTCCATTTCATCCTTGACATAGGGCCATAATTATATGATAACATTAGGATTAAAAATAGACTAGTCCCCCGTAGACTCTTTTATTCCTCTTTTGCATATGCATTTAAAACTAAAACTTTGTTTTTCTTGGAAAATCACAAAACGCCTAATAACACTTAAACCTTTTTTCAAGGTAAAAAAACACAAACCAATCAAATGTGACATATTGCCTTGAGGGTGTAACTCAAAACCATTTTCAAGTAATGACATGTTAATTTACTTCTGTGCCAACGCGTGAGTCTCCAAAGGTCAAGCTGCGGCAGAAGGAGAAATTAACATTGTTCATAAAAAACACAAACAAACAAAAACATGTGAGCCGAACTACGGTAACTCTGATTCCTCAAAAAGGATACGTAGGCATTGAGGTAGGGCCTGAACGAGCACAACTTTATTTTCCCTAAATTATTTTCTCCCTTCTTTTGCATGCATTCTTCCTCATTAGTACAATAATCATAGATTAAATACACCCATAAGATAGATAACAATAGTGGATACTATAGAGTACTACGGGTGTGTGGGATGCAAATACCTTCCCCTTGTGTAACAAACTCCCTTACCCGATCTCTCAGTTCCAAGACCGTGACTTGTCCCTTATTAGGTTTTCTCGATGATTACATTTCCCTTCATGTGGGATAAAAGACGTTCGATGGCGACTTTATTGTTTGATGATTTTCAGCTAGTTATTTTAGCTGGCGACTTCACTGGGGAAATTGGATCAATTGTTGGTCCATCCCGGTGTCGCTCCTAACTCTTATGTTCTTTTCTTTGGGTGTTTATTTCTATGCTTTACAGTTTATTCATCCATACATGATTATCTGAGCATATGTTTGCATTGCATTTTACTGTTTTCCATATACTATTGTTGTACTAGATCTGCTTCATGATTGGGTGGGTGTTACAAGAGGTAAAAGACCCAATACCCAGGCCAAGTGATAACCACAGGAACACTAAGAATAGAGTGGAACATGAATGGCTAGTTGACTTAGGTTTCACTATTTTCGTCATGTCGTCCACACTCATATGAGGTACAAATGAGGGGATATCATTTTCACTTTGGTGATATGGTGATAGTTTTTCAGGAGTACCCTCGATTCTGAGTTACCCGACCTTACCATGGCCTAGTTTTCACCCGTGAGTGAGGAGGGAATTATTATCACAGGTACAAATGGTGACTAGGTTCAGATGGTGACTACGTTCAGATGGTGACTATTTATTTTAATGGTTATGTTCTGGATTTATGTTGGTGACTATGGTTCTTTGGTTTACGTTCCAAACTTGTGATCCTAGTACTAAAAGACTATAGAGAGACTGTACAACAGAAATCAGTATCATTGAAGTAGTAATCTCATGATCACTTGCACTTGCATCATAGCATGTTTACTTTTAAAAAAAAGAAATGTCAGAAAAATGAAACTATATACTAACCTTGCATGTGCATGTCCATGTCGGGGTATCTCATGAAGTTATGGTTTTCGTCAGTAACGTCTAGCAACAGTGATGTTCCCAAGAGGACCAGGAGAGACAATTTTACTTATCAGTTCCACTCAAGTTCTTGGCCTTAGTTGAAGAGTTTGAAAAACCATTTAATCCATCCTGAAGCAGAGGCTTTCAGTGAGAGGCATGGTGGCATTTTGACTATATTAGGTGTTTGAGTTGATAATGGAGCTTTCTGGACTCTACTTCAGTTTTACGACTATGAAATTACATTGTTTCATCTTCCAGGACTATCAGATCACTCCGACTTTGGAAGAGTACTCTCATTTTCTCAAGATCACCGAGCATGTGCTGTTTGTTGTTGTTCCGAATGAGCCGAATCTTGAAGTTGTATCTAAGGCACTTTACTTGGGCCTTAATGATATGAAATGGAGATGGAAAAAGAGTAGTATTCTACCCTCGAAATTCTTGGTTAGTAAAAGAGAAGAAACAGCTAGAGATGATACTTGGTATGCGTTCAACGCGTTGTTAGCTGCTGTAGTCTATGACACAGTCCAACAAGGAAATGGAAAATCTCAAAAAGCAGGTTGAAATTAATAATGGGGGTGAAAGCATCATGTCACAAATAAAGAGCATGCTGATTTATTGACTCGATTCTGTAGTCTGGAAATATCACGATTATCAAGATGGATGAGGTGATTCAAAGTCTGAGTTTGAAGTCCGATGCAGAGGAGACAAAGTTGTTTATGAAGGGGACTAGTGCCTGGAGTGTTGAACACTTGGGGCACAATCCTTTGCATTCTTTAGAGCTAGGAGATTGATTATTGTATTTCCTATCTTGTTGTTTCGATTACCACCAGGCTTGTTGGGCGGAATTGTTTATCTTGTACTTTCACAACTTTCTTGTATTGAACTCTGTTGTGATTTCTCCCGTTTCCGTTATTATATGAGCATTGTTGGATATTTTATTTATATGGTCATTCTTATTATCATGTTGCTCGATTATTACTGACGTTGGCTAAGCTGTGATAACCTGGAATGGACAATCATTTCATACATCATACATATCATACATTTCATGAATTGCAAGTTTTTGGCCGGATTTCTTATCTGTTGGTTTTGCCTCTTATTATCATAATCTACGATACGACTTATTTACATGCTTATCGCACTCGAGCTAAAAAGCTAAGTATTATGGAGCAGATTAAGAAGAACCAGGACGCACTCTGTAAAGACATGGACATCATGGGTGATCGGATGAATCAGCTTATGGAAAATCTTCACACCGTCATTTATGGCTAGGAAGAGCTCAAATTGAGTGATATTGAGCTGGTTGAGAATTCCTATACATCCAAGAATGGTGGACCTAGGAAGGACAATGGGGGAATCCCTAACGAAAATCCTCATATGATTATGGATGATCACCATGATGTCGTCGATCTCGATGGCCCTTCAAAGGATTCTACAGCTGATGTGTCTGAAACTGCCAAAATGTACAAGGCTTTGGAAGAACGTTTAAAGGCTATGGAGACTTCCAAAAGGCTAGGATTAAATGTTGCTGCTATGTGTTTGGTTCCAGGGGTCGTGATTCCACCGAAACTCAAAGTGTGAGAATTCGACAAGTATAAGGGGGTTACATGTCCAGAGACTCATCTCCGATCATACTGCAGAAAGATGGCCGCATATGCTAGCAACGAGTCGTTGCTCATGCATTTTTTCAAGACAACCCGACTGAAGCTCCATTGGAGTGGTATATGAAGTTAGAGAAAACTCATGTTAGTAGTTGGGGCGAGCTTGTTGATGCTTTCCTGAAAAATTATCATTACAACACCGCCATGGCACCTAGCCATGCACAATTACAAAGTATGTCCCAGAAGGCTAATGAGTCTTTCAAAGAGTATGCCCAGAGGTGGCGCAGTCTGGCCGCAAGGGTTCAACTTCCTCTCTTGGACCGTGAACTGGTAGATTTGTTTATGAGTACCCTCTGAGGTTCGTATCTGTAACACATGCTTGGCAACACTTTGGATTCCTTTTCGGATATGGTTATCATTGGGGAGAGGGTTGAAATGTGTGTCAAGGCAGGGACTATTGCAGGTGCATCTGGCACTAGTGGTTTTAACGACTCAGGTAGTGGAAAGAAACTGTATTCTAGCGGTTTTGTCAAGAAGAAGGAAGGAGAGGTGAGCAATGCTTCTGTTGATAAGGGGAAAGTTGTTGTACATATTCCATATTATCAAGCTCTTGTTGCTTCTCCACAACAACAATACACGCCACCATGAAACTATCAATAGAATAAAAGACCCCAAGGCCAAAGGGGTCAACAAAATCCGCAAAGGTATCCCACGAGGAAGTTGGATCCGATCCCAATGTCGTATGCCCAATTGCTTCCACAATTTCTAGCTGGCCAATTGGTACAGCTCCGAGAGTTAGGTCCTCCACTGGATGAACTTCAAAGGGGTTATGACGTTAATGCACATTGTGAGTTTCATTCGGGTGCTCCAAGACATTCGATCGAAAACTACAGAGCTTTAAAGTATAAGGTGCAAGATCTTTTGGATGCCAATGAGTTAAGCTTTGCTCCTATAGGCCCTAATCTTCATAATAATCATATGTCTCCCTATCATAGGGATGCTGCCAATGCAATTGGGCTCGATGATGTTCATGATTTAGTGACTCAAGTTGACGAGGTTCGAATGTCCATGGCGGTTTTAAGAGAACATCTTTTGCAGCAAGAAGTTCTACAAGAACTTCATGACTTCTATTTAAAATACACATCCAATACGGATAAGTGTGATGAATTGAAAAATTCCATTCATAAATTAATGGAAGAAGGGGTTTTTAAAGTTGAGAAGGTCATCCCCGAGGGTGACGTTGCTATTTTGGAGATTTTGTACTATCCGGTCAATGTTCAGAGGAATAATGTGAGAGTTTCATTGGTTATACAATTTCCAGTGCTTCCTGCACCAGATTAGAGTCTGGTAGCTCCTCTGCTGACCCAAACAATGGCACCTCCAAATCTAGTTCATGTTATGATAACTGATAATAGGGAAGTGCCATGGGAGTACAATGTTGTTTACATCTGTGGAAATAAAGTTGTCTGTCCTCCGATTGAGAGTAAGGATGTAACTAACATTTTTGATATTAGCAGGATAACCCGAAGTGGAGGAGTCTTTGCTCCTACTCTGCCTCCTCCCGAAGAAGTTATTGAAGAGGTTCCTGTGAAAGATAAGGGGAAGCAAGTAGTCAATGAATCTCTCAGGGCGTATTTTAAACAACAAGTGGAGAAGCTAATCAGCGTGATCAAGAAGAGTGATTTCAAGGTGGTTGACCAGCTGAATCAGACACCTACAAAGATATCGATCTTATCCCTCCTTCTGTACTCTAAAGAACATCGAATAACCTTGATGATAATTCTGCATGGTTCTCATGTGAATCCTGAAATTTTTGTGGCCCAATTTGAAGGGGTTATTACAAATATTTTTGTGGGGAACTGTTTGGGCTTCATTGATGATGAGCTTCCTCCCGAGGGCTAAGCTCATAATAAAGCGCATCATATCTCCACCAAATGTCTAGACACTATGATGTCTCGAGTTCTGGTAGACACCGAGTCTTCTTTAAATGTGATGCCTAAACATACTCTGTTCAAGTTGAACATGGACGGGGTTCTGATGAAACCTAGCATGCTAACAGTTAAAGCTTTTGATGGGTCAAGAAGATCTATGGAGGGTGAATTTGACCTACCCATCAAGATTGTCCCCCACTTGTTCTACTTATCCTTCTATATCATGGATATCCGTTCGTCTTATACTTGCCTTCTGGGACTCTCGTGGATCCATATGGCAGGGGCTGTAACCTCAACTTTGAACCAAAGTTTGAAATTCATCATTCAAGACAAGGTCATCATCATCAGTGTAGAAGAAGACGTCATGATCAACAATGTTACTTCCTTCTGTTATGTTGAAGTGGACGGAGAAGTACATGAAACCCCTTTCCAAGCCTTGGAAATCATTTCTGTTGATAGAGTCCCCGCCATGCTGGAAACTAAAAAGAAATTTGGAGTTTGAATGGCTTCTTTGAGGGATGCCAAAGCCATTGTGGAGTCGGGAGTTCCTAATGAAGATTAGGGTAAAGTGGTCGAAGTGCGTGAAAAACAGGATAAGTCTAGTCTTGGGTTCGGGTCCCCTTCTTCAGATCGTGTTGGTTCTGGAACTACCATGCTCAAAGGGAAACATACCCCCCACCCCTTCCCTCGCTTTAAGAGGTGTTTGTCAGTGTTGGTCCGAATGTTCAAGGAAAAATCCATGCAGTGGATAATGATGATAAAGACGGTGCAAATATAGCTCAGTATATTTACAAGATTGTGCCTGATCAAGAACTCGACAATTGGACTACTACTAATGTTCTCGAATTGGTTTTCTTTTACATGTAATGCTCTTGTTTTAAATAAGTCACATGCTACCCGAGGCATGATGACAGCTTGTGAAAATGATCCCCTCATGTTTCTATGTTTATTTAAAATTGAATAAAATCGCATTTTCGCATTCAATTTTTTGCTCTATCTCTTTTATTTTATTTTTGTAAAATAAAAAAATTGCAATGCTTTTCCTTTTAACTCTTTAACCATTTTCCACTTTGCATTCATATTCTAAAATAAGGCATGATTCATTAATCATGCAGGTCTGCCTCAAATTCCATTATAAACGATGATGTTACAGTTCCTTGCACTAATATCCTTGGAAATCCGAGTGACCAAGCCGATGAAGATCGTGAGGAAGATTATGAAATTCCAGAAGAATTGGCAAGACTGTTGAGACAAGAAGAGAAAATGATCCTGCCTCATCAAGAAGCCATTGAGATCATCAACCTCGGTACCGACACAGTGAAAAGAGAGGTCAAGATAGGGGTCTCTTTGTAAGATGATGTAAAGAAAGGGTTGGTTGAGCTTCTCAGAGAGTACTCTAACATCTTTGCCTGGTCGTATGAAGACATGCCTGGTTTGGATACTATAGTTATGCATCACTTTCCACTCAAGCCAGAATGTCCTCTAGCAAAGCAAAAGCCGCGCAGAACGCGTCTAGATATGTCTCTCAGGATAAAAGAAGAGGTTGAAAAGCAGTTGAATGGAGGTTTCTTGTTGGTATGTGAATACTCAGATTGAATTGCTAACATTGTACCCATTCCTAAGAAAGATGGGAAGGTGCACATGTGTGTGGATTATTGGGATCTGAATAAAATGATCCCAAAGGATGACTTCCCATAACCTCACATTGATGTTTTGGTTGCTAATACGGCCCAGTCCTCGGTTTTCTCCTTCATGGATGGCTTTTCGGGGTACAATAAGATAAAGATGGCTCCAGAAGACATGAAGAAGACGACATTCACTACTCCATGGGGTACTTACTGTTACAAGGTCATGCCTTTTGGTCTAAAAAATGCTGGTGCAACATATCAACACGCTATGGTGACGTTCTTTCATGATATGATTCATAAGGAGATTGAAGTATATGTTGATGATATGATTTCAAAATCACAAACCGAGGAGGAACATTTAGTCCATCAGCAAAAGTTGTTTGCACGTTTGCAAAAGTTCAGACTAAGACTTAATCTAAACAAGTGTACCTTCGGGTGCAATCTGGAAAGCTACTTGGTTTCATCGTAAGTAAGTGAGGAATTGAAGTAGATCCCGACAAGGTAAAAGAAATATAGAATATGTCAGCGCCGAAAAATGAAAAAGAAGTAAGAGGGTTCCTTGGGAGATTGAACTACATATCTAGGTTAATTTCTCATCTCATAGCTACTTGTGAACCCATCTTTAAATTGTTGTGCAAGAATCCAGATGTCCAATGGGATGATAATTTCCAGAAGTCTTTGAAAAGATCAAACGATATCTCCAGGAGCCACCAATATTTATTCCTCCAGTGCTTGGAAGGCCACTCATCATGTACTTAACAGTGTTGGAAGGATCTATGGGTTGTGTGCTTGGACAACATGAGGAAACAAAATTTAAAGAGCACACCATTTATTATCTGAGTAAAAAGTTTACCATTATGAATCCAGGTATTCCTTGCTTGAAAAGACTTGTTACGTGCTTGCTTGGGCAGCTCGACGTTTGAGGCAGTACATGCTGATATACACAACATTTCTGATATCAAAGATGGACCCGATAAAGTATATCTTTAAAAAACTAGCACTCACAGGCAGACTTTCCCAATGGAAGATGCTTTAATCTGAATACGATATTCAGTATGTTACACAAAAGGCTATCAAGGTTAGCGATCTTGTAGATTATCTCGCTCATCAGCCATTGGAAGAGTACCAATCGATGAAATTTGACTTTCTTGACGAAGATGTTATGAAGCTTGATTATTATGGTGTGGTCGATTCAAAAGATCAATGGACTCTCACGTTCGATGGTGCCTCGAACGTTGCAGTTCATGGCATTGGGGTAACACTGACTTCTCCATGCAATACTCATACATCATTTACGGCCCGGTTATGTTTCGATTGTACGAACAATGTGGCAGAATATGAAGCTTGCGTGATGGGTCTCGAAGCAGCCATCGACCTTAAAATCAAAACTATTGAAGTCTTTGGAGACCCTGCTTTGGTCATACACCAGGTACGAGGTAATTGAGAAACAAAGCACCTCAGTTTGATTCTGTACAGAGAATACATTCTACAGTTGATACCCGCTTTTGATGAGATCACCTTTGAACATATTCCCAGAGATGAAAATCAGTTGGTCGGTGCTTTAGCTACTTTATCATCGATGTTCACAATGAGATTTCCGAATCAGGCACCTAACATACATATTCTTCGTTACAAAGAGCCACCACATGTCTTTCCTGGTCATTATCTCTCGACCGAGGATGTGTCTGATGAAAAGTCGTGGTATCATGACATCAAAAGGTACCTCGAGAAGCAAGAGTACCACAAGAATGCTACGATTTGTGATAAGCGTATGCTTAAAAGGTTAGCATCTGATTTCCTCTTATCAGGAGACGTCCTATTTAAGAGAAATTGTGACTCGGTTCTGCTCAAATGTGTGGATAGACATGAAGCAGAGTTGAACATAAAGGAGATCCATGATGGTTCTTTCGAAAATCATTTGAGTGGGCATTCTATGGAGAAGAAAATCCTACGTGCAGGGTAGTTCTGAATGACAATGAAGAGTGACTGTTGCGTATATGCAAAGTTGTGCCACAAATGCCAGGTGTATGCAGACAAAATTCATGTTCCTCCAACTCCTTTGAATGTTATAACTTCGCAATGGACGTCTGCAGGGTGGGGGTATCGACATGATTAAAAGAATTAAACTGAGCGCTTCAAATGGTCATAGGTTCATTCTCTTGGCTATTGACTATTTCACCAAATGAGTGGAAGCAGATTCTTATAAGAATGTAACCAAATAGGTCATTACCAACTTCATCAGGAAGGAAATCATATGTCATTATGGAACTCCTCACAGAATCATCACTAATAATTGTTCTGATATTAACAACAACATGATGAAGGAGTTATGTGAAGAGTTAAAAATTGAACATCACAATTCATCACCGTACCGACCAAAGATGAATGGTGCAGTCAAAGCCGTTAACAAGAACATAAAGAAGATCGTCCAAAAGATGGTCAAAACGTACAAAGATTGGCATGAAATATTTCCTTTTGCTCTGCATGTCTACAAAACATCTGTGCGTACTTCAATGGAAGCAACTCCATTTTCTCTTGTCTATGGTACAGACGCAGTGCTTCCCGTCGAAGTGGAGATTCCTTCATTAAGGCTTTTGATAGAAACCAAGCTCGATGAGGCGGAGTGGGTTCAGACAAGACTTGACCAACTCAATTTGATCGACGAAAGATGCCTAGAAGCCATATGTCATGGCCAGTTGTACCAACAGAGGATGAAAAGAGAATTTGACAAGAAGATACATCCTCGGAAGTTTTATCCTGGTGATCTGGTCTTGAGAAAGGTTATCGTGCAAATCCATTCCGATCCAAGGGGAAAATGGACTCCCAACTACGGGGGACCATATATCATGAATAAAGCCTTTTCAGGAGGTGCTCTAATCCTGACTGACATGGATGGGGAAGACGTTCCACTTCCAGTTAATTCATACTCAGTCAAAAAATACTATGCATAAAGAGACCCGCTAAGTCGAAAACTCGAAAAGGCGACTTAGGCAAAAATGGGCATCCCGTAGGATCAAAAACCTGAAAGGGCTACTTAGGCAAAAATGGGTATCCTGTTGGATCGAAAACCCAAAAGAGAGGTCTAAGCAAAAGTTAGGGATCATAAGCGAGAGGCTGTAGTCTGGAAGCTCCTCACGAATAACACATGAATTTCTGTAGCACCTTGGCAGTGAACTGATCAGTCCAACTACTACTCTTCAGAGGCGAGGCATTGAGACTACTAAGGATATGGTAACTGTAGAAATACCGGTTTTAATGGAAATTCGAGCATCTCTCATTGTGATTTGTACCTACTGCATTTTTCGTTTCTTTTTTTCGCAACTACCTCATATAGGAGTTTCATCCTTGTAAAAATGCCTATTTATAGGCCAATTGTCAATCAATAAAGTTTGCTTTCATCAAAAAGCTATCTTTTATTATCATAAAATGTTTTTCGTATGCGAAATGTGTTTTATTCGTTATGAAACATTGCATTAGAAACATGGGGAATAAGAAAAATTCTAAGCTAAGATAAAACTTGATTTTATGTTGATATACAACCAAGAGGGAGTGTCGTATGCATTCCAAATGTTGTTTTTCTTTGCAGGTAGAAACTGATAACGGTCACCCTGGCCTAGCCAGTACACAAAGCCACCTTTATCTGCTATAGATAATCTCGAACCTGATTCCCCAAGTGAATTTGGAATGTTCGGAGTCCGTTTGACTTGGCACGCGCAAGTTCACGTTCCCCGAGAGCTAAACCGGGGCACTCGCAAAGCTAAGCCGAGGCATTCGCAGAGCTGAACTAGGGCATCCCCAGTGGAGTAAACTAGGACATTCATAGAGCTAAACTGAGGAATTTGCAGGTGTCCATGCCCATCTTTTTATCCCCAAGTGATTTAAGAGGTAATTCCACAATGTGGCATAAATTTGGGGCATGCATTCGAAGAGATCCACATGATGTTCAATATCCATTTCTTGGCATATTCAGTCCTACCATCCTCTCAATAGTTCAGGATGTAGGGAAGTAAGATCAAATTATCCCTTCCCTGATAGTACAATTTAGAATTCAGTGGCATACCTGAAAACTCGCTTTGTCAGCAATTCAACCTTCAACAGAGTCATCAGTAATCTTCGGTATCATGAGCTCCCTAGAGAAAATTCTTATCAATATCCCCAGTGATCCATGGTACCATGAGTTTCCAGCACCTATATGTATTGGCATCCTCGGTGATGAGCAAAAGTTCTCAATGGGCCTTCGCTTATCCCCATGAAGTCTATTTCTCTGCATTGCATATAGTTATCACTGCATAGCATTGCATCCTCAAAAGCACGTAGTTGATCCATCAGAATGGTTCTTTGCGGCAAAAGAAATTCAAACATGCATACAAAGCATAATCCAGACCGGGTACCTTACATGAAAGACCTGAATCATTTAACAATACGTCCCCACAAGAGGATATCGCTCCTAAACCTTCAGTTGATGTCCTTTATTAAATCAAGATACACAGCTAGTGGTGTCAGTACATTGTATTTCTAAACACTCACAGATGTCATTTTTCTATACACTCGTCCGTGTCAATTTTTCTAAATAATCATCTGTGTCAGTTTTCTAAACACTCGTCAGTGTCAGTTTTCTAAACATTCGTCTGTGTCAGTTTTTCTAAACACTTGTCTATGTCAGTTTTCTAAACACTCGTCCGTGTCAGTTTTCCTAAACACTCATCTGTGTCAGTTTTCTAAACACTCATCTGTGTCAGTTTTCTAAACACTCGTTCGTGTGAGTTTTCCTAAACACTCGTCTGTATCATTTTCCTAAACACTCGTCTGTGTCATTTCTTTAAACACTCTTCTGTGTCAGTATTCTAAATGCTCGTCTGTGTATATATGTCTCTCAAGTCCCAACAAATGTAATACAATTGGTCATTATCGCATCTTCAATCATCGTGTCATAGTCAACATTCTCACCTTCTTAGAATTGTAGGTCTCCCGTAGGCCTAGTTTTTTGTAGATCGCCCGTAGGTCTTACCTTAGGATTTTAGGTAGCCTGTAGATTTAGATTTCCTTTTAGTTCGCCTGTAGGCCTAGTTTTTGGTAGATCTCCCGTAGGTTTTACCTTAGGATTTTAGGTCGCCCATAGATCTAGATTTCCTTGTAGGTTGCCCGTAGCCCTAGTTTTTTGGTAGATCGCCCGTAGGTTTTACCTTAGGATTTTAGGTCGCCCGTAGATCTAGATTTCCTTGTAGGACGCCTGTAGGCCTAGTTTTTTGTAGATCGCCTGTAAGTCTTACCTTAGGACTTAAGGTCTCTGATAGATCTATATTTCCTTGAAGGTCGCCCGTAGGCCTAGTTTTTGGTAGATCGCTCGTAGGTCTTACCTTAGGATTTAAGGTCGCCCATAGATCTAGATTTCATTGTAGGTCGCCAGTAGGCCTAGTTTTTAATAGATCACCCGTAGGTCTTACCTTAGGATTTTAGATCACCCGTAGATCTAGATTTCCTTGTAGGTCGTCCGTAGGCATAGTTTTTGGTAGATCGCTTGTAGGTCTCACTTTAGGATTGTTGGTCATCCGTAGATCTAACTCTCCTATTATAGATTGACCGTAGGTCTCCCCTAGCAGATCTCCCGTAGGTATCGCTTTAGGATTGTAGGTCATTCGTAGATCTAGCTCTCCTCTTATAGTTCACTCGTAGGTCTCGCTTTAGGATTGTAGGTCGCCCGTAGATCTAGATCTCCTCTCATAGATCTCTCATAGGTCTCCCCTAGTAGATCGCCTGTAGGTATCGCTTTAGGATCGCAGGTCGCTCGTTGATCTAGCTCTCCTCTCATAGGTTGCCCGTAGGTCTCCCCTAGCAGATCTCCTGTAGGTCTCACTTTAGGATTATAGATCGTCCATAGGTCTAGCTCTTCTCTTATAAATCGCCTATATGTCTCTTTCTGTAGGATCGTAGGTCATCTGTAGATCTTATTTGTTATCTTTTTGTACCCATCTTGTTAATTTCCATTTTCCATAACAAGCGTCCATGTTGGAAACTTTGTATTGGCACCGTTACCAAATTATGAGCCATTGTCACCCTTAAAATCCTCCCACAAAAAACAAAAAAATTCGCTCCCCTGCAGATAACACAAAAATAAACAAAAATTCACACTTTCTCTCAGAACAAATTTTTGGCATCGATATTAAATCATCTTCTACCTTGAGTGTTCGAAAGGCTAGTGCCAATCTTACCCTCAGGTTTAAGACCATTAAATAGGGGCAACTATGATACCCCAAATTTGTCCAACCCTTTAACAGGATCATCTGCATTTCTCATTTCATATGCATACCGTCCATTGGGTCATTTAACGCATCACATATCGTTAATCAATAAACTTAGCATGGGATCATCAGTCTTGGAAATTAGGATTTATCTATGCTTTAAGGCTTTCACTTCATTCGGGCTTGAATCAAGGTCTTTCATTGACTCTGGTTTGTGGATCTAGGGTTTGGATTCTTAATTATTGCGAACTTCTCCTCATCAAGCTATAAGGTCCTCTTTATCAAGATAATTCAAGACCAAGTGCATTAGGGTTAGTTATTTTCATTATTTTCTCATTCAAGGATTCAAAGCATTAATTTTGTTTTAATATGATGACATTATATGGTGGATTGCAAAATATAGTTCATGGGGGAAAAGATGAGCTTACAGATTCATTTTTTTGCTTGTGAGGTGTCATGCAAGTTAATGTGGATGTAAGGTTTGAAATTGTGTTTTTTTTAGAAGTAACGGTTGATTTGGATTCATTATTTAGAAATGTTCATTCAAAGGGCTTCCTAAAGTTATGAGTTCAAGTTTGTGTTAAAACTAATAAATGGATCAAAGTTGTCTCAAACTTACGAGGTTGGAAGATGTACCTATGTGGTTCAAAGTGCAAGTGCATCAAAATTAGACAAGATTTGTTCAAGGCTTCCAAGACATTCATCACTCAAGCTTCAACGTTTTCAAAATCAAAATGTTCCATTCAATCAAAACCCAATCATTCAAGCATATTACACTAAGGAAATTACATAAAGGGTCATTCTTTGGACCAAGTTCATCCTCAAGTTTTCTCCGCATCTTATCTTATGATCCATTCAAGTTTGCGTTGAAGAGAAAAAGACATGGATTTAAAAATGGATTGTAAATTAGAGGAAAAAAGGCTTAAATTTATTTTCTAAGAGCATGGTTCATTACAAAGATTCAAAGGGGGATTACAAGTTGTGTCTCATTCAACAAAAGATCAAATTACACATACAAAGGAAATTATACAAAATACATGGGAGCCCATTGTTTCTAATATGAATAGCATGGCCTATCTTCGAGTCAATCTTCAAACATATCACTTTACTTTGATATTCATTGATTCATCATCGCCATGTTCCTTCATATTTCCTCCAAGCATCACAACACGAACCAAACTGCAGCCATGTCTTGAAACTTGTTGTTTCTCTGCAAAAATAGTCATAAACAAAAGAAATTAAACATCACGAAGCTATGACCACACCGTCCTGCATTCAAGCTACTTGCTCAGTCCAAAGCATTTATATCAGTTCAACATACCCTGTACCAGTTAATATTAGAACTAAAATCAGAACATGCAACCTACGCTCTTCCATTTTCAAAATAGAAAAAAAATATTCCTCAAGCATAACAGTCCATCGCAAGTAGTGAACCAAAACAGAAAAAGATTAATTAATATCCAATCCAAACACCAATTAGAACCTAACAAAACCATTTGCTCACTAACAACCGTCTCAAAC
This sequence comes from Vicia faba, assembly GCA_948472305.1. Taxonomy (NCBI): domain Eukaryota; kingdom Viridiplantae; phylum Streptophyta; class Magnoliopsida; order Fabales; family Fabaceae; genus Vicia; species Vicia faba. Next base: position 361,749,631 of record OX451737.1, on the reverse strand, counting down.
TAACATTAGTAGTTTTAATTTTCAATTGATTCACTAACAATTTCCATCATTCTAACTAACTACTAACTAACTTTTGTGCTGTTGTACCCCAAAATTTGCCCTCTCATTCTTCAGGAAATCATCCTGGATTCTCAAAGTTCTCTCTTAAACAAATCCAAGCCTTGAATTATCATTTCTTTCCAAGCAAGCCATTTACAAGGGCAAAGTTATCATTTGCAAGCTCAAAAGTCAAATTTTACCTTGGAAAATTTAAATTCTAAATACTTAGATTTTTTCTAAAGTATTTAAGAAAAAATGACACTTCAGAACTTCTGAACCAACCTCCAGGCAGAAGCGGTCAGAAGTTGCAAACTTGGCTCATCACATAACATTCAATCAGAACATGGCTTTTTCATCAGTTACGCAAGTTCAGTCAGAGTTTTCTAGAGGAATTCAAAGAAAGCAACGAAGCCCGAAAACTCCTTCAGAACATGCTGGAATCAGAAGGTAAGGGGGTCCGAAGATTGGGTGTTACACTTAAGCAGAATCTCAAAGTCCAGAAGTTTCAGAAGCAAATCCAAAGAACATGCTAGAAAGTCTGGAGAACCCTCAGAATTTGCTGAGGCAGCAGGATACTAAGATCAGAATTTGAGTGTGTTGTATGTGAAGTAGGAACTGCTGGCTCAGATTTAAGTAATGATGCAAATCTCACATTACAAGATTTTTTAGTCTTGACCAATCTCATCACCATTTAATGCTCATTAATGCTCACAACTACTTTTGAACATTTGTCCAAAGGGTCTCTCCACGTGTAGCATAACAACGCTCCTGTGCAGATTTAGGTATGGGTTCATGCGCTACTTTTCGCTTATGGGTGTCACTTTTCCTTAATCCTTGCTTACTAACCCAACCTAGGTTAAAAGCTATCAATCATCACAACTTTTTATGAACTTTCTCCAAGAGTAAGTCAACATTTATTGCATGGTATTGGCGCCACTTAACGTTTAAAAAACACACAAAGATTTGCCTATAAATAGAGCACCATTGTCCATTAAAAGGGGGGGTCCAACATCAGAAAAATTGCTAGAAAAGAAATAGAAAATTTTAGCAAGAAAACACCTTGAAACTCTACCAAAATTCCTAGTGTTTCAAGAGCCTTAAACACAACTTTGAATCTCCTACCTCCAAACTTCATTTGTACCCAAATTGTTTCTTGACTAAAGAACGCCCATACAGTTTCTGACCACTTATATACTCTCCATCCACCCATACAAAGAACCTGTCCAGAATACTATCAGAGTTAAGATTAACTCCAGTTCACATAATTTCTTCCAACAGCAAGGTAAGCACCTGCTGACTCTCACCATACTGCTTAAACATCATCAGATTTGCATGCTAAAAAAACACAATGTAGATATCATGTTGCTGCTGCTGTACATGTTTTGAGATTTTCACGCCTCTGTATGTTTAAGTAAGAAGTGAATCAGTACAGAACTTTCCTGTGACTTTTTGGTTCTGTCTTCTGGAAAACTATGACACTTGTTGAGACTGTCCTAGGCATGCCTTCTGTTTTGTGGAAAAATAATCAAACTGCAAATGTTCTGACTAGCATAGGGGGAGACCAAGTTCTGACTTTAACGCCATAACTTCTGAGGCCTGTTTTGTCATCAGTGATATCAGAATTTATGAAAATTACTGTGTGCCCAGCAGGGTCAGAACTTCTGACCCTATATATTTTCACTAACAGGTTTATGTTTTACAGCGCACCAGGGTCAGAAGTTCTGACCTTTACATCTTCACTAACAGGTTGATATTCTGCAGCAGGCCAGGGTCAGAACTTCTAACTTCCTTCCAGCAGCATGCTGACCCCCTCCTTATTTTTTTCTTCCCCTTGTTATTTTTCTTTATTTTTCTCGCTGGATTCCCCATTCATAAGTGTGTACCCCACCCCTAAATATTGTAATAGCGTAGGACTTTACATTTCCGCATTTTTATCGCTTTCAAATGTAAATGTTAGCAATTAGGATATATATGGCAAGATAAAATCAATGAAATAGAAAATCCTAATTCAAGATAAAATCATGCATGCAATAAAATACACCTGCACACAAACACCCTTAGGGTTCCTCCACTCGGTTGCCTTATACAAAAATAGGCATGTTACGCATGCAAAGTATCTTGGTAAAACAAACAAAATCAAAAGATCACAGTCCCTTGATGATGCTAATTCAAAGTTTCCTTATAAAATGATCTTAGTCCCGCGAAAATACTAAGATACTTTGCAACATTTCTAATCATGGTTATACGATGACCCACGCCTGTCCCGTAAACATCCAAAGATAAGGTTGCTTACCAAATCAATGGTAAGACAACAATGTCAAAGGAATAGAAAAGTACAAGAAAGACATTTGAGTAGGTAGATTACTTTTTGTTACTTTCTCCATTTCAAACAAATATCCTTGCTTTTTTTCAAAACAAACACACACATTTCAAAACATTTTTTACAAACATTGAAAACATTTTCAAAAAGACAAACATCTTTGTATACATTCTTACGAACGAGAATCATTACAAATATTGCCTAAACGAATGGCCTCTTTTACAAAATACTTTCAAAACCACACCAAACACAATTTCAAACAAACAAAAGCAAGTGATCTAAGCAAGTAACTAAGAGCCCATGGAAAACCATGGATGAAAATGGTGCTAATACCTTCCCTTTTCATAATTTACCCCCCGAACTCAAGAAAACATCTCAAAGGTCTTTCCTGTGCTTTTTCACCTTTCCTTTTGGATAAAAGAAAAGTCGGTGGCGACTCTTGCTAACCACAACATTTGCGATAAAACGCAAAACCCTCAAGTCAGTTCTCCCACCACATTACAAAACTGGCGACTCTGCTGGGGAATTTATAAAAGTGGGTTTACCTTAGGGTTTAGATCACATTTATTTGCTTACATATGTTTGACTTGTTTGCTTTACATTATGGTTCTTTGTTTGGGTTTGAATCCTCCACCCGGATTTGGGAAACATTATAGGTAAATAGAAATACATTGTGGAAACTGTGCGGGGTATACCGACATGGTCTAAGCAATAACTATGTTAGTGTGACATATTTGTGGGTACCGGTAGCCCTTGAGTTAATCAAAGAGAATACAGGGCCGTTGAGTGATGTCATGGAGCACTAATGAACTTCTAGAACCCTTTACTTGACCAACTTGGCCTTTAGGATGTAGTGAGGTGATCGACTTTGGTGCAGTCCGAAGTTGGTAGATACTCGATACTACACTCATTGAGGTTTGGTTTATTGGGATATTTCGGTCGCCATTAAAGAGGCTTGAGCTGAAACAATGACCAAGGAAACAATCCAGCGATATTGAGCTCCTTAGAACCCGATTACTATTATTAGGACAGGTTGAGCCAACTAAACTTCAAGAGGGTACTTACCTATAAAACTCCATGCAAGCCTAAACTAGGAACTTGTTTGATTTGCTTGTATATGCATGCTTGTACATAACATCATGAACATCATAAACATCATATGCATCCACTAACCATTTCAAGGATTTTAGAGATTCATCTTTGTTCTTGTTTTGTAGGATATGGATTCACTTCGCAGGAAAACTGTCCAAATCAACCTTGTAAGAATTCCTCCACAACTTAAGGAGCTAGCTTCAAGGATTCCTGAAAACTCTCTATTCACCGAGAGGCATGGTCGTCTACTCAACTTGGTCACCTCAAACACAGAGGAGGATATGATGAAGGTTCTCTTCCAGTTCTTTGACCCTTTTCATCATTGCTTCACATTTCCTGACTATCAGCTTGTGCCTACTTTGGAAGAATTCTCTCAACTCTTGAGGATTCCTATTCTCAATCAACTACCTTTCAACGGTACGGAAAGAGATCCAAAGCCAGAAGAGATTGCTCAAGCCCTGCACTTGCACTCATCTGATGTCAAAACTCATTGGGAAACTAGAAGTGGTGTCAAAGGTTTCTTAGCAAAGTTTCTGTTTGAGAAAGCCCAAAGCTGTTGGAATTCCCTAGACTTGCAAGAATTTGAGGAAATTGTGGCTCTTCTTATCTATGGGATGGTCTTGTTTCCCAATCCTGACCAACTCATAGATGTGAGCACCGTCAAAATCTTCATGTCACGCAATCCGGTGCCTACATTGCTTGGAGATATCCTACACTCTTTTCACACTCGTATAATGAGGAAGAGAGGTGTCCTTATATGTTGCACTCCCCTCCTGGCGAGATGGTTTATTTCTCATCTTCCCCAATCAGTCTTAAAGAATGAGCAAGGATTAAGGTGGTCACAAAGGTTAATGACGCTCAAACATTCAGATATTCATTGGTGCTCTCGATCCAAAGAGAATGTTATCATTGTTGACCATTGTGGGGAATTCCCTAATGTCCCTCTACTTGGAATTAGGGGATGTAATCTCAAGCCTCAACTCAACTTTAGTTTTGATGAAAGACAAACAAGCTAGTTTGATGAAAGACAAACAAGCATTATGGAAAGAAGGAAAAGAAGTGGAAATCATCTTAAAGCATCATTCACTCAAAGCTTCAAGGAACTTGGCAAGCAATCAAGTATATCAATTCTCAATTAAACTACATTGATTAGAAATGCTCAAAAATGATATACACACTTGCCACATCACTTCAAGTATATTTCAAAAACAATTTTTAAGTTTTTCTCTGCTGTAAATCGATTAACATCTTGTGTAAATCGATTTACACATGCTTTTTCAAAAACTGTTTGCTCCTGCCAGCAATCGATTGACATGTTGTGTAAATCGATTGATCACAGAACAAACTGATTTTTTAACACTTGTAAATCGATTGACACTACATGCTAATCGATTTACACTTCAAACTTTTTGAAATTCTGAACGTTACAAACACGTGCAATCGATTTGCATGTTATGTTAATCGATTTGCACATTGAAAATTTTGAAAAATCTGAAATGGTTTCAAGATATCCTTCATACCTTTTCTCCAATGGTTGCATGATCAAACATTGCATCTTGTCAAGTTTTACAAACAGAAAAGTGTCCTTTTGGAAAGGTATCTTGATTACTATATATTACAAAATCTTTCAAATCATAAACAACTCTTCTCTTGCAATAAAATCTGAACTTTGTAAAATATTCAAACTTCATATTTCTTAACTTTTAAGAACAAAGATTTTCTGCACTTTCACACATATAAAGAACAGAAATCTTTGAGCATTATCTAACCATTGTGTTACAGTTTGAATTGCTTACAAGAGAAGAAAGAAGAAACTTCAAAGAAGTCACTCTAAGTGATCAACATCTTTCAAGAAATCATACTTCATAAAAACATACAAAGTGTAACTTATTTCCAGGATTGTTGGAATTAAGTATTAGATTATTTTTTGTTCCTTGTTGTCCATTGTTGGAAACAAGAGGTATCTTTTGAGAGGATTGTTCTCATTAGACTTATTGGAAATCCAAGAGGGTGTTCTTGGTTATTTGTTAGGTTCTTTAGTGGATAAGACTAGGAAGAGTCTTGTAAAAGTTCTAACAATATAGTAAAATCTCTTGCGTGTTTGCAAGGGGACTGGACGTACTTCCGGGTTGTGGAAGGAACCAGGATAATTCTCCGTGTCTCTTTACTTTCTGCACTTTACAGTTTTCAAAGCACTATATCAAAACCAGAAAGTATAAAATAAGTCAAAAATCGACCATCACCTAATTCACCCCCCCTCTTAGGCGCAACCTTAATCTTACAATTGGTATCAGAGCAGGTTATAGGTAACCTGCTCCTAGAGATCCAGAATGGCTTCCGCAAATCATCAACCAGTTTTCAGAGATGGTGGTAGTAACAACAAGCCTCCTCTATTTTGTGGTGAATATTTTGACTTTTGGAAAATACGCATGAAGGCGCATTTAGAAGCACAAGGAGAGGAAGTATGGGATGCTGTTGAAAATGGTCCATTTATCCCAATAACGGTAATCAATGGCGTTGGGTCTGCAAAGCCCAAAACTGTATGGGACGACGATGATAAAAAGAAAGTTCTCTATGACAAAAAGGCAATAAACCTTCTTCAAGGTGCTCTCAGTATGGACGAATTTTTTCGTGTCTCAAACTGCAAAACAGCAAAGGAAATTTGGGATACCTTGGTTCAAACTCATGAAGGAACGGCTGAAGTAAAAAGATCAAGGCTAAATACCTTGAGTCAAGAATATGAACTATTTCGAATGCAGCCCGGAGAATCCATTCTTGACTTACAAAAGAGATTTGTGCATTTGACAAATCACTTAATTGCTCTTGGTAAAACCCTGTCAAATGATGAACTCAACTTGAAAATCCTTAGATCATTGACTAGGGAATGGCAACCAAAGGTAACGGCAATCTCGGAAAAGAAGAGTCTCTCCGCAATGACTTCCGCTACATTATTCGGCAAACTTCAAGAATACGAAACGGAACTCGGTAGACTTGAAAAACATGAGAATCTAGAAAAGAAGTCCAAAAACATTGCCTTAAAAATTGATTCAAAAGAAGTGGTAAAAGAAGACAATCCGGAAGAAGATGAAAATTTCATGCTTCTAGTGAAAAGACTTGGGAAGTTTTTTGGCAGAAATGACAAAGGCGGATCTCATGCACATAAGAGAAAGCACTTCAAGAAAAGAGAAGCCTCCACATCAACTCAAGATGTCTCATGTTATGAATGTGGAAAGCAAGGACATATCAAGCCAAACTGTCCAAATCTCCCAAAGAAAAATGGATTCAAAGGAAAGGACTCAAAACAAAAGAAAGCCTACATAGCATGGGAAGATAATGATATAAGCAGTTCATCGGAATCGGAAAGCGACGAATGTGCAAACTTAGCCTTAATGGCATCGCATCACTCCGACAATGAAGAAGAGGTTAGTAATGAATTTAATCTTTTTGATGATGATGTTCAAGGTGCAATTGATGAACTCTTGAAAGAATGCAAAAGTTTATACAAAAAGGTGTCAAAACAAGAAAAAGAACTTCTAAGTTGTCTAAAAAAAATTGACACCATGACTAAAGATTTTGATCTTCAAAAACAGAATTTTATAAAAGAAAAGGAAAACTTTGCATGCTCCAAGTGTGAATCAAATGTCTTTCAAATTGTTCAATTGAAAAGAGTCATTGAACGATATGAAAAAGGACAAATAGGATTGGAAGGATTACTAAGCCAACAACGTTATCCAAATGATAAAAGAGGTCTTGGTTATGTGAATACTAAGAAACCAAGTAACAATCCCACTGTTTTTGTAAAGGCTAGTAATAGTTCCAATCCCAAGAAAGTAGAAAAGAAGCAAGTTGTTCATAATCATCAAAAGAAAAAGGCTAATGTATCTAAAAGAAAACAAATTCCTAGATACAAGAGCAAATTTGTTCCAAACTGTTTTTACTGTGGTATTATTGGACACACACCAAATGCATGCTATATTAGAAATTTCAGTATGGCTAGTGGACATTATGCATGGGTGAAAAAGGGAACAAACTATGAAGGACCCAAGGCAACTTGGGTACCTAACAAGAAATAATTTGTTTTTGTAGGTATGCTTGAAATCCACTTCAAATGTTTGGTATCTTGACAGTGGATGTTCAAAGCATATGACAGGAGATGTACACCAATTTTCATATCTAGTACATAAAGCCAAAGGGTATGTCACCTATGGAGACAACACCAAAGGAAAGATTCTTGGCGTTGGAATAGTTGGCACACCTCCATCCATTCAAATTGAGGATGTTCTCTATGTTGAAGGATTAAAGCACAACCTTCTTAGCATAAGTCAACTTTGCGATAGAGGGTTCAAGATCAAATTCAACAAAGAAGAATGCCTTATTATGGATGAGGCAACCAATGAGGTAAAACTCAAAGGTATAAGATCTAACAATATTTTTGTGATTACTCTAGATGATTTGTCTATGAAGGTACAATGTCTTATGGTAAACAACAATGACGCTTGGTTATGGCATAAGAGGATTGCTCACATTCACATGGAGCACTTGAACAAATTGGTTAAGCATGACTTAGTTATTGGTCTACCAAAGATGAAGTTCATCAAAGACAAATTATGTAGTGCATGCCAAAAGGGCAAACAGACCAAATCAACTTTCAAACCAAAGAATGTGGTTTCAACAACAAGACCACTTCAATTGTTGCACATGGATCTTTTTGGTCCATCTAGAACAAGAAGCTTCGGAGGTAACATTTATGCATTAGTTATTGTAGATGATTTTTCCCGTTTCACCTGGACTTTGTTTTTAGTACACAAGAATGAAGCATTCAAGGCATTCAAGAGATATGCAAAACAAGTTCAAAATGAGAAGTCATCAAAGATAACATCAATCCGAAGTGATCACGGTGGAGAATTCCAAAACAGTCTATTTGAAGAATTTTGTGAAGAAAATGGGATCTTCCACAATTTTTCAGCACCAAGAACTCCACAACAAAATGGAGTAGTTGAAAGGAAAAATAGGTCTTTGGTGGAACTTGCTAGAACCATGCTAAGTGACTCAAGTTTGCCTAAATATTTTTGGGCGGATGCGGTAAGCACGGCATGTTATGTAAGCAATCGCGTGATCATAAGACCTATACTAAAGAAAACTCCATATGAGATCTACAAAGGAAGAAAACCAAATATCTCTCACTTTCATATTTTCGGGTGCAAATGTTTTGTCCTTAACAACGACAAAGACAATCTCGGTAAGTTCGATGAAAAATCGGATGAAGGTATCTTTCTTGGTTACTCCCTTTCTAGCAAAGCTTTTAGAATTTACAATAAAAGAACTTTAACTATAGAAGAATCAATGCATGTTTCTTTTGATGAATCTAACACCTCCAAGGAGGAAGTTGCTATTTGTGATGATGATGATTCTATAGATTTATCTCATGAGATTTCCTGCGGAGATGGCAAAATTGTCAATCCGGAACAAACACATGAACTTTCACATCAAAATGAAAATGATGATGATCTTCCTCAAGAATGGAGAACTCATCGTGATCATCCAATTGACAATATAATTGGAGATATTAGCAAAGGAGTATCTACTCGACTAAATCTTAAGGATGCATGCTTAAATATGGCGTTTGTATCTCAAGTTGAACCTACTAAAGTGGCTCAAGCACTAGAAGATGATCAATGGATCCTTGCCATGCAAGAAGAGTTAAACCAATTCGAGCGGAATGAAGTTTGGGAACTTGTTCCTAATCCAGGAAATAAACGTATCATTGGAACCAAATGGGTTTTCAAAAACAAGATGGATGAAAATGGAATAATCACTCGAAACAAGGCAAGACTAGTTGCTCAAGGATACAACCAAGAGGAAGGAATTGATTTTGAAGAAACTTTTGCTCCGGTAGCACGTTTGGAAGCAATAAGACTATTACTTGCATATGCATGCTCATTGGACTTTGAACTTTTTCAAATGGATGTAAAAAGCGCATTTCTCAACGGATTCATAAATGAAGAAGTCTATGTAAAGCAACCTCCCGGATTTGAAGACTTCAAACATCCTAATCATGTCTTCAAACTGAAGAAAGCTCTCTATGGGCTGAAGCAAGCACCAAGGGCTTGGTATGATAGACTAAGCGCATTCCTATGTGAAAAAGGGTTTGTAAAGGGTAAAGTTGATACCACTCTCTTCATAAAAAATGTTAATCATCATACCTTACTTGTACAAATCTATGTAGATGATATTGTTTTCGGTTCAACTAACCAAAATATGTGCAAGGAATTTTCGTCTATGATGCAAGGAGAGTTTGAGATGTCTATGATGGGAAGATTGAATTTCTTTCTTGGTCTTCAAATTAAGCAACTCAAACATGGTATTTTCGTGAACCAATCAAAATATTGCAAAGACCTTATAAAGAAGTTTGAGATGGAAAGTAGCAAAGAAAGTGCAATTCCTATGGGATCCGGCACCTATCTTGACCCAGATGAATCAGGAAATTCTATTGACATAACTAAGTATCGTGGAATGATTGGCTCACTCCTTTATTTAACAGCAAGTAGACCTGACATTATGTTCAGCGTTTGCCTATGTGCAAGATATCAAGCCAATCCTAAAGAGTCTCACCTTGCAGCAGTCAAGCGCATAATAAAATATCTCAAAGGAACAACCAACGTCGGATTATGGTATCCAAAAGGTAGTATGTGCAATCTAGTTGGTTATTCTGATGCTGACTATGCAGGTTGCAAAACTGATCGCAAAAGTACAAGTGGAACATGTCACATTCTTGGAAATGCCTTGGTTTCATGGTCATGCAAAAAGCAAGCAAGCGTAGCTCTCAGCACTGCCGAAGCAGAATACATTGCGGCTGGAAGTGGATGCGCTCAAATTCTTTGGCTAAAACAACAATTACTTGACTATGGAGTAAACCTTGGATGCATTCCTCTTCGATGTGATAACACAAGCGCGATCAATATTACGAAAAATCCAGTTATGCATTCCCGGACGAAACACATTGACATCAGACATCATTTCATCCGAGACCATGTGCTCAAAGGAGATGTCGAGATCACATTTGTGGACACTCAAAATCAACTCGCGGACATCTTCACAAAACCACTTGCAAAGGATGCATTTTTCAAAATTCGTCGTGAACTTGGAATCCTCGATGAACAAGATATTTAAGGTGCACTCAATCCTTAACTATACCTTAATGTACATATATATGTGGTTAGACATTGTTTCAAATGTTAAAAAAATAATGATTTTTAAAATTTTTCTTTAAGTAAATCGATTTACACCATATGTCAATCGATTTACTACTGAAGCAAATCATTTCTTTTATTAAAATCTACTGTGTAAATCGATTTACACAATATGTCAATCGATTTACTACTGAAGCAAATCATTTTTTTTAATAAAATCTTGTGTGTAAATCGATTTACACAACATGCAAATCGATTTACCACTGAACGAAAATTACTTTGTTCGATAATTTTCAAAGTTTTGTGTTTTTCATTTATGTTCCTATACATTTCTTTCTGGTATACTATCTTGTTGCATCTTTCCCTTCTTTTTGATAATGTCAAAGGGGGAGAAGGATGTAATAGCACTTTATGGTTGTTTGTTTTCATTATCTTTACAGAGCAAACTTTCAAATCTTTTTCTCCATAGGGGGAGAAATCTTCTCAGGGGGAGAAAACACCTTTTGCTCAAATTCTGATCAACACATAAAGGAAAATGGTTTGTCATCATCAAAAAGGGGGAGAATGTAATCTCAAGCCTCAACTCAACTTTAGTTTTGATGAAAGACAAACAAGCTAGTTTGATGAAAGACAAACAAGCATTATGGAAAGAAGGAAAAGAAGTGGAAATCATCTTAAAGCATCATTCACTCAAAGCTTCAAGGAACTTGGCAAGCAATCAAGTATATCAATTCTCAATTAAACTACATTGATTAGAAATGCTCAAAAATGATATACACACTTGCCACATCACTTCAAGTATATTTCAAAAACAATTTTTAAGTTTTTCTCTGCTGTAAATCGATTAACATCTTGTGTAAATCGATTTACACATGCTTTTTCAAAAACTGTTTGCTCCTGCCAGCAATCGATTGACATGTTGTGTAAATCGATTGATCACAGAACAAACTGATTTTTTAACACTTGTAAATCGATTGACACTACATGCTAATCGATTTACACTTCAAACTTTTTGAAATTCTGAACGTTACAAACACGTGCAATCGATTTGCATGTTATGTTAATCGATTTGCACATTGAAAATTTTGAAAAATCTGAAATGGTTTCAAGATATCCTTCATACCTTTTCTCCAATGGTTGCATGATCAAACATTGCATCTTGTCAAGTTTTACAAACAGAAAAGTGTCCTTTTGGAAAGGTATCTTGATTACTATATATTACAAAATCTTTCAAATCATAAACAACTCTTCTCTTGCAATAAAATCTGAACTTTGTAAAATATTCAAACTTCATATTTCTTAACTTTTAAGAACAAAGATTTTCTGCACTTTCACACATATAAAGAACAGAAATCTTTGAGCATTATCTAACCATTGTGTTACAGTTTGAATTGCTTACAAGAGAAGAAAGAAGAAACTTCAAAGAAGTCACTCTAAGTGATCAACATCTTTCAAGAAATCATACTTCATAAAAACATACAAAGTGTAACTTATTTCCAGGATTGTTGGAATTAAGTATTAGATTATTTTTTGTTCCTTGTTGTCCATTGTTGGAAACAAGAGGTATCTTTTGAGAGGATTGTTCTCATTAGACTTATTGGAAATCCAAGAGGGTGTTCTTGGTTATTTGTTAGGTTCTTTAGTGGATAAGACTAGGAAGAGTCTTGTAAAAGTTCTAACAATATAGTAAAATCTCTTGCGTGTTTGCAAGGGGACTGGACGTACTTCCGGGTTGTGGAAGGAACCAGGATAATTCTCCGTGTCTCTTTACTTTCTGCACTTTACAGTTTTCAAAGCACTATATCAAAACCAGAAAGTATAAAATAAGTCAAAAATCGACCATCACCTAATTCACCCCCCCTCTTAGGCGCAACCTTAATCTTACAGGGGAGGCATCACCTACAACCCATGCTTGGCTCTAAGACAGTTTGGTTATGCCTGAAGGGATGGCCCATATAATATGCTGATTCAAGGCTTGGTATTCAACTACGACAACGACGGTCAAGGTCTTCACCAGAGATTCATCCGAGCTTGGAGGATGCTAAACAAGGTGGATAGCAAGACTTTGGGACACAAGAATTCCATCCCTCTTGAGCCTTACCTCAAGTGGGTACGAACCTGCGCTCAAAGTCTTATGATGCCTTATCCTTCCATTCTCCAGGTGATTATTGAGCCTGTTAAGGAAGGAGAAGTTCCATACACTATCCTACATCCTGACATGCCCACATCTCTTGAAGACCTACAAAGGGATTGGATACAACTCAAAGGAGAGCGAGATACTTTAGAAGCCCAATTCTACGCAAGCGAGAAGAAGGTTTTGGAACTTACTAGGCTACTTCATGAGGAGCAGACTCTAAATGCCTACATAGCACCAAAGAGGATGCGCACTACTTTTTTATCTTAGAGTGTTATATTATTTTGCCCAAGGGGCATTGATGTACTCAAACTCTATCTTATTAATATAACGTGTGTTTCTTTTTGTTTAAAACGAACTTGAATCTTTTAAAATCCTTGAAAACATTACATGTGCACATATCATTCATCATAACATAAACAGGTCTTTTGCAACAAGTTTCCTCATCTATCTATTGTTTATTTCAGTAAGATGGATCTCGAACAGACAGTCAAAGATCTTCAAACTCAAAACATGCAGTTTCAACAGTTACTCACAACATTGGCCAAAGGACAAGAGGAGCTGAAAACTCTGTTGGCAAAAGAGAAAAAGAAGAAAGAAAAGAAACTGATTGGTGTTTTAATCATGGGGAGAAGGTTTCAAGGGCAAACTAGAAGAACCTTGAATTTCGCAGCAACATCTGATGAAGGGGAAGGGAAAGGAAAAGAAACAGCAGTTCCGTCAGAATCTGAAGAGGAGGAAGAAGAGGAAGACTACCCTGAGGAACAGTACCCTCCGGCTGATGATAAGTACAAGCATCTTGAAGAGCGCTCGAGCGCTATGGAAATCCAAAGGGTACCGGGTCTAGACTTCGAGGAATTGGGGCTAGTGTCGGGAATTGTGATCCCACCAAAGTTCAAAGTGCCGCTATTTGCAAAATTATGATTGGGTGTCATGTCCTAAAATGCACCTCTGATCATATGTGAGAAAGATTCATCCGCACTCTGCCGATAAAGACTTATGGGTCCATTTTTTCCAAGATAGTTTATTCGGAACACAACTCGACTGGTTCTACCAATTAGAAAGGGCCGACGTACACAACTCAGAAGACCTTGCCGTATGTTTCTATAAACAATACCAGTATAATGCATATTTGGCGCCTACCCGTACTCAGCTTCAGAGTATGGCTATGGCTTCAAATGAGGGTTTCAAAGATTACGCGCAGAAATGGAGAGATCTAGCTGGAAGAGTGCAACCCCCTCTGTCTGAAAGGGAGTTAGTGGATATGTTATTGGGAACTCTATTGGGCCCTTTCTTCAACCATTTGATTGGGAGTTCATCGGCTGGATTTACTGAGTTAATATTAACCGGAGAGAGGGTGAAAGCTAGCATAAAAAGTGGAAAGATTCAGAAAGATTCATATGCCTCTACAGCTGTGAAAAAACCCTTCACTGGGAAGAAGGAGGTATTTGATATTTATCCATAAAAGAACCAAGGGAGAGCTGAGCGCTGACCAATGGTAGGGGCCGTTATGATCCCAAAGTTTACATCTGATCAAACAAGGAGTAATCAACCAAGGGTGGAAAATCCAGTCCGGCAATTCACCATAATTAATATGACTCTAGCCCAGGTTTTACCACATATTCTGAAATCTAATTTGGCGACTTTGAAGGAAGCTCCAAAGAATCCTAACACTACATCCCCTCATTATCACCCGAATGCCAGATGTGCATACCATTCTGAAAGACCGGGCCACGGCACCAACAACTGTTAGGATTTAAAGAATAAAATTCAAGACCTTATAGATGCAAAAGAGATTGAGTTTGAGGCGCCCGAGAAACCAAATGTCATTTCCGCTCTTATGCCTAGACATGGTCACAACGCCAATGCTATCGAGGAAGATTTGTTTGTTGCTACAGTAGATGAACTCTTGACTCCGCTCCCGGTCATTAAGAGGAACTTATTGAAAGCTGGTATATTCCCAGGTTGTAATAAAGACTGCCATCTTTGTTTATCCTCACAAACTGATTGCCCTCTGTTGAAGACAGGCATTCAACGCCTGATAGACAACCAATAAATTCTGTTTGAAAATGCTCCTGTTTCACCCATTCCAGTTAAAGACATTTCAATCATAACCATCTCCGCCAATCCTTCCAGGGTCCTCAAAAGACCCGTTAGGATTCCATCAGTTCCAAAGACTACTCCTCTCATAATTACAATGCCCGGACCGGTCCCATACGAATCAGACAAGACAGTACCGTGGAATTATGGTGGAGAAATCTACTACCATGGTATTAAACAAGATGGGTTGACCACCGAAGAAGTGAACTCCGAAGAAGAAGATTCCGACATTAGCAATATTGCCGGAACTAGTAAGATTACCCGTAGTGGTAGAATCTTCTCTCCAGAGATTGCCCCTCCAAAGGCAGTTTTTGGACCCGTGGCTATTCCGAAGACTACCTCTGTACCAATAATCATACCTGCAAGTGCGCCTATCAACAAAGACGACACAATCCATGCTGTTGTCCCCACCAACACTTCTACTGCTGAAAATCGAGGAAAAAGCATTCAAGAAGAGTATGTCCGGACGAAGGATCAATCACTAGCTATCCCCGAAACATCCAAGAAGGAAATGGAAGAGATCCTGAGGATAATAAAGAAGAGTGACTATGACATGGTTGAACAGTTGGGGAAAACTCCCTCCAAGATCTCCATGCTAACCTTGCTGCTGTGCTCTGAGGCACATGCGAAAGCTCTGGTAAAATTTTTGAAGACAGCCCATGTGCCACAAGAGACGTCTGTTGACGAATTCCAAGATTGTGTGGCCAGTTTGACAGTTGATAACGGCCTAGGCTTCTATGATGCTGATTTGACACCCAGAGGGAGAAAGTACAACGAGGCATTACATGTCTCTGTGGAGTGTAGAGGAACGACTCTGGCCCATGTCTTGGTGGACACAGGTTCATCTTTGAACGTCTTATCGAAGAAAGCTCTGGACAGATTGGATTGCGAAGGGCTGACTCTAAAACCCAGTAACATAGTTGTGAGAGCATTCGATGGCTCAAAGAGGATGGTCCACGGGGAGGTGGACATCCCGATAAAGGTGGGAACTCAAACTTTCAGCTCAACCTTCTATGTAATGGACATCCGCCCCTCTTACTCCTGTCTGTTAGGACGGCCCTGGATCCATAATGCCGGTGCTGTCACCTCCACGCTACACCAGATACTGAAGTACCCGGTCCATGGAAAGATTATCATTGTCCATGGAGAGGAGGAGTACATGATTAGTCATCAAAATTCTTTCCGATATGTGGAGTTGGATGGCGAGTTCATTGAAACTCCTTTTCAACATTTCGAAGAGGTCTCTCAAGAAGTAGTAGTAACCAAGGCGGTATCCCCGATTTCCAAGATCAAAAGACCTTCGCTTCGGATTTCATCTCTAAAGGACACCAAGGCAGTAGTAGAAGAGGGTGGATGCACCATCTGGGGGAAGCTTCCGGACATCCCGTATAAATCAGGCAAGTTTGGCTTGGGGTTTACTTCAACTGCTCAGAAGGCTGTGCGTCGTGCCCGTGCTGGAGGGCCACCTTTGAAGATTAGTAACCGGGAGGTCAACGCAGTGGAAGATAGTGAAGAAGATGGCAGCTTGGATATTTCCTACTATCAGCGGAGGACTTCGCAATTAGGAATCCAGAGACTTTGTCCCAATAACTTTCATCTCTCAGTAATTTATCTTTTACATTTCTGTTGGACTTGTAATATTCACAAGCAATTTGCACTTTAAAAACCTTGTGTCTTACCCGAGGCACAATGGTCCATTTGTAAGGGTTTTTATTTCATCTTCATATGACATTCAATGAATCATGGACGCTTTTTCACATACAAACCTTTTGTGCTCATTGCCTTTCTTTTACATTTTATTGCTTAAAGATGGTTATACCCTTACACACACCCACACTCACAAATGAAGGTACCCCTCCATTCCGGATCCCATGGGTAACAATACTGCTATGGCCTTTAGTGACTCTGAGGATCTGATCTACCAAGCCGAATACGAAGGTGAGGAAGATTGTGAAGTACCAGGGGAATTGGCCAGACTACTACAACAAGAGGAAAGAGATATTCAGCCTCATGAGGAACCGTTTGATACAATCAACTTGGGTACCGAGGAAGATAAAAAGGAAATCAAGATGGGTGCCAATCTAGAGCCGAGTGTCAAGGAACGTTTGATTCAGCTATTGCAGGATTATGTTGAGATCTTCGCCTGGTCATATGAAGACATGTCGGGACTCGATACAGACATCGTGGTACATTGTCTACCCACAAGAGAATATTATCCACCAGTGAAACAAAAAGTTCGCCGCATGAGACCTGACATGTCAGAGAAGATCAAATCGGAAGTCATGAAACAATTCAATGCTGGATTCTTGGTTGTCACTTCCTATCCTCAATGGGTTGCCAACATTGTTCCCGTGCCTAAAAAGGACGGTAAAGTATGAATGTGCATGGATTATAGAGATTTAAACAGGTTTATCTCTAAAGATGATTTTCCACTTCCCCACATTGATATCCTGGTTGATAATACAACCCAGCACAAAGTGTTTTCCTTCATGGACGAATTCTCAAGTTATAAACAGATCAAAATGGCACTTGAAGACATGGAGAGAACTACATTTGTCACACAGTAGGGCACGTTCTGTTACAAAGTTATGTCATTCGGACTGAAGAATGCTGGGGCAACCTATCAACACGCCATGGTAGCCTTATTTCATGATATGATACATCATGAGTTAGAGGTCTATGTAGATGACATGATAGCCCGATCACAAACTGAAGAGTAGCATCTTGATCACTTGCAAAAGTTGTTTATGAGATTGAAGGAGTACAAACTAAGGTTGAATCCAAACAAGTGTACGTTCGGAGTCCGGTCCGGTAAACTCTTAGGTTTCGTTGTCAGCAACAAAGGCATCGAGGTTGATCCTACCAAGGTTAAAGTGATACAAGAAATGCCTGCTCCTCGTACTGAGAAGGAAGTCAGAGGATTCTTGGGACGTCTGAACTATATTTCCAGATTCATTTCTCACTTGACAGCTACTTGGGAGCCAATCTTCAAACTATTGAAGAAAGATCAAGTAGTCAGATGGAATGATGAATGCCAGATTTCTTTTGAAAAGATCAAAGAGTACTTACAAGAGCCTTCTGTTTTGATGCCACCAATCGAGGGAAGACCACTGATCATGTATCTGACCGTTTCAGAGAACTCAATGGGGGTGTGTATTGGGGCAACATGACGAGTCTAGCCGAAAAGAGCACTCTATTTACTACCTGAGCAAAAAGTTTACCGACTGTGAAACCAGATATTCACTGCTCGAGAAAACTTACTGCGCTCTGGCATGGGCTGCTCGCCGGCTAAGATAGTATATGTTGACTCATACCACTTTGTTGATATCTAAGATGGATCCGATAAAATACATCTTTGAAAAGCCTATTCTGTCTGGAAGGATAGCTAGATGGAAGATGATCCTAACAGAATATGACATACAGTACACTACCCAGAAAGCTATAAAGGGTAGTGTGCTAGCTGATCATCTTGCTCATCAAGCTGTAGAATATTATCAGTCTATGAAGTTTGAATTCCTAGATGAAGACATCATGACATTATACGACTATGAAGAGATCAGACCATATGACGGACCTGAACAAGGATCCCGATGGACCCTGTTCTTTGATGGGGCATCCAATGCACTTGGTAATGGTATTGGTGTCGTACTCATATCTCCGGAAGGGTGTCACACTCCCTTTACTGCCATATTTTGCTTCAACTGTACGAACAACATGGCGGAATACGAAGCATGCATCTTTGGTCTCAAGGCTGCCATAGACTTGGGAATCAAATCTTTAGATGTGTTTGGAGATCCAGCTTTGGTCATCAGTCAGATCAAAGGAGAGTGGGGAACTAAGCATCCAAACCTTATCCCTTACAAAGAACATGTTTTGACATTGCTACCACATTTTGAACAGATTACCTTTGAGCATTTCTCGTGAGAAGAAAATTAGCTAGCAGATGCTCTAGCCACAATGTCATCTATGTTTAAACTTAATTGGGATAATGAGGCTCTCCAGATCACCATTGAACGAATGGATGAACCAGCACACTGTCACGAGATTAATGCTGAAGAAGTAGTGGACCAGCCTTGGTTTCATGAAGTCAAGAGGTATCTAAAGGCTCAAGAATATCCAGAAGGAGCTTCAATCAATGATAAAAAGTTCCTAAGGAGATTCACTGCTAAGTTCTTCCTGAGTAATGGCATCCTGTACAAACGCAATCATGACTCTATTCTTCTCCGTTGTGTGGATAAGATTGAGGATGAAAAGATCATGGCTGAACTACATGAAGGTACCTTTGGCACTCACTCCAGTGGGCATACGATGGCAAAGAAAATCCTACGGGCAGGCTATTATTGGTCTACCATGGAAGCAGATTGCTATCAACACTCTCGGACCTGTCATAAGTGTCAAATTTATGCCGACAAGGTGCACGTACCTTCGGTTCCTCTGAATGTCTTGACGGCTCCTTGGCCCTTTGCTATGTGGGGAATTGATATGATTGGGGAGATCAAGCCTACAGCCTCCAATGGACACCGCTTCATCCTAGTGGCCATTGACTATTTTACAAAGTGGGTAGAAGCAGCTTCCTTCGCTTCTGTTACTAAGAATGTTGTTGCCCGCTTCATCAAGCAAAATCTCATTTGCCGGTACGGTATCCCAGAAAGGATCATCACTGATAATGGTACAAACCTTAACAATACTATGATCACCGCCTTGTGCAAGCAGTTCGAAATTGAGCATCACAATTCGTCCCCCTATCGGCCAAAGATGAATGGTACCGTTGAAGCTGCAAATAAAAACATTAAAAAGATCATATAGAAAATGACAGTCACCTACAAGGACTGGCATGAGATGCTACCATTTTCTCTCCACGGGTACCGTACCACGGCACACACATCAACTGAGGAAACACCTTATTCTTTGGTTTATGGCATGGAGGCTGTCTTGCCTATTGAGGTTCAGATCCCCTCTTTGAGAATTATGAAGGATGCAGGTTTGAATGAAGACGATTGGATCCAAACTCGACTCGATCAACTGAACTTAATTGATGAAAAAAGACTTACTGCTGTTTTCCATGGTCAATTGTATCAAAAATAGATGATCAAGGCTTTCAACAAGAAAGTCAGACGCCAAGTATATCAAGTTAAGGATCTAGTGATCAAACGTATCATTTTGCCACAAAGTGATCCCAGGGGCAAATGGACTCCTACCTATGAAGGACCATTTGTGATCAAGAATATTTTCTCCGGAGGAGCGATGATCTTAACCACCATGGACGGTGACGACTTGCCACACCCTGCGAACGCGGATATAGTCAAAAGATACTATGCATAAGAGACCCGCTAGGTTGGCACACCTAGGCAAAAGAGGGCATCCCGGCGAACCAAAAGGTTCGGGAAAAAATTAGGGATAAAAAAAAAAGTGTACACCCGGCAAGTTGAAAACCTGAAAGGGCGACTTGGGCAAAAAAGGGTTTCCCGGTGGACTGAAAACCCGAAAGGGCGGTCCAGGCAAAAGTTAGGAAATTAAAGCGTATGACTATGTCCCATCGGATCACCTTGTGGACAACCTCTTGACTTCCACTGACAAACTCAGAGTTTCTGATCAATTCAATCATCTTCGAACGAAGCAACAAATAGATAAAATATTCGGAGATACTAAGGCTATAGCAGAATGGGAACCCCATGGGATTACCACACATAGCTATCTTTATTTGCATAAATTTTTCTTACTTTTTATGGCGCCATTATCTTACTAGGATGATTGTCTCCTTTGTACAAAATACTTATTCAAAGTTAAATACAAAGATATCTCGTTGAAAGTGCAGAAAACTATTTGTCTTTTTTCTTTACACTTGTGTTTTATTTGCAAAAAAATGTCCAATGATTCATTGATGAACATATGCATTTGAACATAATTACTGCTTATAAATAAACAAAATGGGAAAGATAATTACTGATAGGTTGAAAGGATAGGAAAACGTCTTTAGGCTATTCCGTAAGTAATCCCCACAGTACGTCATCTGGATTCCTAACAGAACTAAAACTTCAAATTATTAATCTCCAGTAGAAATCATCAAATTTCTCAGGTTTCCTCAAACAGATCTTACAAATAGTATATGGAATTGCCATCACAATAGAATTTACTTCTCTCAACGAGAGTTCTCGCCATACTTCAACTTCAAGACATGAAAATTCACATATCCCCGATAAACGGCAGGATTCCCCAACTTGAGTTCGCCTCTCCGACTACTACAAATCAAAAGACCACAACTCTTCTTCCCCAGTAGACTACTCTACAATCCCCAGCAAGTTACTGAGAAACTTGTATCCAACCGGATAACAACTGACTTCTGATTCTCCCCAACCAAGGATAAATCCCCGGTAGAGCGACAGACGACCGAAACTCCTAAACTTTTTCCCAAACAGGAACAAAACTCTTTCTCCATAGAGTTTTCAATACTCCCCAACGGAACAAAGACTCCCATTGGTTATCCCCAGAAGAAATCGTCAAGATTCTCAGGTTTCCTCAAGGAGATCTTACAAGCAGTACATGGCATTTCCCTTACAACAAGAGTTTATTTCTCTCAGCAGTAATTCACCAACGCTTCGACTTCAAAACTTGAGGACTTACAACAGCAGTCAAGGATTTATTTTCCTCAATCAAACAACAATACAGCAGATCAGCTTACATGCACGTACATTGCATCCATCTATCATAAACATTGATAAAGCAAATACATTGCATCATACATTTCATGCAACATAACTTTTGTTTCAGCTAACATTTTACCCTTTTCAGGATAAAATTAACAGCTTCCATTAACAATACGCAGTCTTGATATAGTTCAGATACGCTCCAGACCCGGAAGCCATTCTGATACTCATTCAGATTTCAACTCTTGATACAGTTCAGATACGCTCCAGACCCGGAAGCCATTCTGATACTCATTCATATTTCAACTCTTGATATAGTTCAGATACGCTCCAGACCCGGAAGCCATTCTGATACTCATTCAGATTTCAACTCTTGATACAGTTCAGATACGCTCCAAACCCAGAAGCCATTCTGATACTCATTCAGATATCAACATTCAGATACTCATTCAGATATCAACACTCTTGATACAGTTCAGATACACTCCAGACCCGGAAGCCATTCTAATACTCATTCAGATATCAACACTCTTGATACAGTTCAGATATGCTCCAGATCCGGAAGCCATTCTGATACTCATTCAGATATCAACACTCTTGATATAGTTCAGATACGCTCCAGACACGGATGCCATTTTGGTACTCATTCAGATTCAACTTTTAGCTACAATACAGATACGCTCCAGACAGGACGCTATTCTGATGTTCAACTTACAGATTACACCTCAACAAGCATTCTTGGATGGCATCTACAAGCCCACCCCCAATAAGATTTTATCACTTCTCCAAGTGACATCTTTAAGCCCATTCCTCCTATCACCGCTGAGTGCAAATTTTTGGGCACTCTAATATCCAATCATCTTCCACCTTCGAGTCGCGAATGGAAAATCTCGCCAATCTAACTCCTTAGGTCAAAGAAGATTAAACAGGGGCAGCTTTTGTACCCAAAAATTTGCCCACTCATTCTTCAGGAAATCATCCTGGATTCTCAAAGTTCTCTCTTATACAAATCCAATCCTTGAATTATCATTTCTTTCTAAGCAAGCCATTTACAAGGGCAAAGTGGTCATTTGCAAGCTCAAAAGTCAAATTTTACCTTGGAAAAGTTAAATTCATAGTTAGATTTTTTCTAAAGTGTTTAAGAAAAATGACACTTCAGAACTTCTGAACCAGCCTCCAGGCAGAAGCGGTCAGAAGTTACAAACTTGGCTCAGCACATAACATTCAATCAGAACATGGCTTTTTCAGTAGTTATGCAAGTTCAGTCAGAGTTTGCTAGAGGAATGCAAAGAAAGCAACGAAGCCTGAAAATTCTTCCAGAACATGCTGGAATCAGAAGGTAAGGGGGTCAGAAGATTGGGTGTTACACTGAAGCATAATCTCTAAGTCCAGAAGTTTCAGAAGCAAATCCAAAGAACATGCTAGAAAGTCTGGAGAACCCTCAGAATTTGCTGAGGCAACAGGATACTAAGATCAGAATTTGAGTGTGTTGTATGCTGAAGTAGTAACTGTTGGCTCAGATTTAAGTAATGATGCAAATCTCATATTACAAGATTTCTTAGTCTTGACCAATCTCATCACCATTTAATGCTCATTAATGCTCGCAACTACTTTTGAACATTTGTCCAAAGGGTCTCTCCACGTGTAGCATAACAACGCTCCTGTGCAGATTTAGGTATGGGTTCATGCGCTACTTTTCGCTCATAGGTGTCACTTTTCCTTAATCCTCGCTTACTAATCCAGCCTAGGCTAAAAGCTGTCAATCATCATAAATTTTTATGAACTTTCTCCAAGAGTAAGTCAGCATCTATTGCATGGCATTGGTGCCACTTAACGTTTAAAAAACCCACAAAGCTTTGCCTATAAATAGAGCACCATTTTCCATTAAAAGGGGGGGGGGGGGGGTCCAACATCAGAAAAATTGCTAGAAAAGAAACAGAAAATTTTAGCAAGAAAACACCTTGAAACTCTGCCAAAATTCCTAGTGTTTCAATAGCCTTAAACACAACTTTGAATATCCTGCCTCCAAACTTCATTTGTACCCAAATTGTTTCTTGACTAAAGAACGCCCATACAGTTTCTGACCATATATATACTCTCCATCCACCCATACAAAGAACTTGTCCAGAATACTATCAGAGTTAAGATTAACTCTAGTTCATAGAATTTCTTCCAACAACAAGGTGAGAACCTGCTGACTCTCACCACACTGCTTAAACATCATCAGATTTGCATGCTAAAAAAACACAATGTAGATATCATGCTGTTGTTGTTGTACATGTTTTGAGATTTTCACGCCTCTGTATGTTTAAGTAGGAAGTGAATCAGTACAGAACTTGCCTGTGACTTTTTGGTTCTGTCTTCTGGAACGATATGACACTTGCTGAGACTGTCCTAGGCATTCCTTCTGTTTTGTGGAAAAATAATCAAACTGCAGATGTTCTGACTAGCATAGGGGGAGACCAAGTTCTGACTTTAGCGCCAGAACTTCTGAGGCCTGTTTTGTCATCAGTGATATCAGAATTTCTGAAAATTACTGTGTGCCCAGCAGGGTCAGAACTTCTGACCCTATACATTTTCACTAACAAGTTTCTGTTTTGCAGCGCACTAGGGTCAGAAGTTCTGACCTTTACATCTTCACTAACATGTTGATATTCTGCAGCAGGCCAGGGTCAGAACTTCTGACTTCCTTTCAGCAGCACGTTGACCCCCTCCTTCTTTCTTTTTTTTTCTTCCCCTTGTTATTTTTCTTTATTTTTATCCCTGGATTCCCCATTCATAAGTGTGTACCCCCACCCCCTAAATATTGTAATAGCGTAGGACTTTACATTTCCGCATTTTTATCGCTTTCAAATGTAAATGCTAGCAATTAGGATATGTATGGCAAGATAAAATCAATGAAATAGAAAATCCTAATTCAAGATAAAATCATGCATGCAATAAAACACACTTGCACACAAACACCCTTAGGGTTCCTCCACTCGGTTGCCTTATACAAAAATAGCCATGCCACACATGCAAAGTATCTTGGTAAAACAAACAAAATCAAAAGATCATAGTCCCTCGATGACGCTAATTCAAAGTTGCCTTATAAAATGATCTTTGTCCCGCGAAAATACTAAGATACTTTGAAATATTGCTAATCATGGTTATACGATGACCCACGCCTGTCCCGTAAACATCCAAAGATAGGGTTTCTTACCAAATCAATGGTAAGATAACAATGTCAAAGGAATAGAAAACGTACAAGAAAGACATTTGAGTAGGTAGATTACTCTTAGTTACTTGCTCCATTTCAAACAAATATCCTTGCTTTTTTTCAAAACAAGCACACACATTTCAAAACATTTTTTACAAACATTAAAAACATTTTCAAAAAGACAAACATCTTTGTATACATTCTTACGAACGAGAATCATTACAAAGATTGCCTAAACGAATGGCCTCTTTTACAAAATACTTTCAAAACCACACCAAACACAATTTCAAACAAACAAAAGCAAGTGATCTAAGCAAGTAACTAAGAGCCCATGGAAAACCATGGATGAAAAGGGTGCTAATACCTTCCCTTTTCATAATCTACCCCCCGAACTCAAGAAAAAATCTCAAAGGTCTTTCCTGTGCTTTTTCACCTTTCCTTTTGGATAAAAGAAAAGTCGGTGGCGACTCTTGGTAACCGCAACATTTGCGATAAAACGCAAAACGCTCAAGTCAGTTCTCCAACCGCATCACATGTACTAACTCCAACTGACTTTCTAACAACTCCTAACCGACTAACAGCTGGCTCATGTAACAGAATTTTCATAATTAACCTCATATCAGATTTTTTTCAAATGAATCTTCACCCTCCATTTTGTAACAAACTTCTTAATCTAAGAGTTAAGAGTGTTTCATCAATAACAAACTTTCTGCATCCACATAGAATCTTCCCTCTAATTCTGTTACACACACGATTCATTTTATTACTTTACTTTCCTTCATCTCCATCCAAATTCTTTGAGTTCTCCTACTCTTCAATCTTCATCTTCATCATTCTATCCCTTAAATTATCTGCAACTTCTACTATAAACTCACCTTTAATCATCTTCTAGCTTCAACCTTCCCCTTCCTTGCAACCATATCTTCATCATCCTCATCTCGCACACTGAACAACCACCTCCCAATCTCTACAATACTGAGTTTATTTCTCAGTTTCTTTTTTATTTTCAATCACAAGCTTCATTATAGAAAGAGAACAAGAAGACGAAACAAGAAGTAACGAGTTGAAGAAATACGTTACCTGAGCAGGTGAAATCTCCTCTCTGGTTTTCTGTTCTTTACATTTTCAAGATCGCGGCAAGTAAGTCATCGTCACCTCTATAATCTATTATTCTGAGTTGGTATACGAAATCGAATTCTGCTACTTTGTGTGTGTTTCGTCATTGTTGTGAGTGTTTGTACAAATTTCGAAACAATCTTGGAACATTGAGAGATCTGAGACGATACAAAATCGAAACTCGACGGAGGTGATAAAGCAAAACGAAGCATGAGAAGGTTTGTTTCACGATAGAGATGGATCACACTGAAATCAAATTAGAGAATGAGATTGAAGATGAGACGGCGCAACTGAAATGATCAGAGACAGAGAGAGTTGGATCGGATATTTGAGATGGAGGAGAGTTTAAGGACAGTGGCGTTAAGATTTGAGTTATGGCGAAATAAGAAACGTGATAGAGAAGGGAACGAGCTTGCGGGCGACACTCTGAGGATCTCATCAAAGGAGAATCGATCGAAGGAAAAGGGAAATACAGCACCGTTGGAGCTTGAATGGAGTATCGTGTTCGACTCTTGGAAGTTGAAGCGTCATAATGCATTTTAACCCTATCCTAACTGATACCAAAACACCAATGTTTCTTTTGTTTTAATAATCTTTATTTGTTTTCTTTTCTGTAAAATATAAAACTGAAACAAAATATATAATGAAAATTTGCTGAAAATGAAACAATTAGTTGGACTGAGATGGATCCTGGACTGGGTCTTTCTCTCTCTAGGCCCAGTCTTTTTTTAAACCTGATACAAAACAAATTGCTTCTTTGACTATTTTCTGATTGGGTCTCTGTGCCACTTCTTCTACTTTGCAGCACCTCTAGTTCAATTTTCACCCCCTGACTCTTTCTAATTGTTTTAATTTTTTTTTAGTTTAAGTTTTCTTTTAAAACTTTCTTAAAAAAATTTAGTGATAAAAGGACAAAAAAGAGATATGTAGAATTTAGGGCTTGCTTTTAATTTCTTATATATTTTTGTTATGATAAAAGAGTATAAAATCAACAAAATTTATTGATATTTCTTAATTGATTTTAGGAATTGATTCCTTAGTTTTTGATAGAATTTTCCTCACATAAAAACTAATAAAAAATACTTTTTATTTTAGTTTTTATTCATATTCTCATACCGTCGTGCCTCGTTATTTTTGACGCGTTTGTTCATTGTGCAAGGTACATTTTTGGTGCTTTCGATCATGTAACATAACAAGTTTTTATGTGATCAAAGCATACGACTTATGCTCGCTTCCTATGTGACACACCTTATTTCTCGTTGTCCTCATAAATTCATATCATATTATATGTTTTCCAGATGCATGTGATATTTTATGATGCTTTGTGCAGGAACTTCTGATTGTGTGTTGCATTCGCAACATGCGTTTGCTTTTATCTTATTTGGATATCCTTTCTGAATTTGTTTGTTTCTTAGTGAAGCTTGCTCGATGCATACTCCTTGCTTCTCCATTGCTTTCGCTTGCTTTTGACGATTTACTTACTTTGGTAGTCGCTGCTGCTACTTTTATATTTCTCCGCACTTTACCATATTTCTTTATCGCTTTCCTAGATATCATGAGAAGTATGGCTTCACTACTTTCCTTTCCATAAGAAGTAGGATAGATATGTATGACGGGGGTCACTGTTGTTGATCATGTCAAGAACCTCTCTGGTTTATTTAAAGACCCGTTTAGGGAAATTCTGCGTTGTTTTGCATTGTGTGCTACTTGTGTGTGGTTTGTTTAAAACCCTACATTTGTGCCTGCATTATTCCCCCATCCCTTATTGAAGTCATCAAAAGGAGGCAAGCGAAAAGGGGTTAGCAATCAACCCCCACAATTTCATTTGTGTAATCCTTAGCTCGTGACACATCACGATGCTTCGGAGTTGTGCCTACTCTTGTTATCGAGTCGTCAAGTGGAAAAGGGTTACACAATCAAACCCCCACACTTAGTCAGGGGTTCCCATTGGCCAATCCTGATACTGTATGATTGTTCATATTGCCTTATGTCACCTACCTCGATCTACTATATCTGGATTAGGTGTTCAGTCGCTTTGGACATTACATTTTTGTCTTTTCATCCCACTCTCGCTTGTTTGTCTCGGGTGATAAGCTCCCCTTGACTAAAGCATTTCTCTTCTTTTCTTTACCATTTTATGTGTGTGCTCATTCGAGATTGTTTGCTTATTCGCTTTTTATACCATGTTCCCTTAGGATGTATTTGTTCCTTTCGAATGCGAGTTAGACCTTAGGTTGAAAGCCATGCATTCTAACATTAGGTAGAGATTTCCCTTTCATCCTTGACGCAGGGCCATCATTGTATGATAACATTAGGATTATAAATAGGCTAGTCCCCCGTAGACTCTTTTCTTCCTCTTTTGCATATGCATTTAAAACTAAAACTTTGTTTTTCTTGGCAAATCACAAAACACCTAATAACACTTAAACCCTTTTTCAAGGTAACAAAATACAAACCAATCAAATGTGGCATATTGCCTTGAGGGCGTAACTCAAAACCATTTTCAAGTAAGGACATGTTAATTTACTTCTTTGCCAACGCGTGAGTCGCCAAAGGTCGAGCTGCGGCAGAAAGAGGAATTAACATTGTTCATAAAAAACATAAATAAACAAAAACATGTGAGCCAAACTACAGTAACTATGATTCCTCAAAAAGGTTACGTAGGTATTGGGGTAGGGCCCAAACAAGCACAACTTTATTTTCCCTACATTATTTTTCTCCCTTCTTTTGCATGAATTCTTCTTTAGTAGTACAATAAGCATAGATTAAATACACTCATAATATAGATAACAAGAGTGGATACCATAGAGTACTATGGGCGTGTGGGGTGCTTATACCTCCCCCTCGCGTAACAGACTCCCTTACCCGATCTCTCGGTCGCAAGACTATGAATTCTCCATTATTAGGTTTTCTCGATGTTTACCTTTCCCTTCATGTGGGATAAAAGACGTTCGATGGAGACTTCATTATTTGATGATTTTCAGCCGGTTGTTTCACCACACAAACACAATACTTGGGCAGACATCACGTCTAATATGGGGAGCACAAAGAAGAAAGGAGGAAAAAAACGGTAATACAGGAAATACTTACTCGACCAAACATTAAAAATCCCTCCTCGATTTTAGACGTGTACTCCATCAGTGACAGTAACTGCTGGATGACCCAGGTATACAACTACTTCACAAAAGGATACCAACCGATTAAAAGGAGGCCAGCATGGTCAGGCGAAGAGCCTGATCATACGATCTGGTTGAAGGAATATTGTACAGAAGGGGATTATCCACCCCTCCTTAGATGTGTCGAGGAAAACAAGGTCTCCTACATCCTCCGTGAAATCCATGAAGGAATCAACTCCCAACACCTGGGCGGAAGATCCCTTGCCAGAAAAGCACTATGGGCATGATACTATTGGCCCACCATGCAACACGACACCAAAGAACACGTAAAGAAATGTGACAAATGCCAACGCCATGGGGACATGCACTTGGAACCTCCAAGAGAGCTCAAGTCTCTCTCATCCCCTAGCCTTTCGCATGGTGGGGAATGGATATCTTCGGGCCATTCGTAGTGGGATCAAACCAAAACAAGTACCTGATAGTAGCTGTGGATTACTTCAAAAAATGGATATAAGTGGAAGTGCTAACCAGAATCACCGTGCAAAACATTCTCCATTTCTACAAGAGAAACATTATTTCCCAGTTCGACATTCCCCAAAGAATTGTCACCGACAATGGGACACAATTCACAGACAAAATTTTCCAGCAATTCATCGCCAAATTAGGCACCATCCAACACTTCGCGTCTGTTGAGCACCCATAAAAAAATAGGAAAGCCGATGCTACAAACAAGTTGATCCTACAAGACCTCAGATGAAGGTTACACAAAACTAAAAAGAGATGGTTCGAGGAGCTACACAGTGTGCTCTGGACCTACCGAACAAAAACTCACTCATCCACCGGGGAAACTCCCATCCGACTAGCATATAGAACCGAGGTTGTCATCCCCTTCAAAATCAGAGAGCCCTCAAGACAGACAGAATCCCCTCTCGATGAAGAAATGAAAGATGAAGCATTAAGAGAGGAGCTCGACCTGGTCAAGGAAATCCGAGCAGGAGCAGCCTTACGAGAAACCTATCTCAAATGAAAAATCACCATACAATATTACGCGAAAGTCATACAGCGTGAATTCAAAATTAGAATCCTAGTCCTGAAGAGAGACCACAAAGAGTCTCGCGAAGGCAAGCTCACCGCAAAATGGGAAGGGCCCTATCACATCCATGCAAAAATGGGGAGTGAGGCCTACTACTTAGAAAACTTACACGAGGAACAACTAGCTCGACCTAGAAACACCGAAAAACTGAAGCAATATTACAGTTAAGGTACAAATACAATCGGATTGCTTTGTCAAAAAAACGAACATAACATTCCTTACCATATGTGCATGCTCGGGTACAAGCATAGCACCTCAAATTAAACAATGAGGCAAGTTTCCACTCTTTTAACGAGCAAATTCTTAGCCCGATGGGGAAAAGGGAGTCGGAGACCCAGATCTCTTAAAACGATCTCATACATGGGGAGATGGTTGACGTCATACTTCATGCAAATTATGTCACGCTTCCCATGGAAAAAAATGGCCCAATCCTCCTCGGTTCTCAGTTGCTCCATCCCTGAGGCCACAACCGTGAATACCTCCTCCGGATGCTTGTTAAAATATGAGGCGATCTCCCAGGGACCCGTGAAATTCAGTTCCCGAAGGACACAATAGACTCAGGCATACCCTGCTCGAACACACTTGGCCCCGATGCGATCAGCTCAAAATCTCTTTGTCTAGACGTGCTCTCTTTCAATGAGTTTTGGTCGGACAAATTTTGGTCAGAATAAATTTGTTCGCTCATATTCTTGTCCTCAGCACTGCTAGCTATTTTACCTGAAAATCAGAGGACAAAAGTGAATTCAACATCAAATAAAATCCACCATTCCATTGCTAATCAAGTGAAAGGGCACGCAGAGGCACGAAGACCAGGTCCTCGACCAGAGCCCTTACTTAAACAACAAAACACGGACACGAAGACGATCTCTTCGACGGTTGGGTTTTGAACTTCACATGAGGATTCATTAGAAACACATGTAGTTCACAGCAGAAACCCAGAAAATGGCCCAACCTTGGCAGAAAACTCGTCACAACTCGCCGTTGCCGACCCAAAAACTTCAAAATCCATAAATGTCTCTAACAGATTCACGGTTGAGCCGACATCCTCATGTGGTAAAACCACGCCCAGACACCAACAAATCACCAGAAAGCTTCCCCCACCGGCTAAGTTAATTCTAATCGTATGCATCTCTAGAAGCAAAATCAGAAAAACTAGCCTAAAACATAGACGAAATCCACATAAACAAGAGAAAGTCAAGAAACCTACTTGCACAGGGAGGATTAATGGAAAGTGAGCAGAAACTTCAGTCGGGTAGACGATGGTGCGCTAAAGAACTAAGGGAAAAAAACATGAAATAGCAAGCGAAAAAGTGAAAATGAAGCGTCCTCTCTCCTATTTATATGCAGCCTTGCTGGAACATGATTGGGCACGCACCTAGGGAAGCCTAGGGGTCGTCATCATTAAGCCCTAGTCCCTAAACTGACCATCATTACAAATTAATGACAACACACGACTCGATGTAGGAGTGACACATAATCTCTCAGAGTCCAATTAACCATCCGGCTCCTCGCGCACCGAGCACTTGAGACTATGTTCGGGAACCTCGAACACACATGTCCCCGGACACACACTTAAGTGTCCTCGTCTCCTATGACAGGCACCAAAATTGTTATCTCCTCACCAACACACAGGTTGAATCTAAGTTATCACTCCTACTCTTAGGAGCAACGACTTAGGGGGCTCCTGTTCTAGACTGGACCTATGGCTAAGCAGGGCCCAATCCACTTCTGCATGTAGGATGGCCCAATGACCTTGGCCTAATAAAACATGAAGGATAAAGGGAACTTAATCCTTTCTTCTCCTCAATTGAGGAGTCCTGGAAACCAGGGTCTCCACAGTTACTTTTTCCCTCTCAAACAGGATATCCCTTATCTTTCCCGACCGCATGAGAATAACCACCAGGAACGACCAGAAATCACACCTTCCCATGAGACACTTCTTTGCTCGTTGTAAAGGCTAGTTACGAGCACCTTTACCTGATACAATGGCTAGTTTCGTGCATTTACCTATTTTTGAGGAACCTGATATGTAGGCCCAAAAAGAGGAACCAATGGCCAAGCGTCGGGGGAACTATATAAACCCTCACATTTGTGAGGGGGAAGGTATTGAATATTCACACTAAAAACTCTAATCTCATTCTTGTATCTCTTTGCACCCTTTCTTACTTGATCATTGGAGTGCCTTACAGGTACACCCCATCATCTCCTTCAAATCCATCCTAGCAAATGTCATCTTTTGGCCCACTTTCAGGTTTTGATCAACCGGTAAGATCACCAATCCCTTTAACATTTCCAACATTCTTCCCAGACTGAAGAATCTCATTAAGCACACCAGAACTTGTGTTCAGAATGCTTACATACTTGGTCATATTATCAAGTTGTAAATTGAAAAAGAGAACTTCACCCTTCATATTAGAGATGTTAGACAAGTACTACACTTTTTCAACCTCCAGACTAGAGATGAAAGACAGGTGCTCCACTTTTTCCACCTCTAGTTGAGCAATATTTTTCCTTTGCTTTTCTTCTAATTGGTCAACCTCTTAACTTCTGAGGCATTACTCCTTGTAGGAAGCAAAAAGTTCTTCAAAGGTAAGTCCTTCACAATCTGAGTCTTCATTAGAGTCACAAATTCTAGTCAAGAGTGTGAGCTATTTGGCACCTTTCTCTTCATGATCACTTTCAGAATCTTCCTCTGACCACAACACACACATCCCTTTCTTATGTTTCTTGAGATAAGTGGGACACTCTGCTCTTATGTGTCTAAACCTTTCACATTCATGACACTACACTCTTCTTTCTTTCCTGAAATTGTCATCATTTCTATCTCATCTATTAAAGTCTTGGTTTTTTATTTATTTCAAATGATTTGTTCTTGACATTTGACCTTGACTTCTAGTCCACTTTCTTCATTACTATGTTGAACTATCTTCCAAGAAATACAATAGAATTGTATATCCCTTCTTCTGTATCTATTGTACCCCAAAATTTGCCCTCCTATTTTCACATAAGACATACACTTAGAGGTTCTCAATTTCTCAAGGTTGACCAAGGATTGACCAAACAATTCTCCTCCTAAGGCAATGAACCTCCAACTAGGGTTTCCATTTTCATAAAGATGGTTGAGCTACAAGGATCCAAAATGTTCTCCATTGTCCTAATATGTCCTCAAGATCATCCAGGCCCAAATTCGTGCCTTGATCAACAAGTTTGCTCATTCAATTGCTCAATTATTGGAAAATCAACTATGCTAGGGCAAAAGTCAACTGTGGCCCATATACAGTCAAACTTCAAGATTTTTGGTCAACATCAACATTTTGAAGTGATATCCATAATTTGATCAAGGGTTGATCATGATTCCTCAAGAAATGCCCATAACTCATCAAAAGTCAAAAATGGCAAATTAGGGTTTCTATAGGAAAAGTCAACTAAACTTTGACCAAGCATAAATTTTTCATACTTTATAAGAAATTTTCCAACCAAAGCTCATTTTTAAGAGAATTCAATGCCATACAACTTCTCTTCAGCCCTCAAGTTCAAGAAATGCATCATTTGAAATATACAAGTTCATACATTACAGGTCATTTTTAGAAAGTCAACAAAAGCCACTTTTTGCCAAGACCTTTTACATTAAGATAAAATCTTCAAATGCAAA
Organism: Vicia faba; assembly: GCA_948472305.1. Lineage (NCBI taxonomy): Eukaryota > Viridiplantae > Streptophyta > Magnoliopsida > Fabales > Fabaceae > Vicia > Vicia faba. The sequence goes on along the minus strand of OX451737.1, from coordinate 361,715,936 downwards.
ATTTTTCAAAATATGGATTGAATTAGACATCTTGGTATTTCCAAAAAGTCCAAGATCATCTTCAAAAGATGAAAATTGAACAAGTTATGATTTACACAAGTTGGGAAAATTTGATCAAAATACATGAAGTCAACTTTAATTTTGAAAAATACATCTTGGGAAAAATGCAGGAACAAGTTATGGTTTACACAAGGACATATAAACCTAAAAATTCACTATTTTGATTTTTATTTCTATTTATTTGAATTTTTATCCATTTAAATATGAATTAAATCAAATAAATAAAATAAAAATGCAAAGAATAATGGGCCATGACATTTGGGTTTGATTTGATCTATCAGAAGGCCCATATTTTCGTGTAAGATACATCCAAAGGGACCAGGTTCATGCAAGTGACCAAAGAGGCAAAGATATCACAAATATGGACATTTTTCAATGTGTTTTATCCTTGTCTCCAAGGCCATGAATGCATTGATTCTTTACCATTTTTCTTCACTCCTATCTTCCATCTATAAATACATAACATTACAAGCCAAAGGGAGCACGAAATTCCTCTCCAAACAGCTCTTAAAAAGCTCTTCAAAAAGCTCTCCAAAAGCTCTTCAAAAAGTTAGAAAGCCTAAAGAATTGATGCACATTTCATTCAAAAATTCCAAAGTTGTTAAAACTGAATTTCAAATTGCAGGTGGTTTTGATCCAAAACAAAGGCTCAAACGTATTCCTAGAAGCCTCCTGGATCGTTCCCAGCCATTCCCAAGTCCTAAAGCTGTCTGAAATGCGTTTCAACCACACCACGGTTTGCGTTTTTACTTGATTTCGATTTCCTTGATTCATACGATATAAATGCATTTTAACCATACATTATTAACCACTCTTATATTTGCAAGCTTTCTGTATGGTTAGATTTGAGTTTTAACGTAGGAATCGAAGGCCACCATACGCAGATGCACCATGAGCCATCAAAGGCGCTCCCCACTGAATCCCAGCGCCAATTTTGATTTGGGCCAAAACATTTTGATAACAACACCCCCCTATTTTTCAAGCCTGGCCCATTTATTTTGTTTATTTCTTTATTTCTTTTACTTTATTAATTTCAAAATGTTTTTTTAACTTAATAATAATATCACATAGAAATTTAGGATTTAGTTTTTTTAATAAATAATTTTGAGTATAATTAATTAATTAAACTTTAACTTTTTTTTCTAATTAAAATGAAATAGAATTAGGATTAATTTTATTTATATCGTTTCTTTTTCATTATATAAAACAAAAATACCAAAAATAATAGAAGTAGTCTCATTAGAATTAATTTTTAATCAACAATGTTTTTTTTTCTTTTTTTAATTAATCAGAATTTTATTTAGTTTTTTTAGTTGATTTAGTTTAATTATTTTCTTAAAACGAACAAAAAAAAGATTTTTTTACTTAGACTTTTTTAGGTTGTTAGACGTTTCTTTCCTTATTCACGCGCGTTTATCTTATTCTCGCATCTTTTATAATATTGTACCTGCTGATGGGATGTAATAGATTAAAATAGGAGTTTACTGCTTTTCTTTTCCCCCATTTGGACATGTAAATGCCCCATCCCGGAAAACATTGTAATAGCGTAGATTTAAATTCCTACACTTTAAAATTCTGCTAAATATTAACTGCTAGTAAATTAGGCATGCATGACAAGATAAAGTCAATTAATCCTTAGATCACTAACATAAGATAAATATCTGAAAATTGAACACATTCCTCACACTTTCACCCTTAGGGTATATCTCACTTGGTTGCCTCGGAAAATAATGGTCATTTCCCTCGAGTGTAGGGATATCTTAACAAAGACCCTCAATCTAAAAGTCATCATAAAAGATCATACTCCCTTACTGTCCCTCGAACTGCTTACGAGAATTGATCTTGTCCTTCGATGTTGCCTCTATGATGATAGTCCCTTCGAATGCTAAGATATCCTTACCCGTTGCCTTCAATGACCATATCGTCCCTTTCTATAGTCCCCCAACATCCAATGATAGATCTACCTACTTACTAATAATAGGATAGCACTATCTAAAGGAAAGGAGGAAAAGAATGTCCTTTTTCGAGTAGGTAGATGACTCTTAAGTACTTGCTCAAACCTGAAATTTTCAAACTTACACACTTTCAAAAATCTTTTCAAAACGATTTATCACACTCTTGAGGACTGATACAAGAGTTACCATAAAGCAAGCAAAAACTTACAAAACACCCAAATACAACCAGTTTTCAAAAATGAGCAAGTACCTAAGAGCCCGTGGAAAACCACAGATGGAAAGGGTGGTAACACCTTCCCTTTCCATAATCAACCCCCCTTACTCAGAAAATCTCGAAAAAAGTTTTTTCTGTTCTTTTCACCCTTTCCTTTGTTGGATAAAAGAAAATTCGGTGGTGACTCTTGCTTACCGCAACATTTGCAAACAAAAACGCAAACCAATAGTAACAGTCGGTTCTGCCACCATATCACAGAACACGCGACTCTACTGGGGAATAATAAAAGTGGGGTTTACCTTAGGGTCTAGATCATTTCTAAATTGTTTGCTTGTTTGTTTGCTTTACTTTTAAGGGTACTGTTTGGGTTACTATAGATCCTACACCCGGATCTGGGGAATACTTTTAGGTAAGTAGCAATAGATCGTGGAAATTATGCAGGGTATACCGACACGGTTGAAGCGATGGCTATGTTGATGCGACACTTTGGTTGGTATCGGTAGCCCTTGAGTTAATCAAGGAGAATACGGGGCCGCTGCATGGTGTCATGAAGCGCCAACTAACCTTAGAACCTTTAAATGAACAACTTGGTCATTAGGACGTAGCGAGATGGTCGTCTTTGGTGTATTCCCAAAGTCGGCAGATACTCGATGCTACACTCATTGAGACTTGACTCCTGAGTTTTGTTTGGTTGCAAGTTAGTCGCTTATCGAACGAAGTTTGTGGGAAAGGTCAATGATATTGAGATCCCTTAGAACCCGATTACTATTTATAGGACAGGGTGAACCAATCCAACTTCAAGAGGGTATTACCTTGAAACCCATGCAAGCCTTAAACCTAAGGTCTTTGGTGTGATTTGCTTATTCTTGCTATATCTGTGATTTCTTAGCATAATCATACACATCATAACATCATGCCACAACATTTCCTAAAACCATTTCAAGGATCTCAAGGGTTTGTGATGCAGGTTATGGTAAATCAGACGTCTAACAAGGGGCAAAGGGGATTTATTTTCCTCTAGCCAATGTCGTTAAAAGATTAAAACTCAACAACTTGAGTCAAGGGCTATGACCCACTTGATATGGTGAGCTTGACTCTCGTAGAAGGAAACTCAATGATACAAAGTTCTTCAATCAAAGCTACAAATTTCAACTTCTAACATTTCTTGTTTACCTCGCGAAATCCTTGAAAACATTGCATACGTATATCATACATATCATTGCATAAATAGGTCTCATAGCAGGTTTCTCATCTTCTTCGCTGTATATTTCAGCAATGCCTCTAGAACAAATAGTGAAGGATCTACAGACTCAGAATGCTCAGTTTCAATAGATGATCATGGCTCTGACCAAGGGGCAAGAAGAACTGAAAGCCCTACTTATTAAAGGAAAGAAGAAGCCAAAGAAGCCAACTGGGTTAGTGAATCTGGGAAGGAGGATCGGAGGACCAGTGCAACGAGCCTCTGAATTGGTAACTTCATTAAAGGAAGGAAACAGTCAGGAAGAGGAAATAAGAGAGGAAGACTCCGATCCAAAAGAATCCAATAATTAATACAACTATGATGAGGAGCAGTATCCTCCTGCTGATGAAAAATACAAACAACTGGAGGATCGTCTGAATGCAATGGAGGTCCGGAAGGTACCAGGTCTAGACTTTGAAGAGTTGGGTTTGGTCTCTGGGGTTGTCATCCCACCAAAGTTCAAGGTGCCATTGTTCGCCAAATATGATGGGGTTTCATGTCCCAAAATGCTTCTCCGATCTTATGTGAGGAAGATCCAGCCTCACACTGGTGATAAGGACTTATGGGTCAACTTCTTTCAGGATAGTCTGTCTGAAACTCAACTAGAATGGTTCTACCAGTTGGAAAGGGCCAACATTCATAATTGGGAAGAACTGGCTGCTACTTTCTACAAGCAGTATCAGTATAATGCAGACCTTGCTCCCACCCGTACTCAACTCCAAAGTATGGCTATGGGTTCGAGCGATGGCTTTAAGGACTAAGCTCAGAAGTGGAGGGACTTAGCAGGAAGAGTCCAGCCTCCCCTATCGGATAGAGAGCTAGTGGATACTTTCTGGATACCTTATCGGGTCCATTTTTCAATTACCTGATTGGAAGCTCTTCGGCAAACTTCACTGAATTAATTATGACAAGAGAAAGGGTGGAAGCTGGAATTAGGAGTGGTAAGATCAAAAAGGATGCATCCTCCAGTGTCGTAAGGAATCCATTTGCGGGGAAGAAAGATATTAGTGTTGTTTACAATCAAAGGAATCAGGACAGAACTGAACGCTGTCCGAAGGTAGGGGCTGTTATGATCTCTAAACTTGTACCTATTCAACAAAGGAACAATCATCCTAGAACAGAAAGGCCGGTAAGACAGTTTACCCGGATAAACATGACTCTATCTCAAGTCTTGCCACATTTATTGAAGTCTAATCTGGTAACTTTGAAGGAAGCTCCGAAGAATCCCAACACCCCCTCTCCTCACTACAACCCTAATGCTCGTTGTGCTTACCATTCAGAAAGTCCAGGCCATGATACCAACAACTGTCGGGCTTTGAAAAACAAGGTGCAAGACCTTCTCGAGGCAAAGGAAATTAAATTTGAGGCCCCTGAGATTCCAAATGTTATCATTGCTCCTATGCCCAAGCACGGACGTGGTGTTAACGCTGTTGAAGATGATGTGTTTGTTACTGTTGTTGATGAACTTGTTACTCCTCTCCTAACCGTCAAGAGGAACCTGTTGAAGACCGATTTATTTTTGGGCTGTGGCGAAGGTTTCCACTTCTGTTTATCTCTACCGACTGGTTGTCTTTTGTTGAAGGCATGTGTTCAGCGCCTGATGGATGATAGAGAAATTTTGTTCGAGAAGACTCCCGTTCCAACCATTATGTGCAAGGATATTTCAATAATAACAATTTCCGCCAATCCTCCCAGGGTCTCCACCAAAAGACCCGTCAGGATTACATCTGTTCTGAAGGTGACTCCACTAATAATTACTATGCCAGGGCCAATACCATACTCCTCGGACAAAACTGTTCCCTGGAACTATGGGGGTGACTTCTACTACCACGGAATCAAGCAAGACCTGCTGGCTATTGAAGACCAGGTTTTTGAGAATGCTGATCCCGACATTGACAACATTGTTAGAACCAGCAAAATAACAAGAAGTGGAAGAGTGTTCTCCCATGAGATTTCTCCTCCGAAAGCTTTTATTGGTCCTGTGATCATTCCTACTTTTGTTCCTGCTGATACTTCTATTACAATTCCTATGATTACCCCTGCTGACAATCCTATCACTGAGTCGGCCGAGACTCAGAGCAAAGACGTATTGATTGAGATTGTCCAGATGAAGGCGTAGTCAGTATCTATACCAGAGGCTTCCAAGAAGGAGATGGAAGAAATTTTGAAAATTATCAAGAAAAGCGACTACAACATGGTCGAACAGCTGGGGAAGACCCCTTCAAATATTTCTATGCTAGCCTTATTGTTGTTCTCTGAAGCTCGTGCGAAGGCTTTGGTGAAGTTCCTGAAAACTGCCCATGTGCCGCAAGAAACCTCTGCTTATCAGTTTGAAGATTGTGTGGCCAGTTTAACAGCTGATAACAGTTTGGGTTTTTTTGATGCTGATCTGACACCCGGAGGGAGAAAACACAATGATGCGCTACATGTTTCTGTCGAATGTAGGGGCACTACTTTGGCCTATGTCCTGGTAGATACTGGTTCATCATTGAACATTCTTCCTAAGAAAGCCCTGGATAGACTAGACTGTGAAGGTTTGACCTTGAATCCCAGCAGCATAGTGGTGAGGGCTTTCGATGGTTCAAAGAGAATGGTGCACGGGGAGGTGGACATCCCCATCAAAGTTGGTTCTCATACTTTCGACTCTACCTTCTACGTGATGGATATTAGACCATCCTATTCTTGTTTATTGGGTCGCCCTTGGATCCACGGGGCGGGATTTGTCACATCTACTTTGCATCAGATGATGAAGTACCCGATAAAAGAAAAGATTGTCATGGTACACGATGAAGAAGAATACATGGTCAGTCACCTGAACTCCTTCAGGTGCGTAAAAATGGATGGCGAGTTCATCGAGACTCTATGTCAGAATTTCAAAGAGGTGCCTCAAACTATGGCTGCAACTGAGACTGTCACTAATCTGCCTAAGATCACTAGACCTCCCTTGAAGATGGCCTCACTCAAGGAAGCAAAAGCCGTTATTGAAGAAGGTGGGTCTACCATCTGGGGTCAGCTCCTTGATATTCCATACAAGTCTGATAAGTTTGGTTTGGGTTTCTCTTCAGGGGCTCAAAGGGATGTTCGAAGTGCTCATGCTGGAGGACCTCCCATACGCATCAGCAATCATGGGGTCAACGCTCTAGAAGACAGTGACGGTGAAAATGACATGGATAGCTGGATCTTCCCTACTACCAACGGTGGACCTAGTAACTGGACGGAAAGAGACTTTGTACCGATTACTTTTGTTCAGAAGTAATTGTCTTTTTTGTTTTTGGATATGTAATAAAACATTATAAACTTTATGGCCATGTGTCTTACCCGGGGCACAATGGTTCATTTGTGAGGGTTATCATGTTTAATCTCATATGGCATTAATAAAGCATTGGATGTTTATGCATACAAATTTTGCGCTATCTGTTTTTCTTTTCTACTTTCTACTTTGTCTATACAACTATGCTCTTACACACACTCACATATCAAACTGCAGATCAGTATCCACTCTGGATCCCATTGATAACAGTTCTTCTATTGCTGTTATGACTTTGAAAATCTGATCAACCAAGCCGAGGACGAAGGTGAGGAAGATTGTGAGGTACCCGGAGAACTTGTTAGACTGTTGCAGCAGGAAGAAAGGGTTATACAGCCTCATGAAGAGCCATTTGAGAAAATAAACTTGGGCACAGAGGAGAACAAAAAAGAAGTCAAGATCGGTGCAAATATGGAGCTTAGTGTCAAGCAGCGGTTGATACAGATGTTGCATGATTATGTTGGGATCTTTTCCTGGTCATATGAAGACATGCCAGGACTAGACACAGATATTGTGGTTCATCAGCTACCAACTAAAGAAAATTTCCCTCCGGTAAAGAAGAAGGTCCGTCGTATGCGCCCTGAAATGTCAGAGAAGATCAAAGCAGAGGTTATGAAACAATTCAGCGCTAGGTTCCTAGCCATCACTTCTTATCCCCAATGGGTTGATAAAATAGTCATGGTACCTAAAAAGGACGACAAGGTACGAATGTGTGTGGACTAACAAGATTTGAATAGGGCAAGCCCCAAGGATGACTTTCCGCTCCCCCACATCGACGTTTTGGTTGACAACACCGCACAGCACAAGATCTTTTCCTTCATGGATGGTTTCTCTGGTTACAATCAGATCAAGATGGCACCCGAAGACATGGAGAAGACAATCTTTATCACACAATGGGGCACTTTCTGCTACAAAGTAATGTCATTTGGATTGAAGAACACTGGGGAAACCTATCAAAGAGCCATGGTAGCCTTGTTCCACAACATGATTCACCATGAGATGGAGGTCTATGTTTATGACATGATAGCCAGGTCTCAAACTGCGGAAGAACACCTTGATCATCTACAGAAGTTGTTTGATAGGTTGAAGACGTACAAGCTGAGGTTAAATCCAAACAAGTGCACCTTCGAGGTAAGGTCTGGTAAACTACTAGGTTTCATTGTCAGTGACAAGGGCATTCAGGTAGACCTTGCAAAAGTGAAGGCTATACAAGAGATGCCGCCTCCTCGCACCGAGAAGGAGGTAAGAGGCTTCTTAGGACGCCTAAATTACATTGCCAGGTTCCTTTCCCATTTAACTGATACTTGTGAGCCGATCTTCAAACTCCTAAAGAAAGGTTAAGTGGTAAAGTGGAATGACGAATGCCTGACCGCCTTCGATAGAATCAGGGAATACCTTCAAGAGCCTCCAATTCGGATGCCTCCGATTGAAGGAAGACCTTTGATAATGTACTTAACAGTGTTAGATAATTCAATGGGGTGTGTGCTGGGGCAACATGATGAGTCAGGTCGAAAAGAGCACGCAATATACTACCTTAGCAAAAAGTTTACCGACTGTGAAACAAGATACTCACTGCTCGAGAAAACTTGCTGCACTTTGGCATGGGCTGCTCGCCGACTGAGACAGTATATGTTGACCCACACTACCTTATTGGTATCTATGATAGATCTGATAAAGTACATCTTCGAGAAGCCCGCTCTCTCCGGAAGAATAGCAAGATGGAAAATGATCTTGACCGAATACGATATCTAATACACGACCCAGAAAGCAATCAAGGGAAGTGTACTAGCTGGTCATTTGGCTCATCAGGCTGTGGATGACTACCAGTCCATGAACTTTGACTTCCCAGATGAGAATATTATGTTAGTGACTGACTATGAAGAACATGGACCAGATGAAGGACCTGAGAAAGGATCCCGATAGACTATAGTTTTTGATGGAGCCTCCAACGCACTCGGCAACGACATCGGTGTTGTAATCATATCTCCCGAAGGCTGTCATACTCCTTTCACCGCCAGATTATGTTTCAATTGTACCAACAACATGGCGGAGTATGAAGCATGCATCATGGGTCTCAAAGATGCTATCGACCTAAGGATCATGTTCTTGAGCGTTTTTGGGGATTCAACCTTGGTAATAAGCCAAATCAAAGGCGAGTGGGACACGAAGCACCCTAATATCATCCCTTACAAATAACATGTGTTGACTTTACTTCCACACTTTGAAGAGGTCACCTTTGAACATTTTCCACGAGAAGAGAATCAGTTAGCAGACGCTCTAGCCACTATGTCATCTATGTTCAAGGTCAAGTGGGACAACGAGGCTCCTCAGATCACTATTGAGAGGTTGGATGAACCAACATACTGCTATGAGATTGATACTGAAGAGGTAGCAGACAAACCTTGGTTCCACGAAGTAAAAAGGTATCTTGAGGCTCAAGAATATCCTGAGAGGGCATCTGTCAATGATAAGAAGTTTCTGAGAAGGTTCTCCGCAAAGTTCTTCCTCGGCAATGGAATCCTCTACAAGAGCAATCATGACTCTACTTTACTTCAGTGTGTAGACAAGAGCGAAGCAGAGAGGATCATGGAAGATTTACACGAAGGTACCTTTGGCACCTATTCTAGTGGACACACCATGGCTAAAAATATCCTACGGGTAGGATACTATTGGTCCACTATGGAAGCAGACTGTTATCAGCATTCTCGAACTTGTCATAAATGCCAGATCTATGCTGATAAAGTACATGTACCTGCAATTCCCTTGAATGTTTTGACGGCTACCCGACCCTTTTCAATGTGGGGCATTGACATGATCGAAGACATTAGACCTATCGCTTCCAATGGGCATCGCTTCATCCTAGTGGCTATTGATTACTTTATAATGTGGGTTGAGGATGCCTCCTTCGCTACTGTTACCAAGAATGTTGTGGCGTGGTTTATCAAGTATAACCTGATTTGTCGATATGGTGTGCCAGAGAGAATCATCACTGACAATGGCACAAATCTCTACAATATAATAATCACCGAACTCTGTAAACAATTCAAGATCCAGCATCATAATTCTTCCCCTTACCGGCCGAATATGAATGACATTGTGGATGCTGCTAATAAGAACATTAAAAAGATCATACAGAAGATGACGGTGACATACAAAGACTGACATGAGATGTTACCATTTTATCTTCATGGTTACCGCACCTCAGCACGTACGTCAACAGGGGCAACACCGTTTTCTTTGGTATATGGTTGGAGGATGTCCTGCTGTGATCGGTGGATCTGGAACTGACTGTTTAACGCTGGTACGCGAAATGTCGCGGAAGCAAGAGTCGCCACCGTCTTTTATTTTCTCCAAATGGAAAGGACAAAAGCACAGAAAAATTCCTTTAAAGAGATTGCTCTCGGTTCGGGAGGTGGGTTATAGAAAGGGAAGGTGTTAGCACCCTTTCTATCCATGGTTATCCATGGGCTCTTAGGTACTTGCTCATTGTGTTTTCAAAATATTTTGTTTGCTTTTCAATGTGGGTTTTAAAAAAGTTTCTTTGAAAAATTTCAGATCGACTCGTACGTCAGAGTGTTTGAAAAGTTTGCTTTGAAAGCTTTTGAAAAGTGTTAGTGTGAAAAGTCTTTTTGAGTTTGTTTTGAGATTAGAGCAAGTATCCTTGAGAACCTACCTACCCTAAGGAATTCGTCTGTGTAGATGTCCTTTAAAGTAGTGCCATCCCACCATTGAGAGGTAGGTAGCACCACCGTTGGAGGTGTTCGGGTCAATTCGAGGTTCGGGACATGGTGATCACCAGAGCAATGGGAAGACACCTTAGAAGCTACCCTCATGCCAGGTTCCCGGATCATGAGGACTTACTAAGACGTCCTCTACTCGACGATCACCTTTCGAGGCAAGGCAACAGTGAGGCGTACCCTAGGGGTGGTGTGTGCGAATTGTGTGTCATGTTTCAGTCATTTGTCTTGTCATGTTTATTTGTGTTCTACGCTTGATTTAATTAGGACATTCATTCTTGCATGCATATTTAACAGTTATAAGTTTGCGGGAAAATAAATCTAAGGTTATTACAAATGGCGCGGGTCCACATCGCCAAAATTAAACCGGACCCGATTTAGCGGAAAGGTAAATAATGCGGAAAAATAAAGTGCGAAACGGTTAAAGTTACAAGGCTTTGGGACATGTACATAATTATAATAAGCGATAAAGTAAAATGCGCGAAATAAAATAATTAAAACAATGGGCGTTGGACCCTTTTGCAAAATATTTAAAGTTAATGAGAATTAAAATTAAAAATTAAATGTTTTGGTATTTTTTATGTTTTTTTAGATTTTAGGAGAAAAAGAAAAATTAATTAAAATTGAAATGAGATGCTAAACCCTAGTTCTAATGTTTTTTAAGTTTATTGCAAAAAATATTGAAATTTGACCTAATTTAAATCTAATTTATTTATGTACAAATTTAATTATAAAAAAAAAATAAATAAATAAATAAATAATTATTACTGTGGAAAAAAGGGTAAAATATAAAAAGGAATCAAAATTGCTAATTAACCTAATTCTATATTTTGGATTTTTAATTGTTAAAAAGAATGAAATTATAACCTAATTAAAACTAAGTTTATTTACATATAAAATTTAATTATAGAAAATAAATAAAATAAATATTATTAAAAAAGGACAGTAAGAAGAATAAAAATTAAACCTAGCTCTATTTTTTTTGTATTTTTTAATTATGAAAAATATTTAGTAAACCTAAATTAAAACTAAATAATTACAAGCATTTATTTATGAAAATAATTATAATATTAATGTTTATTATTTTTTAGTCTTTTCTGATTTTTTTGGATGTTTTTATATTTTGAAGAAAAATAAATTAATTGAATTAAGACAATAAAATAAATGAAATAACAAAAATAAAGGTAAGAAGAAAAATAGAAAAAAAATGCAAACCAGGGGGGGTAGCCCCAATTCAGGAGGTATAGGCCTAGCATTTCTGGCCCAATGGCTTGAACTTGTTGACTTTGTTTGGATCATGTGTGATGCATCTGACCAGGTGTAGCGTGTCCCTCAAATCTAAGCCCTTAGTCTGATCTCCAGGGGGACGTGTCAAGGCTTGGTCCTGGGTATATGGTGCGTCTTCATTCCAGCATTGCATGGGATTTATTTGTGAAAAATAATATTGAGGTTTTACACAGACCTGGGGTTCGAACCCAGGTCTTGGACTTTGCAAAGTGAGGTGCCTGCCAGCTGAGCTGCTTGGATCAATTGATATATTATGGTAAACAAATAATAAAAAGCAAAATCAGCGCATAGTAATTAAAAACGCGCGCAATTCAAACTGGCGAATCACGCTTCGCCAACACATCATCTTCCCCATTGTTTCTGAAACAAGAACCTTCAGCCACGGTTTTGGATGCGTGGCCTTAAGCAACCTACAAGAAAATAGCGATTAGCATCCTATTGGTCATAAATTCATCGCGAGGGTCAAACTCTCTTCGTCTTGGTGAGCTGGTTTGAATGATTATACTCTCATGGGCTAATTTTCCCTTATCACGAAAGCCCCAATTTACAATCCTGCAAAACCTAGAAATCGCACATGGTGGAATTCGATATACAGGATGATAATGCAATTAAATATGATGGTTAGCTCACAAACTTCATCAGGAACATGAATATATAAACAAAAATGCAAAAAGACGTATGATTTATGATATGTGATTTCAAGAATTTCGCTTTACAGTTTGAGTTCTAACCACCGATTCTTTGCGCTTTGGTGGTTGATATCGATTGGAATCTGTTCAGGAATGTCTAAGGAAGCTACTGGTATAAGAATTAGGGCTTAAAACCACTTCTAAGGTTGATTTCAGATTTTTGTGTTTATGGAAAAATTTCAATATGCAATAGCTTGTTTGGGCGCAGCTTCTTGTGTCAAGGCATTAGGTCTTTGATTCTGATCATATAGTGAAGCTATTAGGTTAAAAATATTGCACAAAATCCATGGTATTCAATGTTTTCAATCTTTGATTTTGTAAGATCTTTTTGAAATCTTTTCCATGTGCAATTTGTTTCAATCATGCTCAATTAGCACCAAATCTTGCCTATTTAAGATGTGCACGAAATATTGACCTTGGAATTTGCATAAAAAGATTTTTTTAGGTCAAACTTATATTTTTCATGTATTAAAATAATTTAAATGAATTAATATTAATATAAATTCAAATAAATAATTAAAAAATGAGAAAATACTTCCCTTTGGGCCTAATGGTCGTGCATAGGCTTGGCATGAAGAAACTTGGAAGAAAAATGGGCCCAATAGCAAATTTAGGCCTTCTGAAGTAATGTTGACTTTCAAAAATTTCCAAAAATTTCCCAACTTCCACAAGGCATAACTTGGTCAATTTTTAAGCTTTTCACATGTTCTTGGACATTTTGGAAAGGTCTTTGAGTCCTTTAACCAATGCCTTTGGTCCCATGTCATTTTGATTTACCAATCTCAAGTTATGGTCTTTGACTTAAAGTCCCTTTTTGTTGACTTTTGAAAATGACCTATAATGTTGAAATTGATAACTTTTTGTGAGAGCATTTCTTGGACTTGGAATATGAAGATTAATTGTAGGAAATGTCTTTCTCTTCAAAATGAGCTTTGGATGGAATTTTTCTGATAATCCATGTGAAAGTTATGCCTTGGTCAATTTCAGTTGACTTTTTCAGCTGTCCAAATATAGCAACTTTTGCATCTTTGATGATTTCTGAGCCAAATCTTGAAAATCATGATCAAGCATTGATCAAATGATGTTTGTGGCTTCAAAATGATATATTGACCAAAAATTTGAACTTTTGACTGTCAAATGACCATTTTGCCCCTACAGTTGACTGTAGTGCAATCTAGGGTTTTGACTGTGCAATTTTGAGCTGAATGCCTTGAAACTTGATATGAGGATGTTTGACCACATTTGTAGGCATATGAGACTTGATTGGGCCTTTGAAAACTTTCAATTCTTGATCAGAACACAAACCCTAGTTTTGACTGTATGGGAAGCTGTTGAGCTGCACAACCCTTGGGGCATTTTGTGACTTGACTTGGCCATTTCTTGATGAATATGGGAGGGCAAATTTTGGGGTACAACAGTTGCCCCTGTTCAATCTTCTTAGACCTGAGGATGCAGATTGGCTGACGTGCCTTTCGTAGTCCGAGGGTGGAAGATGATTGGACACTAGAGTGCCCAGAAATTTGCGCTCGCATAGTAACAGTGATGGGGGAATGGGCTTATGGATGCCATTTGGAGATTGCTGGATAGGATGATGGGCTTATAGATGCCATCTGGATGTTGATCGCGTAGGAGATTCCTTAGCGAGAACCTGCATACCTGCAAAAGAAGAAAAGAGTACCTGACACGTTGCAGGAGCTGATTTTAGATGCTTGGTATAGATGTGTCCTGACTGGTTACAGGAGCTGAGTCTGGATCTTCAAACGCTGATGAATGAACCAGGGATGGTTACTGCCTTAGCATGGATGGTAAGAGAACCTTGGGCGATTTTAACTTCAACAACGCTCGTTGAGAAAAATCTTGGGTGTCTTTAACTTCAACAACGCTTGTTGAGAAAAATCCTGGGTGTCTTCTACTGGAATAAGAATCAGGGAGATCTTAGGGTCGATCTGACTGAACCAGAGAGGCCTTTGACTGGATAAGCATCAGGAAAATCTTAGGGTCGATTTAACTGAACCGGACAAGGTCTTGAAACATCTTCAACTGGACAAGCATCAGGGAGATCTTAGGGTCGATCTGACTGAACCAGAGAAGGCCTTTGACGGGATAAGCATCAGGAAAATCTTAGGGTCGATTTAACTGAACCGGTCTAGGTCTTGAAACATCTTCAACTGGATAAGTATCAGGGAGATCTTAGGGTCGATCTGACTGAACCAAGAGAAGGCCTTTGACGGGATAAGCATCAGGAAACTCTTAGGGTCGATTTAACTGAACCGGTCTAGGTCTTGAAATATCTTCAACTGGATAAGTATCAGGGAGATCTTAGGGTCGATCTGACTGAACCAGAGAAGGCCTTTGACTGGATAAGCATCAGGAAAATCTTAGGGTCGATTTAACTGAACCGGTCTAGGTCTTGAAATATCTTCAACTGGATAAGCATCAGGGAGATCTTAGGGTCGATCTGACTGAACCAGAGAAGGCCTTTGACTGGATAAGCATCAGGAAAATCTTAGGGTCGATTTAACTGAACCGGACAAAGTCTTGAAATGTGATTGAGAATTTAAACTGCATCTTTCTTGAAAGGTAAAAGTCAGTCCTATGCAATGCATGATATGGATCAAGCAATGATGTTCTCAACATAAATGAGATTTGTATGATATGATGTAGTGCGTTATGCATGCTATGATGATGTATGTGAAGTTTTATGTATGCTTTCGTCTAGGAAAGTGAATCCTTGACGGGTGCCGGGAAGTCGTATCCTGGGCTGATATTGAGGAATAAATTTTGCTTCCACTGGGGATGATAACTGCAAGAATACCGGTAGGAGAACATGACTCCGTTGAGGAATAAACTTGGCAAATGAAAGATTCTGCAGGGAGAAAAAATGCTCTAGCGACCATGCTGGGAAGCAATACTCTGTGGGGATAGAGATGCTTTGCTAAATGTTGATAGTAACTTGCTGAGGGTGTCGTTGTTGTATGAAGTGTTGACGGACTTCGCTGGGGATAGGACAGAACTACGTTGACGACGACCTTTCCATGGCTTTTGGCTGAGGATAACCCAGTTATATCCTGTTAAGGAAATAACTCTTTAACTCAAGCCGGACGACGCGTTCGTATTCTGCGAGGGGATAAGCTTCCAGAATCTACTGGGGATAAGCTTACTGTTTGGGGATATGAATTCCAACTTTGCTGGCGAAGCTGGATTGGACTCTTCTGGGGAAGTTTGAATTGCAGGGAAGTGATTCCTTTGAATGTCGATGTACCGCCGGGGAACAATCTTTAGGCCAAGACTGTCGGGGATGCTTGTTAAGAACATATATATATTGCTGCTGGGGAAGTATTGAGATCTATGGGAGAATACTCAATTTCCTTGATGTTCTGATAATAGCTTGGAGGAGAATGTATTGTTTTACTGAACCACTCTCTGGGGAATTAGTATGCACTGGTCGTGTTCTTTAGCTGAACCTACCTTGGCACCTTGGAGGATAGAACAATTAGACTGCTCAGACAACTCTTTTATTGCCCCTGTTTCTAATGTCACCTGCAATTAATTCCTTTGTTTCGTATGCAAATATTCATAAGTTAGCAAATTATTGTCAATGCATACATCACAAATTGAACCTTGGACGTTCTTCGCAAAACAAAACAGAAAAAGGAAAAATACTTGGCACGTTTAACTGAAAATATATTTTTATTGATTTTGAATGGCCTGAAAATAGGCGTTTTGTATACAAGAGGCTGACGTCCTAGTAAGAGGTACGCCGCCGATCAAAAGAGTTTATACAAGTTTTGTACAAAAGAAAATAAAACAGCTGTGTGAAATATGAATGATCCATTGGGTTTCAACTCTGCTATAGTCTTTATAACTCCGAGCGTCTCATCACTTGATGACCTTGGTTGAAGGTGAAGCTGACTGATCGATGCCGTCTGAACTTGATGCTGATACCGGATTCTGGATGCAAAGTGATCAATGAGACATAGTATTACGCTTTTATCCCTAATTTTTGCCTGGACCGCCCTTTCGGGTTTTCGGTCCACCGGGATACCCATTTTTGCCCAAGCCTCCTTTTCAGGTTTTCGACTTGCCGGGTGTACAGATTTTTTTCATTTTCATCCCTTCATTTTGCCCGAACCCTTTTGGTTCGACGGGAAGCCCTAATTTTTGCCTAGGCATGTCAGCCTAGCGGGTCTTTTTCATGCGTAGTATTTTTTAACTATGTCTGCATTGGCGGGGTGAGGAAGGTCGTCACCATCCATATTGGTTAAGATCATTGCTCCTCCTGAGAACACATGCTTAACCACAAACGGCCCTTCGTATGTAGGGGTCCATTTGCCCCTTGGATCACTCTGAGGAAGGATGATTCTCTTGATAACCAGATCCCCAACTTGATATTCCTGTGGTCTGACCTTTTTGTTAAATGCCCTGATCATCCGTTTCTGATACGTCTGACCGTGACAGATAGCAGCAAGTCTCTTTTCGTCAATGAGATTGAGTTGGTCAAGTCGTGTCTGGATCCAATCATCTTCGTTCAGATTTGCATCCTTCATTATCCGGAGAGAAGGAATTTGCACTTCAATCGGCAAGACTGCCTCCATGCCATAAACCAGAGAGAAGGGAGTTGCCCCGGTTGACGTCCTAGCTGAGGTACGGTACCCATGCAGAGCGAACGGTAACATCTCGTGCCAATCTTTGTAAGTTACTGTCATTTTTTGCACGATCTTCTTGATGTTTTTGTTAGCTGCTTCTACAGCCCCATTCATCTTCGGTCTGTAAGGAGAAGAATTGTGGTGCTGTATCTTGAACTGTTCGCAGAGCTCAGCGATCATCTTATTGTTCAGATTGGTACCGTTGTCTGTAATAATTCGCTCAGGCACACCGTATCGACAGATCAGATTGTGCCGAATAAACCGTGCCACAACAGTCTTGGTTACTGTAGCATAGGATGCTGCCTCAACCCACTTCGTAAAATAGTCGATCGCCACTAGGATGAAGCGATGTCCGTTGGATGCCGTAGGTCTTATCTCGCCGATCATGTCTATGCCCCACATTGCAAACGGCCAAGGCGCAGTCAGAACATTCAGGGGAACCGGAGGAACATGCACCTTATCCGCATAGATCTGGCACTTGTGGCATGTCCTAGAATGTTGGTAGCAATCAGCTTCCATTGTGGACCAGTAGTATCCTGCCCGTAGGATCTTCTTAGCCATAGTATGCCCACTGGAATGCGTACCAAAGGTCCCTTCATGTAGCTCTTCCATGATCCTTTCTGCTTCAATCTTGTCCACACAACGCAGTAAGGTTGAATCATGGTTTCGCTTGTACAAGATGCCGTTGCTTAGGAAGAACTTGGCTGCAAACCTCCTCAGGAATTTCTTATCATTGACAGAGGCACCTTCAGGGTATTCCTGAGCTTCCAGATATCTCTTCACCTCGTGGTACCAAGGCTTCTCAGTCACCAATTCAGTTTCGAGATCACAACAGTATGCCGGTTCGTCCAGTTTCCAGATGATGATCCGGGGAGCTTCATTATCCCATTTAACCTTGAACATTGAAGACATTGTAGCTAACGCGTCCGCTAACTGATTCTCTTCTCTTGGAAAGTGCTCGAAGGTTATCTCGGTGAAGTGGGGAATCAGGGCCAACACACATTCTTTGTAAGGAATCAAGTTTGGATGTTTCGTATCCCACTCTCCTTTGATCTGATTGATCACAAGAGCGGAATCTCCGAAAACACTTAGAAATTTGATCCTTAGGTCAATCGCAGCTTGAAGACCCATGATACACGCCTCATACTCCGCCATGTTGTTGGTACAGTTGAAACACAGCCGGGCAGTGAGTGGAGTATGAGTACCTTGAGGGGATATGATTATGGCGCCGATACCATTTCCCAAAGCATTGGAAGCTCCGTCAAAGTGCATAGACCATCGGGATCCTGGTTCAGGTCCTTCATCCGGTCCAGGTACTTCGCAGTCAGTTACTATCATGATGCTTTCATCCGGAAACTCGAAGTTCATTGATTGATAGTCATCTACAGCTTGATGAGCTAAGTGGTCTGCCAATACACTCCCCTTGATGGCTTTCTGGGTTGTGTACTGAATGTCGTATTCCGTCAAGATCATTTGCCATCTTGCAATTCTCCCAGACAGAGCAGGCTTTTCGAATATGTATTTTATCGGATCCATCTTTGAGATCAACAAGGTGGTATGAGTCAGCATATACTGTCTCAGCCGGCGAGCAGCCCATACCAAAGCGCAGCAAGTTTTCTCAAGCAGTGAGTATCGGGTCTCACAGTCGGTAAACTTTTTGCTAAGGTAATAAATGGCGTGCTCTTTTCGGCCAGACTCGTCATGCTGCCCCAGCACACACCCCATTGAATTGTCTAGCACTGTCAGGTATAGGATCAGAGGTCTCCCTTCAACCGGTGGCATAAGGATAGGTGGTTCTTGGAGATACTCTTTGATTCTGTCGAAGGCAGCCTGACATTCATCGTTCCAACGTACTACCTGATCTTTCTTCAGTAGCTTGAAGATTGGCTCACAGGTAGCGGTCAGATGAGAGATGAATCGAGCGATGTAATTCAGGCGTCCTAAAAAGCCTCTGACTTCCTTCTCTGTCTTAGGGACTGGCATCTCTTGAATAGCTTTGACCTTAGCAGGGTCCACTTGAATACCTTTATCACTGACCACGAAGCCTAGCAATTTCCCAGATCTTACCCCGAAGGTGCACTTGTTCGGGTTCAATCTCAGTTTGTACAGTTTCAACCGATCGAACAACTTCTGCAGATGATCTAGGTGCTCTTCCTCAGTCTGGGACCTAGCGATCATGTCGTCCACATACACTTCGATCTCGTGATGGATCATGTCATGAAATAAGGCAACCATGGCACGTTGGTAGGTTGCCCCAGCATTCTTCAATCCGAACGGCATGACCTTGTAACAGAAGGTGCCCCACTGAGTAACAAATGTAGTCTTTTCCATGTCTTCAGGTGCCATCTTGATCTGATTGTAGCCTGAAAAGCCATCCATGAAAGAGAATACCTTGTGCTGAGCTGTATTATCAACAAGGACATCAATGTGAGGTAAGGGGAAGTCATCCTTGGGGCTGGCCCTGTTCAGATCC
Source organism: Vicia faba (assembly GCA_948472305.1). Classification (NCBI taxonomy): domain Eukaryota; kingdom Viridiplantae; phylum Streptophyta; class Magnoliopsida; order Fabales; family Fabaceae; genus Vicia; species Vicia faba. The sequence goes on along the minus strand of OX451737.1, from coordinate 361,696,328 downwards.
CTATAATCGACACACATTCTGACCTTACCGTCCTTCTTAGGTACCGGCACCACGTTGGCAACCCACTGAGGGTAAGAAGTCACTGCAAGGAAACCGGCATCAAACTGTTTCATGACTTCGGCTTTAATCTTCTCGGACATCTCTGGGCGCATCCGACGAACCTTTTGTTTAACTGGAGGGCAGTCTTCCCTAGTCGGCAAATGATGGACAACAATATCGGTATCCAACCCGGGCATGTCTTCGTAGGACCAGGCAAAGATCTCCATATAGTCATGTAACATCTTGGTTAACCGTTGCTTCACGCTGAGCTCTAGGTTGGCACCAATCTTTACCTCTTTTCTGTCTTCGTCGGTACCCAGGTTTATGGTTTCCACTGGCTCTTCATGGGGTTGAATTGCCCGCTCTTCCTGAAGCAGCAGTCTAGCAAGCTCGCCAGGCACTTCGCAATCATCTTCACCTTTGTCTTCGGCTAAGTTGATCGGATTTTTGAAGTCATAATTGGCAGTAGCAGAGCTGTTATCAGTAAGATCCAGAGTGGATTGGAACCTGTATGAGTGAGTGTGTGTGTAAATACAGCTGTTTTGAAAATTATGTAAAGGAAAGGAAAGACAGAAAAGGAACACAATATTTGCAATGCGAAAAGTACGTCCAAGATTTTCATTCATGATGTATAAAATGACAGTTTGTATGCCCTCACAAATAGAACCACGGTGCCTCGGGTAAGACACCGGGCCATAGAGTTTATCATTGTTTATTACAAAAATAACAAAACATGGGAATTCATTACTGTGTCACAAAGGTAACAGGGGTATGGTCCTTTGCACTCCAATTGTTTAATCCGTCTTCGGCCGTCGGATAAATCCAGCTGTTGAATTCGGCTTCGTCCACTTCAAGGTCTTCCCCGACAGCATTCACTTCTGAACCTTTAATAAATACCGGAGGTCTTCCGATCTTCTCTTTCCTCATGGCTCTCTGCCCTTCTGAGGTGAAACCCAGCCCAAGTTTATCAGTCTTCTGGGTGAAGTCTGGAAGTCTGCCCCAGTTGACACATTCACCCTTCTGCACCACAGCCCTGGCATCCTTTAGGGAAGCCATCTTCAAAGGACCACCTGCTTCTGCTGTTTCTGCTGCGATTGGAAACACCTCCTCGAAATGCTGAAAGGGGGTCTCAATAAACTCCCCATCCATCTCAATGTACCTGAAGGAGTTCAGGTGGCTCACCATGTATTCTTCCTCTCCTTGCACGGTGACAATCTTCCCTCTGACGGGGTACTTTAGCTTCTGATGCAAGGTAGAGGTCACTGCCCCAGCCTTATGTATCCAGGGTCGACCCAGCAGACAAGAGTAAGATGGACGGATGTCCATCACATAAAAAGTGGAGTCGAACACCTGAGAGCCCACACGAATCGGAATGTCCACCTCCCCATGGACCATCCTCTTTGAACCATCAAAGGCCCTGACAATGATGTTGCTGGGTTTCAAATCTAGGCCTTCACAATCTAGACGATCCAGAGCCTTCTTGGGTAGCACATTCAAAGATGACCCAGTATCAACCAACACATGTGCCAAGGTGGTGCCTCTGCATTCGATTGAGACATGCAGAGCATCATTATGATCTTTCCCCTTTGCGGTCAAATCAGCATCGGAGAAACCCAAGCCATTGTCTGCCGTTAGACTTGCCACGCAATCGGTGAATTGGACTGCAGAGGTTTCATGTGGCACATGGGCCGTCTTGAGGAATGAGATGAGGGCCTTTGCATGGGCCTCGGAGCACAGCAGTAAAGAGAGCATGGAGATCTTGGAGGGCGTATGCCCCAGCTGTTCTACAACATTAAAATCGCTCTTCTTTATAATCTTTAAAATCTCCTCCATCTCTTGTGGGGAGGCCTCAGCAGCTATGGGTATGGGTACCTCCATCCGGGCAGGCTCAGTTTCAATTCCCTTGCCCCGAGCATTGGATGACTCGGCAGCAGGAGAAACGATCGGATCAGCAGCAGGAACAACAACTTGATCAGCAACGGGAGTAGGTGTACTTGCAGGAATTATCAGGAGCGGTCTTCGGGCAGCAGGTGGCGCAATGTCAGGCGAGAAGAGCCTGCCACTGCGGGTAACTTTGGCCGGGCCAGTGATGTCACAGATGCTGGCGCCAGCGTTGAGCTCTTGTTTAACTCCGTTTATATATACATCTGCCCCATAGTGCCAAGGGACAGCTTTGTTGGATACATAGGGCAGGGGCCCAGGAACAGTGATAGTAACAGGTGCAACGGTCAGAATTTGAACGGGCTTCTTCTGGAGAGCCGGGATCGGATTATTGAAGATAGTCACCACAGAGACTTCTTCCATTGGAACCAAACGAACAGCAGACTTTTTGAATAGAATCTCCTTGCTATCCATTAAGCTTTGGATGCCTAACTTTAGCAAGGGACAACCGGATGGGGACACAACACAGAACAGGCAACCCTCACTACAACCCGGAAATAAACCGGCCTGCAGTAGGTTCTTCTTAACGATCTTTAGAGGGGTGGCTAGATCATCCACAGAAACAGCATAGACGTCTTCATCAACAGCATTTACCCCGTGCTGAGGCATAGGGGCAGTGACTACATTTGGCTTTGCAGGCGCTTCGAATTGTATCTCTTTAGCATTGATAAGGTCTTGCACCTTATTCTTTAACGCCCAACAGTCATCAGTAGAGTGCCCCGGGCTTTCTGAATGGTAAGCACAACGAGCATTCGGGTTGTACTTGGGGGATGCAGTATTTGGAAACTTCGGCGCCTCCCTGACAGTCACTAAATTAGTTGCGAGCAACTGTGGCAGGATTTGTGACAAGGTCATGTTTAAACGGGAGAATTCTCTCTGGGGTCTTTCCACCTTCTGAGTATTGTTTGGCCGGGGAGCGGCAGCAGGCTTAGCAATCATGACCGCACTGACAGATTGGCGGTGCTCATGTCTCTCTGATCTCCTAGAACCATACACGGCACTAGACTCCTTCTTGAACGGTTTCTTTTCCGAACTAGATGATGATGCACCTTTGGCAATCTTCCCAGACTTCAACCCCGCTTCGATTCTCTCTCCAGTTAAGATTAGATCAGTGAAACCAGCAGAAGAATTCCCAATGAGGTGGTTGAAAAATGGCCCAGATAGGGTCCCCAAGAACATGTCAACCAGCTCCCGATCAGTCAATGGTGGCTGCACCCTGCCAGCCAGGTCTCTCCACTTCTGAGCGTACTCCTTAAAACCTTCGCTTGCGCCTAACGCCATACCCTGGAGTTGGGTACGTGTGGGGGCAAGGTCGGCATTATATTGATACTGCTTGTAGAAAGCAGTAGCCAGCTCCTCCCAGTTACGAACTTTGGTCCCATCCAGCTGATAGAACCATTCGAGATGAGTCCCTGAAAGACTCTCCTGGAAGAAGTGGATCCATAGATTCTTGTCCGCAGAGTACGGCTGAATTTTCCGAACATAGGACCTTAAGTGCAGCTTGGGACAAGACGCCCCGTCATACTTCGAGAAGGATGGTGCTTTGAATTTATGCGGGATAATTACACCAGTCGACAAACCCAGATCTCTGAAATCCAGCCCAGGTGCCTGTTGCACCTCCATAGCCTTCAACCTGTCCTCCAGTTGCTTGTACCGGTCATCTGCAGGAGGGTACTGCTCCTCATCAAAATCTGTCTCGTTGTCGGAGACCACTGGAGTAGGAACCTTGACTTCTGCCTGAGAAGGACTCCTTCCAACAGAAGAACCAGCCTCTTCATGGTGCAGAGTATTACCCAACCTTCGGCCCGAGTTGAACAGAACAGTTCTTCTCTTCTTCTTCTTCTCCTTCTTCAGGAGCATAGTCTTCAGTTCTTCTTGGCCTTTAGCTAGACCCATGATTAGTTCTTGAAACTGCGCATTCTGCGCCTGGAGAGCCTTGATTGATGTCTTTGTTGATTCAGATCCGGGATTCATGATGCTGAAATAAACAGCGAAGAACTGTAAGCAACCTGAAAAGAGGAAAACCTGCTATGCACATGATGTATGAAATGCGTATGCAATGCATTCAAGGGTTCGAAAGTTCAAATTTGTTGTAGACAAGAAAAGAACACACGTTATCATTAAAGAAATCATCGTTTAATACATCAAGGCCTCATGGGCAAAAAGTACAAAAAATCAAGTCAATCCCAAAATACACTACGCATCCTTTTCGGAGCTATGTAGGTGTTGAGATTCCTCTCTTCATGCAACAGACGGGTGAGCTCCAAGACTTTCTTTTCACTGGCATGTAGACTGTTCTCAAGAGAATTCCTTTCCTCCTTAAGCTGGATCCAGCTCTTCTGCATCTCTTCCCAGGATGTGGGCATATCAGGGTGCTGAATAACATGAGACACTTCCCCTTCCAAGACAGGCTCTTTGATTACTGGAAGCATGTGAGGATAAGGCATTACTAACTTCTGAGAGCGGGCGCGTACCCATTTGAGATAAGGCTCCAAAGGGATGGAGTTCCTATGCCCCAGTGTCTTGCTGTCTATCCTACTAGGCATCCTCCAGGCTCTGATAAATCTCTGACGAAGTCCTTGAGTATCACTGTCGAAGTCAAAAACTACGTCAGGAATTAGCATGTCATGAGGACCGTCCCTCCGAGCATAACCAAACTGTCTCCAAGCCAGGCATGGGCTATAAGTAATACCTCCTCTAATTCCAAGTAAAGGAACATTAGGGTACTCCCCACAACGATCAATGATAGTGACATCTCCTCTGGACCTAGGACACCAATGTATATCTGCATGTGTAAGAGTCATCAACCGTTGTGACCATCTCAAACCCCGCTCATTCTTCAAGACTGATTGCGGAAGGTGTGAAATAAACCACCTTCCCAGGAGAGGAGTGCAACTCATAAGGACACCTCTTTTTCTCATGGTTCGAGTGTAACATGAGTGAAGGATGTCCCCCAGCAACGTAGGTATAGGATTCCTGGACATAAAGATCTGAACGACACTGATATCAATGAGCTGATCTGGGTTAGGGAACAACACCAAACCATAAACAAGGAGGGCCACAACCTCTTCAAAAGCTTGCAAGTCAAGGGAGTTCCAACATTCAAGGGCCTTCTCAAACAGAAACCTGGCTAAGAACCCTTTGATACCACTTCTAACTTCCCAATGTCCTTTGAGGTCAGATGACTGTAGGTGCAAGGCTTTAGCAATCTCTTCCAGCCTAGGTTCCTTTTCTGTACCGCTGAAGGGTAGCTGATCAAGGATAGGGATCTTCAGGAGCCGGGAGAACTCCTCTAATGTAGGTACCAACTGATAGTCCAAGAAGGTAAAGCAGTGATGCAGAGGATCAAAGAATTGGAACAAGACCTTTACCATATCTTCCTCAATGTTGGTGTTGACCAAGCTGATGAGGCTTCCATGCCTTTCACTGAATGAAGAGTTCTCAGGAATCCTGGATATAAGCTCCTTAAGCTGAGGAGGGATCCTTACAAGATTGACCTGAATTGTCTTTCTACGAACAGTTTCCATGTCCTACAAAACAAGAACAAAGATGAAAATTCGAACCCCTGAAATGGTTAGTCAATGCGTATGATGCTGGATGATGTCATGATGCTATGATTAAACACACCACAGATATTTACAAAGACAAACATGTAAGGCACACAAGGCACACAAGACAAGCCCTTAAGGTTTAAGGCCAGCATGGGGTCTGGGTAGTACCCTCTTGAAGTTGGTGGGTTCAACCTGTCCTAATCAAAGTAACCGGGTTCTAAGGTTCCCAATATCACGGGATTGCTTTCATTGTTCATTGTTTCGATTTAGCCACTGAACTGGCGACCGAAATATTCCAGGAAAGCAACCCTCAATTGAGCGTAGTATCGAGTATCAACCAACCTCGGACTGCACCAAAGTCAGTTATCTCACTACCCTAAAGAGGCCAAGATAGTTCAATTAAGGTTCCTAAGGTCTGTTGATGCTTCGCGACACCACGCGGAGGCCCCGTACTCTCCTTGACTGAACTCAAGGGTTACCGGTACACACCAAAGTGCCACATCAACGTAGCAGACTGTTTCAACCATGTCGGTATACCCCGCACAGTTCCCTCACAGCCTTGTTGCTACTTTCTAAGAAAGGTATCCCCCAGATCCGGGTTTAGGATCTATAGAACTCCCAAGCAACCCACAATTTAAAGCACACAAGGAAAACAATTGAAAACATAGTTATAAGCTAGCCCTAAGGTACACCTCACTTTAAGTTTAATCCCCAGCAGAGTCTCCAGTTCTGTGATCGGTGGATCTGGAACTGACTGTTTAACGCTGGTTCGCGAAATGTCGCGGAAGCAAGAGTCGCCACCGTCTTTTATTTTCTCCAAATGGAAAGGACAAAAGCACAGAAAAATTCCTTTAAAGAGATTGCTCTCGGTTCGGGAGGTGGGTTATAGAAAGGGAAGGTGTTAGCACCCTTTCTATCCATGGTTATCCATGGGCTCTTAGGTACTTGCTCATTGTGTTTTCAAAATATTTTGTTTGCTTTTCAATGTGGGTTTTAAAAAAGTTTCTTTGAAAAATTTCAGATCGACTCGTACGTCAGAGTGTTTGAAAAGTTTGCTTTGAAAGCTTTTGAAAAGTGTTAGTGTGAAAAGTCTTTTTGAGTTTGTTTTGAGATTAGAGCAAGTATCCTTGAGAACCTACCTACCCTAAGGAATTCGTCTGTGTAGATGTCCTTTAAAGTAGTGCCATCCCACCATTGAGAGGTAGGTAGCACCACCGTTGGAGGTGTTCGGGTCAATTCGAGGTTCGGGACATGGTGATCACCAGAGCAATGGGAAGACACCTTAGAAGCTACCCTCATGCCAGGTTCCCGGATCATGAGGACTTACTAAGACGTCCTCTACTCGACGATCACCTTTCGAGGCAAGGCAACAGTGAGGCGTACCCTAGGGGTGGTGTGTGCGAATTGTGTGTCATGTTTCAGTCATTTGTCTTGTCATGTTTATTTGTGTTCTACGCTTGATTTTAATTAGGACATTCATTCTTGCATGCATATTTAACAGTTATAAGTTTGCGGGAAAATAAATCTAAGGTTATTACAAATGGCGCGGGTCCACATCGCCAAAATTAAACCGGACCCGATTTAGCGGAAAGGTAAATAATGCGGAAAAATAAAGTGCGAAACGGTTAAAGTTACAAGGCTTTGGGACATGTACATAATTATAATAAGCGATAAAGTAAAATGCGCGAAATAAAATAATTAAAACAATGGGCGTTGGACCCTTTTGCAAAATATTTAAAGTTAATGAGAATTAAAATTAAAAATTAAATGTTTTGGTATTTTTTATGTTTTTTTAGATTTTAGGAGAAAAAGAAAAATTAATTAAAATTGAAATGAGATGCTAAACCCTAGTTCTAATGTTTTTTAAGTTTATTGCAAAAAATATTGAAATTTGACCTAATTTAAATCTAATTTATTTATGTACAAATTTAATTATAAAAAAAATAAATAAATAAATAAATAAATAATTATTACTGTGGAAAAAAGGGTAAAATATAAAAAGGAATCAAAATTGCTAATTAACCTAATTCTATATTTTGGATTTTTAATTGTTAAAAAGAATGAAATTATAACCTAATTAAAACTAAGTTTATTTACATATAAAATTTAATTATAGAAAATAAATAAAATAAATATTATTAAAAAAGGACAGTAAGAAGAATAAAAATTAAACCTAGCTCTATTTTTTTTGTATTTTTTAATTATGAAAAATATTTAGTAAACCTAAATTAAAACTAAATAATTACAAGCATTTATTTATGAAAATAATTATAATATTAATGTTTATTATTTTTTAGTCTTTTCTGATTTTTTTGGATGTTTTTATATTTTGAAGAAAAATAAATTAATTGAATTAAGACAATAAAATAAATGAAATAACAAAAATAAAGGTAAGAAGAAAAATAGAAAAAAAATGCAAACCAGGGGGGGTAGCCCCAATTCAGGAGGTATAGGCCTAGCATTTCTGGCCCAATGGCTTGAACTTGTTGACTTTGTTTGGATCATGTGTGATGCATCTGACCAGGTGTAGCGTGTCCCTCAAATCTAAGCCCTTAGTCTGATCTCCAGGGGGACGTGTCAAGGCTTGGTCCTGGGTATATGGTGCGTCTTCATTCCAGCATTGCATGGGATTTATTTGTGAAAAATAATATTGAGGTTTTACACAGACCTGGGGTTCGAACCCAGGTCTTGGACTTTGCAAAGTGAGGTGCCTGCCAGCTGAGCTGCTTGGATCAATTGATATATTATGGTAAACAAATAATAAAAAGCAAAATCAGCGCATAGTAATTAAAAACGCGCGCAATTCAAACTGGCGAATCACGCTTCGCCAACACATCATCTTCCCCATTGTTTCTGAAACAAGAACCTTCAGCCACGGTTTTGGATGCGTGGCCTTAAGCAACCTACAAGAAAATAGCGATTAGCATCCTATTGGTCATAAATTCATCGCGAGGGTCAAACTCTCTTCGTCTTGGTGAGCTGGTTTGAATGATTATACTCTCATGGGCTAATTTTCCCTTATCACGAAAGCCCCAATTTACAATCCTGCAAAACCTAGAAATCGCACATGGTGGAATTCGATATACAGGATGATAATGCAATTAAATATGATGGTTAGCTCACAAACTTCATCAGGAACATGAATATATAAACAAAAATGCAAAAAGACGTATGATTTATGATATGTGATTTCAAGAATTTCGCTTTACAGTTTGAGTTCTAACCACCGATTCTTTGCGCTTTGGTGGTTGATATCGATTGGAATCTGTTCAGGAATGTCTAAGGAAGCTACTGGTATAAGAATTAGGGCTTAAAACCACTTCTAAGGTTGATTTCAGATTTTTGTGTTTATGGAAAAATTTCAATATGCAATAGCTTGTTTGGGCGCAGCTTCTTGTGTCAAGGCATTAGGTCTTTGATTCTGATCATATAGTGAAGCTATTAGGTTAAAAATATTGCACAAAATCCATGGTATTCAATGTTTTCAATCTTTGATTTTGTAAGATCTTTTTGAAATCTTTTCCATGTGCAATTTGTTTCAATCATGCTCAATTAGCACCAAATCTTGCCTATTTAAGATGTGCACGAAATATTGACCTTGGAATTTGCATAAAAAGATTTTTTTAGGTCAAACTTATATTTTTCATGTATTAAAATAATTTAAATGAATTAATATTAATATAAATTCAAATAAATAATTAAAAAATGAGAAAATACTTCCCTTTGGGCCTAATGGTCGTGCATAGGCTTGGCATGAAGAAACTTGGAAGAAAAATGGGCCCAATAGCAAATTTAGGCCTTCTGAAGTAATGTTGACTTTCAAAAATTTCCAAAAATTTCCCAACTTCCACAAGGCATAACTTGGTCAATTTTTAAGCTTTTCACATGTTCTTGGACATTTTGGAAAGGTCTTTGAGTCCTTTAACCAATGCCTTTGGTCCCATGTCATTTTGATTTACCAATCTCAAGTTATGGTCTTTGACTTAAAGTCCCTTTTTGTTGACTTTTGAAAATGACCTATAATGTTGAAATTGATAACTTTTTGTGAGAGCATTTCTTGGACTTGGAATATGAAGATGAATTGTAGGAAATGTCTTTCTCTTCAAAATGAGCTTTGGATGGAATTTTTCTGATAATCCATGTGAAAGTTATGCCTTGGTCAATTTCAGTTGACTTTTTCAACTGTCCAAATATAGCAACTTTTGCATCTTTGATGATTTCTGAGCCAAATCTTGAAAATCATGATCAAGCATTGATCAAATGATGTTTGTGGCTTCAAAATGATATATTGACCAAAAATTTGAACTTTTGACTGTCAAATGACCATTTTGCCCCTACAGTTGACTGTAGTGCAATCTAGGGTTTTGACTGTGCAATTTTGAGCTGAATGCCTTGAAACTTGATATGAGGATGTTTGACCACATTTGTAGGCATATGAGACTTGATTGGGCCTTTGAAAACTTTCAATTCTTGATCAGAACATAAACCCTAGTTTTGACTGTATGGGAAGCTGTTGAGCTGCACAACCCTTGGGGCATTTTGTGACTTGACTTGGCCATTTCTTGATGAATATGGGAGGGAAAATTTTGGGGTACAACACCTGCCTATTGAGGTCCAGATCCCTTCTTTGAGGATCATGAAGGATGCGAGTTTAAATGAAGACGATTGGATCCAGACTCGACTTGATCAACTGAATCTGATTGATGAGAAAAGGCTTATTGCTGTCTGTCATGGTCAAATGTATCAAAAACGAATGATCAAGGCTTTCAACAAAAAAGTCAGACGTCAAGTATATCAAGTGGGTGATCTGGTAATCAAGCGCATCATACTGCCACAAGATGATCCCAGGGGAAAATGGACTCTGACATACGAAGGGCCATTTTTGATCAAAAGCATATTTTCGGGTGGAGCCATGATACTGACCACCATGGACGGTGACGACCTTCCTCGCCCTGTTAATATGGGCATAGTGAAAAGATACTACGCGTAAATAAAGACCCACTAGGTCGACTGGCCTAGGAAAAAATAAGGGCATCCCGGCGAACCAAAAGGGTTCGGGCAAAAATTAAGGATAAAAACAAAAAAAAATTGTACACCCTTCAAGTCAAAAACCGGAAAAGGCGACTTGGGCAAAAAAGGGTATCCCGGTGGACTGAAAACCTGAAAGGGCGGTCCAGGCAAAAGTTAGGTATTCGAAGCGTATAAATATGTCCCATTGGATCACCTTGCGACCAGACTTCAGTATCAACTATCAAGCTTAAATGGTACCTGTTGTACCCCAAAATTTTCCCTCCCATATTCTTCAAAATTTGCCAAGTCAAAGCTTCAAAATCTCCCAAAGGGTTGCACAGTTCAAGGGCCTCCTAACAGTCAAAAACTAGGGTTTTGGTTCTGACAAAGAAAATGAAGTTTCCAAGGGTCCAATCAAGTCCCACATGCCTACAAACATGGTCAAGCATCCTCATACCAAGTTCTAAGACATACAGCACAAAATTGCACAGTCAAAAACCCTAAATGCACTACAGTCAACTGCAGGGGCAAAATGGTCATTTGACAGTCAAAAGTTCAAATTTTTGGTCAACATCTCATTTTGAAGCCACAAACATCATTTGATCAATGCTTGATCATGATTCTCAAAGCTTGGCTCAAAAAGTCTCAAGATGCAAAAGTTTCCATATTTGGACAATTGAAAAAGTTAACTATAACTTGACCAAGGCATAACTTCCACATGGTTCATCAGAAAAATTCCATCCAAAGCTCATTTTGAATAGAAAGACATTTCCTACAACTCCTCTTCACACATCAAGTCCAAGAAATGCTCTCACAAAAAGTTATCAATTTCAACATTATATGTCATTTTCAAAAGTCAACAAAAAGGGACTTTAAGTCAAAGGCCATAACTTGAGATTGGTAAATCAAAATGACATGGGACCAAAGGCATTGGTTAGAGGACTTCAAGACCTTTCCAAAATGTCCAAGAACATGAGCAAAGCTTAAAAATTGAGCAAGATATGCCTTGTGGAAGTTGGGAAATTTTTGGATATTTTGAAAAGTCAACTTTGCTTCAAATGTCTTAAAAATGCTAATGGGCCACATTTTCTTCCAAAATTCATCATCCAAAGCATGTGCACGACCATTTGGCCCAAAGGGAAGTTTTTCATCATTTTTATTTATTTATTTGGATTTTTAATTGCCAATAATTCATTTAATTAAAATAAATATGTGGAAAATACCAAACCAATGCAATCAAATCTTTTTATACATGAAATAGCCTCAAGATTTCGTGCATAATCAGATTTGGAAAGAATCATGGTAATTGGACATGATTTGAATCAAATTTGCATGAAAAGATTGAAAAATATATGCATGGAAAATCAAATATCCTCTCCATCAATTCATTGATTCTTTGGACAAAAAATTGAACCCTAATCATTCACACATATATACTCATGCAAACCCTATTCCAAAGGACCTCCCAGCTGCGCCAGAAAAGCATAACCAAGTTTGCATTTTTTCAAAAAAACTCAAATACTGAAAACCACCTTCCAGTGTGATTCAAGCCAAGATAATTATTCTATTGCCTTGCTGAGACATCAAGAAAGGTGTTTGAATCAAAATCACTAACTCTAACGCCCAGAATTGGTATAGGGAATTCAAACTTTTTCACATTTTTTTCATATTCGTGTTTCAATATTCAAGCATTCTCATTGCATTTTTCTTATGGATTCCTACTAATTGATTGATTCTGAAACTAACTGCATACTTTGATTGAGTTTTCATGCACTATTGAAGAATTCACCATGGAAGATGGTTAGGGTTATAGGACTTTCAAATTAGGCGTTTTTGAATACTGTAAAATTGGAACACCTTAATACCATGGTTAAATTCAGGAAACTTGGACGAATCGATTGCCATAGTCGTGCCTAATTTCTGATCCAAGACGAGCTATTCACTATTCTTGAAAAAGGCATAGTTTGGGGGGGTTCAAAACCCCCGCTAATTCTCTTTTATTTTTCAGATACAGCAAGCCAACGAAGAAGAAGAGTAGGTGGCACCATCTGGTTGGAGCATTTGAATTTTCGCGCTAAATCAGCCACTAACCATTGTTTTATCTTATATTATTTGTTTGTTATTATATAACCAAAACGCGCAGTTGGAGCAGTTGGCAAAGCATAGTATTGGTAATCCCTGGGACCTGGGTTCGAATCCCAGGTCCCCTTCCTATTTCAATATTTTTTCTTCCAATATAATTCCATGCAGCTTCAATTCCTGGGTGCATCATACATCCACAATCTCAGCTTGCCACGCACATATCAAGATCAATCAAAAGGCCATGATCTGAAGAACATAATGGACATGAGTCAATGCACACACACGCTAGCCAAAAAGTCAACAAGGCCAAAGGGTCATTGGGCTTAAAATGCTACAATTATACCTCTCAATTGGGGACAGAACCCCCCAAGGTATTGTATTTCTTTTCTTTTCTTTATTTTATTTGTTTCAATTATTTCTTTTTTTAATTAATTCCTTTAATTTAGTTTATTTTCATAAAATATAAAAAAATAATATAAAAATCAGAAAAGACAAAAAATTAAATATATTTTATTTAACTAATATTTTTGTAAATAAAGTCTTGTATCAATTAATTAGTTTTTATTCTAGGGATAATTTTAATATCTTTTCTAATAAACTTAAAATTTGTAGAATTAGGTTTTAATTACTTTTATTCTTTTTTCTTTTTCACCATAATTAATTATTAAATATTATTTTTTGTAATTAAATTATCATGTAAATAGTTAAATTAATCTTAGGTTTAACTTTAACATGTTTTTCTTAATAAATCAAAATTGTAGAATTAGGGTTAATTAATTAATTTCTTAATTTCGTTTAAATCTCATAAAAAACCATAAATACAAAAATCTCAAAAATAATTTCTTTTTCATTTTAATTTCATTAATTTGTTAATATAATTTAATTTCATTAAAAAGGGTCCAACGCCCTCGCTTTCAATTTCAATTCGATTCGCGCATTTATTTCTTTTCTTTTAAATATTGATGTAATTCTCCCAAAGCCATGTAACTCGGACATTTTATATTTTTCGCACTTTACTTTATTTTATGTCAAATCGGGTCCTGGATTTATTTTGGCGATGTGGACCCGCGCCTTTGTAATAGTTTAGGAATTTTATATTTCTCGCAACTTTTAACTGTTAATTAAATGGCATGCAAGAATGAATGGCAAAAATAAAAATAACGCGTAGATCACCAATTACATGACAAGACAAAATAAATGAATCTGACACACAAATCACACACCACCCCTAGGGTACGCCTCACTGTTGCCTTGCCTCGAAAGGTGATCGTCGAGTAGAGGATGTCTTAGTAAGTTCTCATGATCCGGGAACCTGACATGAGGGTAGCTTCTAAGGTATCTTCCCATTGCTCTGGTGATCACCATGTCCCGAACCTCGAATTGACCCGAACACCTCCAACGGTGGTGCTACCTACCTCTCAATGGTGGGATGGCACTACTTTAAAGGACATTTACACAGACGAATTCCTTAGGGTAGGTAGACGACTCTAGATACTTGCTCTAATTTCAAAACAAAATCAAAAATACTTTTCACACTGACACCTTTTCAAAAAGCTTTCGAAAGCAATTTTTCAAACACTCTTGAGGACCGATACAAGAGTCGAACTGTAATTTTCAAAGAAACTTTTAAAAACCCACAGTTGAAAAGCAAACAAACCATTTTTGAAAACACAATGAGCAAGTATCTAAGAGCCCATGGATAACCATGGATAGAAAGGGTGCTAACACCTTCCCTTTCTATAATCTACCTCCCGAACCGAGAGCAATCTCCTTAAGGAATTTTTCTGTGCTTTTGTCCTTTCCATTTGGAGAAAATAAAAGACGGTGGAGACTCTTGCTTCTGCGACATTTCGCGAACCAGCGTTAAACAGTCAGTTCCAGATCCACCGATCACAGTACCAATCAATCCAGTCACCTTCAGACAAGTAGCAAAATGATGAGACACTCGAAGACATAAGGGCAATAGAAGAATTGAAACCCAATGGGATTATTACACATAGCTGTTTTCTTCTCTTTGTACACTATTTTGTATAGTTTTCACTCTCACGACGGCATTCTCCTACTAGAATGTCAGCCTCTTTGTACAAAATGCCTGTCATAGGCAAACTTAAAAAATCAATACAAATCGTTTCTTTGAAAGTACAAAACTATTTGTTTTTCTTTTTCTGTTTTGTTTTGCAAAAAACGTCCAATGACTTATTTTTGTCATATGCATTTAAATATGACTACTGTTCACAAATAATTGCATAAGAAACAGAAAGACAGTCGCTAATGACTTTAAGAAACAGGGCAAAGTCTAAAAAGCTATTTGTAGTTTCGAAAGTTACTCTATTTGACATGGTACAGGGGAGGAGACAGTTTGATACGAAACCGCCATTACATACGACCCCGTGTAGTCTATGTTCCCCATAGAGTAGAAACAACCAAAGTTTTGATCTCTCCTCTCCCAAGCGGGAATTACCTTCTCCAGCATGGTTCCTTCAGAGAGTTGAAATTTGTATTCCCCCAACTGACTTTTGTAATTTAAAACAGTTTATAAAACCTCATCCCGGGTAGAGTTTATTTCTCCAACTGCAAAAGTTCAGGCCCTAACAGAGTTCATTTATCTACATCAGCAAAATCTTCCAACAAATCATCCTCTCTCCATAGAATTATTCTCAAGCGGAGTCAATCCCTGGCAGAATATCCTTAAACAGACAGAGGAAATCCCCAACGAATCATATTCATTCATCATCCCCAACAGAAACAAAAGACTCAACTTCCCAATACTCTTCAGCAGTAGTCCGGTATTTATTTTCCTATACTAGGAAACATCTTATAGCATCCCATATTCATACATCGTGGCATGCGCGTACACATTGCATATAACACAATCTCATTTATTTTGAGAACATCATCATGATACATTTCATACATCATGACATTGCATATGACTAACTCTTCACCTTTTTTAGGAAAAGATCAAATCATCAAACACCGTTACTTATGTAACATGGTAGTCTTCACAAAAGCTACGTCTAACGAAAGGCTATTTCAACATTTTCCTCAGAAAGACATTCATAAAAGACCTTCTCCGGTTCAGTCAGATCGACACTAAGATTTCTCTGATTCCTATTCCAGTTGAAGATATGCCAAGACTTTTTTCTGGTTCAGTTAAATCGACATTAATATTTTTCTAATTCTTAACCAGTCAAAGTTAATTCAAGACCTTCTCTGGTTCAGTTAGATCGACACTAAGATCTCCTTGATTCTTATTCCAGTTGAAGATATTCCAAGACTTTTGTCTAGTTCAATTAAATCGATCCTAAGATTTTTCTGATTCTTATCCAGTCAAAGTTAATTAAATACCTTCTCTGGTTCAGTTAGATTGACACTATAATCTCCCTGATTCTTATTCCAGTTGAAGATATTCCAAGACTTTTGTCTAGTTCAGTTAAATCGATCCTAAGATTTTTCTAATTTTTATCCGGTCAAAGTTGATTAAAGACCTTCTCTGGTCCAGTCAGATCGACAATAAGATCTCTCTGATTCTTATTCTAGTTGAAGATATTCCAAGACTTTTGTTTGGTTCAGTTAAATCGATCCTAATATTTTTCTGATTCTTATCCAGTCAAAGTTAATTCAAGACCTTCTCTGGTTCAGTCAGATCGACACTAAGATCTCCCTGATTCTTATTCCAATTGAAGATATTCCAAGACTTTTGTCTGGTTCAGTTAAATCGATCCTAAGATTTTTCTGATTCTTATCCAGTCAAAGTTGATTAAATACATTTCTATGGTTTAGTCAGATCGACACTAAGATCTCTCGGATTCTTATTCCAATTGAAGATATTCCAAGACTTTTGTATGGTTCAGTTAAATCGATCCTAAGATTTTTCTGATTCTTATCCATTCAAAGTTGATTAAAGACCTCTGCTGGTCCAGTTTGAATAAACCTTTGATTTGTTACTGATTCTTTTCTGGTAGACCTTTTTCTGGTTCAGTTAAATCGATCCTAATAATTTTTCTGATTCTTATCCAGTCAAAGATAAATCAAGACCTCTGCTGGTTCAGTTCAAATCAACCTTTGATTTGTTATTGATTCTTTTCCGGTAGACCTCTTTTTGGTTTAGTTAAATCGACACTAAGATTTTTCTGATTCTTACCCAGTCAAAGATGAATCAAGACCTCTATTGGTTCAGTTTGAATCGATCATTGATTTTTTACTGATTCTTAATAGTTTAATCTCATTTCTCCAATAAGTTGATGTGAATCCTGGAATACGACCAGATAACAGTCAGCCTTATCATCCTCAGCAAGTCACTACGAAGCCTGGATCCTTACCAGATAGCAGCTCACTTCCGTCTCTTCAATCAAGGAATGACTCCCCAATAGAGTAATAGACAACTGAAGCTCTTAGACTTTATTCCTCTGGAAAAAATTCCCCAGTGGACTCCTCCTCGGACAGCAGGAACATGAATCCCCACAAAGAGACTCCTTATGAAGTCAGCATATATTTTGGATGGCATCTTTAAGCCCATCTCCGACGACTCTCCGTCATATTCCTTGGATGGAATCTTTAAGCCCATCTCCGACAGTCTTCTGTCATCTTTTCCAAATGGCATCTGTAAGCCCATTCCCGATATTATTCACCAGCAGTCTCACTTTGGGCGAGTGCAAATTTCTGGGCACTCTAGTGTTTAATCATCTTCCACCTTCAGATCACGAAAGGCAGACAAGCCAATCTAAATCCTCAGGTCTAAGAAGATTGAACAGGGGCTGCTGTTGTACCCCAAAATTTTTCCTCCTATTTTCACACAAGACATACTCTTAGAGGTTCTCAATTGCTCAAGGTTGACTAAGGATTGACCAGACAATTCTCCTCCTAAGGCAATGAACCTCCAACTAGGTTTCGATTTTCATCAAGATGGTTGAGCTCCAAGGATCCCAAATGATCTCCATTGTCCTAATATGTCCTCAAGATCATCCAGGCCAAAATTCATTCCTTGAATAACAAGTTTGCTCAGTCAATTGCTCAAGTATTAGAAAATCAACTGTGCTAGGGAAAAAGTCAATTGTGGCCCATATACAGTCAAACTTCAAGATTTTTGGTCAACATCAACATTTTGAAGTGATATCCATCATTTTATCAAGGGTTGATCATGATTCCTCAAGAAATGTCCCTAACTCATCAAAAGTCAAAAATAGCAAATTAGGGTTTATATAGGAAAAGTCAATTGAACTTTGACCAAGCATAACTTTTTCATACTTTATCAAAAAATTTCCAACAAAATATCATTTTGAAGAGAATTCAATGCCCTAAAACTTCTCTTCATCCCTCAAGTTCAAGAAATGCATCATTTGAAAGATACAAGTTCATACATTACAGGTCATTTTTAGAAAGCCAACAAATGCCACTTTTTGCCAAGACCTTTTACATCAAGATAACATCTTCAAATGCAAAATTGATCAAAATATGGATTAAATTACACATCTCGGGATTTCCAAAAAGTCCAAGATCATCTTCAAAAGATGAAAATTTAACAAGTTATGGTTTACACAACTTGGGAAAATTTGTGAAAATGCATGAAGTCAACTTTGAGAAAAATTGCATTTTTAGGTTATTGGACCTAACGTTTTGGGTACAAACATGTTTATGACATACCCAAGGACATACAAACCTAACCATTCACTATTTTTATTTTTATTTCTATTTATTTGAATTTTTATACATTTAAATATCAATTTAATCAAATAAATTAAATAAAAACGCAAAGAATAATGGCCCATGACATTTGGGTTTGATTTGATATATTAGAAGGCCCATATTTTCGTGCAAGATACATCCAAATGGACCAAGTTCATGCAAGTGACCAAAGAGGCAAAGATATCACAAATATGGACATTTTTCAATGTGTTTTATCCTTGTCTCCAAGGCCATGAATGCATTGATTTTTTACCATTTTTTTTCACTCATATCTTCTATCTATAAATACATAACATTACAATCCAATGGGAGCACGAAATTCCTATCCAAAAAGCTCTCAAAAAGTTCTTCAAAAAGCTCTCCAAAAGCTCTTCAAAAAGCTCTACAAAAAGCCTAAAGAATTGTTGCACATTACATTCAAAAATTCCAAAGTTGTTAAAACTGTATTTCAAATTGCATGTGGTTTTGATCCAAAATAAAGGCTCAGACGTATTCTTGAAAGCCTCATAGATCATTCCCAGCCATTCCCAAGTCCTAAAGCTGTCTAAAACGCGTTTCAACCACACCACGGTTTCCGTTTTTACTTGATTTTGATTTCCTTGATTCATACGATATAAACACATTTTAATCATGCATTATTAACCACTCTTATGTTTGCAAGCTTTCTGTATGGTTAGATTTGAGTTTTAACGCAGTAATCGAAGGCCACCATATACAGATGCACCATGAGCCATCAAAGGCGCTCCACACTGAATCCCAGCGCCAATTCTGATTTGGGCCAAAACATTTTGATAACCACACCTTCTACTTTTCAAGCCTGGCCCATTTCTTTTGTTTATTTGTTTATTTCTTTTATTTTATTAATTTCAACATGTTTTTTTCACTTAATAATAATATCACATAGACATTTAGGATTTAGTTTTTTTAATAATTAATATTTAGTATAATTAATTAATTAAACTTTAAATTTTTTTTCTAATTAAAATGAAATATAATTAGGATTAATTTTATTCATATCGTTTCTTTTTCATTATATAAAACAAAAATACCAAAAATAATAGAAGTAGTCTCATTAGAATTAATTTTTAATCAACAATGTTTTTTTTTCTTTTTTTAATTAATCAGGATTTTATTTAGTTTTTTTAGTTGATTTAGTTTAATTATTTTCTTAAAACGAACAAAACAAAAAGTTTTTTTTTACTTAGACTTTTTTAGGTTGTTAGACGTTTCTTTCCATATTCACGCGCGCTTATCTTATTCTCGCATCTTTTATAATATTGTACCTGCTGATGGAATGTAATAGATTAAAATAGGAGGTTTACTGCTTTTCTTTACTTTCTTTCCCCAATTTAGACATGTAAATGCCCCCTCCCGGAAAACATTGTAATAGTGAAGATTTAAATTCCTGCACTTTTAATTTCTGCTAAATATTAACTGCTAATAAATTAGGCGTGCATGACAAGATAAAGTCAATTAATCCTTAGATCACTAACATAAGATAAATATTTGAAAATTGAACACATTCCTCACACTTGCACCCTTAGGGTATACCTCACTTGGTTTCCTCAGAAAATAATGGTCATGTCCCTCGAGTGTAGGGATATCTTAGCAATGACCCTCAATCTAAAAGTCATAATAAAAGATCATAGTCCCTTACTGTCCTTTGAGTTGCTTACGAGAAATGATCTTGTCCCATGATGTTGCCTATATGATGATAGTTCCTTCTAATGCTAAGATATCCTTACCCGTTGCCTTCAATGACCATAGTGTCCCTTTCGATAGTCCCTCAACATCCAACGGTAGGGCTACCTACTCACTAATAGTAGGATAGCACTATCTAAAGGAAAGGAGGAAAGCAACATCCTTTTTCGAGTAGGTAAATGACTCTTAAGTACTTGCTCAAACTTGAAATTTTTACACTTACACACTTTCAAAAATATTTTCAAAATGCTTTATCGCACTCTTGAGGACTGATACAAGAGTTACCATAAACCAAACAAAAACTTTCAAAACACACAAACACAAACAGTTTTCAAAAATGAGCAAGTACCTAAGAGCTGGTGGAAAACCACAGGTGGAAATGGTGGTAACACCTTTCCTTTCCATAATCTACCCCCTTACTCAGAAAATCTTGAAAAAGGTATTTTTATGTTCTTTTCATCCTTTCCTTTGTTGTATAAAAGAAAAGTCGGTGGCAAATCTTTCTTACCGCGATATTTGCAAACAAAAAATGCAAACCAATATTAACAGTCAGTTCTTCCACCGTATCAAAGTATCCAAGTCACAATCCTCTTTTAGGTCATTAGTATTAGAGACAAAGGCAATGCTCTTATTCTTTTCATATTTTTCACTGAACCCTAATTCAAAGGTCTGCAGAGATCCAATAAGTTCATCAAGCTTCATGTTGTTTATGTCTTTGGCTTCTTTAATGGCAGTCACCTTCATGTTAAACCTCTTTAGAAGAGATCTAAGAATCTTTCTCCCAACTTGGCTTCTGACATCTTCTCCCTCAGGGCACTTGAGGCATTGGCTATCTCAATAATATTCATGTGAAAGTCATGGATACTCTCATCCTCCTTCATTCTTAAGTTCTCAAACTGGGTGGTAACAATTTGGAGCCTTGATGTCTTCACCTTAGAGGTTCCTTCATGAGTAGTGTTAAAAACCTTCCAAGCGTCTTTAGCAACAGTACAATTCCTTATCAGCCTGAATATGTTATTGTCCACTCCATTGAATAGGGCATTCAATGCTTTGGAGTTTTCCTCTTCTAATTTGTAATCTTCATAACTCCAGTATTCCTCAGCATTCAGCATATAAGTAGTCTTCCCATCCTTATTTCTAGCCATTGGTGGATCCCATCCTTTGACAACAGATTTCCATGCCTTGTTGTCCATGGATTTAATAAAAGCCACCATCAGAGATTTACAATAGTCATAATTGGTTCTGTCAAGAATAGGTGGTTTGTTCGTAAATCCTCCTTCCTTGTTCATTGTACCATAAAGTAACTTCACTAAATATCACCCAAAGTCAGAGCAGAATGCCTGCTCTGATATCAACTGAAATTCTGGTAGTCAGATCTCAGATGTCCTAAGAGATGTCAAGATACTGATCTCTGAACAATGCAATGAATAATATAAAAAACAATTATCCATGCAGAAATTAAAAAGAACACACAAAATTGTTAACCCAGTTCGGTATACCAAAACGCATACTCTGGGGGATACCAAGCCAGGGACAAAGTCTACTATATAATATAAATTTGTAAACCCACAGCAAACACTCACCTAGTTTACAATTTACTTACTTAATCACTACCTATGCTTAACTTCTACCTAAGACTCACCTAGGTATGAGACCCTTATCAAATCCCTTTCAATCACAATAGTGACCAAACAACTCTAAACAACTTACAATAATTTTATAAGACACACTTCAAAGACACACAATCATTCATTTCTTAAAAGCTTAGGAACGGTTAACAGAACTTTCAACTCAAAAAACAATCCTACTCTTGTATCAAGATGACATTAGAGAGGCTCACAAATAACAAAAACAAACCCTAACAAAAACACACGTAAGTTCCCCACTAAAAATAGGTTAGTGACAATCTATTTAAACCAATCTTCTAGACTAGATTAGGCTTCAAAACTGCAGCAAATCAGCTGCTAAAACTCTGCAGAGAATTCTGCACAAATATAAGACTTTAATCATTAGTTTCCTAAATTATCTCCATAATTAGAAACTAAGAATATTCCTTGAATTGAGCTTGAATCTCTTAATCCTTAAATTGAGTGCCACATACGATATCATAATATTCCCAGAATATTTTGCATCTGTAAAATCTAAAAGAATCTAAACGTCAAGTTGTGCATAGGCGCGATGTCGAATTATTCTGCATATGACATTTTTTACAACATGTTTCTCTAGTTGATAGAACATCTTATTTCAACATGTTTATGCTAAGTTAGTTTCACCAAACATAATACCAATCACACAAATAGAGAATTAACAGAGTACATAAGTATGTTTTTAACACATGAATCAAAACGTTTCTCCAGTGTTACATGACCAGAACACGTCTCAAAACCCAGAATATGAAATAAAATAAAGTAGCTCTTCTACAGCTACACTCCTACTCAAGCACCTCTAGTCTTTAGTACCTGAGCGATATTATATAAAACATCATTCCAACAGAAGAGTGAGAATTCACATAATTATTGAAAATCATATAATAATATATAATATATAGCATACATGCATACAAATACATATTGTTGTACCCCAAAATTTTCCCTCTCATTTCTCAAGGCATTTTATCACAAGAATTTTCAAAATCTCAAAATTTGCACAAATACAAACAGATAAAAAGGGCAAAATAAATAAAAAATGATTTTTGACAAAATTGAAGAAAAGCAAGCTTGCTTCGACTCATTCATCCTTCGACTGAACATTCTGGCTTCTTCAATGCAACCTTTATTCACACGCTTCGACTGAACATGAGGCCTCTTGCATGCAAGCCTCAATTCAGGGAGCAATGACCTCCTACAGAAAAGCTTCGATTGGGCAAGGATTACCTTCTCACAAAGCTTCGATTGGATTATGGTTTCCTTTCAAACCAACATATGTTGAATCCAACTCTGGACCCCATCATGCATCCTTTGGTCCATAAGCTTCATTCAAGAAATTGCCTTCTACATGCAAGCTTAGATTCAGAGAGCAATGGCTTCCTGGATGTTTGTCTCACAAAGCATTTGCCTTATGCATGCTAGCTTCGGCTGGGCATTATGACCTTCATATTAGTTTCCTTCGATTCAGAAGGAGATGACCTTCTGAAATTTTTCTTCGATTCAGAGGGAAATGACCTTCTGAAGGTTTTCCATTGACCCAAAGTAGGGACCTCCTACATGCTGGTTTTGATTGCACCATTGTCTCCTTACGTGTTTGTTTTGATTCACAAGGCAGGAGTTTTACTCATGTTAGCATGCACAAGGAATTGTCACCTTTATGTCTCCTTCGAATGCACCCACATGTTGGCTTCTAATCAATCTTCAAGATTGTCTTGAATCACTTTGATATCACCTTCGAATCCATCTGCATACCCTTTAACACACACAACACTGCATTATGATACACAACTTGGTGGCCCATTCGAAGGACTTTCCATGGATGGGAAATATTTGGTTTTGGTTACTTTTGAGTCTGGTCGAAGGGTTTGGCCTAAGTGATCAACAGCAAGAAGACTCAGTGTCACATTCAGTTGAAGAGGGCCATTCAAAGAACACACAGTTGGTCCATTCGAAGGATACACAACTGGTGTAAACGAATGTTGCTTTGTTAAGTTTGGTCGAAGACTATGAAAAAATAAGGATTCGATTCAAAGAGTCATGTTGTCCATAGGTCAGGCTGCATAGGCTTCCAACTTGTGCCTCACTCCATATTAAATTTTTCTTCAAGCCAACTTGTTCCTGATGACATCACTACCTTTTTAGAAAGTTCTTGAGCCTTGCGCCTGCCTCTTCTGCACACTTGCCCCCTATAAACTAGGAGCCACCCATCTCAACCATTGATTCAGTACTTTTATCTTGGGATTATAAAAAGTTGACACAAGTGGATGTTGGCCTTTCAAAGAAACTATATTTTATTCCTTCACAAATCTGTTCATTTAAAATTCTCTCTATAAATAGAGAGTTCACTTGCACTTCAAAAGGGTGGAAAAAGAAAGAAAAAAGAGAAGAACACTGAAGAGGATTTTTACTGTGTGTAAAAGAATCATCAAAAACTCTCAAAAACATTCAAACACTTAACACTGTCCCAAACCCATAACTTGAAGAAGCACCACACTTGTTTCTTTAAAATCCATAAATAAATAAACACAAATCAGCTTTTCTTGGTTTTCGAATCTAGCCAAAGAAACACCACGTTTGCTTCTTCCCCTTCGAATCCAAGAGCGCCCAGCGAAACAACTCAAGTCCAAAACCTACATTCAAGCTTCAAGCAAGGTAAGTTCTCTTGACCTTAACCTTTTGTTCAAGTATAACATGTGAATACTCATCTCTTTTTGTTTCAAGCATCATCATTACTTTTTTTGTTTGTCTTTATTTTCACCTTCTTTGTTTTCTTTCTTTGCTAAGTCTTTTGGTTTGTTTTCTTTACTTATCAAACATATCTGTAAGAATTAATCTGGCCATGAAGCAATATTAGCATGGCCTCACCTCATGCTGCTACTTAGTCCCCAAACAAAAGAAAACAAGAAGAAGGTTGTGTGGGTCGAAGCCTTTTAGGCTTCGCCCCATGCTGTTACCTAAACCGAAAGAGGTGTGGTCGAAGGAGATATGTTCATTTTGTTTTGCAGGTCCAGTCGAAGTAAGTAGAAAAAAGGGTATGGTTGAAAGATACATTCATTTTTGTTTTGCAGGTCCAGTCGAAGTAAGCAGAGAAAAAGGGCATGATTGAAGGATACATATACATTCATTTCTGATTTGCAGGCCCAGTCGAAAGAAGTTGAAACAGGGTGAATCGAAGGAGCATAATTCCTGGGTCTAAGGACTCACTTTTCCTATCTTTCTTTTGTTTTTCATGGTTGCAATAGCTTAGGATTTATTCTTTGTATTTTATTATTAGTAACTAGGCTATGTGGCAAAATAAAATCAACAACTAGATAACTTTCAAATTCAAGACAAATATGCATGAAATCAAACACACTATTCACACACATGCACCTTTAGGATAATCTCACTTGTTGCCCTGAAAAATAGTCATGTCCCTCGAATATGGGTGTTTTAGCAAAAGTCCCTCGATAAAAAATAAAAAAGATTGTAGTCCCTCGATGTCCCTTAATGCTGCCTTCGGTAAATGATCTAGTCCCTAAATGAAAATTGCTAAAACATCTCATAAGTTGCCTTCTATGACTATACAATCGACCCACGCTTGTCCCTTTACATCCAAAGATACGACTTCTTACCAATCAATGGTAATATAGCAATATCAAAGGAAGGAAGAAATGAACGAAAGACTTTTGAGTAAGGTAGAATGTTCTTAGTTGCTTGCTCACAATCTATTCTCAAAAACAATTTTTTTTTTCAAATACACCAAAAACTTTTCAAAAATATGAAATATTTTCAAAAGTCCAACACTTTTTATACATTCTTATAGAGACGATAATCATTACAAAGTTTGCCTAAACGAAGGCGCTTTTCAAAAATACTTTCAAAATCCACCACAAACACATTTTAAAACAAAGCAAGTGATCTAGCGAGCAACTAAGACCCCTTGGTAACTACGGATGAAAAGGGTGCTACCACCTTCCCTTTTCATAACCTACCCACCGAGCTCAAGAAAACATCTCAAAGGTCTTTCCTGTTCTTTTCACCCTTTCAGATAAAATAAAAGTCGGTGGCGACTCTTACTATCCGCAACAATTGCGATCAAACGTAAAAACACCAAGTCAGTTATCCCACCGTATTACATAAATGGCGACTATGTTGGGGAATATATCTTAAAAGTGGGGTTACCTTAGAGTTAGATCACATTTACTTGCTTTCATTGTTTGATTTATCTACTTTACATTATGGTTCTTTGTTTGGGTTGTATTGATCCTCTACCCAGATCAGAGAACACCTTTAAGGTAAGTAGAAATAGATTGTGGAAACTGTGCGGGGTATACCAACATGGTTGAAGCAATAGATACGTTAGTGTGACACATTTTTTGGTACCGGTAGCCCTTTAGTAGTCAAGGAGAATACGGGGCCGCTATGTGGTGTCATGAAGAACTAACTGACCTTAGAACCTTTAATTGAACAGCTTGTCCATTAGGAAGTAGTGAGATATCCGACTTTGGTGCAGTTCGAAGTTGGTTGATACTCGATACTATACTCATTGAGATCTGACTCTTGGGATATTCTGGTCGCCAATAAAGAGGCTTGTGCTGAAACAATGCCCGATGAAGAAGGATCAACGATATTGAGATCCCTTAGAACCTGGTTACTTTCTAGGATAGAATGAGCCAACTAAAAGGGTACTTACCTGTGAACCCCATGCAAGCCTAAACCTAAGGACTTGTTTTCTTTGCTTATATATTTGTGCATAAACATCATGACATCATACCATGGCATTTTGCATTAACCATTTCAAGGACCTAGGGATTTATTTTGTTCTGTTTTGTAGGACATGACTCCCACTCGAAGAAATACTATCCAAGTCAACCTCGTAAGAGTACCTCCTCAACTCAAAGAATTAGCATCAAGGGTTCCTGGGAATTCTTCATTTACCGAGAGACATGGTCGACTTCTCAACCTGGTCACTTCAAGCTATGATGAAGACATGATGAAAGTACTTTACCAATTCTTCGACCCCTTGCACCATTGCTTTACCTTTCCTGATTACCAGCTTGTGCCCAGTATGGAAGAATTTTCTCGACTCTTGGGGATCCCTATCCTTGATCAAATAAACTTCAACGGTATTGAAAGAAACCCAAGACCTGAGGTTATTACTCGAGCTTTACATTTGCAATGATCTGATGTTATGGCCAATTGGGAAACGAGAAGTGACGTCAAAGGGTTTTTGGCCAAGTTTTTGTTTGAAAGGGATCAATTATTTTGGGATGCTTTATATTTACAAGCCTTTGAAGAAGTGTTGGCTCTTCTTATCTATGGGATGGTCCTGTTCCCCAATTCGGACCAACTTATAGATGTGAACACTGTCATAAATTTTCTATCTCACAATCCAGTGCCCACTTTACTTGGGGATATCTTACATTCTTTTCACTCTCGCACCATGAAGAGAAGAGGACTCCTGATGTGTTGCACTCCTCTTTCTGCTAGGTGGTTTATTTCACACCTACCCCAACCTACAGTAAAAAACGAGTAAGTTTTAAGATGGTCTAGTAGGTTGATGTCGCTTACACATTCAAATGTCTATTGGTGCGCGCGATCTATGTAAAGCATTACTATTATTGACCGTTATGGAGAATTACCTAATGCCCCTCTACTTGGAATTAGTGGAGGTATCACTTACAATCCTTGTTTGGCATTGCGATAGTTTGGGTATGCTAGGAGGGACGGTCCTCATGATGCACTGGTTCAGGGAATTGCATTCGACTATGAGAACGATGTCCAAGGGTACCGTCAGAGGTTCATTCGTGCTTGGGGTATGGTGAACAAAATGGATAGAAAGACATTGGGGCATAAGAACTCCATCCTTTTAGAGCCTTATCTTAAATGGGTGCGAGCACGCGCTCAAAATCTCATGATGCCTTACCCCACCATTTTACCTATCATCATGGAACCTGTTGTCAAAGGAGATGTCCCATATATTATCTTCTATCCGGATATGCCAACAAACTTAGAAGAATTGAAAAAGTCTTGGGTCCAGCTCAAAGAAGAACGAGATACCTTTGAGATCCAATTCTATGCCAGTGAGAAGAAAGTTATGGAGCTCACAAAACAACTTCATGAAGAGCAAAATTTGAACGCCTACATCGCGTCGAAGAGGATGCGCTCGCCCTTTTTATCTTAAAGAAGTTATTTTATGTTTATTCCTTCCATTTTAAGCCCAAGAGGCATGTTTGTAATCGAATCAAACTTATTAATACAAATGATGCTTATTATTTTTTGTCTAAGCAAATTTAAATCTTCTAAGTCCTTGAAATAATTTTCATATGCATTTTTGATGCATCATGACATAAACAAGTTCTCCACAGCAGGCTTCCTTATCTCTTTACTGTTTATTTCAATAAGATGGATATCAAACAAACAGTGAAGGACTTGCAAGCGCAAAATGCCCAATTCCAAGCAACTTTGTTGATCCTAGCTAAGGGACAACAAGATATGATGGCAATGTTAACAACCAAAAAGAAGACCAAAAAGAAGGCCTTCATCAACATGGGTAGGAGATTTAAAGGTTCAGTTCGTCAAGTACAAGTAGTTGAAGAGTTGTCTGAAGAGGACGAAGATCAAGACGAGGAGGTAAGAAACACCCATGTTGAAGTTGGAAATAATCAAGCTTCTGAAGATGAAGACTACTTTGATGAGCAATACCCACATGCCGAGGATAGATACAAACAATTGGAGGATAGGCTAAAATCTGTTAAAATTCAAGCCGTACCTGGTTTGGATTTTGGCGATTTGGGTTTAGTGCCTGGGGTCGTCATTCCCTGTAAATTCAAAATACCAGTTTTCACCAAATATGATGGGGTCTCCTTCCCAAAACTTCACCTAAGGTCTTACGTGCGCAAGATGAAACCACACACCACCGACAAAAAGCTCTGGATCCACTTCTTCCAAGAGAGTCTGACTAGGACACAACTAGAATGGTTCTATTAATTGGAGGGTTCCCGTATCCATACATGGGAAGATCTAGCCACCTCTTTCTATCATCAATATCAATACAATGCCGACTTGGCACCAACCAGAGTTCAACTTCAAGGTATGGTAATGGGTGCAAATGAGGGGTTTAAGGAGTATGGATAAAAATGGTGAGACCTCGTTGGTAGGGTCCAACCACCACTCACTGCCAGAGAATTAATTGACATGTTCATGGGTACATTGACTGGACCATTTTTAAACCTATTAATTGGCAGTTCCTCATCTGGCTTCACCGAGTTAATACTGACCGGTGAAATGGTAGAAAGCGGTATTAAGAGCGGAAAAATCCCAATGACGTCTGCTTCCACTTCCAGCACTGCAAAGAAACCTTTCATTGGAAAGAAAGAAGCAAATGTTGTGTATGGGACAAGGGCCCACTTCAAGAAGGATCATCGACCTTCTGTTAATGATGTGTTAATATCCAACCCTCCATCTACTCAAAGAAAATCCTTCAACAATCAACGACCCGAAATTCCACAAAGACAATTCACAAAGATTAGCATGTCACTGTCCCAAGCATTGCAACATTTGTTGAAGGCCAATCTAGTGACACTGAGTGATCCACCATCCAATCTGAATACTTCATCACCTAAATACAATCCAAATTCCAAGTGTGCATATCATTCCAATAGCCTCGGGCATGAAACCGACCAGTTCTGGGCTCTGAAGAATAAGGTTTAGGATCTGATAGACAACAAGACAATTGAATTTGATCCACCAGCTACTCCTAATGTAATAACCGCACCGATGCCAAACCATGGCAAAAGTGTTAATGTAGTTGATGATACCACTTTCATTTCCTCCATTGAAGATTTAACCACTCCGTTAACTATCGTGAAGGTTAACTTGTTAAAAGCCGGGATTTTCCCTGTATGTTCTCAAGATTGTATCTACTGTGATCAATAAGTGAGTGGGTGCAAGCGATTGAAGGAAGGTGTGCAAAGCTTGGTAAATAGTCGCGAGATTCTGTTTGAAAAGATTCCTTCCATCAAGAGTTTGACCCACAAAATTGAAGATCTGTCTGTGATAACAATTTCTAATAAGCCTTTTAGGATCCCCTCAAAGGGTCCTATTAGGATTTCAAATGAACCAACCATCACCCCTTTAATAATCAATGCCGCTGGGCCCATCCCCTATTCCTCTGACATAGTAGTTCCATGGAACTATGGTGCTGAGGTTTATTACCACGGGATAAAACAAGATTCTTGGATCGACGAAAATAAAGTTGATGTCACCAACATCGTTGGTTCTAGTAAAGTAACGAGAACAAGAAGGATCTTTTCCCCTAATATTTCACCACTCGTTGCTACAACAATTCCCGCCCGCATAACCAATAACAAGTCTAGTACCAACACCAAAGACAAATAAAGAGAAGGTAAGCCTGCTGGGATAGAGGAACCTACCAAAGAGGCTAATGCTGAAGAACCCTCCAATCAAGAGATGGAGGAAATATTAAAAAAAAAAGTGACTTTAAAATAGTGGAACAGCTGGGGCAGACCCCTTCCAAAATTTCCATGTTGTCATTATTACTGTGTTCATACATTCATGCCCAAGCCTTGATCAAATTCTTGAAGAAGGCCCACGTACCTCAGGAAACCACTGCTGACCAGTTTGAGAATTGTGTGGCAAGTTTAACGGCCGATAACAGATTAGGATTCTCTGACACTGATCTGAATCCTATGGGAAGAAACCACAACAAAGCCTTACATATCTCTGTTGAATGCAAGGGGACTACCCTAGCTCATGTCTTAGTTGATACTAGCTCATCATTAAATGTGCTACCCAAGGGTGCTTTAGATCGCCTGGATTGTGAAGGACTGGTTTTAAAGCTAAGCGATATTGTCGTGAGGGTTTTCTATGGGACTAAGAGATTGGTTCATGGAGAGGTGGATCTCCCAATTAAAGTTGGCTCATAGACTTTCAAATCTACCTTTTACATAATGGATATACGTCCCGCCTATTATTGTCTTCTTGGACGCCCTTAGATCCATGGGGCAGGGGCAGTGACATCCACCATTCATCAAAAACTAAAGTATCCAGTCTAAGGGAAGATCGTTACTGTCAGCGGTGAAGAAGAATTTATGGTTAGCCATCTTAATTCCTTCAAATATGTGGAAATGGATGGCGAATTCATAGAAACTCCAGGCTAGGCCTTTGAAATTGTTCCTCATATGTTCGTCGCCACCAAAGCCTCCTCCATTGTGTCAAAAGCTAATAGAGTTGTACCAAGATTGATTTCGCTCAAGGATGCCTGTCCCATGGTCAAGGAGGTGTTAGAACATAGTTTGATTCTACAACCCTCATAAGAGTTTTCAATCCAAAAGGCATGACTTTGTAGCAAAAGGTACCCCATTGACTAACAAAGGTTGTCTTCTCCATGTCTTCGGGAGCCATTTTAATTTGATTATAACCGGAGAAACCATCCATAAAGGAGAATACCTTATGCTGAGCGGTATTGTCAACCAGGACGTCAATATGAGGTAGAGGGAAATCATCCTTAGGACTTGCCCTATTCAGATCCATATAGTCAACACACATTCTAACCTTGCCATCCTTCTTCGGCACAGGAACCACGTTGGCCACCCACTGAGGGTAAGAAGTAACTTCTAGAAAATCGGCGTCAAACTGTTTCATAACTTCAGCCTTGATTTTCTCAGACATATCTGGGCGCATTCGGCGGACCTTCTGATTTACTGGAGGACAGTCTTCCTTAGTAGGCAAACAGTGAACCACAATATCGGTATCCAACCCAGGCATATCTTCAAAAGACCAGGCAAAGATCTCAACATAGTCACGCATCATCTGAATCAACCGTTGCTTCACACTAAGCTCCAGATTTTCCCCGATCTTGACCTCTTTCTTGTCTATATCTGTACCCAGATTTACTGATTCCACAGGCTCTTCGTGCGGCTGTATAGCCCTCTCTTCTTGAAGTAACAGTCTAGCGAGTTCACCAGGAACTTCGCAATCATCTTCACCTTCGTCTTCGGCTAAGTTGATCGGACTTTCGAAGTCATAACTGGAAGTAGCAGGGTCGTTACCAGTGAGATCCAGAGTGGATGTAGACCTGTATATGTGAGTGTGTGTAAAATAAATGTTTTGCAATATGTAATAAAAGAAAAACAAGGAGCGCAAAATTTGAAATGCAAGAAAACATCCAATGCTTTTATTAATGATATATGAAAATGACACACATAAAGCCCTCACAAATGAAGCCATGGTGCCCCGGGTAAGACACCGGGCCATAAAGTTTAAAACATTGTCTGTTACAAATTCAAAACAAAAAGTCTCATTACTGGGTAACAGAAACGGGCATAGAATCCTTCGCTGTCCAGTTGCTTAGTCCACCATTGGTAGTAGGATAGATCCAACTGTCAATGTCGAACTCTTCATCATCGTCATCCCCGATAGCATTCACTCCCACATCCTGTTTAGGCTTTTCTGGTGCTCCGAACTCAATCTCCTTCGCATCGATCAAGTCTTGTACCTTGTTCTTCAAAACCCAACAATCATCTGTATCATGCCCCGGGCTATCAGAGTGAAAAGCACAGCGGGCATTAGGGTTGTACTTTGGTGATGTAGTGTTGGGATTCTTCGGGGCCTCCCTTGGAATCACTAGATTGGTTTTCAATAACTGTGGCAGAATCTGAGATAAAGTCATGTTGAGCTGAGTGAATTTCCTTCGCGGTCTCTCGGCCTTTGGCTGATTGTTGTGCTGAGGAGCACCAGCAGGTCTTGAAATGACAATCGCGTTAACAACTTGGCGGTGTTCCGGTCTATTCTGGCTTTTTGAACTGTACACATCACTGGACTCCTTCTTAAAAGGCTTCTTCTCGGTGCCCAATGAAGCACCCTTTTGTATTTTACCAGACTTAATACCAGCCTCAATCCTTTCCCCAGTCATAATCAGCTCCGTAAACCCGAACGAAGAACTTCCAATCAAATGGTTGAAATACGGACCATACAAGGTCCCCAGAAACATATCCACTAGCTCCCTATCAGTCAATGGTGGTTGCACTCTTCCAGCAAGGTCCCTCCACTTCTGAGCATAATCTTTGAAACCTTCACCCGTTCCCATTGACATACCCTGGAGTTGGGTACGCGTAGGAGCGAGGTCGGCATTGTATTGGTACTGCTTGTAGAAAGCAGCAGCCAAGTCCTCCCAATTACGGATGCTAGTTCCTTCCAACTGGTAAAACCATTCAAGCTGAGTCCCTGAAAGACTATCTTGAAAGAAGTGGATCCAGATATTCTTGTCAGCGGTGTATGGCTGAATCTTCCTAACATACAACCAGAGTTGTAGTTTCAGACAAGAAACTCCATCGTACTTAGCAAAGGCTGGTGCTTTGAACTTGTGGGGAATCACCACCCCAGATGACAGACCCAGATCTCTAAAGTCCAGACCAGGCACTTTCTGTACTTCTATCGCACTCAAACGGTCTTCCAGTTGCTTGTATCTATCCTCGGCCGAAGGATACTGGTCTTCGTCGAAGTCCGTCTCGTTGTCTGAAACCACAGGGCTAGGAGCCCTCCTTTCTTCCTGACTATCTTTCCCTCCAGATGAGGTGGTCAAATAAACTTCATCTCGTAGCCTATTTCCAAACCTGTGGCCCATGTTAAACAGGACCGTCTTCTTCTTCTTCTTCTTCTTCTCTTTTAAGATGAGGGCTTTCAGATCTTGCTGACCCTTAGCTAGATTCATGAACAATTCTTGGAACTGGGCGTTTTGAGCCTGTAGAGCCTTGATTTCTTGTTCAGTTGATGGTTCAGAAGACATGATGCTGAAAGAAACAGCGAAGAAGATAAGAGACCTGTAAGGGTACCTGTTATGAGGTGCATGGAATGAAATGCGTATGATATGTTTTCAAAGACATCGAGAGATTCAAATTCGTAAACAAGAAACGAACACACTTTTATTAGATAAACTTGAAATCAATTGTTCAACAGATGCCTTTAAGGCGTTACAAGAAAGGAAATACTGAAAAGTAAATCAAAACTAGAAATAATCAAAAGACATCAGCGCTCCCATGGCCGTTTCCCTTTGGTGCTGACATAGTCATTGAAGATCTGTTCATTCTCCAGCTGCCTTGTCAACTTCTGGATCTTTCGCTCTTGCTGGTGATACTTTTCTCTATAAGTATCCCCTCTTCCCTTAGCTGCATCCAGGACCTCTTCAATGCCCCAATGTCAGTAGGCATGTAAGGGTGTAAGATAGTAGGAGGAACCCCTTCCTCATCAGCAACTTCAACAATGATAGGCAAGACGGCCTCGTAGGGAATTCCCAACTTTTGGGCACGGATACGGACCCATCGGAGATATGGCTCCATTGGTAGAGAAGTCTTTGCACCCAGCTCGTGCGGATCAGATCTGTGTACTCTATCCCACGCCCTTATGAATCTGCGGCGTTGCTCGTCACTATCTCCTTGAAAATCAAAGATGATACTAGGCATTAGAAGCTCATGAGGTCCTTCCCTTCTGGCTCGTCCAAACTGACGTAAGGCCAAGCATGGATTGTAAGTAATTCCTCCATTGGTTCTTATCAGTGGAACATTGGGGTATTACCCATAGCGATCAATAACGGCCACCTCGTCCATACCCTTAATGGTCCAAATGATGTCATTGTGAGAGAGAGACATAACCCTATAAGCCCAGCCCATGCCTTCTTTGTTCTTCAGAACTGATCTGGGGAGGTGAGAAATAAACCACCTCGCCAATAACGGAGTACAGCACATCAAGGTTCCCCGCTTCTGAGCAGTACGTGCATAAAGCTGATGAAGAATGTCACCCAAGAGAGTGGGTACAGGATTACCAGAGATGAAGATTTTTACCATGTTCACATCAACAAAGGAGTCAGAGTTAGGAAACAATACCAAGCTATATATCAGAAGAGCCATAATATCTTCGAATGCTTGGAAGTCTAGACTATCCCAGATGTGATTTGCTTTACCAACCAAAAACTTAGTCAAAAAGCCCTTTGCTCCACTTCTAGTCTCCCAATTAGATATCACTTCAGCCTTTGTCAGATGAAGGGCTGAAGCAATCTCTTTCGGCCTAAGGATCTTCTCCCAACCTGTGAACAGGGTCTGCTCCAGAATAGAGATAACAAGCAGATCAGAGAACTCTTCTAAGGTTGGGACCAACTGGTAGTTCTGAAAAGTAAAGTAATGGTAAAGTGGATCAAAGAACTGGACTAGGACACTCATCATTTGCTCGTCCAATTTGGAGGTGACTAAACCAAGAAGATGCCCATGTCTTTTGATGAAGGAAGTAGTATCTGACATCTTTATAACCAATTCTTTAAGCATAGTGGGAACCTGGACAAAGTTGATCCGAATGGTGTTCCTACGCATGGGTGCCATGACCTACAAAATAGAACAAAGATGAATCCCTCCTGTCTTTGAAATAGGTTAGTCCAATGCAAGATGTATGCAATGTTATGATGTCATGATGTCATGATAGAAATCACACCACAAGTATCCATAAATAGCAAACATGGTAAAGGCACACAAGTCACACAGAGAGCCCTTAGATTTCAGGCTGGCAAGGAGCTTAGGTACTACCCTCTTTTAGTTCAGTTGGTTCAAACCTGTCCTAAAAATAGTAACCGGGTTCTAGAGGATCTCAATATCACTGACCACCCTCGATCGGTCATAATTCCAGTTTAGCAACCTTTTCTTGCAGCCGGAATCATCACGAGAGTTTGGTCTCAATGAGTGTAGCATACTGCTACTGTTCTATGGCCAAGTTGGTCAATTATAGGTTCTAAGGTCAGTTGGTGCTTAATGACCCCTTAGTAGACCCATATTCTCCTCGTTGCGCCACAAGGGATATCGGTACATACTAAAGTGCCACACCAGCGTAGCTACTGCTTCAACCGTATCGGTCTACACCGTACAGTTCCCTCACAGTTTATTGCTACTTACCTAAAGGGTATCCCCAGATCCGGGTTAGGATCTATAGTAACTCCGATTCAAGCCTACAAAGATAAATCACACAAATCAAGCAATTGCAAACATTATGAACTATTCCTAAGGTACACCCCGCTTATAATATTCCCTAGCAGAGTCGCCAGTTCTGTGATATGGTGGGAAAGAATTGACTATTTTTTGGAATGCTGGTTTGCGTTTTGCGTTTGTTTTTGCAAAATGTCGCGGTAAGCAAGAGTCGCCACCGACTTTTATTTTATCCAACAAGGGAAGGAAAAAAGCACAGAAAAATTCCTTTTTCGAGATATTTCTTGGGTCCGGGGGGTAGATTATAGAAAGGGAAGGTGTTAGCACCCTTTCTATCCGTGGTTATGCACGGGCTCTTAGGTACTTGCTCATATTGTTTTCAAAATATTGCTTTCTTTGTGCTTGTGGGTTTGAAAAAGTTTTTGTTTGAAAACTTCGATCTAACTCTTGCTTCTGTCCTCAAGAGTGTATGAAGTGTTTTTGAAAACTTTGTTCGAAAAGTGTAAGTGTAAAGAGTTTTTGTTTTTAAAAGAGCAAGTATCTAAGAACCATCTACCTACTCGAAAAAGGAATCGTTCTATGCTATCTTCCTTTAGACAATGCTATCCCACTATTGATGAGTAGGTAGCACCGTTGTCGGAGTTTTAGGGTCAATTCAAATTTAGGGACTTACGGTCACCAAAGCAATGGTAGGACGCCTTAGCAGTAACCCTAATGTCTTAGATCATTTGTTTGAGGCAACAATATCCGAGGAAACTGTTTCGAGGCAACTATGATCTTTGGACAAGAGGGCGACCTCTAAAGCGACCTATACTCAATGACCGCGTACGAAGGTAACCATGTGGGGTGTACCCTAAGAGTGCGCATGTGCGAGTGTGTTGTTTTCAGTTAATTTTGTCTTTGTACATGTTAATGGTTATCTAAGTTGATTTTAGGTTAAAACATTCAGTCTTGTCATGCATTCCTGTTATCAAACATCTAACAGTTATAAGTTGCGGAAAATAAATTGCGGAAATTTAACTAACTATTACAATGCATTGGGTATTTACATCGCCAAAAGCAACCCTTTGAAATTTAAATGCGGAAAAATAAAGAAGCGATAAAAACAATTAAATGGTCCTAATTATCTATTACATTCCGGGAACAAATACAATATTGAATAAATAGATCGCGTGCGGGAAAATTAAATTGAGCGCAAGTAGGGTTTTGACCCTTTGTTATTTTAAAGAAAAGATTTTTTTGTTGTTTTTGAATTAAGAAAGAAATCACCTAAGTTAATTATTAAGTTAATAAATTAATTAATTAATTAATGAAAATAAATATTTTTGGTTTTTTTTTATATTTAAAGAAATAAAATAAAATTAATTAATGTTAGTAAAAACCTAATTAAGTCTAATTAGTTTTAATTATTTACAAAGAAATATATTAAAGTTAATTCTAATTAATGGCCTAAATTAATTAATAGATTTGTTAATAAAAAATAAAATACTAAAATTTAATTTAATAAAGAAAATATTTTTTTGGTTTTAATTTTATTAAAGGAAAAAATTGATTGGTTAGTTAATTAAAGAAAATATTATAAAACAATTAAAACAAAAATAAATAAAATAGAGAGGGTTAGAGGTGTATGGGCCTGAAAAGGGGGTCAGAATAGCAAGTTGAGGCCCATTAACACGCTGGCCTTGTTGACTTCTTGGATTTCATACGCGCTGGTTGACTGGATCTACGATGGACCATCATCTCTGGATCACCGGATTTGGCCATGGGCCATCTGGCGCTTTGTTACATGAAGGCACATGGTGAGCTGCACGCCTTGATTTGCACCTGATTATATGAAGAAGAAAAATAACAAAGCGCATGGGGGACCTGGGATTCGAACCCATGTCCTGTTGGATGTTGCCAGCGCTTGCTTCCACTAGGCCATTGTGTTTCAATTATTAATGAAATAAGAATAATATATAATAAAACAAAACAGCTCTTATGGATCAGAAACAAATAAAACACGCGAATTATTCGAACCAGCCATTAGGGTATTGATACGTCTTCGTCCGTTACCTCCATCCCCTGTAACTTTACCTGCGGATTTGGATTCGCAGCTAAATGCGCAGGTCGATCCAAAAATCAACTCCAGGCCATAAAAACGACCTTCTAAGACATGGTTGGGTTCGTCTCCCTCTCCTGAGTGCAACCATGCCTATCACGAGAATCAATTTCACCTGAAACACAAATCCCTAAAATCCAAAAACGTAACCCTAGCCATGCTGTTATGAGGTTCCAGTCCATATAAATCAAATTAAATATTGCCAAAAGTTCAGAAATGCTGTAAGGATCATGAATATGCAAATAATTTATACAAAAGATGCAGGAATAATGATTTATGAATTCAAGAAAGGAGCGGATTTTTGTGATACTTACAGAGCTCTAGAAGGCTTGTGAATGCGTGCTTTGGATCCAGGAGGATTATATGATCACCCAGGAATTGATTGGTATGCTTCTTGGCTTCTGAAAACCTCTCTTGCTATGATTTCGAATTCTCACTTTTCACCACTTTTTCAAGTTTGGTTTTGATTGTTCTTGCAGCCTCCAACCTATATTTTGTGTCCTTTGGCTTCTATATGTATCATGGAATGCATTAGGTCAAGAATTATGGTCCAAATCATCTCCCATCATGGCTTGCATATTTGATTTGATTTCCATTTGAAAACTTGCCAAATTTGTCAAAAAACCATCTTTTTGCACATGATTTTGTGTGATACGAATTTGATGATGATATTGATGAGAATCCAATCCTTAAAATAGAAAAAAATCTCATGTAATCAAAGTTTGGGATTTTATTTGATTTAATTTGATTTAAAATGAAATAATTCAATAAAAAATCAAATAAAATAATAAAATTGAT
This sequence comes from Vicia faba, assembly GCA_948472305.1. NCBI lineage: Eukaryota > Viridiplantae > Streptophyta > Magnoliopsida > Fabales > Fabaceae > Vicia > Vicia faba. Next base: position 361,657,807 of record OX451737.1, on the reverse strand, counting down.
AAATGGACACATGGCTGAATCTAGGACACGTGGACAATGATGCAATCTCAAATCAAGTGGAAAAGAATGGGCCCATTTGACAAAATTTGAAGTTTTGGGGATAGTTGACTTTTGGCAATTTTGCAAAAATACCCAACTTCAACAATGCATAACTTCTTCAATTTTGAACTTTTGGAAGTGTTCTTGGACTCTTTAGAAATTTTGAGATGTCCTCTAACCAACCCTTTTGGTCTCATCTAATTTTGATATTCCATGCTCAAGTTATAAGCTTTGGCAATAAAGGTGTTTTTGTTGACTTTCAAAAATGACCTATAATGTCCAAATTTGTAACTTCTTGTGAGTGCATTTGTTGATCTTGGGGGATTGTAGGAAATTGCATCCTATTCAAAATGAGTTTTGGATGGGTCAATTCCCATAAAGTATGAGAAAGTTATGTTTGGTCAAAGTTGAGTTGACTTTTCCTACAAAACCCTAATTTAGCAACTTTTGAGTCTTGATGAATTTTGAGCAATCCTTGGTGAATCATGATCAACCCTTTATCAAATGATGAAATATCCTTCAAAGTGAGAATGTTGACAAAAAAATCTTGAAGTTTGACTGTTTATAGGTTACATTTGACTTTTACCCTAGTACAGTCGATTTTTGGACCCTTTGAGCAATTAACTGAGCAAACGTCTTCTGCAAGGCGTGAAATTTGACATGGATGACCTTGATAACATATTAGGACATTGGGGAGAACTTGAGGTCATTTGTATTCAAAGATCTTGATGCAACACAAAACCCTAATTTGGGGTTGACTGTCTTAGGAGATAGCTTGACTGTCCAACTCTTGAGCAATCTTGAGCCACTTGGAGATTTTTCTTGCAATGTTTGAAGAAATATGAGAGGGTAAATTTTGGGGTACAACAGATTCCCATGTTCAATCTTCTTAAACCTGAGGATGTAGATTGGCTTTCGTGCCTTTCGTGATCCGAAGGTGGAAGATGATTGAACACTAGAGTGCCCAGAAATTTGCACTCGCATGAAGTGGTATCAGCCTTGTGATGTCGGGAATGGGCTTACAGATGCCATTTGGAGATTGCTGGAGGGAGGATGGGCTTAAAGATGCCATCTGCAAGAGTGTCGATCGCGTAAGGGATTCCTTAGCGAGAACTTTCATACCTGTTGTTTGTAGAAGATTCCGCTGAGGAAGTCTGGTTTTTATTGAGATCTAGGAACTTGCCTGTACTTCAACTGAGAGAATGCCTCGGCTGAGTCTTAAGAACCTGTCCATAATTCAACTGGGGGGATACATCTTCATCAAGATCTAGGAACTGTTTGGTCTTCAACGTAGTATACCGTTGAGATTATAGAACACGTCCACACTATGACGGAGGAAAACATCAAGATCTAGGAACTATCTGGTCTTCAACGTAGTATACCATTGAGATTGTAGAACTCGTCCACACTATGATGGAGGGAAACATCTTCATCAAGATCTAGGAACTGTCTGGTCTTCAACGTAGTATACTGTTGAGATTGTAGAACTCGTCCAATACTATGACGGAGGAAAACATCAAGATCTAGGGACTGTCTGGTCTTCAACGTAGTATACCGTTGAGATTGTAGAACTCGTCCACACTATGACGGAGGGAAACATATTCATCAAGATCTAGGAACTGTCTGGTCTTCAACGTAGTATACCGTTGAGATTGTAAAACTCGTCCACACTATGACGGAGGAAAACATCAAGATCTAAGGACTGTCTGGTCTTCAACATAGTATACCGTTGAGATTATAGAACACGTCCACACTATGAAGGAGGAAAACATCAAGATCTAGGAATTGTCTGGTCTTCAACGGAGTATACCATTGAGATTGTAGAACTAGTCCACACTATGACGGAGGGAAACATCTTCATCAAGATCTAGGAACTGTCTGGTCTTCAACGGAGTATACCATTGAGATTGTAGAACTCGTCCATACTATGAAGGAGGAAAACATCAAGATCTAGGAACTGTGTGGTCTTCAACGGAGTATACCATTGAGATTGTAGAACTCATCCACACTATGACAGAGGGAAACATCTTCATCAAGATCTAGGAACTGTCTGGTCTTCAACGTAGTATACTGTTGAGATTGTAGAACTCATCCATACTATGACGGAGGAAAACATCAAGATCTAGGAACTATCTGGTCTTCAATGGAGTATACCATTGAAATTGTAGAACTCGTCCACACTATGACGGAGGGAAACATCTTCATCAAGGTCTAGGAACTGTCTGGTCTTCAACGGAGTATACCATTGAGATTGTAGAACTCGTCCATACTATGACGGAGGAAAACATCAAGATCTAGGAACTGTCTGGTCTTCAACGTAGTATACCATTGAGATTGTAGAACTCGTCCACACTATGACGGAGGGAAACATCTTCATCAAGATCTAGGAATTGTCTAGTCTTCAACGTAGTATACCGTTGATATTGTAGAACTCGCCCACACTTTGATGGAGAAAAATTGTCGAGATTGAGAACCTTATCTAAAATTCAACCGAGGATAATTAAGTTGAGATTAAAGAACCAGTCAGGTCTTCGACTGAGCTGAGAACTTAACTGCATCTTTCATGAAAGGTAAAGGTCAGTCATATGCAATGCATGATATATATCAAGCAATGATGTTCTCAAAATAAATGAGATTATATTGTATGATGCATATGTGCATGTGTCATGATGTATGGAAATATAATGTTTTGGCTGGGGAAAATAAATCCCGGATAGCTGCTGGAGAATAGAGTTGAATTCTTCATTTCCACTGGGGATAGTGGATGAAGATGTTTGTGAGAATAAACCTGCAGGAAAGTATAATTCCGTTGGGGCATAAAACTGATGAGGAGATTACTCTGTGGGGAAGAGATGCTCTGCTGAGGATTCCACTGATAAATTCTGTTGGGGACGAATTACCGTTGCTGGTGATACTGAATCCTGTTGGGGTTTTGAATTCCTGTTTGTGAAAGGAAAGAATTCCGCTGGGGATGATCTTTCAGTTGCGACTTCACTAGGGATAACCGTTTAGACTCTTATGGGGATAATCCTTTTAGCTTTGCTGGGGACAACCTTCCTTTGAACTCGGCTGGGGATATTTATTTTTATACTCCGCCAGGGACGAACTTCCAGAGTCTACTGGGGATGATTCTTCAACTCCACTGGGGAAGCTTTTTCAGATTGCGCTGGGAAAATTTTAACTCCACTGGGGACATCTTGTACTCTGCCGGGGAATATTCTTATACTCTGTTGGGGAATATTAAGACTGCCGGAGATATTAAGCCTTTTCAGTGTTGATGGTAGATAAACTCTGCTTGGGGAGAATATTACCGACTCATTCGCAGTTGCAAGTCTCAGCTGGGGAGAGCTATCATTACTGTCTTACTCTGCGGGGAGTGAAAATATCCTAGCCACATTCTTCAGCTGAATTTACCGTTGTACCTGGTGGATAGAGCAACTTGTACAGTTCGGACAATTTTTATTGCCCCTGTTTCTGCTATTACCAGTAATTCGTCTTTTGTTTCGCATGTAAATATTTATGAGCAGCAATTAATGTCAAGTGCATATATCAAAAATGAACATTGGACGTTCTTTGCAAAACAAAACAGATAAAGGAAAAACAGTTTGAAATTTCTTTGTAAATGAATTGTATTGATTTTAAAGTTTGGCCTGTAAATAGGCGTTTTTGTACAAAAGGCTGACGTCCTAGTAAGAGAACGCCGCCGAATAATAGAATTTACACAATTTGTGAAAAACTAAACAAAACAGCTATGTGAATAATCCCAATGGGTTCCAACTCTGCTATTGCCCTTATGTCCTCGAGCATCTCATCACTTTGCTACTTGGTTGAAGGTAGATCGGATTGATTAGTGTCGTCTGATCTTGACAGTTGATACCGAAGTCTGGTTGCAAGGTGATCCAATGAGACATAGTGTTACGCTTTGATCCCTAATTTTTTCCTAGACCGCCCTTTCGGGTTTTCAGTCTACCGGGATACCCTTTTTTGCCCAAGCCGCCTTTTCAGGTTTTCGACTTGCCGGGTGTACAGATTTTTTCATTTTCATCCCTTATTTTTGCCCGAACCCTTTTGGTTCGCCGGGAGGCCCTTATTTTTGCATAGGCCAGTCAACCTAGCGGGTCTTTGATCATGCGTAGTATCTTTTCACTATGTCTGCATTGACAGGGTGAGGAAGGTCGTCACCATCCATGGTGGTTAGAATCATAGCTCCTCTTGAGAAAATGTTCTTAACCACAAATGGCCCTTCGTAAGTAGGGGTCCATTTTCCCCTGGGATCACCTTGAGGTAGTATGAGGCGCTTGATTACCAGATCCCCAACTTGATACTCTTGTCGTCTGACTTTCTTATTAAATGCATTGATCATCCGTTTTTGGTACGTCTGACCATGACAAATAGCAGTAAGTCTTTTCTCGTCAATTAAGTTTAGCTGATAAAGCCGGGTCTGAATCCAGTCATCCTCACTCAAACCTGCATCCTTCATAATCCTAAGAGAGGGTATATGAACTTCAATGGGCAAGACTGCCTCCATGCCATAAACCAAGGAATAGGGTGTTTCCCCCGTTGACGTCCATGCTGAGGTACGGTACCCATGAAGAGAAAATGGTAACCTCTCGTGCCAGTCTTTGTATGTCACAATCATCTTCTACACAATCTTCTTAATATTCTTATTAGCCGCTTCAACAGCCCCATTTATCTTCGGCCGGTAGGGAGAAGAGTTATGATGTTGTATCTTGAACTGCTTGCAGAGTTCAGTGATCATCTTATTGTTGAGATTGGTACCATTGTCCATAATGATCCTCTCTGGTACACCGTATCGACAGATCAGATTGTGCCGAATAAACCGTGCCACGACGTTCTTGGTTACAGTAGCAAAGGACGCTGCTTCAACCCACTTTGTGAAATAATCAATAGCTACTAGAATGAAACGATGCCTGTTGGATGATGTAGGTCTGATCTTGCCGATCATATCAATGCCCCACATTGCAAAAGGCCAAGGTGCCGTCAAGACATTCAGAGGTACTGGAGGGATGTGCACCTTATCAGCGTAGACTTGGCACTTGTGACATGTCCGAGAATGTTGATAACAGTCGGCTTCCATTGTGGACCAAAAATATCCTGCCCGAAGGATTTTCTTTGCCATGGTATGTCCACTGGAATGAGTTCCGAAAGTACCTTCATGTAAATCTGCCATGATCCTTTCTGCCTCGTTCTTATCCACACATCGCAGTAAGGTCGAATCATGGTTACGCTTGTAAAGGATACCATTACTGATGAAGAACTTTGCTGCGAACCTCCTCAGAAACTTCTTGTCATTAACAGATGCACCCTCGGGGTATTCCTGAGCCTCAAGGTATCTCTTCACCTCATGAAACCAAGGTTTATCTGCTACCTCTTCAGTCTCAACGTCACAGCAATGTGCAGGTTCGTCCAGTATTTCAATGATAATCCGGGGAGCCTCGTTGTCCCAATTGACTTTGAACATAGAAGTCATCGTAGCCAGCGCGTCCGCAAACTGATTCCCCTCTCTTTGGAAGTGTTCAAAGGTTATCTCCTCGAAATGGGGAAGCAATGTCAATACATACTCCTTGTAAGGAATAAGATTTGGGTGTTTCATATCCCACTCTCCTTTGATCTGACTGATCACGAGAGCAGAATCTACGAAAACACTTAGAAACTTAATCCTTAGGTTAATTGCTGCTCGAAGACCCATGATGCACGCTTCATACTCCGCCATATTGTTGGTATAGTTGAAACATAGTCGGGCGGTAAACGAAGTATGAGAGCCTTTAGGAGATATGATCACAGCGCCAATGCCATTACCTAAAGCATTCGAAGCTCCATCAAAGTACATAGACCATCGGGATCCTTCCTCAGGTCCTTCATCCGGTCCAGGTGTCTCATAATCAGTTACCAACATGATATTCTCATCTGGAAATTCAAAGTTCATAGACTGGTAATCATCCACTACTTGATGTGCCAAATGACCTGCTAACACACTTACCTTGATTGCCTTTTGGGTTGTGTATTAGATGTCATACTCAGTCAAGATCATCTGCCATGTCGCTATTCTTTCGGACAAGGCAGGCTTTTCGAAGATATACTTGATTGGATCCATTTTTGATATCAATAGAGTAGTGTGAGTCAGCATATACTGTCTCAGCCGGAGAGCAGCTCATGCCAAAGTGCAGCAAGTATTCTCGAGCAGTGAGTATCAGGTCTCACAGTCGGTAAACTTTTTACTAAGGTAATAAATAGCATGCTCTTTTCGGCCAGACTCGTCATGCTGACCCAACACACACCCCATTGAGTTTTCGAGTACTATCAAGTATAAGTTTAAAGGGCTCCCTTCAACTGGCGGCATCAGAATAGGTGGCTCTTGGAGATACTCTTTGATCCTTTTGAAAGCGGCCTGACATTCATCATTCCATCGTACCACTTGATCTTTCTTCAGTAGTGTGAAGATTGGTTCACAAGTAGCAGTCAGGTGCGAGATGAATCGGGCAATATAGTTCAAACGTCCCAGAAAGCCTCTGACTTCTTTTTCCGTTCTGGGAGCTGGAATTTCCCGTATAGCCTTCACCTTTGCAGGGTCCACTTGAATACCCTTATCGCTTACAATGAAACCCAGCAGCTTGCCATATCTCACCTCGAAGGTGCACTTGTTCGGGTTTAACCTCAGCTTGTACAACTTCAATCTGTCAAATAGCTTTTGAAGATGGTCAAGGTGCTCTTCCTCCATCTGAGATCTTGAAATCATGTCGTCGATGTATACCTAAATATCATGATGGATCATATCATGGAATAAAGCAACCATGGCACGCTGATACGTTGCCCTAGCATTTTTCAATCCAAAAGGCATGACTTTGTAGCAAAAGGTACCCCATTGAGTAACAAAGGTTATCTTCTCCATGTCTTCGAGAGCCATTTTAATTTGATTATAACCGAAGTAACCATCCATAAAGGAGAATACCTTATGCTGAGCGGTATTGTCAACCAGAACGTCGATATGAGGTAGAGGGAAATCATCCTTAGGACTTGCCCTATTCAGATCCCTATAGTCAACACACATTCGAACCTTGCCATCCTTCTTCGGCACAGGAACCACGTTGGCCACCCACTGAGGGTAAGAAGTAACTGCTAGAAAACCGGCGTCAAACTGTTTCATAACTTCAGCCTTGATTTTCTCAGACATATCTGGGCGTATTCGGCGGACCTTCTGCTTTACTGGAGGACAGTCTTCCTTAGTAGGAAAACGGTGAACCACAATATCGGTATCCAACCCAGGCATATCTTCATAAGACCAGGCAAAGATCTCAACATAGTCACGCAGCATCTGAATCAACCATTGCTTCACACTAAGCTCCAGATTTGCCCCGATCTTGACTTCTTTCTTGTCTATATCTGTACCCAGATTTACTGATTCCACGGGCTCTTCGTGCGGCTGTATAACCCTCTCTTCTTGAAGTAACAGTCTAGCGAGTTCACCAGGCACTTCGCAATCATCTTCACCTTCGTCTTCGGCTAAGTTGATCGGACTTTCGAAGTCATAACTGGCAGTAGCAGGGTGTTTACCGTGGTTATTGGTAAACAACCGCTGATCTTCCAAATGGTTACTTATTTGGTTACTCGCAGGATCGATCAGATTGATCCTAAGACATGGTTGATTTTGGGGTTTTGATTAAGTTTGACAATGGTTAAATGACAAGAAAATAGAGAAGCTTTAAGTAAATTGCATGAAGAAGTGGACTTGATAAAGTAAAGGAAGGCTTGAAATAAAGGCTTCGACAGGAAAAGTAAAGGAGAAAGCAAGTAAAGTTTCTGGAAAATAAATGACTTTGATTAATAAAAGTGGTGTTTCACACATACATTCTCAACAATTCTTTCTCACACGCTGGGTACTCGAATCTATATGAGTGACTTTGTATATAATTGTGGACACACGCGAAAAACTGCGTGAACTACTACTATTTATACTAAAACATCCCAAGTAACCGTCGGGCAGTTACACTGCTTCGAGATGACTCCACTTGGCACGTTCTCAGCGTTCGACGCTCCAGATCATTGCACGTTGCACTTGGTAACCGCTGGGAACCGTTTTCCCTCCAAACGCTTGAATTTCAAACCGTTCCACTCTGAACAATCGAACACCTTCGTTGAGAAGCATCTTCGACGAGAAACACCTTCGACGTCGAAGGCAACCAAATTCTCCCTTGGAAGAAATCCTCTAAGTACATTGCCATCTTCTGATGGGCATTTCGACAGATCCAGCTGGTCGAAAACATCGAAAACATCTTTCAGCTTTAATGGCTGAATATTAATAAAAACAAGGGTGTCGAATTTAGGAGCCAACAAATTTCCCCCCAAGAATGCCTTATTTCGACTCTGAAAAGAAAAAGGCATTCTTTGAAATTCCATTCGACACCTGTCTTTTCATTCTTAGTCACAAATTAAATTGTGCACTTTTTGTCTTCTACCAACCACTGACAATCCCAAGGAAAAGCCATCATTTCATTCGTACCTAAGACGTCACCTCAGTACGGCGCGCATCATGCCAAATGTCCTTTCATAAATTGTCATCATGACAATTCCCAAAAACGAGGGCGCACGCTGCACCCTTTCATTTCTGCAGAACGGCTATGTCAACAGGGGGACGCCACGTGTCCCACTACCTTCTGCAACATTAAATGGCATTAAATGTCCTCGAATTTGGGGATTTCCCCAACTACTATAAATAGCATCAAGTACCCATTGTGGGACTTTTTCACGCTACCTTGCCCTCAGACATTCCTTATTGCATACAAACTCTCTGCAAACTTTGCAAACCACTTGTTCTTCACTTCATCTTCAACCTTAACATCAACAATGGCGTCCAGTTCTTCCACCGCTCCTAGTTCTAACATCCCCTCAGGAAATGCTAAACCCAAGATTTTCTCCACTGCTCCTGTAGTTTCTCCTACAGGCCAACGAAGGGTTCCTGAACCCCTAGACATTGCTGTACGTGACGCCTATTCACGCCAACTCATGATTCCAGTTGGATACTCCAACCAAATCTTTGCCATGTCTGGCCCGTTATATCCAAGCATCGCTGAAGCCATGAAGATCAAAAGCTACTTTCCAGTGCTTGAAAAACTCAAACCGGTTGGATGCTCTAAGAAAGATGCAGAGGATAATGAAGATCCTGCTAAGGAGAAAATCGACCTTCGTTTCTTCAATAGAGGTGTTAGGGATTTCAGGTCTAGCCCTAGCCTCACTCCTGACTATAGTGCTTGGCTGGAAAAAATGGAGAAAAGCCAGGCTTCGATCTGGAAAGACCTGGGGATATTCGACCTGGTTATGTTGTCGAAGACGGGTCTTAACTATTCCCCAGAAATGTTGATAGCTTCCTTACTCTTCTGGGATTACACTCATTTCACCTTCCACCTTCCTTGTGGAATGCTGACTCCCACACTGTTCGACGTGGCCGCCATCACTGGCCTTCGACCCACTGGGGACTACTTCGACCCAGAGGAAATGTCGGAGGATCAGATTGGATTCTCTGCCACAAAACCAACCTACACTACCTACATCAATCATTACCACGACAAGTCGACGAACGCTGTGTCGGATGTAGAGCATATCGCGTTTCTAGCCTTATGGCTGTCACGCTTTGTGTTTTGCACCAAGTCTTTACAGGTGACCAAGAAGATGGTCACTCTCGCCACTCAACTCCACCATGGCCAAAATATATGTTTGGCAGAATTGATTTTGGAGAATTTGTACGAGTCGATTAGTAGCGGAGCGACTCTTTTGAAGATCATCGAGAACAGAGCCAGTCTGCTACTTGCTGGACCTTTTTGGCTACTTCAGCTGTGGCTCAATGCCACCTTCGAGTCTTTCTTACCTCAGAAGACTCAAATAAATGAGCAGGCTCCGGAGATAGCAAATAGGTGCATCGAAGGCACCAGATTGGCTCTGCTGACCCCAACAGAAGATGGGCTGGAGCTTCAACAAACTTTTACAAACTTCGTCTTGATGTTTGCAAAAAGGAAAGAGTTTGTTTCGACCATGGCTCCCTTTGCTCGACGAAAGGTTGGTCCAGAGTGGTTCACGAGTCCACATCCTAAGTCGTCAAGTGGTCCTCATGTTGAAGAACATACAACGGTGTGGGAAGCATTTCTCACACCAAGAATAATGCCCCTGCGATTCAAGAGCTCCAAGACTCACTTGAGTCTGATCGCGTATCAACCAAACTTGGTGTCTCGCCAGTTTGGTATCATTCAAACACTTCCTTCTCCTATTTTTCCCAGGGAGAAGTCTATGTTATACTTTTGCAATGACTACACTGAAGACGCTGCCACTAAGCATATCGGCAGGTATGTTGGTCGAACAGTTCTTTCGTTGTTTGACTATCAGCTTAACTTTCTCTGCTCACCATCCTTCGAGGAGTGGTGGAAAAGTTACTACGCTGAGGAGTTTTTTGACGAGAAGGACTTCGTGGACGAACTTCAGAAGTCTTTTGTTCTTGTCTTGGACAAAATAAAGAAATGTAAGTTTATTCTTCCAAATTATTTTGTCTTTCCCTTTCGACTGGTAGTCTGTTAACTATTTTGTCTTCTTTTAGTTATTCGAAATCCTGCAGCCAAGAAAGCTGCAGAAGGCCATCAGGGAGGAGGCCCCTTAACAAAACCTCCACCACCGGCGAAAACTATAGCGCCAGCGAAGACTACAACAAGCCACCAAGGGGAAGGTCCTTCGAAAAAGCCTCCTGCACCGGTAACCAGACTTTAATTACTTTCTTCTGACTTTAACATTCTGACTTTCGATGTAGCTTCTAAATCGAACTCCAATTGGTTTTTAGGCACCTTCACCCAAGAAACGACCAGCACTGATGGTCGAATCTGGGAGTGACGAAGAAGACGATTCTCCCCCTGCTCCCCTTAAAAGGAGAAAGCTGAAGAAGGACGTTCCTTCTCCTGAGACTCGAACAATCAGAATAAAGGTTGCTGGGAGAAAGCCCAGGCCACCTCCAGTAATTATTGAAGAGCCAACGGAGGAGGAACTAAATGTTCTTCTCAATAAACTTGTCGAAAGCGACAATTCCAGCCCTGGGGCTGAAGTTCCTCTGCAGGTAATTTCTTTGACCCTTTTTTAACTTAGGTGTCGATACCCACGTTAGATTACGTCTCTTCCTAACTTAGAAGATTCTTCTTCTTCTTTTTAGGAAACCACTGAAAGCTCAGCGCCAAGGACTTCTGAAACATTGGACTCTGCTGAACTCAGCAGGCCACAAGAGAAAGATTTGGCGAACGATGAAGCCAATGCTGAAACAAATGAAGCCAATGCTGAGACAGCAGAACAACAAGCAGAAGATCCACAAACAGAAGAGCAACAACCAAAAGAGATTCAGGTGGTTGATCTGTCGGAAGAACATCGTGACGAAGGGGATCACGGTGACGCTGGCGAAGAGGATCAAGGTGACGCTGGCGAAGGGGATCATGATGACGCTGGTACTGCCGAAGTCCAAGTCGAAGAGAGTCAAGTCGAGGCAAATGCTACTCAACAACCTCAACCCCAAGACAACGCTGCTGCAAAGGTTGTCACCTCAACAAAGCATAGGTCGAAAGAAGACTTAGAACTCTTGAAGCAAACTGATCCTGTTGGCTATCTGAATGCTATCATCGAGAGCAAGGGCAGTTCGTCTGATATTAGCCAGGAGGCTTCTACTCTGTCGGGGAAGTCCACTGAAACTTCTCCTCTCGATGAGGCTTTGACGAAGGTTAAGGCTCAGTTCTTCAAGAAGGATTTGATGAAAGCTTTGGAGGGGGACCCTACTGCTCCATCATATTTGGGGGCTGTTTTGAATGCCGTATACTTGCTAGTTGTGCCTCCGAAGGTTTCAGGCTTTATCATGGAGTTACACTCCATTATTGATCAAGTCTCAGCAGATTATCGGCGACAAAGGGGCTTTAATAGCCATCTTGAAGTGTTATATGGCAAAAGCTCTTCTGCATGGACTGCTGTAGCAAAGACGACTTCTCGAATTGCGGAGTTGTCGAAGCAAAAGGCATCTAAACAAGAAGAAGTTGATGCCATAGATCGAGAGAATGCTTCCATAAAGGCGTAAATCGAAGAACTAGAGGCCAAGATGAATGCCAATACTAAGCGCAAGGAGGAACTTCTCTCGACTGTTCCAGACACTGAAAGTCAAGCTGAAATCACACAAGGCCTAGAATTTGCTGAGAAAGCTCAAGCCTTCGACGATCAAATCGCCAAGCTTGCCCAAGCGAATGCCTTGTGCAACAGAAGATTGGAGTTGCAGCAAGCTAAATACCTTCGACTCAAGGATTCCATCCCCTTCTGATTGACTCAGCCCTTTAACCATATATTGTAATATGTATTTGACAATATTGCCATTTTGGCTAATTTATAAAATTTTCCATTTTAGCTTATTTATGGTTAATTTAGTCGTTACTTGTTATTTATTTTTATCTCTTGGAGTATAGGTTTATACTTTTTCAAATATTTACCATTTACTCTCAAGAGCCTTTTATCTTCACCTAACTCTTCGACTTCATAAGCTCCACCAGAAAAAGTTTGGATAATTCTGAATGGTCCTTCCCATTTGGGTGACCATTTTCCCATGCTTCGATCCCTTCGATCCATGGGAAGAATCACCTTCCAAACTAATTCTCCCGGCAAGAATGCCTTAGGTTTCACCTTTTTATTGTAAGAGTCTTCTACTCTTTTCTTCTGAAGCCTTAGTAGGTCAAGAGCGCGCAATCTTTCTTCGTCTAAATCTACTAGTTCGTCTAACATCATATCCCAATAAACTTCAGAGGGAATATCATGGTGTCTCTGAACCCTTGCAGATTGAAGACAAATTTCTGCTGGCAACACTGCGTCATGACCAAAAGTCAGCCTATATGGTGTTGTACCTATGGCTTCTTTTGGGGATGTTCGACAGGCCCACAAGATCTGGTCTAACGTCTTATGCCAATTTTTTGGCTTCTTCCCAACATGCTTTTTTATCAAGCCAATCACTACTTTGTTCGCTGCTTCGACTTGACCATTTGCCTGTGCATAATAAGGCGTTGATGTTAGGAGTTTAAAGCCTGTTTCCTGAGCGAATTCCTGCATCTTTCGACCGGTGAAAACTGATCCTTGATCAGTAGTTATAGTCTCAGGGATTCCATATCTAAAGATAATGTTCTTTTGAATAAATTCAATGACATTTTCTTGGTCTACTTTGACTAAAGGAATAGCTTCGATCCACTTAGTAAAATAAGCAATGCCTACCAATATATACTTCTGGCTCTTTGATGATGCTGGTCGAATCTCTCCAATAAGGTCCAACGCCCATCCTCTAAAGGGCCAAGGTTTCACTATCGAGTGAAGTTCGCTTGCTGGTACATGTTGGATGCCTGTATCGACTTGACATTCTTGACAACCCTTGGCGAACTCGACACAATCTTTCAACATGGTGGGCCAGTATAGTCCTTGTCAAAACAACAACCATTTCATCTTATGGCCTACTTGGTGAGCCCCACATGCTCCAGCGTGCGTAGTCGAAAGGGCTATGTATGCTTCAGTTTCACTTAAGCATTTTAGCAATACCCCTTCAGGCGTCTTTTTGAATAATTCATTACCCATGAGTACGTAACTCAACGCCCTGTACTTTGTTTTTCGTTCTGTCGAAGCTACTGGATTTTGAAGATAATCCACAATGGGTTTCCTCCAATCCTACTCTGACAAATTGTCTATGAACGAAATTTCAAAGTTACTTTGATCAGCATACCCTAGTCTTGTCGATTCCAAGTCTGTTGGTGACAAACAAGTTGCTTTTATCTTTTCTTGAACTTCGATTGCTCTTTGCAATCTCGTTTTTGAAATTTTGTACCCAGATGCAATTTGTGCCAAATCGTTGGCTATTTGATTTTCCAATCTGGGTATATGTCGAATATTGACCATTTCGAATTTTTTCAATAAACGGTTTGCTATCACAAAGTACATAATGAGATTTTCTCTTATGCATTTATATTCTTTTGTGACTTGCTTAATGACTAACTCTGAGTCTCCCATTATTTCGACTCGAGTTGCCCCCAATTCCAACAATATCTCAAGGCCAGTAATTAGAGCTTCATACTCAGCCTCGTTGTTCGAACAAGAACCTGATATCTTGTACTTGAATGTTGTTGGAATTTTTTCTGGAGAAATAATCAAGACTCCTACTCATGTTCCATCTTTATGGCTGGAACCATCGAAGTAGAATTTCCAAGGTTCTATCTCCACATAATCAATACTCTCAACTTGAATTGAGTGGTCGACTATAAAGTCTGCAACCACTTGTCCTTTTATTGCCTTAAGAGGCATAAAGGTCAAGGAGTATTCAGTTAATGCTAGTGCCCACTTGCCAATTCGACTGTGCAAGATGGGTTTCGACAACATGTACTTGAAAACATCAAAATGAGACGAAACATACACATCAACTGGTTTTATATATTGCTTGAGTTTTGTACAAGAGAAATACAGACATAGACACAATTTTTCAACTTCGCTATATCTAGTTTCTGCATCGTTCAAAACTCTACTAAGATAGTAAATGGGTTTTTCGACTCCATTTTCATCTTCTTGGGCTAACATGCTTCCCAAAGTTTTGTCGGATGCAGCTATGTACAATCTCATACTCCTATTGCTACAAGGAGGCACCAAAATAGGTGGCTTTGTGAGGTACCCTTTGATTTTGTCGAAGGCTTCTTGTTGCTCCTTCCCCCATTCGAATCCCTCTTTGTTCAGTCGAAGTAAGGGTGAAAAGGCTTGAGCTTTCCCACTTAGGTTAGATATGAATCTCCTTAAGAAATTTATCTTGCCTAACAGAGATTGCAGTTCCTTTTTATTCGATGGCGCTTTCGCTTCCAGAATAGCCTTCGTCTTGTTCTGGTTGATTTTGATTCCTTTCTTGTGGACAACGAAGCCCAAGAAATCTCCAGCTTTCACACAGAATGCACACTTCAAAGGGTTCATCTTGAGACCATGTTCTCTCATTCTTTCGAATGATTGTCGAAGGTGGTCAATATGATTCTTCCTGGAAACAGATTTTATAACAATGTCATCAATATATACTTGCATAAAAGTGTTAATAAAATCATGGAAGATAGAATTCATTGCTCGTTGGTATGTTGCCCCAGCGTTCTTTAGGCCAAAAGGCATCACTACCCATTCGTAAGTGCCTAAAGCCTCAGGGCATCGAAAAGCTGTTTTCGACACATCCTCTTCAGCAATGAATATTTGATTATATCCTGAATAACCATCGAGCATACTCAGGTATTCATAGCCAGCGGCAGAATCGACTAGCATTTCCGCCACAGGCATAGGATATTCATCTTTGGGTGTAGCAGCATTCAAATCTCTGAAATCTATGCACACCCTCAATGTACCATTTTTCTTAATTACTGGCACAATGTTTGCAATCCATTCGACGTACCTCGAAACGCGTATGAATTTGCACTTCAGCAGTCTTTCGACTTTCGTTTTGATCTTCGACAATATTTCTGGGGCGAAGCGTCTTGGACTTTGCTTGATTGGCTTCTTCCCAGGTTTGATTGGCAACTGAAGTTCTACCAATCCTCTGTCGAGACCAGGCATTTCGTCGTAATCCCATGCAAAACAGTCCTTGAACTCTTTCAACAATTGGATTACTTCCAACCTAAGTTCTGGGTCAATTTTGGCACTGATGTAAGTTGGCTTTTTCTCTGACCCTTCGCCCAAGTTGATTTCTTCTAAAGGATCTTGCGCTAACATTTTGATGCTGTTCGCCAAGGGGTCCTTTTCGAAGCCCAAAGGCTCATCGTCATAGATGGCGTCGAGCCTCTGTTCCTGCATCCCTTCTGGCATGATATCAGGAGGTTCTGGATCGAAGTCCTTCCCAGGACCTGTAGAAGATAACTGTTGATCATTGGCTTGTGTGGCCATGTACTTTACTTCGTCTTCGAGAGCCGTTATCATCTTTGTTTCGGCTACGTAAGCCGAAATTCGCTTCAAAGATTGTGACTCAGTCATTATCACTGAATTCACTTCCCCAACCAGTTGGTTGGATATCAGTTAACCCACTGAAGTCTATGTGGGACAAGTCTTCTCTGTCCCATTGAAAACCATGCTCAGGGTGCAGGTATAGGGAACAAAAAGTATTTGGCGCTGGCGCCAAGTCGAAGTCAGGTGTTGGACATGGCCCTATGTGAGCCAAGTTCTTGTCGAAGTCTGCCAGCCCCAGGTGATTCACTTCGCCCAGGTAATAGCTTTGGTCCGCCTCTATGTTTTCGACCATCCCATCAGGACGCCATAGCAGCAACCTCTGGTGCATTGATGATGGTACAACTCCAACACCATGAATCCATTCACGGCCCAACAAAAGATTATAGTTAGGTTTGGCCGATATGACCATGAACATCGTTGGTCGAAGGATAGATCCCACCTTGATATCCAGTTGGATCACTCCCATAGTGGTCCCTATGCCGCCTTCATAGTTCGACAGGACCATGTTGTGAGGCTTGATGTTCTCATCACTTTTGCCTATTTTCCTTAGCATAAAGTGAGGAATAATGTTGATGGTTGCCCCACAATCCACCAAGATTTTATTCACTGTGGTTTCTTCGAGTTTAGCCCTTATAAATAAAGGCTTGAGGTGATTCTTCATCGCCTCTGTAGGTGGTTCGAAGAACCCATTTTGCTCCTCAGTAGTGCCATTATCCATGACGAAATAGCACACTGGCCTATGTTTGGCCATTTCTTGCTCCACTTCCCAATCACTTGTTTCGACCTCCACCTGTCGGTTGAACTCTCTGGGCAGCACTGAGACTATATTCACCATGATGTCCAAAGTGTCATCAGACTCAGAACCATCTTCATCATCAACTTCACCTTGGTTAGGCCAAACTAGCCTGTTGGTTACTGGTTCTCTTTCCAGAGGTTTCCTTTGCTTTCTTTGAGGAACATTTGAACTGGTTTCTGCCTTTGGTTCATTAGCAGCCTCCCTCTCAGCTTTTCGTCGCCTCTGGTATCTCCTCCATTGAGATCGAGACATGGGATTTTTCCCTTTGTAGTTGCTTGACACCTGTGTAACTTTGGGGGCAGCAACCTGAGGCTCTTTCTTTTGTGTTAAAGATGAACCTCTTGGCACATCGAAGGAGTGCCATCTTTCCTCGCTTGGCCTCTTTCGACCAGATGTTTTGTACCATGTATCTACTGGCACATTAGTTGGAGGCCTGAAAGTCATTGGCCTCTTTTCTTGGTTTGAACCTCTTTGGGAGGCTCTTCTAGGATCATGTCGAAGGTCAACACTTTCCCTTCTTTTATTTGCTGCTCTTACACCTTGAATATGTTCAGCATCTTTTTTGTCAAAGATCGAACTGCATCTTGGACACAGCATCACTTCTGACTTCTTTTTCTGGCATCTTTGTAGGAAATCTGCCAGATTTTCATTTTCCCGAGGGAAAGCAGTCTTGTTAGCTTGTTCTTGCCTCATGGCCTCCTCTGATGCCTTTGGTTCAGAGACTTCGACCATGTTGACATTCATGGTATCTTTGTTGGCAAGAGTCAACTGCTCCATTTGAATCTCCAAGCCCTCTGTCTGGCCTTGAACTGCGGCCAAGTGAGAACTGGGTTTTGTTCCAGATTTTGGGGCTCCAACTGTCTCCAGCTTTGGGCTTTCGACCGCTTTCTGAACCGCTTCAATTGTCTTTCTGGATAAATTTCCAGAAAAACTGCCAAAGATTGGCATGTTGACATGGTCTTTTGAGACTTCGACCATTGTGATTCCTGGCCTCTTCGACTGGCTTCTGGATGCCTCGATCACGTTCACCTCTGAAGGTTCAGCATAATGGGCTTCAGCCTGCAACGGATTAGAGTCCACAGTCATGGGGGTCTTGTCAGCAAACTTCAGCCTCCCTTCTTCGATAGCGTCTTGCACAAGATTCCTGAAAAGAAAACATTGAGACGTTTTATGGCCCAGAAAATTATGATATTTACAAAAGCCTCTCTTCTTTCTTTGATCAAGAGGAGGCACTTTTACCCCTGGGGGTACTATCATTTGGCCATCTTTTACAAGCAAGTCAAAGATCTCATCACATTTTGTAATATCAAAACTATAAGTCTTTTTGGGGAACCTATCGTTGGTCCTTTCTGGACCAGTGGGATTTTTTCCACTTGAGGGGACTAACAGTTTGAAAGAGTATGGTGGCCCTTGTTTTAGTTCCGCTAAATCGACTTCGCCTTCTTCGACAGTTATAGTTTCTTCGAAGGTTTCTGGATCTTCGTCATCCATCTCAACATACGCTATCCTCTCTCTCTTATGAGTTTTCGTTGCCTTTGCTTTTTCAGCTTTGAGGCGTTCTACCTGTCGAAATCTATCGGCCAGTTGGGCCATGTCTCTCAGGTATTGAGTGTCTAACTTCTTCCTAATGGAATAATCTAAGCCGCCTGCGGCTATTTCGACTAACTCATGTTCTGGCACTTGTGTAAAACATCTTGCTTTGAGCAACCTAAACCTATTTAGATATTCGTCTATAGGTTCAGTGAAACGTCTCTTTACACTGGCCAATTCTTTCAGGCTTATCTTGGTTTGTCCCATGTAGAATTGCTCATGGAACAATCTCTCCAACTGGGTCCAATGATGGATCGAATTGGGAGGGAGAGTTGTAAACCAAGTAAAAGCGTTCTTTGTTAAAGAACTTGGGAAGTACTTAATCCTCAGGTTTTCGTTATTTGAAATATCTCCCGCTTCGATTAAGTATCTCACCACATGTTCGACAGTAGATTCTGTCGTGTCCCCAGAGAATTTAGTGAACTTAGGGACTTTACATCTAGGAGATAAGTCTGTTTGTAACACGTATTCTGACAGTGGGGATGTAAAGTTGGGCCTTTGAAAGCCCATGTTCATCCCATTTTGCGTCATGATTCTTTCGATCATGGTTGCCAGATTGTTCTCCAAACCCATATTCTGGTATTGGACATGCTGAACTACTTCGTCAGCATTTTGGTTTTTGTTAACTAACCTTACCTCTGGGGTTATAACCCTAGGTTCTTCGACAGGCTGCTCCAATCGTGCCCTAAGGTTTTCTTCGACAGGCTGCTGGCCTTGATTGATAGTGGTTTCTTCCTCTAAGAATATACCCTGGTTTCCCCTTATTTGCGCCCTTTGGGGCTGTCGAATAGGTTGGGGTACTCCAAAGAAATCAGCCAAACGCGTCATTTGCGCTGTCATCTGCTGATTCGATTGGGTGGTATTTTGTATCAGAGGATTCAGCACCGTACTTAAGGTCTGTGCCAACATTTGAACCATATCATGGTTGCTTTCGTCCATTTGTTGCCTCAAGACTGCTGTCGAGGCATTTGTAAGGCTATGTGCTACTTGGGACGTTCCTCCTAAGAGTTGGTTCCTATTTCTATTCGCCATACCTACTCCAGAACCTTGGAGTGGCGAAGAGGCACTCACTAAGGGGTCTGAAAAAGTGGACGCAGCGTTCGTCAGGCTAGCCAAGTCAGAAGTTGGCATGCCATAGAGTGGTTCTCGATTATGACCGCCTGTCATAAATCCTGGGGGAACATAAGGCCTTGTGCCTAAATTTCCCCTTGGTGGGGGAGTTCCCAAAGGCACTCTGGGGCCTGTGAACGGAGGTAATGGCCCCGTTGTCGTGACCGTTACTGCTGGTGTTGAACCAGCGGTTATCGCTTCACTTACGGTCGGGATAACCGTTGATCCCACATTCGTTTGTGGGATTTCGTTATTGTTTGGCGGATTCGCCATCGCTTCTCTTCTTATGGCAGTATTGGTATTGTTAGTGTATATTCTACCACTTCTCAATAACATGCAACACTCCTCGAAAAAGATGAGATTATGTTTAAAAAGGTTAAACTTCAAAAATCAACACACAGTCCCACCGGGTGTGCCAATTTGTTTACCGTGGTTATTGGTAAACAACCGCTGATCTTCCAAATGGTTACTTATTTGGTTACTCGCAGGATCGATCAGATTGATCCTAAGACATGGTTGATTTTGGGGTTTTGATTAAGTTTGACAATGGTTAAATGACAAGAAAATAGAGAAGCTTTAAGTAAATTGCATGAAGAAGTGGACTTGATAAAGTAAAGGAAGGCTTGAAATAAAGGCTTCGACAGGAAAAGTAAAGGAGAAAGCAAGTAAAGTTTCTGGAAAATAAATGACTTTGATTAATAAAAGTGGTGTTTCACACATACATTCTCAACAATTCTTTCTCACACGCTGGGTACTCGAATCTATATGAGTGACTTTGTATATAATTGTGAACACACGCGAAAAACTGCGTGAACTACTACTATTTATACTAAAACATCCCAAGTAACCGTCGGGCAGTTACACTGCTTCGAGATGACTCCACTTGGCACGTTCTCAGCGTTCGACGCTCCAGATCTTTGCACGTTGCACTTGGTAACCGCTGGGAACCGTTTTCCCTCCAAACGCTTGAATTTCAAACCGTTCCACTCTGAACAATCGAACACCTTCGTCGAGAAGCATCTTCGACGAGAAACACCTTCGACGTCGAAGGCAACCAAATTCTCCCTTGGAAGAAATCCTCTAAGTACATTGCCATCTTCTAATGGGCATTTCGACAGATCCAGCTGGTCGAAAACATCGAAAACATCTTTCAGCTTTAATGGCTGAATATTAATAAAAACAAGGGTGTCGAATTTAGGAGCCAACACAGGGTCGTTACCAGTGAGATCCAGAGTGGATGTAGACCTGTATATGTGAGTGTGTGTAAAATAGCTGTTTTGCAATATGTAATAAAAGAAAAACAAGGAGCGCAAAATTTGAAATGCAAGAAAACGTCCAATGCTTTTATTAATGATATATGAAAATGACACACATAAAGCCCTCACAAATGAAGCCATGGTGTCCCGGGTAAGACACCGGGCCATAAAGTTTAAAACATTGTATGTTACAAATTCAAAACAAAAAGTCTCATTACTGGGTAACAGAAACGGGCATAGAATCCTTTGTTGTCCAGTTGCTTAGTCCACCATCGGTAGTAGGATAGATCCAACTGTCAATGTCGAACTATTCATCATCGTCATCCCCGATAGCATTCACTCCCACATCCTGTTTAGGCTTTTCTGGTGCTCCGAACTCAATCTCCTTCGCATCGATCAAGTCTTGTACCTTGTTCTTCAAAACCCAACAATCATCCGTATCATGCCCCGGGCTATCAGAGTGAAAAGCACAGCGGGCATTAGGGTTGTACTTTGGTGATGTAGTGTTGGGATTCTTCGGGGCCTCCCTTGGAATCACTAGATTGGTTTTCAATAACTGTGGCAGAATCTGAGATAAAGTCATGTTGAGTTGAGTGAATTGCCTTCACGGTCTCTCGGCCTTTGGCTGATTGTTGTGCTGAGGAGCACCAGCAGGTCTTGAAATGACAACCGCATTAACAGCTTGGCGGCGTTCCGGTCTATTCTGGATTTTTGAACTGTACATAGCACTGGACTCCTTCTTAAAAGGCTTCTTCTCGGTGCCCGACGAAGCACCCTTATGTATTTTACCATACTTAATACCAGCCTCAATCCTTTCCCCGGTCATAATCAGCTCCGTAAACCTGGACGAAGAACTTCCAATCAGATGGTTGAAATACGGACCAGACAAGGTCCCTAGAAACATATCCACTAGCTCCCTATCAGTCAACGGTGGTTACACTCTTCCAGCGAGGTCCCTCCACTTCTGAGCATAATCTTTGATACCTTCACCCGTTCCCATTGACATACCCTGGAGTTGGGTACGCGTAGGAGCAAGGTCGGCATTGTATTGGTACTGCTTATAGAAAGCAGCAGCCAAGTCCTCCCAATTACAGATGCTAGTTCCTTCCAACTGGTAAAACCATTCAAGCTGAGTCCCTGAAAGAATGTCTTGAAAGAAGTGGATCTAGAGATTCTTGTCAGCGGTGTATGGCTGAATCTTCCTAACATACGACCAGAGGTGCAGTTTCAGACAAGAAACTACGTCGTACTTAGCAAAGGATGGTGCTTTGAACTTGTGGGGAATCACCACCCCAGATGACAGACCTAGATCTCCAAAGTCCAGACCAGGAACTTTCTGTACTTCCATCGCACTCAAACGGTCTACCAGTTGCTTGTATCTATCCTCGGCCGGAGGATACTGGTCTTCGTCGAAGTCCGTCTCGTTGTCTGAAACCACAGGGCTAGGAGCCCTCCTTTCTTCCTGACTATCTTTCCCTCCAGATGAGGTGGTCAAATAAACTTCATCTCGTAGCCTGTTTCCAAACCTGTGGCCCATGTTAAACAGGACCGTCTTCTTCTTCTTCTTCTTCTCTTTTAAGATGAGGGCTTTCAGATCTTGTTGACCCTTAGCTAGATTCATGAACAATTCTTGGAATCGGGCGTTTTGAGCCTGTAGAGCCTTGATTGCTTGTTCAGTTGATGCTTCAAAAGACATGATGCTGAAATAAATAGTGAAGAAGATAAGAGACCTGTAAGGGTACCTGTTATGAGGTGCATGGAATGAAATGCGTATGATATGATTTCAAAGACATCGAGAGATTCAAATTCGTAAACAAGAAACGAACACACTTTTATTAGATAAACTTGAAATCAATTGTTCAACAGATGCCTTTAAGGCGTTACAAGAAAGGAAATACTGAAAAGTAAATCAAAACTAGAAATAATCAAAAGACATCAGCGCTCCCATGGCCGTTTCCCTTTGGTGCTGACATAGTCGTTGAAGATTTGGTCATTCTCCAGCTACCTTGTCAACTTCTGGATCTTTCGCTCTTGCTCGTGATACTTTTCTCTATAAGTATCCCGCTCTTCCCTTAGCTGCATCCAGGACCTCTTCAATGCCCCAATGTTAGTAGACATGTAAGGGTGTCAGATAGTAGGAGGAACCCCTTCCTCATCAGCAACTTTAACAATGATAGGCAAGACGGCCTCGTAGGGCATTCCTAACTTTTGGGCACGGATACGAACCCATCGGAGATATGGCTCAATTGGTAGAGAAGTCTTTGCACCCAGCTCGTGCGGATCAGATCTGTGTACTCTATCCCACGCCCTTAGGAATCTGCGGCGTTGCTCGTCACTATCTCCTTGAAAATCAAAGATGATACTAGGCATTAGCAGCTCATGAGGTCCTTCTCTTTTGGCTCGTCCAAACTGACGTAAGGCCAAGCATGGATTGTAAGTAATTCCTCCATTGGTTCCTATCAGTGGAACATTGGGGTATTCCCCACAACGATCAATAACGGCCACCTCGTCCATACCCTTAATGGTCCAAATGATGTCATTGTGGGAGAGAGACATAACCCTATAAGCCCAGTCCATGCCTTCTTTGTTCTTCAGAACTGATCTGGGGAGGTGAGAAATAAACCACCTCGCCAATAACGGAGCACAACACATCAAGAGAGTGGGTACAGGATTACCAGAGATGAAGATTTTTACCGTGCTCACATCAACAAAGGAGTCAGAGTTAGGAAACAATACCAAGCCATATATCAGAAGAGCTAGAATATCTTCGAATGCCTAGAAGTCTAGACTATCCCAGAAGTGATTTGTTTTACCAACCAAAAACTTAGTCAAAAAGCCCTTTGCTCCACTTCTAGTCTCCCAATTAGACATCACTTCAGCCTTTGTCAGATGAAGGGCTGAAGCAATCTCTTTCGGCCTAAGGATCTTCTCCCAACCTGTGAACGGGGTCTGCTCCAGAATAGAGATAACAAGCAGATCATAGAACTCTTCTAAGGTTTGGACCAACTGGTAGTTCTGAAAAGTAAAGTAATGGTAAAGTGGATCAAAGAACTGGACTAGGACACTCATCATCTGCTCGTCCAATTTGGAGGTGACCAAACCAAGAAGATGCCCATGTCTTCTGATGAAGGAAGTAGTATCTGACATCTTTGCAACCAGTTCTTTAAGCATAGTGGGAACCTGGACAAAGTTGATCCGGATGGTGTTCCTACGCATGGGTGCCATGACCTATAAAATAGAACAAAGATGAATCCCTCCTGTCTTTGAAATATGTTAGTCCAATGCAAGATGTATGCAATGTTATGATGTCATGATATCATGATAGAAAGCACACCACAAGTATCCATAAATAGAAAACATGGTAAAGGCACACAAGTCACACAGAGAGCCCTTAGATTTTAGGCTGGCAAGGAGCTTAGGTACTACCCTCTTTTAGTTCAGTTGGTTCAAACCTGTCCTAAAAATAGTAACCGAGTTCTAGAGGATCTCAATATCACTGGCCACCCTCGATCGGTCATAATTCCAGTTTAGCAACCTTTTCTTGCAGCCAGAATCATCGCGAGAGTTTGGCCTTAATGAGTGTAGCATACTGCTACTGTTCTATGGCCAAGTTGGTCAATTATAGGTTCTAAGGTCAGTTGGTGCTTAATGATCCCTTAGCAGACCCATATTCTCCTCGTTGCGCCACAAGGGATATCAGTACATACTAAAGTGCCACACCAACGTAGCTACTGCTTCAACCTTATCAGTCTACGCTGTATAGTTCCCTCACAATTTATTGCTACTTACCTAAAGGGTATCCCCAGATCCGGGTTAGGATCTATAGAACTTCGATTCAAGCCCACAAAGATAAATCACACAAATCAAGCAATTGAAAACATTATGAACTATTCCTAAGGTACACCCCACTTATAATATTCCCCAGCAGAGTCGCTAGTTCTGTGATACGTTGGGAAAGAACTGACTGTTTTTTGGAATGCTGGTTTACGTTTTGCGTTTGTTTTTGCAAAATGTCGCAGTAAGCAAGAGTCGCCACCGACTTTTATTTTATCCAACAAGGAAAGGAAAAAAGCACAGAAAAATTCCTTTTTGAGATATTTCTCGGGTCCGGGGGGTAGATTATAGAAAGGGAAGGTGTTAGCACCCTTTCTATCCGTGGTTATCCACGGGCTCTTAGGTACTTGCTCATATTGTTTTCAAAATATTGCTTTCTTTGTGCTTGTAGGTTTGAAAAAGTTTCTGTTTGAAAACTTCGATCTAACTCTTGCTTCTGTCCTCAAGAGTGTATGAAGTGTTTTTGAAAACTTTGTTCGAAAAGTGTAAGTGTGAAGAATTTTTGTTTTTAAAAGAGCAAGTATCTAAGAACCATCTACCTACTCGAAAAAGGAATCGTTCTATGCTATCTTCCTTTAGACAATGCTATCCCACTATTGATGAGTAGGTAGCACCGTCGTCGGAGTTTTAGGGTCAATTCGAATTTAGGGACTTACGGTCACCAAAGCAATGGTAGGACGCCTTAGCAGTAACCATAATGTCTTAGATCATTTGTTTGAGGCAACAATGTCCGAGGCAACCGTTTCGAGGCAACTATGATCTTTGGACAAGAGGGCGACCTCTAAAGCGACCTATACTCAATGACCGCGTACAAAGGCAACCAAGTGGGGTGTACCCTAAGAGTGTGCATGTGCGAGTGTGTCGTTTTCAGTTAATTTTGTCTTTGTACATGTTAATGGTTATCTAAGTTGATTTTAGGTTAAAACATTCAGTCTTGTCATGCATTCCTATTATCAAACATCTAACAGTTATAAGTTGTGGAAAATAAATTGCAGACATTTAACTAACTATTACAAGGCGTTGGGTATTTACATCGCCAAAAGCAACCCTTTGAAATTTAAATGCAGAAAAATAAAGAAAGCGATAAAAACAATTAAATGGTCCTAATTATCTATTACATTCCGGGAACAAATACAATATTGAATAAATAGATCGCGTGCGGGAAAATTAAATTGAGCGTAAGTAGGGTTTTGACCCTTTGTTATTTTAAAGAAAAGATTTTTTTTGTTGTTTTTGAATTAAGAAAGAAATTACCTAAGTTAATTATTAAGTTAATAAATAAATAAATAAATTAATGAAAATAAATATTTTTGGGTTTTTTTTTATATTTAAAGAAATAAAATAAAATTAATTAATGTTAGTAAAAACCTAATTCAGTCTAATTAGTTTTAATTATTTACAAAGAAATATATTAAAGTTAATTCTAATTAATGGCCTAAATTAATTAATAGATTTGTTAATAAAAAATAAAATACTAAAATTTAACTTAATAAAGAAAATATTTTTTTGGTTTTAATTTTATTAAAGGAAAAAATTGATTGGTTAGTTAATTAAAGAAAATATTATAAAACAATTAAAACAAAAATAAATCAAATAGAGAGGGTTAGAGGTGTATGGGCCTGAAAAGGGGGTCAGAATAGCAAGCTGAGGCCCATTAACACGCTGGCCTTGTTGACTTCTTGGATTCTATACGCGCTGGTTGACTGGATCTACGATGGACCATCATCTCTGGATCACCAGATTTGGCCTTGGGCCATCTGGCGCTTTGTTACGTGAAGGCACATGGTGAGCTGCACGCCTTGATTTGCACCTTATTATATGAAGAAGAAAAATAACAAAGCGCATAGGGGACCTGGGATTCGAACCCAGGTCCTGTTGGATGTTGCCAGCGCTTGCTTCCACTAGGCCATTGTGTTTCAATTGTTAATGAAATAAGAATAATATATAATAAAACAAAATAACTCTTATGGATCAAAAACAAACAAAACGCGCGAATTATTTGAACCGGCCATTGAGGTATTGACACGTCTTCGTCCCCTACCTCCAGCCCCTGTAACTTTACTTGCGGATTTGGATCCGCAGCTAAATGCACAGGTCGATCCAAAAATCAACTCCAGACCATAAAAACGACCTTCTAAGACATGGTTGGGTTCGTCTCCCTCTCCTGAGTGCAACCATGCCTATCACGAGAATCAATTTCACCTAAAACACAAATCCCTAAAATCCAAAAAAGTAACCCTAGCCATTCTATTATGAGGTTCCAGTCCATATAAATCAAATTAAATATTGCCAAAAGTTCAGAAATGTTGTAAGGATCATGAATATGCAAATAATTTGTACAAAAGATGCAGGAATAATGATTTACGAATTCAAGAAAGGAGCGGATTTTTGTGATACTTACAGAGCTCTAGAAGGCTTGTGAATGCGTGCTTTGGATCCAGGAGGATTATATGATCACCCAGGAATTGATTGGTATGCTTCTTGGCTTCTGAAAACCTTTGTTGCTATGATTTCAAATTCTCACTTTTTCACCATTTTTTCAAGTTTGGTTTTGATTGTTCTTGCAGCCTCCAACCTATATTTCATGTCCTTTGGCTTCTATATGTATCATGGAATGCATTAGGTCAAGAATTATGGTCCAAATCTTCTCCCATCATGGCTTGCATATTTGATTTGATTTCCATTTGAAAACTTGCCAAATTTGTCAAAAAAACCCATCTTTTTGCACATGATTTTGTGTGATACGAATTTGATGATGATATTGATGAGAATCCAATCCTGAAAATAGCAAAAAATCTCATGTAATCAAAGTTTTGGATTTTATTTGATTTAATTTGATTTAAAATGAAATAATTCAATAAAAAATCAAATAAAATAATAAAATTGATAAATGGACAAATGGCTGAAGCTAGGACACTTGGACGATGATGCAAGCTCAAATCAAGTGGAAAAGAATGGGCCCATTTGACAAAAGTTGAAGTTTTGGGGATAGTTGACTTTTGGCAATTCTGCAAAAATTCCCAACTTCAACAATGCATAACTTCTTCAATTTTGAACTTTTGGAAGTGTTATTGGACTTTTTAGAAAGTTTGAGATGTCCTCTAACCAACCCTTTTGGTCTAATCCAATTTTCATATTCCATTCTCAAGTTATAAGCTTTGGAAAAAAATGTGTTTTTGTTGACTTTAAAAAATGACCTATAATGTCCAAATTTGTAACTTCTTGTGAGTGCATTTTTTGATCTTGGGGTATGAAGATGGATTGTAGGAAATTGCATCCTCTTCAAAATGAGCTTTGTATGGGTAATTTCTCATAAATTATGAGAATGTTATGCTTGGTCAAAGTTGAGTTGACTTTTCCTACAAAAGCCTAATTTAGCAACTTTTGAGTCTTGATGAATTTTGAGCAATCCTTGGTGAATCACGATCATCCCTTGATCAAATGATGAAATATACTTAAAAATGAGAATGTTGACAAAAAAATCTTGAAGTTTTACTGTTTATAGGTCACAGTTGACTTTTGCCCTAGCACAATCGATTTTTGGACCCTTTGAGCAATTGACTGAGCAAACTTCTTCTGCAAGGCTTGAAATTTGACATGGATGACCTTGAGAACATATTAGGACATTGGGGAGCACTTGAGGTCATTTCTATTCAAATATCTTGATGCAACACAAAACCCTAATTTTGGGTTGACTGCCTTAGGAGATAGCTTGACTGTCCAACTCTTGAGCAATCTTGAGCCACTTGGAGATTTTTCTTGCAATGTTTGGAGAAATATGAGAGGGAAAATTTTGGAGTACAACAATACTATAATCCAAATTTGTGTAATACATCACAGTAGTGATACAGTTTTTGTAACGAAAAACAAATAGTACACAATGAATATTTTCTTTTGATTAAGTGAATTTCCTTGAGATAAACTGGATTTTGGTTGTACTCAAGAAGAATTTGGAAGTTGTCAAAGTAGAATTGTAATCAGTTTGATTAGTGAATTAAGTCCTCGTTGGAGAGAGGCGAAATCACCTTGGCGGGTGGACTAGAGTAGTTTGAGATCAAGCGAACCAGGATAAAAATCATCGTGTCAATTGCTTTTGACTTTTAAGTTTCAATTCAACCCCCCTTATTGTGTTTTTCACTTCTTAAATTGGCATCAGAGCGCCTGGTTCTGAGTTCATACACTTAACCGTGTCAGTATAAGATCCAAGCTTTAGAAAAACACTAGGGTGGGACCAAGCCAAAACATCAGCAATGACTATCATAATGATAAGGACAGAATCAGTGACAAGCCTCCAATCTTTGATGGAGAAAATTTTGACTACTGGAAAGATAGAATTGAGAGCTTCTTTCTAGCTCATGATGCTGACTTATGGGATATGGTAATTGATGGATACATGCATCCCGTGGATGAAAGTGGTCCAAAGATAGATAGAAAAAGAATATATGACCAACAAAAGCGTGACTTCAGAAAACATCATAAGGCCAGAACAATTATTCTTAGTGCCATCTCATACTCAGAGTATGAGAAGATCTCAAACAGAGAGATAGCCAAAAACATGTTTGACTCTCTGAGAATGACACATGAAGGCAACATACAAGTTAAAGAAACCAAGGCCCTTGCGCTCATTCAGAAATACGAAGCTTTCAAGATGGAAGATAGTGAATCCATAGAAGCAATGTTCTCAAGATTCCAGATTCTAGTTGCTGGGCTGAGAGTTCTTGACAAAGGGTATTCTACTGCTGATCATGTAAACAAGATCATCATAAGTTTACCAAAGCAATGGAGGCCAATGGTCACTGCTCTTAAGCTGGAAAAAGATCTCAACAAGATATCTCTGGAGGAACTTGTTAGCTCCCTCAGAAGCCATGAGATAGAGTTAGAAGATGACGAGCCTCAGAAGCAAGGTAAGACTTTAGCATTAAAATCTAACAAAAAACTTGATTATAAGGTTTTGCAGGCTATGGAAGAAATTTTTGATGGATCCTCATCAGAAGAAGACAAGTTATCTCTTCTCTCCAGAAGGGTCAATCAGTTGCGGAAGCAGAGGGAAAGAAAATTCAAAAACTCCAGAAGATCAGGGAATCAGAATGAACCCTCCTCTAGATACAGAAAGTCTGAGCCCTCCTCTGGACACAGAAGGTCTGAAGCTTCTTTTGGTCACAAAAAGTCAAACAACAGAGACATCATATGATATGAGTGCAATGAACAAGGGCAATACAAAAGTGATTCTCCAAGGCTTCAGAAGGAGAAGCCCAACAAGAAGTTCTTAAAGGAGAAGAAGAAAAGTCTCATGGCAACATGGGATGATTCAGATACTTCTGACGCAGACTCAGAGTCAGATGATGAAAGAGCCAACATTGCTCTTATGGCAAATGTGACAGAAGACAGTGAAGCATCTGGGTCAGAATCATAATCAAACACAGAAGAGGTATTTCCTGACTTCACTATTTATTTTACTAAAGCTGAACTAGGAGAAAGTTTGACTGAAATTCTGGAAAGGTATCAGCAACTCAGAGTCAAATTCAAGAACCTGAAAAAGGATCTTGCTTCTAACTCTGAAGAAACTGAGAGTCTTAGATTTGATGATAAGCTTGACCCTCAAAAGTCAAAGCAGAATGAATCTTTTGCAGATATAGAAGTTGAATTCACAGGTGCTAAAGGCAACTCATCAGAAGTTCCCAACAGAAACGCTATTAGAAGGAAATGTCACAAGCATTCCAGCACCTTCTGTTGATCAACTCCAGAAAAGGTTATCCAGAAACAGCATAACTCACCCTGAAGATAAGATTCTAGGAAAGAAGGATGATCTAATCAGAACAAGATCAACATTCAGAAATTCTGAAGAATCCCTCATGGGATTGGTATCTCTGATTGAAGCAACAACAATTGATGAAGCTCTTCTGGACAACAACTGGATTCTAGCAATACATGAGGAGTTAAACCAATTCACAAGAAATGATGTATGGGACCTGGTTCCCAAAACAAAAGGATTCAACATCATTGGAACAAAGTGGGTGTTCAGAAACAAACTAAATGAGTAAGGAGAAGTTATCAGAAACAAGGCACGACTGGTTGCACAAGGTTATAGTCAGCAAGAGGGGATAGACTATACAGAAACCTTTTCTCCAGTCGCCAGGTTAGAATCTATCAGACTCTTAATCTCTTTTGCTGTAAACAATGGCATCACTCTGTATCAGATGGATGTCAAAAGTGCATTCTTAAATGGTTACATTGATGAAGAGGTATATGTGCACCAACCCCCTGGGTTTAAAAATTCCAAACACCCAGAATATGTTTTCAAACTAAAGAAGTCACTTTATGGTCTGAAACAAGCTCCCAGAGCTTGGTATGAAAGACTAAGTAACTTTCTGTTAGAAAAGGAATTTACCAGAGGGAAAGTGAACACAACCCTATTTTGTAAGAC
This sequence comes from Vicia faba, assembly GCA_948472305.1. Lineage (NCBI taxonomy): Eukaryota > Viridiplantae > Streptophyta > Magnoliopsida > Fabales > Fabaceae > Vicia > Vicia faba. The sequence goes on along the minus strand of OX451737.1, from coordinate 361,626,750 downwards.
ATTTAAGAATTACATTTTAGTTTGTTAGATTTATGTAGATGATATTATATTTGGATCTACTAAACCTTCTCTGGGAAGAGAATTTTCTAAGTGCATGCAGGCAGAGTTTGAGATGAGCTTGATGGGAGAACTCAAATTCTTTATGGGCATTCAGATCAATCAGACTCCAGAAGGAACTTACATTCACCAGAGCAAATACGTCAGAGAACTTCTGTAGAGATTTGACCTCTCAGAATGTAAGCCATCAAAGACTCCAATGCATCCCACGTGCATTTTGGAAAAGGAAGAGGTAAGTAAAAAGGTAGAGCAGAAGATCTACAGAGGTATGATTGGTTCTCTCCTTTATCTGACAGCTTCAAGGCCTGACATTTTATTTAGTGTTTGTATATGTGCTAGATTCCAATCAGATCCTAGAGAATCTCACTTAACAACAGTTAAGCAAATTTTCAAGTATCTGAAAGGTACTACTAACCTGGGTTTGTTTTATAGAAAATCCAATGAATACAGCTTAGTAGGATATTGTGATGCTGATTTTGCTGGAGACAGAGTAGAACGTAAAAGTACTTCTGGAAGATTTCAGTTTCTGGGAGACAATTTGATCTCATGGACCAGCAAGAGGCAGTCCACAATTGCGTTGTCAGCAGCAGAAGCTGAATACATTGCAGCTGCTGGATATAGCACACAGATGCTCTGGATGAAAAGTCAGCTTGAAGACTTCAACATATTTGAGAGTAACATCCCTATTTTATGTGATAATACTTCTGTAATTTTTTTATCCAGAAATCCTATTTTACATTTTAGGGCTAAGCATATAGAAATAAAACATCATTTTATTAGGGACTATATTTAGAAAGGAATTCTCACTTTAAAATTTATTGACACAGACCATCAATGGGCTGATGCTTTTACAAAACCCCTTTCTGAAGATAGATTTAATTTCATTCTGAAACATCTCAGCAGGAAATTATGTCCGAAATAAGAAGTTTTATTTGCATATTCTGTAACCCTCTGAACTTTATTTTTCTGTGAACATCTGATCAACGTGTCCTCAGAAGTCAGGAGTACAGTTGCTTCAGAATCTATCTATGAAGATCTGAACCTTTCATTTCAAAGATAAAGGTGTGCAGTTCACAGCATCAAACATTTGTCATCCTCTCACAAGCTACCTTCTGAGGCTGAACACGTGTACAAATTCTGAAGGGTCTAAGGCTCTGATTGGATGCATTGAGACACTTGTCAATGGTAACTTTTCAGTATCTACACGCAATCCCCTAATTTCAGGTTTCATAATTTCAGTATAATCATTACTTATTTTCTCTTTCTTACTGATTAAGTTTTCAAAAGTGTTTATAAATTCAAATTTACTATTGCATTCACTTCTTACTACATCCATTATTCTCTCTCACTCTCGTTTTGCAAAAACCCTTTTCTCAGTATTCTTTAAAACAAATATGTGTGAACAATGGCATCCTCATCAAGCATCAAAAATATCAACAGTGCTCCTGGTTCTTCTTCAACATAACAATATGAGGAACCTATAAGAACGTTGCTCACTCCGGTAGATAATCTTGAAGTTCTATGTGAGTTGATCATTGATTTTGAGAGCTTAAAGGAAAATGGGTTTGATTTGTATGAAGATGTGATGGCTCAGGGATGGAACAAATACTTTGATCGTCTGTTGGGTCCAGTATTCCCTATCCTTATTAAGGAATTATGGATTCATGCTACTTGATCCAACCATCAGGTTACGTCATATGTTATGGGGAAGAAGATAATGATTACAGAAGACTTGATTGGGAAACTTATTGGGTACAATGGCGGAGGAGTCAGATGCATTGACATGGCTGATAAGTGTTTTGACCTAAAATCTATTGCTAGGGTCATTTTCACTTCTGGACAACCATCCATCAAGATAAGAGACTTGAAAGATTATTACAGAATCTGGGCCAGGATCATTTTGGGTTTCATAAATCACAGGAAGCCTACAAGCTCTCCTAACTACATCAACATTGATTAGCAGTTTCTATTGTACTTCATTGTAAAGAAGACCAAAATAAATCTTCCACACTTGCTCTTCAATCATCTGAGAACAAGCGTGAAATAAACAAGGGAAGAAGAAAGAACAAAGAGGGATTGGATTCCTCTGGGAAGATTAATTTCTGACATTTTAACTGAGAACATGCTGATAAAACATCTGACAGAGGCTCAGGAGATCTGCACTCTGGAGGCAAGTGCTGGAAAACAACTAAATGCCAAGAATCTTAAGAAAATGAAGATTATTGAAAGCTTTAAGAAGGAACCAACAATTGCTTCTCATGAAGTCATCACGTCTAGGAGAATACCTCTGAAGGATTTTCCACTATTTTCTGAGATAGATGTCTCTCCAGAGATTGTGGTCAGATACCTTGAAGCTTGCAAGGAAAATGGAACTATTCCAGAACTCAACATCTGTGACCTGCACAAGCCAGCTTCAGATGTTGTGCTGAAGAAATCCAGAAAGAGGAAGGCAGCAGGAGAAGGATCCATTCAGAGGACACCCAAAGCTGCGAAAAAGAAAGGTAACACATATTTTGTTTATGTTGTAGAATCTATAGTTTTTCCAACATCTGAAACAGTTCCCCCTCAACCAACAGAAGACCCCTCACCACAAACTTTTAAGGATTTTGACATAGAGTTTGATCCCTCTTTAACTCTTGGCAGTTTCTTAAATGAACCTCACTTATATAATCCAAATCCAAAACAAAATCAACCAGAACTTGCAAGAGTTCTTTCTGATATTGAACTTTTTGACCAAGACTTTCAATCACCATTCCCAGAAAATCCAAACCTCCACTCCCAACAACCAGAAAGTCCACACCTTCATTCTCCACAACCCGAACATCTAAATACCAACTCTCCTCAACCAGAAAATGAAAACCCTCACACTCCCCAAATTGAAAATCCAAATTTTGAAACCCCTGAGCTAGAAAATCAACACGCTACCGCAAACCCATCTGAAGACTCTTTTACAGACTCTGATACCACTACCCTGATTCCTGGAATAACAGAACCTCTCACGGTTCGTCAACCTCTCTCCATACTTGATATTCCAGAAATACCTTCACCATACGACTCCACACCACCAAACACTCCTCACTCACCAATCCTAATTTCTGATTCTCCTACTCCCTCACCAATTAACCGTCCAGCTGATCATCTCAGAACTGTCATTGATCTAGAAGCGCTGGACCATCTAGCTGCAACCACCAATAAAATTGCCATTCCCAAACCCAAACCAACCTTAACCAAAACAGATGTTGGTAAGAACTTGTTGATTTTTGAAACAGAAATACAGGAATGGGTTAATTATTTGAAGCAAGCAAGTAAAGAGAATTCTAATCCTGTTTCTCCTGATTCTCTTTGGGATAGATTCAGAAAATGGTTCAACTCTGAATCCCAGAGGCTAAAAGAATTGAGTGATGAAATGGCTCAGCAGAACTTCAGTGGTTAGCTAAAAGCCTTCAAAGACCAAGTTCTGAGTCACTGGGATAAGAAAGAAATTCTTCTGCTGGAAAATGCTCCCTTGAAAGAGCACCAACCTTCAGAAGCCACTGAACCAGGTTCTGATAGTCACCCTCTGACTACTGCTCCAGAAAAAGAAATTGCAACAAAAGAAGTAGTTGAATCAGAAGATGCTGCAGAGTGTTCTGAACGACTTGCAACCTTTGAGGAAACACCAGCTACGTCTCTGGTCATGTAAACTCTGGAAGAGTTGAAGAAGTAGAATGCTTTAATCCATGCAAGATTGGATAAGCAAAAAGACACAAACAAATAAATCATGGATATATTGGATAAACAAGAAGAAACTACCAAAGAAATCAAGGATATATTGGGAAAGCAAGAAGGATCAAGCACTCAGATTAAGAGCTTGCTGGAAGCGTTGTTCACACGAATTCCCCCTCCATCTTAGATTTTTTTAACTTGTTTTCTGTATTCTTCATCTTATCTTCTCTATTTCTGAAAGATGTCATTGCAATATGTTTTCAATACAACTCATTTTTCTTTGACTCAAATAATTTATGGTTATATTACTTTTTGATACCTGACAAAAAGGGGGAGAACGTAAGATATTTTCAATAACATTTTACAGGGACTAAGTCTCAAACATTCTGAATATCTTAACTTCTTATTTGTTTTCTGAAAGCATAAACAAGAACAAATTCTAATAAAGACACAAGGAGATGCATCAAAAACTCTGATAAGAAGGAACTTCAGGGAAGTATCTCATATCTATATGAGTACTCAACTCAGGGGGAGACTCTCTTGAGTTTTTTGCTCTGTATTTTTTATTGAAAAATCCTAGTTTTTGTCATCATAAAAAAGGGGGAGATTGTTAGAAAATAGTTTGATTCTACAACCCTCATAAGAGTTTTGATGATAACAAACACAAAGAACAAATATGCACTATAAATTTGTGTTCTATGTTGTACAGAAGTTCTGACTGAAACGACATCAAGTTAAGCCATAGAAACACTTAAGCTGAGTAATCAGAATGTTCTAAAGTATGATGATCAGAATTTGCGCTAAAGAAAAAGATATCCTGATTCTGAACAAAAGTCCAACACGCTAACAGAACCTTATGTTTCTGACTTCCCAAGTTCTGAAGCAAAGCAGCATGCAAGATTCCTATGTTCTGAAGCATTACTTTTCCATTAAGGCGGTATCACTTACAACGGCTACAATCAGACAAGGATCTTCTCATTATGGAAAGAGCATTAAGTGTGCATTACCACATTTCCATTTGGACAGACTGCCACGCCTATATAAACAAGTTCAAAGGGTAAACCGTTTACGATTTCACACAACTGCTCCATACAATCTCAAAAAGTTGCAAAACTTATATTCATATTATACTCCAAATTTGTGTAATACATCACCTTGGAGAGAGGCAAAATCACCTTGGCGGGTGGACTGGAGTAGTTTGAGATCAAGCAAACCAGGATAAAAATCATCGTGTCAATTACTTTTGATTTTTAAGTTTCAATTCAACCCCCCTTCTTGTGTTTTTCACTTCTTCAGGAGGGAGATTGTACTATCTGGGGCCAACTTCCCGACATCCCGTTTAAAACAGACAAGTTCGGATTGGGTTTCACCATTCAAGCTTAAAAAGAGGTTAGACACGCTCGTCTGGGAAATATACCTCTCCGCATCAGAAATCATGAAGTAAATGCTGTAGAATATTCTGACAATGAATGCCCTTTTGAAGAATGGATCTACCCTACCGTCAAAGGAAAGCTCACCAACTAGAAGGAAAAAGACTTCACACCTATCTCCTTCATAGAGGAGTAATTATTGTTTACCATTTTCTGCCAATTCAAGAATTTCTGTTTGTAATCTTAAATTCCAAAGCAATGACTTTTAAGCCATGTGCCTTGCCCGGGACACTTTGGTCTATATTGTTAAAGGGTTTTGTTCATGTTCATATATCATATGATCATTTAATATAAACCATTGGACCTTTTGGAATTTAAATTTTCGCGTTCATTGTCTTTCTTTCCCTTTATTGCATTTTTCTCAAAATAGCCATGTACCTTACATGCACACACACACACACACACTTGCAGATCGTCATCCACTTCGGATCTCATTGCCCATGACTCTACTATTGCCAGTTATGATTTCGAACATCCAGTTAACCAAGCCAAAGAAGAAGGCGGGGAAGATTGTGAAATACCAGGAGAATTAGCCAGACTTCTAATCCAAGAAGAGAAATCTATTCAACCTCACGAAGAATCGGTCGAAGTTATCAACTTAGGCACATAGATAGATAAAACAGAGGTCAAGATCGGTGCCAACCTAAAAAATGGTATTAAGAGCAGATTGGTTCAGATGTTAGATGATTACGTTGAAGTGTTTTCTTGGTCGTATGAAGATATGCCCGGGTTGGATACCAAAATTGTGGTGCATCGTCTGCCAACGAAGGAAGATTTCCCCCTGTTAAGCAAAAAGTTCGTCGCATGCGGCCTGGCATGTCCGAAAAGATAAAAGTCGAGGTAATGAAGCAGTTTGATGCAGGTTTTCTGGTCGTTACATCTTATCCTCAATGGGTGGCAAACGTGGTCCCTGTGCCAAAGAAAGATGGAAAGGTTCGCATGTGTGTGGATTATAGAGATCTGAATAGGGCAAGCCCCAAGGATGATTTCCCTCTACCATATATTGACGTCTTGGTTGACAACACCGCTCTACACAAAGTCTTCTCCTTCATGGATGGATTTTATGGCTACAACCAAATCAACATGGCTCCCGAAGACATGGAAAATACCACTTTTGTTACAGAATGGGGCACCTTATGTTATAAAGTTATGCCATTTGGATTAAAGAATGCAGGGGAAACATATCAAAGGGCTATGGTAGCTTTATTTCATGATATGATTCATCATGAAATAGAATTCTATGTGGATGATATGATTTCAAGATTGCAAACCGAAGAAGAGCATCTCGATCACCTACCCAAGCTATTTGAGAGGCTAAAGAAGTACAAATTGTGGTTGAATCCTAATAAATGCACATTTGGAGTAAAGTCTTGAAAGCTTCTAGGTTTCATCGTCAATGGCAAAGGAATCGAAGTTGATCCTGCAAAAGTAAAGGCCATTCAAGAAATGCCAGTTCCCCATTCTGAAAAGGAGGTCATAGGATTCTTGGGTTGTCTTAATTACATTGCCCGCTTCATCTCTCATTTAACTACTACTTGTGAGCCAATCTTCAAACTCTTGAAGAAAGATCAAATAGTCAAATGGAACGACAACTGCCAAGTTGCCTTCAACAAAATCAAGGAATATTTGCAAGAGCCTCCTTTCCTCATGCCTCCAGTTGAAGGAAAACCTTTGATCATATACTTTATTATGCTAGAGAATTCTATGGGGTGTGTATTGGGCCAACATGACAAGTATGGCCGAAAAAAGCATGCAATTTACTACCTGAGCAAAAAGTTTACCGACTGTGAAACCAAATATTCACTACTCGAGAAAACTTGTTGCGCTCTGGCATGGGCTACTCGCCGGCTAAGATAGTATATGTTGACTCACACCACTCTATTGATCTCTAAAATGGATCTTATCAAATACATCTTCGAAAAGCCCGCTCTCTTCGGACGGATAACTAGATGGCAAATGATTCTGACTGAATATGAAATCCAGTATACAACACAAAAGTCCATCAAAGGAAGTATATTAGCAGATCATTTGGCTCACCAAGATGTTAATGACTATCAATCTATGAACTTTGAATTCCTGGATGAGAATATCATGTTAGTGACCGACTGTGCAAATCCTGGACTGTATGAGGGACCTGAACAAGGATCCCGATGGACTATGGTTTTTGATGGGGCCTCCAATTCTCTGGGTAATGGAATTGGTGTTGTGATAATCTCTCCTGAAGGTTGTCACACTCCTTTCACTGCTAGATTAGTATTTGATTGTACGAATAACATGGCTGAGTACGAAGCATGCATCTTAGGTCTGAAGGCTTCCATTGACTTAAGGATCAAACACTTGAAGGTATTTGGAGATTCCGCTCTAGTAATCAACCAAGTAAAGGGAGAATGGTACACCAAGCATCCTAACCTCATTCCCTACAAAGAGCTTTTGTTAAATATAATTCCATACTTCGAGGAGATCACCTTTGAGCATTTCCCTAGTGAGGAAAATCAGTTAGCCAACGATTTGGCCACAATGTCTTCCATGTTCTGGGTCCAATGGGACAATGAAGCTCCTATGATAACAATCAAAACATTCGACGAACCTGCACACTGCTACGAGCTTAACACTGACGAAAAGAAACCATGGTATCATAAGGTGAAAAGATATCTTGAAGCACAAGAATACCCTGAAGGGGCTTCCGTCAACGATAAGAAGTTTTTGCAAAGATTCTCAGCTAAATTCTTTCTAAGCAACGGAACCCTATACAAGCGCAATCATGATTCTACTCTACTCTGATGTGTGGACAAGAAGGAGGCAGAGAAAATTATGGAAGACATGCACGATGGCCTTTTTGGGACTCACTCTAGTGGTCATACTATGGCCAAGAAAATCCTAAGGGCTGGTTACCATCGGTCCACAATGGAAACTGATTGTCATCATCACACAAGAACTTGCCATAAATGTCAAATTTATGCTGACAAGGTCCATGTACCACCTATTCCCTTAAATGTCATGAGTGCTCTGTGGCCGTTTATGATGTGGGCATTGATATTATTGGAGAAATAAAACCTACTGCTTCAAATGGACACTGTTTCATTCTTGTTGCCATTGATTATTTTACCAAGTGGGTCGATGCTGCTTCATATGCCTCAGTTACCAAGAACGTTGTGGCCAGGTTTATTAAGCATAATCTCATCTGCCATTATGGCATCCCCGAAAGGATTATCACCGACAATGGAACTAATCTCAACAATGCTATGATTACATAACTTTGCACTAAGTTCAAAATCAAGCATCACAATTCTTCTCCATATAGACCCAAGATGAATGGCGCGGTGGAAGCTGCCAATAAAAATATCAAGAAGATTATGCAAAAGATGGTGGTAACCTACAAAGATTGGCATGATATATTACCATTTGCTCTCCATGGCTATCGTACTTCGGCTCGCACGTCAACTGGGGCAACTCCTTTCTCTTTGGTCTATGGGATGGAAGTCGTCTTGCCCATAGAAGTTCAAATTCCTTCTTTAAGGATAATGAAAGAAGCAGGTCTAGGCGAGGATGAATAGATTCAGACTAGGTTGGATTAACTGAACTTGATCGACGAGAAACGGTTGATTGTTGTTTGCCATGGTCAGATGTATAAAAAACGTATGATCAAAGCGTTCAACAAAAAGATCAAGCCTCGAGTGTATCAAACTGGAGAATTGGTAATAAAACGCATCATTCTTAGATGAAATGTGAATGTGAATGTCGTAGCTATCCATCTTAGATGAAATGTGTTGAAATTTAAACCTAGTGTTGTACCCCAAAATTTTCCCTCTCATTTCACTCAAGACATGCCTCCAAAGATCTTCAATTGCTCAAGGTTGACTAAGGATTGACCAGACAAATCCTCTTCTTAAGACAATAAGCCTCAAACTAGGGTTTCAATTTCAAGAAAGATGGTTGAGTCCCAAGGGTCCCAAATGTCCTCCATTTCCCTAATATATCCCCAAGATCATCCATGTCAAGTTTCATGCCTTACACAACAAGTTTGCTCAGTCAACTGCTCAGATGCTTGGAAATCAATTGTACTAGGTCAAAAGTCAACTGTGGCCCAAATACAGTCAAACTTCAAGATTTTTGGTCAACATCAACATTTTGAAGTAATATACATCATTTTATCAAGGGTTGATCATGATTCCTCAATAAATGCTCCTAACTCATCAAAAGTAAAAAATGGCAATTTAGGGTTTCTATAGGAAAAGTCAACCAAACTTTGACCAGGCATAACTTTCTCATACTTTATCAGATATTTTCCAACCAAGGCTCATTTTGAAGAGAATCCAATTCCCTATAACTTCTCTTCATCCCTAAAGGTCAATAAATTCCACAATCAAAAGATACAAGTTCATACATTATAGGTCATTTCAAAAAGTCAACAAAAACACCTTTTGGGTCAAAGCTCCTTACATGAACATGGAAGATCTAATTGAGATGAAACCAAAAGGGTTGTTTAGAGGACATCCTAAAAATTCCAATAACACCCTCTTAGGGTCAAAAATGAGATAGTTATGAATAGCTAAAGTTGACCAATTTTTTGAAATGTGCATGAAGTCAACATTGATCAAAATTGATTTTTTTCCGAAATGGGTCCATGTTTTCTTGTTTGAAACTTGTTCCTAAGATGACCCACGACCCCTAAGCATATCCACTTATTATTTTATTATTTTATTATTTGTTTTGATTTTTTATTTATTAAAATCAAAATAAATCATTTAAAATAATGGAATAATGAAATAAAATCAAAGATTGGATTTTATGAGCACATTATGGATCCATGATCAGCTGGAAAATCATATAATTCGTGCAAGGGATAATTGGATTGGAAAATATCATAATTTGGCCTATTTTAGAAACAAAGTATACAAGGCACAAATAAAATCTTTTCTCACCAATTTGCAAAGATTTAACTCAATTTTATTGACTTAATTGCTTCTACTATATATGCATAACAAACCCTGATCATACGAAGAAGGATTTGCCGTATGAATTAAAGGAAAGAAACTCAAATTTTTGACAAGAAAGTGGTGATTGGGTTTTCTTTTGCAAGGAGTTTCAAGGCGTTTCAAAGGTTGCAATTCGTTCCTGGCAGCATTTGGAAGCTTCCTGGACCACTACCACGCCTCAGCATGCCCAGAAACAACATATCCAGATTCACGATTTGTTCTTCCTTCTTAAAATTGGTTTTTGAAATACACACATGATAAATGATTTCTAAATATATAGTCATGCTTATATGATCATTTAGAACATGTTTGCATAATTAATTGTGTGTTTTGATGCATATTTGACTGGATGCCATTGTTAGGGTTTCAAGGTCCTTTTTAGGGTTTTTTGTTTCAGGCAAAATCAGGGCCAGATAAGGGTACCATTATACTCATGAGATTAAACCCAGTTGATCTGTATAATTAGATTTAATTTATATTGCCTGGTGATGATTTTTGAGAATTGCAGGTTTGTAGCTACAACGCTGTCTGTAGGTAAAGGCCTTAGTCTAAAACAACAGTCCCAACGAGGAAGACAATTGCGTGTCCAAACCTGAGTGGCCCATTTGAATTTTACTCGCTTCTATTTATTACACTGACTTTTCATTACATATAATATATATTGTTTGTTTATATTAATGATTGAACAATTGGCTCAGTGGTACAAGTGAAGGCTTTTCAGTGCGCGTATGTAGGAGGTCAAGGGTTCGATCCCTGCCTTCTACATGTTATTTTTCTTAATAATCCTTTGCAGATCCCATGCTATCCTTCCAAGTGTGCACACCATAGGCCTCCAGATCATCATCCTTGGATCAATCAGCGCCCAGATCAAACGCTTCCAATGAAGCTCCTCATGGTGGACCCTCCTAGCGAAGCCTCACCAGATCTCATGTGGCCTTGGGCTCAAAGGATTGGGCCTTTGCATAATTTCAGCAACACAACACCAGTTTGAGCTCATACCCCCTCAGGCTTATTCTATTTCTCTTTTAATTTTATTATTTTTATTTTATTTAAATTACTTTATTTATTTTGTTTAAATCAATTTTTTTCATAAAATCATAAAATCAACATCACAAAAAATAGGATTAGTTTTTTTCAATAAATAAATTTTTGTAAATTAATTAATTTAATCAAATTTAAATTGTTTCATTAATTAAAATTAATTAGAAAAATTAGGTCAAACTTCAAATCTTTTTTCACAAAAAATCCCAAAAATATTTTCAATGATCAAATTAGAGTTTTTTAGGGTTTTAAACTTATTTCAATTTTTTATTTTCACGCGTAATTATTTTTGCCGTACAATTAATTTTTACTATTGATGTAACTGCGTTCGATTTGTAATAGCTTAATTAGGGTTTTATTTTCGCATTTTACTTTCAGACAATTCCTTATGTATTTACACCAAAGTCCTATAATAGCGTAGGACCCTTTATTTTCTCGCTTTTATATTCTGTATATACTTGTATATAATTGCTAGTAACCTATGCGTGTATGATTAATCAATCAATCAGTAGACCATTAAACTCAAGATAAATATATCTGAAAAAAGCACATTGCTGCACACTTGCACCTTTAGGGTATAGCTCACTCGGTTGCCTTCGAATTACGATCATAATTCTCGATAGTCCCTCAAACATCCAACGACTAGGACTACCTACTCATTAATAATATGATAGTACTGTCTAAAGGATAGGAGGAAAAGAACAAAAAAATTTCGAGTAGGTAGATAATTGTTAGGTACTTGCTCAAACAATTCTTTTTACACGTCACACTTTCAAACAATTTTCAAACAAAGTTTTTGAAACGCTTTATCACACTCTTGATGACCGATACAAGGGTTATCATAAAGCGAATCGCCACACTAAGGCATTTTCAAACAAAAATTTTTCACACAAACACGAAAGCAATTTTCAAAAATGAGCAAGTACCTAAGAGCCCGAAGAAAAACTACGGATGGAAAGGGTGCTAACACCTTCCCTATCCATAATCTACCCCCTACTCAGAAATCTCGAAAAAAGATCTTTTTTTGTTCTTTTCACCCTTTTCTTTGTTGGATAAAATGAAAAGTCGGTGGCGACTCTTGCTTATCGCACATTTGCGAATGCAAAATACAAACCAGTATTAATAGTCGGTTCTGCCACCGTATCACACATAGAATAATGAAAACAATGATAATGAAAGTAAGAGCGGGAAAATATTTCAAGGTTAGTTTCTTAATGTAACATATTGTCTAGTAATTCTTGGTTAAAAATGTTTAATGTTAGTTAAGAAAGCATGGAAGTAAATTATTAATGTTATTTGTGGTTGTATCAAGTAAGAAGTTTAATATTGTTGTTGTTGTTATTGTTGAAATTTAATATTTAATAGTTCTATTGATTTTGTTTATTGATTGTTTTATTGTTGAGATTTAATTTTTAAAGATTCTATTTATTTTGTTGTTGTTGTTGTTGAGATTTAATCTTTAAGGATTCTATTGATTTTTATTGTTGTATTTGTTGTTGAGATTTATCTTTAAAGATTATATTGATTTTGTTGTTGTTGTTGTTATTGTTAATGATGATGATAAGGAAGATTTAGAATTTGTCAACAAATTTGATGCTTTGTAGATTAAAACAAAAAAATAGATTACACCAAAATTTTGTAAACAAGATTTTACCCCTCAGTTATTATTCGAAACTGAGGTAAAAAGTGAAGTAGTTTGAAAATCCAAAAAAAGTTATTGTTGAGGATCGAACCATTACCAATACAATTTCCCCCTCGGTAGAACTTTACTAGAGGGGAAAAGTGGCAAGTTTTCATGCCGCCCTTTGTTATCCCGCTTATAAAACCGAGGTAAAATCTCTTTTTCAACTGAGGTAAAAGGGGCTTTTATAATAGTGTTACGCTATATCACTTGTGTTATTTCTCCGAAATTATGTTTGGCATGAATTTTTGTAAAACTAACTTTGCAGCAACATGTTAAACAAGATGTTTCAAGTTGCAGATTCAACATGTCGAGTGTGATGTCCTAACCAGAAGTATAGGACACATGGTTTGTTATAGTTTTGCAGTTGGGAAGTTGTTTCAACTTGCTGTTTGAACATGTTGAATGGGATGTCCTAACTAGAAGTATAGGACATAAGGTCTGCTACAACTGAAAATTTGGATTCAGTTGTTATAATTTAACTACTTAATATTATAGGAATATTTAGTAATCCTATGTGGCATCCAAGATTGATAAATAAGAGATTTTATATTGGTATTCAAGATATTCAAAGTTCTAAATATGGAGATATTTTAGGAAAGCTTTGATTGAAGACCTATTTTCTGGGAGAAGTTTTTGTAGACTTTATGGAGTCTCTCTGCTGCATTTTTTAAGCCCAAATCCATTTGGGAAAAGGTTATAAATAGACGTGTTTGTAACCTAGTTTTGGTACCAGACGAGAATTGAAAAGATGTAGTTATTAGGGTTGAGTTTATACCACTCTCTATAAGAGTTGATTGCATGTCCACTCGGTTTTGAGTTGGACTGATGTTATAGAGTTGTAGTCTCTATTATTTTCTCCTCGAAGCTTTTAAGCAAGAGGTAGTATTTTTATTGGAGGAAGCTTTTAAGCAACTCTAAGTATTGTTTATGATCAAAGTTGTGAAGCAAGATCAAGTACGTTGTTCTTAATAAAAAGGTGTCTTGATTAAGGGGTTTGTTTGTATTTGAAGTATAATATTTATTTAGGTGAAAGGTCGTCGATATAGTAACTGAGACTGGGACTGCTAGACATCACTGGGGTGATTGGAAGTGAGTGGGTATACTCATATCTAGGAGTTCCTAGGTAGAAGTTACATTGGGTAGGGATTAAGTGATAAGTTGTAGACAGAGGAGTTTAGCTTTTAATTAGTACTACTGATAGTGGATTTCCTTCCTGGCTCGGTATCCCTCAAAGTAGGTGTTGTTGTCACCGAACTGGGTTAACAATTCTTGTGTTGTTTATGCTTTTCAGTAATGTTTTATATTGTTTATGTATTTCCCTATTTATTTATGTCGGATCAGATGTCTCGACATCCTACAGGACATCTGAGTTCTGACCTACCATAATTTCAACTTGTCAAATGAAAAATAACTTACAATATTTTCAATAAGGCCTTGGATGCACACAATTTGAAAAATTAAGAAGTGCTTTAGGTTTGTGTGTGATGGATGTTTTGTAGTAATTAATGACGAGGTGGATGAAGAGTAAAAGGACCAAAATCTTGTCCCTTCAGTCCACCACTTTCAAGAAGTGTGTGAGGAGTCTTGTCTAGCTAAATGAGAGTACTGAAACACTTTGTATTCAAACTATTTCATTTATCACTTACGTTCTTTTTTTATGCTCCACTTTCATCTATCATCCTTCAACATCTTTGAAATATTAACTCCTCTCTCCAACTATTCACCTTCAACTCAAATATTTTATGAAAATGGTAGGAACTCGTCAATGTACCAACACCTAAGGCAAATAAAATAAAAGCGTAAAAAAATTAAAGAGATTGTCCAAGGAAGATAAACTTGTAGTGAATGTGCAGGGCGTGAAAATGAAAGGTATCGTAAATGGAGGGATAACCGATGGTCAAGTAAAAGGTCCTTTTCCATTGAACAACCAAAGGAGATATGGAAGAACAAACTGAAGAATATCAGAGATTGCACTCCTTTTACCATGTCAGATCTAATAGGAAAAGGCTTGTGATGGGAAAATAGCAAGTGTACTATTTTGCCTCTTGTAATAACAGGGAGATTCCCCGAATGTTGATCTCAAGGACTGCATACAATTATCAAGTTCAATTCACGTTCAATTAAACAAAAAACTAAATTCGGGTTTTGGTTTAGGAATTGTCACTTAGCAGAAATAAAAAAATAAGCAGAATGTAAATTAGGGCTTTTTCACATATATGAGGAGCATGCTAGGGTATGGTGTATAATTTTCCCTATAACAACCTTGAATCCTGATCTCTTCAAAAAGTTCATATCCTTCAATTACCAGCCCTTTAGATTATCTTCCCCTAAGTCCTTAATGGGAAAACCTTTAACCATCAATCCTAAATCCTACGTACTTAGAGATATCTAATGGAGTCAAGCCTTTATTATATCAAGAGTGATATGGTAACTATAGAGTATCCCTAGTCCTATGTGATATCTACTATAGTCTAATCGTACAAAAACCTTAACAACCACGGTCCAACTGGTTGTTAACCATAGATCAATCCTAATTGGTCTGATCAGGAAACCGTGAAAACATTGCACGATTAAATTGAATAAGAAAACAACTTTATTAAAGAACTCAAGAATTCATAATCATTACAGATTCAAATCAGGGACACCCCCTAGCATTGGTGGATTTAGCTACTCATATTGCTCAAAATATTCACAAGAAAAAATATAGACATTACAAGGATCGTGATGAACTTTGATCTTCAATTGCTTCCACACATGAAAATATCCTGCTCTCCGAAAACCTTGACTTCTCCAATCTTTAGTCGTGTAAACCATTCTTCGCTCCAAAAAAATTCCTGGAACTCATCATGAAAACTCCTTTAAATAGAAAACACTCACTTAGGTTGGTTAGAAATAGAAAAAATGCCCCTCTAGGTCACAAATAGTGAAAAATAAGGAACACATAAAAAATCAGCGTAACTGGCAAACGCGAACCGTGTCAGGCGACAAGGCCGCCCGTGTTGGCACTCTGGTATTTAATTTCTTTAATCAACTCCCAGGTATGCTGACACGACTCGTTTTAGGTGACACGGCCGCCCGACACTCCACACACATTGGAGGACCCAGCAGTCCACGTCCGACACAGGCTGCAGGATCCTGCGCACCACGTCCTAGACGGACCGGAGGGTCACGCACCCCTCATCCCACACAGGCTGCAGGATCAAGCACCCCACGTCCTACACAGGCTGACGGTGATGCAGATGTCGTAGCTGATGATATAGATGGAGCTGATATTCGTGAGAGATCAGATGATCCGAGTGAGATTCATGTCATTGACGGGAGGTTTTGGATTTGGCCCGAAGGAAGCAAGTAAGTTTCTTATATAAACTTTTATTTAAGTACATATTCATTTTAATATTTTGTATAAATTTATAATTAATATTTTTTATTCAAAATCTTGTTGTTTAGTTTCGCGCCGAGTCGGACGGCTGCCAAGGTTATTAATTATATAATCCAACAGATGTATAAATCCTCTTGGAAGAACTTTGGCGAGGTTACAAATAAAGAAGAATGGTTTAAAAAATTTAAGGTATTGTTATTTATTTAAGTTGTAAATTTAATATATTTTTTTAGTATTGTTATTTAAGTCACATTTTAATGATAATTGCTTAACTTTTTATTTTAATGTCATACAACATTGCAGGAAAAATGTGTGTGGGATCCGTTGAATGAGAAAATTATGGAAAAAATCTATTATAGCAGAACTTCTAGAAGATTTTCTGATATAATGCGGCGGGTTAGGGAGAATTATGAGCTGCATGGTATCCGTCCTAACTGGATAGGCGTAGAGGTTTTTGGCGAACTTCGTACATATTGGGGTTCGCCAGAATTCAAGGCCAAATCCGAAAATTTTAAGAAGATGAGGGCATCCGAAAAGGGGGGATGTGTCAATACTGTTGGAAGTATTAGCACTGCAGAGCATGTCCGGCGGATGGTAAATATTACTAATTTTTAAGTTATATATATTTTTATTCATAATATTTTTTACTAATTATTTTTAACTTTATTGTTTAGACTAAGGAGATGGGGAGACCACCATTGATCATTGAGTTGATTACGAGGACTCAGACAAAGAAATCGGGAGGTTTTGTCGACGACCGCACCCAGAAAGCTTTTGTAAGTAATTTAACTTATGTTTTTTTTTAAGTTAATAACAAAAATAGTGACGTTATTTCCACGTGGCAATCTATAAGTTGTGGCGTGATTATCATGTGGCAACTGATAAATTGCCAGGTGACTGATTTTCATGTGGCAACTGATACATTGCCACGGGAAACTCACGTGGCAATTCATAAGTTGATTTGTGAAAATCACGTGACAAATTTTTAATATATTTGAATTTAGTATAATTTAATATATAAATGTTTTAATTTTTTTTTTAATTGTATTATTTAATGTATGTGTAGGATGATTATCAGACATTGCTAGCACGTTTTCTAGAACACAATCCGCAATATAGGCCAGCAGAAGGGGAGCCGCTTAATGAGGATGTTGATTTCTATATTTGGAATGAGGTTGTTAATGGAAAAGGGCCTAATGGTTGCTTTTTTGCGCGAGGAAATTTGGCCGCCGGCTTGAGAGTTGGTGATCGTAATCTGTTTCAAAGACTTAGAGATGGAGAAGGGGGGTCACGTCAACCCAATCTGACACAGGTTCAACTTGAAACAGTACGACAATTGGCGGCCAGTGAAGTGAGACGCGAAATGGAGGCCCAAATGACGACAATGAGGCAAGAGCAGGAGCGTCAGTTAGAGATCATGCGGAAGCGGCAATCTGATATGGAGGAGCAGATGAGACAGTTTATGCAAGGTGGTCGAAATCAAAATGTTCCTGATCATACACAGCCGGATGATGACGGAATTGATGACTTTGATCTTGATAATTATCCGGGTGAAGATGCCCCGTGAAAACATTTTTTTTATTTCGTTTTTATATTTGCATTTATGTAAGATATTTATTTTTATCATTTTAAATTATTAAATTATATAACATTTAATTATATGAATTTATTTTATAAAATTCTATTATTCGAAATATAAAATAAAATACTATTATTCTAATAATTTTAATATATAAATTTTATTATATAAATTTTATTATATAAATTTTATTATATAAATTTTATTATATAAATTTTATTATTTAAATTTTATTACATTAATTAATTAATATAAAAAATAATTACTAAACAATTTTTAAAAAAATAAAAACGTCACCTGTAGCGACGTGGGAATCATGTCACAAATTAGTGACATGATTCTCACGTCGCTAATAAAGCTGCTATTATATTCCCTGCTACAAATATGTTGCGACGTGAATACCACGTCACAACTTTGTGACGTGGGAATCACGTCGCTACTGACTTGTCACTGGCTCCCCAGCGACATAAGTCACCACGTCGCTAATTTTGTTTTGCCACGTGATTTTGATGTTTGCCACATGATTTTCACGTGGCAAATAAGCTTCTTTTTTGTAGTGTCTAATGAGATTTGAAGTTGGACCTTTGTTGCTATTTAAGGAGACATTCTCCATTTTAAAGACTCAGACCTTGCATCATTAAGTTTGACGTATTAATTTGTTTTGAGTCATGTGTGTGTTTTTGTATAATGATCTATTACCGCGTCTTGTTTATAAGTTCGGATAATAGAGTATTTGAGTTGTAATGTCATTTTGTCTTTCATACTCTTTTGTAATTGTTCAAACACTTAGAAGAGTGTTTGAATGAAAGGGAGAGGAGTCTCAAATTCAGGAGGAGTCTGAATCAAAATTTACGGTTAGTATTAGAAAAATTGACATCGAGTTTGAGAGTTCAAATCAAATCAATTTGTACTTCTGACTATAAAGAGTAAACTTTTATTCAACTGAATTAACGCCCTTCAAACATAAATGATTTTACACCAAACTTAATTACCAATTCATATGTTACTTACGTGCTGCATTTACTTTGTCTTTTACGAATTATACTTGTCATACACACTATTCCACCTATTTTTGACATCTGAGCATAATTTCATATAATTTCTCTGATTAACTTTAGAACCACATACCTAGTCTTAACCAATAGCATATCAAGAATTTAATCTTGATTCTGGGAGTGAAACCTCTCATCGGACTCTATACTGTATTGATGGTGGCATTTGTGGTGTGAGATCTAGCCAGTTTTCTATTGAATTGAATTTTTAGTCGATTATGTCTGTAGTTTGGTTGATTCCATTATGTGTTCTAGCTATTTGCTTTTTTTAGTATCTTGTGTTATTTATGTTTAATAATCTCAATTAAATATATTTTGTGCTTTCTGATAAAAAATAATCTTAATTAATTTTACACAATAAATTTAAATTTTGTCAATATAAAATAAAAAACACGTCACTTTTAACCGAATAATTTTTTTAATATTATTTCAATCAAAATTTACTTTTCAATAATAACCAAACATTACATGCATGTGTTTATTTTCTGTCGGCAATG
Organism: Vicia faba; assembly: GCA_948472305.1. Classification (NCBI taxonomy): domain Eukaryota; kingdom Viridiplantae; phylum Streptophyta; class Magnoliopsida; order Fabales; family Fabaceae; genus Vicia; species Vicia faba. Next base: position 361,607,350 of record OX451737.1, on the reverse strand, counting down.
TAAGCTTTCAAGCATGAAAAATGAATCATTTTAAATACTAGTTTCTTCCCATGGCATTGCACGTGACCTAACAGAACATTCAACTAAAGTCTCTGCAATATATCTACAATGTGCCTCTTCACATGTATAGCACACATTGTTTCAATATTTATGTAAGAAATCTCTTGGAAAATCAACAAATGATAAACTTATTGTAGATATCATGAATAATGGGGAACCTCAATAATGGTTAATACCATCTTCCTTCTCTAGATTTATTTTAATTCATGAACAAAACTGTGCCCATGCTGACACATGATACGATAGAATATCATGCTCTTTTTAAAAGATAATCTTGCCAAATTATTTCGAACATAGAGATGAAGATTTCTTCTAATAATGTTTGACATACTAAAAATAGTTTTTTAATGAATTTACTATTAGGCTTTACTTTCTGCAGTATTTGTCACATGATCCTTTAAAGGAGATATAATACTTTCATTAAGAAAAAAAACTACAATACATTTTTAATAAAACATAAATTATATTTAATGTAAAGAAATATTAAAAACACTCTCTTTAACAATTACTATTTTATTGGGTTAAATATATTAAAAAAATCATTTTAAAAATAAATCTATGTAAAATAATATAACTCATATGTATTATATTTGATTAAGAGTCTCACATTGGATAATATATGACCTGGACATATGTTTATAAGTGGGGACAATCTTTATTTTACAAGCCGGTTTGATAGGGTTAAATTAAGTTCAACCCACACATTGTAAAATATTCAATAAAAGAATAATCGTTAAAGAGATTATGTTATAGAGAATAATAAAAAATATATTGATAGCATTCTTTTGTTCTTAGGATTTGTGCAATAGTGGATTGTTATGAACCTAGTGTTTTGGGTGATTGCTTGTCATAGCCTTTGGCATTGACATAAAAAAACGAGATTCGATAAAAAAAAATTGTTAAATCGCCTGAATAGATGAAGCGAGTGAGCATGATGATGAAAGCGAGTGAGCATGATGATGAATGACTACAACAACGCGAAAATAACTTCACACATCATACTCAAGCAATGTGTTACTCATTAAGTGAGTGGCTCCTATGGTGGGATGAGTTAAGCTTAACATTTATGGAGTTAGAATTAATCATGGGAATGATGGTTGTGGGGGCTTAATCAGAGGTTTTGATAAGGAATGACTTAGCGGTTTTGCAAAGAGAATTGGTGATTGTTTTGTCTATATAGCAGAACTTTGGGCTTGTTAGAAGTGTTGGGTTTGAGCTCACTTCATATGTGGAGAAAGACCAAAATATAAATAGCCCATTTATCTCACTTATTTAAGTGGAGAATATCAATTTAGGGTTAAGAGAGATATAGAGTAAATAAGGATTCAAAAAGAGAGAAAAGAGGAGAGAAACTCATTCCCGTTTTTTCTGCATCAGTCTAGCTAAAATGATGATTACTAATTTTTTTTACTGTCGGATCGAGCTGAAATTTGGTGGATTTGTTTGCAACACATATATCTAACTTATGATAGTTGGGATCTTCAAAACAAGGTCTGAGTTGAGAGATATCAACTTCGAACTGAAGCTGCATATTTGGGAAAATTTTCAGCTTTTTAATTATTATTTGTAAGTTAGTTTGCTTTGTGATTTGCGGTTGTTATCACTATTTTGTGAATCATTTTAAGACTCTCTTGTATCCTCAATTGATTATAATGGAGTTTTTTCTTTGGTCTATACGACTCGTGGTTTTTACTCTCATATTGAGGGGTTTTCCACGTTAAAAATATTAGTGTTCTTTTGTGCCTTTATTATTTGGTTTCCATCTTATATTTATTGTTGATCCTCAAGGTTCCAACAAGTTTGATAATTATATATACCTGTCACATATTGTTCTGTTATTTTTGTGTTAACTTCCCATCAGAGTGGCATCAGAGCTCTTGGTTAAGGGCTATTTTACTTGTTTGAATGATGGAGTCAAATACAAAAATGAAGATGATATTGTTGAATGGTTTAAATTACCATTTATGAAAGGGAAAGATGAAAGACTTACTATTTGTGAAGAAATTGCATTTACCGATTTTTAGTTTTGCAAAGCTGGATTTTGTATTTGATGAAGAATGAGAGTTTGAACATCAACATGTATGTGGTTTTATTCGATAATTTGTAGAAGATAATATTTATAATCATATTGCTAATGGGACACTTGAAAAACATTGTGGGAGAAGATAGAGTCTTTATATACCTCTAAATCGGGAAATAATAAATTATTCTTATTGAATAGCTTCATAAGTTTGAAGTATAAGGAGGGGACTTCTATTTCATATCACTTGAGTGAATTTCAAAGGCTCCTTGATTAGATGTCGGGAATGGGTATTAAATTTTATGATATACTTTTGGGACTATTTTTATTATTATCTTTACTAGAGTCTTGGGAGACGTTTCAGGTTTCTATTACAAGTTCTACTCCTAAAGGTGTTGTTTCTTTATAAACGACTAATGATGGTATTCTTAATGAGGAGATGAGAAAGAAAGTACAGGGTTCTTCATCTCAATCTGAGGTACTTATCACTGAAAATAGGGGGAGAGGTCATAAAAAGGAACTGAAGGGTGGTAGAGAGAATAACAGAAGAAAGTCCAAGCCACGATACAAGAATCTGGAGTGTAATTATTGTCAAAAAATAGGACACATACATAAGTATTGTTATCAGTGGAAAATGGAAAACAAAGGCAAGAAAGGTAAGTCTAAACAAAGAGATCATGATAATCATGATGATGATCGTGTTACTACTACTACTAGTAATGATCTTGTTATTCTATTTGATCATGGGTCTATTAATCTCGTATCAAACGAGAGCATGTGGATAGTTGACAGCGGTTCTACATTGCATGTTACACCAAAGAATGATTTCTTCACATCTTATACTTCTGGTGAATTTGGAGTGTTGAAGATGAATAATGATGGTGTACCTAAGGTAATATGTGTTGGTGATGTTTGCTTGTAAACCAACATGGGAATGCAATTGCTCCTTAGAGGTGTCAAATATGCTCTGGATCTCCGCTTTAATTTGATCTATGGGCAATGCTTGATGATTATGGTTATGACAATCACTTTGGTTCTGGAAAGTGGAAACTCAACAAAGATAACTTGGTTGTAGCTAGATGGAAAAAGCTTTCTAAATTGTATTAGAGAAAAGCTTTGGTTGCTAGGGACAATGTGAATGTGATCAGCATGGAAGCATCTTTGTGGCACCAAAGGATTACTCATATTATTGAAAAGGGGCTGAATGTTTTAGCCAAAAAGGATGTTCTTCCTGGTTTAAAGAATGCATATTTGAAGAATTATTCTCATTGCATGGATGGTAAACATACTAGAGTATCTTTCAAGAGACAACCTCCCTCAAGGAAGTCAAAGTTGCTTCAATTGGTACATTTTTATGTTTGTGGTCCATTAAAGGTAAAATCCTTTAGTGGTGCCCTTTATTTTGTTACCTTTATTGATGATTGTTCCAGGGGACTATGGGTTTATACCTTGAAGACAAAATACCAAGTTTTGGAGAAGTTAAAATAATTCCATGCTTCGGTAGAGAGGCATACAGGCGAGAAGCGGAAATGTGTTCGCTCTGATAATGATGGTGAGTATTGTGGACCATTTGATTCCTATTGTAAGAAACACAATATTGCATATTAAAATACTCCTCCTAAAACTCCTCAATAGAATGGTTTAGCAGAGAGGATGAATCAAACACTAATTGAGAGAGTAAGGTATATGCTCTTTGAAACTAAGTTGCCAAATCATTATTGGGGTGAGGCACTTTACACGGCGGTGCATGTTCTTAATCTTACTCCTATTTTTTCTTTGAACAGTGAAGTTCTAGATAAAACTTTGTTTTGAAAAAATGCAAAGTATGATCATTTGAGAGTATTTGATTGTAAGGCTTTTGTGAATATTCCAAAGGATGAAATATCTAAGTTGGATGCAAATTCAAAACAATGTATTTTTATCGGCTATAGGCAAGATGAGTTTGGTTACAGGTTATATGATCATGTAGGGAATAAGCTTATCTGAAGCTGTGATGTAGTATTCATGGAAGACCAAACTATTGAAGACATTGATAAGGTAGAGAAGATTACACCCAAGAAAGATATTAGTTTGTCTAATTTTTATCCAGTTCGGTTACCTAATCATAATCTAGATGGTATTGGTAGTGATGATCAGAATAATGAGCCATATGATTATGTTGTTGATCAACAACTTGGAGATGAGGTTAATATTCCAACTAATGATGATGCAGAGGATAATTATATGTCACAAGATGAGAATCTTGGTGAAGCGCCAGAATCATATCAAGCTCAACTTAGGAGGTCTATCAGGTAGAGACAACCTTCTACAAGGTATAATTCCGATGAGTATATGACCTTGACTGATGAGGGTGAACCTGAGTGTTTTCAAGAGCTCGTGGAAAGTGATGAAAATAAAAAGGGGTTGAATGCAATGCATGACAATATGAAATCATTTCATGATAATCACACTTATGATTTAGTGAAGTTGCCTAAAGGCAAAAAGGATTTGGAAAACATGTGGATTTAGAATTAAACATGAGAGCAACTCTAAGTCTCCAAGATATAAAGCTAGATTAGTGGTGAAAGGATTCTGTCAAAGAAAGGGTGTTGATTTTAATGAGATTTTCTCACGTGTTGTAAACATGTCATCAACCATAACCATGTTGAGTTTAGTTGCTACTCTTGATTTAGAGGTTGATCAAATCTATGAGAAACGGCTTTCCTTCATGGTGATTTGGAGGAATAAATTTACATGAAACAAACCGATGGTTTTCAAGTTATAGGAAAATAATAGCATGTTTGTAGATTGAGAAAAAATATATATGGATTGAAGCAAGCTGCAAGGTAATGGTACAAGAAGTTTGAGTCAGTTATGTGTGGGCAAGGATACCAGAAGACTACTTTAGATTATTGCGTCTTTATTAAAAAAAATTCTAATGATGACTTTATTATCTTATTGTTATATGTTGATGATATTTTTATTGTAGGGAAAAATATTTCTAACATTAATAGGTTAAAGAACCAGTTGGGAGAGTCATTTGCCATGTAAGACATTGGAGCAGCTAAACAGATTCTTGGCATTAGAATCTTGCGTGACAGAAAAGAGAACAAAATTTGGACGTCACAAGAACATTACATCGAAAAAGTGTTGCAAAGATTCAAAGTGGAAAACTCTAAGGCGATAAGCACTCCTCTTGCTACTCATTTCAAGTTGAGTTCTAATTAAATTTCATCAAGTGAATATGAAATATTTGATATGAAAAATGTTCCTTATGCTACTTTTATGGGTAGTATGATGTATGAAATAGTATGTACAAGACCAGATATAACACATGTTGTTGGTACAATCAGTAAATTTTGTCAAATCCAGGTAGAGAGCGTTAGAATATTGTAAAATGGATTTTAAAATATCTTCGCGGTACTACTTCTATGAGGCTTTGTATTGGAGGAGGTAAGCTTACTCTAGTAATATACTCTGACTCTGATATGGATGAAGACATTGATTCCAAAAAGTCCACTTTAGACTACGTGATTAAATTTCCAGGGGGAGTTATAGTTTGGTAGTCCTGATTGCAAAAGTGTGTAGCATTATCTACTACAGGGGCTGAGTTTATTGTCATTACTGAAGCATACAAAGAGTTACCTTTGTTGAAGAAGTTTTTGCAGGAGCTTAGTTTTGTTCAAGACAAATATGTATTATGTGTTGATAGTCAAAGCATTGTTCATCTTGGTAAGAATCTGACTTCTTATAATAGGTCCAAACACATTGATGTGAGATATCATTGGATGCATGATGTTTCAGATGCTAAGTTGTTGGAGTTAGATAAGGTTCATACAAATGATAATGGTTCTGATATGATTACTAAAGCATTATCAAGAGGGGAGTTTGAAGCTTATTGTGATATCACCGGTTTGATGATTTCCTCCACATAGTTATGGGGGGAGATTTGTTTGGCTTGAGCTTCCTTTCTATGTGGAGAAAGACCCAAATATGAATAGACTATTTGTCTCAGTTATTTAAGTGGAGAATGTCAAATTAGGATTAAGAGAGATAGAGAGAAAATATGAATTCAAAAAGAGAGAAAAGAGGAGAGAAACTCATTTCTGTTTTTCTGCATTAGTCTCACTAAAACGGAAATCCTCGATTCATTCACCGTCGCATCGAGTTGGAATTTTTTGGGCTTATTTTCAACACATATATCTAACTTTTGACTATTGAGATCTTAAAAAAAGGTCTGAGTTGAGAGATATCGGCTTCACAATGAAGCTGCAGATTTTGGAAAATTTTTTAGCTTTTTGATTCTTATTTGTAAGTTAATTTACTTTATGATTTGCAGTTGTTATCACAATTTTGTGAATCACTTTAAGACTCTCTTGTATCCTTAATTGATTATAGTAGATATTTTTATTTGGTGTGAATAACTCGTAGTTTTTACTCTCATATTGAGGAGTTTTCTGCGTTAAAAATATCGGCGTTCTTTTGTGCCTTTATTGTTCGGTTGTCGTCTTATATTTATTATTGACCCTCAATATTCCTACAATTTTGAGAATTATATATACCCGTTCCGTATTGTTCTATTATTTTTATGTTAATTTCCTATCATGAAGTTTTAATGTTGGCGAAAAGCTTGGGCTTTAAAGTTGTTGAAGTCAATATTGATTCTCAATTAGTAGTGATGGCCATAAACGATACATATAGTTATTGTCTCATAGGAAGGAACCTTATTATGAAAATTATAGATCTTTTCTAACATTGGACCATTCAAATTAAACATGTTTATAGAGGGACTAATTACTGTGCAGATGTCTTAGCTAGGAAGGAAATCTCTCTTCCTGAACTTATGTGTATCTTTTATGTTTGTCCACACTTCATTTTTCACTTATTAGAGAATGATAAATTGAGACTCTCTATTTCTCGTCTAATATCGATGTAATCTCTTCTCTTTTGATGCAGCTTCTCCATTTATATAAAAAAAAACAATCACTTAAAATATGTCTAAAGTAATTAGATATACAAGGGTTTCATAACCAATCATTTTAAAAAGGATTGTCTTGTGGAGGAGAACAATAATAATTCAATCCAATAAATGACTAACAAGTTTGAAAATAGAAATTTATTAAGTTATGGACTCTATATAGCCGGGAAATAAATATTTTGAAATTTTAGAGATTAAAGATGGTGGATTCATTCGCTTTAGTTATAACAAAGTGTGCAAGAATTACATAAGTTCAATTTGTTTTATGATGTTTTGACAATTTGATTTTTTTTCTTTTTATAAGATGTGAGTTATATTTTCAAACTTAAGAAGATTGTTCTTATCTATAAACACATTTAAGCGATTAAGATTTCGCAAGAATTTCTCATGGCATAATGAGAAATTTACATAATGCATTAATAATAGTTAAAGGTAAAAAAATGTGTGGTGTGTACACATTAAATGATTCAACTATTATTGTTCATGTATCATTGGCTAGTGAAAATTTCTATGATAAAATCAAATTTTTTACATTTAAGATTATGACATGTTAGTGAAAGAGATTTGATTGAACTAATTAAATAATATTTACTACATAGTGATAAATTATATAAACTAGAATTTAATGATAATTGTATTCTAGACAAACATAGAGTTAAGTTTAAAAGTGACATGTATCATTGTAATAGACCCTTTTAGTATGTTCACTTGAACATTTTAAACCATATTGAATAGCTACTCATGGGGTGGTTCCTGTTGTCTTATTATGATTATAAAACTTTGATTGGAGTGGGTTTATATTTTAAAACATAAAAATGACACATTTAAAAAGTTTACATAAATATATAATGAAATCAACCAAAGTACATGAAAGAAGTGGAGTTGAAAAAACACATGGACATGCAACAAAAATTGCAACTTAACATTCCACAACTAATAGTATTACTAAATATATTAAAGAGAACTTTAAAAACTAAGAACAAAGCTTTTAAATTAAAAAAGAGTTATATTCTAAGAAAAATTTGATAACAAAACAAGAGTTATAATGAGAGAAAGTTATAACGAACTAACCAAATAAAAATAATAATAAATTTATCCCATAACTAATTTGATGTCAAAAGTTTTAATTTACTCGAAATTATAAACGAACTATTGATGGTCATGTATCCTAAAGTTTAAATCTATGTTATGGTATAAAAAATAACACTATCAATATCCTTACTTTAAATTAATATTCATAAGTGTATTCAATAAATTGTTTGCATTCGATAAAGATCTTACGTCATGTTTAAGCACATTTTAGGAAGCCTTATTTTAAACATCTTTTATTTCTCATCAAGAGTAATTTATTTTAAATACATGCTTCTTTATATGACATTAAATAATTTGAAATTTTTACCATGCATAAATGTATCTCATCACTACTTACTCTTGCATAGTTCAACACTTATGATATTAGTATTTTTAAAATTATGTCACATGATCTACTCTTGTTATGATGTTTGATAAAATGTTTTATGCCATATACTACTACATTGATTTACCTTGATGTTTTTGCTATTTATTGATAGAAACATAAGTGAATATTTGCATATTTTATCTCCCTTTTTTGATTTCGACAAAGAGGGAAAGTATACTCTCAGGGAGATGGTATACACTCTATCTGATTCAATGAGGGTTATCACTCCAAAATATATTTCTTTGTTTCTTTTACAATCTCCCTTGAGAGATGTGTTGTCATCATCAAAAGAGAGGAGAATGTGAAACCTTGTTTTGTGGGTAATAGGTTTTCTTTTGACGATGACAACAGTGAAGAATATAATACATAATCAGCTTGATAAATATACAACTGTAAAAATATCATGACAAATGTGAAGAACATAATACATAATCATCTAGATAAAGATGCAACTGCAAACAGATCAGAAAAGATGACATTCAGAATATAATAAAGATGCCACCACTAAGAAAGTCAATCAATGTACTTAAGCAATTAAAGATGTAATTCATGGCTTTGATAAAGGATTGAAAAAGTTTCAAAGACATCAACAAAGTTTCAGACAAAGGCAAAACAAACAGATTACATCAAAAGTCTCAAAAGAAATATCAAACCAAGAGTCACAACAAAAGAACCTATCAGACAAAACTTAGTGGAGTTAATCTCCCTTTTTAGTAAATGAGTGAAACTTTTGTAAAAGCAAAAAAAAAAATTCTTTATAGAAGTAGATGGTTATAAGAACACACACTTAAAACCTTTTTATAAGATGTTTTGAAAAGAATAAACCTTAGAAGTATATACAGAAGTTGAATAGAAAGTGATAGGAACATTAAAAAATTTTGATTGAATCTAATCGATTAAAATAAAGTTCCAATCGATTATATTGGTGCGCTTTTTAGAAAAAAGGCAAATTGAATGCACTCAAACAATTAGCACAGACTATATACCACTTCTTACATATTTTGGGAGTCATAGTCGTTACATTTAAATGAGTTAATCGATTGAGTCAATCAATTAACAATGATCATTTTGGATTTTCAAGTTTCGTTTTGAGTGAATAATGATGCTCTACTTATAGGAGAATGAGTGAGATAATTATATGTGCAGAAATCCTCTCCAATCGTGCTAACCAAATTGAGAAATTTCTATATCAAATGTGTAAAAAATTGGTGTGAAATGCGTGAGTTGAGCACTTTTCAAGTTGTTTTGCTTAGTGGTGAGATGAGTTTTGTTGTTAGGAAGTTATTTTCACATGATTTGGTGGTTCCATTTGAATATTGCACATGATTACCAATTATGGGTCACGGTACAAAACAATTTCAGGTCACCATGTTCAAGCTTAAGCCAAATGAAATTCCCTCATACGTTTTGTGATTTTTCTTGAGCCAAATATTCTTTTCATGGCAAGGAAGACAAGGAAAAAAGAACCAACTCAAAAGGATAAGTGAGCTGAAAATGAGAAGCTTGAAATTTTGGGGTTTTGTCACTGAATTATAGGCCAGACATTGTGTCAACCATGTCATGGACCATGTTTTATGCATGTGTGGCCTTTACTCTAATGCAAAATTTGAGGTCCTTATTGGCATAATGGGATTTTTACTTGTGAAGAGAATTTATAGAGGACATCATCCTTGATATTTGGAAAAAAGAAGTGCCTAAAAATTGTGAAAATTGAATAAGTTATGATGTTTGGACCAAAGGGGATGCTACACTTGATTTTAGGCCCTATCATCTTGTACCAACTTGAGTTCTTTGACACTTCCTTGCATTCTAAGGCACAATGGTAACCATATGAACCTAAAATGGTGTATCTATGATAGAACTTAATTAATATTGATAAAATCTTGAGAAAAGTGGTGAAGAATGCATAGAAATAAACACATGAACCTATCTTGTACCAAACTTGAAAACATGCTTTAATCTTGAACATTTCTTATTTGAATGATGTTGAATGAATATTGAGGTGATCATGGCTTAAGATTATAGATCATGTATTAGAGTGCAAGTTCCTAAGGACCATGGTTGACCAATATTTTACCTTTAGAAATCAAAATCCTAATTTGGAAACCACACTTGATCCACTTGATTCAAAGCCCTACCTTGCAAAACAAGAAAAGGAAACATAGTATATTTTTGTATTTTGAATAAGGGTTATTAAAGTTAGAAAGATAAACAAACATAAATGCAAATATAACACACACAAAAGGTGCTTGGTAATCTCCCATACAATAAACCCAAAGACAAGATGGTTATGAGGTTACCAAGTTTGTACTTATGATGAGATTAATTAGTAAGATAGGTGGGATCTTAGAGATAAAAATTAGGGTATGACATCAAGAAACTCCAGAACTGATTCTTCAGAGATTGCATGCTAACTTACCAAAAGAAATGTATTAAACACTATTGATGTCCCAAATCACCTAAAGAAACACTATTTCAGTTTCCTGAGTTCATTATGATATAAACTATAAAAAGACATCTTTAGCATGAGGCATATTTAAAGTAAAAATTCTCAATAACATCAATATCACCACTTGGCTTTCTAATAAAGCTGGGATTTAGTTTACACAAAAGGACGGTGTTGCACCCTAAAATTTTCCCTCTCATTTTACTCAACACATACTCATTGAGGTCCTCAATTTGCCCAAGGATGCCTAAGGATTGACCAGACAAATCCTCCTCCTAAGACAATGAGCCTCAAACTAGGGTTTCTAATTTTATAAAGATGTTTGAGTTCCAAGGGTCCCAAATGATTTCTATTTCCCTAATATGTTCTCAAGATCATCCATGTCAAGTATCATGCCTTGCACAAGAAGTTGCTCAGTCAATTGCTCAGTCAACTGTACTAGGTCAAAAGTCAATTGTGGTCCTCATGAAGTAAAACTTCAAGATTTTTGGTCAACATAAACATTTTGAAGTGATATCCATAATTTTATCAAGGGTTGATCATGATTCCTCAAGGAATTCTCCTAATTCATCAAAACTCAAAAGTTGCTAAATTAGGGTTCTTATAGGAAAAGTCAACCAAACTTTGACCAGGCATAACTTTCTCATACTTTATCAGAAATTTCTCATCCAAGGCTCATTTTTAAGAGAATACAATTCCCTACAACTCATCTTCATCCCTCAAGTTCAATAAATGCACTCATGAAAAGATATAAATTCAGACATTATAGGTCTTTTTCAAAAGTCAACAAAAACACCTTTTGGGTAAAAGCTTATTACATGAATATGGAAGATCCAATTGAGATGAAACTAAACAGTCTGCTTAGGGGACATCCTAAGCTTTCTAAAAAGTCAAAGAACACCCTCATAGGGTTAAAATTGAGAGAGATATGCATTGTCAAAGTTGGCCAATTTTTGGGAAAAAAATGCATGAAACAAATATTGACCAAACTTGAATTTTTTTTTCCAAATGGGCCTATCTTTTCAAGTTTGAAACTCATTTCTAACATGGTCCACGACCTCTAAGCCCACCCATACATTTTTCTACTATTTATGCTATTTATTTAGATATTTTATTCATTAAAATTCAGAATTAAATAAATAAATAATATAAATAATGTAAATTTTGATGTGAATCTATTTTGGGAAAGTTTTATGCTGGTTTATGTCAATTGATTTCGTTCAATAAACCTTCAAATATGTACAGGCTCATCCACATGTGAAAATGGCATAAAATCATCAAATATGATATTTTTTTCAAATTTTGATCATGGTCTTAAAACACAACATTATGAGGGAGATTCTTTCCATCCTTTCTTGTCTCCTCATTCTCCTCTATAAATATATAGCCATACAAGCTTGAAAGACACAGAATTCCTCTATAAAAAGTTCTCAAAAAGCTCTTCAAAAAGCTCTCCAAAAGCTCTTCAAAAAGCTCTCCAGAAATCAAAGAATTAGTGCAAGTCATATCTCGAGGTTCCGGTCTCTCTCGATTGACATCAAGCCTCAAACCATCCTCTTGAAGTCCTCAGGAGTCTTACAAGGTCCAAGAGCAACCCATCACACGCCTAGCACGCCCCCATTTGACAACACCAGTTTGGTAAAATTTTAAACTTCGAATCTCTAATTTTAATCACATTTCATGGCATGCTAACGTTTGTTTGAGTTTATATAGAACAATTATGGATGGTTGAATCAGAGGTTCCACACAAGAATTTGAAAACACCATGGTTAGAGGATGAAGCTTTCGAAGATTCGGGCTTAGGGATTTCTGATGATTGCACCCCATGTTTACTTTTGCTACTAGGCCGATCTTTATTTTCTTGTCTTATTCATTTCAATTATTTCTTTTAATCGTTGTTTTTATTTTAATCAATAAACAAATATAAAAATCACATAAAAATAGATTTAGGATTTTTTCTTAATTAAATTATAATTTTAATAAATTAATTAACTAATCACTTTAACTTTTTTTTAAAATTAAAATTAATAGAACTTATGTTTAATTTCATTTTAATTCATTTTCTTTTTCGTAACAAAAATACCAAAAAAACATATAATTAATTTATTTTATTTAAATTTCATGTTTCTTTAATAATTAACTTTTTTTTTAAATATAGATCTAGATCAATTATTTTTTAACTTAAACCATTTTTATAAATTAAAACAAAAAACAACAAAAATGTTTTTTATATCTTAGGATTTTTAGACGTCTTTCCAAATTTGCGTGTTATTATTCTTTTGCACTTTATTTTATTATTGTAACTGTATATTGGGATGTAATGGATGATTAGTAGGACCTTTACCGCTTTTATTTATTTTCCCCCCAGTATTGGATATGTACATAATCCCCCTTCCCGAAGCCTTGTAATAGCTAGGTTTTATATTTCTGCACTTTTAAATTACTGCAATTATTAACTGCTAGATGTATGACTAATAGGATTGTATGGAAAGAATAATTAAACATTAGCAAACTTAACACAAGACTAAAATAACTGAACATAACACACCTTGCACATATGCACCCTTAGGGTATACCTCACTTGGTTGCCTCGGAAAATGATGGTCATGTCCCTCGAACGTAGGGATGTCTTAGAAAAGACCCTTAATTCTAAAGTCATCATAAAGATCATGGTCCCTAACGTCCCTCGAGTTGCCTACGAGAAACGATCTTGTCCCTCAATGTTGCCTATATGATGACAACCCCTTTGAATGCTAAGATATCTTTACATGTTGCCTTCGATGACCATAGAGTCCCTTTCGATAGTCCCTCAACATCAAACGATAGGGCTACCTACTCAATAATAGTAGGATAGCGCTGTCTAAAGGAAACGAGAAAATGAACAATCTTTTTCGAGTAGGTAGAAACTCTGAAGTACTTGCTCAAAACAATAAAAACTCTTTTTCACAAACACTTTCAAACTTCTTTTCAAAATGCTTTATCACACTCTTGAGGACTGATACAAGAGTTATCATAAAGCAAACAAACTTTTCAAAGCACACAAACACGAAAGCAATTTTCAAAATGAGCAAGTACCTAAGAGCCCGTGGAATACCACAGATGGAAAGGGTGCTAACAACTTCCTTTTCCATAACCTACCCCTCGTACTCAGAAATCTCGAGAAAAAAAAAGGTCTTTTTCTGTTCTTTTCACCCTTTCCTTGTTGGATAAAAGAAAAGTCGGTGGCAACTCTTGCTTACTGCGACATTTGCGAACAAAAAACATAAACTAGTATTAACGGTCAGTTCTGCCACCGTATCACAGAACTGGCGACTCTGCTAGGGAAAATTAATAAAGTGGGGTTTACCTTAAGATCTAGGTCATTTTTAAATTGCTTTCTTGTTTGTTTTGCCTGCTTTATCTTTAAGGTTTTTTCCTTAGGTATTATTGAAGATCCTACACCCGTATCTGGGGACACTTTTTAGGTAAACAATAATAGATCGTGGAGATTGTTTGGCATAGACCGATATGGTTTAAGTGATGGTTGTGTTGGTGTGACACTTTGGTTGGTACCGGTATCCTTTATGTTGAAACAAGGAGAATACGGGGCCGCCGCGTGGTGTCCTGAAGCACTAATGGACCTTAGAACCTTAGTTGAACAAACTTGGCCATTAGAAAGTAGTGAGATAGCCGGCCTCGGTATAAAGCCGAGGATTGGTTGATACTCGATGCTACACTCATTGAGATCAGACTTTCGGGATATTTCGATCGCAAGAAAAGATTGCTTGAGATGAAACAATGCCCGATAAAGGATGATCAATGATATTGAGAATTCTTAGAACCCGGTTACTTTTCTAAGACAGGTTTGAAACCAACTAAACTTCAAGAGGGAACTTACCTATGGAATTCATGAAAGCCTAAACCTAAGGCTACTTGTGTGACTTGTTTTCTTTCTTTGCCTAATAATTTGAACTCATTACAGGGCTTTGTTTGTATTCCTTGCATGACCTTGTTTGTATAAATCCAATAATTTGGTTTCTTACCCTGCATTTTTGCTTGATGCATAGCATACACATCATAGCATCATAACATGACATATCATACTAACCATTTCAAGGATCTCGAGGGCCTGTGATGCAGGTTATGATGAACCAGACGTTTAGCAAGGGGCAAGGGGATTTATTTTCCTATGGCCAATGTCGTCAAAAGACCAAAACACGATAACTTGAGTCAGGGGCTATGACCCACTTGATATGGTGAGCTTGACTCTTGTAGAAGGACCTTCAACAATACGAAGTGCTTCAATCAAAGCTGTAAAGTTCAACGCCTAAAATTTTTCTTATTTACCCCGGGAGATCCTTGAAAATAATTGCATATCATACATGTCATTGCGTAACAGGTAATCTCCAGTACAGGTTTCTCATCTTCTTCGCTATTTATTTAAGCAATGGCTCTCAAACAAGACAACAGTGATCTCCAAACTCAAGAAGCTCAGTTTATGGAAATGTTCCTAAACCTATCCAAGGGGCAGGAAGAGTTGAAAGCACTCCTCGCTGTGAACCTGGCCAAGAAAAATCCTGAAGACAATAAGGACGAACGGTTGGAACAACTGCAAGCTGAAGTTAAAACAATGAGAATCCAGATGCTGGGGAAGATGGATCTTATCCAAGGCCTATCCCAGGGACAAGAAGAGCTGAGAGCCATTATCAACAAACTTCATCAAGACAGATACAAACGCATGAAGCAAGCAGTCGAGGTTGGGGACCAAGTCATTGATCAACTTCCGAGAAGACAAGAGGTTGTTTTGGTGAAGAGTAGACTTTTCCAAATTGCTACCACATCACGGGTCCAACAACAACCTCGCCAAAAATAACATATTAATCAGAGTAAACCGGATATACTCAAAAGCCAGTTTATCAAACTCAACATGTCGTTGTCTCAAGCTTTACAACACCTGTTGAGAATGAATCTGATTACGTTGATAGGACCTCATCTGAATCCCAAGACTTCGTACCCTAACTACAATCCTAATGCAATATGTGCATACCACTCCAACAGCCCGGGGCATGATACTGACGACTGTTGGAGGTTGAAATACAAAATTCAAGACCTGATTGATGAAGGAGCATTGGAATTCACACAAGATGGTCAACTGGAATGTTTCTGTCAATCCTCTAAGGCCCACCATTTGAAGTGACAAGTTATAACAAGAGGGCTTTTCGTTCATTAGAATTTTCAATTTGTAATTTTATTTTAATTGTTCGAACATTTATTCATGTCAAATTTGTTACTTTATCAATGTATTACATATGTATGTTTTGAATAAATTCATTTGTATTCACTATATTTAAACTCCTTTCCTTTTTGTGATATTCAACTCTCGATTAAAAAGTTGTAAGCCTTTAGAGGGAGGATGAAGAAAATGATACCATAATCTCTACAATATGCTTTTGAACAGACCCCGCTGACGATGTATAGGCGTTGTTTCAAATCCCAAACAGTGGAGTTATAAGGAAGATAATCCCTAGTCAACCCCTTTGAGCCAAAGAAGTAGGAGTTTTTCTTTTCACACTAATTAAAACCCTTAATCATAAACTGGGCAGGGTAGTTTTCTCAGTCAATTCAGACGCGCATTCAGTCGCAATCTTACGCTTCGTACACAATGAATGGCATCGAAGACGTCCTTCCAAATCAAAAGACAGTGATGGTTCCGCATAATCTTCAAGACAGGCAGTCATTATCTCTCAAAATAAAAGCCCGTTAAGTCAAAACCTATGAAGGAGACTTCAGGAAAAAAACTAGGGCATCCCGCTGACTGTAATCACAAAAGAAACTGTTCAGGAAAAGACAGGGATAGTAAAACCAAAAAAGAGGTTACTAAAAATCCTCGGCAAAAAAAAAGATTACAAAATGACTGCCTTTTTCAAATAAACTTTCAATATCTGAACCATCACCGGAACATCAAGGACAATATTCCAGAACTCAAATGGGATTCTAAACACGCAATTAACTGAGCATAGGACTGAAGAACATCACGAAGAGTGGGTGGGTACAAATAAATTTTGAGCCTTTATCCTTTGTTTCTTAAACCGTGAACCAGGTTACGTTATAACCCTTAAAAGTCCTAGCTGAAGCATGGGTTAGTTCGAAAGTATACTATTACAAAATGTATCCTGACTCCTGTAGGACTTGCTATAAATCCTGAGTTGACATCACATTTTACAAAATTTGCTTGTTTTACTGAAAAACGCATTTTAAAAAATTTCAAGACAGACATAAGATTTGCATTTTTAAAATATTATTGTTTGCATATGACTATTTGTTCAACAGCATAGAAGTTTACATGACGAATATCTAGTGAAAAAAAACCTTCTTAATGAAAAGGATCACCTCAAGTGGAAAAACACTTCCAACCAAGGGGCATCGTATGACCATTATCCATCATCTGGGGCAGTCAAGCAAGATTCAAGGTATACCTCAAAGATTCCAAGTAGCCAGGGACATATCTCCATCTGAATCGCTTGGGGATTACACACGCATTCCAGCAATGAATCATGTGCCATCAAGAAAACATTTTGACAGTTCTACAACACAACATTATAGACAGTGACAACTCCCTACATCTTGAGAGCGTGGACATAGTTGGAAAATACTACGCATGAAAAAGATCCGCTAGGTTGACTGGCCTAGGAAAAAATAAGGGCATCCCAGCGAACCAAAAAAGGTTCAGGCAAAGGTTAGGGATATACATATGGAAAAAAATGTACACCCGACAAGTCGAAAACCTGAAAAGGCGGCTTGGGCAAAAAAGGGTACCCCGATGGACTAAAAATCTGAAAAGACAGTCCAGGAAAAAGTTAGGGATTAAAGCGTATGATTATATCCCGTCATCTTGTCACTTTCCTATCAGTATAAGACTTATCATTTTGATCGGCAGTTACCAAGCACCTCACGAGTTGGGATAACATGAAACCTATCCATAAAGCCTTCTTAGGTACTTTCTCCAGCAGGTACAGCGGCAGAAAAGTCCTGATGCAAAGTCATTGTCGTATCCTCAGCATACGACCCCGTGACATCGACACTCCCCATAGAGTAGAGGCAACCAAAGCTTTGACATCAGCTTCCCCAAACAAGAGTTACTTTCCCCGTCCAAGTTCCTTCAGAGAACCGACATCTATGTTCCCCATCCAAATTTTGTAATCGCAAGCGGTTCATATAGTTTTCTCCCGAACAACGTTTATTTCTCTGAATACATAAGCTCAATCCCCAACAGAGCTTATTACTTCAGCTACGGAAGTTCACCTTGCAACATATTTATTTCCCCGTAGAGTTATTCTCAAACACAGTCTCTCCCCCGTCATAATATCCGTAAACAAGGAGCAAATCTCCAGCATAGTCATCTTTGTTCACCATTCCCAGTCGAAGTAGAAGAACCATGTTTTTCTACAACAATCAGGAATGCTACTTCCAATACTCTCCAGCAGCAGTCAGGGATTTATTTTCCCAGACTCGGATATGTCATAGTAGCATCTCATGTTCATACATCATGACATGCGCATACATATCGCATGCATCATAATCTCATTTATTTTGAGAACATCATCCCACCAAGCATTTCATGCATCGCATATAATTAACCCTGTTATCTTTTCAGGAAAGAAAAATATCATCAACAGTCCCAGCAGTTATACATGTCACATCTGTAGAAAACTAATGGAAAATCAGTTCCCGAAACCAAACGGGTCAACTAATATACATGATCAAATGAAGCAACCTTACCTAGGTTCCTTCTCGGTTCCGATGCAGTTTTACCCAAACTCCTCACAAAGCAACCTTACCTAGGTTCCTTCTTGGTTCAGATGCAGTTTTACCCAAACTCATCACGAAGCAACCTTACCTGGGTTCCTTCTCGGTTCTGATGCAGTTTTACCCAAACTCCCCACGAAGCAACCATACCTAGGTTCCTTCTCGGTTCAGATGCAATTTTGCCTAAACTCCCCACGAAGTAACCCTACGACCCAGGCTCCTTCCCATAAGCCCTATTAAACAGGATTTCATCTTGAAGTAACCCTACGACCCAGGTTCCTTCCCATAAGCCCTACTATCCAGGCTTTCATCTTGAAGTAACCCTACGACCCAGGTTCCTTCCCATAAACCCTATTATCCAGGCTTTCATTTTGAAGTAACCCTAATATCCAGGTTCCTTCTCATAAGCCCTACTATACAGGCTTTCATCTTGAAGTAACCCTACGATCCAGGTTCCTTCCCATAAGCTCTACTATCCAGGATTTCATTTTGAAGTAACCCTATTATCCAGGTTCCTTCCCATAAGCCCTACTATCCAGGCTTTCATCTTGAAGTAAACCTATGACCCAGGTTCCTTCCGATAAGCCCTACTATCCAGGCTTTCATCTTGGAGTAACCTTACTATCCAGGTTCCTTCCCTTAAGCCCTACTATCCAGGCTTTCATCTTGAGCTAACCCTATTATCCAGGTTCCTTCCCATAAAACCTACTATGAAGGATTTCATCTTGAGGTAAACCTACGATCCAGGTTCCTTCCCATAAGACCTACTATCCAGGCTTTCATCTTGAGGTAACCCTATTATCCAGGTTCCTTCCCATAAGCCCTACTATCCAAGCTTTCATCTTGAGGTAACCCTACTATCCAAGTTCCTTCCCATAAGCCCTACTATCCAGGCTTTCATCTTAAAGTAAACCTACGACCCAGGTTCCTTCCCATAAGCCCTATTATTCATGCTTTCATCTTGAAGTAACCCAACTATCCAGGTTCCTTCCCATAAGCCCTACTATCTAGACTTTCATCTTGAGGTAACCCTACTATCCAGGTTCCTTCCCATAAGCCCTACTATCCAGGCTTTTACCTTGAGGTAACCCTACTATCCAGATTCCTTCCCATAAGCCCTATTATCCAGGCTTTCATCTTGAAGTAACCCTACGACCCAGGTTCCTTCCCATAAGAACTATTATCCAGGCTTTCATCTTGAAGTAACCCTACTATCCAGGTTCCTTCCCATAAGCCCTACTATCCAGACTTTCATCTTGAGGTAACCCTACTATCCAGGTTCCTTCCCATAAGCCCTACTATCCAGGCTTTCATCTTGAGGTAACCTTACGATCCAGGTTCCTTCCCATAAGCGCTACTATCCAGGATTTCATTTCGAAGCAACACTAATACCCAGGTTCCTTCTCATAGCCCTACTATCCAGGATTTCATTTCGAAGTAACCCTACTACCCAGGTTCCTTCTCATAGCCCTACTATCCAGGCTTTCATTTCGAAGTAACCCTACTATCCAGCTTCCTTCTCATAGCCCTACTATCCAGGATTTCATTTTGAAGTAACCCTACTATCCAGGTTCCTTCTCATAACACTACTATCCAGGCTTTCATTTCGAAGTAACCCTACTATCCAGGTTCCTTCTCATAGCCCTACTATTCAGGCTTTCATTTCAAAGTAACCCTACTACCCAGGTTCCTTCTCATAACCCTACTATCTAGGCTTTCATTTCGAAGTAACCCTACTATCCAGGTTCCTTCTCATAGCCCTACTATCCAGGATTTAATTTTGAAGTAACCCTAATATCCAGGTTCCTTCTCATAGCCCTACTATCCAGGCTTTCATTTCGAAGTAACCCTACTATCAAGGTTCCTTCTCATAGCCCTACTATCCAGACTTTCATTTCGAAGTAACCCTACTATCCAGGCTTTCATTTTGAAGTAACCCTACTATCAATATATTTGGTCAACATCAACATTTTGAAGTGATATCCATAATTTGATCAAGTGTTGATCATGATTCCTCAAGGAATTCTCCTAATTCATCAAAACTCAAAAGTTGCTAAATTAGGACTCTTATAGGAAAAGTCAACCAAACTTTGACCAGGCATAATTTTCTCATACTTTATCAGAAATTTATCTTCCAAGGCTCATTTTTAAGAGAATCCAATTTCCTACAACTCATCTTCAGCCCTCAAGTTCAAGAAATGCACTCATGAAAAGATATAAATTCAGACATTATAGGTCCTTTTCAAAAGTCAACAAAAACACCTTTTGGGTCAAAGCTTCTTACATACACATGGAAGATCCAATTGAGATGAAACCAAACAGTCTACTTAGAGGACATCCTAAGCTTTCTAAAAAGTCTAAGAACACCCTCATAGGGTTAAAATTGAGAGAGATATGTATTGTCAAAGTTGGCTAATTTTTGAAAAAAATGCATGAAGCAAATATTGACCAAACTTGGATTTTTTATTCCAAATGGGCCTATCTTTTCAAGTTTGAAACTCATTCCTAACATGGTCCACGACCTCTAAGCCCACCCATACATTTTTCTACTATTTATGCTATTTATTTTGATATTTTATTCATTAAAATTCAGAATTAAATAAATAAATAATATAAATAATGTAAATTTTGATGTGAATCCATTTTGGGAAATTTTTATGCTGGTTTATGTCAATTGATTTCATGCAATAACTCTTCAAATGTGTCCAGATTCATCCACATGTGAAAATGGCATAAAATCATCAAATATGGTATTTTTTTCAAATTTTGATCATGGTGTTAAAACACAACATTATGAGGGATATTCTTTCCATGCTTTCTTGTCTCCTCATTCTCCTCTATAAATATAGAGCCATACAAGCTTGAAAGACACGAAATTCCTCTCTAAAATCTCTCAAAAAGCTCTTCAAAAAGCTCTCCAAAAATCAAAGAATTGGTGCAAGTCATATCTCGAGGTTCAGGTCTCTCTCGATTGACATCAAGCCTCAAACCATTCTCTTGAAGTCCTCGGGAGTCTTACAAGGCCCAAGAGCAATCCATCACACGCCTAGCACGCCCCCATTTGACAACACCGATTTGGTAAAATTTTAAACTTTGAATCTCTAATTTTAATCACATTTCATGGCATGCTAACGTTTATTTGAGTTTATATAGAACAGTTATGGATGGTTGAATCAAAGGTTCCACGCAAGAATCTGAAAACACCATGGTTAGAGCATGAAGCTTTCGAAGATTCGAGCCTAGGGATTTCTGATGATTGCACCCCCTGTTTACTTTTGCTACTAGGCCCATCTTTATTTTCTTGTCTTATTCATTTCATTTATTTCTTTTAATCCCTTTTTTTATTTTAATCAATAAACAAATATAAAAATCACATAAAAATAGATTTAGGATTTTTTCTTAATTAAATTTTAATTTTGGTAAATTAACTAACTAATCACTTTAACTTATTTTTTAAAATTAAAATTAATAGAACTTATGTTTAATTTCATTTTAATTCATTTTCCTTTTCGTAACAAAAATACCAAAAAAACATAGAATTAATTTCTTTTATTTAAATTTCATGTTTCTTTAATATTTAACGTTTTTTAAATATAGATCTAGATCAATTATTTTTTAACTTAAACCATTTTTATAAATTAAAACAAAAAACAACAAAAATATATTTTATATCTTAGGATTTTTAGACGTCTTTTCAAATTTGCGCGTTATTATTTTTTCGCACTTCATTTTATTATTGTAACTGTATATTGGGATGTTATGGATGATTAGTAGGACCTTTACCGCTTTTATTTATTTTTTTCCCCAGTTTTGGATATGTACATAATCCCCCTCCCCGAAGCCTTGTAATAGCTAGGTTTTATATTTCTGCACTTTTAAATTACTATAATTATTAACTGCTAGATGTATGACTAATAGGATTGTATGGCAAGAATAATCAAACATTAGCAAAATTCACACAAGACTAAAATAATTGAACATAACACAACTTGCACATATGCATCCTTAGGGTATACCTCACTTGGTTGCCTCGGAAAATAATGGTCATGCCCATCGAACGTAGGGATGTCTTAGCAAAGACCCTTAATTCTAAAGTCATCATTAAGATGATGGTCCCTAACGTCCCTCGAGTTTCCTACCAGAAAAGATCTTGTCCCTCGATGTTGCTTATATGATGACAGTCCCTTCGAATGCTAAGATATCTTTACATGTTGCCTTCGATGACCATAGTGTCCCTTTCGATAGTCCTTCAACATCCAACGATATGGCTAACTACTCACTAATAGTAGGATAATGCTGTCTAAAGGATTCGAGAAAATGAACAATCTTTTTCGAGTAGGTAGAAACTCTTAAGTAATTGCTCAAAACAATAAAAACTCTTTTTCAAAAACACTTTCAAACTTATTTTCAAAACGCTTTATCACGCTCTTGAGGAACGATACAAGAGTTATCATAAAGCAAACAAACTTTTCAAAGCACATAAACACGAAAGCAATTTTCAAAATGAGCAAGTACTTAAGAGCCCGTGGAATATCACGGATGGAAAGGGTTCTAACACCTTCCTTTTCCATAATCTACCCCCCGTACTCATAAATCTCGAAAAGAAGGTATTTTTCTGTTCTTTTCACCGTTTCCTTGTTGGATAAAAGAAAAGTCGGTGGCGACTCTTGCTTACCGTGACATTTGCGAACAAAAAACGCAAACCAGTATTAACAGTCGGTTCTACCACCATTTCACAGAATTGGCAACTCTGCTGGGGAAAATTAATAAAGTGGGGTTTACCTTAGGATCTAGGTCATTTTTAAATTACTTTCTTGTTTGTTTTTCCTGATTTACCTTTAAGGGTTTTTGCTTGGGTATTGTTGAAGATCCTACACCCGGATCTGGGGACACTTTTTAGGTAAACAGCAATAGATCGTGGAGACTGTACAACGTAGACCGATATGGTTTAAGTGATGGTTGTGTTGGTGTGACACTTTGGTTGGTACCGGTATCCTTCGTGTTGAAACAAGGAGAATACAGGGCCGCCGCGTGGTGTCGTGAAGCACTAACGGACCTTAGAACCTTAGTTGAACAAACTTGGCCATTACAAAGTAGTGAGATAGCCGGCCTCGGTATAAAGCTGAGGATTAGTTGATACTCGATGCTACACTCATTGAGATCAGACTTTCGGGATATTTCGGCCGCAAGAAAAGATTGCATGAGCTGAAACAATGCCCGATAAAGGATGATCAATGATATTGAGAATCCTTAGAACCCGGTTACTTTTCTAAGACAGGTTTGAAACCAACTAAACTTCAAGAGGGTACTTACCTATGGAATTCATGCAAGCCTAAATCTAAGGCTACTTGTGTGACTTGTTTGCTTTCTTTGCCTAACAATTTGAACTCATTACATGGCTTTGTTTGTATTCCTTGCATGGCCTTGTTTGTATAAACCCAATAAATTGGTTTCTTACCCTGCATTTTTGCTTGATGCATAGCATACACATCATAGCATTATAACATGACATATCATACTAACCATTTCAAGGATCTCGAGAGCCTGTGATGCAGGTTATGATGAACCAGACGTTTAGTAAGGGGAAAGGGGATTTATTTTCCTCTGGCCAATGTCGTCAAAAGACCAAAACACGATAACTTGAGTCAGGGGCTATGACCCACTTGATATGGTGAGCTTGACTCTTGTAGAAGGACCTTCAACGATACGAAGTGCTTCAATCAAAGTTGTAAAGTTTAACGCCTAACATTTTTCTTATTTACCCCGCGAGATCCTTGAAAATCGTTGCATATCATACATGTCATTGCATAACAGGTAATCTCCAGTACAAGTTTCTCATCTTCTTTGTTGTTTATTTCAGTAATGGATCTCAAACAAGACAACAGTGATCTCCAAACTCAAGAAGCTCAGTTTATGGAAATGTTCCTAAACCTATCCAAGGGGAAGGAAGAGTTGAAAGCACTCCTCACTGTGAACCTGGCCAAGAAAAATCTTGAAGACAATAAGGACGATCGATTGGAACAACTGCAAGATGAAGTTGAAATAATGAGAACCCAGATGCTGGGACAGATGGCTCTTATCTAAGGCCTATCCCGGGGACAAGAAGAGCTAAGAGCCATTATCAACAAACTTCATCAAGACAGATACAAATGTATGAAGCAAGCAGTCGAGGTTGGGGAACAAGTCATTGATCAACTTCCGAGAAGACAAGAGGCTGGTTTGGTGAAGAGTGGACTTTTCCAAATTGCTACCACATCACGGGTCCAACAACAACCTCACCAAAAACAACAGATTAATCAAAGTAAGCCAGATATACCCAAAAGGCAATTTACCAAACTCAACATGTCGATGTCTCAAGCTTTACAACACCTGTTGAGGATGAATCTGATTACGTTGATAGGACCTCATCTGAATCCCAAGACTTCGTCCCCTAACTACAATCCTAATGCAAGATGTGCATACCACTCCAACAGCCCGGGGCATGATATTGACGTCTATTAGAGGTTGAAATACAAAATTCAAGACCTGATTGATGAAGGAGCATTAGAATTCACACAAGATGGTCAACTGGAATGTTTTTGTCAATCCTCCAAGGCCCACCATTTGAAGTGCCAAGTTCTAACAAGAGGGCTTTTCGTTCATTAGAATTTTCAATTTGTAATTTTCTTTTGATTGTTCGAACATTTATTCATGTCAAACTTTGTTACTTTATCAATGCATTGCATTTGTCTGTTATAAATCAATTCATTTGTATTCACTATATTTAAACTCCGTTCCTTTTTGTGATATTCAACTCTTGAATAAAAAGATGTCAGCCTTTAGAGGGAGTATGAAGAAAATGATACCACAATCTCTAGAGTGTGCTTTTGAACAGACCCCGCTGACGATGTACAGGCGTTGTTTCAAATCCCAAATAGTGGAGTTATAAGGAAGATAATCCCTAGTCAACCCTCTTTGAGCCAAAGAAGTAGGAGTTTTTATTTTCACACTAATTAAAACCCTTAATCATAACCTGGGGAAGGGTAGTTTTCTCAGTCAATTCAGACGCGTATTCAGTTGCAATCTTCTGCTTCGTACACAATGAATGGCATCAAAGACATCCTTCCAAATCAAAAGACGGTGATGGTTCCGCATAATTGTCAAGACAGGCAGCCATTATCTCTCAAAATAAAAGCCCGCTAAGTCAAAACCTATGATGGAGACTTAAGAAAAAAACTAGGGCATCCTGTTGACTGTAATAAAAAAGAAACAGTTCAAGCAAAGACAGGGATAGTAAAACCAAAAAAGAGGTTACTATAAATCCTCAGCAAAAAAAAAGATTACAAAATGACTGCCTTTTTCAAATAAACTTTCAGTATCCGAACCATCACCGGAATATCAAGGACAATATTCCAGAACTCAACTGGGATTATAAACGTGCAATTAACTGAGCACAGGACTGAAGAACATCACGAAGAACGGGTGGGTACAAATAAATTTTGAGCCTTTATCCTTTGTTTCTTAAACAGTGAACCAGACCACGTTATAACCCTTAAAAGTCCTAGCTGAAGCATGGGTTAGTTTGAAAGCATACTGTTACAAAAGGTATCCTGACTCCTGTAAGACTTGCTATAAATCCTGAGTTGACATCACGTTTTACAAAATTTGCTTGTTTTACTGAAAAATGCATTTTCAAAAATTTCAAGACATACATAAGCTTTGCATTTTAAAATATTATTGTTTGCATATGACTATTTGTCCAACAGCATAGAAGTTTGCATGACGAATATCTAGTGAACAAAAAACCTTCTTAATGAAAATGATCACCTCAAGTGGAAAAACACTTCCAACCAAGAGGCACGACATGACCATTGTCCATCATATGGGGAAGTCAAGTCAAGATTCAAGGAATCTCTCAAAGATGCCAAGTAGCCAGGGACAGATCTCCATCTGAATCGCTTGTGGGATTACGTATGCATTCCAGCAACGAATCATGTTCCATCAAGAAAACATTTTGACAGTTCTACAACACAACACTATAGACAGTGACAACTCCCTACATCTTGAGAGCATGGACATAGTTCGAAAATACTACGCATGAAAAAGACCCGCTAGGTTGATTGGCCTAGGCAAAAATAAGGGCATCCCGAAGAACCAAAAAAGGTTCGGGAAAAGGTTAGGGATATACATAAGGAAAAAACTATACACCCGGTAAGTCGAAAACCTGAAAAGGCGGCTTGGGAAAAAAAGGGTATCCTGGTGGACTAAAAATCTGAAAAGATAGTCCAGGAAAAAGTTAGGGATTAAAGCGTACGACTATGTACCGTCATCTTGTCACATGCCTATCAGTAGAAGACTTATCATTTTGATCGGCAGTTACCAAGCACCTCATGAGTTGGGATAAACACGCAAGCTATCCATAAAGCCTCCGTATGTACTTTATCCAGCAGGTACAGTGGCAGAAAAGTCCTAATGCAAAGTCATTGTCGTATCCTCAGCATACGACCCCGTGACATCGACACTCCCCACAGAGTAGAGGAAACCAAAGCTTTGACATCGGCTTCCCCAAATAGGAGTTACTTTCCCCATCCAAGTTCCTTCAGAGAACCAACATCTATGTTCCACAGCCAAATTTTGTAATCGCAAGCGGTTCATATAGTTTTCTCCCGAGCAGAGTTTATTTCTCTGAATACAGAAGCTCAATCCCCACTAGAGCTTATTACTTCAGTTACGGAAGTTCACCTTCCAACAGATTTATTTCCCTGCAGAGTTATTCCCAAGTAGAGTCTCTCCCCCGGAAGAATATCCGTAAACAAGGAGAAAATCTCCAGCATAGTCATCTTCGTTCACCATCCCCAGCTGAAGTAGAAGAACAATGTTTTTCTACAACAGTCAGAAATGCTACTTCCAATACTCTCCAGCAGTAGTCAGGGATTTATTTTCCCAGACTCGGATATGTCATAGTAGCATCTCATGTTCATACATCATGACATGCGCATACATATCGCATACATCATAATCTCATTTATTTTCAGAACATCATCCCACCATGCATTTCATGCATCACATATAATTAATCCTATTATCTTTTCAGGAAATACAATTATCATCAACAGTCCCAATAGTTAGACATGTCACATCAGCAGCCAACTAATGGAAAATCAGTTCCTGAAATCAAACAGGTCAACTAATATACATGATCAAACGAAGTAACCTTACCTAGGTTCTTTCTCGATTCCGATGTAAGTTTTACCCAATCTCCTCACGAAGCAACCCTACCTAGGTTCCTTCTTGGTTTAGATGTAGTTTTACCCAAAATCGTCACGAAGCAACCTTACATAGGTTCCTTCTCGGTTCTGATGCAGTTTTACCCAAACTCCCCACGAAGCAACCTTACATAGGTTCCTTCTCGGTTCAGATGCAATTTTACCCAAACTCCCCACGAAGTAACCCTACGACCCAAGTTCCTTCCCATAAGCCCTACTATACAGGCTTTCATCTTGAAGTAACCCTACGACCCAAGTTCCTTCCCATAAGCCCTACTATCCAGGCTTTCATCTTGAAGTAACCCTACGACCCAGGTTCCTTCCCATAAGCCCTACTATCCAGGCTTTCATCTTGAAGTAACCCTACTATCCAGGCTTTCATCTTGAAGTAACCCTACGACCCAGGTTCCTTCCCATAAGCCCTATTATCCAAGCTTTCATTTTGAAGTGACCCTACTATCCAGGTTCCTTCCCATAAGCCCTACTATCCAGGATTTCATCTTTAAGTAACCCTACGACCATGGTTCCTTCCGATAAGCCCTACTATCCAAGCTTTCATCTTAAAGTAACCCTACTATCCAGGTTCCTTCCCGTAAGACCTACTATCAAGGCTTTCATCTTGATGTAACCCTACTATCCAGGTTCCTTTCTATAAGCCCTATTATCCAGGCTTTCATCTTGAGGTAACCCTACTATTCAGGTTCCTTCCCATAAGCCCTACTATCCAAGATTTCATCTTGAGGTAACCCTACTATCCAGGTTCCTTCCCATAAGCCCTACTATCCAGGCTTTCATCTTGAGGTAACTCTACTATCCAGGTTCCTTCCCATAAGCCCTACTATCGAGGCTTTCATCTTGAAGTAACCCTACGACCCAGGTTCCTTCCGATAAGCCCTACTATCCAGGCTTTCATCTTGAAGTAACTCTACTATCCAGGTTCCTTCCCATAAGCCCTACTATCCAGGCTTTCATCTTGAGGTAACCTTATTATCCAGGTTCATTCCTATAAGCCCTATTATCTATTCTTTCATCTTGAGGTAACCCTACTATCCAGGTTCCTTCCCATAAGCCCTACCATTCAAGCTTTCAACTTGAGGTAACCCTACTATCCAGGTTCCTTCCCATAAGCCCTACTATCCAGGCTTTCATCTTGAGGTAACCCTACTATCTAGGTTCCTTACCATAAGCCCTACTATCCAGACTTTCATCTTGAGGTAACCTTACTATCCAGGTTCCTTCCCATAAGTCCTACTATCTAGGCTTTCATCTTGAGGTAACCCTATTATCCAGGTTCCTTCCTATAAGCCCTACTATCCAGGCTTTCATTTCGAAGTAAGCCTAATACCCAGGTTCCTTATCATAGCCTTACTATCCAGGCTTTCATTTCTAAGTAACCCTACTACCCAGGTTCCTTCTCATAGCCCTACTATCCAGGCTTTCATTTCTAAGTAACCCTACTATCTAGGTTCCTTCTCATAGCCCTACTATCCAGGCTTTCATTTCGAAGTATCCCTACTATCCAGGTTCCTTCTCATAGACCTACTATCCAGGATTTCATTTCGATGTAACCTTACTATCCAGGTTCCTTCTCATAGCCCTACTATCCAGGCTTTCATTTCGAAGTAACCCTACTATCCAGGTTCCTTCTCATATCCCTATTATCTAGGCTTTCATTTCGAAGTAACGCTACTATCCAGGTTCCTTCTTATATCCCTACTATCCATGCTTTCATTTAGAAGTAACCCTACTATCCAGGTTCCTTCCCATAGCCCTACTATCCAAGCTTTCATTTCGAAGTAACCCTACTATCCAGGTTCCTTTTCATAGCCCTACTATCCAGGCTTTCATTTCGAAGTAACCCTATTATCCAGGCTTTCATTTCGAAGTAACCCTACTATCAAGATTTTTGGTCAACATCAACATTTTGGATTGATATACATCATTTGATCAAGGGTTGATCATGATTCCTAAAGGAATGCTCCTAATTCATCAAAACTCAAAAGTTGCTAAATTAGGGTTCTTATGGGAAAAGTCAACCAAACTTTGACCAGGCATAACTTTCTCATACTTTATCAGAAATTTCTCATCCAAGGATAATTTTTAAGAGAATTCAATTCCCTACAACTCAATTTCATCCCTCATGTTCAAGAAATGCATTCATGAAAAGATATAAATTTAGACATTATAGGTGCTTTTCAAAAGTCAATAAAAACACCTTTTGGGTCAAAGCTTCTCACATGAACATGGAAGATCCAATTAAGATGAAACCAAAGAGGATGCTTAGGGGACATCCTAAGCTTTCTAAAAAGTCCAAGAAAACCCTCATAGGATTAAAATTGAGAGAGATATGCATTGTCAAAATTTGTCCAATTTTTGAAAAAAATGCATGAAGCAAATATTGACCAAACATGGATTTTTTTCAAATGGGCCTATCTTTTCAAGTTTGAAACTAATTCCTAACATGTTCCATGACCTCCAAGCCCACCCATACATTTTTCTACTATTTATGCTATTTATTTTGATATTTTATTCATTAAAATTCAGAATTAAATAAATAAATAATAGAAATAATGTAAATTTTGATGTGAATCCATTTTGGGAAAGTTTTATGTTGGTTTATGTCAATTGATTTCATGCAATAATCCTTCAATTATATCCAGGTTCATCCACATGTGAAAATGACATAAAATCATCAAATATGACATTTCTTTCAAATTTTGATCATGGTCTTAAAACACAACATTATGAGTGAGATTCTTTCCATGCTTTCTTGTCTCCTCATTCTCCTCTATAAATATACAGCCATACAAGCTTGAAAGACACGAAATTCCTCTCTAAAAAGCTCTCAAAAAGCTCTTCAAAAAGCTCTCCAAAATCTCTTTAAAAAGATCTCCAAAAATCAAAGAATTGGTGCAAGTCATATCTCGAGGTTCCGGTATCTCTTGATTGACATCCAGCCTCAAACCATCCTCTTGAAGTTCTCAGGAGTCTTACAAGGCCCAAGAGCAATCCATCACACACCTAGCACGCCCTCATTTGACAACATAGGTTTGGTAAAATTTTAAACTTTGAATCTCTAATTTTAATCACATTTCATGGCATGCTAACGCTTTTTTGAGTTTATATAGAATAATTATGGACGATTGAATCAGAGGTTCCACGCAAGAATCTGAAAACACCGTGGTTAGAGCATGAAGCTTTCGAAGATTCGGGCCTAGGGATTTCTGATGATTGCACCCCCTATTTACTTTTGCTACTAGGTCCATCTTTATTTTCTTGTCTTATTCATTTCATTTATTTCTTTTAATCCCTTTTTTTATTTTAATCAATAAACAAATATAAAAATCACATAAAAATAGATTTAGGATTTTTTTCTTAATTAAATTTTAATTTTGGTAAATTAATTAACTAATCACTTTAACTTTTTTTTAAATTAAAATTAATAGGACTTATGTTTAATTTCATTTTAATTCATTTTCCTTTTCGTAACAAAAATACCAAAAAAATATAGAATTTATTTCTTTTATTTAAATTTCATGATTCTTTAATAATTAACTTTTTTTTAAATATATATCTAGATCAATTATTTTTTAAATTAAACCATTTTTATAAATTAAAACAAAAAACAACAAAAATATTTTTTATATCTTAGGATTTTTAGACGTCTTTTCAAATTTATGCGTTATTATTCTTTCGCACTTCATTTTATTATTGTAACTGTATATTGGGATGTAATGGATGATTAGTAAGACCTTTACCGCTTTTATTTATTTTTTTCCCCAGTTTTGGATATGTACATAATCCCCCTCCCCGAAGCCTTGTAATAGCTAGGTTTTATATTTCTGCACTTTTAAATTACTGCAATTATTAACTGCTAGATGTATGATTAATAGGATTGTATGGCAAGAATAATCAAACATTAGCAAACTTAACACAAGACTAAAATAACTGAACATAACACACATTTCACATATGCACCCTTAGGGTATACCTCACTTGGTTGCCTCGGAAAATAATGGTCATGTCCCTCGAACGTAGGGATGTCTTAGCAAAGACCCTTAATTCTAAAGCCATCATAAAGATCATGGTCCCTAATGTCCCTCGAGTTGCTTACGAGAAAAGATCTTGTCCCTCGATGTTGCCTATACGATGACAGTCCCTTCGAATGCTAAGATATCTTTACATGTTGCCTTCGATGACCATAGTGTCTCTTTCGATAGTCCCTCAACATCCAACGATAGGGCTACCTACTCACTAATAGTAGGATATCGCTGTCTAAAGGAAACGAGAAAATGAACAATCTTTTTTGAGTAGGTAGAAACTCTTAAGTACTTGCTCAAAACAATAAAAACTCTTTTTCATAAACACTTTCAAACTTCTTTTCAAAATGCTTTATCACACTCTTGAGGACTGACACAAGAGTTATCATAAAGCAAACAAACTTTTCAAAGCACACAAACATGAAAGAAATTTTCAAAATGAGCAAGTACCTAAGAGCCTGTGGAATACCATGGATGGAAAGGGTACTAACACCTTCCTTTTCCATAATCTACCCCTTATTCAGAAATCTCGAAAAAAAAGGTCTTTTTCTGTTCTTTTCACCTTTTCCTTGTTGGATAAAAGAAAAGTCAATGGCGATTCTTGCTTACCGCTACATTTGCGAACAAAAAATGCAAACCAGTATTTATAGTCGGTCCTACCATCGTATCATAGACGGATACGAAAAAATCCCTCACACTAAAATGTAGACACAAAGGCTTGGGGGGAAATATTTTGGGCCGACTACAAAGGTCAACGACCACGAGCCAAAAAACACAGTAATTCACTACTTTGATTGTAGGGTAAGAATGTTATCTTGGGAAAGAGCTCATGAGATCTAAGTCCAAGATACATCTGACAAATCCTCACATCTCACACCATAAGGATAGTAGATTGTTATAACATCCCCACTATATATAGGGAAAGTGCACCATTCTCTAGGTACACAATTCAAATTCAAACTTCATTCACTCATATTATTCACATACTAACTTGAGCTTTTAAGTGATAACTTTGCATGTCAGTGTTTGCTGAGCAAAAAAGGTAAATTTTATAATTATCGTGCCCATAGAGACTGGTGGTTTAAAACACCGCTTCACCAATTTTTAAGATTTCAAGTAGAGAAGTATTTTATATATGTTTTAATGCATGAAAATAAATCACTAAAAATAAATGACGGAAGTAAAATAGAGATTTCAATGTTGACAATACAGAAAACTTTATAGGGGTGGATTTCATCATTATGTATTTATCATGCACATCTATAGGTCAGTAATATGCTCCTTTACTTAGCTATTAATATTACCACTTGTTGCTCTCGTTCGTATATCCTTTCGGTCTTTATGCTTTGAGATTAGTGCATTACCTAATAGACAATGAATCAGTATATTAACCAACATGGAGCATTAAGTTCTAATATTTATAAATCAACAAGACTCCACATCAATCTTGCTACAATGAATGTGAATATTGAACATAACTCTATTTCTATGCATTATTATCCAATATATGATTATTTTAGATCTAGTAATGACAAGCTCCTTTTAAATTTCATGTCATACCATGAAGTCTAGTTTTAGGTAGCCAAGCTAAAACAATCATTAAGATTAAAGAGTCGTCAATATTAAAGCATGGGTAGAATTACATAGAACATTATGACCTATTTAATACTTGAATAATTGAATCAACAAAAGTACATAATGGAAGAAGTGGAGTTGAAAAAACACATGGGTATGCAACAAAAATCGCAACTTAAGATTCAACAACTAAAAGTATCACTAAATATATTAAAGAGAACTTTGAAAAATAAGAACAAATCTTTTAAATTGAAAAAGAGTTATATGCTAAGAAAAATTTGATAACTAAACAAGAGTTATAATGAGATAAAGTTATAATGAACTAACTAAATAAAGATAACAATAAATTTATCGGGCAACTAATTTGATGCCAAAAGCTTCAATATACTCGAAACTATAAAGGAACTATTAATGGTCATTTATCCTAAAGTTCAAATCTATGTTATGGTATTAAAAAGTAACACTATCAATATCCTTACTTTAAATTAATATTTGTAAGTGTATTCAATAAATTGTTTGCTTATGATAAAGATCGTATTCCATGTTTAAACACATTTTAGGAAATTTTACTTTAAACATATTCTATTTCTCATCAAGAGTAATTTATTTTAAATACATGCTTCTTTATATGACATTATAGAATTCAAAATCTTTACCATGCATAAATGTATCTCATCACTACTTACTCTTGCATAGTTAGACATTTATGATATTATTATTTTTAAAAGCATGTCACATGATCCATCATTGTCACGATGTTAGATAAAATGCTTTATTTCATGTATTACTACATTGATTTACCATGATGTTATGGATATATATTGATAGAAACATAAGTGCATATTTGCATCTTTTACCCACCTTTTTTATTTCGATAAAGGAGGAAAAGTATACTCTCAGGGGGATGATATACACTCTATCTAACTCAGGGAGAGTCATCACTCTAAAATATATTGCTTTGTTTCTTTTACAACCTCCCTTGAGAGATGCGTTGTCATCATAAAAAAGGGGGAGAATGTGGAACCTTGTTTTACAGGTAATAGGTTTTCTTTTGATGATGACAATTGTGAAGAACATAATAAATAACCAACTTGATAAAGATATAACTTTAGAAAGATAATAACAAATGTGAAGAACATAATACATAATCAACTTGATAAAGATGCAACTGTAGAAAGACAAAAAAAGAAAGTCAATCAATGTACTTAAGCAGTAAAAGATGCATGTCATGGGTTTGATAAAGGATTGACAAAGTTTCAAAGACATCAACAAAGTTTCAGACAAAGGAAAAACAAACAGATTACATCAAAAGCCTCAAAATAAATATCAAATCTAGTGTCACAACAAAAGAACCTATCAGACAAAGCTTAGTGGAGTTTATCTCCCTTTTTAGTAAGTTAGTGAAACTTTTGTAAAAGAAAAAGTTTTTTCTTTATAGAAGTATATGACTATAAGTACACACACACTTAAAACCTTTTAATAAAATATTTTGAAAAGAATAATTCTTAGAAGTATATACAAAAGTTGCATAGAAAGTGATAGGAGCATTCAAAAATTCAGAAAATATTTTTTGACTGAATCTAATCAATTAAAATAAAGTGCCAATCAATTATATTGGAGCCCTTTTTAGGAAAAAGTAAAATTGAATGCACTAAAATTATTAGTAATGACTATATACCACTTCTTACATATTTTGGGAATCATAGTCGTTGCATTTAAATGAGTTAATCAATTGAGTCAATCGACTAACAACAATCATTTTGGATTTAATGATATTTCCTCATATGGGGATTTTAAGCCTATAAATAGAGGTCTCATTTCTCGTTTCAAATCATCCAAAAAAGGAACTGTGTATTGACACACACTCTCTCTCTCTCTCTATGTGTGTTTTCATTTTCATTTTCTCTCACTAGTTCTTATAGACAAATGATTTTATGAGGAAAGATCTTTTGTGAGTGAGGTGTCCTTGTAATTCTGGATGAGTAGCATTATATAAGTTCTGCAAGAATGTTATTTATGCATCTTGGATGAACACAGTCCATTTAGGCATAAAAATATGTGGTTAGAATGTAAATCTGCTAAAAGCTTTGGTTGGAGATTGTGTGATCAGTTCCTATATTTATTTAGGTTCAAGATCGTTAACATTCATGAGCTTCCCTTAAGGATATTAGTAAGCTTTATTTATTTGAAGATTGAAGATTATCAATATTGATGAACTTACCTTTAGGTTTATGGTTAGCCCGTATAAAACCATAGGTTAGAAGACCAGCTTGTTAAAATCTCAAGAGGTTGTTGGTTATTGTTGTATCCCAAAAATTTTCCTCTCATTTCTCACAAAGATCTTCAAAGGCTCGAGCTTGCACAAGGATTGATTAGGTTAAGCCATCTTCTCAACACTGATGCCTCAAATTAGGGTTTGAGTTTGCACAAGGATAATTGGACTGTTAATGCCTCAAAATACTTTCATGAATCATTATGGACCTTCAAATTTGCTCATGTCAAGTTTCAAGTCTCGTACCACAAATTTTGCTCGGTCAATTGACCAGATGACCAAAAATCAGTTGTATTGATGAAAAAGTTAATTGTAGCACTAAAAGTCAAACTTTGACTCTTTGGTCAACATTAAGTTTCAAAGATCAAAGTCCATCAAGACATTCAAGAATATGAAGCTTGATCATCAAGAAATCAAGAAATTCAAAAGTCAATGTAAAAAAATCAAGATTTCCAAGACTTAGAAATTTTCTAGGTGTTTTTCACACATGATAATTTCATTACTTCATGCCAATTTTTCACAAAGATGCAAGATGATTCAAAGAAAATTTTCAACATGAAAGTTTTAGATCTTGATGAGATATATAACTTTGCTTTTCTGATCAAGTCTTAAAAATGCTTGGATTTTGAGTTATAAATTCATAATGTCATGACATTTTCATTTAACACTTAGAGAAATTTTCAACAGATTTTGGTTAGGATTTTATCCCAACTTCTTGGCATTTTTCACATAGTTACAAAATGATTTTGTCAAAATGGCCAACATGAAAGTTATAGAGGATGTTTCAAGCTTTCTAAAACATTCAAGAGCATGAATTTATCATACTTGAGCTAGGAGATTCAAGGGCATGAAGTTGGGCATCCATTCTTGAATTGCAAGACATTTTAGTGAAGAACACATAACAAAACCCTTATGCTATGCTGCATAATCTTGTGTTTCAGGCCTTCTTGCTTGCAAATCTCCTTATAATTTAATGCTTACTACCACTCTTGAGATATTACCCAAGTGTTTAAGCCATTGTCCAAAAGATCTTTCCATTTATGGCATAAAGTTACCATTGTTATTCTTGAAAAGCAAGCTTTTTGTACAAATCTTTTCTTGAGCCCATACTTTGTTTGTTTCTGATTATACTCCACCATAAATCATGGGAAGTAGCTCCTCTATACCAGTAACTTTGATACTTCATCTTGGGGTTATGGAGTACTTGACATAGTTTGATCTTTGCAATCCAAGCAAACCATAACATGTTGTCTTGCAAACCTAATCAGCTCATATACACAAACCTCTTGCCTATAAATAGAAGAAGAATTTTCAAGAGAAATAGGTCAGAAAAAATAGAGGGAAAAGCCAGAAGTGTTGTTGTGTAGACAAGCCCTCAAAATGTCACACCTTCAAAAAGCCATAATTGTCCATAAAGCTTCCACTATTGAGCTTTAAAGTCCAAATCTTTGGAACTCTCACACCTTGCAAGCTTTGTCCAAACAAACTATCCAAACACTCCACATACATCATATAGAAGTTATTCAAACTCAAGAACAGGCTTCTGTAACACCTCTGTTTTTCCAAGTTCAAGAACAGTCAAGACAATAACTCTAACTCAAAGCAAAAATTTCAGCTTCAAGGTAAGTCTCCTTGACTTTAAACCCTTCATTTCAAGCATCATTAGTTGATTCATCTTTGAAGATAAAATGTAATAACCATTCCCCTTGAAGCTAACCTTTGTTTGTCTTTTATTCTTGTCATTTATGTGTTGAGAACTAACACATGCGTGCAGCAAAACAATGTTAGAGTAAAAAAATTGCAGCATGAGTCGACACATACTCACATGAGTCGACTCATTTTAGTGACAAAATAGGCTATGAGTCGACACAAAGCCTCATGAGTCGACACATACTGTTATACAGGCATAAAACAGAAAGAAAAAGGCGTATGAGTCGACACAAAACACTTATGTGTCGACACAAAGCATGTATGAGTCGACACATACCCTTATGCATCGACTCATACTGAGTTGATTTGGACTTACAGGGGCAAGAAAAGATTTTGTGTCGATGCAAAGGAGCATGTGTCGACACATAATGTTCAAAAATGCAATTTTTCTCTCTTTGACATTATTTTTACATATTTTACATATTTTCTTCATTGCTATTCAATATGGTTGTAATATTTAAGCTCCTATTCCATCCCCATTCATAAATTGTATCCCCATCCCCCTATTGATGTAATAGTGTAGGATTTTAATTTTCGCAAATTTATTATTTTCATATAATTGTTAGTAATTAGGGTGTGTATGGAAAGATAAAATTGATGCTTAGAAAAACCCTAATCTCAAGACAAAAATGCATACAATCAAACACACTTTTCACACTTGCACCTCTAGGGTTAACTCCACTTGTTTCCTTAAAAATGGTCATGTTATACATGTGAGACATGTTAGCAAAAACAAACAAAATACAAGATCAAAGTCTCTCGATGACGCTACGAATGTTGCCTTACAAATGATCTTAGCCCCTTAAGAAAAATGCTAAGATATCTCACTACATTGCTATCTATGACTATACGATGACCCACACCCATCCCTTTATATCTAAAGATAGGGCTTCTTACCAATCAATGGTAAGATAACAATATCAAAGGAAGAGAGAAATTAACAAAAGACTTTTGAGTAGGTAGAACGTTCTTAGTTTCTTGCTCACAATCCATCTTCAAAACAAACATTTTTTATAACACATCAAACACTTTTAAAACATGAAATATTTTTAAAAAGTCCAACACTTTGTATGCATTCTTATATAGAAGAGAATCATTACAAAGTTTTCCTAAACGAAGGCGCTTTTCAAAAAAATACTATCAAAATCCACCACAAACACATTTCAAACAAAGAAATTTCAAAAGTGATCTAGCAAGCAACAAAGAGCCCGTAGATAACTACGGATGAAAAGGGTGTTAACACCTTCCCTTTTTATAACCTACCCCCCGAACTCAATAAAATATCTCAAAAGGTCTTTCCTGTTCTTTTTACCCTTTCCTTATTGGATAAAAGAAAAGTCGATGGTGACTCTTGCTATTCGCAATAATTGCAATAAAACGCAAAACACTCCAAGTCAGTTCTCCCACCGTATCACAGTTATCCTGTTAAACCAAATTGAGCTTAGTTATTTTATGTAAAAAATATTAATCAATCTAATCTACAAATGGTAGGGAAGCTTGGCCACGTTGGTCTCAACAATTTATATGGAGAAGACTCCAATGGTCATATCTCATGTCACATAATTTCTTGGTTGTAGGACACCCACCATTTCCTTGTATACGGGGGTTCGTGAGCTTCACCTACTAAAATTGTTAGACGGTGGCACGTTATATAGAGGGGTGAATAGATCACCAAGCCAAAATTCTAGAAAAATCTTGGTTTTAAAAATTTGTTTAATAAAAGAGTGCAAGCGGAAGTTATTGAAATTGTGACATCTATACGAACCAAGTTATTGGAAGTCGAATATGCAAATATTAAAATTCAATATGGAATGAAAAAATAAATTGGTATTAATAAGCTTTAATCAATTTACAGGTTATTTAACTTTTATGGAATATTACTAGCAATACTATTTCCAATTATAGCAATCAAAAGAATAGACTAAACAATTTGTCAAACACTTGGTATACAACAGATTTTTCAGAATTTTCTTTTGAATAGAACAACCTAGAAAATTTGTAAAACACTTGGTGTGCAATCAAAGTTTTAAAATTTTCCTTTGTATTGTGTTGATATGAAAAAGCACTTATAATCAAAAGTGATTATAAGCAACCCAACACACAATTCAAAACAAAAATAGTTTTGGAAAATTCTTACGCATCAATAGATTACTCAATGCTATTTGTTAAATTGATATATGAAAATTAAAACTAGTAAAGCAATAAAATAAAAGAGATACAAGGATTTGCCTTCATAGTTCCCTACTTTCCTCCTTGCGTGTGGGTACATCTGCGCCTAATTCTACTGGAGTTAGGATAATTCTTACTATGCCAAAAGTTTGATACAAGAGAAGTGTTCGAAGAGAAACACTACAAAACCTAACGTTTGTTGTTGATTCAAACCCTTATCTTCCTTTGATATTGAGAAAGACCAAGACACAATAGATGCAAATTTATTATCAGGATCTTTCTACTCCTTTGTATACTTTATCTTCAAAGCTTTCGCGCACCACCAATTTCAACTATTGCAACACAAGAATTCAAATTGATTCGCTATTCTCTCGCTACTTCCTTTGTGTTATTTATCTCCAAAGGATATTTTGAATTCTTTATCTCCAAAGTGATTCACTTGGCCGCAATCCTGTTTTGAATGTCTTGCACGAAAACCCCCAAATCAATAAATTATCTTGGAGGACAAACCCGTGGTTTTTTTGGATGAAGACCCCTGTAAGTGTCAACCAAATATTCTCTCCTACACAAGAACCTAATTGTACGTTATCAAACCCCGTCTAGATGGCACCCTAATAAAAGATTGTTACAATGGTTGTCAATGTGTATGCATAAGTTGGAGCTTGAAGGTGAAGAGAAATTGCAGGAAATTTGTATGGTATCATCAAGTTGGAATGATGCATGAAAGATGTATTTATAGTTGCGGAAACATTAGGGGAAAAAAGGACACTTTGGAATGAAAAGAAAATAGAAAATTTGTCTCTTGAAATAGTATGAGTTTGCCTATAGCTTGGATGAGCCAGTTCATAGTGTTAATTTTAACCGCATGAGCTGGCCTGGAATGGTCTTTGAGTCGACCTGGCCCAAATAGAAGAAAACTGCTTATCCAAGACAATATAGGAGTCGACCTGACAAAAACAGAAGAAAACAGCTTATCTAGGACAGTACAGGGGTCGGTTTAAAATGGCTTAGGAGCCGGCCTGTAAATGCATTTTTAGTCAGAAAATGATTTTTTGAGACTTGGTCAGTTTTGTCTATGTTTCTAATGATTCGTAAGACCTCTAAATTCTTAGGGTGCCACCCAAACTCAGAGATACCTCACAATATACAGAAATGTTATATTCTTGTAGTTTTGACATCATGCAAAACTCATATTGATGAAGATTGCACTCACATACTCTCCCTTTTTGATGATGGCAAAATTGCAACGATGTAGGCATTTCTTGTTTATTTGACACTCCCCATGATTATGTGTTTCCCAACCTCATCTAGCATATTCTTCTCCGCCTTTGACAACATGAAAAAGAGAACAAGCATATCATTAGAAGTATCGTAGCATTCCATAATAATTAATATATCATACAAAGGCGATTTTGCATAGACGAGCAACAATCACCTAACCCCATAAACATGTAATGATGTGAAATTGATAAATAACTTGAAAACAACATTATAAAATATGTAATTCAATTTTATGATGAATAAACAATGCTAGTAAGAGAAAAATTTCAAGTTGCATCTATAGCATCACGATTATGTAACATAACATAATGGAATTCCCAACACTACACACGCATGTTCCTAGCATAGAAACAAGAACATGTCTCTACTAAACCAAAATGAAGATGTTTAACATACCATGTAACCAAAATAACAAGAAACATATATTGTAAATAACATGCATATAATCAGCTCAAGCACAAGTGCGAGAAATAAAGAACAAACAAAACACATTCTTGCACGACAAAAACAAACTTATACAAATGTGAAAGAATTAATACATGAAATCATTATAAGCATATAGATTAAGAACATGCAATGGTTATCAATAAAAAAATTGGAAATGGACATTCATGGTTTTCATCATTTAAGACAATATCAAGCATTTTGGGAAATGAACAAGTAACATGCATTAAAGCAAATCTTACTTTCAAGGAGAAATTGAAGCGATATTACCTCACTCTTGATGGAATGGAAGTTGCACTCACATGATGTGAAATACTCAAATAAATAGTTAGAGTGAAAATATAAAATGCAAGCAAAAATATAGGATTAAGCAACATTGGAGACATCAATGATCCCAAATTCCCCACGTATGTTGATAAATAGTTCAGTTGTGAGAGGTTTAGTGAAAATATCGGCAAGTTGATTTTTACTACAAATATGCTCAAACACAACATATAATTTATCAACATGATGGTGAAGGAAGTGGTGATGTATCTCGATATGTTTAGTGTGAGAATAT
The DNA here is from genome assembly GCA_948472305.1 of Vicia faba. Classification (NCBI taxonomy): domain Eukaryota; kingdom Viridiplantae; phylum Streptophyta; class Magnoliopsida; order Fabales; family Fabaceae; genus Vicia; species Vicia faba. Next base: position 361,565,328 of record OX451737.1, on the reverse strand, counting down.
AGCACAATATTTTTGGTTAGATTAATGGTCCTAGTGTTGTCGCACATGATAGGAATACGTGCAATTTTAATACCAAAATCAAGTAGTTGTTGTTTAAGCCATAAAATTTGGGCACAAAAACTACCGGTTGTCAAGGATTGTGCCTCTTTCGTTGACAAAGCGACATAAACTTACTTTTTGCTATGCCAACTAACCAAAGATTTTGAAAACATGTTACAAGTTTCACTAGTACTTTTCCTATCCAATTTGCAATCAGAAAAATTGAAATTGGAATAACCAACCACCAAACTTAGAGGTACCAATAAGTCATATAAGAATACGCTTAAGCGTTTTTAAGTGTGATTCCTTAGGAACAGATTGATATCGTGCACACATAGAAATACTAAACATAATATCAGGACTAGATGTGGTAATATAAAGAAGAGATTCAATCAAACCTCTATTCCTTTTGACCTCAACATCCTTACCCTTTTCATCTTTATCCAAGTTATCTTTTGTTGTCATATGTGTGTCAATTTCCTTAGCACCGTCCATACCAAATCTTTTAAGTAATTCGAGACAATACTTGGTTTATCATACAAATGTTCCTTCATCGAGTTTCTTAATTTGTAGTCTGAGAAAGTAGTTCAACTCTCCCATTAGACCATTTCAAACTCTCCATGTATAAGCTTAGAGAACTACTTGTCAAGATGCATGTTAGTTGATACAAAAATGATATCATCAATATAAATTTGTACGAGTAAAATGTGTTTTCCTTGACGTTTAATAAAGAGTGTAGTGTCTACCTTACCTCTAGAATATCCTTGATCTAGCAAGAACTAGATAAGTCGGTTATTCCATGCCATAGGGGATTGTTTAAGACCATACAAAGCATGTTTTAGCTTAAAACATGATTAGGAAACTCATAATTTTCAAAACTATGTGGTTGTGAAACATGCACTTCTTCACTTATGTATATGTTAAAGAACATACTTTTAACTTCCATTTGATATAATTTGAAGTTCTTAGAGCATGCATACGTTAATAAAAGACGTATATCCTCAAGTCGGGCAACTGAAGCATAAGTCTCCTCATAATCAATGACTTCCTCTTGGTTATACCCTTGAACCATAAGATGGGCTTTATTTCTTGTTATCACACCATATTCTTCAAGTTTATTCCTAAATACCCATCAAGTGCTTATAACTTGATGATTTTGTGGATCAGGAACAAGGTCCCAAACATCATTTCTTTCAAATTGATTCAATTCTTATTTCATATGCTTAAGCCAATGCTCATCAAGTAAGGCATCCTTAGCATTTTCAGGTTCAACTTGTGATACGTACGCGTGGTGATAACAAAAATTACTTAACTTAGAACGCGTTGTTACCACTTTTGTGATATCACCAATAATGTCGTCGATAGGATGATCCTTGGAGGTTTTCCACTCTAATGGAAGACCATCATCTTCTTGTTGACTTTTGTCATCATCCTTCTTCTCTTAGTTGTCATCTTTCTCCATCTCAATTTCCACCGTCTTAGGTTATTCAACTCCTTTATCAGTGTTTTTGAGTATGTTCTCCGTAGATGCACCTACACCATGAAAAGAAATACATTTCTCAATAATATTTGGGAAAGTCTCATCAAAAGTAACATGAACCGGCTTTTCAACAATAATTAATCTTTTGTTACAAACTCTATATGCTTTACTAGATTGTGAGTATCCAAGAAAGACACCTTCATCGGCTTTCGCATCAAATTTTCTAAGATTATCTTTTCCATTATTTAAAACAAAACATTTACATCCAAAGACATAAAGATGCGATAAATTTGGTTTTATACCTTTTAAAAGTTCATAAGGATTTTTATCAAGTATAGGATGAATAAGTATCATATTTAAGACATAACAAGCCGTGCTAATAGCATCGACCCAAAAATATTTTGGTAGACCACAATCATTGAGCATTGTTCTTGCCAACTCCGCTAAAACACAATTTTTCGGTTCCACAACACCATTTTTTATGGAGTTCTAGGAGATGAAGAGTTATTTTAAATACAAAATTTATCACAATATTATTCAAAGAGGTGTTTTTAAAATTCACCTCCATGATCACTTCGAATGGCAACTATTTTTTAATTTAATTTATTTTGAGATAACTTGGCAAAACATGTGAAAGCCAAGAATGTTTCATCTTTACTACGTAAGAAAATAGTTCAACCAAATCTTGAGTAATCATATACAATAACAAAACCATAGTAATTACCACCTATTCTTTTGGTCTGTGAAGGTCTAACCAAATCCATGTGAAGAAGCTCAAGAGGTCTCGATATTAAAACAACATTTTTATATTTAAACGAGACTCTTGTTTACTTACCCTTTTGGCATGCATCACATAGGTGATCTTTTGAAAACTTTATTTTAGGTAGACCAATTACTAAATCTTTTGAAACTATTTATTAAGTAGATAAAAAATAACATGTGCCAAACGTCTATGTCAAAGCCAAGAGTCTTCACTCATGGTAACAAGACATTGAGCATTATTCAAGGAAACTTCTCTTAAGTCAAGCATATTGATATTATTAACCTTCACACCATTAGACATACAATCCTTCTTTTCATTATGTTTTATTATGCAACAATCTTTGGCAAAAGTCACCTTATATCCATTGTCACATGATTGACTAAATACTAAGAAGACTGTGTCTGAGGCCTTCAACTAACATAACATTTGAGATATTAATAGTTGAGGGATTACCTATACTACCTTTTTCGAGTATTGCACCTTTGTTGTGATCACTGTAGGATACAAAACCTTTCTTCTTCACTATAAAGTCGGAGAATAGAGATATGTCTCCTGTCATGTGTCTTTAACATCCACTATCAAGAATCCATTTTCTCGTCATAGCGTTAAGATAATCAACCTACAAAAATTAAACAAAAATGGTAGGTACCCAATTCTCATTGGATCCTTGGGAGTGAGTGAAAGAATTGTTGCTTTTTGGCAACCATTGGAAATTTCCCTTAGGAACTAAAAATCACCTAAATTTGCATTTTTCAATAGTATGGCCTTTCTTGCAACAATAGTGGCAAAACAATGTATGATGATGTTCACTTTTTCTATTTGCATCACTCTTTATCAAATTATAATTTTTGTGAGGCTTTTCAACCTTTGGAGAATTAATAGCATAAATATCAAGAGATTGTGATGCCTTGTACACTTGGGCTTCAAGAGTACACACTTCTTGTTGCCGAATTTGACAAGTTTTACAACCAAACCGATAAGGTTCCTCATCCTTATTTTCATAATTTTGACCATCTACAATAGATCGCTTTAATGCTTTAAATTTATTATTGGTTTCTTCAACCTTTTCTTCCAAGTATTTAAAAACTTTTTCATTGGAAGCAAGTTTCTTATAAGCATATAATGTTTATTTTTATAGATCATCAAAAACATTTTTTAACTCCATAAAAGACAAATTATCAACATTTTCACATTTAGAATAACTTACATTCTTTTTCTTTCTTTGATATTGATTTACCATGAAACAATAGGTTTCCTCTTCATCTCTATCACTTGAGCTTTCATCACTTGATACATCACTGTCACTATCCCAATTTTCCTCTTAACTTCTAAAACTGATTTACATCTAAAGCTTTAGTAAATATATCTACCAGTGGCTTCTTAGTGGCCATATGCCCAAGAGTAACAATTTTGTCCTCCATAAGATCCTTAATAAACTGGTGACGATTTTCAATATGCTTTGACCTTCTATGTTGAATGGGATTCTTAGATATATTGATTAGAGTTAGATTGTCATAATACAATGTCATGACAACCAGATTGATATTGTATGCCTTTAACATTTATTTCATCCAAATCAATTGATAAAAATTGCTTCCTGCTGTAATATACTCATCCTTAACTATAGACAAGGACACACAATTTTGCTTCTTGCTAAGCTAAGAGATAAGATTGTTTACAAAGAAGAAACATCCTCCGGAAGTGCTTTTTCTATAATCAACACTACCTTCTAAATCTTCATCACAATACCCTATAAACATGAAATTAGTACTATGGGAATACAACTTGCCATAATCATTATACCATTGATGTATTTCAAGATCCTCTTCACTTGAGTAATGTGACTCATTTTAGGCACAACCTGATATCTTACACAAACTCCTTTAACAAAAGTGATATCTGGTCTGTTAGCTGTAAAATACAAAAGACCACCGATTATACTTTGGTACAACCTTTGATCCACATCAGCTCATTTTCCATCCTTGGTTAGTTTCAAGTATGTTGCAGCATGTGTCCTTTTATGACTAGCAATTTCTAGACCAAACTTATTCATTATATCCTTAGCATTCTTTCTTTGAGAAGTGAAGATAGTATCATCCATTTTCTTAACTTGAATACCAAGAAAATATGTCAATTTACCAACAAGGCTCATATCAAATTCAGATTGCATCTTCCTAACAAAATCTTAGACCATCTGGTTTGACATTCCCCTAAACTCAATGTCATACATTTAAGTTATAAGCCTGGCTCCATTTTTTGTCACAATTCCTTTTTCATCACTTTTGTTCTTGTAAATCCATTTTGTGCTAATAACATTCATTCCTTCAGGTTTGAGCACTAAGTTCCATACTTCATTCCTTCTGAAATGATATAGTTCTTCTTGCATAGAATTAATTCAAACTTCCTCAGTCAAGGCCTCATTTACAATTTTAGGTTTAACCTTTGAGACAAAATACGAATTGGATATCACATCTCTGGATCTAGTGGTGATCATTTCATTAAGATTCCCAATCGTAAGTTCCTTTGGATGGTTTTTATGAATTCTAATAGAGGGACCTTTGTTGGCTTTACATTTTTTTGGTTCAGTGCATGTTTGCTTATTGTTAGACTCAATGTCATCCATGTTTTTTAGAATCATCAGTCTACTGAGATGATGATCCAACATCTTCATCGGCATTAATCCCTTTCATAATGATTGATTCATCAACCACAACATTAATGGATTTCATCATGACTTTGGTTCTAGAAATAAAATCTCTATAAGCTCTACTATTCGTAGAATAACCAGGAAATATCCCTTCATTACTTTTGGGGTCCATATGTCCAAGCTTCTGGAGCCACATCTTGACTTCATCTTCCTTGGACATTAAACATATGAATGAGCAAGTAGTTTCTTGTGGAACCCACAAATAGCAATTGTCTTTAGACCTAACTCCCCTCATCAAAATCTCATTCTTATCATTGGTAATAACACATTTAGACTTGGTGAAATTGAAAATTAAACCTTGATCACATAACTGACTAATATTGATCAGATTTGTAGTCAATCCTTTCACAAGAAGCACATCATCTAATCTAGGCAGTCCAGTACAAGCTAACTTTCTTACTCCCTTAATTTCATCTTTAGCTCCATCTCCAAACGTGACAACACTGGAGGAATAATACTTAATGTCTACTAAATACTTCTTGACCCCAATCATATGTCTAGAACACCCACTGTCAAAGTGTCACCTTCTCTAGATGAAGCTCTATAAGAGGTATGAGCTATGAGACTGCTATTGACAGGCTTAAGTTTCCATTCCTTTTTAGTCTTAATCATCACATATTAGTCCTATGTTGTGTTGTATGTTTAGGATAACCACACATTATGTAAAATAAAGGCTTTATCTGACCAAATTTACCACAATAATGACATTTCCAAGGCAAGAACTTGGCCTTTGAGTTTCCTAATGTAAGACAGGATGTTGCAACATTTGGTAGGACATCGTGGGAGCATTCTTCCTTTAAGGAGGGATAAACCTTATCATAGGGAGTTTTTCCTTGTTTATTTAAAGGTTGGTAATTAAAACCTACACTTGTTGAGTTTCATCCCTTTTTCAACTTAGAGAATTTCATCTAATATATCAGGCCCATTGTTCAACTTTCTTACATATTTGGTCATGTTTTCATGTTTAGAATTCAATAGGGTTACCTCATCTTGAAGATCAGATACAGTAGACATAAGTTTCTCTTTTTCATACTACATTTGAGTTATGGTTCTCTTATGATTTTCTCTGATCTCACAAACTTCTTCACTTCTGACATAAAGCTCTTTGTAAGAAGCATCCAATTCTTCATAAGAAAAATCCTCATCACACGAATCTTCATCAGATTCATATCTTCCTATAAAGGTTGTAACATGCTTAGAAGTTTCGTCATTTGGTTCACCTTCATAGATATCATCATCAAACCAAGAAACAAACAATCTCTTCTTATGTTTCTTGAGGTATGTGGGTCATTTTGATCTAATGTGACCAAAACCTTCACATTCATGACATTAAATACATTTTCCTTGATTGGGCTTCTCCTCTGCTCTAGCTTTTTCTGAAGGTCATTGTTCTAACTGATGTCGAATGTCATGTTCTTGAAATTAGATCTTAGATTCCAATCCATTCTCTTAAACACCTTGTTAAATTTCCTTCCAAGAAGCACAATAGCATTCGATATTCCTCTATCAGTCTCTAACTTACATTGAGTTTCTTCATCATCAGTGTTGGAGATAAAACATATTCTTTTGTCCTTCTTTTCAGATCTATCACTGATAGCCAATTAAAAAGTTTGAAGTGACCCAATTAGCTCATCCACTTTCATGTTGCAGATGTCTTTTGCTTCTTCAATAGATTTTACCTTCATGTCAAACTTCTTAAGCAAGGACCAGGGGATTTTTATAACCTGTTTTTCCTCTAACATATTTTCTCCTAAGGCACTGGATGAATTTTCAATATTAAGAATATTCAGGTGAAAATTATGAATACACTCTATTGTACCCCAAAATTTTCCCTCTCATTTCACTCAACACATGCCCATTGAGGTCCCCAACTTATCCCAGGATGACCAAGAATTGACCAGACAAATTCCCCTCCTAAGACAATAAGCCTCAAACTAGGGTTTCACTCCTAAGAAAGATGTGTGAGTCCAAAGGATCCCAAATGTTCTCTATTATCCTAATATGTCCTCAAGATCATCCATGCCAAATTTCATGCCTTGCACAACAAGTTTTCCCAGTCAACTGCTAAAATGCCTAGAAATCAACTATACTAGGTCAAAAGTCAACTGTGGCCCAAATACAGTCAAACTTCAAGATTTTTGGTCAACATCAACATTTTGAAGTAATATCCACCATTTTATCAAGGGTTCATCATGATTCCTCAAGAAATTCTCCTAACTCATCAAAAGGCAAAAATGGCAAATTAGGGTTTCTATAGGAAAAGTCAACCAAACTTTGACCAAGCATAACTTTCTCATACTTTATTAGAAATTTTCCAACCAAGGCTCATTTTGAAGAGAATACAATTCCCTACAACTTGTCTTCATCCCTCAAGTTCATGCAATTCTTAAATCAAAAGATACAAGTTCATACATTATAGGTCCATTCAAAAAGTCAACAAAAACACCTTTTGGGTCAAAGATCCTTACATGAACATGGAAGATCCAATTGAGATGAAACCAAAAGGGTTGTTTATAGGACATATTAATCTTGCGAAAAAGTCTAAGAACACCCTCTTAGGGTTAAAAATGAGAGAGATATGTATTGCTAAAGTTGACCATTTTTGGAAAAGTGCATGAAGCAAATAATGACCAAACTTGATTTTTTTTTTCAAATGGGCCCATGTTTTTATGTTTGAAACTTGTTCCTAACATGACCCACGACCCCTGAGCTTAATCAAGTATTATTTAATTATTTTTATTTTATTTTTATTTTTTATTCATTAAAATCAAAATAAATCAAATAAAATAGTGGAATAATAGAATAAAATCCAAGATTTGATTTTATGAGCACATGATGAGTCTATAATCAGCTGGCAAATCAAGGATTTCGTGCAAGTGGTGATTGGAATAAAAATAGCAAGATTTGGCCTATTTTAGAAACAAAAAATACAAGACACAAATCAAATCTTTTCTCACTCAATCTTCAAGATTTAATTCAGTTTTGTTAACCTAATTCGTTCTACTATATATGCATAACATTCCTAGACCAAAAAAAGAAGGATTGACCGTGTGGAATTGAGAGAAAAAACTCAATTTTTTGACAAGAAAATGGTGATCGGATTTTTGTATACAAGGAGATCCAAGGACATTCAAGGTTAGCTATCAATTCCTGGAAGTATTTGAGAGCTATTTGGACCATTATCACGCCTCAACACACCCAGAAACGCCCCATACCAGTACCACAGTTTGCCTCTTTTCTTGAATTTGGTTTTGACTATACATGCATGATAAATGAATTCTAAATATATATTCATGTTTATATAATCATTTAGAACATGTTTGCATAATTAATTGTGTGTTTTGATGCATATTTGACTGAATGCCATTGTTAGGGTTTCAAGGTTCTTTTTAGGGTTTTTCGTTTCAGGAAAAATCAGGGCAAAAGATGAGTACCATTGTACTCACGAGATCAAACCTAGTTGATCTGTATTCTTAGATTAAATTTTTATTGCGTGATTATGATTTTTGAGATATGCAGTGTGATCGGTGGATCTGGAACTGACTGTTTAACGCTGGTTCGCGAAATGTCGCGGAAGCAAGAGTCGCCACCGTCTTTTATTTTCTCCAAATGGAAAGGACAAAAGCACAGAAAAATTCCTTATAGAGATTGCTCTCGGTTCGGGAGGTAGATTATAGAAAGGGAAGGTGTTAGCACCCTTTCTATCCATGGTTATCCATGGGCTCTTAGATACTTGCTCATATGTGTTTTCAAAATGGTTTGTTTGCTTTTCAATGTGGGTTTTAAAAAAGTTTCTTTGAAAGTTTCAGATCGACTCTTGTGTCAGAGTGTTTGAAAAATTGCTTTGAAAGCTTTTGAAAAGTGTCGGTGTGAAAAGATTTTTGTTTGTTTTTGAAGAGAGCAAGTATCTACGAGAACCTACCTACCCTAAGGAATTCGTCTGTGTAAATGTCCTTTAAAGTAGTGCCATCCCACCATTGAGAGGTAGGTAGCACCACCGTTGGAGGTGTTCGGGTCAATTCGAGGTTCGGGACATGGTGATCACCAGAGCAATGGGAAGACACCTTAGAAGCTACCCTCATGCCAGGTTCCCGGATCATGAGGACTTACTAAGACGTCCTCTACTCGACGATCACCTTTCGAGGCAAGGCAACAGTGAGGCGTACCCTAGGGGTGGTGTGTGCGATTCGTGTGCCGTTTTCATTGATATTTGTCTTGTCATGTTCATTGTGATCTACGCTTGATTTTATTATGTCCATTCATTCTTGCATGCGTTTTGTTAACAGTTAAAAATTGCGGAAAAGTAAATTCTAAGCTATTACAAATGGCGCGGGTCCACATCGCCAAAATTAAACCGGACCCGATTTGACGGAAAAAATAAATAAAGCAAAGTAAATAAAAAGTGCGAGAAATAATTGTTACAAAGCTTTGGGAGAGGTACATAATTATTTAAATGATATAAAATAAATATGCGAAATTAATAAATTAAAAATATGGGCGTTGGACCCTTTTGCGAAATATTAAAATTAATAAGGAATTAAAATTAAAAGAAAAGGTTTTTGGTGTTTTTATGTTTTTTGTGTATTTAATAGAAAAAAGGAATTAATCAAAGCTAAAATAAAATGTTAAACCTAGTTCTAATTATTTTTAAGTTATTAGGAAAATATTAAATTTAAACTAAATTAACCCTAATTTTTTACATGCAAATTTAATCAGGAAAATAAGTAAGATAAATAATATTATGGTGAAAGAAAAAAAATTAAAAGGGATAAAAATTGTCAATTAAACCTAATTCTATATTTTTGGATTTTTGTTATGAAAAGAATTTAAGTTAAACCTAATTTAAAACTAAATTTATTATATACAATTTATTTACAAGAAAATGTTAAAATAAAAATATTTATTACATTTTTTATCTTTTTTCTGATTTTTTTTGGGGTATTTTTTATATTTATGAAAAATAGTTAATTAATTAAATCAAAGCAATAAAATAAATAACAATAATTGAAAAAATAAAATATAAGAAAAAAATATAGAGAATGCAAACCAGGGGGGTTTAGTCCCCAAAGAGGAGGTTTTGATCCAAGAGTTCTGGCCCAATAAGCTTGAAATCTGTTGACTTTTCCAGGCCACGTATGGGACTTTTGACTAGGGCGTATGGTACACCTCTGATCATGGCTCTCTGATTAATTCTCTTAGGCACGTGGACGTTGGATTCAGTGGGTGTATGGTAGTCTTGACTTTGGGCACTGCATGGGAATTTACATAGAAAAATAATATTGGCAATTATACAGACCTGGGACTCGAACCCAGGTCTTGGACATTGCAACTCTCTTCGCTTGCCAACTGAACTGAATCACGCGTTTGTTAAACAAACAAACAATAAATATAATAAAAGACAACAACACGTGAATAGATGAAAACGCGCGAAATTTCGAATTGGCCTATCCCCTCTTGCCACGACTCTGTCTTCTTCGTTTTCCTGAAAACAAAAACATGGGGCAACGGTTTTGGACGCGTTGCCTAAGGTTAGTTTCAAGAAAATAGCGACTAGCGCTATGGTGTCCATAAATTGGGCGCGATAGGTGATTCCTGTTCGTCCAGATACACTGAGGCTAATGATCATGGTCTTGAGTCCTAATTTTACTTCGTTTCAAAAGCCCCAAATTTGCAACCCTGTAAACCCTAGAGATCGACCATGGTGAAACCTCATATACAGCATAAAAACCAAATTGAATGCATTGATTAGTTTCAGGATAAGATGATAAACATGATTCAACAATTAAATCTCATAAAAAATGCCTAGAACAAGATATACGATTATGAGTTTTATGCTGTACAGTTTAAGTTTAATATACCAATTCTTGAGGTTTTGGTGGCTATGCTTGATTGGAACGTGTTCAGGAGCCTTCAAGGAAGCTAATGGACTATGAATTATGCCTTGAATCCACCTCCAACACTGATTTCAGTTTTGAGTTTTTAAGTGAAAATTCCAAGTTTGTATATTGGTCTCTAGCGCAGCTTTTAGTCTCTTAGGGTTAGGTTTGTGATCATGCTTATGTAGTGAAGCAATTAGGTTAAAAAATTCAATCAAATCTCTTTCATTCAATGGTTTTGCAAATTGATTTTCCAAGATCTTTTTCATATCTTTTTCACATGTTCTTTGTGTCAAAATTATGCCAATCAATCCAATTCTTTCCTAATTAGCATGTGCACGAAATCTTGATGGCAAAACATGTATAAAAAGATTTGTTAAGGCAAGTTTGATATTTTTCATGTATTTAAATAATTTAAATGAATTAATATAAATAATAATTCAAATAAATAAATAAATAATGAGAAAATACTTCCCTTTGGGCCAAGTGGTCGTGCATATGCTTGGAATGATGAATCATGGAAGAAAAATGGGCCCATTAGCATTTTTAGGTCATTTGGATCAAAGTTGACTTTTCAAAATATCCAAATATTTCCCAACTTCCACAAGGCATAACTTGCTCAATTTTTTAGCTTTTCTCATGTTCTTGGACATTTTGGAAAGGTCTTTGAGTCCTCTAACCAATGCCTTTGGTCCCATGTCATTTTGATTTACCAATCTCAAGTTATAGCCTTTGACTTAAAGTCCCTTTTTGTTGACTTTTGAAAATGACCTATAATGTTGAAATTGATAACTTTTTGTGAGAGCATTTCTTGGACTTGAAGTATGAAGATGAGTTGTAGGAAATGTCTTTCTCTTCAAAATGAGCTTTGGATTGAATTTTTCTGATAATCCATGTGAAAGTTATGCCCTGGTCAATTTCAGTTGACTTTTTCAACTGTCAAAATATAGTAACTTTTGCATCTTGATGATTTTCTGAGCCAAATTTTGAGAATCATGATCAAGCATTGATCAAATGATGTTTGTGGCTTCAAAATGATATGTTGACCAAAAATTTGAACTTTTGACTGTCAAATGACCATTTTGCCCCTACAGTTGACTGTAGTGCAATTTAGGGTTTTGACTGTGCAATTTTGAGCTGAATGCCTTGAAACTTGATATGAGGATGCTTGACCACATTTGTAAGCATATGAGACTTGATTGGGCCTTTGAAAACTTCCTTTTCTTGATCATAACACAAACCCTAGTTTTGACTGTATAGTAGGCTCTTGACTGTGCAACCTTTGGGGAATTTTGTGACTTGACTTGGCAATTTCTTGAAGAATATGGGAGGGCAAATTTTGGGGTACAACAGTTGCCCCTGTTCAATCTTCTTAGACCTGAGGATGCATATTGGCGGACGTGCCTTTCGTAATCCGAAGGTAGAAGATGATTGGACACTAGAGTGCCCAGAAATTTGCGCTCACATAGTAGCAGTGATGATGGAATGGGCTTATAGATGCCATTTAGAGATTGCTGGATAGGATGATGGGCTTATAGATGCCATCTGAATGTTGATTGCGTAGGAGATTCCTTAGCTAGAACCTGCATATCTGCAAAAGAAATAAATGAGTACCTGACACGTTGCAGGAGTTGAGTCTGGAGCTTCAAACTGTGATGAATGAGCCGGGGATGGCTACTGCCTTAGCATGGATGGTAAGAGAACCTTGGGCGACTTTAACTTCAACAACGCTCATTGAGAAAAATCTTGGTGGGAAATACCATCTTCGCAGGATCAGGACGAGAACCATAGGCCATTATAATCTGAAAGGGGATCACCTCACTCGCCGTCGGAGAGGGAAACATAGGAAAAGGAATTGTCACCTCACTCACCGTCGGAGAGGGAACCATAGGAGACTATCACCTCACACTCACCGTCGGAGAGGGAAACATCTGAAAAAGGAATTACCACCTCACTCACCGTTGGAGAGGGAACCATAGGAGACTATCACCTCACACTCACCGTCGGAGAGGGAAACATCTGAAGAAGGAATTACCACCTCACGCACTTGTCGGAGAGGGGACCATAGGAGACTATCACCTCACACTCACCGTCGGAGAGGGAAACATCTGAAAAAGGACTTACCACCTCACACACTGTCGGAGAGGGAACCATAAGAGACTATCACCTCACACTCATCGTCGGAGAGGGAAACATCTTGAAAAAGGAATTACCACCTCACGCACTTGTCGGAGAGGGGACCATAGGAGGCTATCACCTCACACTCACCGTCGGAGAGGGAAACATCTGAAAAAGGAATTACCACCTCACGCACTTGTCGGAGAGGGGACCATAAAGAAAGGAATTGTCACCTCACTCACCGTCGGAGAGGGAACCAATAGGAATTTATAATCTGGGATAACTTCTACTGAGTCTTTATCAGAGAAATCTGTTGGGAGTCGATTTAGCTGGACTAGAGAAGGCCTTGAAATATGTTTGAGAATTTCAACTGCGTCTTTCCTGAAAGGTAAAGGTCAGTCATATGCAATGCATGATATGGATCAAGCGATGATGTTCTCAACATAAATGAGATTTGTATGATACGATGCGTCTATGTATGCTATAATGATGTATGTGATGTTGTATGTATGTGTTTGTCGTCTAGGAAAATAAATCCTTGACGAGTGCCGGGAAGTCATATCCTGGGTTGATGTTGAAGAATAGATTTTGCTTCCGCTGGGGATGATAGTTGCAAGAATACCGGTAGGAGAAGATGACTCCGTTGAGGGATAAACTTGGCAAATGGAAGATTCTGCGGGGAGAACAATACTCTAGCGACCATGCTGGGAAGTAATACTCTGTGGGGTAGAGATGCTTTGCTGAATTGTTGATAACTTGCTGAGGATATCTTTGTTGTGCTGGAAGTGTTGATAGACTTCGCTGGGGTAAGAAGACTTCGTTGACGACGATCTTTCCATGGCTTTTGGCTGAGGATAACCCAGTTATATCCTGTTAAGGAAATAACTCTTTAAATCAAGCCGGACGACGCGTTCGTGTTCTGCGAGGATAAGCTTCCAAAATCTACTGGGGATAAGCTTACTGCTTGGGGGAGATGGACTTTTCTGGGGAAGTTTTGATATGCTGGGGAAGTGATTCCTTTGAATATTGGTACGCCGCCAGGGAACAATCTTTAGACCAAGACTGCCGGGGATGCTTGTTAAGGATATATGTATTGCTGCTGGGGAATGTTGATATCTGCTGGAGGATACCTAACTTCCTTAAGATTTGATAGCTCTGCTTGGAGAAGAATGTACTGTTTACCCTCTGGGGAATTAAGATGTACTGGCCACGTTCTCTAGCTGAACCTACCTTGGTACCTTGGAGGATAGAGCAATTGGATTGTTTAGACAACTCTTTTATTGCCCCTGTTTCTAGTGTCACCTGCGATTAATTCATTTGCTTCGTATGCAAATATTTATGAGTTAGCAAATTATTGTCAATGCATATATCACAAATTGAACCTTGGACGTTCTTCGCAAAACAAAACAGAAAAAAGAAAAATACTTGGCACGTTTAACTGAAAATATATTTGTATTGATTTTGAATAGCCTGAAAATAGGCATTTTGTGTACAAGAGGCTGACGTCCTAGTAAGAGAACGCCGCCGAGCAAAAGAGTTTATACAAGTTTTGTACAAAAGAAAATAAAACAGCTGTGTGAAATATGAATGATCCACTGGGTTTCAACTCTGCTATTGTCTTTATAACTCCGAGCGTCTCATCACTTGATGACCTTGGTTGAAGGTGAAGTTGACTGATCGATGCCGTCTGAACTTGATGTAGATACCGGATTCCGGATGCAAAGTGATCCAATGAGACATAGTATTACGCTTTTATCCCTAATTTTTGCCTGGACTGCCCTTTCGGGTTTTCAGTCCACCGGGATACCCATTTTTGCCCAAGCCGCCTTTTCAGGTTTTCGACTTGCCGGGTGTACAGATCTTTTTTTCATTTTCATCCCTTCATTTTGCCCGAACCCTTTTGGTTCGACGGGAAGCCCTAATTTTTGCCTAGGCATGTCAGCCTAGCGGGTCTTTTTCATGCGTAGTATTTTTTAACTATGTCTGCATTGGCGGGGTGAGGAAGGTCGTCACCATCCATGTTGGTTAAGATCATTGCTCCTCCTGAGAACACATGTTTAACCACAAATGGCCCTTCGTACGTAGGGGTCCATTTGCCCCTTGGATCACTCTGAGGAAGGATGATTCTCTTGATTACCAGATCCCCAACTTGATATTCATGTGGTCTGACCTTTTTGTTAAATGCCCTGATCATCCGTTTCTGATACGTCTGACCATGACAGATAGCAGCAAGTCTCTTTTCGTCAATGAGGTTGAGCTGATCAAGTCGTGTCTGGATCCAATCATCTTCGTTCAAATTTGCATCCTTCATTATCCGGAGAGAGGGAATTTGTACTTCAATTGGCAAGACTGCCTCCATGCCATAAACCAGAGAGAAAGGAGTTGCCCCGGTTGACGTCCAAGCTGAGGTACGGTACCCATGTAGAGCGAACGGTAACATCTCGTGCCAATCTTTATAGGTCACTGTCATCTTCTGCACGATCTTCTTGATGTTCTTATTTGCTGCTTCTACAGCCCCATTAATCTTCGGTCTGTAAGGAGAAGAATTGTGGTGCTGTATTTTGAACTGTTCGCAGAGCTCAGCGATCATCTTATTATTCAGATTGGTACCGTTGTCTGTAATAATCCGCTCAGGGACGCCGTACCGACAGATCAGGTTATGCCGAATGAACTGCGCCACAACAGTCTTGGTTACCGTAGCATAGAATGCTGCCTCAACCCACTTCGTAAAATAATCGATCGCCACTAAGATGAAGCGATGCCCATTAGATGCCGTAGGTTTTATCTCGTCGATCATGTCTATGCCCCACATTGCAAACGGCCAAGGCGCAGTCAGAACATTCAGGGGAACCGGAGGAACATGCACCTTGTCTGCATAAATCTGGCACTTGTGGCATGTCCTGGAATGTTGGTAACAATCAGCTTCCATTGTAGACCAGTAATATCCTGCCCGTAGGATCTTCTTAGCCATAGTGTGTCCACTGGAATGTGTACCAAAGGTCCCTTCATGTAGCTCTCCCATGATCCTTTCTGCTTCCGTCTTATCCACACAACGCAGTAAGGTTGAATCATGGTTTCTCTTGTACAAGATGCCGTTGCTTAGGAAGAACTTGGCTGCGAACCTCCTCAGGAATTTCTTATCGTTGACAGAGGCACCTTCAGGGTATTCCTGAGCTTCCAGATATCTCTTCACTTCATGGTACCAAGGCTTCTCAGTCACCAATTCAGTTTCGAGATCACAACAGTATGCTGGTTCGTCCAGTTTCCAGATGATGATCCGGGGAGCCTCATTATCCCATTTGACCTTGAACATTGAAGACATTGTAGCTAACGCGTCCGCCAGCTGATTCTCTTCTCTTGGAAAGTGCTCAAAGGTTATCTTTGTGAAGTGGGGAATCAGGGTCAACACACATTCTCTGTAAGGAATCAGGTTTGGATGTTTCGTATCCCACTCTCATTTGATCTGATTGATCACAAGAGCGGAATCTCCGAAGACACTTAGAAATTTGATCCTTAGGTCGATC
Organism: Vicia faba; assembly: GCA_948472305.1. Lineage (NCBI taxonomy): Eukaryota > Viridiplantae > Streptophyta > Magnoliopsida > Fabales > Fabaceae > Vicia > Vicia faba. The sequence continues at coordinate 361,548,821 of OX451737.1, read as the reverse complement.
GCAGCTTGAAGACCCATGATGCACGCCTCATACTCCGCCATGTTGTTGGTACAGTTGAAACATAGTCGGGCAGTGAGTGGAGTATGAGTACCTTGTAGAGATATGATTATGGCGCCGATACCGTTTCCCAAAGCATTGGAGGCTCCGTCAAAGTGCATAGACCATCGGGATCCTGGTTCAGGTCCTTCATCCGGTCCAGGTACTTCACAATCAGTCACAATCATGATGCTTTCATCCGGAAACTCGAAGTTCATTGATTGGTAGTCATCTACAGCTTGATGAGCTAAGTGGTCTGCCAATACACTTCCCTTGATGGCTTTCTGGGTTGTGTACTGAATGTCGTATTCCGTCAAGATCATTTGCCATCTTGCAATTCTCCTAGACAGAGCAGGCTTTTCGAATATGTACTTTATAGGATCCATCTTTGAGATCAACAAGGTAGTGTGAGTCAGCATATACTGTCTCAGCCGGCGAGCAGCCCATACCAAAGCGCAGCAAGTTTTCTCAAGCAGTGAGTATCGGGTCTCACAGTCGGTAAACGTTTTGCTAAGGTAATAAATGGCATGCTCTTTTCGGCCAGACTCGTCATGCTGCCCCAGCACACACCCCATTGAGTTGTCGAGCACTGTCAGGTATAGTATCAGAGGTCTCCCTTCAACCGGTGGCATAAGGATAGGCGGTTCTTGGAGATACTCTTTGATTCTGTCGAAAGCAGCCTGACATTCATCGTTCCAACGTACTACCTGATCTTTCTTCAGCAGCTTGAAGATTGGCTCACAGGTAGCAGTCAGGTGTGAGATGAACCGAGCAATGTAATTCAGGCGTCCTAAAAAGCCTCTGACCTCCTTTTCTGTCTTAGGAACTGGCATCTCTTGAATAGCTTTGACCTTAGCAGGGTCCACTTGAATACCTTTATCACTGACCACGAAGCCTAGCAACTTCCCAGATCTTACCCCGAAGGTGCACTTGTTAGGGTTCAATCTTAGCTTATACAGTTTCAACCGGTCAAACAACTTCTGCAGATGATCTAGGTGCTCTTCCTCAGTCTGGGACCTAGCGATCATGTCATCAACATACACTTCTATCTCATGATGGATCATGTCATGAAATAAGGCAACCATGGCACGTTGGTAGGTTGCCCCAGCGTTCTTCAACCCGAATGGCATGACCTTGTAACAGAAGGTCCCCCACTGAGTAACAAATGTAGTCTTCTCCATGTCTTCAGGTGCCATCTTGATCTGATTGTAACCTGAAAAGCCATCCATGAAAGAGAACACTTTGTGCTGAGCCGTATTATCAACAAGGACATCAATGTGAGGTAAGGGGAAGTCATCCTTGGGGCTGGCCCTGTTCAGATCCCTGTAATCGACACACATTCTGACCTTACCGTCCTTCTTAGGTACCGGCACCACATTAGCAACCCACTGAGGGTAAGAAGTTACTGCAAGGAACCCGGCATCAAACTGTTTCATAACCTCGGCCTTAATCTTCTCAGACATCTCCGGACGCATCCGACGGACCTTTTGCTTAACTGGAGGGCAGTCTTCCTTAGTTGGCAAATGATGGACCACAATATCGGTATCCAACCCGGGCATGTCTTCGTAGGACCAAGCAAAGATCTCCATATAATCATGCAGCATCTTGGTTAACCGTTGCTTCACGCTGAGCTCTAGGTTGGCACCAATTTTTACCTCTTTCCTGTCTGCCTCTGTACCCAGGTTTATTGTCTCCACTGGCTCTTCGTGGGGTTGAATTGCCCTCTCTTCCTGAAGCAACAGTCTTGCAAGCTCGCCAGGCACTTCGCAATCATCTTCACCTTCGTCTTCGGCTAAGTTGATCGGATTTTCGAAGTCATAATTGGCAGTAGCAGAGTTGTTATCAGTAAGATCCATGGTGGATTGGAACCTGTATGAGTGTGTGTGTGTGTGTAAATACAGCTGTTTTAAAATGTATGTAAAGGAAATAAAGACAGAAAAAGAGCACAATATTTGCAATGCGAAAATACGTCCAAGATTTTCATTCATGATATATGAAATGATAGTTTGTATGCCCTCACAAATAGAACCACGGTGCCTCGGGTAAGACACCGGGCCATAGAGTTTATCATTGTTTATTACAAAATAACAAAACATAGGAATTCATTACTCAGTAACAAGAGAAACAGATAAGTTGTCCTTCGCACTCCAATTGTTGAGTCCACTGTCGGTTGCCGGATAGATCCAGCTATCAAACTCAGCATCGTCCACTTCGTCTTCGTCCCCAATAGCATTCACTCCATGAGCAGGCAGGGGAGCTGTCACCACATTAGGCTTCTCAGATGCCTCAAACTGTACCTCTTGGGCATCAATAAGGTCCTGCAGCTTGTTCTTTAATGCCCAACAATCATCGGTAGAGTGCCCCGGGCTATCTGAATGGTAGGCACAACGAGCATTCGGGTTGTACTTGGGAGATGTTGTATTAGGGAACTTCGGCGCCTCTCTGACAGTCACTAAGTTAGTGGAGAGCAACTGTGGCAGGATATGTGATAGGGTCATGCTTAACCGGGTAAACTCTCTCCGGGGTCTTTCATCCCTTTGAGGATTGTTTGGCCGAGGAGCGGCAGCAGGCTTAGCAATCATCACCGCGCTGACAGATTGGCGGTGCTCAGGTCTCTCTGATTTCCTAGAACCATACACGGCACTAGACTCCTTCTTGAATGGTTTCTTTTCCGAACTAGACGATGCACCCTTCGCAATCTTTCCAGACTTCAACCCAGCTTCAATTCTCTCTCCAGTCAGAATCAAGTCAGTGAACCCAACAGAAGAATTCCCAATGAGATGGTTGAAAAATGGCCCAGATAGGGTCCCCAAGAACATGTCTACCAGCTCCCGATCAGTCAATGGTGGCTGCACCCTGCCAGCCAGGTCTCTCCACTTCTGAGCGTACTCCTTAAAACCTTCGCTTACACCTAACGACATACCCTGGAGTTGGGTACGCGTGGGGGCAAGGTCGGCATTATATTGATACTGCTTATAGAAAGCAGTAGCCAACTCCTCCCAGTTACGAACTTTGGTCCCATCCAGCTGATAGAACCATTCGAGATGAGTCCCTGAAAGACTCTCCTGGAAGAAGTGGATCCATAAATTCTTATCCGCAGAGTACGGCTGAATTTTCCGAACATAGGACCTCAGATGCAGCTTGGGACAAGATGCCCCGTCATATTTGGAGAAGGATGGTGCTTTGAACTTGTGAGGGATGATCACACCAGTCGACAAACCCAGATCTCCGAAATCCAGCCCAGGTACCTGTTGAACCTCCATAGCCTTCAACCTGTCTTCCAGTTGCTTATATCTGTCATCTGCAGGAGGGTACTGCTCTTCGTCAAAATCAGTCTCGTTGTCGGAGACTACCGGACTAGGGACCTTTACTTCTGCCTGAGAAGGACTCTTGCCAACAGAAGAACCAGCCTCTTCATGCTGCAGAGTATTGCCAAACCTTCGGCCCGAGTTGAACAGAACAGTTCTTCTCTTCTTCTTCTTCTTCTCCTTCTTCAGGAGCATAGTCTTTAATTCTTCTTGGCCTTTAGCCAGACCCTTGATTAGTTCTTGAAACTGCGCATTCTGCGCCTGAAGAGCCTTGATTGATGTCTCGGTTGATGCAGATTCGGGATTCATGATGCTGAAATAAACAGCGAAGAACTGTAAGCAACCTGAAAAGGGGAAAAACCTGCTATGCACATGATGTATGAAATGCGTATGCAATGCATTCAAGGGTTCGAAAGTTCAAATTTGTTGTAGACAAAAAGGAACACACGTTATCATTAAGGAAATCATTGTTTAATACATCAAGGCCTCATGGGCAAAAATACAAAAATCAAATCAATCCCAAAATACACTGCGCATCCTCTTCGGAGCTATGTAGGTGTTGAGATTCCTCTCCTCATGCAACAGGCGAGTGAGCTCCAGGACCTTCTTTTCGCTGGCATGCAGACTAGTCTCAAGAGAACTCCTTTCCTCCTTAAGCTGGATCCAGCTCTTCTGCATCTCTTCCCAGGATGTGGGCATATCAGGGTGCTGAATAGTGTAAGACACTTCCCCTTCCGAGACAGGCTCTTTGATTACCGGGAGCATATGAGGATAAGGCATTACTAACTTCTTCAGGAGCATAGTCTTTAATTCTTCTTGGCCTTTAGCCAGACCCTTGATTAGTTCTTGAAACTGCGCATTCTGCGCCTGAAGAGCCTTGATTGATGTCTCGGTTGATGCAGATTCGGGATTCATGATGCTGAAATAAACAGCGAAGAACTGTAAGCAACCTGAAAAGGGGAAAAACCTGCTATGCACATGATGTATGAAATGCGTATGCAATGCATTCAAGGGTTCGAAAGTTCAAATTTGTTGTAGACAAAAAGGAACACACGTTATCATTAAGGAAATCATTGTTTAATACATCAAGGCCTCATGGGCAAAAATACAAAAATCAAATCAATCCCAAAATACACTGCACATCCTCTTCGGAGCTATGTAGGTGTTGAGATTCCTCTCCTCATGCAACAGGCGAGTGAGCTCCAGGACCTTCTTTTCGCTGGCATGCAGACTAGTCTCAAGAGAACTCCTTTCCTCCTTAAGCTGGATCCAGCTCTTCTGCATCTCTTCCCAGGATGTGGGCATATCAGGGTGCTGAATAGTGTAAGACACTTCCCCTTCCGAGACAGGCTCTTTGATTACCGGGAGCATATGAGGATAAGGCATTACTAACTTCTGGGAGCGGGCTCGTACCCACTTGAGATAAGGTTCCAATGGAATGGAGTTCCTGTGCCCCAGTGTCTTGCTGTCTATCCTACTGGGCATCCTCCAGGCTCTGATAAATCTCTGGCGAAGTCCTTGAGTATCATTGTCGAAGTCAAAAACTATGTCAGGAATTAACATGTCATGAGGACCATCCCTCCGAGCATAACCAAACTGTCTCCAAGCCAGGCATGGGCTATAGGTAATACCTCCTCTGATTCCAAGTAAAGGAACATTAGGGTACTCCCCGCAACGATCAATGATAGTGACATCTTCTCTAGACCTAGGGCACCAATGTATATCTGCATGTGTAAGAGTCATCAACCGTTGTGACCATCTCAAACCCCGCTCATTCTTCAAGACTGATTTTGGAAGGTGCGAAATAAACCACCTTCCTAGGAGAGGAGTGCAACACATAAGGACACCTCTTTTTCTCATGGTTCGAGTGTAACATGAGTGAAGGATGTCCCCCAGCAACGTAGGTACAGGATTCCTGGACATAAAGATCTGAACAGCACTGATATCAATAAGCTGATCTGGGTTAGGGAACAACACCAAACCATAGACAAGGAGGGCCACAATCTCTTCAAAAGCTTGCAAGTCAAGGGAGTTCCAACATTCAAAGGCCTTTTCAAATAGAAACCTGGCTAAGAACCCTTTGATACCACTTCTAACTTCCCAATGTCCCTTGAGGTCAGATGACTGTAGGTGCAAGGCTTTAGCAATCTCTTCAAGCTTAGGTTCCTTTTCTGTACCGTTGAAGGGTAGCTGATCAAGGATAGGGATCTTCAGGAGCCGGGAGAACTCCTCCAATGTAGGTACCAACTGATAGTCCAAGAAGGTAAAACAGTGATGCAGAGGGTCAAAGAATTGGAACAGGACCTTTATCATATCTTCCTCAATGTTGGTGTTGACCAAGCTGATGAGGCTTCCATGCCTTTCACTGAAGGACGAGTTCTCAGGAATCCTGGATATAAGCTCCTTAAGCTGAGGAGGGATCTTTACAAGACTGATTTGAATTGTCTTTCTACGAGCAGTTTCCATGTCCTACAAAACAAGAACAAAGATGAAAATTCGAACCCCTGAAATGGTTAGTCAATGCATATGATGCTGGATGATGTCATGATGCTATGATTAAACACACCATAGATATTTACAAAGACAAACATGTAAGGCACACAAGGCACACAAGACAAGCCCTTAAGGTTTAAGGCCAGCATGGGGTCTGGGTAGTACCCTCTTGAAGTTGGTGGGTTCAACCTGTCCTAATCAAAGTAACCGGGTTCTAAGGTTCCCAATATCACTGGATTGCTTTCATTGTTCATCGTTTCGATTTAGCCACTGAACTGGCGACCGAAATATTCCAGGAAAGCAACCCTCAATTGAGTGTAGTATCGAGTATCAACCAACCTCGGACTGCACCAAAGTAAGTTATCTCACTACCCTAAAGAGGCCAAGATAGTTCAATTAAGGTTCCTAAGGTCTGTTGATGCTTCACGACACCACGCGGAGGCCCCGTACTCTCCTTGACTGAACTCAAGGGTTACCGGTACACACCAAAGTGCCACATCAACGTAGCAGACTGTTTCAACCATGTCGGTATACCCCGCACAGTTCCCTCACAGCCTTGTTGCTACTTTCTAAGAAGGTATCCCCCAGATCCGGGTTAGGATCTATAGAACTCCCAAGCAACCCACAATTTTAAAGCACACAAGGAAAACAATTGAAAACACAGTTATGAACTAGCCCTAAGGTACACCCCACTTTAAATTAGTCCCCAGCAGAGTCGCCAGTTCTGTGATCGGTGGATCTGGAACTGACTGTTTAACGCTGGTTCGCGAAATGTCGCGGAAGCAAGAGTCGCCACCGTCTTTTATTTTCTCCAAATGGAAAGGACAAAAGCACAGAAAAATTCCTTATAGAGATTGCTCTCGGTTCGGGAGGTAGATTATAGAAAGGGAAGGTGTTAGCACCCTTTCTATCCATGGTTATCCATGGGCTCTTAGATACTTTCTCATATGTGTTTTCAAAATGGTTTGTTTGCTTTTCAATGTGGGTTTTAAAAAAGTTTCTTTGAAAGTTTCAGATCGACTCTTGTGTCAGAGTGTTTGAAAAATTGCTTTGAAAGCTTTTGAAAAGTGTCGGTGTGAAAAGATTTTTGTTTGTTTTTGAAGAGAGCAAGTATCTACGAGAACCTACCTACCCTAAGGAATTCGTCTGTGTAAATGTCCTTTAAAGTAGTGCCATCCCACCATTGAGAGGTAGGTAGCACCACCGTTGGAGGTGTTCGGGTCAATTCGAGGTTCGGGACATGGTGATCACCAGAGCAATGGGAAGACACCTTAGAAGCTACCCTCATGCCAGGTTCCCGGATCATGAGGACTTACTAAGACGTCCTCTACTCGACGATCACCTTTCGAGGCAAGGCAACAGTGAGGCGTACCCTAGGGGTGGTGTGTGCGATTCGTGTGCCGTTTTCATTGATATTTGTCTTGTCATGTTCATTGTGATCTACGCTTGATTTTATTATGTCCATTCATTCTTGCATGCGTTTTGTTAACAGTTAAAAATTGCGGAAAAGTAAATTCTAAGCTATTACAAATGGCGCGGGTCCACATCGCCAAAATTAAACCGGACCCGATTTGACGGAAAAAATAAATAAAGCAAAGTAAATAAAAAGTGCGAGAAATAATTGTTACAAAGCTTTGGGAGAGGTACATAATTATTTAAATGATATAAAATAAATATGCGAAATTAATAAATTAAAAATATGGGCGTTGGACCCTTTTGCGAAATATTAAAATTAATAAGGAATTAAAATTAAAAGAAAAGGTTTTTGGTGTTTTTATGTTTTTTGTGTATTTAATAGAAAAAAGGAATTAATCAAAGCTAAAATAAAATGTTAAACCTAGTTCTAATTATTTTTAAGTTATTAGGAAAATATTAAATTTAAACTAAATTAACCCTAATTTTTTACATGCAAATTTAATCAGGAAAATAAGTAAGATAAATAATATTATGGTGAAAGAAAAAAAATTAAAAGGGATAAAAATTGTCAATTAAACCTAATTCTATATTTTTGGATTTTTGTTATGAAAAGAATTTAAGTTAAACCTAATTTAAAACTAAATTTATTATATACAATTTATTTACAAGAAAATGTTAAAATAAAAATATTTATTACATTTTTTATCTTTTTTCTGATTTTTTTTGGGGTATTTTTTATATTTATGAAAAATAGTTAATTAATTAAATCAAAGCAATAAAATAAATAACAATAATTGAAAAAATAAAATATAAGAAAAAAATATAGAGAATGCAAACCAGGGGGGTTTAGTCCCCAAAGAGGAGGTTTTGATCCAAGAGTTCTGGCCCAATAAGCTTGAAATCTGTTGACTTTTCCAGGCCACGTATGGGACTTTTGACTAGGGCGTATGGTACACCTCTGATCATGGCTCTCTGATTAATTCTCTTAGGCACGTGGACGTTGGATTCAGTGGGTGTATGGTAGTCTTGACTTTGGGCACTGCATGGGAATTTACATAGAAAAATAATATTGGCAATTATACAGACCTGGGACTCGAACCCAGGTCTTGGACATTGCAACTCTCTTCGCTTGCCAACTGAACTGAATCACGCGTTTGTTAAACAAACAAACAATAAATATAATAAAAGACAACAACACGTGAATAGATGAAAACGCGCGAAATTTCGAATTGGCCTATCCCCTCTTGCCACGACTCTGTCTTCTTCGTTTTCCTGAAAACAAAAACATGGGGCAACGGTTTTGGACGCGTTGCCTAAGGTTAGTTTCAAGAAAATAGCGACTAGCGCTATGGTGTCCATAAATTGGGCGCGATAGGTGATTCCTGTTCGTCCAGATACACTGAGGCTAATGATCATGGTCTTGAGTCCTAATTTTACTTCGTTTCAAAAGCCCCAAATTTGCAACCCTGTAAACCCTAGAGATCGACCATGGTGAAACCTCATATACAGCATAAAAACCAAATTGAATGCATTGATTAGTTTCAGGATAAGATGATAAACATGATTCAACAATTAAATCTCATAAAAAATGCCTAGAACAAGATATACGATTATGAGTTTTATGCTGTACAGTTTAAGTTTAATATACCAATTCTTGAGGTTTTGGTGGCTATGCTTGATTGGAACGTGTTCAGGAGCCTTCAAGGAAGCTAATGGACTATGAATTATGCCTTGAATCCACCTCCAACACTGATTTCAGTTTTGAGTTTTTAAGTGAAAATTCCAAGTTTGTATATTGGTCTCTAGCGCAGCTTTTAGTCTCTTAGGGTTAGGTTTGTGATCATGCTTATGTAGTGAAGCAATTAGGTTAAAAAATTCAATCAAATCTCTTACATTCAATGGTTTTGCAAATTGATTTTCCAAGATCTTTTTCATATCTTTTTCACATGTTCTTTGTGTCAAAATTATGCCAATCAATCCAATTCTTTCCTAATTAGCATGTGCACGAAATCTTGATGGCAAAACATGTATAAAAAGATTTGTTAAGGCAAGTTTGATATTTTTCATGTATTTAAATAATTTAAATGAATTAATATAAATAATAATTCAAATAAATAAATAAAAAATGAGAAAATACTTCCCTTTGGGCCAAGTGGTCGTGCATATGCTTGGAATGATGAATCATGGAAGAAAAATGGGCCCATTAGCATTTTTAGGTCATTTGGATCAAAGTTGACTTTTCAAAATATCCAAAAATTTCCCAACTTCCACAAGGCATAACGTGCTAAATTTTTTAGCTTTTCTCATGTTCTTGGACATTTTGGAAAGGTCTTTGAGTCCTCTAACCAATGCCTTTGGTCCCATGTCATTTTGATTTACCAATCTCAAGTTATGGCCTTTGACTTAAAGTCCCTTTTTGTTGACTTTTGAAAATGACCTATAATGTTGAAATTGATAACTTTTTGTGAGAGCATTTCTTGGACTTGAAGTATGAAGATGAGTTGTAGGAAATGTCTTTCTCTTCAAAATGAGCTTTGGATGGAATTTTTCTGATAATCCATGTGAAAGTTATGCCCTGGTCAATTTCAGTTGACTTTTTCAGCTGTCCAAATATAGTAACTTTTGCATCTTGATGATTTTCTGAGCCAAATTTTGAGAATCATGATCAAGCATTGATCAAATGATGTTTGTGGCTTCAAAATGATATGTTGACCCAAAAATTTTGAACTTTTGACTGTCAAATGACCATTTTTCCCCTACAGTTGACTGTAGTGCAATTTAGGGTTTTGACTGTGCAATTTTGAGCTGAATGCCTTGAAACTTGATATGAGGATGCTTGACCACATTTGTAAGCATATGAGACTTGATTGGGCCTTTGAAAACTTCCTTTTCTTGATCATAACACAAACCCTAGTTTTGACTGTATAGTAGGCTCTTGACTGTGCAACCTTTGGGGAATTTTGTGACTTGACTTGGCAATTTCTTGAAGAATATGGGAGGGCAAATTTTGGGGTACAACATGCAGGTTTATAGCTATAGCACATGTGCATAGGTAAAAACCCCTCGCCTACAACGACGGTCCAACAAAGAAGATGAAGGCGTGTCAAAACATGAGTGGCCAGTTTGAATGGCGCACACTTTTATTTATCACTACTAACCATTATTAAATATAATATTGTGTTTATATTATTCAACGAATGAAACCTTGGCTTAGTGGTACAGGCGAAGGGTTTTCAAAGCGCACATGTAGGAGGTCAGGGGTTCGATCTGTGGCTCCTACATAATATTTTTCTCAACATTTCCTTCCAGATCATATGGTTTTATCACAAGCGCGCTCATCATACGCCTCCAGATCCATCACCCTTGGATCATTTGCGCCCAGATCAAACGCTTCCAATGAAGCTCCTCATGGTGGACCCTTCTGGCACAGCCCCACTGAATCTAACGTTTGCTATGGGCCACAGAAGATTGGGCTTTGGACAGAAATTCAACTTGCAACCCCAGTTTGGGCTCATACCTCCTCAGGCTTATTCTATTTCTCTTTTTAACTTTATTATTTTTATTTTGTTTAAATTAGTTTAGTTATTTTGTTTAAATCAATTTTTTTCATAAAAATCATAAAATCAAAATCACAAAAATAGAACTTAGTTTTTTTTCGTAATAAATTAATTTTTGTAAATAAATTAATTTTATCAACTTTAATTTATTTTTCAATAATTAAAATTAATTAGAAAAATTGGGTCAAATTCAAATATTTTTCCTAAAAATCCTAAAAATATTTTCAATGATCAAATTAGGGTTTTTTTTAGGGTTTTGAATCTTTTATCCAGTTAATTCTCACGCGTCATTATTTTGTCGTACGATTATTTTTATTATTGATGTAACTGCGCCCCGGTTTGTAATATCTAATTAGGGTTTTTTATTACCGCACTTTATTTTTCAGTCATTCTTTATGTATCTACACCAAAGCCCTGTAATAGCGTAGGACCCTTTATTTTCTCGCTTTTATATTCTGTATATACTTGTATATAACTGCTAGTAACATAGGCGTGTATGATTAATCAATCAATTAGTAGATCACTAAACTCAAGATAAATATATCTGAAAAAAGCACACTGCTGCACACTTGCACCCTTAGGGTATACCTCACTCGGTTACCTTCGAATTACGGTCACAATTCTCAAAACGTGAGAATTCTTAGTGGCTGTCCTTAAGTCTAGAGATCACTAGTACCTCGATGACCCTCTCGACTGTTGCCTCGGTATAAAATTGATCTTAGGTATTTAGGACAATTACTAAGAGTTTTTGCCCAGTTGCCTTTAGTGATTGTACATCCCTTTTGATAGTCCCTCAAACATCCAACGACTAGGGCTACCTACTCACAAATATTAGGATAGCATTTTCTAAAGGATAGGAGGAAAAGAATAAACTTTTTTTGAGTAGGTAGATAACTGTTAGCTACTTGCTCAAAAATTCTTTTTACACCCTACACTTTCAAATACTTTTCAAACCAAAATTTTCAAAAACGCTTTATCACACTCTTGAGGACTGATACAAGAGTTACCATAAAGTGAATCGTCACACTAAGGAATTTTCAAAGCTTTCCAAACCACACCGACCCAAGCAATTTTCAAAAGATGAGCAAGTACCTAAGAGCCCATGGAAACCCATGGATGGAAAGGGTGATAACACCTTCCCTTTCCATAATCTACCCCCCTTAGTCAAATAATCTCGAAAAAGGTCTTTTTCTGTTCTTTTAACCCTTTCCTTTGTTGGATAAAAGAAAAGTTGGTGGCGACTCTTGCTTGCCGCGACATTTGCAAACAAAAAATGCAAATCAGTATTAACAGTCGGTTCTGCCTCTGTATCACAGAACTAGAGAATCTGCTGGAGATTCTTATAAAGTGGGGTTTACCTTAGGGTCTAGATCATTTTAAAATTGCTTTCTTTGTTTGCTTTGAATGCTTTATCTTTGAGAGTTTGTTTGGGTATTCTTGTAAAGATCCTATACCTGGATCTGGGGCATCTTTTTAGGTAAACAGGAATAGATCATGGAGACTGTACGTCATAGACCAATATGGTTGAAGCGATAGTCGTGTTGGTGTGACACTTTGGTTGGTACCAGTATCCCTTGTGTTGAATCGAGGAGAATACGGGGCCGTCGTGTGGTGTCGTGAAGTACTAACGAACATTAGAACCTTAGTTGAACAAACTTGGCCATTAGAAAGTAGTGAGATAATCGGCCTCGGTGTAAAGCTGGGAATCGGTTGATACTCGATACTACACTCATTGAGATCAGACTTTTGGGATGTTTCGATCGTAAGAAAATATTGCTAAAAATTGAAATAATACCGATAAAGAAAGATCAGTGATATTGAGACTCCTTAGAACCTGATTACTATTTATAGGACAAGTTTGAAACCAACTAAACTTCAAGAGGGTATTCACCTATAAACCCCATGCAAGCCTAAACATAAGGTCTTGTGTGCTTTGCTTGTGTGTGATTAATTTTCTTAAACATGACATCATGCATCATAAACATTCATTCTTCATTACACTAACCATTTCAAGGATTAGGGGGATTTATCTTTGTTCTGTTTTGCAGATCATGGCTTCTGCTCGTAGAAATACCATCTGAATCAGCTTTGTGCGAATGCATCTTCAACTCAAAGAGCTAGTATCCAGGGTTTCTGAGATTTCTTCATTCACCAAGAACTACGGTCGACTCCTCAATCCGGTTACCTCAAGTTTTGATGAGAAGATAATGAGTGTGCTTTTTCAGTTCTTTGACCCTAAGCATCATTGCTTCACCTTTCCAGACTATCATTTGGTACCCACCATGGAAGAGTTCTCTTAGATATTGGGTATACCTATTTTGGATAAGTTTCCTTTCACCGGCTTGGAAGAAGCTCCAAAGTCGGAGATCATTGCAGCAGCTTTACACCTGAAACGGTCCGACGTTGTATCCAACTAAGAAATAAGAAGAAGAGTTAAGGGTTTTCTAGCCAAGTTCCTAATAGATAAGGCTCATTTGTTTTGGGATAATTTGGAGTTCCAGGCTTTTGAGGAGGTCTTGGCCCTTCTCATCTATGGGTTAGTACAGTTCCCTAATCCAGACTTACTCATAGATGTGAATGTTGTCAAGGTCTTCATTTCTCGCAGCCTTGTGCCCACTTTACTTGGAGATATCTTGCATACCTTCCACACTCGTACCACAAAGAAAAGAGGGATTCTTATGTGTTGTGTTCCATTGCTTCCGAGGTGGTTTATTTATCACCTCCCTAAAACAGTACTGAAGAATGAAGAAGGTTTGGGCTGGTCGTAAAGGATAATGTCACTTTCTCACACAGATATTCTCTGGTATTCCCGATCCATGGGAGATATTTCTATTATTGACCACTGCGGGGAATTCCCTAATGTCCCACTACTTGGCATTAGGGGAGGGATAACCTATAATCCTTCTCTAGCTCTGCAAAAATTTGGTTACCCTCGAAGGGATGGTCCTCACGAGATACTTATCCATGGCTTCGTGTTTAACTATGAGGATTATGTTCAAGGGTATCGCCAGAGGTTCATACGAGCTTGGGGAATGGTAAACAGATTTGACATCAAGACTTTGGGGCCGAAGACTTCCATTCCTATGGAACCTTATCTCCAATGGGTACGAGCTCGTGCTCAGAACCTTATGATGCCATATATAGCCATCTTACCAGTGATTGTGGAGCCCATTATTGAAGGGGGTATTCCTTATACAGTTCTTCATCCAAATATGCCCATTGATCTTGAAGAACTGCAGAGATCCTGGATTCCGCTGAAGAAAGAGCGGGATACCTATAGAGACCATTTTTATGCCCATGAGAGGAAAGTTTTAGAGCTCACGAAGCAAATTCATGAGGAAAGAAGTCTTAATATCTATCTCGCCGTGAAGAGGAAGCGCCCATGGGAAACCTGATTTTTTTTAACCTTCAATTGAAATGCCTAAAAGGCAATTGTATTTTGAATTCTACTAATAAAATCATTGTTTCATTTTGGTTCACAAATTTAAATTTCTCTAAATCCTTGAAATCATTGCATACATATATCATACATATCATTGCATAAACAGGTTTCATGGCAGGTTTCTCATCTTCTTCGCTGTTTATTTCAGCAGTAAAGAAATGGCTCTCAAACAGACAATGAAGGATCTACAAACTTAAAATGCCCAGTTTCGACAAATGATCATGGCTCTAGAGAAAGGGCAAGAGGAACTAAAAGCCTTGATTGTTAAAGACAAAACCAAGAAGCCAAGGAGGACAGCTGGTGTGGTAAATCTGGGAAGGAGATTCAAAGGACCGCTAAGGCAAGTGGTTGAGTTGACATCTTCATCAAAAGAAGGAGATAACCAAGAGGGTGAGACAAGAGAGGAAGACCCTAGTTCGGGGGAATCTGATAATGAGACTGATTACAATAAAGAGCAGTATCCTCCGGCCGACGAAAAGTACAAACAACTGGAAGAGCATTTGAGTGCAATGGAGATTCAGAAAGTGCCTGGGCTGGACTTTGAAGAGATGGCTTTGGTGTCTGGGATTGTCATTCCGCCAAAGTTCAAGGTGCCAGTGTTTTCCAAGTACGATGGGATTTCATGTCCCAAGATGCACCTTCGATCTTATGTGAGAAAGATACAGCCTCACACTGCTGACAGGGACTTATGGATCCACTTCTTTCAGGATAGTCTATCCGGAACTTAGTTAGATTGGTTCTATTAGCTGGAGAGGACCAACATTCATAATTGGGAAGACCTGGCCGCTGCTTTATATAAGCAGTATCAGTATAATGCAGACCTTGCTCCCACCCGTACTCAACTCCAAATTATGCTTATGGGTTCGAGTGAGGGCTTTAAAGACTACGCTCAGAAGTGGAAGGACTTAATAGGAAGAGTACAGCCTCCCCTATCTGATAGGGAGCTAGTGGATATGTTTCTGGGTACCCTATCTGGTCCATTCTTTAATCACCTAATTGGAAGTTCCTTGGCCGACTTTACTGAATTAATCTTGACAGGGGAAAGAGTGGAAGCTGAAATTAAGAGTGGTAAGATCCAAAAGGATGCATCCTCCAGTGCAGTGAAGAAGCCATTTGCTAGCAGGAAAGAGGTTAGTGTTGTGCACAATCAAAGGATCTAGGACAGAACTGAACACCATCCAACGGTAAAGGCTGTCATGATCCCTAAGCCTGCACCCACTCAAGAGAGGAATAATCAGCAGAGAGCAGAAAGGACGGTAAGACAGTTCACCAAGATAAATATGACTTTATCCCAAGTTTTACCTCATTTGTTAAAATCTAATTTGGTAACCTTGCGGGAAGCTCCAAAGAATCCCAACACTGCCTCTCCCCGCTACAATCCAAATGTCCGCTGTGCTTATCATTCGGAAAGTCCAAGTCATGATACTAACGACTGTTGGGCTTTAAAAAAAAATAAGGTACAAGACCTTCTCGAGGCGAAGGAAATTGAGTTTGACGCCCCTGAAATTCCAAATGTTATCACTGCTCCTATGCCCAAGCACGGTCGTGGTGTTAATGCAATTGAAGATGATATGTTTGTTACTACTGTTGAAGAGCTTATTACTCCTCTTATGACCGTTAAGTGGAATTTAATGAAGGTCGATTTATTTCCGGGGTATGGTGAAGGTTCTCACTTCTGTTTATCTCTACCGACTGGTTGCCATTTGTTGAAGGCAGGTGTTCAGCGCATGGTGGATGATAGAGAGATTTTGTTTGAGAAGAATCCCGTTCCAACCATTTCTTGCAAAGATGTTTCGATAATAACCATTTCCGCCAATCCTCCCAGGGTCTCCACCAAAAGATCCGTCAGGATTACATCTGTTCTGAAGGTTACTCCGCTGATAATTACTATGCCAAGACCAATCCCATACTCCTTAGATAAAATTGTTCCTTGGAACTATTAGGGTGACGTTTACTACCACGGCGTCAAGCAAGATTGGCTGGCTGATGAAGACTAGGTTTCCGAGAAGGCTGGCCCCGACATTGGCAACATTGTGGGAATTAGCAAAATAACCAGAAGTGGAAGAGTGTTCTCCCCTGAGATTTCTACTCCGAAAGCTGTTACTGGTCCTATGATCATTCCTACTTTTGTTCATGTTGATATTACTACTACAATTCATGTGATTACCCCTGCTGACACCCCCATCACCGAGTCGACCAAGACTCCGGGTAAAGACATATTGGTTGAGCCTGTCTAGACAAAGGCACATTCAGTATCTATCCCAGAGGCTTTCAAGAAAGAAATGGAAGAAATTTTGAAAATTATCAAGAAAAGCGACTACAACATAGTCGAATAGCTGAAGCAGACCCCTTCAAAGATCTTTATGATAGCCTTGTTGTTGTGCTCCGAAGCTCTTGCGAAGGCTTTGGTGAAGTTCCTGAAAACTGCCCATGTGCCCTAGGAAACCTCTGCTGACCAATTAGAAGATTGTGTGGCCAGTTTGATGGCTGATAACGGTTTGGGCTTTTCTGATGCTGATTTGACTCCTAGAGGGAGGAAGCACAATGATGCGTTGCATGTCTCTGTCGAATGCAAGGGCACTACTTTGGCCCATGTCCTAGTAGATATTGGTTTGTCATTGAATGTGCTGCCTAAGAATGCTCTGGATAGACTAGACTGTGAAGGTTTGACCTTGAAGCCCAGTAATATTGTAGTGAGGGCTTTTGACGGTTCAAAGAGAATGGTGCACGGTGAGGTAGACGTCCCTATCAAAGTTGGTTCTCAGACTTTCGAGTCTACCTTCTACGTGATGGACATCATACCATCCTATTATTGTTTATTTGGTCGCCCTTGGATTCATGGGGCGGGAACTTTTACGTTCACTCTGTATCAGATGATGAAATACCCGGTCAAAGGGAGAATTATCACTGTACACGGCGAAGAAGAATACATGGTCAGTCACCTGAATTCCTTCAAACATGTGGAAATGGATGGTGAGTTCATCGAGACTCCGTGCCAGAATTTCGAGGAGGTACCTCAGACTCTTGCTACAACTGAAATTGTTACCAATATGCCAAAGATCACCAGACCTCCCTTGAAGATGGCCTCTCTCAAGGATGAAAAAATGGTTATTGAAAAAGGTGGGTCTACCATCTGGGGTCAGCTCCCTGATATTCTATACAAGTCTGATAAATTTGGTTTGGGTTTCTCTTTAGGGGCTCAAAAGGCTGTTTGAAGGGCTTGTGCTGGAAGACCTCCCCTAAGCATCAGCAATCACGGGGTCAATGCTTTAGAAGACGGAGGCGGTGACAATGACATGGACAGCTGGATCTTCCCTACTACCAACGGTGGACCCAGTAACTAGATGGAAAAAGATTTTGTACCGATTACTTTTGTTCAGAAGTAATTGTCTTTCTTGTTTTTTGGATTTGTAATAAATAATATAACTTTATGGCCATGTTTCTTACCCGGGGCACATCGGTTTATTTGTGAGGGTTATCATGTTTCACTTTCCTATGGCATTAATAAAGCATTGGACGTTTATGCATACAAATTTTGCGCTCTCTGTTTTTCTTTTCTACTTTTACTTTGTCTATACAGCTATGCTCTTACACACACTCACGTATCAAACTGCAGATCCATATCCATTCTGGATCCCATTGATAATAATTCTACTATTTCCAATTATGACTTTGAAAATCCGATCAACCAAGCCGAGGACGAAGGTGAGGAAGATTGTGAGGTACCTGGAGAACTTGTTATGTTGTTACAATAGGAAGAGAAGACTATACAGCCTCATGAAGAGCCAGTTGAGACAATAAACTTGGGCACAGAGGAAGACAAAAAAGAAGTCAAGATCAGCGCAAATCTGGGGCTTAATCTCAAATAGCGGTTGATATATATGTTGCATGATTATGTCGATATCTTTGCCTGGTCATATGAAGACATGCCAGGACTGGATACGGATATTATGGTTCACCGTCTTCCAACTAAAGAAGATTTCCCTCCAGTAAAGCAGAAGGACTGTCGCATGCGCCCTGAAATGTCAGAGAAGATCAAAGCAGAAGTTATGAAGCAGTTCAATGATGGGTTCTTAGTTGTCACTTCTTATCCCCAATGGGTTGCCAACGTAGTTCTAGTGCCTAAAAAAGACGACACGGTACGGATGTGTGTGGACTACAGAGATTTGAACAGGGCAAGCCCCAAAGATGACTTTCCACTCCCCCACATTTACGTTCTGGTTGATAACACCGTGCAACACAAGATCTTTTCCTTCATGGATGGTTTATCTGGTTACAATCAGATCAAGATGGCACCCAAAGATATGGAGAAGACAACCTTCGTCACACAATGGGGAACTTTCTACTACAAAGTGGTGTCGTTTGGATTAAAGAATGCCGAGGCAACCTATCAGTGAGCCATGGTAGCCTTATTTCATGACATGATTCACCACGAGATAGAGGTATATGTGGATGACATGATAGCCAGGTCTCAAACTGAGGAAGAGCACATTGATCATTTACAAAAGCTGTTTGATAGGTTGAAGATGTACAAGTTGAGGTTGAATCCAAACAAGTGCACCTTCAGGGTAAGGTCTGGTAAACTGCTAGGTTTCATTGTTAGTGACAAGGGTATTCAGGTGGACCCTGCAAAATTAAAAGCTATACAAGAGATGTCGACTCCTCGCACTGAGAAGAAGGTTAGAGGCTTTTTGGGACGACGAAATTACATTGCCATGTTCATTTCCCATTTAACTGCTACTTGTGAGCCAATCTTTAAGCTCTTGAAGAAAGATCAAGTGGTAAAGTGGAATGATGAATGCCAGACTGCCTTCGAAAGAATTAAGGAATACCTTCAAGAACCACCAATTCGGATGCCTCCGATTGAAGGAAGACCTTTGATAATGTATTTAACAGTGTTAGATAATTCAATGGGTGTGTGTTGGGGCAGCATGATGAGTGTTGTACCCCAAAATTTTCCCTCCCATATTCTTCAAGAAATTGCCAAGTCAAAGCTTCAAAATTCCCCAAGGGTTGCACAGTGCAAGGGTCTCCTAACAGTCAAAATTAGGGTTTTGGCTCTGATCAAGAAAATGAAGTTTCCAAAGGTCCAATCAAGTCCTACATGCCCACAAACATGGTCAAGCATCCTCATACAAAGTTTCAAGACTTTCAGCACAAAATTGCACAGTCAAAACCCTAATTGCACTACAGTCAACTGTAGGGGCAAAATGGTCATTTGACAGTCAAAAGTTCAAATTTTTGGTCAACATCTCATTTTGAAGCCACAAAAATCATTTTATCAATGCTTGATCATGATTCTCAAAGCTTGGCTCAAAAATCATCAAGATGCAAAAGTTTCCTTATTTGGACAATTGAAAAAGTCAACTGTAAATTGACCAGGGCATAACTTTCACATGGATTATCAGAAAAATTCCATCCAAAGCTCATTTTTAAGAGAAAGACATTTCCTACAACTCATCTTCATACTTCAAGTCCAAGAAATGCTCTCACAAAAAGTTATCAATTTCAACATTATAGGTCATTTTCAAAAGTCAACAAAAAGGGACTTTAAGTCAAAGGCCATAACTTGAGATTGGTAAATCAAAATGACATGGGACCAAAGACATTGGTTAGAGGACTCAAAGACCTTTCCAAAATGTCCAAGAACATGAGCAAAGCTTAAAAATGGAGCAAGTTATGCCTTGTGGAAGTTGGGAAATTTTTGGATATTTTGAAAAGTCAACATTGATTCAAATGATCTAAAATTGCTAATGGGCCCATTTTTCTTCCACAATTCATCATCCAAGGCATGTGCACGACCACTTGGCCCAAAGGGAAGTTTTCCTTCATTATTTATTTATTTATTTGGATTTTTATTATTAATAATTCACTTAAATTAATTAAATACATGGAAAATACTAAACCTAATTTATCAAATCTTTTTGTACATGTAATAGGTTCAAAAATTCGTGCATAATCAAATATGGAAAGATTTGAAGAGAATTGGCCATGATTGGTACAAAATAGCATGGAAAATATTGGAAAAAGATCTTGAAAAAATCAAATCTCAAAAACCATGAATGCAAAAGATTTTGATCAAGTTTGTTGACCTAATTCATTCATACATATACAAAGAATCAAAACCTAATGCCATGGACCAAGAAGCTGCGTTACAGACCAAGCATTGAACTTGAAATTTTTTGCCAAAAACTCAAAACTGAAAACCTAGTTCTAGGACGATTCAAGGCGAGACTTCTATCTCATTAGCTTGCTGAGGCTTCATAGAAGGATTTTGCATCAAAAACCACAAGCTTTCGTGCCCAGAAACGTGAGAACAATCTCATCTGTACCGAAAATTTTTCATACTCGTGCATCTCAATTCATGCGCTTTTTGCAATTTTTAACATGTGATTTATATTCCTTATGCAATTCTGATGCTAACCGTGTGGTTTGATTTTGTTTTCGTGCCCCATATGAAGATCCACCATTAGAGATATCTAGGGTTCCAAGGTTTTCAATTTAGGCGTTTTCCATTCCTGTAAAATTGAGACATGTCAATGCCATAAACAAAATCAGCAGGTTGGGACGAATTGGAAGAGACCATCGCGCCAAATTTCTGAGGCCACATGGCCTAATCGCTATTATCAGAATAGGCATGTTTTGAGGGGGTTCAAAACCCCCGTTAAATGTTTGTTATTTTTTTTCAGGAAATCACCAACGAGGAAGATGATTATGTGGAAGGCTCTGATTGGAACATTCAAATTCTTCGCGCGTTTTTAAGCCACTGACCATTTTTCTTTTATAATATTTGTTAGTTATTATATGTTAAACGCGCGTGGATTGGTTCAGTGGTAAGCACAATTGTTGGTAACATTCATGACCTGGGTTCGAGCCCCAGGTCCTCACTATTGCCATATTATTTTTCAATAAATGTTTCCATGTAGTTTCATATGCTGAAGACCATCATACGTCCTTCCATCAAACCGTTCATGCGTTCAATTTCATCAATCCAAGGGCGCAGATTTGAGGAACATGGTACGCGTGAGTCAACGCTTGAGTATGTGATTGGAAAAGTCCACCAGGCCTGAAGCATTGGGCCAGATTGCTAAAGAGTTCACCTCCACTTTGGGGACAGATACCCCCTAGGTTTGAATTTTTTTTACTTCTTCTCTTTATTTTACTTATTTCAAATATTATTTTTTTTAATTAGTTTCTTTAACTTAATATTTTTTCATAATATATAAAAAAACACATAAAAAAATCAGAAAAAGAGAAAAAATAATAAATTATTTTATTTTAGTATTTTTGTAAATAAATTCATAAATTAACTAGTTTTAAATTAGGTTTTAATTTTAACTCTTTTAATAAAAATCTAAAAAAATATATAGAATTAGGGTTTATGATAATTTTTATTCCTTTTTATTTTTTCTTCCATAATAATTAAAATTCTAAATATTTATTTTTGTAATTAAATTGCATGTAAACTTACTCATACATGTTTCAATCCACTCATACAGGTTTCAATCCACTCTGGATCTCACTGATAACAACTCTGCTACTGCCAATTATGACTTCGAAAATTCGATCAACTTAGCCGAAGACGAAGGTGAAGATGATTGCAAAGTGCCTGACGAGCTTGCAAGACTGTTACTTCAGGAAGAGAGGGCAATTCAACCCCATGAAGAGCCAGTGGAAACAATAAATCTGGGTACTGAAGAAGACAGGAAAGAGGTAAAGATTGGGGCTAACCTAGAGCTCAGCGTGAAGCAACGGTTGACTCAGATGCTGCATGATTATATGGAGATCTTTGCCTGGTCCTACGAAGACATGCCCGGGTTGGATACCGACATTGTGGTCCATCACTTGCCAACTAAGGAAGATTGCCCTCCGGTTAAACAAAAGGTCCGCCGTATGCGTCCAGAGATGTCTGAGAAGATTAAAGCCGAGGTTATGAAACAGTTTGACGTTGGGTTCCTTGCAGTGACTTCTTACCCTCAGTGGGTTGCTAATGTGGTGCCGGTACCAAAGAAGGACGGTAAGGTCAGAATGTGTGTCGACTACAGGGATCTGAACAGGGCCAGCCCCAAGGATGACTTCCCTCTACCTCACATTGACGTCCTTGTTGACAATACAACTCAGCACAAGGTATTCTCTTTCATGGATGGCTTTTCAGGTTACAATCAGATCAAGATGGCACCTGAAGACATGGAAAAGACTACATTTGTTACTCAGTGGGGCACCTTCTGTTACAAGGTCATGCCATTTGGACTTAAGAACGCTGGGGCAACCTACCAACGTGCTATGGTTGCCTTATTTCATGATATGATCCATCATGAGATAGAAGTGTATGTTGACGACATGATCGCAAGGTCCCAGACTGAGGAAGAGCACCTAGATCATCTGCAGAAGTTGTTTGACCGGTTGAAACTGTACAAGCTGAGGTTGAACCCGAACAAGTGCACCTTCGGGGTAAGATCTGGAAAGTTGCTAGGCTTCGTTGTAAGTGACAAGGGAATTCAAGTGGACCATGCCAAGGTCAAAGCTATTCAAGAGATGCCAATTCCCAAGATAGAGAAGGAAGTCAGAGGCTTTTTAGGACGCCTGAATTACATTGCTCGGTTCATCTCACATCTGACTGCTACCTGTGAGCCAATCTTCAAGCTGCTGAAGAAAGATCAGGTAGTACGTTGGAACGATGAATGTCAGGCTGCTTTCGACAGAATCAAAGAGTATCTCCAAGAACCACCTATCCTTATGCCACCGGTTGAAGGGAGACCTCTGATACTATATCTAACAGTGCTTGACAACTCAATGGGGTGTGTGCTGGGGCAGCATGACGAGTCTGGCCGAAAAGAGCACGCCATTTATTACCTTAGCAAAAAGTTTACCGACTGTGAGACCCGATACTCACTGCTTGAGAAAACTTGTTGCGCTTTGGTATGGGCTGCTCGCCGGCTGAGACAGTATATGCTGACTCACACTACCTGGTTGATCTCAAAGATGGATCCTATAAAGTATATATTCGAAAAGCCTGCTCTGTCTGGGAGAATTGCAAGATGGCAAATGATCTTGACGGAATACGACATTCAGTACACGACCCAAAAAGCCATCAAGGGAAGTGTATTGGTAGACCACTTGGCACATCAGGCCGTAGATGACTATCAGTCAATGAACTTCGAGTTTCCGGATGAAAGTATCATGATTGTGACTGATTGTGAAGTATCTGGACCGGATGAAGGACCTGAGGAAGGATCCCGATGGTCCATGCACTTTGACGGAGCCTCCAACGCTTTGGGAAACAGTATCGGCGCCATAATCATATCTCCACAAGGTACTCATACCCCGCTCACTGCCCGGCTATGTTTCAACTGCACCAACAACATGGCGGAGTATGAGGCGTGCATCATGGGACTCAAAGCTGCAATTGACTTAAGGATCAAGTTTCTGAGTGTCTTCGGAGATTCCGCTCTCGTGATCAATCAGATCAAAGGAGAGTGGGATACGAAACATCCGAACCTTATTCCTTACAGAGAATGTGTGTTGACCTTGATCCCCCACTTCACAGAGATAACCTTTGAACACTTTCCGAGAGAAGAGAATCAGTTGGCGGACGCGTTGGCTACAATGGCTTCTATGTTCAAAGTCAAATGGGATAATGAGGCTCCCCGGATCATCATCTGGAAACTGGACGAACCGGCATACTGTTGTGATCTTGAGACTGAATTGGTGACTGAGAAGCCTTGGTACCATGAAGTGAAGAGATATCTGGAAGCTCAGGAGTACCCTGAAGGTGCATCTGTTAACAATAAGAAGTTCCTGAGAAGGTTCGCAGCAAAGTTCTTCCTTAGTAACGGCATTTTGTATAAGCGAAACCATGATTCAACCTTACTGCGTTGTGTGGATAAGACTGAAGCAGAAAGGATCATGGAAGAGCTACATGAAGGGACCTTTGGTACACATTCCAGTGGACACATTATGGCTAAAAAGATCCTTCGGGCAGGGTATTACTAGTCCACAATGGAAGCTTACTGCTACCAACATTCTAGGACATGCCATAAGTGCCAGATTTGCGCAGACAAGGTGCATGTTCCTCCAGTTCCCCTGAATGTTCTGACTGCGCCTTGGCCATTTGCAAGGTGGGGCATAGACATGATCGGCGAGATTAAACCTACGGCATCTAATGGGCATCGCTTCATCCTGGTGGCGATTGATTATTTTACGAAGTGGGTTGAGGCAGCATCCTACGCTACGGTAACCAAGAATGTTGTGGCACGGTTCATTCGACATAATCTGATCTGTCGGTACGGCGTCCCTGAGAGAATTATTACAGACAACGGTACCAATGTGAATAATAAGATGATCGCTGAGCTCTGCGAGCAGTTCAAGATACAGCACCACAATTCTTCTCCTTACAGACCGAAGATGAATGGGGCTGTAGAAGCAGCAAATAAGAACATCAAGAAAATCGTGCAGAAGATGACAGTGACTTATAAAGATTGGCACGAGATGTTACCGTTCGCTCTACATGGGTACCGTACCTCAGCTAGGACGTCAACCGGGGTAACTCCTTTCTCTCTGGTTTATGGTATGGAGGCAGTCTTACCGATCGAAGTGCAAATACCCTCTCTCCGGATAATGAAGGATGCAAATCTAGACGAAGATGATTGGATCCAGACACGACTTGATCAGCTCAACCTTATTGATGAAAAAAGACTTGCTGCTATCTGCCATGGCCAGACGTATCAGAAACGGATGATCAGGGCATTTAACAAAAAGGTCAGACCACAGGAATATCAAGTTGGGGATCTGGTAATCAAGCGAATCATCCTTCCTCAGAGTGATCCAAGGGGCAAATGTACCCCTACGTACGAAGGGCCATTTGTGGTCAAGCATATGTTCTCAGGAGGAGCAATGATATTGACCAATATGGATGGTGACGACCTTCCTCACCCCGCAAATGCAGACATAGTAAAAAGATACTACGCATGAAAAAGACCCGCTAGGCTGACATGCCTAGGCAAAAATTAGGGCTTCCCGGCGAACCAAAAGGGTTTGGGCAAAATGAAGGGATGAAATGAAAAATCTGTACACCCGGCAAGTCGAAAACCTGAAAAGGCGGCTTGGGCAAAAATGGGTATCCCGGTGGACTGAAAACCCGAAAGGGCGGTCCAAGCAAAAATTAGGGATAAAAGCGTAATACTATGTCTCATTGGATCACCTTGCATCCAGAATCCGGTATCTACATCAAGTTCAGACGGCATCGATCAGTCAGCTTCACCTTCAACCAAGGTCATCAAGTGATGAGACGCTCGGAGTTATAAAGGCAATAGCAGAGTTGAAACCCAGTGGGATCATTCATTTCACACAGCTATTTTATTTTCTTTTGTACAAAATTTGTATAAACTCTTTTGTTCGGCGGCGTTCTCTTACTAGGACGTCAGCCTCTTGTACACAAAACGCCTATTTACAGGCCATTCAAAAAATCAATACAAATATACTTTTCAGTTAAAAGTGCCAATTGTTTTTCTTTTTTTTTTGTTTTGTTTTGCGAAGAACGTCCAAGGTTCAATTTGTGATATATGCATTGACAATAATTTGCTAACTCATGAATATTTGCATACAAAACAAAGGATTAATTACAGGTAACATTAGAAACAGGGGCAATAAAGAGTTGTCTAAGCAATCTAATTGTTCCATCCTCCAAGGTACCAAGGTAGGTTCAGCTAAAGAACATAACCAGATATCCTAATTCCCCAGAGAGTAAGCAGTCAGTACACTCTTTTGTAAGCAAAGCTATCAAATCTTAAGGAAGTTGGGTATCCTCCAGTGGATCTCAACACCTCCCCAGCAGCACATGTATTCTTAACAAGCATCCCCGGCAGTCTTGGTCTAAAGATTGTTCCCCGGCGGCATACCAATATTCAAAGGAATCACTTCCCCCGCAGTTCAAAACTTCCCCATGAGAGTCCAATCTAATTCCCCAGGAAAGTTGGAATCCATCTCCCCAAGCAGTAAGCTTATCCCCAGTAGATTTTGGAAGCTTATCCTCACAGAGCACGAACGCGTCGCCCGGCCTTATTTAAAGAGTTATTTCCTTGACAGGATATAACTGGGTTATCCTCAGCCAAAAGCCACGGAAAGAGCGTCCTCGACGAAGTCTTCTTATCCCCAGCGAAATCCATTAACACTTCCAACACAACAAAGGCATCCCCAGCAAGGTATTATCAACACTCAACAAAATAATTCCCTCCCCACAGAGTATTGCTCCCCAGCAAGGTCGCTAGAGTATTTTTCTCCCCGCAGAATCTTCCATTCGCCAAGTTTATTCCTCAACGGAGTCATTTTCTCCTACCGGTATTCTTGCAATTATCATCCCCAGCGGAAGAAAAAGCTTATTCTTCAACGTCGGCCCAGGAGTGACCTCCCGGCACCCGTCAAGAATTTACTTTCCTAGACGAAAACATACATAAACATCACATACATCATTATAGCATGCATAGACGCATCATATCTTACAAATCTCATTTATGTTGAGAACATCGTTGCTTGGTCCATATCATGCACTGCATATGACTGACCTTTACTTTTCAGGAAAGATTCAGTTAAATTCTCAATCATATTTCAAGACATTGACCGGTTCAATTAATCGACTCCAAAGATTTCTTATCCAGTCCAAGGCCTTCCCTAGTCCAGTTAAATCGACCCCAAACAGATTTTTCTGATGAAGACTCAGTAGAAGTTATCAAAGATTTTTCTCAAACGTCCGCTTTTGAGATTATAATTTCCTATGGTTCTCTCCCCAATCCTGCGGAGACGATAATTCCATTTCAGGTTTTTCTCAAACGTCCGCTTTTGAGATTATAATTTCCTATGGTTCTCTCCCCAATGCTGCGGAGACGATAATTCCATCCCAGGTTTTTCTCAAACGTCCGCTTTTGAGATTATAATTTCCTATGGTTCTCTCCCCAATGTTGCGGAGATGATAATTCCATCCCAGGTTTTTCTCAAACGTCCACTTTTGAGATTATAATTTCCTATGGTTCTCTCCCCGATGCTGCGGAGACGATAATTCCATCCCAGGTTTTTCTCAAACGTCCGCTTTTGAGATTATAATTTCCTATGGTTCTCTCCCCAATGTTGCGGAGACGATAATTCCATTCCAGGTTTTTCTCAAACGTCCGCTTTTGAGATTATAATTTCCTATGGTTCTCTCCCCGATCCTGCGGAGATGATAATTCCATCCCAGGTTTTTCTCGAACGTCCGCTTTTGAGATTATAATTTCCTATGGTTCTCTCCCCAACGCGGCGGAGATGATAATTCCCACCAAGATTCTCTCAATATTTATTGTTAAAGTTAAAGTCATCCAAGGTTCTCTCACCATTCCTGTTGAGGTAGTAACCATCCCTGGTTCATTCATCACCACTTGAAGATCCAGACTCAGCTCCTGTAACCAGCCAGGACACATCTATACAAAGCATCTGAAAACCAGCTCCTGCAACATGTCAGGTACTCATTTTTTCTTTTGCAGGTATGCAGGTTCTCGCTAAGGAATCTCTTACGCGATCAACATCCAGATGGCATCTATAAGCCCATCATCTTATCCATCAATCTCCAAATGGCATCTATAAGCCCATTCCCATCATCACTATTACTATGTGAGCGCAAATTTCTGGGCACTCTAGTGTTCAATCATCTTCCACCTTCGGATTACGAAAGGCACGTCAGCCAATCTGCATCCTCAGGTCTAAGAAGATTGAACAGGGGCAACTGTTGTACTCCAAAATTTGCCCTCCCATATTCTTCAAGAAATTGCCAAGTCAAAGCTTCAAAATTCCCCAAGGGTTGCACAGTGCAAGGGTCTCCTAACAGTCAAAATTAGGGTTTTGGCTCTGATCAAGAAAATGAAGTTTCCAAAGGTCCAATCAAGTCCTACATGCCCACAAACATGGTCAAGCATCCTCATACAAAGTTTCAAGACTTTCAGCATAAAATTGCACAGTCAAAACCCTAATTGCACTACAGTCAACTGTAGGGGCAAAATGGTCATTTGACAGTCAAAAGTTCAAATTTTTGGTCAACATCTCATTTTGAAGCCACAAAAATCATTTTATCAATGCTTGATCCTGATTCTCAAAGCTTGGCTCAAAAATCATCAAGATGCAAAAGTTTCCTTATTTGGACAACTGAAAAAGTCAACTGTAAATTGACCAGGGCATAACTTTCACATGGATTATCAGAAAAATTCCATCCAAAGCTCATTTTGAAGAGAAATACATTTCCTACAACTCATCTTCATACTTCAAGTCCAAGAAATGCTCTCACAAAAAGTTATCAATTTCAACATTATAGGTCATTTTCAAAAGTCAACAAAAAGGGACTTTAAGTCAAAGGCCATAACTTGAGATTGGTAAATCAAAATGACATGGGACCAAAGACATTGGTTAGAGGACTCAAAGACCTTTCCAAAATGTCCAAGAACATGAGCAAAGCTTAAAAATTGAGCAAGTTATGCCTTGTGGAAGTTGGGAAATTTTTGGATATTTTGAAAAGTCAACATTGATTCAAATGATCTAAAATTGCTAATGGGCCCATTTTTCTTCCACAATTCATCATCCAAGGCATGTGCACGACCACTTGGCCCAAAGGGAAGTTTTTCTTCATTATTTATTTATTTATTTGGATTTTTATTATTAATAATTCACTTAAATTAATTAAATACATGGAAAATACTAAACCTAATTTATCAAATCTTTTTGTACATGTAATAGGTTCAAAAATTCGTGCATAATCAAATATGGAAAGATTTGAAGAGAATTGGCCATGATTGGTACAAAATAGCATGGAAAATATTGGAAAAAGATCTTGAAAAAATCAAATCTCAAAAACCATGAATGCAAAAGATTTTGATCAAGTTTGTTGACCTAATTCATTCATACATATACAAAGAATTAAAACCTAATGCCATGGACCAAGAAGCTGCGTTACAGACCAAGCATTGAACTTGAAAATTTTTGCCAAAAACTCAAAACTGAAAACCTAGTTCTAGGACGATTCAAGGCGAGACTTCTATCTCATTAGCTTGCTGAGGCTTCATAGAAGGATTTTGCATCAAAAACCACAAGCTTTCGTGCCCAGAAACGTGAGAACAATCTCATCTGTACCGAAAAATTTTCATACTCGTGCATCTCAATTCATGCGCTTTTTGCAATTTTTAACATGTGATTTATATTCCTTATGCAATTCTGATGCTAACCGTGTGGTTTGATTTTGTTTTCGTGCCCCATATGAAGATCCACCATTAGAGATATCTAGGGTTCCAAGGTTTTCAATTTAGGCGTTTTCCATTCCTGTAAAATTGAGACATGCCAATGCCATAAACGAAATCAGCAGGTTGGGACGAATTGGAAGAGACCATCGCGCCAAATTTTTGAGGCCACATGGCCTAATCGCTATTATCAGAATAGGCATGTTTTGAGGGGGTTCAAAACCCC
Organism: Vicia faba; assembly: GCA_948472305.1. Taxonomy (NCBI): domain Eukaryota; kingdom Viridiplantae; phylum Streptophyta; class Magnoliopsida; order Fabales; family Fabaceae; genus Vicia; species Vicia faba. The sequence goes on along the minus strand of OX451737.1, from coordinate 361,519,095 downwards.
CGTTAAATGTTTGTTATTTTTTTTCAGGAAATCACCAACGAGGAAGATGATTATGTGGAAGGCTCTGATTGGAACATTCAAATTCTTCGCGCGTTTTTAAGCCACTGACCATTTTTCTTTTATAATATTTGTTAGTTATTATATGTTAAACGCGCGTGGATTGGTTCAGTGGTAAGCACAGTTGTTGGTAACATTCATGACCTGGGTTCGAACCCCAGGTCCTCACTATTGCCATATTATTTTTCAATAAATGTTTCCATGTAGTTTCATATGTTGAAGACCATCATACGTCCTTCCATCAAACCGTCCATGCGTTCAATTTCATCAATCCAAGGGCGCAGATTTGAGGAACATGGTACGCGTGAGTCAACGCTTGAGTATGTGATTGGAAAATTCCACCAGGCCTGAAGCATTGGGCCAGATTGCTAAAGAGTTCACCTCCACTTTGGGGACAGATACCCCCTAGGTTTGAATTTTTCTTACTTCTTCTCTTTATTTTACTTATTTCAAATTTTTTTTTTTTAATTAGTTTCTTTAACTTAATATTTTTTTCATAATATATAAAAAACACATAAAAAAATCAGAAAAAGAGAAAAAATAATAAATTATTTTATTTTAGTATTTTTGTAAATAAATTCATAAATTAACTAGTTTTAAATTAGGTTTTAATTTTAACTCTTTTAATAAAAATCTAAAAATATATATAGAATTAGGGTTTATGATAATTTTTATTCCTTTTTATTTTTTCTTCCATAATAATTAAAATATTAAATATTTATTTTTGTAATTAAATTGCATGTAAATTAATTAGGGTTAATTTTAGGTTAAAATTTAATCTTCTTTTTTAATAAATTAAAAAATAACTAGAATTAGGGTTAGCATTTATTTTAATTAATTCTTTTTCCCATTAATCATAAAATACCAAAAAAATACCAAAAACAATTTCTTTTCTTTTTTTAATTAATTAATTCCATCCTTTAATTTAATTTTGCAAAAAGGGTCCAACGCCCTCGTTTAATTCTTATTTAATTCGCGCGTTTATTGTTTATTTCTTTTAATATTTGTGTATCTCTCCCAAAGCCGTGTAACTAATTGCTCGCACTTTATTTTCTTTACTTTCTTTATTTTTTCTGTCAAATCGGGTTCAAGAAATTTTGGCGATGTGGACCCGCGCCTTTTGTAATAGCTTAGAATTTTTACCTTCTCGCAATCTTTAACTGTTTAATCAAGGCATGAAAGAATGTATGGACAAAAATAAAAACAAACGCTAGATCACCAATAACATGACAAAAAACAAAAATACTTGAAAACGACACACAAATCGCACACACCACCCCTAGGGTACGCCTCACTGTTGCCTTGCCTCGAAAGGTGATCGTCGAGTAGAGGATGTCTTAGTAAGTCCTCATGATCCGGGAACCTGGCATGAGGGTAGCTTCTAAGGTGTCTTCCTATTGCTCTGGTGATCACCATGTCCCGAAACTCGAATTGACCCGAACACCTCCAACGGTGGTGCTACCTACCTCTCAATGGTGGGATGGCACTACTTTAAAGGACATTTACACAGGCGAATTCCTTAGGGTAGGTAGGTTCTCGTAGATACTTGCTCTAAATTTCAAAACAAATTCAAAAATACTTTTCACACCAACACATTTTCAAAAAGCTTTCGAAAGCAACTTTTCAAACACTCTTGAGGACCGATACAAGAGTCAAACTGAAATTTTCAAAGAAACTTTTTAAAACCCACAGTTGAAAAGCAAACAAACCAATTTTTGAAAACACAAATGAGCAAGTATCTAAGAGCCCATGGATAACCATGGATAGAAAGGGTGCTAACACCTTCCCTTTCTATAATCTACCTCCCGAACCGAGAGCAATCTCTTTAAGGAATTTTTCTGTGCTTTTGTCCTTTCCATTTGGAGAAAATAAAAGACGGTGGCGACTCTTGCTTCCGCGACATTTCGCGAACCAGCGTTAAACAGTCAGTTCCAGATCCACCGATCACAATGAGTCTGGTTGAAAAGGACACATAATATACTACCTTAGCAAAAAATTTACCGACTGTAAAACAAGATACTCACTGCTCGAGAAAACTTGTTGCGCTTTGGCATGGGCTGCTCGCTGACTGAGATAATATATGTTGACCCACACTACTTTGCTGATATCTAAGATTGATCCAATCAAGTACATCTTTGAGAAGCCCGACCTCCCCAGAAGAATAGCAAGATGGCAAATGATCTTGACCGAATATGATATCCAATACACGACCCAGAAAGAAATCAAGGGAAGTGTATTAGCTGATCATTTGGCTCATCAGGCTATGGATGACTACCAGTCCATGAATTTTGAGTTCCCGGACGAGAATATTATGCTAGTGACTGACTATGAAGAACCTGGACCGGACGAAGGACCCAAAGAAGGATTCCTATGGATTATGGTTTTTGACGAAGCCTCGAACGCACTTGGCAATGGAATTGGTGCTGTAATTATATCTCCTGAAAGCTGTCATACTCCTTTCACCGCCAGATTATGTTTCAACTGTACCAACAATATGATGGAGTATGAAGCATGCATCATGGGTCTCAAAGTTGCTATTGACCTGAGGGTCAAGTGCTTGAGCGTTTTAGAGGATTCAACCTTGGTAATAAGTCAGATCAAAGGAGAGTGGGATACGAAGCACCCAAATCTCATCCTGTACAAAGAGCACGTGCTGACATTACTTCCACACTTTGAAAAGGTCACCTTTGAACATTTTCCATGAGAAGATAATCAGTTAGCGGATGCACTAGCTACCATGTCATCTATGTTCAAAGTCAAGTGGGACAACGAGGCTCCCCGAATCACTATCGAGAGGTTTGATGAACCAGCATACTGCTACGAGATTGACAGTGAAGAAGTAGCAGACAAACCTTGGTTTCATGAAGTGAAAAGGTATCTCGAGGCTCAAGAATATCCCGAGGGGGCATCTATCAATGATAAGAAGTTTCTGAGAAGGTTCGCCGCGAAGTTCTTCCTCAGTAATGGAATCCTCTACAAGCGCAACCATGACTCTACTTTACTTTAGTGCGTAGACAAGAGCGAAGCAGGGAGGGTTATGGCAAATTTACATGAAGGTGCCTTTGGCACCAATTCTAGTGGACATACCATGGCTAAAAAGATCCTACGGGAAGGATACTATTGGTCCACATGGAAGCAGACTGCTATCAGCATTCCCGAACTTGTCACAAATGCCAGATCTCTGCTGATAAGGTGCACGTACCTCAGGTTCCTTTGAACATATTGATGGCTCCTTGGCCCTTTTCAATGTGGGGCATTGACATGATTGGAGAGATTAGACCTACCGCTTCCAATGGGCATCACTTCATCCTGGTGGCCATTGATTATTTCACGAAGTGGGTTGAAGCTGCCTCTTTTGCTACTGTTGCCAAGAACGTTGTGGCGCGGTTTATCAAGCATAACCTGATTTGTCGGTACGGTGTGCCAGAGAGAATCATCATTGATAATGGTATGAATCTCAATAATGCGATGATCACCGAACTCTGTAAACAATTCAAGATCCAGTATCATAATTCTTCCCCTTACCGACCAAAGATGAATGGTGTTGTGGAGGCTGCTAACAAGAACATTAAGATAATCATACAGAAGATGATGGTGACATACAAAGACTGGCCAGAGATGTTACCATTTTCTCTTCATGGTTACTGCACCTCCGCATAAACATCGACAAGCACAACACCCTACTCTCTGTTATATGGTATGGAGGTTGTCCTGCCTATTGAGGTCCAGATCCCTTCTCTGAGAATCATGAAGGATGCGGGTTTGAATGAAGACGATTGGATTGAAACTCGACTTGATCAACTGAATCTAATTGATGAGAAAAGGCTTACTGCTGTCTATCATGGTCAAATGTATCAAAAACGAATGATCAAGGCTTTCAAAAAAAGGTCAGAAGACAAGTATATCAGGTCGGGGATCTAGTGATCAAGCGCATCATACTGCCGCAAGGTGACCCCAGGGGAAAATGGACTCCCATGTACGAAGGGCCATTTGTGATCAAAAGCATATTTTTTGGTGGAGCCGTGATTCTGACCACCATGGATGGTGATGACCTTCCTCACCCTATTAATGTGGACATAGTGAAAAGATATTACGCATGAATAAAGACCCTCTAGGTTGACTAGCCTAGGCAAAAATCAGGGAAGTAAACAAAAAATATTTGTACATCCGACAAGTCGAAAACCTGAAAAGGCGGTTTGGGCAAAAAAGGGTATCTCGGTGGAATGAAAACCCAAAAGGGCGGTCCAGGAAAAAGTTATGGATTTGAAGCATATCACTATGTCCCATTGGATCACCTTGCGACTATACTTCAGTATCAACTATCAAGCTTAAACGGTACCAATCAATCTAGTCAGCTTCGGACAAGTAGCAAAGTGATGAGACGCTCGAAGACATAGGGGCAATAGAAGAATTGAAACTCAATGGGATTATTACACATAGATTTTTTCCTCTCCTTGTACACTATTTTTTATAGTTTTCACTCTCACGACGGTGTTCTCCTACTAGAACGTCAGCCTCTTTGTACAAAATGCATGTTATAGGCAAATTTCAGAAATCAATATAAATCATTTCTTTGGAAGTACAAAACTGTTTGTTTTTTATTTTTTCTGTTTTGTTTCGCAAAAACTTACATTGACTTATTCTTGACATATACATTTGAATATGATTGATATTCATAAATATTTGCATAAGAAACAGAAAGACAGTTGCTCATGACTTTAAGAAATGGGGCAAAGTCTAAAAAACCATTTCAGTCCCGACAAGTTACTTCTTCCAGCAAGTATAGGGGCAGAGATAGTTTTAAGACGAAGTCACCATTACATATGACCCCGTGACGTCTATATTCCCCGCAAGGTAGAAACAACCAAAGTTTCGATCTCTCCTTCCCCAAGCAGGAATTATCTTCTCCAGTAAAGTTCCTTCAGAGAGCTGAAATCTATTTCCCCCAGTCGAGTTGTATAATCCAACAGTTATAAAACCTCCTCCCGAGTAGAGTTTATTTCTCTAACTACGGAAGTTCATTCCCCAACAAGTGTTTATTTCTCTACAAAGGCAAAATCTTCCAATAAAACATCTCCCTCCATAGAGTTTATTCTCAAGTGGAGTCAATCCCCGACAGAATATCCTCAGACAGAAAGAGGAAATCCCCATCGAATCATCTTTGTTCATCATCCCCAGTGGAAATGAAGGATTCAGCCTCCCAAGACTCTTCAACAGCAGTCTGGGATTTACTTTCCCAAGCTATGAAACATCACAACAACATTCCATATTCATACATCATGGCATGCGCATACACATCGCATACAACATAGTCTCATTTATTTTGAGAACATCATTACACAATGCATTTCATATATCATGACTAACTCTTCACCTTTTCAGGAAAGATCAAGTCAACAGATACTTTTGACTACTTACATGACCCGACAATCTTATCAAAGGCTATGTCTGACGAAGGTCTATTTCAGCATCTTCCTCCAAAAGATTTTCTCAAAAGACCTTCTCTAGTTCAGTTAGATCGACACTAAGATTTCTCTGATTACTATTCCAGTTGAAGATATTCCAAGACTTTTGTCTGGTTCAGCCGAATCGATACTAAGATTCTACTGATTACTATTCTAGTCAAAGTTATAATCCAATACCTTCTTTGGGTCAGTCAGATCGATACTAAGACCTCTCTGATTACTATTCTAGTTGAAGATATTCCAAGACTTTTGTTTGGGTCAGCCGAATCGATACTAAGATTCTACTGATTACCATTCCAGTCAAATTTAATTCGAGACCTTCCCCTAGTTCAACTAAATCGATACTAAGATTTTTTTGATTTCTATCACAGTCGAAGACAACTCAAGACCTTTCTCTGGTTCAGTCAAATCGATATTAAGATTTCTATTCCAGTTAAAGAAGCTATGAAGCCCGAAACCTGACCAGATAATAGTCCATCAACAATTCAAGACACCGTGAAGCCTGGATTCTAACCTTATAACAGTTTAATCTCATTTCCCCATTAATTCGCTATGAAGCCTGGAGTACGACCAGATAGCAGTCAGCCTTATTATCCTCAGTAAGTTACTGTAAAGCCTGGATACTGGCCAGATAGAAGTTGGCTTCCATCCCTTCAATCCAGAGATGAATCCCCATTGGAGTAATGAACAACTGAAGCTCCTAGACTCTATTTTCCAAAATAGAGACCAACATTCCTCAACGGAGTCCTCCTCAACGGAGTCCTCCTCAATGATAGGCATAGGAATTCCCACAAAGGAACGTCTCATGAAATCAACATTATTCTGGATGGAATCTTTAAGCCCATCTCCGACGACTCTCCATCATATCTTCCAGATGGCATCTTTAAGCCCATCTCCGACGATCTTCCGTCATCTTCTCCAAATGGAATCCATAAGCCCATTCTTGATATTACCTACACAGTCGAGTATCACGAGTGCAAATTTCTGGGCACTCTAGTGTTCAATCATCTTCCACCATCATGAAAGGCAGACCAGCCAATCTACATCCTCAGGTTTAAGAAGATTGAACATGGGCAGTTGTTGTACCCCAAAATTTTCCCTCTCATTTCACTCAACACATGCCCATTGAGGTCCCTAACTTGTCCCAGGATGACCAAGAATTGACCAGACAAATTCTCCTCCTAAGACAATAAGCCTCAAACCAGGGTTTCACTCCTAAGTAAGATGTGTGAGTCCAAAGGATCCCAAATGTTATACATTATTCTAATATGTCCTCAAGATCATCCATGCCAAATTTCATGTCTTGCACAACAAGTTTGCCCAGTCAACTGCTCAAATGCCTGGAAATAAATTATATAAAGTCTAAAGTCAATTGTGGCCCAAATACAATCAACCTTCAAGATTTTTGGTCAACATCAAAATTTTGAAGTAATATCCACCATTTGATCAAGGGTTGGTCATGATTCCTCAAAAAATGCTCCTAACTCATCAAAAGGCAAAAATGGAAAATTAGGGTTTCTATAGGAATAGTCAATCAAACTTTTACCAAGCATAACTTTCTCATACTTTATCATAAATTTTCCAACCAAGGCTCATTTTGAAGAGAATAAAATTCCCTACAACTCCTATTCAGCCCTCAAGTCCAAGAAATTCCTCAATCAAAAGATACAAGTTCATACATTATAGGTCCATTCAAAAAGTCAACAAAAACACCTTTTGGGTCAAAGCTCCTTACATGAAATTGGAAGATCTAATTGAGATAAAACCAAAAGGGTTATTTAGAGAACATCCTAAGCTTGCTAAAAATTCTAATAACATCCTTTTAGGGTTAAAAATGAGTGAGATATGCATTGCTAAAGTTGACCATTTTTGGAAAAGTGCATGAAACAAATAATGACCAAACTTGATTTTTTCTCTCCAAATGGGCCCATGTTTTTATGTTTGAAACTTGTTCCTAACATGACCCACGACCCCTGAGCTTACTCAAGTATTATTTCATTATATTTATTATTTTTTTATTTTTTATTCGTTAAAATAAAAATAAATTAAATAAAATAGTGGAATAATAAAATAAAATCCAAGATTTGATTTTGTGAGCACATGATAAGTCTATAATTAGCTGGCAAATCAAGGATTTTGTGCAAGTGGTGATTGGAATAAAAATAGAAAGATTTGGCCTATTTTAGAAACAAAAAATACAAGACACAAATCAAATTTTTTCTCACTCAATCTTCAAGATTTAATTCAGTTTTGTTAACCTAATTCGTTCTACTATATATGCATAACATTTCCAGACCATAAAAAGAAGGATTGGCCATGTGGAATTGAGATAAAAAACTCAATTTTTTTACAAGAAAGTGGTTATCGTATTTTTGCCTACAAGAAGATTCAAGGACTTTCAAGGTTTGCTATCAATTCCTGGCAGTATTTGGGAGCTATCTGGACCATTACCATGCCTCAACACACCTAGAAACGCCCCATACCAGTACCATGGTTTGCCTCTTTTCTTGAATTTGGTTTTGACTATACACGCATGATAAATGAATTCTAAATATATACTCATGTTTGTATAATCATTTAGAACATGTTTGCATAATTAATTATGTGTTTTGAAGCATATTTGACTAAATGCCATTGTTAGGGTTTCAAGGTTCTTTTTAGGGTTTTTCGTTTCAAGCAAAATCAGGGAAAAAGATGAGTACCATTTACTCACGAGATCAAACCTAGTTGATATGTATTCTTGGATTAAATTTTTATTGCGTGATTGTGATTTTTGAGATATGCAGGTTTATAGCTACAACATATGTCCGTAGGTAAAAACCCCTCGCCTAAAACGACGGTCCAGCAAAGAAGATGAAGGCGTGTCAAAACATGAGTGGCCAGTTTGAATGGCGCACGCTTTTTATTTATCACTACTGACCATTATTAAATATAATATATTGTGTTTATATTATTGAACGAAAGAAACATTGGCTCAGTGGTACAGGCGAAGGGTTTTCAAAGCGCGCGTGTAGGAGGTCAGGGGTTCGACCCCTGCCTCATACATAATATTTTTCTCAACATTTCCTTGCATATCCTATGCTTTTATCACGAGCGCGCTCATCATACGCCTCCAGATCCATCACCCTTGGATCATCTGCGCCCAGATCAAACACTTCCAATGAAGCTCCTCATGGTGGACCCTCTTGGCACAGCCCCACTGAATTCAACGTTTGCTATGGGCCACAGAAGATTGGGCTTTGGACAGAAATTCAACTTGGAACCCCAGTTTGGGCTCATACCCCCTCAGGCTTATTATATTTCTCTTTTTAACTTTATTATTTTTATTTTGTTTAAATTAGTTTAGTTATTTTGTTTACATCAATTTTTTTCATAAAAATCATAAAATCAAAATGACAAAAATAGAACTTAGTTTTTTTTCGTAATAAATTAATTTTTTTAAATAAATTAATTTCATCAACTTTAATTTATTTTTCATTAATTAAAATTAATTAGAAAGTTTGGGTCAAATTCAAATCTTTTTCATAAAAATCCCAAAAATATTTTCAATGATCAAATTATGGTTTTTTTTAGGGTTTTGAATCTTTTATCCAGTTAATTCTCGCGCGTCATTATTTTGTCGTACGATTATTTTTATTATTAATGTAACTGCGCCCGATTTTTAATAGCTAATTAGGGTTTTTTATTTCCGCACTTTATTTTTTTAGTCATTCTTTATGTATCTACACCAAAGCCCTGTAATAGCGTAGGACCCTTTATTTTCTCGCTTTTATATTATGTATACACTTGTATATAATTGTTAGTAACCTATGTGTGTATGATTAATCAATCAATCAGTAGATCACTAAACTCAAGATAAATATATCTGAATAAAGCACACTGCTGCACACTTGCACCCTTAGGGTATACCTCACTCGGTTGCCTTCGAATTACGGTCACAATTCTCGAAACGTGATAATTCTTAGTGGTTGTCCTTAAGTCTAGAGATCACTAGTCCCTCGATGACCCTCTCGACTGTTGCCTTGGTATAAAAGTGATCTTGGGGCTTTAGGACAATTACTAAGAGTTTTTACCCAGTTGCCTTTAGTGATCGTGCGTCCCTTTCGATAGTCCCTCAAACATCCAACGACTAGGGCTACCTACTCACTAATAGTAGGATAGCACTGTCTAAAGGATAGGAGGAAAAGAACAAACTTTTTTCGAGCAGGTAGATAATTGTTAGGTACTAGTTCAAAAATTCTTTTTGCACCCTACACTTTCAAATACTTTTCAAACAAAAATTTTCAAAAACGCTTTATCACACTCTTGAGTACTGATACAAGAGTTACCATAAAGTGAATCATCGCACTAAGGCATTTTCAAAGCTTTTCAAACCACACCGACACAAGTAATTTTCAAAAGATGAGCAAGTACCTAAGAGCCCATGGAAAACCATGGATGGAAAGGGTGCTAACACATTCCCTTTCCATAATCTACCCCCCTTACTCAGAAAATCTCGAAAATGGTATTTTCTGTTCTTTTCACCCTTTCCTTTGTTGGATAAAAGAAAAGTCGGTGGCGACTCTTACTTACCGCGACATTTGCGAACAAAAAAGACAAATCAGTATTAATAGTCGGTTCTGCCACCGTATCACACACTCATATCTTTCATCCTGAGATTTTCAAATTTGGTGGTTAGAATTTGAAGTCTTGACATTTATACTTTTAATGTGTCTTCATGAGTGGTTCTGAGGATTTCTCATGCATCTTTGGCCATAATACAAGTATTTATTAATCTCAATATATTTTTGTCAAATGCATCAAACAAGGCATTCAAGGCTTTAGAGTTTCCAAGAGAAAGTTCATCTTCTTCCTTAGACCAATCCTCTTCAGGCTTAGTTGTTTCCGCCCCATCTTTGTCCTTCACCATACGCGCCTTCTAATACTCATAGTTGGTGTCATTCAGAATATGTGGTATGTTAACCAATCCTCATTTCTTGTCTACAATACCAGAAAATATCTTCCCTGGAGGTCACTCAAATACAGAACAAGGTGCCTGCTCAGATACCATTTAAAATTCTAACACAACAAGATAAATGCCGTATATGATGTTACGAGACCAGGATCAAGACATTGTCACAACACAGTAAAACAACTAACAATTTAAGCAACTAGATGAAATTAAATAACACAGGTCAATTGTTAACCCAGTTCGGTGAAATGTCGCATACATCTGGAGGCATCCAAGCCAAGAAAGAAATCCACTATAATAGTATTAGTTTGATGTTCTATAAATCCTCTAAGTTTTCAAACTTCACACCTAATTACTACTCGTGTTACTTTTATCTAAGACACTCCTAGATATAAAACCCTTCTCACTTCCCTTCAATCATACAATAGTGATGACAATAATAATCAAACAAGAAGGAGACACACTCCATAAAATAAACCAACTACTACTTAAAATCTTATGATTGATTCACAATTATAACTCAAAACTCAGCCCAACTCAAGCATCAAAATGACACAAGAGTGGCTCACAACCAACAAAGAACAATGAACAAACTAAAACCCTAATTGATATTCTCACCTTTGCGCCTTTTCCCTCCTTAGGTTTTGAGTCTATCTTTTTATAGCCTGAAATCAGTATGGGCTTTGTGAATAAATGGGCTAATCAATCAGATGATTTTGTATAATCATTTAGTGCAAAAATATAATGTTTCCTTAAATGTTTTAACAACCATTCTTAAGAAAAACGCAAAGTCTGAAATGTCCTTTGTAGCTTCTAGAAACACATGATTCTTGGACCATAGAAAACATGAAACATATCTTCATAGAATCTTCAAGATCTCATGCTGAAAACAAAACTTCCAAAAATAGAAAAACTGGGTACATTCTGGTGTTGTACCAACATGTCAAAATATCTTGTCCAACATCTTGCTAGAACACTTGTTTTAACAAAATGCAGCCAACGAAAATGAAACCTAACACCCGTTAAAAGCTTATGGTTGGGGATTGGGTGATCAGTTCATATTATTCATATATTTAGGTTGAAGATCATATATATTTGAATATCTTACCATTTTCTCATGGTTAGCCTAGTTAAAACCATGATAGGTTTTGAGATCAACCAAGTTAAAATCTCAAGAGGTTGATTGGTTATCTTGTTAAAGCATTGAGCTCAGATATATTTTGGAACTTAAAGACTAACCACTACACGGTCCATATTCATGGAGAGAAGACTATATGCTTCAATCTATAGTTGGGAAGGAAGCTTGTCCACTTCAATCTCAATAATTTATTGGAAAATATGAAAACGCCCATGTCTATTGTCTTGTATTATTATGGTTGTAGTAAAACTACCATTTCCTTGTATAAGGGGGTTCGTGTGTCTTTTCTACTAAAATCTCTTAAGTATTATTGGAAACTCTCAAGACCAAGTCTTGGGGAGAGGAGTAGGTCCTTTTTGCTTTTGACTAAACCTTTATAATTCCATGTGTCTTTCTTCTTCCTTTAAACTTTTTAATTTCTGCATATTAATATTTTATTTCTGCTGCTTAGACTTAAAAAATAGTTTCAATCTCTGATTAAATTGGCAAGAGTTTTCAAAACCCATGTTTTTCTAAACTACATAATTCAGCCCCTCTTGTATGTGAAGTCTCAAGTCCAACAAAGAGTTCAAGACCCATTGGATGCAAGTGGGTGTTTAGAAAGAAGTATCATGATGAAGGTACACTAAAAAATTATAAGGTTATATTAGTAGCAAATAGATTTAGACAAAAGGAAAATGTCGATTATTTCAACACATATGCATCAGAAGCAAGGACGACAACAATTAGAGTATAGATTCCATTAGCTTCTTTAAATGGCCTTATAGTTCATCAAATGAATGTTAAAATGACATTCCAAAATAGAGATCTTGATGGAGAAATTTACATGGAGCAACTAGAAGGTTATGTGCTTTCTAGAAATGAATAAAAGGTGTGCAAGCTTGTCAAATCCTTGTATGGACTAAAACAAGCACCGAAACAATGACATCAAAGTTTGACTCTAATAATTTCAAATGGATTTGTTCCAAATTATTTTGACAAGAGTTGTATTAAGTGGTTTGTGAAAACATTGTAATTATCATTTGTCTCTATGTTGATGACATTTTGATCATTAGCAACGAGATGAATGTAATTTTAGAAACAAAGAGGTTTTTAATTTCCACTTTCAAGATGAAAGATCTTAGACTAGCTGATACAATTTTGGGATCAAAGTAAAGCAAAATAATAGGGTTATGAACTTAATCAAACATACTATGTGGACAAAATGCTTGATAAGTTCAAACACTTATGTCTCAAGGAAGTGAAGACTCCATTTGATTCTAATGTCAAACTTAAAAATAATGATAAAAGATATGGGGCTCAATTGCAATATGCAAGTGCAATTGGTTTCCTAATGTATTTTATGTAATGTACTTAACTTGACATAACATTTGCAGTTAGTAAAATGAGTAGATTTACTAGAAATCCAAATTGTGAGCATTGAAAGGCCATCACTAGAATTTTTTATTATCTTTTGACAACCAAAAATAATGTCTTTCATTATGGTACTTTTCCTTCCATACTAGAATGATATACCGATGCGAGTTGGATATCAAGTATCGGAGAACATAAATCTACAACTGAGTGGATATTTACACTAGCTGGAGGAGTGCATTTTCTTGGAAGAGCAAGAAGCAAGCGTGTATCACTCTCTAGACCATGGAATCAGAGTTCGTGGCTCTTTCTTTCATTGGACAAGAAGTTGAATGGTTAAGGGACCTTCTGTTGGAAGTTTCATTGGCTAAAGACAATGTTTCAAAGGTGTTGACACATTGCGATAGGCAAGCCACTTTAGCTAGAGTATACAACAAAGTGTATAATAGAAAGTGTAGGCACATATGTCTTAGACATTCCTTCATGATAAAATGGATTAAGGATGAAATCATTTCACTCTCATATATACTTTCAAGCTATAATTTAGTTAATCCATTTACTAAAACAATGGCTATAGATATTGTAAAGACTACCTCAAGAGGTGGTATGAGATTGAAACTCCTTGAGTAGGAGTTCCAACTATGATAACAACCTAATATAATGTTAATAAAATATTAACCTCAAGATTCAATTGTAATAACAAGCCATTGATTTGGATGTTTGTTTAACATTGTGTAATAACATTGAGTATTGCATTTGGAAGATTGAGTTTTTCAAACTCTTAATGAAGTTCAATGTTGAGAATATGTATCTCAAGAAAATTAGATACAATATGAACTTCACCTATGTGAATTTTGAGATGTTGTTGTCTCAAAGTGAGAATTAGAGTTTCTCTCACAATAAATTCACGAAATAGGAAAAACACTTGACCATAAATAATGTTAGGTGAGATATGTAGTTGAAGAACTATTAAAGTGTGTGTATAAGGTAATGCTAGTCTAATAACAAGGAATAAAATGTCAAAGCTTTGTTACCTAAAATTATGATTAGACTTTGTGTTTCTTTACTATGGTTAACTTTAAATCGAAATATATTTAAATTTATTAATATTCTTTGGTAACTTTTTTGTAATTGATATTGTTATTATTAGAACAAGCGGGAGATTGTTATAATTAAAATTATCAATGACCATTCTTGTGTTCCAAAATAACAAGAAAATTAACAAATCAGTAAATGAACATTTAATTCATGAAAAACAGTACCCCGTGAAAAGTTTAACTAACTATAATGTTCATTATATCGAGTTGCATTTATTAAATGAACAAATTAAATAAATATGATAAAATATCACATGGACAAGTGTGGTAGTCCCAAGTCTTATGCTACTTGTCACCTTCACACTTCCCCACGCTAGTGTGGCCACAAGAGACGCTGGTTTCGGCTCCGACACCAATATTGGGGGAGGAAGAGTGCGGGTAGAGGTGCTAGTGACACCTTGCAGGCAGCACTTTAGCACTTAAGGATGACAGATCAGAGTAATCATGCTTCTCACAGTGACTTCTCTGCTCTAGTTGTCGGCCTTCGAACGGAAAGCCACCATACTCGATTGTGTTCATTGCTCCATTTTTTTTGTAGTCATTGCTTCAGTTTGTTAATTTTTGAACTCGGAAATGAAAATAGTTTGCAAATTATTGTAATAGTTGGTAAAAGGTTAAAAGTTGTAACATGTTCTGTGAAGTGTTGATGAAAGAGTGTGCTTTATGAATGCATGCCTCTTTGATATATATTTTGCATGATGTAAAAAATAAGATTTCTTTAGTTTTTCTGTATATTAAACAATATCTTTGATTCAGTGTGTGCACCCTTGCATTAGGAATCTTAGAATGCATCTAGAACATGTTTTGAAAAGGTTGTCAATAGGTATCATGAACTAAAAATAATTTTTTGCATAAAAATCAGTTGCATGTGTCGAAACACCCGTTCTATGCGCCGGAACATGTGGATCAATAATAAAGCATGTAGGCTATGTAACTATATGTCGGCACATTCTTCACTTTAGGTCGACACATGTCATTATGGAAACTTCTATGTGTCGACACATACGTGTTTAATATCGACATGTGTACTGTTGTCTTAAAGTTTGTAGATTTTGTAACTTCATGTTGACACAATGACCTCATATAAGTCAACACATGTCTTTACATGTGTCAAAATATAACTTATATGTGTCAGCGCATGTGTCAGAAACTCTCAAAAATTGTTTTCCTTTTCAAACTTCTAGGGTCTCCTTTTGCCTTAAACTTGCACACCTATATATACTTCATACTTGCATCATTTTGAATTTGATGAAACTATAAACACATACTAAGATTACTCATCATCTTCAACCTTACATCTATGCATACACAAAAACAAGTTACACATAATCATTCATTATTTGGGTGCCATCTAGACTTGGTTGATAACATTCAATTTAGGTTGGTTGTAACCTTAGGTTGAGTTGAGAATTATAAGGGGTTTCATCAGAAAAACGGGGAGAGGTCTTAGCTCAATATCAAAGTGTAGATTTGGGGTTTTTTACAAGGATTCACAAATATTATATTTGACTGAGTGAAAGGCTTTGAAGAACGAGAGGTTCTTGTAAAGGAGTAGCGCGAGACAATAAATCATTTAGAAATCTTGGGTGACAATGATTTACAATTTGAATTCGGCCGAGTGAAGAACTTTGAAGAATAATATTTTCTTGCAAAGGAGATGCGCGAGACGGTGGATCAAATTAGTATTTTTGGATGACTTGATCAAACTTAGATCAAGAAAATAGAAATATCTAGAATTAACATCAAACATAGGGTTTGTAGGGTTAGATTGCTGCATTTCTCTCGTAACAATTTTTTGCATGGTAAAAATTCTTATCTCAATTCCAAACAGAATTGGGGGGCAGATGTAGTAAAATCGACGACGATTGGTGAACTACCTAAACAAATCATTATCTCTCTCTCTCTCTCTCTCTCTCTCTCTCTCTTTATATATATATATATATATATATATATATATATATATATATATATATATATCATTTACATTTTATTAGCAATTTGTTAAATTCCTTAATTGTGCAATTAATTCTTATAGACAAATTATTTAATTGTTAAATTGATTTATTAATTACCTTAGAATCTATTAGATTGGAAGATTTATTTCATACCAATAAAGTTTAAAGGAAAATCTAAAAACTTAAGTGCACATCAAGTGTTCGATAAATTGTTTCACTTAATTTTATCAATTGTTTCATTGCATATAGTTTGGCCTTGTAATTGTAAAACAATTACTTGAGAATTTATTGTATTAAGACCTTATCATAATAATTTAATTGATTTTGATTGTAAGTGATTGTACCTGACCAGAATGGACCGTCACAGTTAGCCCGAGCATAAGTTGAAAGAGAATAGGGGGTACCTGCAAGACACTCCGATGCCAAAATGAGTTTGGGAATGAGAAAGGAAGTATGAGAATTTAGAAAGTGTTGAATACCTGACCCTCTCAGAAGAGAGAGTATTTATAGCCCTCAGCGCTGGGCCAAGGTCCTCATTATTGGGCCACGTTGAGGCCCAATAATGGGAACTTATAGGGCTTACATGTGTATGGAGTCCAGCAAATGGACTCCCCCTGGTCAATTGCTCCGTGAGAATAGGGGTTGGACTCGTGATTCCCAGAGGGCAGTTAAGGTGAATGACCTGAGGACATGGGCCACGTTCCCCAACGGATATGTGGGGAGTTGCCCAACGGTCCCCAACTTGGGTTATCTGTTCTTTGGGCCTTACGAGTTGGGCCACCTATTCAAGGGGAAAGCGTAGGCCCATTCCAGATCAGGAGCCCCCCAATTTATTTCCCTTGAGCGAAAGGGTGATGACTTAAGTTCATCTTTCATGGCCGGAGACTTGATCGAGAAGGACGGTCAGAGTCCTCCGAAAGGAACGGATTGCTGCCCACATGGGGGACAACCTGTTTAAGTGTGTCGAGGATATTATGGGTGAACAAGCAGTGAATCTGAAGAGGTCAGTTTCCTGATCGAGAGGACCGTATTAGTTATGGGGAGCCTCCACGAGATCTCTTTTGATGCGTCCGTCTCCAGGGAGTTGTTTGAGATGTCGAGCATTATTTCATCCTTGAGGTAATTGAATAAATTCACCAGTGTACGTGCCGTAGCGTCGAGCAGCCCCCCTCCCTCCCATGTGGATAATCTTCCTCGTGGTCGTATGGGGATTACGCGTTGGAGTCGGGGATATGCTCGTCGATCTAGAAGGGACACATGGTTGATTGTTAAGCCACGTAGCTAACACTTTGGGGTGCCACCCCCTTCAAGGGGAAACCCAAAAGTCCCAATCAAATGATGACTTTTTATGAGGGACCTAGTGGGGCATGAGTCACCTATAAAAGGTGGCCCTGGGTCTTCATTTGTCATTTTCTCAAGTTCTCCTTCAACTTCTCTTACTCGTGTGTAAAGCTGTCTTCCCAACTTTCCTATATTTTTTTCTTAAATAGTTCTTCATCCAAGTAAGTTATATCCCCTCAATAACATGTTTATTCAGAGATTCTGGATTAAACATCTAAAATTTGCCTTGGTTGGATGAGTTTTATGATGAACACTCATGAAGTTCATGAGTTCTGCGACGAACACTCATGAATGTTCATTAATATTCACTAGTTATGGCATCGGGGGAGATCTCCCTGAATAGTGGCCGTGACATAGGGGACGTTCTCCCCTGATATCAAGGATTGTCTCGGGCTTCTTGATCGATGAGTGAACATCCCCCACAACAAAGTAATCTCCCAACGAAAACATAGTCCGCTTTAGCGTGTATTCGAGGGTTTGGGTCGAGTTCGTCGCCCTTTCACTTGATCTGTGGTGGAAGGGTGGATTTGATAATGTTGAATTCACTGTTTTCCCCTGCTTTTCAGGTATAATGACGCACTCAATCGGGGATGACATTCTGGCCGCCAACTATGAAGACGAGCCACACAGTAACAAGGACCCTATGGCTTGGGTTGCTCCTGAGCCTCGAAATAAATGGTCATGTTTTTCTCAAGACAAGATGGATGCGTTCAATTGTCCGGAGGTACGGGCGGAAGGGGCCCCCTCCAACTGGATGCTCCAAACTCCCCAATGTAACTGGAGAATATGCTCGACGTATCCGGGCAAACGTTTCCTGATGTATGAATTCGCGTTTAAAGAGGCAGGGATGCATTTTCCCTTTAGTGATTTCCAAGTAGGTTTATTTCAATGGCTTCAACTGGCGCCCTATCAGCTTCACCCGAACGCTTTGGTGTTTATGCGAGCGTTCGAGCTTATATGCCAGTATTTGCAGATAGGGGCCATGCTGCCCCTCTTTTTCCATATCTTTCATCTCTAAAGACAATCCGTCGGAGGGGGGGCAGGCTTGGGTGTCATTCAAGAAGTCCGGGAAGCTCTTCAGGCCTTACCTAGAGTCTGTCTGAAACTTCAAAGAGAGGTATTTCATTGTGAACCCTCTGACGGGCGCGGCCATATATTCCCTATACACTCGCATAAAGGAGGTGGAAGACAGACGCCCAATCACCCGACTCGTGGCCAGATTTCCGCTGAAGTGGCAATGGAAGTACTTCGAGCAAAGACTTTAATATTACACTGTGAAGCCCGAGGACCTGGACGGTGTTGGGATTCTATAGAGGAGCCTTTAACGTAATCATCCCTGCCTTCAACATGTGTTGTAACGCTTGTGCTAGTGACATGTTGATCTTGGTGAATTGTCTTTTAGGTGCGACCTCCTTACGCTGATTCCCCTATTGATGTCGTTTCACGAACGTAGGATTAGAGACCAGCACTGCCCCTGCATATTGGTGGTAATCTGTCTTGTTATGACCCTTCTGGCCATACACAGCATTGGCTTCCCTCTTACCCGCAAATAGCTTCTTATCAGCATTAGAAGATGCAGCCATCGGGATCTTCCCACTCTTGATACCACTTTCAATCCTATCTCCAGTCAGGACCATATCTGTGAAACTAGATGAGGAACTCCCAATTAGCATATTAAAGAACGGGCCTGTCAGAGTGCCCATGAACATGTCTACTATTTCCCGATCATTCAGAGGAGGTTGTACCCTGCCAGCTAGATCCCTCCATTTCTGGGCATAGTCTTTGAAGCCTTCGCTAGAACTCATAGACATGCTTTGAAGTTGTGTATGAGTTGGAGCGAGGTCAACATTGTACTGATATTGCTTATAAAATGCAGCAGCAAGGTCTTCCCAGTTACGAACATTGGATCTTTCCAGTTGATAGAACCAATCTATTTGTGTTCCAGACAGACTGTCTTGGAAGAAATGGACCCACAAGTCTTTTCCAGCAGTGTGAGGCTGTATCTTCCTCACATAAGAACGGAGATGCATTTTAGGACAAGAGACCCCATCATACTTAGAAAATACCGGTGCCTTGAACTTTGGGGGATGACAACCCCGCATACCAGACCCAACTCTTGAAAATCCAGCCCAGGAACCTTATGTATTTCCATAGCGCTCAGACGCTCTTCTAACTGCTTGTACTTTTCATAAGTTGGAGGGTACTGCTCCTCATTGTAATCAGTTTCATTATCAGACTCTTTATGACTAGGGTCCTCTTCTCTGGCTTCACCCTCTTGATTCTCTCCCTCTTTAGATGAAGAAGCTAAATCAACAACTCGTCTTGGCGGCCCTCTAAACCTTCTTCTCATATGTGCCACACCGGCTGTCCTCTTAGTCTTCTTAGTGTTCTTCTTAACAATCAGAGCCTTCAGCTCTTCCTGTCCTTTGGCCAGAGCCATAGTCATTTGCTGGAACTGCGTGCTCTGAGTCTGAAGATCTTTCACAGTTTGTTCAAGAGCCATTGCTGAAATAAACAGCGGAGGAGATGAGAAACTTGTTATGAATCCTGTTATGCAATGATATGTATGATATGTATGCAATGTTTTCAAGGATCTCACAGGGTAAACACAAGAGACTGTTAGAATTTGATTGCAGCTTTGATTGAAGAACTTTGTATCATTGAGAGTCCTTCTACGAGAGTCAAGCTCACCATATCAAGTGGGTCATAGCCCCTGACTCAAGTTGTTGAGTTTTGATCTTCTGACGACATTGGCTAGAGGAAAATAAATCCCCTTACCCCTTGCTAGACGTCTGATTTATCATAACCTGCATCACAGGCCCTCGAGATCCTTGAGATGGTTAGTCATGATATGCTATGGTATGATGTTTATGATGTCATGAGAAATCACATGTATAACAAACACAGACAAATCACATCAAGTCCTTAGGATTAAGGCCTGCTTGAATTTTAAGGTCATACCCTCTTGAAGCTGGATTGGTTCAACCTGTCTTAGAAAAGTATCGGGTTCTAAAGATTCTCAATATCACTGACCATCCTTTATCGGGCATTGTTTCAGCTCAAGCAATCTTTTCTTGCAGCCAAAATATCCCGAAAGTCTGATCTCAATGAGTGTAGCATCGAGTATCAACCAATCCTCAGCTCTATACTGAGGCCGGCTATCTCACTACTTTCTAATGGTCAAGTTTGTTTAACTAAGGTTCTAAGGTCCGTTAGTGCTTCACGACACCACGCGGCGGCCCCGTATTCTCCTCGTTTCCCCATGAAGGATACCGGTACCAACCAAAGTGCCACACCAACACAGCCATTGCTTAAACTATATTGGTCTATGCCGTACAATCTCCACGATCTATTGTTGTTTACCTAAAAAGTGTTCCCAAATCCGGGTGTAGGATCTTTAACAATGCCCAAGCAAAACCCTTTAAGAATAAAGCATACAAAACAAACAAGAAAGCAATTAAAAAAATGACCTAGATCCTAAGGTATACCCCACTTATTTAATTCCCCAGCAGAGTCACCAGTTTTGTGATACGATGGCAAAACCGACTGTTAATACTGGTTTGCGTTTTTGTTCGCAAATGTCGCGGTAAGAAAGAGTCGCCACCGACTTTTATTTCATCCAACAAAGGAAAAGGAACAGAAAAAACCTTTTTCGAGATATTTCTGAGTACAGGGAGTAGATTATAGAAAGGGAAGGTGTTAGCATCCTTTCTATCTGTGGTTTTCCACGGGCTCTTAGGTACTTGCTCATCTTTAAAAAAATTGCTTGGTGTGTTTGTGTGCTTTTGAAAAGTTTTGAAATTGCCTTAGTGCAGCGATTCACTTTATGGTAACCCTTGTATCAAGCCTCAAGAGTGTAATGAAGTGTTTTTGAAAACTTTAGTTTGAAAAGAGTTTTGAAAGTGTAGGGTGTAAAAATGATGTTTGAGCAAGTACCTAACAATTATCTACCTACTTGAAAAAAGTTGTTCTTTTCCTCCTATCCTTTAGACCGTGTTTTCCTACTATTAGTGAGTAGGTAACCCTAGTCGCTGGATGTTGAGGGACTATCGAAAGGGACGAAATGGTCATTGAAGGCAACATGTAAGGATACATTAGCATTTTAAAGGGACTGTCATCATATAGGCAACATCGAGGGACAAGATCATTTCTCGTAGGCAACTCGAGGGACATTGAGGGACTATGATCTTTATAATGACTTTAACTGAGGGTCTTTACTAAGATACCCCTACATTCGAGGGATATGACCATTATTTCCGAGGCAACCAAGTGAGGTATACCCTAGGGGTGCAAGTATGAAGCAGTGTTTGATTTCAGTTATTTAATCTTTGCACAATTAAGGTGATCTACTGTTTTAATTTTATTTGTCTTTTGCATGCAAGCCTATTATCCATACATCTAGACAGTTCATAGTTGCGGAAATTAAAAGCGAAAAAGTAAATCTACGTTATTACAAGGCTTCAGGGAGGGGGTTACATGACCAAAAACATGGGATTAAACAATAAATAATATGCGGTAAACTCTAATTAAAAACTATTACAAACCCGAAGCAAATACAATAATTGGAAAATAAAATATTGCACGCGAGAATTAAGTACGAGAATCAAAGTTTAAATTCTAAAATCTAATCAATTAAAGAGAAAATATTTTTTTGTATTTTATTGTTGAGGAAAATATTTGAAATCTTAACCTAAATCTAATTAATTAAAGAAAAATATTTTTTGGTATTTTATTGAGAAAATTAAATATTTGTGAATTAAACCTAATTTGTCTAATTAATTCTAATTATGAAAACAATCAAGTCAATATCATTAAATTAATTATTTTCCAAAAAAAAAACTAATTTTAATAAAAAAATCTAATTCTATATTTTTGTGGTTTTCTTGATTTTATGATTAAATAAAAATATGATTTTTTTGTGTTATTTTTTTAAAAGGAAATAATTAATCAAATAATTAAAATAAAGGAAATAAAATAAAAAAGAAAAGAAATTGGGCCTGTATTGTTGAGCAATCCAGGGGGTGTAGTACTGAATTTGTTAGGCCCATTCCTTGCTCAGCCCAGTCAACGCGCTAGATCCAGTGTGATGCTCTTTCTAACGGTCCATGGTATGACTTGAGCGTTGGATCTGGATTGATGATGAATCCAATGGCTGGATGGTTAGGTGTAAATATAATAACATAAATAAAATATAAAGGAAATAAAGTGGTCTTTCCTAAACGCATGAGTGATTCAAATTATCCAATGGGATTCTGCCACCTAATTGTCTTCTTCCCCATAACTGTTGTTTTTGGCCACACTTTTACCTACAGTCGTTCCGTCACTAAAAGATATAGTGGCGAATTTTGTTCGTGGCCATAAACCTGTAAAATTCAAAAACACAACACAAGCAGAATAACTTTAAACCAAAGACATGGATGAATTGCAAATCATCTTTTAAGCATGATAGTACCCCTGATTTTGTCCAATTTTGCCTCTATATGGAATTCCCAATTTGGGACCTCAAAACCCTAACAATGGCATCGTGTCATTCCTGCACTTAAACTTCAATCAAACCAATAAAAAACATTACAAATATGATAGCAAGCATGGATATATGATCAAAACATGTTCATGATGGATAAATTATTGAAAATGAATCTTGAAAAAAGATGCAAACCGTGGCACTATGAGGCGTGATTTCTGGAGGTTTTAAGGCTTGGGGATGATTGGAATGGATTCAGAAAATGTCCAGGAATGGAATGCTGGCCTTGGAATTGCTTGAATCAGTCTATGGAGGAATATGTGATCAGCACTTTTTTTGACAAAAATTTGAAGTTGACTCCTTTTTTTTCCACAACCAAGAACCCTTTTTTATGCTTTGTAAATGTTGTGTATATATCATAGAATGATTTTGGTCAACAAAAACTGATCATATCTTCGCAAATTATGGAGATTTGATTTCATTCTTTGCCTTGTATGATTTGTTTCCAAAATAGACCAAATTAAGATTGTTTCCAATCAATTAGCTCTTGCACGAATTTTTTGATTTTCTAGTTGTTCATGGACTCATAATATGCTCATAAAATCAAATCTTTGATTTTATTTGATTATTCTACTATTTAAATTGATTTATTTTAATTTAAATGGATAAAAAATCAAAATAAATAATAACAATAATAAAATAATAGATGGATAATCTCAGGGGTCATGGGCCATCTTAGGAACAAGTTTCAAACAAGAAAACATGGGCCCATTTGGAAAAAAAGTCATTTTGATCAATGTTGTCTTCATGCACATTTCCAAAAATTGGTCAATTTTGACAATACATATCTCCCTCAACTTTAAACCTAAGAGGGTGTTCTTGGACTTTTTAGAAAGCTTAGGATGTCCCCTAAACAACCCTTTTGGTTTCATCTCAATTGGGTCTCTCATGTTCATATAATAAGCTTTGACCCAAAAAGTGTTTTTGTTGACTTTTCAAAAGGACCTATAATGTAGAAATTCATATCTTTTGATGAGTGCATATTTTGAACTTGGGGGCTGAAGATGAATTGTAGGGAATTGAAGCATCTTCAAAATGAGCCTTGAATGGAAAATTTCTGATAAAGTATGAAGAAGTTATGCTTGGTCAAAGTTTGGTTGACTTTTCCTGAGAAACCCTAATTTAACAACTTTTGGGTTTTGATGAATTTGGGGCATTCCTTGAGGAGTCGTGATCAACCCTTGATCAAATGACGGATATCACTTCAAAATGTTGATGTTGACCAAAAATCATGAAGTTTGACTGTATGTGGGCCACAATTGACTTTTGACCTAGTATAGTTGATTTTCAGGCATCTGGGCAATTGACTGAGCAAACTTCTTGTGCAAGGCATGAAAATTGACATGGATGATCTTGAAAACATATTAGGACCATGGATGGAATTTGGGACCTTTGGTGCTCCCCCACCCTGATGAAAATGGAAACCCTAATTTGAGGTACATTGCCTTAGGAGGGAGTTTGTCTGATCAACTCTTGGGCATCATTGAGCAAGTTAAGGACATCAATGGGCATGTGTTGAGTAAAATGAGAGAGCAAATTTTAGGGTACAACATTATGTAACTATGTGTCAACACATTCTTCATTTCAGGTCAACACATGTCATTATGAAAACTTCTATGTGTCGACACATATGTGTTTAACATCGACATGTGTACTGTTGTCTTAAAGTTTGTAGATTTTGTAACTTCATGTCGACACAATGACCTAATATAAGTCGACACATGTCTTTACATGTGTAAACACATAACTTACATGTGTCGGCGCATGTGTCCGAAATTCTCAAAATTTGTTTTCATTTTCAAACTTCTAGGGTCTCCTTTTTCCTTAAACTTGCACACCTATATATACTTCATACTTGCATCATTTTGAATTTGATGAAACTATAAACACATACTAAGATTACTCATCATCTTCAACCTTACATCTATGCATACACAAAAAAAATTACACATAATCATTCATTATTTGGGTACCATCTAGACTTGGTTGATAACATTCAATTTAGGTTGGTTGTAACCTTAGGTTGAGTTGAGAATTATAAGGGGTTTCATCGAAAAAACGGGGAGAGGTCTTACCTCAATATCAAAATGTATATTTGGGGGGTTTTACAAGGATTCATAAATATTGTATTTGACTGAGTGAAATGCTTTGAAGAACGGGAGTTTCTTGTAAAGGGGTAGTGCGAGACAATAAATCATTTAGAAATCTTGGGTGACAATGATTTACAATTTGAATTCGGCCGAGTGAAGAACTTTGAAGAATAATAGTTTCTTGCAAAGGAGATGCGCGAGACGGTGGATCAAATTAGTATTGTTGGATGACTTGATCAAACTCAGATCAAGAAAATAGAAATTTCTAGAATCAACATCAAACATAGGGTTTGTAGGGTTAGATTGCTATATTTCTATCAATAACAATTTTTTGCATGGTAAAAATTCTTATCTCAATTCCAAACAGAATTGGGGGGCAAACGTAGTCAAATCGAGGACGATTGGTGAACTACCTAAACAAATCATTATCTCTCTCTCTCTCTTTATATATATATATATATATATATATATATATATATATATATATATATATATATATATATATATATATATATATATATATATATATATATATCATTTACATTTTATTAGCAATTTGTTAAATTCCTTAATTGTGTAATTAATTTGTATAGACAAATTATTTAATTGTTAAATTGATTTATTAATTACCTTACAATCTATTAGATTGGGAGGGTTATTTCATACCAATAAAGTTTAAAGGAAAATCTAAAAACTAAGTGCACATCAAGTATTCGATAAATTATTTCACTTAATTTTATCAATTGTTTTATTGCATATAGGCTAGCCTTATAATTGTAAAACAATTACTTGAGAATTTATATATTAAGATCTTATCATAATCATTTAATTGATTTTGATTGTAAGTGATCGTACCTGACCAGAATGGACCGTCACGGTTAGCTTGAGCAGAAGTTGAAAGAGAGGGGGTACCTACAAGACACTCTGATGCCAAAATGAGTTTGGGAATGAGAAAGCAAGTATGAGAGTTTAGAAAGTGTTGAATACCTGACCCTCTCAGAAGAGAGAGTATTTATAGCCCCCAGCGCTGGGCCAAGGTCCCCATTATTGGGCCACGTTGAGGCCCAAATGATGGGAACTTCCAGGGCTTACGTGTGTATGGAGTCCAGCAAATGGACTCCCCCTGGTCAACTGCTCTGCAAGAATAGGGGTTGGACCTGTGATTCCCAGAGGGAAGTTAAGGTGAATGACCTGAGGACATGGGCCACGTTCCCCAACGGATATGTGGGGAGTTTCCCAATGGTCCCCAACTTGGGTTATCTGTTCTTTGGGCCTTACAGGTTAGGCCTCCTATTTGAGGGGAAAGCGTAGGACCATTCCAGATCAGGAACCCCCCAATTTATTGCCCTTGAGTGAAAGGGTGATGACTTAAATTCAGCTTTCATGGCCAGAGACTTGATCAGGAAGGACGGTCGGAGTCCTTCAAAAGGAACAGATTGTTGCCCGCGTGGGGGACAACCTGTTTAAGTGTGTCGAGGATATTATGGGTGAACAAGCAGTGAATCCGAAGAGGTCAGTTGCCTTCTCGAGAGGACCGTATTAGTTACGGGGAGCCTCCACGAGATCTCTTTTGATGTGTCCGTCTCCAGGGAGTTGTTTGAGATGTCGAGCATTATTTCATCCTTGAGGTAATTGAATAAATGCACCCGTGTACGCGCCGTAGCGTCGAGCACCCCCCCCCCCCCCCCCCCCCATGTGGATAATCTGCCTCGTGGTCGTATAGGGATTACGCATTGGAGTCGGGGATATGATCGTCGATCTAGAAGGGACACGTGGTTGACTGTTAAGCCACGTAGCTAACGCTTTGGGGTGCCACCCCTTCAAGGGGAAACCCAAAAGTCCCAATCAAATGATGACTTTTCATGAGGGACCTCGTGGGGCATGAGTCACCTATAAAAGGTGGCCCTGGGTCTTCATTTGTCATTTTCTCAAGTTCTCCTTCAACTTCTCTTACTCGTGCGTAAAGCTGTCTTCCCAACTTTCCTATATTTTTTCTTAAAGAGTTCTTCATCCAAGTAAGTTATGTCCCCTCAACAACATGTTTCTTCAGAGTTTCTAGATTAAACATCTAAAATTTGCCTTGGCTGGATGAGTTTTATGATGAACACTCATGAAGTTCATGAGTTCTGCGACGAACACTCATGAATGTTCATTAATATTCACTAGTTATGGCATCAGGGGAGATCTCCTTGAATAGTGGCTGTGACATAGGGGGTGTTCTCCCCGGATATCAGGGATTGTCTCTGGCTTCTTGCTCGATGAGTGAACATCCCCCACGAAAAAGTAATCTCCCAATGAAAACATAGTCCGCTTTAGCGTGTCGTCGAGGGTTTGGGTCGAGTTCGTCACCCTTTCACTTGATCTGTGGTGGAAGGGTGGATTTGATAATTTCGAATTCACTGTTTTCCCCTACTTTTCAGGTATAATGACGCACTCAGTGGGGGATGACATTCTGGCCGCCAACTATGAAGACGAGCCCCATAGTGACGAGGACCCTATGGCTTGGATTGCTCCTGAGCCCCGAAACAAATGGTCATGTTTTTCTCAAGACACGACGGATGCGTTCAATTATCCAGAGGTACGGGCGGAAGGGGCCCCCGCCAACTAGATGCTCCAAATTCTCCACCGCAGCCGAAGAATATGCTCGACGTATTCGGGAAAATGTTTCCCGATGTAAGAATTCACGTTTAAAGAGGCAGGTATGCATTTTCCCTTTAATGATTTCCAAGTAGGGTTATTTCAATGGCTTCAACTGGCGCCCTATCAGCTTCACCCGAACGCGTTGGTGTTTATACGAGCGTTCGAGCTTGTGTGCCAGTATTTACAGATAGGGGCCACACTGCCCCTCTTTTTCCGTATCTTTCATCTCTAAAGATAATCCGTCAGAGGGGGGAAGGCTTGGGTGTCATTCAAGCAGTCCAGGAAGCTCTTCAGGCCTTATCTAGAGTCTGTCTGAAACTTCAAAGAGAGGTATTTCTTTGTGAACCCTCTGACGGACGTGGCCATAGATTGTCTATACACTCGCATAGAGGAGGTGGAAGACAGACGCCCAGTCACCCGACTCGTGGTAAGATTTCTGATCAAGTGGCAATGGAAGCACTTCGAGCAAAAACCTGAATATTACACTGTGAAGCCCGAGGACCTGGACGCTCAAGACCAGCTTTCATATGAGAAGTTGTCGGCCTATGTTAAGAGGTTCTCCCTCGCGAAGTGTGTGGATGTGAATAACAACCTCTTGTTCGACAACAAGGGGGAGTATCTTTTAGTTAATAGGTTGGTCAACACTAAGGCCCTGCTCGAGTGCTCCTCATATGGGGAAGCCATGAGGCTTTTAGGTAGGGGGACGTAGCCATGATGATTAATTTTACTTGTCTTTAAGCGGGGACATGCCCGTGTTATTTTTCGTGCTCTACCCCCGACTAACGGTTCCTTTTTGATTGCAGGTCGAATGGCTTCCCTTTCTGAGCGCTTATTGAAGTTGAGGCCCAAGAATGCATCTACCTTTGGGCCAAAGAGCCGGGTCACCAAGCTCCAGGAGCAGGCCAAATCTGTGGGACGTGGCAGTGGCTCCCCCTCTTCATTAAAAAATCTGGTTCCCTTTGGCGAACCTGTCCAGATTCCCGTCAGCGAGCCCCCGACGAAGAGGAAACGTGTGGAGAGCGCCGAAAGCGTAGTGCCCGAGGGTGATAAAATGCCCGAGGGTACCTCTGTGTTACCTCATTGCTATCTAAATCACGATCTCTTCAATGGGGAGAACTCCCTGGGCGTGCGCGAGGAGGAGAGGGAGGCGATCTTGTCTAAGGATAAGGAAGTTTGTCTCAAGAATTTGGTGGAGGATGTGGCCGCTGTAATGAGAATGCTCGAGACATCCCTTTTGCTGAGTGATAAGGCCGCGAGCTTTCAGGTCTCTCTCGACGCAGCCTATGCCAAGATTCAAAAGCTGAAGGCCAAGAATGAGAAGTTAAAGTGCAACATCCTTAACCATGAGTCAAGGTTCGAGGCCCAAGTTCGACTTCTCAAGGATCTGAATGAGTTGAGGCCCCAACTGGAGGCTGCTGCTAAAGAGAACGAGCGTATGATCGCATGCACGAAGGAGTTGGAAGGGATCATTACCCAGGTCGAGGAGGAAACAGATGCAGATAAGAGCACGGTGTCCAGGGCAGAGTTGATCGCTCGCATCCGAGTGCTTGAAAAAGATGTCGTTGACACCCTCAGCTATGGTTTCAACACGATCGTTGAACAGCTGAAGATCCTGAACCCAGGGGTGGACATGGTGGTTGAAGGAGCGGGTCCGTTCAACCAAGTTATTGATGGGAAAATTTTTTATCCCCCTGATAAAAGTGACGGGGATGACGAAGCTTGATTATTATTATTTTTTAGGGCCTGCACGCCCATTCTTATTTATTTTGTTTGTGGCCGTCATGCCCAATTTGTAATTGTTGAATAGCTTCGGCCTTTGTGGTCGGCATTATATAATTGTTTTTATTTTCTTCACTGCCTGTTTTTGCTTATGTTAAGTCTTATTATTAATTTGTTCATCGTTGTTTTTAACTTATTTCATGTATGCTTCGTATATTCTACGTGGAGATAGGTTTTCGACCTCTGTTGTGGTCGACGCAAGCTTTACACGAGTTCGTGTTCTTCACATGGAGATATGTGCTCGACCCTCATTTTTGTTCGGCACATGTTGTGATGTATCGAGGGCGCGGAGTCGAGATCTACAGAACGAGCATATGATCGCGGTTGGGATCCTACGCTCGTGGCGTGAACTGCCCATCGCGAGCTGGGTGTTCTGCCATGTTGGGGGTACTTCGATAGTAGAGCTCGATCGAGGGGTCTCTGTCGGTGTAGGATGTTACTCGTTGAAATAAACAACCTCCTGCCGTTCGTTGGTTTGAAGGTCGTGTCCGTACCTAGACGCGCCTACGTGGTCGAGCTCATCCCTTCGTTGGTTGGTTAGGACAAGTCGACAGCTACTGCCCCTCAGCGGGTGAGGGACTTAGCTATAATATTGTTTTAGCTTCACAACATTCCAGGGTCGAGGCAATGATTCTCTACTTAGTTGTTTGAGGTAATATGTTCCAGTGCCCGTAGCTCCTTGGACGCGATACGGCCCTTCCCAATTCGCGACCAGCTTCCCCTTGCGGGAATCCTTCTGGTTTCTTTGCAAGACTAGGCTACCGACCTGAAATTTGCGCTTTATGACTATGTTGTCATGGCGTAGGGCTACCTGCTGTTTTATCGCGGCCTCACGAAGATCTGCTCCTGATCAGATTTCTTCGACTAGGTCGAGCTCATCTCTGAGGACCTCATCGTTCATCTCCTCGTCGAGGGGAATTTCAGTTCGCCTATATGGCTCTGTGATTTCTATCGGGATGACGACCTCAGTTCCGTAGGTCTGTCGGAATGGAATCTTGCCAGTCTTCGAGTGGGGCATTGTTCGGTAAGCCCATAGGATGCTGTGTAGTTCTTCGACGCATCCCCTTTTGGCTTTGCCTAGCCTGCGTTTGAGTCCTCGCAAGATGACCCTATTTGCGGCTTCGGCTTGCCCGTTGGTCTGGGGGTTTTCAACCGAGGTAAAATACTGTTTGGTGCCAAGTTTTGCGGCGAAGCTTTGGAAACCTTGGTCAGTGAACTGCATGCCATTGTCTGTGATGAGCGCTTGTGGTATCCCAAACTGAGCGAGCATGTTTCGTTTGTAGAAACAGAGAATATTGTGCGAGGTGATTTTTGCTAGGGATTCGGCCTCTATCCATTTGGTGAAATAGTCTACGGCCACGATGAGGAATTTGTTTTAGGATATCCCTTGCACGAACGGTCTGAGGATGTCCATTCCCCATCAGGAAAATGTCCACGGGGACGATAGCGTATTTAGCACGTGCGAGGGAGCGAGGTGCATGTCAGCGTGTCTCTAGCATTTGTCGCACTTCTTGACATGCTCTTTGGTGTATTGTTGCATGGTCGACCAATAGTAACCCGCTCACAATGCCTTTTGCACTAGGGACCTTCTGCCCATGTGTTGGGCATTAATTCCTTCATGGATTTCCCGTAGTATCTCGGGGACCACAGACTCTTCAACACACTTCAAGAGTGGGATGGAGAGTCCACGAAGATATAGTTTGTTCTCGAGAACGACGTAAGAGCATGCTCGTCGTTTGGTCGCGGATGCCTCCCTTTGGTCTAGAGGAAGATCCCCTTTTGTTAGAAAATTGAACACCGGGGTCATCCAACATGAATCATCCCCGATGGCATTTACTTCGAGTAGGGTTGTGAACCTTTAAATGCTCGGGAGAGATAGGGACTCTTGTATGACTGATTTATTTTTGCCCTTCTTCTTTGTACTCACGAGCTTTGATAGTATGTCGGCCTGTGTGTTTTGTTCGCGTGGTACATGTGTAATTTCTGCTCGATCAAACTTTTTCATATGCTTTTTGACCAAGTTTACATATTTAACGAGGCTGTTGTTCTTAGCCTGGTATTCCCCTTGAACTTGAGATGCGAAAAGTTGGGAATCAGTGAAAATTTGTATCTTGCGAGCGCCCAAATCTTCGGCCAGTCTTAGACCTGCAAGAAAGCCTCGTATTCTGCCTGATTATTTGAGGTCAGAAAGGAGAGAGTGAGCGAGTGTTCGATCACGACACCTTCCTCATTTTTGAGGAGGATTCCTGCTCCACTCTCAGTCGAGCTGGAAGCTTCGTCCACAAAGATGATCCACTTGTGCTCCTTTCCTGCGGGGAGGGGTTGTGAGCGGCCATCTCGGCGACAAAGTCGGCTAAAGCTTGGGCCTTTAGGGCCTTCTGGCTTTCGTACTGGATGTCGAATTCTGAAAGTTCCAAGGACCACTTTAGCATTCATCGTGCCATGTCTGGTCGACCTAATAGCTGTCTCACGAGATGGTTTGTTCGTATGATGATTGTGTGTGCGAGGAAATCGTGTCTGAGCCTTCTCACCATGTTGACGAGGGCTAAAGCCACCTTCTCGATCTGTTGGTATCTGACCTCGGTCCCCTGAAGTGCTTTTCTCATGAAATACACGGGTTTTTGACCGTTAGGAGTCTCGTGAATGAGGGCCTCACTGACGGCTTCGACAGAGACGGCCAAATATAGGAATAATGTCTCCCTGTCTAGTGGTCGTGATAGAATGGGCGGCTATGAAAGGCTTTATTTGAGATAAAGGAGGGCTTGTCCTCACTCCTCAGTCCACTCGAAAGTTGCCTCCTTGCGCAGGAGTTTGAAAAATAGGAAGGCGTGTTGAGTGGATTTCGCGGCAAAACGGAAGAGCGAGGCGAGCATACCATTTAGGACTTGTATGTATTTTTTTGAATTAGGTGTAGGGAGGCCGGAGAACGCCCGACACTTGTTGGGGTTGGCTTATATTCCTCGTTCTGTTAGGTAAAACCCGAGGAATTTTCCAGCCTTGACCCCGAAGGTGCACTTCTCGGGGTTGAACCTTCTTCTACATTGTCTTGCTTGGGCGAAGACTTTTCTGAGATGAGCAGCATGGTCGGTGTCTGCTCGAGATTTGACGATCATGTCATCCATGTATACTTCGAGCATATCTTCGATCTCATTGCGAAAGACTTTGTTCATTACCCGCTGGTATGTTGCTCCGGTGTTTTTCAGACCGAAGGGCATTACGTTGTATTAATAATTACCCGAGCCGGTCATGAAGGCAGTGCAGTGTTTGTCGCTCATTTTCATTGGGATTTGGTTATAGCCTGAATAGGCGTCCATGAAAGATAAAATTTTATAGACGACCGAGTTGTCTACCAGCATATCAATATTAGGAAAAGGAAATGCATCTTTGGGACATGCCCGGTTAAGATCAGTATAGTCAACACACATACGCCATTTTCCATTTTTTTAACGAGTACAACATTTGACAGCCAGGTTGAATACCGGGCTTCAGAAATAAAATTTTCTTCTAGAAGGTCTTTTACAGCTTTTTCAGCAGCCTCCGTTTTCTCGGGGGACTGCCTACGCCTACGTTGTTCTACTACTCTAGCGGCTGGATCAATGGTGAGTTGATGACAGGTGACCTCGGGGACGAGACTGGGCATCTCCGTGGCGCTCCACGAGAACAGATATGCATTCTCTCTCAAGCAGGCCTTGATCTGCTTCCTCGCCAGGTCGGGGAGTCCGGTGTCAATTTTCACCCCTCTGTTCGGGTCTTCACCGAGAGGGACAAGCTCGAAGTCCTCATCCAGAATTGGTCGGAGGAGCTCCTGCTCGCTATTGGAATATTCGTCTTGGTCGAAGTGGGTGTCAACGAGATCGAGTCGACCTTTGGAGGAGCCCTCTGCACTTCTGCCTTGATGGGCTATGGCTCTGACTGCTGTTGCGGCTTTCTTGGCGAGTCGTGCCCCAGTGTCGACTATGTTGTGTCCCTTGGCTGCCGCATTGAAGCATCTTTGGGCAACTGCTAGGTCACCCTGGATGGTGGCGATGCGTGCCCTCTTTGTGTAGAACTTCATCTTTAGATGGACGGTGGAGGGCACCGCAGTCAGCTCTGCCAGTGTCGGTCTCCCAAGGATGAAGTTGTATAGGGAGGGGCAGTCGATGACCAGGGAGCGCACCTTGACTTGCTTGGTAGTCGTGTCTTCGTCGAAGGTGACCATTAGCTCCACGTACCCCCATGGCTTGGAGGTCGAGCCATTAAAGTCCTGTAGGTCGGATCCCACGTATGGTGAGAGAGAAGTGGGGGGTACCTGCAAGACACTTTGATGCCAAAATGAGTTTGGGAATGAGCAAGCAAGTATGAGAATTTAGAAAGTGTTGAATACCTGACCCTCTCAGAAGAGAGAGTATTTATAGCCCCCAGCACTGGGCCATGGTCCCCATTATTGGGCCACGTTGAGGCTCAGTAATGGGAACTACCAGGGCTTACGTGTGTATGGAGTCCAGCAAATGGACTCCCCCCTGGTCAACTGCTCCGTGAGAATAGGGGTTGAACCCGTGATTCCCGGAGGGCAGTTAAGGTGAATGACCTTAGGACGTGGGCCACGTTCCCCAATGGAGATGTGGGGAGTTTCCCAACGGTCCCCAACTTGGGTTGTCTGTTCTTTGGGCCTTACGGTTTGGGCCTCCTATCCGAGGGACAAGCGTAGGTCCAGTCCAGATCAGTAAGAATACCCAAACCTCCAATAACTGGTTCGGTTTGGACGACTTGCAATCTAGGATACGACTTCGGCTTGCCATAGTTTTTGCTTAAAGTTTTAAAACAAATTTTAAAGTGAAAATTTTCTTTGGGAATTTATTCCCACCCCCTTTAGATAAATTGTTGTCGTCAGACAAGTTTCATCAAACATCACAACCTTGTGAAATAACACTATTCAACTATAAATTACCCATTTCAAATTAAAAAAATATATAACATTAACCTATCATTTTCGGTGTAAATCTCATATTTTGATGTTTTCTACATTCAAGTTTTCATTTATACAAACTTAAATATAGATTAAATTATTTAGAATACTCTTGAACTTTGACTCTAAGACATTTTGAAAATACTTAAAATAATATTTAAAAAATTATTACTTGTACATTTAACTAGGAATCTTTATCTAACATATTTGTTATAATTAAGGGTAAACCAGGTTCATAATTTCTCTAGTATACAAAAATTGATATACTTAAAAACTATAGATGTCACTTTTATTTAAAAAATTAAATAAATGCGCAACGTGGGTCATATTTCTGGCTCATGTTTATGTTCTTAGTTAAAGACATATCCAACTTTAATAACAGAAAGGGCTATAAATATGAATTCATTAAGTAGAAGTGTGGATTCACCAAAGTATTTGCAATTGATTTCAACATGGTGGTATATTTCTTCAAATATTTGCTATATATAATATTAATACATCTAAGTAATTAGCATTGTTAAATTTAATACATTTATCTCACACGAGGGTTAGTTATGGAACCATGGCAACCACTAGTACAAGCACAGTTTGTACAACAAGAAGCAAAGCTAGCTGTTTCTTTTAAAACTATGAACCAAACAATTAAATTACATTTAAGAACTTAATAAATTAAGAAACATGAAACATGTCTTTGTATTCTTATATCAACGTGGCACATTCTCAAGCACATACAAGAAACTGCTATCCTTCCCCTATTGATTATTGGAAAAGGGGAGGTGCATCATGGAAATGTCCTTAAGAACTTGTTATTGAGAGATCCTCCTCCATGTGCTAAGATAGTGTTAATCTTCTCCTTAAGACCCTACTCATTTCAATTCAAAGTTTAGTTTAGGCCTCTTTAATTATTTTTTAAAAAGTTGCTTTTTTAGTATGTCTATTTTTAATATAAATTAATCAATTTTTATACACAATTGAAGAGTAAAAATTACAACAAAAAAAAAAGGATAAAATTCTCTTTTAAAAATTTTTAAATTGTTGTATATTACATATTAGACTCGAATCTCAACTTCTAATAAAATTGAAAGAAATTTTTACCATCTTAATCGAGTGTTTTTGTATTAATTTTATTTATTTTAATTTGTTAATAAGAGATGAAATATTCTTTAAATGAAATATTTTAATAGATATAATATAAAATTTTATTTAAACATGTTTATTTTTGAAAAATAATAAAAATATTGATTAGGATATTTCTATTGTTTAATTATTTATTGAAGGATTTGATCTCTGAAAGCATGTTTTTATATTTCTCATAATAAATTAATATAATTAAATTATTTGTATTTAAAAATTAATATTTTTTTCAAACTTAATAAATTTTTTTTTATAAAAAACCTCAACTTTTGAATATTTTAAATAAAAACCTTTAATTTAGTATTTAACCTATCACTTTTTCACAAATTTAATTTATAAATTATATAAATATAAAAAATAATTATTAAAATATATGAAATCCTTCACTTTGATTTTTAAAATATACAGAAATTCAACAATTTAGTTCTTAAAAATCTTAATTAAAAGATAACTTAATGACATTTTAAAAATATTTATATAGTTTAATAATTAAATTGAAAATATAATAATGATAATAATTTGAGGATTAAACTAATAGCTAATTGATTATTTTATTATTGAAACTCTTAACACCAAACACTAGCTAATCATTCACAAGTTCTTATCCAATTATTATCCCTTATAAACAAGTGGAAAAAAAATATAAAACTATAGCCATCAAATGATATTGATGTTGGTCTATAAAGTTAGGAAGAAAAATAGTTGGGAATGCATGTGCAGTAGCATGGCCCACAATATTAGCGGTTGGGAAGCCCAATCAAAACAAAAGCATGTGCTATTGATTTGTCACTTGTTATGTGGCTTTTAGGAAGAAAAAAACACATGAACATGTTCATCTTTTGATAACAAAATGTTGCTTATAAATAGAGCTCCCTTTAACCATATGACATCACAACACAACACAATACAATACAACATAGCAAACAAAGTTCAACTTCCTCTGTTTTTTCTTCATAATGACTCAAAAGCTTAGAATGGGAGAGCAAGAATTTTCTATTGCTATGATGATTCTATTTGCTTTGTTTATTAGCTTGAATATGTTAAGTGTTGAAGGTGATTATGGTGGTTGGGAGAGTGCTCATGCTACTTTCTATGGCGGTGGTGATGCTTCTGGCACAATGGGTGAGTTTGTTGTTTGTTTATTTTAATTTTAATAGCGCACTTTATTATCCGTTTATCTTTTAAAAATAACATATAAAATATAATGTTTTAATAATTAAAAAAAATTGACTCTCTGAATTTTAGGATCGGTGATATAGTACAAACTGCACTTGTATTAGACCGACCCTGATTATAAATATTAAAATATATTTAATATTTATAATTTTGAATATTATCATAAATATATACGTTTTGTCTTATTTATAGGTGGGGCATGTGGATATGGAAATTTGTATAGTCAAGGATATGGAACAAACACAGCAGCATTAAGCACTGCTTTGTTCAACAATGGATTAAGCTGTGGATCTTGCTATGAAATGAGATGCAATGATGATCCAAGGTGGTGCAAACCTGGTTCTATTATTGTTACTGCTACAAATTTCTGTCCACCAAATCCAGCTCAAGCAAACAATGATGGTGGATGGTGTAATCCTCCTTTGCAACATTTTGATATGGCTGAACCTGCTTTCCTTCAAATTGCTGAATATAGAGCTGGAATTGTTCCTGTCTCCTTTAGAAGGTTAGTGTAAATCACATTCAAATACGATTTCAATTCCAATTGTGTACGTCTAAAAAATTAGGATAATGTCACTGATCTTATTTTAACTATCAAAAATTAATACTATTAGGTTGGACGCTAATAAAAGAGTTCAAACTCTAATATTCATGCGTCAGTGAAATTTTAGTAATTATTACTATTTCGTCTAAAGATAAATATAAAACGTGACATCTAACTGTAAATAATACACTTTTTTTTAAAAAAAATATTTTTATCTCATTTGGTTATTATTAAAAACCCAAAATCACTTTTTTAAGTTATTGAATAATTGACTAAATATACGTTAATGTGTCTAACAAGGTTATTATTTT
Source organism: Vicia faba (assembly GCA_948472305.1). NCBI lineage: Eukaryota > Viridiplantae > Streptophyta > Magnoliopsida > Fabales > Fabaceae > Vicia > Vicia faba. Next base: position 361,481,595 of record OX451737.1, on the reverse strand, counting down.
TGTGATGATTTTAGGGTGCCATGTTTGAAAAAGGGAGGAGTAAGATTCACAATAAATGGTCACTCTTACTTCAACCTAGTTTTGGTCACCAATGTGGGTGGTGCTGGTGATGTTCATTCAATTTCCATCAAAGGCTCAAGAACTTCATGGCAACCTATGTCAAGAAATTGGGGCCAAAATTGGCAGAGCAACTCTTACCTTAATGGACAAAGCCTCTCATTTCAAGTCACCACAAGTGATGGTAGAACTATAACAAGCTATAATGTTGCGCCAGCAAATTGGCAATTTGGTCAAACCTTTCAAGGAGCTCAATTTTAGAGTTTGCAATATGAAAAAAAAGTTTGTATACTTAGTATGTTCATTCATCAATTTGAATGGCCTAAAAAGTTTCATAAGAGGTATTTGATTATTGAGAATATGTTAATGTGATTTTGAGAGACCAGTGTTTATTTGATTGGTCTGTAAAGTAGCTGAGGTGGTTATGTAGCACCCGCTGGTCACTTTATAAATATATAATTTAATATAATATACATAATGGAGAGTTTTATGTTTTTTTTTTGTAATGTGAGAGAGTTCTTTTCAATTGATATTAGTATGATTGATAAGAGAAATGTTGTTATTTGAACTTAATATTTGAGTATCTCATAAATAATAAGGAGTAACAGCTTAACTTATTGTTTGCTTGTCTTTTATTTTTATATTAATCTAATTTTTTTAATATTAAACATTATATAAAAGAAAAAGAATAAGTGATACAAATATTTGGTTAAATTATAAAATATGTGTTTGAAAGTTGATGAGAGGAATGTTGTTTGAACTCTTTTTTTTTTACTTGTATGTCATAAATATATGGTTGATCACCTCAACTACAACCTAGATGATAGTTGGGTGTTGTTCTTGATGATTGCAAGGTTATTGTTGAGTTGATGGACAAGAAAGAGTGAAACAAATAATAATTAGAATCAAATTAGATATTTTAATAGATAAAGATTCAATCAAAAACAAATTTAGAAATTAAAACTTATGTGTTAACAAATTACAAACAATTAGCTAATAACATAGATAAAAATAGTAAAAGAATGATAAAAAGACTAGAAGAATAACTCTAATGTTTGATAATAAAGTTACATTTTTTTAGAGAGAAACTCTAATCTAATCTTTGTGAGACTTTACGAGAGTTATTAAAAATTAAGAGAAAAATAATGTCAATTGTTGGAGATAAACAATTTTAAAATTTTTCTTTTTCCTTTTAACTTTCAATGACTTTCACTCTATAATTCAATTAAAAAAAATTGAATCCTCTCCTCAATGATTTCTTACTATCTAAAATTTTTATAATGTATTTCTCAAATTTAAAATGCTTTCAAATTTCAAGAACATATTCACGCAGTTTTTGACCAATTACAAAAGAGTTCTAAAAAACAAATTCAAATGAAAACACAAAAAACAACATAATTTAAATCATGTTGATAATAATGATTGAAAATCAAAATTCTAGAATAAAACATGAATGGAAAATGATAACCTAATTTAAATCATGATCCAACGTGATTTGGATCATCAACACAACAATGTCGAGAAACATATTTATAGGTTTATATACCACAAATCTCTACTTTGACTTCAAATCAACTGTGATGCTCAACTTTTACCTATAAATCACTTGTTGCTCTCTCCAAATTGAAATTATTCTTCAACAAAATTGATCATGTCCAAACAACTTGAATATTAGATAATGCCACAATATATAGATAGAGTCCATAGTTTTGCATAATTTTCATCTTCAAAACCCTCCATTAATATCTTCCTATTGAAAATTTACTGTTATTTCAAACCTCCTTTCAATGACCAATTTAATCATCTCAAAACCGACTTTAATTTTTTTATGCATTTAACCCAGATTCGCTTTTAACAAGCTCCTTAAGCTAATTACATATGTTAAGTATGAACTACCATAAAAGATACCATGAATAATGTTTCCTACCTTACTAGCATATGGAGTAATGTCCATCTTTCTCTTTTTTTTTTTTTTTTTTGGATTGAGAAGATGGTATAATTGAAACCTTCACATGATGACTTAAAGGAGTGCTAAATGACTTAAATTTGTGTTGTTGGGTTTTCATAAGATATGCCTTAAAAAATCAAAACTCCGAGCTAAATAAACTTATTGTCACGGATCATGTAAGCAAAAAAAAAAAATCACAAATCGAGTTCTTGTGTTTACCTCTTGAAGAGGTTTCCTCCTCACCTCCGGTTTCACCTGGCACCCTCACAAGGGAGAAGCGATTACAATTTTGCCCTTGCTAAAATTTCCGAAATATTTGGTTAATACCGGATTTTATTTTAAAATTGTCAAGTTGGGCAGAAACTTTCTGAATTTTTCGCAAATGTATCAAATATTTTGCAAAATGTTGTAGAAATACCATACATTTTAGAAATTGTCGGTAAAATTGCAAGAAATTCTTGAAAATGATGAAGAAATATCAAATATTTAAAAAATATCGTATAAATTTTTTGAATATTTGAGAAGAACCGATAACATATAAACACTACTGAAATTTTCAAAAAGTCCGACATGTGTTAAAATTTCTAGAAAATTTGAAAAATCCGATAGACAGTAATGAAATTATTTAAAAAAATATACTTTTTGGCATTTATAACAAACTATACCAGATAAAACATATACATATAATGCAAAAGTGGTATAATACCATTACAAAACAAATTGTGTCAACTTCCTAGCTTCTTCTTCCCAGAGCATAAAACGTCCTACATATGTGATTCCCATGCTATGGCCACTTCAATAGAGTTCTATCTCCAACGGTCTATGACGAGAGGCAAATGAAAATTAGATTTCAACTTCACTTAAATCCAATGATTATTGTTAACAAAACCAACTGCAATCATTTTGTGTCTACTTAAAGTTATAAATGGAGATATCACTAATGGAAAGAATGTGATGTTAAGGTTCATGGACAACAAGACCAATATAACATTGTATTTATAATCAATTGGATAACTCATATCAGGAATCGTCATCCAGTTATCACAAACCTACACAACCAAGCCTGATATCTCCAAGGAACTCCTAATTTCCGGTGTCGTGTCACAAAACAAATTGGAATACAAATGATTGTGTTGATAAAATTCAGTATCTAATTGCTTCTGAACCAACGTTCAAGTCTCTTCTCCCCATCCAAGTAAAGATGAAATATCCCAAAGACCACAATTTCCATCGTCACCCATATCAACAATGTCATCAATGTACTGATGTAATAAAACAAGAAATTGAGACAAATATTTTAGTTTTACCGACACACTACACAATTGACTTTCACTTAGTTTTGTACATGATCTTTTTGTACTCTGAATTCCCTACGAGTCCTCAATATACTCTCATTGTGAAGGATCACGATGCAAATAACTCTATTCATTCTTTTTACTCTTATTATTTTCTTTCTTTGACTTGTACTTCACTGGTGGTGGACACACGCTGGTTGTGGATTGATGTGTTAGTTCGCGAACTTTTTTCTTAATCGCCCTCTAACCTACAATATTCGCTGTACTAAAATACTTATTTATCCCGTGACATTCTTCTTCTAAATCTGACAGTGTACGAAATAATCAGAACATACAATTTCAAAATGCTTTAGGTGTACCAAATAATCAGTCTTTGTATTCGAATACATGATGTTGTTCCACATATCCATAAGATGTTCACGCCTATGTGATTCGATGTACTCCTTACACTTCATACTAACATTTTTGAAAATATGGAACAAGCACAACAAATGATTTGACTTTAGAAACATTACTTCCACATCATTCATCAACGCCAATTCACAGTCAGTAACCAAAACACGTGGTAGCAACTTCTCGGATATGAGAAACTCTTTTAGCTACTCTAAAATGTTCCATATATGCAAATCTAACTTAAAATGTCAACTTTGTCGATGTAAACCAACAATCTCAAATAGTGGCAGTTAGTACCTGTTTGTTTTGTATGTACATTAAATCAACAACAACTTCCAACAACCTCTGAAATAAAATAAATCAAAATAGAAGCAATTGACATAAGAATTACCCGTTTACTTTGTATGTGAAATCAAAAATCAAAACAATATGAAACGTGTTCAACAACTTTACTAAATCAGGGTGCGTCGAAAAGATATTAGCAATAACATTAAGAGTCCACATTTCCTGTCCAATACATAATTTCCTGTCCAATACATGATTTATCTTCATGAATAAGACTCATGAGATGTTGTATTTCAGTGAACGAACCTATCTTACTCGTCTTGTATCTACACCTTGCCTTGTGGGTCTGGATAACACTTGCTAGGATTTTTGAATCTTTATCTTTCAAACCAGTGACAATGTATCTGGGAGCCATATTGTATTTGGTCATGTCATTCATAAATTTTCTTTCATGATCTTTAAAAGGACCTAATATGTCATTCCCGTCTAAGTTTTCAACTAATACATGATTGTGAAACCCACACCTAATCGTAACCTTGCAACCGTTTCCACTTGGCACAAATCTCAGAATAAATGGACATTTCACTTTCATAGTATAACTTCATACAATCACATCCATCTTCTTATAATATCCTCATCTTTCACAAATCATATTCAATTTATCTTTCTGCCCTCTCATCCAATTTACGGTATCAGAATGAATATTAACAACAATAATAACATGTTATTTACCAATAGACTTCGCCCATGCCAAAACATCAGTCCGGGAGGAAAATATATGACATTTACAATGTATACAAAAAAATTATCAATGTGAGAGATATCATAAAACTATTTCAACTAAATAAAAAGTAAATATTTATGTAAAACATACCACTCAGTGGTGAAAAATTGAGCAAAATCCATAAGGGAACCATCAGGATCACGACCGCACAATTGAAGCATATTGAATTACTAGATTTTTTATGTTCAAGTAAAATATCCAATATATCGGATATTTCCAAATATCCGGTATACAACAACTTTTTACCGTTTTTTTTAAATCCTCGGTAATAAATGGTAAATTTGCAAAAGGTTTTCGGATTTTTTCTAAATGTCTAGTAAAATTGCAAAAATGCTTTCGGATTTTCGCTAAATGTTCGGTAAAATTGCAAAATGATTTCGTATTTTTTATAAATATCTCGTAAAATTGCAAACAGTTTTCAGATTTTTATAAAATTCTGGTAAAACTTCAAGAGGTTTCTAGATTTTTCCAAATATTCGGGAAAACCTCATACCTGGTTTTTAAATTTCTAATAAAAATGCATAAAAAGCCTTTCTTGCAAAAACTTATGTACTTGGATTTTCAAAATGACTACCGAATCTGTAGGTTTATATCAGTTTTTATAGAGAGAAATTTTTTTACACAATGTGAAAATTCGGAAGGTTAAAAATACGATGGGTAAATTTGGCATTATGAAAAATATGGGGGAGTCAGGTCAAAATTTGAGGGTGTGAGGATCCCTCTTGAAGTATCAAAGAGGACACAAATCACCAACATACAATCTTGTTGTGTTTATACTCAGCTCACACGAACAATTATTGTGGAACCTTGTTTTACAAGTAATTGACTTTTAAACAAGACATCATCTTTTGATGATGACAACTATAAAGACAAGAACAGAGACATCCATCATAATAAAGATGCAACTAATGATAATTCAAACGATGCATTTAAGAATCTAAAGATGCAAGCCATGAATATAAAGGTTTGATAAACTTGACTATCAGATGAAGGCAAAAAAACCGAATTTTATAAAAAGTCTCAAGAGATCTCAAGTAAGTGTCAACGTAAAAGATTACAACAGACAAGGGCTTAGAGAAAATATCCTGAATTAGTAAGTGAGTGAAACTATGTAAAAGCAAAGAGACTTTTTCATAGAAGTACATGGCTATAAGCATACACACACACGCACATGCACACACAGACACACTAAAATCATTTTCTCAAATTATTTATCAAAGAAAAACACCTTGAAAAACATATAGAAGTTACATATAATAATATATGAGCAGTCAAAAAGCCATAAAAAAAATTTCACTCTAGATTGGCGCAAACTTGAGATGCAAGGCAAGTTGAATGCACCCAGAACCCAAATTTATGCATTAACACTAACTCACTCTCTCTAAGTTTTATTTGAACTTTCTCTCACTAGTTCTTATATCCAAATGCTTTTTGTGAGGAAAGTACCATTTGTGAGTGAGGTTGCCATTGTAATTTTGGAAGGGTAGAATAGTAAAATTTTACCAAGGTAATTATGTTTATAAACCTTGGTTAAATACTATCCAAATAGGGATTATGTATGTGGTTCTAAGCTAAACCCATTAAAAACTTACTTTTGAGGATTGTGTAATCAGTCCTCGTTATAGGTTGAAGATTAGCCTTGTTCCAAAATCTTCATTGGTTCTTGATTAGCCTGGCTAAAACTAAGATAGGTTGAATATTAGCTTTGTCCCAAAATCTTCATTGGTTTGTGATCAACCTGACTAAAATCTCAGAGATTATATGGTTATCCTGTTAAACCAAAAGGGAGCTAAGATATTTTAGAACTTGAAGACTAACTGCTATAAGGTCCATGTTGTTGGAGAGGAGACTAACCTCTTCAATCTACAGTTCAGAAGGATGCTTGGCCGCTTCACTCTCAATAAGTTATTATAGGAAATACGCACGAACGTCCATATCTATCATCTTGTATCATCTGGTACTAAGAAACAGAAATACCATAATAGTTGGACAAGGGATACCATAACGTCTGACCAACCATTGTGAGGTAAGGGGTGATTCTATGTATGGTGTTTTCCACCACGATCTCGAGACCATGATAATAAGGAAGTACATGCTACATATCACAACAGTTACGCTAACCAACCGTTGTGATATATACATTTAGGTAATCGATTTGAAACCCATCAGCGATAATTTATTTAGAACATAAATAACATTTCATCATGGTTACAATAGATAACTATTGTGAAAAATACCCGTAATTTATTATATAACATGTAAATTGCTTGTTTTTCTATACAACTCACTAAATATAACCATTCAAATTGATGAAGAAGTATATAAATCTGAAAATTAAACTATTCTTGAAAACCAACTTAAACAAACCATTCTTTTTCAAATTGCATGCGTCTCATCATTTATTCCCCGCTCTTTAACATATAGAATGTGGTTTAATGGTCTAAGTCCTTTATAGAATCGATTCCTTTGATTAGTTTAATTTGAATAACATCAATATGGCCAAGTCTACCTCATCATTGTTGCTTATAATTGTGATTGTTATGATGAGTTATCATCAAAATAATCACAATGATAAGTGACGACAATGAGGTAGATTTAGCCAATACTTAGATTTTATTCAAATTAAACTATAAGAGAAGATATCGATGTAATGAAGGATCGTATTATTGAACTATATTCTATAAGTTAAAGAGAGGTAAATGAACGATGAGACATATGCAATTCAGAAAACATTGATTGATATAAGTTGGTTTTCAAATACAACTTAATTTTCAGATTATAAGTTTATATGTCAATTTAAATAAATGTATTTTCAGCAAAAGGTTTGTGAAACAAACAATATACATAGCATATAATAAACTCAACTTCATCTACTGTAACCCTGCATAAGAGTTTAAAGCACAAAACGTTGATAAGCCACAAGAAGCCTCTTTCTTGTGACTTAGCAATGTTTTGTTTTTGTTCTGAGAACATTTATCAACAACAACATACAACAATATAACAAATAGATACAACAAAATAAAAATAAAATATACCTTTTAGCAACAAAATACTAACAACATACAACAACACAAGATATAATAAATTTTTTCAAGAATACACCTTTTATTAAAACTAATCGTGGAACTGGAACAAATTATGAAGTTCATCTAGTTTATGATAACTTAAGAAAGAACAACATAGAAGGTGAATTATGATAAATTAAAGATAAAGACTTAATTAACCTTAATTAAGACGATCCTTTACATTTTGTCATTGATCATTTGTGGTTTTCATCTTTTTCTTCTATGTGATATTATTGTCTTCATCAAAATACAATCAAGCTTCTAAAAGATATTTTTTTCACAAAGGTTTCACCCCCACTTTGTAGCTAGCCATTACAAAGGGTGAGATGAACCCCCATCACCTCGACCTCAAACCAAGTTTTCACATGGGTATGGAAGGGGTACTGACCCTTAGCCAATCATAATCCTCAACAAAGTCTAATAAAGCTTCAAGCTCAACCTAAAAAAACCAGCTATCTCCCAGAGCAAGGAATTAAGGATCTAGGATAAAAATCGGGAGATGTAAAAGCAAAATCAAATGATAAATTGAATGCAAACATTTTCATACGTGAACACCTGAGTTATGTACCTCAAGGTATGCCAGGCAGAATTAACCCGGGTAAAAAGGGCCGAATAAACCCTAAGGGAGAACAACTTTATTGCATATGATTAACTAATATGATAGATTTCAAAAAGGAACTTATTCAAGGAAACAATCGATAGGAACAAGGCATATATGTCACTTACCAAAGACAATATTCCTTTCTTCTTTAGTGCTAGCATCCACAAATAGGCTGGTCTCAACGAACCATTTCAGCTGTTTCCTCTACACTCTGTCAGAAGGAGCGATACCACCAACATAACCAAGCTCGTAGAAAAGGCCACTAGTTGCCTTTTCAAGTATATCTCTTCCTGCGAAATGTCATATTCCTTGTAAATATATGATTTGTTTCCCATCAAGAAATGACCATGGCATTAGAATTTACGAAATATATCTGAACATATGTATTTAGGTCCTCGTTCTATTTTACATATCTTAGCATGAGCTTCTCTATTGACAAGAGTGACCAAGAAGAAGATCCTTGAAATGCTTCACTCTGTCAAATTATGTCTAAAAGAATATGGAGAATTTCCTCATAGAAAGAAGACATAGGCCCCGTGTGGGATTAGTTGTACATATCTTAGCATATCCCCTTTATATCAGCAAAGATATTGAAAAACCTTGACAAATCCCTAGCTCACCGGGTACAAATGCGAAGGGGCGATTATTAAATGATTCAAGATGCATATTTCAAAGTCTTTGAACAAAAGACAGAAGCATATGAAGAAGAATAGGAACTTGTGGAAGGGAATGACACACCCTTCGTATTCTTTACATAACCTCTTGCCTTCATCTGGCAAGAGCACCCCTAAGTCAGATGAAGGTCCCATCTCAGTAAAAGGATGGTCCATGCCACCCTAACGAGTGAAAGTGTATGTGGTCTCTAATGTCTTCCGATCCGCCCAATATGCCAAGATGTCTTTCTTTGCCTTACGAAGCATAGTTGGCACATTCTCCACAGTAAAAAAACTCTACAAAAAATGATCAAGTTCAAATGTAAATATAAACACTCATATCAAAGGGTATAAACGACAAGGTAAATCTATTAAAAGAAAAGTATAAGCATTAAAAGTCCTAGCACATTCTCTTATAATGAGTTGCCACCTAGTAAATCTCCTTTTTAGACCTTACTACTATTTCCAAAAAAACTCTAACGAAAAAGGTGGGAACAAAAGAAAAGGAAAATGAGTATTACCTTAAGGGTGATGAAGCCGGAACTTTGTGTAACAAGAAGAGGCAATATGAGCAAATATGGAGTAAGCTTCATGTGGAAGAATTAACAGCAACGTTGAATGTTACATATAAAGTGAAGAAGAAGAATGTTCTAAACTCTTCAAGTGACAAAAAATTAGAAAATGGCAAGTTAAAAAACTCTTAAGTTATCCTCACTATAGAGAACCTAACAATCTTATAAGGTAAAAAGTAAGATTTGCGCAACCAATTATCTAAATCTCCTTGAAGATCTCTTCGAACACTCGAGTATCCTATGATATAAGGGTTATCTTCACTGATAATGGAAGGGACACACATCAAGAAATTCGTGTGAAGCAACATCCAGTGGACAAAATGTATTTAATGCTCATATTCCTAATGTTAGAGTGATAACCAGTCTAGAAGCGTACACAAGAAAACACTCACCTTATAAAACAGCGACAAGGGCTTTGAGGGGAACTATTTTGTGCCGCCCAAAAGACCCAATACAAGAAACCCAAAAGAGAACACTAATAAAACACACATGGGACATGTGAACACTCACTATGAACAAATGGTTGAGATTTTAACCTCTTACACATCATATGTAGTACAAATAGTTAGATTGTTAACTACACAACACATCACGTCCCACACGAGTTATTTTAACCGCCTCTAGTATATAAGAAAGATTGTGCGCCTTTTTTAGGT